>OY723406.1:34830074-36109169 GCA_963210345.1 Inga oerstediana
AGACATAAGTGGAAATAGTTCTAAGAAATTAGGCATAAGGATAAGAGAAAAGGGTAGTGTAGGATAAGGTTAAGCACAAGAGTATGATTCACAATGGTGTTTATTCAATTGAAAAATGCAATCTAAGAAACTACTTTTTACTACTGGTTAACCCCTCCCCCACACTTGTTCAATAGCATATATCATCAAATAAAACAAGAAACAAGGTAAGGAAAGAGACTACCGTGTGCATTATGGTGGTTGATGACTAGCATGTTAGTACTTCAACAAGTGACCAGCCGTTTTTATTGACCAATGATTAAATGAAGAGAAATGAATTGAATGGAGAGTATTTTGCTGAACCGAAATTGAGAAGGGAATGGAAAAAGAAAGGCAGCCGTTTTTGTTGACCTAAGTGGTTTGAAAATGCAAGCCGGAATGAAGAATGGAGCAGCTGGACCGAAGAGCATCAGCGAATGAATTAATAAAGGAAAAGAGTGGAGGCGCTGGACAAGAAAAAGGGAAAGGAGCTACGGGAATAGAGAAGGGAGACAAGCACGCGATATTAGGGAGGAGGAAAGTCCATCTTGGCGGCTGTGCAAGGAGTGAAAAAGCAACACGATGGAGAAAAGGAGAAGGGGAGTATTTACGCTGTGAGAGTGTGAAAAGGAGGAGGAGTATTGGAACATAACATGCTTGACCGATGGAGTTGAAGATGGAATTGTTGTTCGGTGCTTCATTTAGAGGGCTATTCGGTGCTGTTCATTTGTTCTCCATGGTCAATTACTCATTCCTTCATCAAGCCTCATCCTTCTCTTCCTCTATGAGTAGCTAAGTCTTTGGTGATTTCCTTGAGTTGGGTAATGGTTTGAGCTTCTAAACTTCAATGGAATTCCTTTAAGCTCTCTTTTTAGTTCATGATTATGTAGCTTGGTTAAGTATGTAATTATAATCTAGATTGTTAAGCCAAGTGAATAAACTTGGTTGTTGAGCTAGGAGTTGATTAATTAAGCTTTGTATGATTCATATTAGTAGTAGGTTGAATTGTTTATTCCAACTTGGTTAAGTGGATTTAAATGATTAAACTGAATATTTTGAATTGTTGTAATGGTAATTACAATTTAGAATTGGAAGTTGATTATTCATCTCCTTGAGTCATTATTAATTGGTGGTATTCATTTAATTGCTTCGGTTGAATGAATTAAATGATTATTGCAAGTATGGAGCTAGTGGTAGCCAGTTCCATCCTCTTGGCTCATTGTGGAATTCAAATCATTAGCAAGCAAGGAAGACTAAAACCCCAACTCAAGGGAATCTCATTTCATCATTATTCTAGTTTATTAAATTTACTTTGTTATTAGTGTTAAATTCAATTCCATTTGCTTCTTTGTTTTAAAAACTGAAAAATACAAAAATATTGTTTTAGCTTAGTTTACTTCATTAGTTTATAAATGCAATTTCTCAAAAATGATTTCTTACCACTTTAAGGTTTTTTTTAGCACTTTACTACTTAGGAACTTGGAAATTAATCTCCTCACAAGAACGACCTAGGTTAAACTACTACGCTACATTTTTAAATCTAGTTTTATTTTGTGAACTTACACGACAAGGGTTCATCACGCCTTTGAATTATCTATAATTTCAAAAGGCTCCTCAACTTTATACTCACAGTCTTTGTAAGTCTTTTTTCAAGTATCTCAGACTCACAAACCACTTTCTTTGCAATTTTTGTACCTCCTGGACCTGCTTCCTTTATTTTAGAGCTCTCTATTTTAGAAATACCTTTAGTCCCCTTTTGTACAGAACCTCCCATATCAGCATTGCACTTATCCACATATTCTATCTTTCCCTTACTCTTCACTTCACCAGCATGCTTCTTCTCAACTCTGCCACCATGATCATTAAGCTCAATAGTGAATATACCCTTGTCTTTCCCATAGCCCTCCTCCTTCTTCATTTTCCCTTCCTCACGCTGTCTTCTCTATTTTACATTAGTTTCAGCCTAACCATCTCTTACAACTACTAACGATTCCTCCCATGTTCTAACCTGTTTAGTAGCTGACTACACCCCAAACCTTTGCACTTCAGGATTTCTGATTGACATCAATTTATAATGCTTACATCCTTTATAGTCATGACCAATGCAGCCACAACGATAACAGAATTCCTAGAGTTTTTCATATTTAATAGCAGCCCATGCTTTCTCATTATTAGGTTTAAGGATTCAAAAACCTTCAAAAAGTGGCTTCCTCAAATCCACTAGCACTCGCACGCGTAAAAAATTCCGTAACATGTGTTTATTGTATATCGGATCTTCAGCCATAGCAACCTCTCCTACTTTACTTCCAATCTGTATCGCATTTGTCAGATTCATCACTTCCAGTGGAACTCCGTGTAACTGGATCCACATTGGACATTTATTGAAATCACATTCTTCAATCACCATATACTTTCTCCATTCAACTAGATTCAATATCTGTCCATTAATCGACCATGGTCTCCTTCTCAGGATCAGATTGTACTCTTCCTCCTCTGAGAAAATAAACAGAAAAGCATTTTCCGCAACAGCTACAATATCCAATCTATCTTGCAGATTCCATGCTTTCCGTACTATCGTCTCCACCGTAGCTCTACTTACATCCCTATCGGAGAGGATCTTTCCGATGAGAACCTTCTTCCCTTCATCACTCTGCCATACAAGCGGTTCGACAATTGTATATTCATCAGGATCCTCTTCCACCTTCGTCATGATCGTCACGAAGCAGTACACCTATTAGCTCTAACCACCGTACTCCTCCGATCACCACCACGCCGTCTAACCGCTTTTCCCGCTAAAACTCAAAAGACTTAGGAACTAACGCTCTCACGTGAAGGCACGGAGAGAACTCTAGTCTCCCACGCGCAGAGCATGAGGAGAACCAATATAATTTCATATTAACGTTGTTAATTTTATTAATAGATTTTACTACTCAAATGTTGAAATATTTGTCTAAATAGTTAAGTTGAGGTGAAAAGATGGGAGAAGTATCGTTAAGAAAGCAAAGAAGATGAAACATCTATAATTTGTGCATATAGTTAAAAATATTTATTCATCCATTAGTATTGAATCCCAAAAGTTTCTTGGCAAAGTGGATGAGAAGAATGTATGCTACATATTTATATAAATATCATGTACGCCTTGACATTTCATTTCAATTAATCCTTTTTTTTTTAATTTTTGAGGTCTCAAGTTTTCTTCATCACAAATAGTTAGAATGATAATGAATGTTATTTTGTGAAAGTGGTTGCTATGGTGGCAACTACATGCCTGTTTGGATTAACGGTAGAAGTTGTTTTTCTAACGTGATTTACATTATATGAGATAAATATATGAGAGGAGTTTGTCTCGATTTGTGTGAACGTGCTTTTCAAACACCAACTAAAACAGCTACATTACTAATAGTAATAGTGATTATGACAATAAGGGTTAGAACCTCATGACTACTGAAAATAAGGTGTTGCTCGATTTGAATGAAAGGTACTTTGTCCCAAATTTTTTGGAACACAGGACTAGATCTCTAATACCATGGGGGAGGTGGGTTTAAGAAATTACACTTATGTGGTATTTGTTAATCCCTAAATTTTGGTGTTTTAAAAATTGTTTGGAAAAAAAGTCATTTAAATGTTAATTATGAAATAGTAAATCACTACTAGAAAAAATGGTTTTAACGTCCCTTTTTTTGGCTTTTTAATGTCTGAAAATAGAGGGACGTCTATCTGAGGGTCGTGAAAAAAAACGTTAATAACGTCCGTAAGTAGGGGACGTTAAATTTGGGGGGACTTTAGACATCCCCAGTCCCTACAGGGGACGTCTAAAGTGGAGCTTTAGACGTCCCCTGTCCAAACTGGGGACGTCTTAAGTGACCTTTAGACGTCCCCAGTTTGCTCTGGGGACGTCTTAAGGTCAATTTAGACGTCCCTATTTTGGATTGGGGACCTCTAAAGCTCCACTTTGGACGTCTCCAATCCCTACAGGGGACGTTTAAAGTGTCGCCACCCACTCTACCACGTCCCTTTTTATTTAAGGACGTTGAAAGTTTTTTTTAAATGGCCTTTTTATATATTGCACTGTCTGGAAAATGTAAACTGCAGAAATATGATTACAACAATAGAATAAAGCAATAGCAGTTCAGCAGAACAGAAACAACAACTTGAAACACGGTGATCAACCCAAGGCTCTACTACATGCAATAATTTTAAGGAGTAGCAAACTAATTAACTAACAAACCACACAAACTACACAACAATCTATATCCAAGTCTATTATTGCACTAAAAAGACTATATCCAAGTCCCCAGTTTGTACAATAACCAAGACTAAATCTAATCTATATCCAACAACAATAATGCTAATTATATGTACAATATATAGAACTACCACAAAAGTATGTCCTACACAAACTACTAAAAACTTTACTCTGGTATACGTTGAAGAAGATGTCCACCCAAAAAGTCTTTGATCATATTTAGGTCTTCATATGAGTAGGCATCTTTATTTTCAAAAATCTGTAAATTAGAAAATAAGCTTAGATGATATAATGAATCAAGTGAATGAATTGCCATTGAATTACAACACAAAGAATATTATCCTTTGAGAATGAAGAAGCGATTACTTGTTCAAAATCTGTCGTAATTCGACTCTGAATGATGTTAAACATATAAAGTAAGACATAATATCCACATTCCCAGCCGCCAGGTTGTTGAGGGCACTATAAATCAAAAGCAAATGGGTAAAATCAATAAAGGCATATCTAAAATGACCGTCAATCAAAAGAACTTGATTTGAAACTACGTACCTTTGGAAACAATCATCTCGGTTCTTTGCCACCTTTACAATCGCGTGGCCCGCCAAGCGCTCGATACTTCGTGCATGCCCTATCATTAAAATGAAAATCAACATAAATTAGAATAATTCATTTAAGTCAAGAATCAAGAAGCAATGAAATACAAAAAAATAACTTACGTGTTGAAGACGCTTTTAGTTTCTTTATCTGGTCATCTACTTAAGGAATCAAACCAGTAAACAACGTGGGACCGAGGACAGAGAACATACAAACTCCAGTGATAACTATCACAACATATATAGATTAAAAAGAAGTTAGATGGCACGGCAATTATTTATTAAAAATCTCAAATACACAAAATTAAAATGCGTACCTTTGAACAATCGGTGCTAGATAACAATGATAGTCATTCTCTGCCACTGTGAAGCCCACATAATGCGTCCTTCTTTTCAATGTATTCCCACTCCTTGTCGTATGTGTAGGAGACAAGAATCCATATAAATCAACTCTTTGAGAGTCAATGCATATACGAAGTAAGGAGCTATAATAGAATTAAAATGATGAATGTATTAGCTAGTTAAAATCAACTTAACTAAATGAAGGAAAAAATGGGAAATAAAAAACTTACAGGATTGTAAATTTGCCCCATCCAATATCTAGCTCCTCTAACTTAATGAACTGTTTAAGATCTTCTTTATCAATTGTGTAGTGATACTCTAATTCCTGGCCCACAATCCTTGTAGGCATATGCAAATCAATCTGGCGAATACCTTTATAGATATGCTGCAGTCGTGCTAAGAAGGGCCATTTTCCTGCTTCCTGCTCATTCTTTTAGAACATAAAAAAACATATTGTTAGTAGGATGTCAACACATCTCAAGTAAAAGTGAGGTAGTTCCATACCATTGGAGGTGTTGGTGGTAATAAGCCAATAAGATGTACAGGCCAAAGGATGAAAGATCCTCTCGCCTGAGCTATCGTGGAAACCTTGTCATCAGGAATAGGGATGGCTGTATCTTCTTCCCCCTCTCGAACACACGTCACAGTCACCCTATGCAAATGTTGTGGAATTTACTGATTATGGTGGGTAGTAGCTTCTGTGTGAATGAGAGCATCTGCAACTACACGCAGCACTGGGGCATCTAAAGAGAGGACGGCAGGTTCTCCCTGTGCTGGAGTGGGAGAAGGGTCGCCAAGTGGTTCCTCCACCGGGTTGTAACTTCCTTTGGTGTTGTGGAAGGCCGGGGATGAATGGGTTCTACGCTCGGTAGTTGCCATATGAGATTCAAACATCTTCATCATTTCAGCTCGTAGCTCAAGTATCAGCTCAAGACGTAGCTCTGGCAACAGCTCTTGTCGGAGCTTGTTTACCGTTTAGCTTTCGCAAGCGCACGGGTCGCAAGTAATAAAGTGATAAATAAAGATCGTTCCCACGAGGACTATGATGAAAGTAAGCTAACTTATGTAACCATATGTTTAATTAGGTTGAATGGAATCATGTGGAATTGAGTATGTTAATTAAGAGAATTTGCTAAAAACAATAAGGTAAAATAAAGGTGAATGTAAAATTGATTCTACTTCAAGGTTTAAAGGCTTAGGATTACTTCTTCCCCATTGTATTTCATGAAACTATGCAAATATTCGCTTATGCTAGTTAAATGAGCCTATATGCTAGTCGAAGATCCTAAAATCATCAACCAAGCTCTCTCAAGTCAAGATTGATTTTTAATCTTCATTAAAAATATTCAATCTCTTGCTTACAATTAATGAAAATCATCTTTCCAAAGCAAGGCTTCACTTGACTATGCTAGGTTGTTAGATATATCTCTATTCTAACAACAAACCATCCATTTAATCCCTAAACTTCAAGTCTAACATGATTTTTCTTAAGTTCTACAATTAAAATAGCTCTCTCAAGCATCTTCTAATTGAACAACTCTAATCATGTGGTGATCAAACACAAGATAGCATTAAGCTCAAAGAAAAATCAACATATAATACTCATTAACCAACAAAAGCAAAATAATCTAGTAGTTTCAATCCATACAATGGGTAAAAATAATCCTAAATTAGAGTTCTAGCTACTCATGTTCAAATATAAAGAAATACTACATATAGTTGCTGAATACATAAGAAGCTAAGTGTAAAAAGAGGAGAAAAGAAGAAAAACCAAGGTGGAAATCCCAAAATCTCTTTTGAGAAGAGCACCCAAGCCTCCAAAATGCTCCAAATCTCTCTCCCAAGCTCTTCCCTTGCGTGCTCCAACTTCCCAGCGTGTAGAATGTGTCATTTTGGCGCCCTTCCCTAGGTTAAATAGGGTTTTTTCGCTTCTGACATCAAAACGCACAGCTGCACTTTTTCAGGACTTGCTACGGCAAGTCTGTCAACTTGCCGTAGCCAGTTACACAGAGAGCCAATTCTTCTTTTGATTCTTCACTTGCTACAGCAAGTTTGTCAACTTGCTGTGGCCAATTACACATAGAGCACACGAAGATCACTTGCCACAGCCAGTTGGTCAACTTGCTGAGGCAAGTTGCATAAGCTCCTTCTATCTTTGCACTGCTTCACCTCCTTTGCTCTTTCCTTGTTTCTTGGTTTTTGTAAGGCTTTAAAACTTGTCTTCATCCTCCTACCAAAGAGAGAGGATTTATAAATTCTCAATTAATTCACAAATATACCAAGAATTTCTTTGATTTTTTTGATTTGTACTTTGATATGCACATTTTCTTCTATACTCTTCTTTCAATGTACATTTTGAACCCAAAAGTATGTAAAAAGAGAAGAAAATGTATTGGAATGTTGTGAATTTCTAAGAGTCAACAGAGCTTGTCACGAAGGTTGGCCTCGAGCTCTTGTGAGACTTCCTGACGAATCTTGGCCACAAGCTCCCTATTGGGTTCAGCTTGTAATGAATAAGGATGTGAGGCTCGGCCAAAATACTTTACGACACGAACTCCCCCTGCCTCCCTTGGAACATGACCAGGGTGATCTGCCTTCCCAATCACTGTTGACAAGATGTCCATCCGTCCACTTGGAGTGAACGAACCTTGGCTACTATGATCTTCCAGTTCATCCTGCAGCATAAAAGTTATCGTAAATGAAAATTAAGCACTCCCAATATGAAAAAATAACTTTGTACTTATGCTCTAACTACTTACAATTCTTACGGCAACCTCAACAACAGTCAGATTTACGTACTTCCCACCCTTAAGCCTCCTTGCTTTCCATTTTTTGTGACGTGGAGGAGGTCGCGGGGGCTGGACCACAATGGTAGGATCTGATGTGGCTGCTTCCTTCAATTTCTCCAACTCTTCTGCCATCATCTTTTGCTCAAGCTTCCGATAACCACCATGAGACATGCAATATTGATAGTTATTAGCTACTTGCCTCTCTGCATTTGCTGCACTTAATGCCTATGAAAGGAAAACAACGAACACTGAATCAATAATGTGAACTATATTCAAATAAAACACTATGATGACAGAAATCTTACAAAAAAGTTTGGATCTTCTCGTGATGCCATAAACAATCTCCAGTCCTCTAGAGACAAAAACGTATACTCTTGACATGGATCCTGACCCCTCAGGTCCCCTCGAATGTAATCTCGTGTAAGCTTGTTCTTGAAATCTTTCTATCGTAGACGAACCTCTGTCATCCACTCCTTGTACATCACCGCGGTGTCAGGGACATCATAGGTTTGTTGTAAGGTAAAAACATAAGTTAATTATCTTTGAAGCAATAGAAATAAAGATATATATATATATATATGTAGATTTATCGAAACTTATATATCAAAAGTTATTGCCAAATCAAGTCTTTCGTTTTTGGTGGAACCAACTTCCAATTATCATAGGTAATGCGAAATTTGCTTCTAGCCAAAAAACCTAAGTAGCTAATGAAATGGTCTTCCTTCGGACCAATTGGTTTCATATTGTCATCAAAGTCAATATGCAACCTCTCCTGTTGATGGTAATGACATGCTACCAATGCAAGCATTTTTGTACTGCCTCTAACCCTTCTTCTCACAACCGGTTCAGGTCTCGCATCAGGTTCAGGCCTATTCTTTTCATTGTCCCTATCACTTTGTGAGTCACTAGAATTGTCCATATTCCTGTAAGCACAAAAATCATTGTCAGATAAGTGAATAAATTGTAAGTAAATGAATAAACTAACTAGTTATAAAATAAATAGCACATATTACTATTTTCTAAGTTAAGCTCTTACTCTAGATTATTTCCCATATTCCTTCACCATGATCATTTCTTATAGCATATTCTTCATCATCTACCAATTCTACTTCACTTGTTGTAGGTGGATTAATTGTGAAAGGTGGTGTGTCGTCAAGGTTGAAGGTCGGATCACCAAGCTTCTGTTTTTTACTTTGAAGTACAATGGAAATTTTTTTATTTGCGGGATCTGTGACATAAAAAACTTGTTTCGCCTGGCTTGCTAGAATAAAGGGCTCATCCCTATAACCTACTCTTTCAAGATCAACTGAGACAAATCCAAATTGTTGATCTATTACCACAGTATTATTGCTAACCCACTTACAGTTGAATAAAGCAACTTTGAACTTGTTGTAAGTGATTTCCCATATTTCTTCTATCACTCCATAATAGGCCATGGATGCTAATATGGGGTTTTTGTCTTTCGAACTGGAAAAGTGCATGGCTTCAGCTTCTACCGTCACCCCACTATTTTGCATGGTACTTCTGTCATCTTGGTCTTTTGTGTAGAAAGAATACCCGTTTATATCATAACCGCTCAAAGTAATGATCTGAAATGAAGGCCCCCAGGCTAGCCACTCTATTGTCTCAGACACACCGGTCTCATGCAAAACCTTTTCCTCAAACCACTGAATGAATGTCTTGTTTTGCTCAATAGTAATCTGCATGTCATTCTTCCTCGGATTCATGTTCTTCAATCTCTTTTTGTGTTCATCTATGTATAGTTGAACTTCTGCCATGTTATTCAGGATATAAAGGTGTTCTTGCAACACCTCTTCACGAGGCATTATCTTCACTCTCAGTCCTCGTGTTCCCTTGCTCCTCCCCTCTTCATGCCGAGATTGTTCCTTCTTCCCTGATAGATAATCGCTGCAGAAGTCCATAGCCTCTTCAATAACATACCTTTCAACTATTGAGGCTTCTGGTCGATAGGGATTTTTAGAGTACCCTTTTAAGATCTTCATGTATCGCTCGAAAGGGTACATCCACCTCAGGTAAACTGGACCGCAGAGCCTTACCTCCCTTACCAAATGAACTATTAAATGCACCATTATATCAAAAAATGAAGGAGGAAAGTGCATCTCTAATTGGGACAATATGATATAACCCTCAGCTTCCAGTTCATCCAGCTTTTCAGTGTCAATGACTTTGTTACAGATAGCATTAAAGAAAACACACAATCTTGTCACAGTGCTTCGAACTTTATCTTTCATAATGCCTCTAATAGCTACTGGTAACAGTTGTTGCATCAACACATGATAATTATGGGACTTCATTCCCACTAACTTCAAATTGTCCATTGACACACACCTTCTCACATTCGAAGAATATCCTTGTGGTACCTTAATTTCATGCAAACACCCACACAAACTTCGTTTCTCCGCTTTTGATAGTGTATGCGCTGCTGGCTCCATGTATGCCCTCCTACCATTATCTCTTAGCTATGGATGTAACCGTTCTCTTATTCCCATATCAACAAGGTCTAGTCTTGCACTAATCCCATCTTTGGTCTTCCCTGGAATGTGCAAAAGCATACTGACAAGGCTATCACAAATGTTTTTCTCCACGTGCATTACGTCAATACTATGTCTCACGTCAAGACTTCGCCAATATGGAAGATCAAAGAAAATTGATCTCTTCTTCCATATGTTCTTCTCACCCGCAGTCTTCTGATTCTTATAGAGTAAGACATTGATATGTTCAACCCGACTGTAAACTTTCTCTCTGGTTAATGCCTTTGGAGCCATTCCATGATCCGCAAGCCGTTCAAACACTTTCTTAACCTATGATATGGGTGGAACCTAGGAAGGAACCTCCTGTGACCAAGGTAGACCGTTTTTCTTCTATGTTTAAGTTGGTGGAAGTGAGTGTCTGCTTCACAGATTGGACATACTTTATGCCCCTTCACACTATAGCTTGAAGAACTCATTCTTATATGCATCAAACACATCTACACCTTCCTCCCACAACTTCTTCAAGTCCTCAATCAAAGGCGCCAGGTAGACATCGATATCGTTTCCTGGCTGTTTTGGTCCAGAAATCATCATAGAAAGCATCACATACTTGCGTTTCATACAAAGCCAGGGTGGCAAGTTGTATATTACAAGGAGTACTGGCCACACACTGTGTGTGCTATTAAGGGTTCTATGCGGATTGATGCCATCTGTACAAAGCCCAAGCCGAAGGTTTCTCGGCTCACTGCCAAATTCAGGAAACATTTCATCTACTTTCTTCCACAGTGGAGAGTCAGCTGGGTGCCGAAGATATTTTTCGTCAGATATTCTATCATCCGAATGCCATCTCAACTTTTTTGCTTTTTTTTTGTAGTGCTAAACAAACGCTTAAAGCGCGGTATTATTGGAAGATACCACAAAAATTTTACAGGTTTCCTTTTAGTTGTCCCATCGCCACAACCACCATTTTTATTCACTTTGTATAGTGCAATTTGACACTTAGGGCACTCACTCAGACCTTCATACTCCTTTCTGTACAGTACGCAGTCATTAGGGCAAGTGTGTATCTTTTTATACTTCATACCCATTGTAGATAGGATTTTCTTGGCCTCATACATACGATTTGGAAGTACATTATCATCTGGAAACATATCATACAACAGTTCAAGCAGCAATGTAAAACTACTATCGGTCCACCCACAAGTTGCTTTTAAGTTAACTAAATGTAATGTTCCTGCGAGCCGTGTGTACTTACTCCCAGGGTACAACGGTGTCTCTGCATCACTCCGGAGGCTATCATATTCATGCGACTGCGCAAAGGATTCTACCTCAACATCGTGAATCATTCTCTCCATTCTATCTTCATCTATGACATCTATAGCTTCCTTCTTGTACGACGGATAATCAGTTACTTCCTCACCATGCCATATCCACCTTGTGTATCGAAGATTTATTCCATCACAAAGTAGGTAATCCCTTATAACTTCAACATCCTGTTTTCTCTCATTTAAACAATTGACACAAGGACAAAAATACTTCCTATTTTTGGCTGGAGCGTTCCTTCTAGCAAATTCAATAAACTCTTCAACCCCATTCTCATATTCTTCACTTGTTCTCAAAGCATTCATCCAACTATGATCCATTTTATTACCACCTATGCCATTCACACTCAAGTTTAGAATAATTGTCAATACTGGGAATTACCTTTTACTATTTTTTTTTCCAAAATTTTGGTAGCATTTCCCCTTAAAAGTGAGACATCCCAAAATCAAAATAACAAACCATCTCAGCTTAATTTAAACAAAACTAAACTAATTAAGAAGAGTAAAATAAAAATTCATAGCACTAAAACAAGAGTAAAAAGCAGGAAGCTAACATTAATTCTTCTAACCCAAACAAAAATTCATAGCTTCATTTTCTCTACTGCGGAGCATTAGGTAAATGCAAGGAAAGAAAGTACCATAATCTCATGTACCATAAAGCATAGAGAATAAGATTATGGTTTTCAAGAATTCCAATTCAAATTCTACCCATTTTCCTATGTTCTTTAACGCTAAAGGAAGCACCAAGTTCGACTAAACATTAAAAAATTGGAGCCATAGAAATTGGCACCAAGTTCTTGACTAGCAAGTTCTAGGCCCTTTTAAAATTTTCAATATTTTTTACTTATTTTCAAATAGAAAAAAATAGAAGAAAAGATCTCATAATTTTTTTTATTCAAATAATAAATATTGGCAAACTAAAGTAGCAAACTCAATCTAAATAACTAAAACTAAATAAAATCAAACTATTATATTGAATTGAACTACATAGACGAGAGTTGGATGTGTGTGTGTGGACTAGAAAGGTTCCAAATTCATCACAGTCCATCAACTAGCTACCTCAGTTTGGTCGGCCATATAAGGGCATAAAATAAAGGGTACATGGGTAACTTGGCTTCATGGTTTAATCTAAACAGTATCTAGCTAGTGACTTCAACGTAAACAGGCCATTTTGAGGCACTAAGTTGGGATTTTCATATCTTTAGTACGTTTTTCTATCGTTCTCCCTACATTTAAACACACACAGACACTGTACATTTAGGCTCCTCTTTATTTCATTATTCCCTAGTAGAAAAATGAGTCATTGCATAAGTATATTATTATTTTTGCATCATTTTTATCATATAATTTATAAAGGATTAAAATAATTTAAAAGGCAACGAAAGAAATATAAAGTACCATAATCTAATATATGTATCAGAAAGCATAGAGAACAAGATTATGGTTTTCAAGAATTCCAATTCAAATTCTACCATAAAGCATACGCACCTGATTTTCTCATAATCCAAGTGCAGAATCCAAGTGCAACAACAATATAATCCAGAAACGCAGAACCAAGTGCAGCAACAATCCAGAAACGCAGAATCCAAGTACAACAACAATCTAGAAACGCAAAATCCAAGCTTTTTTTTGTAAATTCTTAATTGCGTCACATAATAATCCAACTCATGCCTGATATGCACATGATTTTAGGAAACCTAGAAATGCACCTGAATAATTCTGAGAATGCAGCAGCAGCAGCAAATAGCAAGACCCACGGCCACGGGAATGGGAGAAGAGGGAAGACAACTGCAGGGGAGGTGCGCCTTTGTTCACTGAAGGAGTTATAACACTGAGCTCACGGGTATGGGAGAAGAGGGAAAACGAATGCAGCAGGGAAAGTAGAACACAGCAGACACTCACGGGTATGGCAAAGCGCAGAAGGTAAATCTACAATCTACAGTGCATGAAGTGATGGTTTTACGTCCCCAGTTAAAATGGGGACGCCTAAAGTAAGCTTCAGATGTCCCCAGTCAAAATAGGGATGTCTAAAGCTCACTTTAGACGTCCCCATTTATGCAGGGGACGTCTAAAGCATATTTTAGACATCCCCAGTTTCTCTGGGGATATTTAAAGGCCACTTTAGACGTCTCCATTTTTCCTGGGGACGTTTAAAGTGGTGGAAATTTTTTTTGTCAAATTCATCCAGCGCCAAAGCCTTCCGCCAAATATTGAACTTTGGGCATCCCTAACTTAAAAAGGGACGTCCTTTAGGATACTAAAAAGTCTAGTTTGTAATGTGATTATCAAGTAAGAAGTAGAAAAGCCACTTAAAAGTTACCTATATAATAATAGTGAATGGTTGTTAATCTTAACATAATAATAGAAGGAGTTAAAATGTTACAAATAATATTTTTAAAATTTAATAATTTTATTAATGATTTTGGAATTGGAATGTCATATTCTTCACAATATAGGATACGTAGTATGCATAAGTTTACATGAACAAGTGTTTTAACAAAATTAAAACATACAACAACATACATGAAAAAGAACGACTAACAAATGTTTGTTTTTAAATTCATATCCAACAATACACATTGATTGGTGCATCGCACGGGAAAATTCTCTAGTTAAATAATTAAAATATAAAAAAATATAACAATTTGATTTAAATATATTTTAAATTTAAATAATTGAAATTAAATTCATCAACATTTCTAATTTATTATCCTCAACAAAGAAAGTTTTATTAAATTTATATATAAAGCTATTGAACATGATGAACATACTTTTATAAGTTAAAAACGTAAAAAATATGACTTTATTAATTAGAAATATAAAAACGATAACTTCTTTACTTCTTATAACTATGCCTCTTTTCTTAAACCCCACTAAAACCCACTTCTTCAATTCTACTGAAGAAATTAGAACCCAGAATTTTCGAAGAACAAGATTGAAGATAGAAATCATAGATCAACAAACTAAAATATCATAACCCAACATGATAAGTCAAACTGAGAACCATCAATTTAAAAAGATAGGAAAAATTGAATAGCATATGATATCTACACAAATTGAATATTAGATCACTTTCAATCAAAAGCCCATCAAAAAGCAACAAAAAAGTAGCTTAACTAGACTTTAACTAGAAAATTAAAATGTTGATTATACAAAAAATAAGGTTAAATTTTAAAATACAAAAATTGTTATAAAAATAAAGAAAATAAAGAGATGAGATAATGTTATTAAAATAAGGAAAGTAAAGAGACAAGATAAGGGTATGAAGAAAGACAAGAGAGAATTATAGAGATGAAGAGTGGAAGAGAACTCTCATTCATATAACATTTCCATGTACATCTAATCCGTTGTGTTAGGCCCCTATAAGTAAGCATTCAATCCTCTCAAGAGTTACAATGTCATAAACATAAGTATTAATCCACATTATGATGGAGTTACAATGTCATAAACATAAAAATTAATCTACAAAATAAACCTACATAAAACCATGGGAGGTTATAAGCATTAATCATAAAATGGAATCTCAAGGGGCTATGAACATCCACCCCACAATATTTATAACACTCCCCTTTGTATGTTTATAAGCAAATGTTGTGCCTCATTAAAATTTTACTATTAAAAATCTAATGGGACAAAAACCTAGTAAAGGAAAAAGAATACACAACACATATTGAAGTTACCTCGTTAAAAACATTATCACAAAAACCCTGTGGGACTAAACCTTAGTCAAGGAAAAGAGTACATCCTAGTCTCTACTACTTGGTGGTAATATAGTATTCACTCTTCATCATTATCCCTTAATAGAATACGCTAATTTCTCAAGTAGGTTGTTTCCAATGTATTTTTGAGCATATCTCCCTTTTAGCCATCAAATTATGAATGATGCATAGTCATCAAATTATATGCTAAAATGTATTCCTCCTTCATATCTTCAAGATATGTTGAATAATTGATATACTCTTCACTTGTCTTATGCACAGTAGAAATAACAAAGTTGTCCTAAACATAACTATGATATATACTTCATTCACATATTCAATTTATTCCAAAACAGAATAATCTCATATAATAGTTCCATAGAATTATCACATTAAACCTTAGTTTAGTAGTGTCCATAACGTACCCGCATGGACTTAATTTGACTAGCAAAAACATAATAAATGAAATATTGACATGATGTAGATATTCATAGAATATATTGTACTTCTAGACCATTAAATTCAATATATATTTTGCAAATAGAATCACCATAGAAAAATCCATGATTTTGAAATCATTAAGGCATCAATACCTCAATTCACAAGCAAAATGTAAAATTATCCATTCTTCAATACTTATTTCAACTAATTATATATGCCCAAATTATTTTAATCACGTAATTAACATCTTATATATTAAATGCTTTTCTTGAACATGCTTCTAGCATTTTGCATCTCTCAAGGATTCTTATATAGAAACCTCACTATTTAGTGATTCATATGCATAGACTATATCAACATCAAATGGATGCATATTTTGTTTTCATATACTATCAAACTAATAATATATGCAAAAATTATTATATCCACCGAAAAATAATATATCTAATCATCATTAGCCTTTGTGAAAATTTTTATTTTCAAATGAATATTCACATATCACAAATAAATTTATATTTCAAATGTTTGGACTACAGGCACATGATTTTCACATGTTGAAAAAACTTTTTCATTGTATCTTTCCCCTTTTACTTTTCTTTTTGTCCAATAACTTTTGTCTCTACTTTTTATAACATATCTCTTTTAATAATTTCATTTGGATAGTAAACTTCTGGCCTACTGTAACATGCTTCTTAATCAACAATAAACTTTTCAATTTTCATAATATTTTAACTTAAATTTTAATATGACATTCATTAATTTTTGGGAGATTAATAAAGTATATGAGTAGAGCCTTTTAATATTAACTCACACTTTAACTCACACTTGTATTCTAACAATCTCCTCCGTAAGTGTGAATCATATAAATATACTTCCCTTATTTTTATATTTCAAAAACGGTGATCATTATATTGTGGGTCAATAACTTATCTTGCACTTGGCAGCCCAAATGCTTTATAATCAATCCATCAACTTTACACTAGAAATCTTGTGATACCCAATTACTAACCCGTTCATCGAAAAAATAGATCGGATAATCACCCTACCAAAATTGTCCATGCGTTAATATAAGGGTATGAATATAAGGAATGAGGCAAATTGAATTTGAAATTAGATGTTAAAATAAAAATCATTATTATATTAATAATTATATTAATGTGGTCCAAGCATACTCAGGAACATCATCTTCCATGATTATAGGGATCTACATAACTAAGTTATTAGTGTAATAAATTATATTAAAAATTATATTAATGTGATCACATTTAGGTTAAACAGTTTACTTCATAGTTGGTTGACAGGGCCAATAATCACACTATCAAAATTATCCATCAGCAATTATTTGGGTATGAATATAAGGAAGGAAGTAAATTGATTTTGAAATTAGACTTTAAATCAATAATTCAAATTATATTAAAAATTATATAATTGTGATCCTAGAATGTCCAGTAACTTCATGTAATATCTTGAATTTTGGGCATAGGACTTTAAGGATAAGCCTATATCAGACAGACCACTATGCCTAGTTTAGGAAGAATCCTAAGAATGACGAGAGATAGAAAGATTCTCAGGAACTATGTGATCTAGTCTTACTGGGCAAAGGACCCAGTATGATCAAAGTGTCAGTGCAGATGTGCACAGGACACATATACGGTACCATTGGGTTGGTAGAAAGATGTCACCCAGCTATGTCATGAGATATGGAACTGATTGGTCAAATAAAATATGCCGATGTAGGTGTGAACATGGCATTTTTAGGGCAAACATGAGTATCCTGCGTTTTGAGAAAAAAGAATGGAATGTGGCGTCATGTGGGGTCTACACACACTCTAATCAGGATGTTATTTGGAGTGCCTCGATATGCATGCCACAGTCCTGAGTAGAATCTCGACCAAGAATCGATAAAGTAACTTTATTAAAAAAAACTTTAATAAAGTAGGTCATGATGTGTAATGATTACTCTACTTTTGTGGTGGATGAATAAGAAAATGACACATATCATTAAAGTACACATCATCATGACAAATACTATTCACACTTTTTTGGTTGGCACAATTGAAAGGTGACACTTTTCCCTTCATCATGAGGTGCCCTTCTTTCCTTTTTGTTGGCATTCCAAGACGGTGACACATGGCGTTGAAGTTAGGGGAATCTACCGGTCTCTGGCACGATCGCGTACTTGACTTCTTGAACACTGAACCCGGGAGTCCAAGGAAATTGTCAGGCCTCTCCTTTCCCTGACTAAAGTGACACCACCTAAAAGAGAGAAAGAGAAGACAAGATGCTTTATTGATACTTGGAAATCTTGAGCTCAAACATTGTGACACTTGGCATACTATAAGAGCATCTCATCTCAAGATTAAATCACAACCATTCCTTCCTCTTTAATAGCCAATTTTCGACCAGCCATAAGAAAGAGAAAGAAAAATGAGAAACATGGAAGGAAAATGGAAGAGGAAAGAGAAAGGATAAATAATGAAATCCCTGGAGTTTCGGAGCCAATTCCGACCCCAAATCTCCATTTTTGGCCGACGAAGTCTTCAGTAAACTTCTTTTACTTCTATGGTCTCATTTTTCTAATCTGAGGTGTTTTGTGTCATCTAGTTAGCTAGAGTGCCACCAGAATACGAATTGACTATAGGAACGTGAATAGGTAAGCTTAAGCATCATTTTAAACTGTATACCCTGTGATTTCATTGAGTTTTTCTTGACTCTTGGACCACCTTAATGTTTCGGCTAGATGGTGTTTTTGAGGCCATATGTGTTAAATCATGAATATATGATGATATATGGTGTTTAATGATAAAATAAGACTAGTTTAAGTGCTGCAAGTTTGAGTTCTGTGAGGCAGTCTATTTGTGACGCATTTTTGACTGAGCAAATGAAATCCAATGGCTATGAAAATTTTTATATTTTAAGTAGACATCATAAGCTTTAATTTGATTATTCATTTGTGCATTTTGGATTAATATATTAGGATATATGAATTTTTGAAGTTTGATTTATAAAACTGGTGAAAATCTGTGCCAGTGTGAGTTTATTGGTGATTCTAGATTTTTGTGCATGGAACTGGCTGGAGGAAATATTTTCCCCTTAAAATAGACTTCATAAATGACACAGAGAATTTTAAACCACCTAATTTGGATATCTATATAAAAAGATATGAATTTTCAAAGTTTCTTGAAAATTCTGCCAACTTTAGGAAATTTTATGAAAATAAAAAAGTTATGGTATTTGGTAATTAAGTTGACCTCCAAGGTTTAAGCTAAACACTTGGAGTTAATGTGAGCCCATTAAATACCCATTAGGCCTAATGTGTTAACTTTAAAGTGAACTAACTAAGGTGTTTTAAGTTATAAAAATTGGGACAAGTATAGGTCCAAAGATAAGAGACATGTCCTAAAGGCTAAAGTAGCCCATTGAACATTTATTTGTCATGGCTCTAATAATATGACCACTTATCTATGGCCATGAGATGACAAATAAGAGACTATGGAAGCAACTTCAGTGGTTGGAAGAAAAGGTACCAAAAAGGGGGACTCCATGACAAAAGGTAGTGGACTTACCCTACTTACATATCCTTGATATTTATACATATGTATTGATGTGAGTAATTGCTTTGTTTGACAATATAATGCATATATGACTAATTGAAGCTCTGTTTCAATATATGTTATGGCTATGAGTATGATGTATGATATATTGAGCATGCAGACATGTCATTGTGTTAGCATAAATTCATATAAGACAAGCAAGTTATGCATTAAGCATTTATCTTGCATGCTAAGTGGTATTATTTGCTATTGAGATTCCCTCGAATATTACCTTTCCTCAACCAACCAGACAGGCATGTAAGCACAAAAGAGGAGTGTAGGACAATGTGCTATGTAACCCCCTTGCCGTAATTAATATTCGGATTACGCAAATTAAGTGAAATAGAGACCAATAAGACAAAAACAACATTTGCAATCCTATCTATCAGACAGGGTTTTCACAAATATCTTTAAAACCATTTATAACCTAGTCTCACATTCAAAATCCAAATACAATTATTACACAAAGATAAATCACATTTAAATATATCAGAGTATGCAATACAATAATCCCGGCAATCCTGGTTTCCATATATTAATCAAAGCCTTACAGGGTACAATCGCCCATACAAGCCCTCATATGTGGATTACACAAATATTTATCATACACCTAATCAAATCCTCATCCACATATACACAACCAAATCCAAATACCTTATCCCAACAAGTAATGATAACCAACTACCGAATCTTCAACCCGAAGGAAGTCCTTACCGCCCTTGGTGCCTGCTCCATCCTCAATCCACTACCCTGTCTGAAAGGTTAGTAAGGGAGGGTGAGATTCAAGAGAATCTCAGTAGGAAACAAATACAAGTATGCATGCCAGATAAGTGTTTAATGCATGACACGCTTGCAATACATAACTCATGCTCACACAATGACATATCTGTGTGCTCAATGTTTCAACAACATACTCATGGCTATAGCATAACTAGAAACAGAGCTACAATCATTCATACATGTTTCACATAATCAAGCAAAGCAATACATGCATCAACACACAAACACAAATATCAAAGCATGTAAGAGAGGTAAGTTCCCTACCCTCTTTCCATGTAAGGTCCAGCTCCGGCTGCTCACAATCAGGGCGATCATCAAACCCTATAACCAAAATAAGGACATAGGGTTAATTCCTTTTCCAATTTCTTAACTCTCAAACACTTAAGTTGGTTATCATTTATGACCTTTAGGTAGCTATTCAAAGCATAAACATAAGCCTAAAGGGTTGAGAAATATTTGACAAAAGACCCTCTTTTGAATCCTCACAAACCCATTTTTAGTTTCATCACTCAAGTGAGGGATGGCGCACTCGAGTGATGGACGACTCGTACCCGAGTGAGGACGGCTCACTCATTCGAGTGCTTGCCCGAAAGCTATTCTAGAAATAGAAAGTGATCACTTCACTCGAGCACTGACACAAGCACTCAAGTGATGGACTTATGCTTACCCGAGTCCCACCGAGTGAAGCCCAAAAAGTGACTACCCGAGAGCCACAGAAAACTCAAAGCCAGAAGTGCACTCGAGCACTAGCTCTGGTACTCAAGTGATAGCTTAACACTTACAAGTGGTAGCTCACACTCTTGATAAACCAACTGCGAGTGACAACCTGAGAAGCGGCTCTTAGTGTAGAAGCACATGATCACTTGAGTAATAATCCACATCACTCGCAGGTGAGGAAGTACACTCTTGCTTCTTCCATGAACACATGCAACCAAAACCAAAGGGGAAAGGGAAAACATCATGCTGCACTCGAGTGAGACCCATGTTCACTTGAGTGATGCTACCAGAACCCAGAAAAACGTAGAAAATTGACAGCACTCTCAAACTTAACCAATATGTCTCCAATGGTCTCAAAACTCTTACCCAAAGTTATTTCCACATAATTTCACACAAGGAACCCATTGGAAACCTCAAAACATCCAAAATCATACCACAATGATATTTTCCCCTATGGTCATACTTATCACACACATTACCCAAATCACACCAATTTCCTTTCTAGTGACCACAAACAATCCCAAAGACCATTTTACACATTCATACTCCATTTTAACCACAATACACCATCATTCCACAATTATACCAAATTAGGGCAAAACCTACAAATCATAAAACTCATCAAACAATCACAATATATAGATCAAAAGGGGGATATTACTCACCTCTTCCTCTTTCTCAAAGCTAATCCTTGATTCTTCATCTTCCAAGATTCCTCAAGCTCCCAAAACACCTTCTTTCCCAAATCTAAAACCATAGAAATAAAGCTCTCATCACTATAAAAACTCTTAATGAAGGAAGTTCAAGCTAAAGGAGACAAGAACCAAGCCAAAACTCACCTTTTCCATTTCTCTTTCCTCCTCCCAAGCTAGATGAAAATGGAGCATGAGAAGAGAGAGAAGAGATCAGATTTTGGCTCCCCAAAACACACACAGCCGACTTAGAGAAGAGAGGAAAGAGGAAAAAGCTTTTGAAAATTTGACTTGATCCAAGGGCTCACATCATGCCATTTGTCACCATCTCAACACACCTCCTATGAGCTTATATGCACACACATTCACATGATTCCACCTTTTAATCTCTACATAAATCAATCTCAAAAATTAATCTTTGAGTTACTAATGAGTTTCCTCTCCGGTAACCGATCAATTGGTTGGTAACTTTACCACTTTGCCCCTGATTATGGCAATTCCCTTGGAATTACCATAAACTTCATTTACATATTTCTTAATCCAATTTGGGATCCTGTTAAACCAGGGCTTAGCAGTCCACTAATCTCAGGCTTATTCTCTAAGCTCAAGTCTTAAAATTCTGGGTATTACATGCTAAATGAAGTTGCGATAAGGAGATGAAGACTACAACGCGCTAATCTGTTATGTATATTAACATTTGAAACGTTTAATTGTACAACCTGCATGACGAATCGATGTTTTTTCGAAGCACGATAATTGAACTACGAATAGGTAATTGCACGGTACGAGTCCATTAGTTAAGTAAGCATAGAGGTTCAATAAATGGAGAGATACTCTGATAATAAAGAATTAAAAGAATTAAGTAACCTCTTGGATAAAGTTAAACAATCTGGCAAATACGTCCTTTACCAAATGAATAATGCCCAAGAATATATGTGAAAAATTTTAGCTATGAGATTATTTACTAATTCTCCTGAGCCGTAATAATAATGACGTCGCTTCTAATGCATAGTAAAGGGGCATAAGGAATTGGTGTTACATTAATTGGTATTAAAGCAGAGATTCTGGCATTTTGGCTTGTATGCTCTGTTGAAGTGAGTGATACTGGAATAATCCTGAGTGATAATAGGATTAAGAGTTATAGGTAATAGACAAACCCAGAGAAATAGATCTCATCGGTCTGTAGAAGGATGGGGTAAAGCCGGATGTAGAGGCAAAAACAGAGTAGTAGTGATGTATACCCAGTGGAGAATGGTATGAGTTCTGGTATATCTGATTTTGGATTGGCATGTGACCCGGATTCCAAAAGAACTACGTGGTTAAGCGTGCTTAGGAGAGAGAAAACTCGGGATGGGTGAACCCCTTAGGAAGTTAATTCAGTAAACTTGAGACTCTAAGAGATAAATGAAGTAGCACAGGATACAGATTTTGTTGCTGACTCTTGAGTCTCTAGTGCTAACTAAGAATTAGATTCCAACTCTGTGTTATAGCAATACATAGAAAAGTTATATCGATAAGTTAGTACTGCTTATGTTTCCATGTGAGGATAGTATCTAGTATTTCTGGAGGACTAGTGAATGTCATATGGGATCACCAGGTTAGATAGTCATCTTAGTAAGATAAATAGTGATCAAAGGCATATAGGTATAACATACTATGAGTATGGTATGATGAATAGTATTGAACTGAAAAGGCCAGGAACTAGTACAGAAATACGCAGTTGCCTAGGTCTTGCTGGTTAGTACTGGAGATTTATTGAGAATATCTCCTGAATTGCTTTGCCATTAATAAAGCTCATGTGAATGAAAGAATTGTGTTTAAGTGGAATGGTAACTATGAGTGTAAGCTTCTGAAAGCTGAAGGAGAGACTAATATTCGCACCAGCGATGACTATCCCAAATCCTAGTGCGGCTAGAGTTGTCTATAAAGTTGCGACCTAAAAAGACAATATTTTTCTTAA
Source organism: Inga oerstediana (assembly GCA_963210345.1). Taxonomy (NCBI): domain Eukaryota; kingdom Viridiplantae; phylum Streptophyta; class Magnoliopsida; order Fabales; family Fabaceae; genus Inga; species Inga oerstediana. Next base: position 34,853,758 of record OY723406.1, read on the forward strand.
AAATAGACTTAATAAGGGTCACATAATCTTTGGAATCATTACAATTGGACGTTTGTATAAAAAGATATGAATTTTCAAAGTTTAATGAAAATTCTGGCAGTTTTTAGTAAATGTACGAAATTAAAAAGGTAATGGTAAAATGTAATTACCTTGAACTCTAAGGGTAAAGATAACCAACTATATGAGTTTAGAATGGGAATATGAATGAGTAATAACTCATTTATTACAAATTTGGAATTTTAGGACTTGACAATTGCCCGAGCTGGATCAAGAATTAGTGGACTAACTAACTAGGCACTGGAAAGGATTTCGGATAGTAACTCTATCTTTCATATACTATGTGATTATTTATATGCTTTATATTGCCATGTTCTATAACACAAGTTGTAGACATACAACTTGGTAGTGGTGTGGGAAAAGCACAAGTACCATTAGGCCCATTGGGACCCAACTAGGGCAGTAAGACAAGTCCGACCAGACAGTCATTTGAATTGGAACTGTACAACAAAGGGTTATACAGTCATATGATCTTAAACAGTGCACACAGTAACGCCAGTAGGGGCACAAATAGCCATTTGTAGTTGAACACCAAGCAAACAAACAGATTTATGGTGTTATAATTATGTTGCTTTATGGTATATTGAATGTTTATTTTCACATTTCATATAATTGATTACATGTTACTACTGAGATTCATATGAATCTCACCCCTTTGCATAAATTTAAATTTACTCAGCTGGTGGAAGTGGCTCCAGGGGCAAAGAGGTAGATATCGGTAACTGAGGGTTCCGGTTCAAATCAAGAGCTTATGTTGGTTATCTTTAGTTTTATTTTGTTTCTTGTGGGATCTGTATTTATTTTTCAAACCCTATGGGTATTCCTGTAAATGTAATCAAGTACTATATATCAGTATACTTTTGCTATTTTTATATACCTATTGAACTGTTGCATTGTCACTCTGTATATTATCAAATGTTAAGGGGTTTGATATTATTCCTCCTGCTTTAAGAAAACAGTTGTTAGACTCGGTTTTAGTCTCTCTCTTGGCTAAATTCTTTATCTGCTCAGGTTAGGTTTGATTTTATAGATCTCTCTCGTAATGTTCAATTGCGGACTAGGGAAGTTGGGTGCACCTCTTCTTTAGTACTTATCAAGGATCCTGTGGATGGGCCTAGTGCTTTTCAGCCTAATTCATCTGGCCCTTTTATCCTCTTTGCTCCTGACCCAAGTTTGATAGATCCAAGTCTTCATATGGGGATTGATGGTCCACACTCGGTTTACATATGGTTCGACGATTCTCTTGTTCCCCACTTTGAATGTCTTCAACAACTCGAGAACCTCCACCTGCCTCCCTTTGATCTGCCTAATCTTGTTGATTTTGATCTTCATCAGATTGTGTAGAGTATTTGGGAGGGTAAATGTAAGTGCCGTGCAGATGATTCGGTTACTCAAGGTCATGAAAAGGCATTTACTGCTTATGCTTCAATTGGGTTGGGTTTGTCCTTGAATGTTTAGGTGAGTAATGCAGGTTTTGCTGGGGCTATGGAGGCTTGCCTTCAAAAGCCTCCTATGGGGCCATGAGTGTTTTGACTTAGAACTATTGTAGGTTGGGTAAACCTGAGACAATTCAAAGACTTGAGAAGTTAATATGTAAATATAAGCTGTCTATTTCAAGCAAAAAAAAAGTTGTCTATAGTTTACCTTATGGAGACCAAGCAGCCTCTAAATAAGGTCTCTACTCTTTTGTCTACTTTTGGGTTTACTTTGGTATTGGGATGTGATCCCATTGGTAGGATTGGTGGGTTGTTTTTTGGATGTAACATAGAAGGTCATGTGTCCGTAATCGAATCTTCTCCTCACTGGATCCATCTTAATGTGAACACTGCTAATACATGTTCCCACTATTTGTCTTGTGTTTATGGGTTCCCTTCTCTTACTAATAGGCACCTTCTTTGGGACTGGTTATCTAATATTAATCGTTTTATGGATGCACCTTGGGCAATTATTAGGGACCTTAATCAGGTTTTGTATTATGGTGAAAAATTAAGTAAAGTGATATAGATTTGAGGGGCTTAGTTGTTTCAATCGTTCCTTCAGCTTAGAAATTTAATTGATTTTCCACCAAAAGGAGCTTGTTCACCTAGCATAATAAAAGAAGTGATGAAGATGCTGTTTGGGAACATTTGGATAGAGTTCTTTGTAACCCTCAATAGATCATTGTTTTACCATCCTTGCAATTACAAGTTGTTTCAACTGTTGGGTCGGATCATGCTCCGTTATTGTTTTCTCTCTTATTAGAACAAAACGCAGTTACAAAACCATTTCATTTTGAAATTTTTTGGATAAAATTTCCTGAGTGTCATAGCATTAGTTCTCGAGTCTAACAGATTGTTATTAATTCAAATATGCTTTGGGAAGTTGTTTATGAATTAGAAAGTTAAAAGGGGAGCTTAAATTATGGAACAAATAGAAGGTTGGTAAAATTGATTCACACATCTCTTTCTTGGAGGCTATTTTGAGTAACTTGCAGAATCATTTGTATGTGTTAGGGATGAATCATGTTATTAGTTAAATTAGGAATCAATTGAAATTTTGGTTGGAGTGAGAGTAGTCATTATGGTTCCAAAAAGCCCGTCTTAATAAGGCTTTATTTGGTGATCGTAATACTTCTTATTTTCATAATTTGGTCAAGAAGAGAAAAATTGCTTCTTTTATTTCTAGACTCCGAGACCATAATAATAATTGGGTGTGATGACAAAAGAATTTGGCTCTTCTTGTTGTTAATTATTTCTCTTAAAGATTTACATTAGAGGAGTCTATTTCAAAACAGAAAATATTAGCCATCCTCGCTGATAGTCATCTTCCTCTTTGGATAATGATCAAAGTACTCACTTTACTGGCCATTTATCAATGGAGGAAGTTGATTGGGCTGTCAAATCCATCAAAGCGAATGGTGCCCCTGGGCCTGATGGTTTCAATCCTAGGTTTTTCCAAACTTACTGGTCCACTTTACGAAATGATGTTTATAAGGTTGTACAAAGTTTTTTTTTGTGAATTATGAATTGTCTTCAGTATTGAATAATACTTTTATTACCTTGGTGATGAAGGGCAAAGAGGTTCAATCTCTCAATGATTTTCAACCTATTATCTTATGTAAAGTGCTTTATAAAATTACTTCTAAGGGTATGTGTAATAGACTCCAGCCTATTATCCAGCAGGTTATTTCTCCATTTTTGAATGCTTTTATTAAAGGTTGTCTAATTTTTGATAATATTTTGGTTGTTATGAAATCTTAGCCAAGTTGAAAACTTTGCATAAGCAAAAACAAGGGTGGTGTGTTATGAAAATTGACATTGAAAAAGCATATGATCATTTATCATGGAATTTTCTCCAAGCACTGTTAGAGAAGATTGGTTTTCCATATTCATGGACTCAAATGATTATGGTTTGTGTTTCTTCTACTTCTTATCAAGTTTTGGTTAATGGGGTTCCTTCACTTGCTTTCTCTCCTCATTGTGGGATTTGTTAGGGAGATCCTTTCTGGGGATATTTGTACATCTTGTATGCTAATGTCCTATCTTTATGGATTTTACAGGCTTAACATAGATGTTGTTGGAAGGGTTTTAAATTTGCCAGAGGTCTCTCCCTTTGTCACACTTACTTTATGTTGATGATACTTTGTTGATTGCCCCTGCAAATGAATCCTTGATGCATTTGGTTAACAATATTCTTTTTCAGTATGGTCATTTGGCAGAACAGAGGGTTAATAAGGTAAATTCTTTGATGGTAAGTAGTCCTAATGTTCCTCAGGCTCAAAAGTCGTATCTTTCCTCAATATTGGGTTTTAAGTTTGCTGCTAAACTTAGAGAATATCTTGGTACGTATATGGATTTGGTTAGGAAGTATTCTTCTTTGTATACTGAAATTTTGGCTAAGATTGATCAGAAATCGCATTTGCGGAAATCTAAACTTCTGTCTCAGGCAGGTCGAGTCACCCTTATTAGGTTTTTTATATATATGGTTTTGGTATACCCTATATCTTTTATTAAATTGCTAGCCTCTATCGCTTATGTCATTGATATGAAAATTCCTGATTTTTTCTGGGGCTTTCAAGGTGATAGAAGACATATGCATTTTCTTCTTGGGATAAGGTTTGTAGACCACAAAATAAAGGTGGGCTTGGTATTAGGAAAACATCATTATTTAATGATACTTTGTTGGCTAAAAATATTTGGAGGATCCTTTTGGCTAATGAGCAATCTCTTATTCTTGTGTTCTCAAGCCCAAATATGTCTCCTCTTTGGATGATGGTGTTATTATTCATCCCTTGCAGTCTAGTATATGGTGAGATTGTCTAGGGGTAGAAAATTTGATTCTTGATAGCTTCAATAGTTTGTGGGTTCTGGCTCTCACATTAATTTGTTTAGCAGCTTAAGGTGGCCATTACAGTGTGCTCATTCACTATCTGTGTCTGTAGTTGGCGATCTATTACTGCCTACTATAGTTGTTGGAATGAGAGGGTTGTTTGTTTGCTATATGCTCCTCATATAACAAATCAAATTTTATCTACTCCCTTTTCATTCTTTAATGATAAAGACAATATTGGTTGGTCTGGTAATTGTCCATGACAATATAAGGTTGTGTTAACTCTCAGAAATTCATAACATTCTAGTATATTTTCTTCTATTTTTAACTATTTTTTGGATTCAAATTCAATATAGAAAGAGTTAATAGAAGAAAATGTGCATATCAGAGTAACAAGCTAAAGTTGAAGTAGATCAATATATTTGTGGGCTTTAGTTTAAAGGAAAAGTTAAAATTGATGCATCCTCTCTTTTGTAGGAGGATAGAGACAAGTTTGGAAGCTTTTAAAGGATTGAAGATCAAGAGGGTGGAAGATGACAAGTCAAAAGCTAGCTCATGGGCCAAAAGGAAGTTGCTGTATTGTTGGCTTCAACTAACAATACATGTGCTGAAGCCAATGGACTTTTTGGACTTTTTGGACTTTTTGTGCTATATGCTTCAGCACTTGGCGCTGTTTTGAAGCCAACGAGGACCAGAACTTACTGTGTCATATGCTTCAGCACACACATATGTGCCGAAGCATACGACAGACTATGCAACCATGCGTTTTACTTACTGAAACACATGTGGAGGGTATTTAAGCAAGGGATAGGCCGAAATTAGGTGATTCTTTAGTTTTCAAGTGTTCCTAAGAGTTGGGTGTGCTAGGGTTTTGCCCCCTTGAAGAGTATTGAGCTTGGGTTGGAGTCTAGAAGCAATTTGGGGCTCAAATCCTTGGTTTTTCTCATTCCTCTTCTCTTTCTTTGTTAAGTTTCTGTAATGGCTGTAATTATTCTGCATAATTGTAGCTTTTTCATGACTTTGTGTAGCTAAACACCTCATTTTAGGGTTATTTTGAACCCTTGTATGGATTAAGTACTCATTTTCCCCTTTATATTTGTGATTAATGAGGAGATTATGTTGATTTTACTCTTTACTTAAAGTTTCTTGTTGATTGGCCACCAATAAGATTGTTGGGTTCACTTGATTAATGCTTGAGAGGGCTAGATTGGGTGTAGAACTTGAGTTAAATCGTGTGAGAGCTTAAAATTTGTGAATCGAATGGATAGCTTTGTTAATGAGGTAGAGATACACTCATTAGCCTCACATAGTCAAATAGGATTTGTAATGGAACTCAGGTTTAATTAGTTAATTAAGAGATTAATGAATTAATTGAATTAAAAGCCTATTTGGAGACTTGAGAGAGCACTTATAGGTAAATTAGTATCCTTGACTAGCATAATCTTTCATTAAGTAGCACATATTGGGGGAATTTAGTGAGTGCTTTTGAAATACAAGGGGGATAAGCAATCCTAAGCTTCATTTAATACTTGAATTCAAAGAATCATTTGCTTTTATAAATTTTAGTCTAAAGATAGCTTTGAATTTCTTTCACCTCAATCTACATGTTTTTGGTTAAACTTGATCAATCTTAAATGACTCCATTCAACCTAATTAAACATATGGTTACATTGGTTAGCTTGCTTTCATCATAGTCCCTGTGGAACAATACTCTCTTTCTCATCACTTTATTACTTGCAACCCGTATGCTTGCGGAAGCTAAACAGCTAACAAGTTTTTGGCACCGTTGCCGGGGACTATTGACTAAAGTCTTTTGAGTTAATTAGTGTAATTGTGTGCTTGATTACGCTTGAATTCTCGTCCTCTTTTGTTTCACTTTCTTAATTTGCTTTGTTTTTAAGTATAGTTATAACTATAGCTCTTTTTCTTGTTTTTATTAGTTTCAGTCTTATTTGTTGATAAGTTTGATACTCGTTGCAGGAATTTTTGAATTGTAGGTACTCTTGTCCCGTATGCAAACTGATTTGGAGATCGTTCTTGATGGTGTTGTTGAAGATTATTTTTTTGAAGACTTTGAAACTGAACCAGAGACTCCACTTCAAGTGCAACCTATCCAAGGAACTGAACCTTTGCCCGTACAAGAGCAACCGAGACCACCACCTCATCCTTATCCATTTTACAATATGGCTAATCCTAATGATGATGACTTAGAGCGTACTTTGGATGAATACATGGAGCAAGAAAACTCCACCTATCAATTTAGCATCCAATTTCCTACTATTCAAGCTCGGAATTTTGAGTTAAAGTCAATCATGCTTCAAATGCTCCTAATGATTGGTTTGTTTTCGGGAACTCAGAATGAAGACCCTACTGATCATTTGACACACTTTGTACAAGTGTATGAGAACTTCAATTTTCAAGGAGTAACGTCAAATGCGCTTAGATTGCGACTCTTACCTCTATCACTTGACAAGAAGGCAAGGGCTTGGCTTACCACTCTACCTCCTAATTCCATCACTACTTGGGATGAAATGGCATCCAAGTTCAAAGCAAGGTTCATTCCAAGGGGTAGACGGGCAGTTCAAAGAGCTGAACTCTTGGGTTTTCAACAACAACCTGGCAAACTTTTTCATGAAGCATGGGAGAGATTCAAGGAGTTGTGGCGTAGTTGTCCCAACCATGAATAGAAGACCTATGTTTTGCTTGAAGCCTTTATAGCCGGATTGGATGTGCCTACTTCCGATATGCTCAATAATGCCTCTAATGGTGGAATTGGCAAGATGAGAGTTTGTGATAATCACAGTTGTATGAGGACATTGCCTCTAGTTCCTTGCAACAATATGAAAAATCATGTTCTAACTATAGAACATATAAGGAACCAAGTCCTTCGAGTAGTTCAAATGAGTCTAAGGAAATCGTTGCTCAACTTGAAGCAATGGCGAAGAGATTTGATCAACTTGAATTGAAGATAGAAAGAAATTCATCCAAGAATGTGAATGCTATCCAAGCTCCAAATCCTTCTTGTGAAATATGTGGAGAAGCCCACTCCTATGAAGAATGTTATCATACTATGGAGTTAGTGAGTTATTTGAACAATAATCAATGGTATCCACATTGCAACCCTTACTCTAATACCTACAACAAGGGTATGAGGGATCATCCTAACTTCTCTTGGAGGAATGGACCTAGTGAGAATCCAATTAATCATTATGCTTTTACTAGTAAGCCTATGCGTCCACCAGGCTTCGAGCAACCACAAAATCCACAGGGGGGTGATTCAGAGACAAATAAACTCTTGAGGCAACTTATCAAAGGCCAAGAAGGCCTAGTTGGCACAGTTTCTCTTCATGACACGGCAATCAAGAACCTTGATATACAAATGGGCCAAATTACTTCCCACTTGAGTGCTCAATAAAGAAATGGTCTTCCAAGTGATACTATTCCCAATCCAAAGCGTGAAGGTAAAGAAGAATGCAAGGCTCTTACTCTCTGAAGTGGCAAGACTTTACCCAATGTTCCAAGTATGGGTAAGGCTACAACAAAGCCAAAGGATCATGTTGTGGAGGATCTTATCCTTGATGAAGAGGTTGTTGAAGAGATTGTGGTCCAAGAAGAGGAAGCAAACTGAAGTGACTCTAGATGATGTGGTGTCAAGCAAGCCCATTGCTCCTAAAAATATGGAAGAAAAGAAGAGAAAGACCAATACTCCTCCTCCACGATATGTCCCACCACCCCTTTTTCCACAAAGGCTCAAAAAACATCAAGAATATGGGCAATTCAAGTAGTTTATTGAGATGTTCAAGCAACTGCATATCAATATTCCCTTTGCGGAAGCCCTAGAGAAAATGCCTAAATATGCTAAGTTCATGAAAGATGTCCTCTCAAAGAAAAGAAGGTTTAATGAATTTGAGATGGTGGCCATCACCAAAAGCTTCACTGATGTTATCAAGCAAATTCCACCTAAGTTGAAGAATCTTGGGAGCTTCTCTATACCTTGTCATGTTGGGGGTAAATTCTTAGGGAATGGCTTGTGTGATCTAGGCTCTAGTGTCAATCGTATGCCTTTGTCTGTGTTCAACAAGTTGGGATTAGATGATGTTAGACCTACCACGTTTACTTTGCAATTGGCCGATAGAAGCTTGTCTTATCCTAAAGGGATTATTGAAGATGTCTTAGTCAAGGTTGATAAGTTTATATTTCTGGCTGATTTTATTGTACTTGACTTTGATCCGGATAGAGAACTACCTTTGCTGCTAGGAAGGCCATTTTTAGCTACGGCTAGAACTTTGATAGATGTGGAGAAAGGTGAGTTGACTTTGAGGGTGGCCGATAAGCAAGTTACCTTTAATATGAATCAATTGATGAAGACTCCTCATGTGCATGAAGACTGTTTCTTTCTTGATATGATTGGTCTTGTCACACAAGAGGAATTTGAGACCTCTATGATTGAAGATCCACTTGAAGCCACTCTTCTTGAGGTTGATTCTGAGGGTTTGGATGTAGTGGAATGCAAGGCTATTATGGATGCAACAATTCCTTATCCTAAAAAGAGGATACCATTTGAGTCACTTGATTTGGGTTCAACTAATCGACCAAAGTTGAAATCTTCTTTAGAGGAACCACCTTCACTTGAGCTGAAGGTATTGCCATCTCATTTGCAATATGCTTATCTAGGTTCTAACAACACTCTTCCGGTGATTATTGCTTCGGATCTCACCATTCAACAAGAGGAGTAGTTGATTGAGGTCTTAAAAGCTCATAAAAGGGCGATTGGGTGGACAATTACTGATAGCAAGGGTATTAGCCCCTCTTTGTGCATGCACAAGATCTTTTTAGAAGAAAATCATAAGCCTTCTATTGAACATCAAAGAAGACTCAACCCCATTATGAAGGAGGTAGTGAAGAAGGAGCTTCTTAAATGGCTTGATGCTGGCATTGTATATCCTATTTCTGATAGTATTTGGGTGAGCCTAGTCCAATGCGTCCCCAAAAAGGGCGGTATAACTGTAGTGGCTAACACCCACAACGAACTCATTCCCACTCGCACTGTGACCGGGTGGAGGGTTTGCATGGACTACCGTAAGCTCAATACGGCTACTCACAAAGACCACTTCCCATTGCCTTTCATTGATCAAATGTTAGACAAACAAGCTGGAAGGGAATTCTTTTGCTTTCTTGATGGTTATTTGGGGTACAACCAAATAGCAATAGCTCTGGAAGACCAAGAGAAGACTACATTTACATGCCCATATGGTACCTTCGCTTTCAAGCGCATGCCCTTTGGCCTTTGCAATGCACCGGCTACATTCCAATGGTGTATGATGGCTATCTAGAGGACATATATTGACTAAGGCTGAGAAATCTCAAATTTCTAGAGAAATTACTACTTTCCTTATATCAAATCGCAATCCTGCTTCAAACTTCTTAGCCTTCCAAGTCTTATCAGGGTTATTGAGTAGACAAGATGAGTATTTCGATAGTGATTCAAATTTAGAAACATATTGGTCTATCATCATCCTTCCTTGACGGAGATGCAAAAACTCAATTTCTTTCTCATGCTTAACATTTTCTAGGAAATACTTATTTAGAAAAGATGTCCTAAACCCATTCCAAGTTATTTTTATTTGGTGAGTTTTATTTGAGCGCCTAACTTCTTTCCACCAATTGTAAGCATCCCCTACTAACATATAAGTGGCTAGAGATATCTTTTGATCGTCTGTATATCCTAATACCTTAAATATCTTTTCTATTTGTTCTAACCATTCATCAACTATAGTTGGGTCATATTTTCCTTTGAAAGATGGTGGATTGGTTTTTCTAAATTCACTATAGGATTTCACACCCAAAGTTGGGTTTGTAATGTTTTGATTTCTTTCTTCTGGTATTTGATCCTCTAATTCTACCTCTTGATTCTCATCATAGTTTTGGTGCTCATATTCAGATCCTTCAAGTAACTGTACTATATGTCCAGTAGCAGCAGTTTGTTCTCTTATAGACTTAATTGTTGCTTCAATTTGCTCACGGAAAGCTACCGTCATTTGCTCAATAGCCCTTAATACCTCATTGCCTGCATGGCCTTGGCTACTACTAGATTGACTCCACCTTCCTTGTGCCATTTTCTTCATAACATGATAATTAGCATTAGAGTCATCAATCCTATAATCCTCTATTTCTCCAATATCCACCACCTATTTGATCCAAGTATAAAAGGGAGAAGGTCTCATAAATCCTCAACAAAACAAATACTTTAGGATCATTTTGCTCTGATACCAAAAATGTAAACCCTCAATTTTATTTAATGTATAAGTAAATGATTACTTAATATCATTATTATTCCCTTAATAAATTTAAAGATATATCCGATTTCTAATTCAAAAAAATAAAAATAAAGCTACTGGCAGAAAACATGCCCATAAAAAAATATTTTATTAATACATAGTGTTCTCGAATACATCATCATTTCCTATAAGAAATCTAAAAAACACAAGCCTAAATTAAACTAGAGGCTTCTTGTCTACTGCTCTGGCTTATCTTCATATCGGCATGATTTCCAATTTCTAGGACATTACGACATGATATGAGTGATACTAAATAAATAAGTTTTAAATAATAATGCCCAGCTGCTAATTTAGCATAAAATAATTTAAATCCCTGCAATATAATTATATGTGAATATGCATAGAAATATATTCATAAGCATCCACAATTAATACTATAATTTCATCACCTAGATATACTAGGGCGTCCCCTAGAGTGGATTCACAATAATTCACACATAAATCTTACCCCATAGGATAATTCACACAGCAATCCTTCTTGGAGAGGTCATAATATTTATGGATATAATAATATAGTCTTCCTTGCATATTTCCATACAATTCCAACAACTTTCAAATATAAGAATGAATCACATAGAGAATAGTTAGATAGTAAAACATTTAAAATAATTTTGGAAAATATAAATAAAAGCAGGGTGTATTACTTGTAAGAAAATTCTTACATAATTTCCAACAATTTCCTTCTATTCTTCCCAATGACTTTCATTTTCTTCCTTTTCTTTTTATTCGAAAATCAAAACATAGGAGCATATATATATATAGGCACTGCAATATGATTCACTTGTTCATCCTTATCCATGCTGCATTTATTAGGTTCTTATCCCATCATTTTTTTTTCTTTTTTCCCAAGTCATCCGAAGCTAACCTCTTTTCTACTTGTTTTCCAAGCCAATTCCTTGACATCATTTATTTCCTCTTGCTGATTGCACGGTGAAGTCTTCCCTGACTACACCTAATAAATAACACAAAGATATCCTATAGATATATTTATCTTCATACACACTCGCAAAATTTTTTTTATTTTGTACTACTTACAATAACCTTTTAATTTAATAATTATATATATATATATGTATTAATTATATATGTACACCATTTGTCACGTCCTTATTTTAATTTCACATTTACCAGAGTATTTACGGAAAACAATATGCGGTTCAGTAGGCAACACAGGAATAGCATAACTATGCTGATAATATGTGCATGATTACATAAATTCCCCATAGGGTTTATACATGATACTTACGATTAAGGTAGCTGCACAAGGCTACTAGGGTGTCTAAACTCATCCTAGTGAAATGGAGACTTCTTCCCGTCTTCGTTCTACTACTGTAATCCCCTCATACGATACTCTACATTGTTGTTTGCATAACTTTTGTCGTCTCCTGTCTAAATTGTTAGTAGGGGAGGGTGAGATTCGAGAGAATCTCAGTAGGAAACAGATACCATAAATGCATGTATGATTGATGCTATGTGTATGACATGTTAGCTTATCTAGACGTATGCTCCATAATGACATTTCTGCATGCTCAATGTTTCATACAACAAGACTATGGCCACAGCGAAAATAGAAACAGAGCTTCATTTATTCAAATATGATCTACACAATCAAGTAAAGCAATTGCACATACATCATTACATAAGCAAAGATATCAAATACATGCAAGTAAGGTAAGTCCCTTACCTTAACCCTTTTCCGCCTTGAAATGCGTGCCTCGATCTACGTGTAAACAGCTCGGGGCTTCATATTTGATCCTACAATGTCAAATGTACTATTTAGACATTTCCATAGTCTTTATGGGGGTTATGTGAGTCTATCTTGGAAAATTACTAAATGCCCCTGGGGACCCAGCCCCATCGTACCCGGTCCGGCTATACTTTTCTCGAAATTGTAACTTGGGCTATCCTGACATATTTTCGCCCAAGGAATCCATTTCCAGATTCAGAATTACCAAATTCAATGCTAAAAGACAAAATTGCCCTTGGCAGCCCTTATTTCAGTGTTTTAGGGGCATTTTCGTAATTATGCTTTTTCGGCCTTTTCCGAAAAAGTGCCTAACTGTAACCCCACCTAATTTTTGATCCTGAACTCAATGGAATCATCAAATCATTGAAAATCCAACTCTAAGACCCATTTACAGCCTTGGCCAAATTATATGGGTTTTCCGGGGAAAATCGGGGTTTTGCGATTGCGGCTCCGTAAGCGCGTTCCTTTTTACTCCTAACCATTTTATTGACTATTCCATTAGATTAAAACTACCATTTAATATCAATTTGGGTAGCATAACAGCCCCTACAACCCATTTCCATTAATTAAAACCAATGGCAATACGGCGAAATTTCACCGATTAAATTGCCCACAGCAGCTAGAATAGTCAATATACAAGAGTTTGGAAGTTACCTCAAGCTCCCACTTGATTTTCCTTGACTTGGCTGAACCCTAGCTCACTTCAACAAGCAAATTTGAGCTTCCAACCCTTGAATCACATAGAAGAATAGCTTAGGAGCGGAGTTATACGCATTAGGAACCGATTTACTGAAGAAATCACTTACCCTTGTAAGTTTTTTCCTCCTCCTTTTCTCTCTTTAAAATCTGAACGTTCTCTCTCTCTTCAGCTGCTGTTTCATGGCAGAAATGAGCTCAAGAGGAAGAGGATGATGATATAATATTATATCATAATTTACTTTAATTTTCCAAATTCTCAGATTTTTACAAAATTCTGGCAGATTTCTGCCCAAACTTTGAAAAATCATAACTAATTCTAGAAAATTCGAATTGGAGTGATTCCAAAGCCTATAGAACCCTTATTTAGTCTAGTTTCAAGGAAAAATATAGAATTTTTCTGAATGGAATAAAAAAATTCCCAGAATTTCAATCTTTGCATATTGTTCCAGAAATTTCACAGTTTTTCTGTGCTGACTTCAAAAATTCATATCTTTTTGTATATAACTCTAATTGATTTATATGCCTATCAAATTAAAGATTAGGATGTCTACTTTCAGCCTGTAAAATTTCATAATTTGTTCTTATCATTTGATCATTCAAATGAACATGACAAACTTACTACCTCATAGGCGATTACACCAAAAATATAATTACTTTCTCCAAAATTCATCATTTTACTTTCTTAATATCCCAAAGATATTAGAATTATTAGGGGATAAATTTGGGACACCTGTTAAACCAGGGCTTAGCAGTCCACTTAATTTAGGCTTATTCCCAAGCCTTCAATCCCAAAATTCAGGATATTACACCATTTTTTTCAGGATGTTACAACTTGCAGTGTTAAACTTGGAGATGTGAATAAAGGTAAGTTCATTCACACACGAGATATAAGTTGTAAAAACGACTCAAGATTTTGTAAAAATACACTGAACGAGTTATAAACTAAGGAATTTTCGATGCTAAACTTGGAGATGTGTAAAAAGGCAGTTTCATTCATATATGAGAAAGAAGTGTTAAAATAACTTAACATATTATGAAAATACGCTTAACGAGTTATAAACTAAGCAATTTGTAATGGTGAACAGTTGTTAAAAAAATAGTTTCATTGTGACCTGAAAAATACATTATAAAAAATACTAAACATGTTGTAAACACAAGCATAACCAGTTGTTAAACAAGGCATATGCAGTTGTCATATTTGAAGTTTTGGAAAAGGTTATTTCATTTAGGCAACAAAAAGAATGTGTAAAAATCATTCAAGCAGTTGTTATAACACGCAATGATAGTTGTAAACGTATGGATTTGGCAAACTTGAAATTAACTCATTACATAAAAACATGTTGTGTAAATGACTGATGAAGTTGTCAATTGTAAAATGACTGATGAACTAAGGGCAACTTTGTCATTTGACTTTGGAAAACAATCATAGAAAAGTCCTTAGGGACTTTTTTTATCTTTGACTTTTCAAAGGGACTTTTTTGTTATTTTGTTTGGTTCTTGGGACCTATGTGTCATTTTCCCTTTTTTTTAACATCATTGAACATGCGATAGGGAATAGGCTATAACAAGAAAAATTTTAGCCATGTTGTCTTAAAGGCATGTTGTAGTCTTGCAATGTCCAACATCAAACCACAAGATCCTAAATTTGAGAATATTCACTCCAAGATATGCCTTAGTAATTGATACTGGCCTCTTTTTAAAAACGCTATTGGAGCAATTGATGGCATACACTGTAACACCCTGCCTTTAATCATGTAATTATAATTCGATATTAAATAATTAAAGTAGATTAGAGACCTTCGGATAACTTAAACTCGTTTCAATCTCCTACTTTATGGTAGGGTTTTCACAAAATCATTCAAAATCTCTTTCCTATTCCTGGTCTCTATTTCAAAATTCGAATATAATCACCTGTGCAGTTTATCTACATTCACGTATGACAGAGTGTAAAACCAATTCCCCGGCAACTCCCGGATTCTATACATATATAACCTGAGGTTTAAGTATCCACTAGGGGATTACATCCAAAATTGAATATACTATTCATATTTCAGATTATACAGTAATCCCGAATTCAAAAGATATAACCAATATTCCAAAATCAACTATACCCCTAAGGGTCCTAAGTGCTCCGGGTCGGCCTCTTCTCCTTTGCGCCACATGCCCTGTCTGAAAGGTTAGTCATAGGAAGGAATGAGATTCGAGAGAATCTCAGTAGTAACAAACCACTCATACAATGTATAAATACCAAGCATGTATATAAATCACAACCAGCAACAACAGCAACATCATTCTCAAAGATACATGGTTTTCACCACAAACGACAGCACTCACGGCTGTATACACAATACGACAGCTTACGCTATAATCACCATCACGACAGCTTACGCTGTAATCACAATAACGACAGCTTGCGCTGTAAACGACAGCTTGCGTTGTAAACGACAGCTTGCGCTGTAAACGACAGCTATCACCAGCTGTAACCGCAGCAGCATCAAAGATTCATCACAGAACAGTGATAACACACACATATAGAGCATTACACATAGTATAAGAGAGAGAGTCACTACCTGATCCTTTCCTGACGTCCTTCAGCGCAGTTGGCTCACGAGGGCGGCAAATATCGAATCCTACAATTCCAAATGCACTATTTAGACACTTCCATAGTGTTACTTAGGGTTATATGAGTCTATAATGAAAATTTACAAAAATACCCCCGGGGACCCGGCTTGGGCCCGCCATCCCGGACCGGTTGCACTTTTCTCGAAATTCTAATTTGGGCTATCCTAACATATTTCCGCCCAAGGAATCCATTTCCGTACTCAGAATTATCAAATTCAATGCCAAATTACGAAATTGCCCTTGGCAGCCCTACTTTTAGGGTTTTAGGGGTGTTTCCGTAATTATGCTTTCTCGGCCTTTTTTGAAAAAGTGCCCAACTGTAACCCCACCTATTTTCGCCCACTGAATCCAATGGAATCATCAAATCATTGAAAATCCAACTCTAAGACCCATTTACAGCCTTGGCCGAAATATACATGTTCTCCGGGAAAAATTGGGGTTTTACGATTTCGGCTCCATAAACGCGTTCCTTTTTACTCCTAACCACTTTATTAACCATTACATTAGGTTACAACTAACATTAAGACCCAATTTGGGCAGCATAACCCCTAGGCCACATCATTTCCAAACTTTAAAACCAATGGCAATCCGGCGAAATTTCATCGATTAAATTGCCCACAGCAGCCAGAATAAGCAATATACGAAAGTTTGGAAGTTACCTCAAGCTCCTTCTAGCTTTTCTCAAGAGTGGCTGAAAACCCTAGCCCCTTGAACACCAAATTTTCTTCTCAAACACCTTAAATAACATAGAAGAGAAGCTTAGGAACAAGGTTATACGCGTTAGGAGCTATATCGTCGGAGAAATCGGCTTACCTTGCGAGATTTCTCCTCTTTCTCTCTCTAAGAGCTCTCAACTTTCTCTCACTATCTTCAGCTGGAAATGGCATGAAATGGCTGAAGAAGATGAGCAATTTGATTAATAATCCATGCTGTCATCATCTTTTAATGAGATGATGTCATAATTCCCATTTTCGGATTTTCTGGCAAATTTTCTGCCCAAACTTTGAAAAATCATAACTAATTCTAGAAAACTCGAAATGAGGTGATTCCAAAGCCAAATGAAAGATATTTAAGTCCTCTTCATAGGAAAAATATTGGCCATTACTGCAAATCACCACAAAATTCCCAGAATTTCAATCTTTGCATACTGTTCCAGAAAATAATTAATTTCGCTGGGCAAACTTCAAAAATCCAAAACTCTTAGGTCACAAATCAAAATGATACAAATTATATGTTCATTTTGAAGCTTGACATGTGAACTTTAATACTGGAAAATTTCAGAATTTTTAGACACCATTTGCCTATTTAAAACGTCCATACAAATTGGCTGCCCTGTACAGAGTTTCAATGGACAGAGTTTTCAACTTTTGCACGATTGTTCCCAATGGTTCCAATTTCACAATAAACACTCTCCCCACCTGAATTTTCACAAGGAAGCCATTGGAATCATTAAAATATCCAAATTCCCATCACACATTCTCCAAAAGTATTTATTCAACAATAATTATATCCACTTTTAAAGTCATTAGCCCTTAATCACTTTTTGGGATATTACATACACATTCCATGTAGGGTCAAAACAAAAGATAAAACAAAACATATCAGAAGAAAAGGATTTATATCGCAAAATGTGATGGCGGTTTGTGATTGGGACATGTGTTTTACCTTTATACTAGCTGGATGGGAAGGTACTGCATATGATACTTGCATCTTTGATCATGCCCTGACAACTCCATCGATGAATTTTCCCCATCCACCTAAAGGCATGCTTATAATTCCTATAATTTAATTATTGTTAACTATAGACAAATGCATTGACATTAATAACATATTTCGTACAGATAAATATTATTTGCCGGATGCTGGCTATCCAACTTCGATTGGATATCTTGGTCCATACAGATGCGAGCATTACCATCTCCTTGAGTTTTAGAGGGCATCTAGGCTTCAAAATGACAATGAGAAGTTTAATTACTAGCAAGCAAGTCTTAGGTGCACAATAGAAGAAACTTTTGGGGTTTGAAAGAACAAGTTTGAAATCTTACAAAGAATGCGTAGCTACAGCTTTGTGACACAGGTTAAAATTGTTTGTGCTATGATGGCGATACATAATTTCATTAAAAAGAACATATATTTCTGATCCTGACTTTTAACACCATGAACAAGGGAGTATTTTGTGTGATGACAATGACGGTGATGCACTAGAATCTTCAACAATACCTTTAGCAATAGCATCTTCATTTGATATGGCTTCTCTTTGTGATTCCATAAGAGATCAAATCATTTATTATACACAAAAGCATTAATCATGTATTATTTTCCTATTTTGATGTACTCTATTGTTTAGAATCAGTGAAATGTAATTGTATCTCTACTATGAACTTGTGTTTGGTTTTTTGAAGTAGATTGTTTTCAATCGGATATGGATATAAATTTGTATTAGGAAAAAAAAACTATAACCATAAAAACCTTAGTTAAATTTTGTAAGATTTATTACAAAAGCATCAATATTATCTATTTGAGGTTCCATTTTTTAGTCACCAAACATTTAGCTATTGAATAAATTATGTATTGCAATCTAAAATATATTATTTTAGATCATTACTATTTATAAATGATTTTTGACTATACAATTTATTAATATATATATATATATATATATGTTAGATCTATTTTTTTTATGTTACATAATTGACAAATGTTATAATTTAATTTTTTTAGAAAAATTTATTTCATTTTTAGTATTTATTATGAAATTTAAATGTTAAAAATATATAAAATTTAATCTTATCCTTGATATGAAATTATTGCAAAAAATGATGTCCTTTTTAGTAATTTGATAATAAAAAAGTGATTATGCTAAAAATACTCAAACACTATCATTTTATCACAATCATTTTTTTCTTAGAATCTATTATGCTTATAATCTATTCTTTAAAATCACTTTTATCATTTTTTTTAGAAGTTATTTTTTAAAAACTAATCCAAACATCTTCAAAATGATTGCCTCTCCTTGTTGAAGTTTTGCATCTTCTCTTCTTTTTGAAGTTGGTTTCTACTTACAAATTCATTTGGTGGTTTTTTTATGATGTAGTTAGTTTATGTTTTCATCGTTTATTTTCCTTCGTTGTAATAAACTTCTCAAAAAAAAAAAAAACAAGAAAGTTGTTTTATTTTTTTACAAATTCGTGATGTGTGTTTGGTATTACTTATTGGGGATCAATAAGCATTTATTACGTAAGTTGAGACAAAACTCCTCTCACATACTTACCTTGTATACCATGAATCACGAATTATAAGCACTTATTGCCTAAAAATAAGCTATCCCATACGAGCAAACGTGGGCAATTTTTTAATTATAATCGTATGCGGTGATTTGATAGCGGGTATCGTCCGGTTCAATTACGAATATTCCGCAGGTTCTAAAAACCAGGTTTTTTTTTTTTTAAAAAAAAAGCCTGGTTCTGAAAATCCATGCACAAAGCCTCAATCGGTACCTTGGTTTTCGTTATTTCGTGACGTTGTTAAAATGCATACGCGTTTATCTATTAAATTACCGCCAACCTCTTTCTTCCTCCACTCTCCATTCAACTGCCGTATCTCTCTGTTCACGTTTTCATTTGATTCTTCACCTTACATTCAACACCCAACTGCCATTCTCCTGAGAACCCTTTACAATTTTTTATTTGCTGTTCCTTTTTTCGGTCGCTCAATTGGGTGTACATAAGGAATTCCGTCAATTTTCCGAAGTTCTTCTTGCTTGGCTCCTTGGGTTTTTCTTCTTGAGCTTGGGAAAGATCACTAGGAAAGTTCTGTAGCTTGCGGCAATTGACAGGATTTCTTCTTGATTGAATCTATAATCTGTAAAATTTTCCGCATTTGCATGTCCATTTTGAGCATAGCAATTTGAGTTTTTGGTTCTCCTGTCAATCGCCTCGGGACCGGCCGTGATGGTGGAATCCGAGGATCTCAATCGTGGGGTTGATGAAACTTCCCCTGACTTGCTGAAAAACACGCCTTCTAATATTGCAAGATTGGAGGATGTGATCGAGCATTCTCAAGCAAGGCAGAAGTATCTTGCGCAGACGAGGAGTCCATCTGATGGGGGCGATGTTAGGTGGTACTTTTGTAAGATCCCATTGGCGAATAGTGGTAAGTTTGTGTTTATAGTATAGTTTTATGGTGCTATTGCATGACTGATAGTTTTATAGTGCTGTTGCATGACTGATAATTCAATCCTGTCCCTGAAGTGGCTACTGACCGAGATTTTCTTTTAAAAGTTTAGCATTCCTTCCCATCTAAAAAGAACAGAGGACGGAACTCTTCTAGGGTTTTAATTTGTTCATCAATTATATCATGAGCATAAGAAGATGTGGATGCCATTGTCTTCTTTGTTGTTGTAGTGGATGTCAATATGATTGATTCCATTTTGCTCGCTCCTCAGCACTAGTAGCTAAGGCTTCATCATCCTAAAGTCAAATTATCCCCTTCAAAAGTGGTAATTTTCTTCATTATTTAGTTCTTCATCCTCGTTACCATTCGACCACTCACTCCTATCATCAACCTCTTTCAATGAGATTGGGTCAATGCTATCATAAGGAGTAAACTTTCTCCTTGATGCCTTGCTATGTTTAACAATTATTAAATCATTCAATCTTGATTGCCCAATTACTTGAATTAGGACTGTTGTTCCCTAATTGCTTTGCAGCATTTGCTATAACTATTAACAAATACCTGATGTAGCTCATTTGCACTGGATGTCAGATCTACACTAAAGTTTCTATGCTAAGCTAGACATTAAATTTATAAACTTGAGATATTAGGATAGAGATAGCCTAAGGAAGAGCCTTTCTAAGCTTAACATAGTAATTGCGGTTCATAAGTATAGAGCATACAAATACCTGATGTAGCACAGGTGCTTTGTTCCGTAAGTGCTACTTGCTATAGCAGCATGTTACAAGCATGGAACTGAAAAATGCTGAAAATCATACTTTTATATGCTCTATAGTCTATACTTATGAACCGCTCATTACTATGTTAAGATTAGAAAGGCTCTTCCTTAGGCTATCTCTATCCTAATATTTCAAGTTTATACATTTAATGTCTAGTGTTCTTGTATCCAGCTCCTTTTTCTGGTCCTTGTTTCCAATTTTGCTACAGAAATATTTTACTGACCTCTCCTTTCCTCGAATTTGCAACTCTAGATAACTTCCTGTACTCTAGAGCTTGACAATTGAAAGTTTAAATTTTCCATTTTAGTAGCATCTTTTAGGTATCATAACAAGTAAATGCCTGTTTGGTTTCAGCATCTGGTTATTAAAACCTGGCACTGCTGTTTATATCCATATATGTGTATATATATTACATATGTTATTTGGTAGAGGAAGTTTCTTGAGGGAACAATTGCTGAAGAGGCTTTTTTTGGTTTTCTTTTGCTGTTGTTTTTTTTGGGGGGGGGGGGGGGGGTGTTGTGGTTTAGTAAAATCTCCTCTTGGGCAAATAACCAAACCCTTAGTTCTACTTCTTTCAAGCCAGAGCTTAAAAAATCCAGCTTTTGAACCGTGGAAGATGTAACAGAGTCACAGAAGCGTGTTTCCTACAGTTTGTCTCGATCTTTTTCTTATGGAATTGTACGTCTTCCTCCTTTTTTTTTGGTCCCAATAATGTGAAGTTTCATCAATTTGAAAATTTATAAATTGAACTTATTCTTTTCTAGTCTGCAAAATTTGATAGGCTAGGACTTATATATGAACGCCTACACCATATATGCAGACTGTTGTTATATTAAGGTTAATAGTTTGTGCATACTGGTTTAGCATTTATCTGGAGGCATGGATGAGACTCTATTACTTAAAGCCATTTGTCTGTCATCTGTTTTCAACCGTGGGACCTGAGAAAACTCCATTATTCTTGGCTAGCTTTTGGATTCCGTATGCCACATAAGGAATATGTACTTAATTTTACTCTGTTTTTCTGGCATTTGCACACAGTTTTGTCTGCTGCAGTCCCTCCCACCGAAATAGTGGGAAAGAGTGATTATTTTCGTTTTGGCATGAGAGATTCTTTGGCAATTGAAGCATCTTTTTTGCAGGTAAATTAACATATGTTTAGATGAATTTATGCATTTCTCTTTGATGTTTCTCTTACCTATTGATATGTTGCAACCTTCAGCTGGTGACGTTTTTTCTTGTATATGAACTTGTAGAGAGAGGAAGAATTGCTTTCATGTTGGTGGAGAGAATATGCAGAATGCAGTATTGGTCCAAGAGAAAGACAAATTTCTGATAGCAAAATGGATAAGGGGAGTGCTTGGTCACCCGAACTATATGAGATTGAGGAAGAAAGAGTTGGTGTTCCTGTAAAAGGAGGACTTTATGAGGTAACTTTTGTCATATTTTTCTTGTGTTAGTTTTCTGTAGTTGTTTCAATAATATAGTATGTAGCATTTGTTTTTTTTTTTTGGAGATAGTGCCATCTGACAGCAGGAAACAGAAGGATTAAATTTCTGACGAGTTTACTTTCCATATCAAGTATTAAAAAGAGACAACTTATTGATAATGATTTATGAGTAAGATATAACCCAAGTATTTTAAAAGATGGAACCTGATATATATGTATTCTCTAGTGAGGGGCTTTATAGTAAATAATCTATGGGAAATAGAGAATATCAGCCCTAGAGTTAGTTAGAAGAGAGAGAATTAGCAAATGACGTGTATAGGCAGAGAGCATACGAGAGCATATAAGTGCTGTACCCTACTATTTGCCTTTTTGTGAATGAATTACCTCAGTATTTTCCTCTGTGATATCATTAAGGTATCAGAGCCCCTGTCTGGCCAATGGCGCCGCTGCCGGACACACGATCCCAGGAGCGTTTGGGTGACCTGGAAAACCGTATGGAAATGCTTCAAACCACAGTGCACAACCACCTTGACCAAAGTTCCCATGATATTTCTGACCTTAAACAAACGGCCAGCCGACTTGAGGAGTGTCTGAAATCTATGGAAGCCCGGTTTGCCTCCTTCTGCTTAGTCGCCGGAAAACAACCAGTTGCTGGTAATGGTGGTCAAGAGGGCAGCTCCAGCACTACTACCGCCTCCCGCATTCCTCCTTTTGGGTCCTTCCATGAAATACAACAACCTCCTTCTTCTTATTTCATCCCCACAAAACAAAGCCGTGTGGAGTTTCCACGCTTTGATGGAGCTGATTTTAGAGGGTGGGCATATCGCTGTCGTCAATTTTTTGAAGTGGACGGAACACCACCGGAGCATCGTATTCGACTACTCAGCATCCACTTGGAGGGCCACGCTCTTCGATGGCATCAAACCTTCATGCGCCATCGCTCTTTTTCTGAAATTAAGTGGGATGACTATTTTAAACAAATGGAGGTAAAGTTTACTGAGGTGCGAGATGAGAATCCCTTGATTGCGCTGAAGAAACTACAGCAGGCCGATGATTTTGTTGCTGACTACGAAAAGAAATTTGACGAGCTCCTATCGGAGGTTGACATAGCCGAAGATGTCGCGATTAACCTCTTCATTGGAGGACTGAGAGCTGATATACAACAATTGGTAATGAACTGCGCTCCTTCTACGTTGGCGAGTGCGATGAACTCGGCGCGCCTGCAAGAAGCCACCGTACAAGCTCTTCATGATCATTTTCCGCTTCGGAATCGCAGAGAACCAGTTTCAACATTAGGGACCTTGGGTCGCTCCAGTGGATTCGGGTCTCGGATCGAATCACCCATGGGATCCAAGTCGACCCAGTCCAGCCCACAACCCAATTCTCCCTCACCTGCTAATCCGAAGTCTCTCGCCCCTGTTTCGTCGAAACTCAGCACGACACTGTCACCCACACCATTCTCCTCTTCTTCGTCAAATCTGACTCGGCAGCTTTCTAAGAAGGAGATGGATGAACGTCGTCGAAAAGGATTGTGTTACTGGTGCCCTGAGAAATTCAGTTCGGGCCATCGTTGCAAAAACTCTCACATTTTCACTCTAGTAGTCGACGAGGACGACGATCATTTTGAAGATGCGATCGGGGCTATTCAGGGCGATACAGAGGGCAGTCTTAATGCTATTGAGGGGCGCACAAATACTTGCACATTAAAATTGCTGGGTCACATAAAAAATCAGCAGGTCATCATCTTGATTGACACCGGCAGTACCCACAATGTTCTTGATGCGTCAGTAGCCAAGCGACTCAAACTGAAACTTCAAGAGAGAGACCCAATTCGAATCAGGTTTGTGTTACTAAACACTGTCCGAATTTGAATTGGGAAATGGGGGGGGGGGGTCGTATTTTGCATCCGATTTCTTGGTGATGAAAATTAGTGGTTATGATGCTATTTTGGGTATCCAATGGTTAAAGACCTTGGGCCGATTTGCTATGGATATGGAACTCCAGATTTTTGAATTTAATGTTGATGGCCAACCAGTGGAATTAAGGGGTCTCGGGTTTGGGTTATCAGCTCAATTCGAGGAAGTTTTGACTCTTCGTGATTTTGTTGTTGCTAATGAATTGTACCTGATTCATACACCCTCCCTTGTACAAGTAGGATTGGAGTCTGATTCTACTCTTTCTGTGGACCAACGATCAGAATTGCAAGCACTCCTGAATATATTTGTGGATGTTTTTGCTGAACCCACTAGGTTGCCTCCATATAGAAAGTTTGACCACTCCATTCCTCTCAAAGAAGATAAACCTATCAGTTGTAGACCCTATAGATACGGACCTGTGCAGAAAACTGAAATTGAGACCCAAATTCAGCAGATGCTCACCAATGGCATTATTAGGGAAAGTTCTAGTGATTTTACTGCCCCTGTAGTTCTGGTACAAAAAAAAGAGGGAACATGGAGATTTTGTGTCGATTATCGACGATTAAATGACGCCACTATAAAAAATAAATTTCCGATTCCTATTATTGATGAGCTACTAGATGAGCTTACCGGTGCTACCTTCTTTTCCAAACTCGATTTGCGCGCTGGGTACCATCAAATTCGAATGAAGGAAGATGACATTGCTAAAACGGCTTTTAGGACTCATGAGGGCTTATATGAGTTTTTGGTAATGCCTTTCGGCTTAACTAATGCCCCGGCCACCTTCCAAGGGCTTATGAATTCTGTTTTCAAGCCTTTTTTACGGAAATTCATTTTAGTCTTCTTTGATGACATTTTGGTCTATAGCAAGGATTGGTATTCTCACTTGTAACACTTAGAAACTGCCTTATCAACTTTGAGGGATCACCAACTGTTCGCCAGGGCTTCTAAATGTGTATTTGCTGCCACTACAATTAATTATCTAGGCCATCTGATTTCTGGCCAAGGTGTACAAGCTGACCCTCACAAGCTGGCTGCTATTTCTTCATGGCCGGTGCCTTCTTCTATTAGAGAGTTGCGTGGGTTCCTTGGCCTCACCGGATATTACCGTCGCTTCATTAAAAATTATGGTTCTCTTTGCAAACCGTTGACTGATTTGTTGAAGAAAAATGAGAAGTTTGTCTGGAATTCTGAGGCTGCCTCGGGTTTTCAGACTCTTAAGGAGGTAATGATGTCTCCTCCGGTTCTTACATTACCTAATTTCAATGATACTTTTGTAGTTGAGACTGATGCATTTGGTTCTGGTTTGGGGGCTGTTTTATCCCAGAATGGCCATCCATTAGCTTATGCTAGTAAAGCACTTGCTTCTACTAAGAAGCACCTTTCTACTTATGAGAGGGAAGTCCTTGCTATACTATTTGCTGTTAAACAATGGCGTTCTTATTTATGGGGTTGCAAATTTATTATTAGAACTGATCATTTGCCCTTGAAACATTTATTAGAACAAAAGGACTTAAGTCAGGAGCAGTTTAAATGGTTGCATAAACTTTGGGGCTTTCATTATGAGATTGTGTACCGCAAAGGTAGTGACAATGTAGTGGCTGATGCACTTTCTCGCCGCCCTGAAGGTTCTTGTTTCGCCCTCTCCTCTCCCGTTTCTCCTCTCTATGAGCGTGTGAGGGATTCTTGGCTCACCGATACTACTTTGCAGAATCTGATTAAGGCTTTCGAGTTGGATCCAGTAGCACATTCCAAGTTTACTTGGCAACACCAATTGCTTAAACGTAAGGGCAAGTTGGTTGTAGCAGCTGATCGGGGTCTTCGTAATGATCTACTTGCCTATTTCCATGCTGATGGCATTGGTGGACATTCAGGTATCCATTCTACTTTTAAGAGATTAGCTTCTTTTTTTCTATTGGAAAGGCATGGAAAAAGATGTTCGAAATTTTGTGCGAGAATGCATTACTTGCCAACGTTTTAAACCGGAATTGGTGTCTTCTCCAGGTTTGCTGCAACCTCTTCCTATTCCGGAACATGTTTGGTCTGAGTTGTCAATGGATTTTATTAGTGGACTTCCAAAATCTTACTCTAAAACCACTATCCTTGTAGTGGTCGATCGGTTATCTAAAGCGGCTCACTTTATGCCACTTAAGCATCCGTTTACAGCTGTGGATGTAGCTACTGTTTTCATGGATACTATAGTTAAATTGCATGGTTTTCCAAGTCTATTGTTACCGATAGAGACCCTATTTTTTGTGGCAAGTTTTGGAAGGAATTGTTTCGTTTATATGGTGTGAAATTGCATTATTCTTCTGCATATCATCCCCAAACGGATGGTCAAACGGAAGTTCTTAATCATTGTTTGGAGTGTTATCTCCGATGCATGACCGGTGACTTTCCTAAGCAATGGGTTAAATGGTTATCATTAGCAGAATTGTGGTACAACACTACTTATCACTCAGTGATTGGCATGACTCCATTTGAAGCTGTTTATGGGGTGGCCCCACCTATACATCTTCCTTATATTGCTGGGGATTCTTCCAATGATTTGGTGGATTGCACTTGTTTTGCTCGGGAGACTGTTTTACAGACTCTTAAGGAGCATTTGCTGAAGGCACAACATAGAATGGTGCAGCAAGCTAATAAGAACAGATCTGAACGCCAATTTGCTGTCGGTGATTTAGTCTATCTCAAGCTTCATCCCTTTCGCAGGAATCTACTGAATAATTCTGCCCTCCACAAATTGGCTGCGCGCTACTTTGGGCCATTCCGAGTCTTGAAAAAAATTGGGGCTGTTGCTTATGAACTTGAACTTCCTCCAGCAACTAGAGTACATCCAATATTTCATGTCTCTCTTCTCAAGAAACATATTGGCTCTTCAGCTGCTATTACTCAATCCTTACCCCCTGTCGATGCTCAAGGTCAATTTACCTTGGAACCAGAGGCTATCTTAGGGCGTAAACTTGTCCAACGCCACCATCTTCCTGTCACCAAAGTGCTGATCCAGTGGAAGTTCACTCAACCAGAGGATGCTACTTGGGAGGACCTCTCGGTCTTTCAACAACAATTTCCTGAGTTTTCTACTGTTGCAGATCCCACTAATGAAATCCTTGTGGACAAGGATTCTTTTTAAGGGGGGGAGTAATTGATATATGTGTATTCTCTAGTGAGGGGCTTTATAGTAAATAATCTATGGGAAATAGAGAATATCAGCCCTAGAGTTAGTTAGAAGAGAGAGAATTAGCAAATGACGTGTATAGGCAGAGAGCATACGAGAGCATATAAGTGCTGTACCCTACTATTTGCCTTTTTGTGAATGAATTACCTCAGTATTTTCCTCTGTGATATCAGAACCTGTTTTTTCATGCAGGAAATGAGGTTGTCATTTGTCAAGCATGTGTTTGTTCGCACATCAGATACTTTAAAAATCTTGAGAAGCTAGGTTTACACTGTATTACATTTATGTTAATGAAACGAAAGACTATACATAGAATAAATTCAAGAGCGTGAAATTAGATGCTTTCTTTCTTTGTGAAATAGAGGCACAAGTTCTAGATTGAGCTCCCTTAATACCTGAGTCAATATTCTTACTTCCTTGCACATATCAGAAGAAATAGAACGGACAATTTTAAAATTGAGTTCTTTCTTCATTTCCCATAAGAACAAGAATCTTATGTGTGGATATTTGATGTTTTTGTAGCTTTCCTTGCACATTGATGTAGCATTCTGATCTAAACTTATTCATGAATCTAACTTACATTTTAACCATATAAGGGAATGAAGATAATTATCATTTTTTCCCATAAGCATATTTAGAATGTTGTTAAGTGCATATTTGAATTTGGGTTGATGTGTAATATTAGATAATATGGTCCCCCACCTCTTCTTTATATTCTCTTCAAGTGTGTGATGGTCAATTGATGCAGGTAGATTTAGCAAAGCGACATTGTTTTCCTGTTTATTGGAATGGAGAAAATCGACGTGTTCTAAGAGGCCATTGGTTTGCACGTAAAGGGGGCTTGGATTGGCTTCCACTTCGTGAAGATGTTGCTGAACAACTAGAGGTTGCATATCGTAGTCAGGTCTGTGAAAATAATACAATTTCACGAAGTGTTTTCTTGAAATTGGTTTGTTGAATGAATTAGTTCATAAGATTATGACAAACATATGTGAATGGTATAGCTTGTACCCTAAATAGGTCCATAAGCAAGTATGTTGCGAGGCAATCCATGAAAGTAAGGACAGAAACAATCTGTCTTATAATATCCTAACTTTATGATTTAAAGAAAAACAAATATTTCGCCTCAAAATAAAAAATACTGGGCTAAAGTCATGTGACACACAACACTTTCGTGATTCATATTTAATTCACTGGATCCACATGCCGGTTTTTTTCCTGGGATCTCCTATATATATAGCTCATTTCATTCTAAAGAACTAATAAATCAGTACATTGTTTTCTTTGATTTTCTTCAATTATTCTTATTTTCTTCTTCTTGAGCTTAAAACAGTGATACCTCTACTTATTAGTTCAGGCTTCATGTCATGCTGTCTTACTAACTCTTGGTTTTTGTTTTCTTTTTTCTCCCCTAGTGGAGTTGGGGAGGATGCTTAGTTACATTTCACTTTCTTCATTTGTAGTAAAGTAGACCTGGGGTTTGGGAGGCAAAAGATGTTTATTTATTTTTTGTAATCTTTGTTTCAAGTGCAACAAAGATTTATGTTTGACATGGTCTTGCAGGTTTGGCATCGCAGGACATTTCAGCCATCAGGACTTTTTGCAGCTCGTGTTGATTTGCAAGGATCAACCCCTGTATGTGGATGATTTTGAAGAAATGTTATTAGTTTTTAAATTGATTATGCTGTTTTCATTGTTAAGTTGAGTATCACTTTATGTTTTTGTGTTGGTCATGTAGGGCCTGCATGCTCTTTTCACCGGAGAGGATGATACCTGGGAGGCCTGGCTAAATGCTGATTCTTCTGGATTTTCTAATATTGCTAGTTTAGCTGGTAATGGGATCAAGCTAAGACGTGGTTATTCCCCATCAAACTCACCCAAACCAACCCAGGTTCTCTTTCTATCTCTCAGGGTTTTAATGTTTAGATATGCATAGCATGCTACCCCACTTCTATCCCATCTTTGAGTGACTATATTTTTGTGAAATGTTGTTATAATTGGGTGGGCAAAAGATATTGAGGGCTAGTCTTTTCTTTACTATGCTTTGATACCTGGTAATTGAATAGTAGAGTCAAAATTTGATGAACAAGGAGGCCTACATAGAGGTTATACACTACGTCGGTCCTTCGCATATTTTAAAGGTAAACTCAAGATAATGATTGAGGATTATTAAGACTCTTACTAGTAATAAACTCTAATACTTTAGATTATAATATTCTAGACTCTAGATGAAGAAAGTCTTAATCTATCAGAAGTACCACTATGGTAGGTATCTTAACAAAATTTAATTTTAGGGTGTTCCAATCACCATAAGGGTCAGCCTGAGCTGGGCAAATATAATATCTCCTGATTTTCTCTTTTGGCATTTATTTATTTTTTTGAATCTAGGTTTAGACTTTTGGTTTTACCGATGTTTATTTATTTTCTATCCCATCCTCCAAAAACCAAATATTTTGTTTGGGGTAAATTATTGGGATGGTTCAAGCTAGTAAAACCCAAAAGGAATATCGAAATTATTGTCTGTCTGAACTGTGATACTGAATTGGATTAATAATAATTTGTTGGCGATTTGTGTGCCTAAAACATCCATTTCTCCTCTTATCTCTGCTGTGTGTATGGATAGTTCAGATTTCGTTATTCTTCTATACTATTAGGTGGTAGGACTTTTGTGGGATAAGCTGTTAAGAGTCTTCTTTGAGTAGGTTTTAAATTTAGAGGGACTGGATGTGAAAAAGAGGCCATGACACTGTAAATGGATTTTGTGAAAGGATTATGTTTATGGCTTCACTTTGGTATTCTGTATGTTAGGGGATTTCTTTTCAAGATTTGCAGATAGATTGGGCTTTTTTTGCCGCGTGTTCAACACTGATTTTTCCTGTCTTATTGTCTTTTTCTTTCTAGTTCCTTTTTGATAAAGTTTTATTATCATTGTAAAATAAGATTAATTTATTGATCCATTTGATAATGAATACAAAGCTATTTATGGAGACAGCAGCATACATGTTGCTACCTACCAGCTACTAGTTACGAGTAAATACAAGTCTATACCTAACAACTACTCAAAACTTCACAATATATTTTATTACCCTCCCTCCTGTTGGAGCATATAAATTACATGCACCAAGTTTATTACATATGTAGTTGATTTGATCCATGGATCTCTTGGAGACTTGGTGAATATATTTATTAGTAGGCTATTTGAATTAACAAACTTGGTATCAAGAGAATCAGATTGAATGTTCTCCCTCATAAAAGGACAATCTACTTCTATATGTTTGGTTCTTTCATGTAATATTAGAAATGATATGCATCTGATGAGCATGGGCCATCATTTACTTATTATAGACGCAGGCCCAATATGTAAGAGATGCGTGACTTACGTGTAGGGGTAATTGGGGAAAGTAGAAAGTATTAGTAACAGAATGTGCAACGTATATATATAGAGGATAGTCTGTGTGAGGAGGATGGAAAATCATTGAGTGATTGTGAGGAGAGTGAGTGCCTCTCGAATGCATCTCTGAGGGGTTTGTTAAATCTTTTCTTTCTTCTGTAATACCCAGATCTACAGCTAGTAGGTCTATTTTTACCTTGAATAATACAATTACAGAGGAGTTTATCCATCAAAGGTATCAGAGCATTCGTTTCTGGGAATGGTCAACACCAGAATGGATTCGAGGCTTGATGTGCATGATTCTCGAGTACTGAATGCCGAGCAGCAAATTGTGCAATTGGGTACTGATATGTCGACGATGAAGTGTGATATCTCTACCTTGAAGACGTTGATGACCGAGTTCATAGCAGAATTCAGGACAAGCAAACACTCACCAGGCAAGGAATCAATCGACGGAGAGTCTTCCTCTAAATCTAATGGGAAGGTAACTCAAGAAACAATCCACGGAACCTTAAATGGTGACAGCACCAGCATTTCTACTGTTTGGAAATTAGAACTTCCTTTGTTTTCCGGTGAGGATCCACTGGGTTGGGTGTTCCGGGCGGAGCGATACTTCAAGATAAACAACATCGACGATACAGAGAAACTTGACGCTGCTGTATTGTGTCTGGAGGGCCGAGCTCTAAACTGGTTTCAATGGAGGGAAGTCCGATCACCACCCGCGAGTTGGGTTGAATTAAAGAGGGATCTGATTTTGCGATTTCATCCGTCGCATTATAGGAGTACTTACGAGATGCTCATGTCTTTGCGTCAGGTTAAGGGAATTGCTGACTATATCGAACAGTTCAAAATGCTTTCTGCCACTTTGGGCAATTGTGACGAGGAATTGTTGATAGCAGCTTTCATGAACGGGCTTCAACTAGAAATCAAGGTGGATTTACGTGTGCTCAAACTTCACACGTTGGCTGAGATAATGGACATGGCTCTACGTCTGGAAGAACGTAACTGGGTTATGGCCCACACCCACAGCCCACTGGTAGAAGACCCATACCGCAATTGGAAGGATAATCGGGTGACGGGTTATCGAGCTTCTCCCACCCGAGCCACGCCTGTACCAGATAGCACCACCATGACCCGAATTACTCCCTCCAATTTTCTTTATGTAAGCCCGACGGCAAAGGCCGAAGACTCGAAGAGCATCGCCATACCTGTTACTTATACTAACCGATCAGTACCGCGGAAGCTTACCGAGGCTGAGATCGAACGCCGGCGGGAACAGGGCTTGTGTTTCAAATGTGACGAGAAATATCGTCCGGGTCATCGCTGCAAGAAGAAGCAATTACAGGTTCTGATCTTATCGGAGGATGCCGCAGCTGGTGAGGAAGACGAAAAGCAACAGAATGATGGTACTAGCGGGGCAATCGCCGAAGAGTCAGAGGCTGGAAATTTGATGACTCTCTCTCTGAATGCTTTAGCGGGATTCACAGGTGGTAAGACTATAAAACTCATGGGTACCTTGATGGGTAAGGATGTTTTGATTCTTATCGATTGTGGGGCCACACATAGCTTTATTCACCATGACTTAGTGCAGTCTTTGTCCCTACCACTAGATAATACTATTGCTTTTACTGTTCAAGCTGGAGACTCTCGTCATGTGCAGGGTAAGGGGTATGCCGTAAGGTGTCATTATTTGTCCAAGGATTACATATTGTCCACTCCTTATATCCTTTCCAACTGGGTGGCTCGGATATAATCTTGGGAGCAGACTGGCTTTCAACCCTTGATGAGGTCCTGGTGAGTTGGAAGCGATCTACGTTGAAAATTGATGTGGGGGGCGAATGGTTGTGTCTGACGGGAAATTCTGCACTACTCAAAACTCCCATGTCTTTTAATTCGTTGTGTTGTACTACCAAGGGTGATGAGGAGGTTTTTTATGTTGAATTTGCTGAGATAAAGATGACAGAGTTGACGTCTTCTCCCCTCCATGAGGATGTTCAGAATTTATTAAGGGAGTTCCCTACAGTTCAAACTTCATTAGGGAAGTTACCACCAGTCAGGACCATCGATCACAACATCGATTTACTTTCAGGTGTTTCCCCACCAAACATTCGTCCCTATCGGTATCTACAATACCAGAAGACAGAAATAGAGAGGCTGGTTCAGGAGTTGCTCTCAGCAGGGATAATCAGGCCAAGTAAGAGTCCTTTCTCTAGTCCGATATTGTTGGTCCGCAAGAAGGATGGAAGTTGGCGTTTCTGTGTGGTTTATAGGGCTCTAAATAACATTACCATTCAGGACAAATTTCCTATACCAGCTGTGGAAGAGTTGCTGGACGAGTTGGGTCAGGCACAAATTTTTTCCAAGTTGGATCTTAAATCCGGATACCATCAAATTCGGATGGGGAAAGGTGAAGAACATAAGACAGCATTTAGAACACATGATGGGCATTATGAGTTCTTGGTTATGCCCTTTGGCTTGAAGAATGCTCCCTCCACATTCCAATCATTGATGAATGATATATTCCGACCCCACTTGAGGAAATTCATTCTCGTCTTCTTCGACGATATCCTTATATACAGCACTGACTCTACCTCCCATTTACACCATCTGCGTGTCGCTCTCTCCCTTTTACAGCAGCATGAGTTGGTCTTCAACACTAAGAAATGTGTCTTCGGCTAACCCCAGCTAGAGTATTTGGGCCACATCATTTCTAAGGATGGAGTTCATGCTGATCCCTCCAAAATACAGAGCATGTTGACTTGGCCAGTACTTAAGACTCTTAAGGCTCTTCGGGCCTTCCTGGGACTAACCGGGTACTACAGGTGTTTTGTTCGCCATTATGGTCTTATTGCTTCTCCATTAACAGCTTTTCTCAAGAAAAATGCCTTTTGTTGGACTGATGAGGCTCAAAAGGCATTTTCCAAACTAAAGGAAGCTATGTCCACTACCCCTGTTTTGGCACTACCTGATTTTTCCCAACAATTCATTGTGGAGACGGATGCCTCCGGTTCTGGTTTGGGAGCTGTCTTGATGCAAACCGGTTGCCCCATTGCTTATTTTAGCCATTCACTTTCATCTCGCAAACGTTCCTGTTCGGTTTATGAACGAGAACTTATGGCTATTGTTTTTGCTGTTCGAAAGTGGCGCTACTATTTACTTGGCCGACCCTTCATCATTCGCACTGACCAGAAGGCACTAAAGTTTTTACTTGACCAGCGGGTTCTTGATGATACACAGCAAAGTTGGTCACTAAGTTACTGGGTTACACTTTTCAGATACAGTATAAATGTGGTACCTCCAATTCTGCAGCTGATGCTCTGTCTCGACGAGATGAAGGCTTGGAGTTGCAAGCCATTTCGATGCAACAAGTTAATCTGGATCAGTGGGATAGTGACGTGCAACAAGATGTTACTTTAGCTAATATTCTTCAATCCTTGTTGACTGGCCAATCGGCACCACCAGGATACACTGTTAAAGGGGGCCACTTATTCTTTAATGGTCGCTTGGTCTTACCCAAGTCTTCTCCCAGGATTCCCATCTTACTTCGTGAATTTCATGATTCACCTATTGGGGGACACTCAGGCTATTTATGCACGTATAAACGCCTCTCTTCTTTGTTTTATTGGGAAGGTTTGCGCAGAGATGTTCAACAATATGTGGCCAGGTGTGATATTTGTCGGCGAAATAAGCATTCTGCTTTAAGCCCAGCTGGTTTGTTGCAGCTGCTACCGATTCCGGATCGTGTTTGGACCGATATTTCTATGGATTTCATTTCCGGACTTCCTCGGTCTCACACTTATGACACAATCTTTGTGGTCGTTGATAGGTTCACCAAGTTCGCCCACTTCCTTCCTCTCAAGCACCCGTACACTGCACTCACCGTGGCTGAGGTCTTTCTTCGAGAGGTTGTTCGTCTACATGGTTTTCCACGCTCTATTATTTCTGATCGTGACAAGCTCTTCCTTAGTATATTTTGGAAGGAACTCTTTCGTGCTGCAGGGACCCAATTATGCTATAGTTCTAGTTATCATCCTCAGAGTGATGGCCAAACAGAGGTAGTGAATCGAAGCCTCGAAACTTTTCTCAGGTGTTTTTGTAGTGACAAACCTTCTTCTTGGTCTCATTGGCTATGTTGGGCTGAATATTGGTTCAACACCTCTTTCAACCGTTCTATTGGAATGACTCCTTTTCGAGCTTTATATGGACAGGACCCACCTACGTTGTATCAATTCCAAGAACCTTTGTCTTCTGTTGATGCTGTCACCACTCAGATTTTAACCCGCAATGCTATTTTGGATGAGTTAAAACAACATCTGTCTAAATACCAGCACTTTATGAAGACCTATGCTGACTATAAGCGTCGTGATGTTTCCTTTACTGTCGGCGACCTTGTCTATCTCAGACTGCAACCTTACAGACTTAAATCCTTGGCTAAACGGCCAAATGAAAAACTCTGTCCCAGATACTATGGTCCTTTTCCAGTTATTGAATGAGTTGGTACTGTGGCATATCGCCTTCAACTTCCTTCGGCTGCCAAGATACATTCAGTTTTTCATGTTTCTCAACTTAAAAGGTCTCTGGCTTCTTATATTACTCCTCAGGCCCTTCCGCCTAATCTCAGTGCTGATATGGAGCTTTAGGTGGAGCCTCAGTCTGTACTGAATCATCGTAAGATGACTGATGGCCGTATCGAATTATTAGTCAAGTGGGCTGGCTTATCAGATCTGGACAATACATGGGAAGACTATGATCAGCTACATAAGCAATTTCCTTCTTTTTTCCTTGCGGACAAGGAAACTTTTAATGGGAGGGGATCTGATGAGCATGGGCCATCATTTACTTATTATAGACGCAGGCCCAATATGTAAGAGATGCGTGACTTACGTGTAGGGGTAATTGGGGAAAGTAGAAAGTATTAGTAACAGAATGTGCAACGTATATATATAGAGGATAGTCTGTGTGAGGAGGATGGAAAATCATTGAGTGATTGTGAGGAGAGTGAGTGCCTCTCGAATGCATCTCTGAGGGGTTTGTTAAATCTTTTCTTTCTTCTGTAATACCCAGATCTACAGCTAGTAGGTCTATTTTTACCTTGAATAATACAATTACAGAGGAGTTTATCCATCAGCATCCTTGCTTGATTATTTTTCAATGTCGAAGTCATCCTCCTCACTTGTATCGCCCTTATTTTTTAATTAAATACTTTTATTTGTGTAAAATAAAAATTGTTCCACTCTTCTTTCTGAACGAAATTGCATTTTCAATTCCAGAAAAAACAAGTTGAACATTTGTACGTACTTTCTAGCTGGGAGAAAGTAAATCAAGATTGGTCACTTTGTTACTAAATATTATCATTTCAATTTTTCAGGATGAGTTACGTCAGCGGAAGGAGGAGGAGATGGATGATTACTGTTCACAGGTATGTACTATAATACCATTATACATCATTATATAGGTCACAAATTTTTAACCTTGAGATCTGCTGCTGTAAAAGGAATACAATTTTAGGAAATTGGCCTGATATTTTTTTTGATATATGTAATAATAACCTCAAAGAGATATGCTTTTGATGCTACTGAGTGGTTCAATCACTTGGTGGAGAATCAATGATACGGATCTGCTAGGAACTTGTCTAGAGACCCCAAGAAATACATAACAAAGGGTCGAAAGTGTAGAATAATATGATCAGTTACAATCCTAGAAGAATGTGTTTCTAGATCCTTAGCTTTAAAAATGCTCCACAATGAGTTGATCAAACTCTT
Organism: Inga oerstediana; assembly: GCA_963210345.1. NCBI lineage: Eukaryota > Viridiplantae > Streptophyta > Magnoliopsida > Fabales > Fabaceae > Inga > Inga oerstediana. The sequence continues at coordinate 34,890,175 of OY723406.1, forward strand.
ACAACCTAGAAGTATTCTATCAAGAACACAAGTAACTTGTAAATACTTGTCAAAAGAAAATTCTCATTCATTACTTGAAAGACACTGAACACAACTTAGTTTTTAAATAGACAAAATTCCTAACCCTTATGACTCTAAAGATTAAAAAAATATTCTAAAATACTTTAAAGATATGGAGGATAAGATGTCATCTACCTAAGTTTTAAATTCCTAATCCCAATGCATTTTACAAGATAACATTTGATAATCCAAAAGATTTATTTGAAAATCCTCGAATTCTATGAGATCTTAAACAAATAAGTAAAAACAATAAACTAATTAGTCATTACACATAGCCCTTAAGCATGTTAGTTCTTGGTGGGTGGGTCCCCTTTAGCCATGGGATCTCATACTTGTTCACCTCTTGTCACATAAGAGGCATGTAGGATAGGATCTTGACTTCCATCAATCAATATAAATTATAATCCATGGTATCATGGAAAAAGGGTTTTAGGTTTATTGAATTTAAGCACTATTGATATTTTCTGGAAGAGACAAAGGATTGAACTTTTAAAATTTGTGTTTCTGAATATATATTTGGGAAAACATAATCTCTAGTGAAGAGAATGACTATTCTTGTGTTGGTATTTCCTAATATACTTCTATTCTCTCTTTCTTTAATCTCCGTATGCTTATTATATTGATAAGAAGTAACTTCTTATAAGAAAATGGAATATAGGTCTTGGCCTATTATGTGCTGCTAGCTACGGCCTGTGCCACTGATGCTAACCACTGGCTAGTAGCATGGCTGCTCAGTATTCCTATGAAAAGCAGTGTGTGAGAGAGAGAGGGTATATGAGCAGGAGCTGCGAGAGATTGCCTCCATAGTGGCAGAGTGGTAACATGTTTTCTTGGAGAGAGTCATAAGCAATTACTAGCATGTTTCCCCTTTTGCTGTTATAAAATTAGAATTGCACATTATTAAATGAGATGAGAGTATACAAGTCAATTTGTAGTCTCTATGTGAATAGATCTACATATGTAGTTTTCAGTGTTCTACAATCTTTCTTTTTTTCCCTTTCCCTTGAAAAAATGAAACTTACATTTGCGTCTTCTGAAAATCTTCTTTGTCAATCTAGACTGGTATCTTTTGCTGACACAAGGAATGATGCTGCTTTTATCAGTTTCAGAAATTTAACTTATATCATGTGTTTTTCTTTTTCTAGTTTTTCCTGAACTTGGTCTTCTTGAATAGTTGTATGACAATACTGATTGTAGGTCCCTGTTCAACACTTGGTATTTATGGTTCATGGGATTGGGCAAAGGTTGGAAAAATCTAATTTGGTTGATGATGTGGCCAATTTTCGGCATATTACAGAAAGTCTGGCAGAGCAGCACCTTACTGCACACCAGCGTGGCACTCAAAGGGTTCTTTTTATCCCATGTCAGGTATATAATACGTGTTTGGTATTTTTCCCCACCTCTTGGAATTTATGTTTTTAAGTTTTTGGTGAATTTTGTTTCTTCATTTCTGCAAGGCAAAAGACCATTTCCTACCCCTTTCTTTAAGGACACTTACCGCTGTTTACCCTTTCTATAAAATTGAACATTTTCTTATCTTATCATTCTCCCACACTTTGGCACATTCTCTCGTGTTTAGCTTTTAGATGCATTTTAAGGGACTATGTGCTAGCCTATAGATTACAACTTTGCAAGACAGTGTAAGCAAGTCAAAGATGAGGGGGATTCTATCTTCTGATATGAAAAGACTTCCAGGATTCTTTTTCTATTTTAAATTTGAATATATATTAATGTGAATGTGAATAGTGATCAGAATGAAGAAAATTCGTTATATTTTTTCATAACATTTTGTCAGTGTACATGCAAGGTAGAGGCTCCTTGGAGTTAATACTAATAATGACAAATTTAGTCCTACTAATTACAGATTATTCTTACATATTAATGACAAATATATGCAGAATATACTGACAGTTAATTTTAGGGAAATGACTAAAGAGGATAATCAAGATAAATATATTTATTCATAAATATGAAGGACACTTATGGTTTGACAACCATACCCTGTGGGGCAGGAAATATGATTCTCATTCTCATCCCTCTTCAATGAATGAAGGAAAGTGACCAAAGAGTGGCATAGTCACTTAAAGAAAGGCAGTGTGCCAGGCAAGAAAGTGTTTACCGCAATTCCAATAAGCTGTTCAGAATTAACACTAGGGAGAGTTTATCACTTATCATGAGGATAAAAAATCCCCAAATATGCGCCTCTGGATGGGATAGTTCCCACTGGGCGTTTTGGAATTTTTCACTTCAGTTCTAACTAGTATGGATTTGTTACTTGGGAATCAGTAGACTTAAAGCTTTTATTACCAACAGTAGGATATCATGAGAATGTAGATTTCCTTATATCTTAGGTGGTATATTGAAGTCTTGAAGAAACTAAAATTCTCATGGTCATATGGGCATCATAAAATAGTTCTATGATTGTTCATCCTTTTATTGTTGAACCCTTCTTTCTTTCTCAACACACATATATCTATATTGCATACGATGTGGAATATTGAATTTCTGTTTCTTTTCTTCTTGTTTCCCCTATGTTTGTTATATTTTTTTAGATTAATTAATATCTAATTGCATATCAATAGTGGAGAAAAGGATTGAAGCTTAGTGGTGAAAGTGCTGTGGAGAAAATAACCTTGGATGGAGTCCGGGGCCTGCGAGTCATGCTAAGTGCTACAGCTCACGATGTGTTATATTATATGAGCCCAATCTACTGTCAAAACATAATTGACTCGGTAATATATGCATCATATATTAGACATGGTTTCCTACATTTTCTTTTTAAAATATATATTTATATATATATATATGTATATATCGTTATTTGAAGTAGCTATTTTCCATTGAGAAATGCCAGCTACTTCACCGTCTCTCACATCCCTCCTTCATAACTCCTTCGTGGTTGCCAGCAAGTTTTAGCTCATTCACTGCCTAAATTCTAAATGATTACCATCTGGGTTTTGGAAAGTTACCAGTATGTTACATTGGTGTAAAATTGTAAATGTTTATTTAATCTCTTTATTGATCTGATTGATTTCAAAATATATACTGTACTTTCAATCTTGGTGGCTTTAAGGCAAAACTAGCGAAGGGGTTGATCAGGAATGAGGTGTCATAACTGAGGCTTGTGATAAGGGGAAATGCTATATGATAGGAGATTATAGAAAGAAAGATGAAAGGAGAGAAGAATAATTCTAGAGAAACTTGAATTATACTGAATAGTTTGAGAAATTAAAACATGAGAAAATAAGATTGATGACTACCCTTGTTTATAAGCCATGGGTAATCCTAGTCCTAATAAAATATTCTAGACATTTTGGTTATAATAAAATCTTAATGTTGACTTAAGTACCCTAACTACTTATTTATCAATCGCTTATCAATAGATAAAAGAGAGAGAGAAACAGAGTTAATAAAAAAGAAAATGGTATGATACTGAATAATTCGAGAAATCCAAACATAAGAAAATGAGACAAACATTGTTAATCCTAATCCTAATTAAATATTTTCTCCAAATCCTAATAAGTTACTGGGTTAAGTTGCACCCAACACCTAGTATTTTTCTAGTAGCACCCAATATTCTAAACTAATTTTTGGAGCATTCAACACTAAGTATTTTTTCAGTAGCACCTAGTATCCTAAAATAATTTTTTATGCAATTTTGCCCTCAATGTATTGTTCTCAGTAGCAATGTGCACCTTGAACTTATGATACTGAGTACTATTGGTAAAACACTTCAAAGTGTTGGATACAACTTTAGGGTGTCGGATGCCTAAAAAATTTAGTGAAATGTTATGATTATTAAAAGGGCAGCCCACTGCTGAAGGCTCCCATTAGGTGTGGTCTGGGGAGGAGTAAATGTATGCATCTTTACCCACGCAAGCGGAGAGGTTGTTTCCAGGATAAATGTTATGATTATTGTGGGCTTAAAATAATCTGCAAACCATAAATACTGCTCTAGGATGACCCCTCAAAACATATTAATGGAAATTGATTGCAATTGTACAAAATTGAACTGTGAGCATATTTTTTAACGTACTAACTACTTGATAACATTCATTCTTGAAGGAACTGATCAAGTTTGTTGGAAAAATGATATTTTATCCCATACTAACAAAAATGATTAGAATAATATTTGCTTTGACTCGTTGGAAAAAAATATTTGCTTTGACTCATCAATGTACACTTTTGTAGGTATCAACCCAACTAAATCGGCTGTATTTGAAGTTTCTCAAACGCAATCCGGGATATGAGGGAAAGGTGCTTTGGAAAAACATTGGGCCATTGGCTGAATTTTGTGAATTTTTAATTTTCTACTTTTATGATCACCTATTTTTTGCTGATTGTTGTATAGGTTTCAATATATGGTCATTCTTTGGGAAGTGTGCTCTCCTATGATATTCTTTGCCATCAAGAAAATCTGTCCTCTCCATGTCCAATGGATTCAGTGCATAGGGAATATTATAAGCATGAAAATCCATCCCTCGCTGTGAAGGACTATTGTTCTGGAAGCTACTCATCAAGTCTTAAGAATGATGCATTGAGCTTAAGTCTGTCTCATGAAAAGATGACTGCCAAACAGACCCCTTTAGAATTGAACGCACAATATTCTGGGGACTCCTCTCTTTTATGTCCTACTTTACCAATTGTACACAATTATACTATGGAGCATAATTCCCAGGAACCGGAGCATGAGGGAGATGTTCATGATTTCCTTTCTGATTTGACTAATGCTCCTAATGAGAAAACCGATGCATTATCTAAGCTTGAGAATATGAATGCCGGGCTTCCTGCTGATGGTTTAGAGAGATTGACCAAGGATGAACATGAGAATATGACCAACAGGGATGAAGTAATCAGAATGCTCAGGGAAGAGGTCAATTAACAATTTGTAGTATTTGATTTTAATAGTCTTAATGACCAAGAAGTCGTTAATATATATAAAAATATATATATTTCTGATAATTGACAATTTTCACCATTCAGGTTGATTCATTGAAAGCCAAGCTTAAGGAACTTGAATCACATGGTGGCAGCCAACATTCAAAAGAAGGCCTAGGTTCTGGTAGTTACCAGTGTTCTCTATAAATTTGATATATGGTGGATGATTTATACATTCATCTGACTTCTAATACTAAATTATATAATGAAGCAAAAAAATAAAACATTGCATGTGTATGCCAGAGAAACACGTATCTGAGAAGTTGGCTGCTGCAGAAGATGCACCAAAGAGTTACTCCCCTTATATCAAATATACAAAGCTCCAATTCAAGGTATAAGGAAAAAATAAAAGAAAATGTTTATCTGGTGTGTACAATTCTTTAGAGATTTTATCTTCAGATTTACATTTTACTTCTTATTAAAAAAAATTAATTTGCGGCAAAATATGGAACACCTTTAATTTCTATTGGACTGTGAAAAATTTTACGTTCTAATCAGTTCCTGTGTTGCTCATATGTCTGAAATGCATATATTGCAGGTTGATACATTCTTTGCTGTTGGTTCCCCTCTTGGAGTGTTTCTTGCCCTTCGTAATCTCCGAATTGGCATTGGTAGTAATTTCTATGTTAATCATTAATGTTCCTTTCATTTTTCATTGATTGCGCATTGTATGCTTTTAGAAGTCAGAATTTGTATGTTCAGATGTAGTTTTCCACATTTTGGCGTTCCACATTTATATTTTCCCCAAGGATCCCACCAGTAATGCACAAATTCTGTACTATAATGGCTTTTAAAATTTTAAATAGGCTATAAAGTATGTCAAGCTTAAAGAGATTATGTTGGAGAATGTTAAGGCGGCCATAGGAACATAATAAATCAATTATCAAATATCTCCAACTGTCTAAACTCATATTTAAAGGAATGATATTGGCTAACGTAACTCAAGGCTCAATAAGCAAGCATAATCTTAGGCCCTGAAGTCTTCATTCAAATACTCTGTTATACACACAAATTGTTAGTTATATATCTGACATTGCCTCTGTTGTCCTAAATTTTTAAATTATCATAACTTCATCAATAATAAAACAAATAACAAAATATTCTTCCTATACTTCATTAGATTCATATTGAATGGATTTTATCCTCTAGTGTGAATTTGTAGAATTTAAGAGGTATGACTAGAATCAGTTTTGCCCATGTTTGCTTCCAAAATTTACTTGTTTTATTTCCTTTTTAGTATTCTAATATGCGTTCTTTTCCACTTTTCCAGGAAGAGGCCAACAATATTGGGAGGAGGAGAATATAATTGAACAGATGCCAGCATGTCGCCAGATGTTCAACATCTTTCACCCCTATGATCCAGTGGCTTATAGGTATGTCACAATTATCACCATAATGCGTTCCCTCTTTTCTTAAATATCAGTAGCCATTGTATCAAAGCCCCACATTGGCAGCCATAAGTAATTCTTGTGGTACCTAAGTATCATAGTTATTCACCTTACAGTCTGTTTTTTAAGAGTGGGTGAGCCATCCATGCTTTGTTTATCTTCAACATATGTGGGGCCTCATACCATAGTATATTTGCATCAGTGATTTTCTTTGTATATTTTATTCCCCAATTATGTTTATTCTCTTGCTTGCATTGTTTAATATGCTGTTAAAACATCTCAAGAACAACCAAAATTGCTGCAAAATTGAAGTATGTATGATTAGTGTTGAAGGAACCACAAAATTTGCTGGAGACAAGGACCTCCTTTTTTCTTTTATGCATATACTTCTGTGGAAATAATACATATATTTTTTATTCTCTTTTGTATCTCCTGTTCACTGCCTTTAATCTTGTATGTTACCAAAATGCTGGATATCCATTTCTACTGCAGAGTAGAGCCACTTGTATGTAAAGAATATATCAACAAACGACCTGTTTTAGTACCCTATCACAGAGGAGGAAAGAGGTTGCATATTGGATTCCAGGTTGGAAAATTTTGACACCACTATTTGACTGGATATCTGTCTTTTCTGTTTCTTAATCTCTATAGTTTGTGGTGTAGGAATTTAGTGAAGACTTGGCAGTTCGCACACAGGCAGTACTTAATCATCTAAAATCTGCAAGGGTGAGTTTCTTTTTATTTGTGATGAAAGAAATGTGTAGGATTCTGTTAGTTTTATTTTACCTCTATAATTTGGCAACATTGGAAAACAAATATTGTGAGAAATAGTATTTTATTTTTCTAGATAGTTTTTAAGACAAATTTGGTAGAATTGAAGCCTTGAAAGAAAATAACATCAGCTGACACCAAGCAAGCAGCAACCATGATTGAGCGATGAAAACCTTTCTGAGTATGGGAGTAAGCCCAGAACAGATATTTCAATGACACTGGATTAAATTTCCTATTATTCTTTCTAATATTACTGGTAAATCTTCAAGAACCAAAACTCTAGAGGGAAGATGGAAACTTGGAATGAGGGAACACTATTGAAAATGGAAACTAGCTACCCGTAGTGACTCTATCATGCAATTAATGCCGATAGGTAACTGTAAGTCCTAGTGAGTTCCATTTGAAATAACAATGGTAACTCAGCTTTTATATTATACTATCTCCGGTCCTTAATGTATGAGCTCATCCATAGTATAAATTACACTATGGAAGAGCTCTTATATTAAGGACTAGAGGTAGTAAGTTTTATTGTGTTACAGTTCAAAACTTCAAATAACAATATGCCTTGCTAGGGTTCTTAGGCCACACTCTGTTATTAATTTTTGGCTGTCAAATAAATAGCCAACATGACTCTGCCTAACTGACCGAATATCTTAGATACATAATCTGGACTTTTTAAAAAATACTAATGAGAAATATTCTGTCGCTAGTGTCTTGGCTCAACTGACTAAATACTTATAACAGAAAACATTAATAAATAAGCAATTAAGGAACTGGGTTGAATAGGAAAAGGGGCAGCGTCTTCTAACAATGGCAAAGTAATTTTTACATTGTATCAATTTTTTGTTTAGCTGCCCAATCTTTCTAAGGGTTAGTATTACAAGAGGATTGATAATCATGCCACCTTGTCATATTCAAGAGTAAAAACCAGGAAAAAGATTTCTTTGCCATTTTGTGCTTTCTATACAATGAATACAATGAAATTGAGTTCAAATGTTGGTACAAGGGCATTAAAAATAGAGAATAACATTGAGCATAACTTTGTTGGGTACGAGATTAACATCAGAATAGTAATCAACACAAATAACAATTGATGAAAGCCATTATTTGAGGGAAGAGGCTGGACATGTTCCCCCATCATTAATATTCAAGATTTCAAAGGAAACAGAGTTATATTATCTACTGGAACTTGGAAGAATACAAGATGTACAGTGATGTTTCTCACATTGACAACACTCATAATAACAAATAGTTATTCAAGAGAATCTGGAGTGATTTGTCTGTATGCTTTGATTCCATTTGTCTCTCACTGTGATGGAACGGAACTCAACAAAAGTGATGTTATTTATTTATAGACAAAGCTGTAATTCCTTTCCCAAAACACTGAAGAGGCGGGGAATGGAAAACGTAAAGATCTCTTGGATGAAGTGTAAATGCAGCGAGAAAAGAAACAGAAACTCTCGAGCCTTTGAGAGGCTAAAGATGCTTAACCTAAAACCAAATCCTTCCTCTCCTCTCTTCACAAACACCCTCACAATATAACCCCCTTCCAACTTTGTCTATCTCTGTCAGTTGACCTGCCATTGTCCTAGATGCTGCATATTTAGGTACTTGCTTCCTTTTTTCTTGGTTCATTTAGAATGGTTAGCTTTCATGACCAGGTCTCTTCTTTTCTGCTTCTTGCTTCTGCTATAGGTCTTGTGCTTAAACGCGGCCTCATCTCCGTTAGTCAATTCAAGCTGGTTATTGAATATCCCTCTTTTTGGTTTATTACAAAAATCTCGTAAAGGCTCGGGGTTCCTGAAAGTAACCTCATCTTTTAACTTCCCTGTACAACATTACTATGCCATGCACTTTTTCCTTCTTTGTTAGATAATGATCTAATGACTAGTTCTAGTTCAAAGGGGATAGATCTAGATGAAAATTAACTTATATTACAAACTACATAGATCATGATTACCATAGTTTGTTCATAATCATCTGTGTTTTCACTGATTTTAACAATTGTCATCATCAAAACTGTAGAACTAGAGAATTTGTGATTGCTTTTTTGAAAAAAATGACCTTGAATTTTTTCCCAAGTCATTAGTCATGATGATGTTAGTTGTACTTTCTGGTTTTTAAGCAGGTGAAGATCCTGACAGTTTGTCAGTCAAAGAAAACAGAGAGCATAGAAGGTAAGGGGATTAAATCCACTTCTTTATTTCTTTGTTTTGCTTGTAATTTCATCTCTTTTGCTCTTCTTTCTTGGGAAAATGGCAATTTAGGACTCATAACTTACATTAATGATAATGAAGGATCTTAACAATAAATATTCCTTTCATGGATCAAAGGAAAACGTTACCATCATTGTTTTGTAAAAGTTACCACTAATGGTTTCAAAAGTTGCCGTCTAGTCTTTCATATGTTACATGGTGTTTTCATTTAGAAAACAACAAATTTTAAGGAACCTGAGTGGTGACTTCTAGAAGCATCAATGTTGACTTATTTTTGTTGTCACTTAGAAAAATTGAGTTTAATGGGTTTTAGCTATTACTGGCTTCTATTCTGGCAAAATAATGATGATGATTGGGAAGCTTTTTTGGTCTTATGTTGTATTCTCTTACGATTTAGTGTTATCTTCATTGCTATTTGTTTTTTTTTTTTAAGGAGCGTTTCTTACCTATCTTTAATTCTCTCTTAAAAAAAAACTTTTTCTTTTGAACTAAACGAGAGAAGCAAAATAATATAGGGGGATATTATAAGTAGCAATGCTGCTGGGAAAATACCTTCTAGTTCTAGATTCATCGACATGATTTTATTTTCTCTTGTTTCACATTAAAGGCAATGTTTATCAGTATTGACATGTTTATAAATTATAAATGTAAGATGACGTTAATTTTTACCTCAATCATGTTGGGACCTGTATACATACTGACTTCCGTCCCTTTTTATATTTAGTTATCATTTCAATAATACTCTCACGATTAAGTCTTACTGTTTGTTCATCAATTTAATATTTTTTACAAAGTTTTTTCTCGTATTATGTGTCTACCTGCATAGTATACCTATGAATCTGTGATGTTGATTGCAAGATGAATCCTCGAGTCCTTTCCCAAAAGCTAGCTGTTAAAATGGAAAAAACAACTACTTAAATACCCTATATAGCATCATGTTACTTAATGTGAGATATAGACATCTCATACTACATTAGTTTCCATCAATTAGCCTCATAAGGAGAGCCAGCATCCCGGCAACTACACTCTGCAACAGTTAACTCAGTTTCCTCCAACAAATTGCTCTGCAGTAAGATCTTTCCTAAAAGTTAGTAATTAAAATTAAAAGACAACTCACTTGAATACATCATAGAGCGTCCCATGCTACCTAGTCTTGATCAACTACTAAGAATTTAGCCAACAGGGACTGGAGAGTCCTTGAGTTTCCACTTGGGGAGTTTCAAATTAATTTCGTTTCTTTGTAAATAGTCAACTTGGTAATTATGCGGTATTGATGTATAGCTGTTACTGGATTTTGGTAACAGCTAGCATTCTCTGCTGAAACATGTATTTAATTATATGCTTATGCCTCATTGATGTTTGATGATATGTTGGATACATGGCTTATTTCTTGTTTAATATAGAACTATAGTATAATGAGCCAATTGTTCTCTTGAATTATATGTTTTAATATTCCCAAGATGTCGCAGGAGATAATTCTGAAGAAGAGGAAGACACATATGGATCTGTTATGATGGAGAGGTTAACAGGAAGCAAAGAAGGACATATCGATCATATGCTTCAGGTTAGCAGTTAAATCATTTTGCTCTTGATCTCAATCCAACACCCTGGTGTCAGGAAGTAGAACCACTGCTAAAATTGACAACATTAATAAAAATCTACTATAGTATTTTGGCATTCAAAACTACGCTTATGATATCTAAGTGTAATTTTAATTTTGAGTATAAAAATGTATATTTTTCCTTTTGATATAATTGTATATATACGTCATGACTTTATATTTTTGATGCAGGATAAAACCTTTGAGCATCCATATCTGCAGGCCATCGGATCACATACGTAAGTGCTTTATGAAATTTTTGTTAATGTATTGAAATTCTAGAGCAGACAACTAATATCTTCAGCATATATCTTCATCTTTTGCATACACCAAAGCTCAACTACCAAAGTTTCTGGAAAAATCACATAAGATGTGGCCATTCACCTAATCACACTGAAACATAACATGACAAAAATTACATCAACCTCCATAATATTTCACAATGCATCTAAACACCAAAATTCAACTAAGAGTTCCTTTTTTGATGCTCGGGCAATGATTTTTTTTTTTTTCCCAAAAAGGAAAAGAATATTTCAGCTTGGTTTACTTAATTATTTTCATTTCATTTGAGTTTTATTTGTAAAAGCTGAAAGCTTTGTAAATTTTATTTTGAGAGTCTTAACTGGTATTAAGGAGTTAGTAAAGCCTTGTTGGATAGAGAAACAATAACATGTTGTCCTCAAAAACAGAAGGTACGTGTCATTGTTTTGCTATACCATTGTACAAATCTTAACTGTCATTTATAAATATTTAAATATATGAATTGAGATAAACTAATTTAAACGCTTAAGATAAATTATACAATTAAAAATAACAAAGACTAATTAAATAAATCAATTTATTCTCCTTGTGTTCGTTCGGATCAGTTTCTTCTCGGTCCTGAACTTAGTGAGTGTTTGGCATTCAGTTTGGGGGGCCCAGCCCAATTGGCACAATTGATAATTTTTTGTGTGTTTGGGATAGTTGTTGATAAAAATGACTTATGCAATTTAATCTTGCTTTTACCATATGTCAGAATTCGGGGCTTACGCCATGAAAATTGGACAGAGAAATTACTGGGACATAAATGCTGTCCCACCTAAAAAAACACTCTCATATCTGTCACACCAATTATGCTGAACTTTTTTTTTTTTTAAAGAAAATGGTGTCTAATATTATGAAATATTTTTCTGGATTTATCTAGTATTTTAAAATGTTTTTTAAGTAGCATGTAGTATCATAAAATAATTTTTAGCGCTTTTAATTTCTTAAAATATTTTTTCAGTTGTACCTAGTGTGTTATCGGACTGATTGCAATTTTACCCTTAATGTACTTTATTAGCTTCAAAAATTACTTTAAAATATTTTTGTGTGCTTTTAACCCTTTAAAATATTTTTTCAATTGTACCCAGTCTTAGGAGACTGACTACAATTTTACCTTTAATGTATTTTTTTTAGTAGTAAAGAGAATCTAAAACTTAGAATACTGATTTATTGATTTCCACCCACTCTAAAATATTTTTCTAGTAGCACCTAATATTTTAAAGTAATTTTTAAATATTTACTTGATTTCTTAAATATTTTTCCACCCAGTCTTTCTTACCATTATTACAAAATCCGCTTATGCTAAAGTCAATTCAAACAAGTTCTATTTTTATAAAAGTCATTTATACAATCACCAATCCAAACATAAATTATATTACACAATCTGAATTTTACCTAGTAAGATTGAAAAAAGTCGTATTGAAAAAAGTCATTTTTACAATGGTTATTCCAAATACATTTATGTTATTCGTCATCTTGGCCAAGTCCTAGCATTCATGAATATTGTTTTGGCGGACAGGAACTATTGGAGAGATCATGATACTGCTCTTTTTATCTTGAAGCACTTGTACCGAGATATACCCGAAGAACCTAACTCATCTGTAAAACCCAGTGATGGCAAAAAGAATGAGATTGGTTCTGCTGATTGGATTGATCCAAGAGAGAATGTTGAGGAAGAACTTCCTTTGACGTTCGCCGACAATACTACGGTCAGAAACTTCTCAAGAAAAGCCAAAAAGTCCATGCAATAGCACCTTTTGTGGGTGATTTCCACTGCCTCTATTTTCTGTGCAGATTATATCTGAGATTTCCCATCTTTCCACTCCCAACACTCAAATATGGATGTTTCATAGTGCTCCGCATGGAGTAATTGAGATTGTATAATATCTTAAGAGGGTGTACATTTTAAAGGATTTTTTCATCTAACTTAGGGCAGTTTGTCTTGGTTGATGAGTAGAGTTTTTCCATTTAGTTTAATGTAAATAACTAGAAGAGCTAGTGTGTAATTATTCTAAATAATATAAGCTGTATAGTTCCAAAAAATGACTGGAGGTTCTATACAGTTTGACTTTCATTCAATTTTTCCCCAGAGTCTGAAGTTATTTTGTTGGATGGTAATGATATGAATGCCTTCTATCCTCACCTAGTCTTCCATTCATTTTTTGTTTTTTTAATGAAGGAGCAGAATGAAACAACTTGATTTGGTACATTCACAATTGAGAAAAACTTGGTGCTACAAGTCATAGGGTCATTTGTGGGGAAAAATCCTAATCGTCGGATTTATTTAGGTAGGGTTTTCTAAAGGTCAGTTGCAACTTTTATTTTTTAAAAAATAAAAGCATGACATGTTGAAGGAATTTTTGAAGGCTAACTATGCAGTTGGCTACTTTTTCTTGTCAAACTGGCGAGATAATATTGAACTATAAACTATAAATACTTTAGATTTGTATTAAAAAATTGAGTTAATATAATTTTTAGTTCCTGTAGTTTGATTTTATTTGGAGTTTGATCAAGTTTGCAACTCATGCTTTTGGTCTTTTGTTCCGTTTAATATCATTAGCCTCTATAATTTGAAAATGACTTAAAGTCGGTTTAACGATGTTAAATTTGCGAAAGTTTGTGCTGATTGGACAAGATAAAATGAGGTGGCAAAAAAAATGGACTCGGACATGTGAAAATGAATTGGGAAAAGAAAATCTGACTTTAGGGATCTTTCCCTCCCGTGCTTCCTCTCAGAAACCGTCTCCTCTCACTTGCCCGAAGGAGCTGCTCGAGATCGTGGTCATGGGTCCTTGTCACTGCCGTTCTCTCACTTGCCTCAGGTTGTCGGCGCTCTCACTCATTCTTAGCTACAGGAACGGCATCGAAAAATCGCACAATACTTATGGTTCCTCTCCACCGTTCATCTCTCATCCAGAAACAAAATAAAAAAATCACACAATCCGTTTGGACTTTGACTGGTTGTTTGTTCTTTATTTCAGATGAGTTTTTAGAGAGACAAATTAGATATGAACTTTCTCTCTCCTTTCTTTCTGTGTGTATGGATAGGTGCAAACTAAGGGAAAGAAAGATCTTCTCGCGTTTGTGTTGGATTAAGGAAGCAAGACGAGATAAGGTCTAACTTTTGAGATCAAATCTGAAGAAGAGAAGCCACCGTGAAAAACTTCCCCGTCGTTTGATTTTGGTGCTGCACTTCTCAATCTCAAGTTATGGATCCCAATTTGGTATAGATGTCGACAACAAAGAGAGTCGAAGAGGGAAAAATTGGATTTGTTTTCTTTTTTCTTTTAGTTTTTTTTTTTCTTCAAAAGTCCAGGTCAATATATTTTGCCACAGCTTGCTTAGTCAGCACAAACTTTCAGCATCAGTAACACATAGGCAAATTTATTACAGTTAAACCAGCTTCAAGTCTTTTTTCTTAAATTATAAAGACCAACGATGTTAAACGGAATAAATTTAAAAAACTAAAATCATGAATTTCAAACATCCGGACCAAAACTAAAGTAAAGTATTAACCCTAAAAAAATTTAACCGAATCTCTAAAAGTTGCGTCCATACGATATATGGACATACGAAGTTTTTAAAGTCCGGGAGCATAAAGTGCGTCGGGCTTGGGCTAGTTCTAATCATGGTTTAGAAATTTGGTCAAAGACATTCTTTACTAATGGGTATATGGCGGCTCAAGAACAGGCCCTAGGTTAGAAAAAGTGGCCCACAAGCTTGATTAAATATTAAATCAATTTTTTTCTTAAAAAATGAAGATTAAATTGCTAACAAAGGCTGGTCTAGCTAATAAAAGGATTGGCTCATAATCATAAATTTGTGATTTTAAAATCCACTAATGTGAGGATCTTTTCGATAGGTGATCTTTTTTTTTTTTTTTGATATTATTGTTGGTTTGTGATCATTTTTTTGCTAAGTATAAATATCTTTCTATTGGAGGCAATCATATTCAAAGTATTATCGGGTATTAAATGTTCGTAGGTGATCTATAAATACCTCTATAAACCCTTTTTGAGTTCAGAGACATATCCTAATCATAATAAACCCTAGGACCCAACTCAACCTAAACTTTTTAGTACCAGAAAAACGAAGGTTAAATTAATATTGTTGAAATAAAACAAATTTCATTGAGGTGCAGATATTTTATTTATTTTTTCCCAATAATTACACAAGTTACTCTTTTCTTATATATAAAATAAAGGGAAAATGATAGAAAAAGAAGTTTGAAATTACAAAATTCTAAATCAAGTTTTTTCTAAAAAATGAGTTGTAAATTACTTATTAAATTTCGTTATTTCTTTATCAACTTTTGGTAACAAACTTGATTTGGGATTTTACAATTTCAAATTTTTTTTTTCAATTTCCCTAAAATAAAATTCTGATTAAAAAAATAAAAATATGAGATACAAACACATTTAGCTCAGCCGGTATATGATACATGAGTTAACTAAGCTTCCAGTGGACCATACTATCATTTTAGGCGAGTATCTTTTTTAGTTTTGTTTTTTTTTTTGGCACGTCGGAAAGATTTTAGGCGAGTATCTAAATGTGAGAGAGTTTAACCAGTCTGCAAAACAGAGGATAAGAGGAAAAAAGTGGCTATTAAAATTGTTGATGCAAAATAAAATTCAGCGCATCTTGAATTGCCATTAGTTGTAACTACAGTGAACGAAGATTGACAACCGGATGGATCCACCAGTTATAAAGTCTCCTTTTATCAAAAGATGCAGTGAAGTTAATAAAATTCTCACAAGAGCCTTATACATGTTACGTCCGTACGCGTGTGTGTATCTCGCAAAAACTCATAACTCACCTCTTGTAGTCAAATCCAATTTATTATATCAAGTGGAAGGTGATTTATAAACACAGAAAATATAAAGGAAACGCGTCAAATTTGGTTAATGCGCATATCCAAATCCAAATGAAAATAAATGGCTTTGTTACTGTTAAACTTGTGAGTTAATTTTCTAAGTTTACTATTTTTGCAATTTAAGCTTATAAAACCAAATTAACTCACTTTTAAACTCGTGTTAGTTGTAAAGTCGGTTACTCAAATTTGGTCTTAAACCTGTACTGATTTTTTTTTGATTTGATCATGTTTAGTGGCTTTATATATAAATTTTAAGAAATTTCTTTTTTAAGTATGATAAATTATGGATGTTGATCGATTTAATTCTTTGGATTTAAAATATATTTAAATCAAATTGTTACTGTTTTTATATTTTTATTATTTCATTATACAATATTAATACATATTCATTGATAAAAGTAAACTTTTACTAATGATTGAAGTTCATAATACAAGTTTTTGTACTTATCACGAGTTTGTTTAAACGTGGGAGTTTAACAACCTTCTATGGCTTGACCATTAATTAATGGTGATTATTTCATGGGAATTTCTATGTTTTACTCTTATATAGTTATGTTCAATACAGGGTCCATTCAAAAAAAGATTCGTCAATGCAGGGGCTACGTTTTTCATGCCATTTTCAAGGCTATAATTTTTTGTTCATTGATGATCGCACTTTAAGATAGAGAGCATATATTCGTCACAATGATGGGTCCTATGATGTTTTTTGATGTGCTGAGCTCTGCATCATCTGAATATAGTTTCAATTATTGTTATCAAACTCGCAATATGATTTTTCAGGTTTACTGTTTTTACATTTTTACCTTATAAAATCATGTCGAGTCGCCCATGATAACTGTAAACTCGATTAAACTCGTGAGTTCATAGCCTGAGTTTATCATTTTTACGTTTCTAATATATAAAGTATTGTTAACTCACTCTTAAACTTGTACTAATCTAATTTATAAAATAATGTTAACTCACTTCTAAACTTGTATTAACTTTTTCGGTTTAATCATGCTCAATGACTTTATATATGAATTTTATAAAAATGTCTATTGTATATGATAAATTATGAATGTTGATGGATTTAATTTTAATTATTTGAATTAAAAATATATTTAAATTAAATTTTTGTCATGTTTTATATTTAAATTATTAATTATACACTATTAATACTTTTTTATTTATAAAAATAAACTGTTAAGAGTTTACGATTCAAGTTCAAGATATGATTTTATGTCATTGTCACAAGTTTACTTAAACTCATGAGTTTGACAATCTTAGTTTCAATAGTTCAGAATTAGAATTATCAATTGATAAGTTTTAAATTAATAAAATTATTTTTTCAGAATCTGAAAGTTAAGAAATTATCTTTATTTTATAATTTATACTGAATAAAATAAATTTTTTCAAAAAATAAATATTAAAAAAATTAAATTTGAACCATTTATATTTGAATGGTTTACTACTGATACTAATCCATATCTCATATGGTCATGAAAGCTACAATTGAATATGAAATTAATTAATTTTCTTACTAGGATGAATACCATCGCAGGAAGCCATGAAACTAGAAAACTGTGATTTTTTTCCCCCGAAAGTAATGAATTCATAAAAGTTGTGGCCCCTATACACCTGAATAAGTCTACCAATATAGGTATGAGCTTTAACTTTCCTCTCATATTCATTAATCCTTAGTTTTTTTTTTTTTTTGCCCGATCATTAATCCTTAGTTAAACATTTAGCAACCTGTAACCCACGTGGAAAGTCTTTTTCTGCGTCGTTTATTTTATCGATATGAATTTATAATATATCCGTAATTATTATGTTCTTAAGATATTATAAGATCCTGTAACTGGGGTAAAAAGTCTTGCCTCTAATTGTGACTATATGTTTGTGTATCGGTATCCAAAACTTCCTTTTTTGTTGCCAGCGAGTATCCATAACTTTCACCGCTTATGACCTAATTAAAGATCATGATGTGACAGTTCTATTTATTTATGACACTGCTGCCTCAAGTTTACTTTTGATTCATTTTATTTTAAAGATGATGACTCTTTTATATTGTAATAAGATATGTAATGAAATTGTAAAATCTAAACAAAACAATGGGTTCATGAGAAAATTATTCTTTTGTAAAATAGATTGTCACTAATTAATTGATTAGCAATGATATTCCACCACTAAATTGATGTTGGTTTTCTTTCTTTCTTTTTTATAGTGAGCGATATGTGTCTATATGATAATTAAAAAAAATATACTAACATAAGATAATAATAATAATAAAAATCCTCCAGATAGGGAAACTCTGCTTCTCAATCAGATTGATTTTTCTCCACCCCATTTCCCAATCTCTTGGTGAGTCATTACAACGATGATTAACATAATTTATTGAGCAACAAATATAGAGAAACAAAACTTTAATTACGCTCATATGATATTATAACAATATATATAACTTTTTCATATTTTTTATCCAGAGCCTCCAAAAATCGCCTTGAGTCTCTTGACCTCTTCAGCACCAATCAAAGTGCTTGATGTTATCACTTGAGAGGCTAAATTGCTTCTGAAGAGTGCTAAGTCCATAAGTTGAACACTTGGCTTTGAACTAGAAAATCCTACAATTACTGGTGCTGGAGTGTCACCTGAAACAAAAATATAATCATCATAAATATTAATTGTAACTAATACAGTCTATTATAATTACTTCTAATAGTATTCAAGATTTCAAGTGAAATATGCATATCATTAGAATTTTTTTTATGACAATGGTTACTTTTGTAATAGCTACAAAAGTATTTCTTAATATAGGAATATTGGTTGGCAAAAAAATAATAATAGGAATATTTTTAATTTTGTAATTGGGACATAAACTAACCCTATAAGGCAACTGTGTTTCTTTCCTTTTTATTAGCAAAACACTTTGGGCTCAATTGCTCAAGGTGACTGTTTCTGCAAGAGGAATCTTTCCTGTTCCCTTTTTTCCCTTTCCATCTTAATATCATTAGATTAAAACCTTAACTATTCAAATTTAATATTTTATAAGATTATTATTATATTTTCTTACATAGAAATTACATAACTAATTTAAATTATTAAAATTTAATCTCAACAGTATAAAGTCCATTTTTTCTACCTTTTTTTAAAAGCTAAACTCTTTGGGGGTCAAATTTTAAAAAAATAAAATTTATTTATATATTTTAATTTTATATAAAAATATAATAAAAATTTTATAAAATATTAAATTTAGAAAAAAAGAGGAAATTGGGAAAAAGGAGAGGTTCCTTGTTCCTTTCCCTAACCGCTTGTTCCTTTGCAATATATTCCACATTACATTTTATAAACCAATACCATAATTGTTGTTTAAAAGGAAAAAAGAGCAGAGCAAAATAAAACTAAATCACATAATGCATCAATAAATATTACCTTCATTGAAAGCGTAATGCATTAAACCTTGAGGAACAACGAAAAGATCTCCTTTGACAAGAGATTTTTGGTAGACAGTGTTATCCGAAGTAATGAAACCAAAAGTGACTTTTCCATCCAAAACAAGAGAAATCTCTGAAGCATCAGGATGAGCATGAATTGGTACAACAGCTCCTTTTTCAAAATCAGCACGACCCAACGAAAAGCGAAGTCCATTAAGACCAGGAAGCTCAGTATCAGACGCAGATTTGAACCCAAACTTGAAGATCTTTGAGCTGTTTCCAGGAACATCTAAACCAGAGAACACAAAATCATTCACAGTCACTTTTGAAGGATCTTTGCAAGAATGTCCTGATGGACTCCTAGGTGCTGCATAATCTGCAACACAGAAATCTAATGCTAAAGCTTGATGAGAAAATTGTGAGGAGAAGAAACAAAAGACGAAGAAAATTAGAGAAATCATTGTCACTTGATCACAGAATCTGATTTCTGATGTCTGTTCTATGGTGTGATTGATATGTGTGTTTAAGGTTCTATTTATAGGGGAGGGAGAGTATTTTTTTCTTCGTGCTTACGGTTATTTGTATATATAAATACGGAGGAAGTTCGCATTTGTTAGCGCCATCAAATTTTTTTTGGGCCAGCTAGAACCATCAATTATTGGGTCATTGTGATATTTATGGACATGAATGATACGGATTCAATGATAATTATTATACATTTAAGATTTAAGATATCAGATCTTCGGAATTACAAACGTTCAAACTCATTTCTTGTTCATAATGTTCTTTTGAAAAGATTAAGAAAGTTTGACCCAAAGTTAACTTGCCATTAGACTGTTTTTAGAAATTGGTAGAACATATCTTAGATTCATCAAATCATAAAAGTTTTGGCCAAAAAATGAAATAATAAAAGTAGTATAACGAGATTTAATTACTCTGATTTTTTTTATAAAAAATAGAAAAATATATTTGAGAATTTTAATTTAGCTTCCAATTCATTTCATTTGACTGAGTCTGACTGTGATATACGTTCAAGGGTAATTGTCAAAGCTTTCGGTTTCTTGTAATATAGTATCTAATTTAATAGGGGAGTGGGCGTTTCGACCAGAACAACCGGGAGGGCGTTGAAATTTGTCAACTTGACTGAGTCTGACTGTGATATATGTTCAAGGGTAATTGTCAAAGCTTTCCGTTACTTGTAATAGGATTTAATTTAGTGTTTGTTTGGATTAACGGTAAAAGCTGTTTTTTCAATGTGATTTACAGTATACGAGGTAAATATATGAGAAGAGTTTTACTTAATTTATATAAACGTGTTTTTTGAATATCAACCCAAATAGGCCCTTAACACGGGAGGGTGTTGAAATTTGCTAACCATGTTGGGTCATTATTATTTGGTACGTATTAGGTCGACAAAAAACTGTTGGGTCATTATGATATGGAAACAAATACTACTTAAATTCAAAAGTGTTAAAAATAAAGAGAAAGATGAGAGAGAAAATGAGAAGAGGAGGAGAGAGTAATTCTTATTCAATGCTCAAAGTATGTCAAGTACATAATACATGCCTATTTTTTATAGTCATATATAGGTTTATAATCGCAATAGAATCTATATCTACCATCAACAGATTTAATGAGAATAAAGATAGCTGTAAGATACTAGAGATAATATTAGATAATACAGATATATGGGAAAGGGGCGCCTTTATTGATTTCTCTTTCCATTTACTCTTCATTGAATGTATTTACCATTAGATTAACTTTCAATGGTTGAGATTTACCAAGGTAGATTTTATTATAATGATCTTATTTACATATTATTAAATCTTAACCATTAAAAGTTGATTTAATGGTAGATACCCTTAATAGAGACACCCATCTTCTGAGATATATGAGCATCAACACAAATATTATATTCATAACGTACACTTCCCTTTGGATGTCCATTATATATGAATGTGCCTCATTAAAAACTCTAACACTAGTAGAAAATAAGTGTTTAAGACCGGCACATTTAGACCGGTTATAGAGGATAAGGTCTAAAAAGTATAACCGGTGGCAATTTTATAATTATAAAGAATTTCTGAGACCGGTTCCTTTAATATCAGGTCTAAAAGATATTATTTAGACTTGATTTCAGACAAACTGGTCTAAAAATATATATTTTCTAGACCAGTTCTCTCTATAACCGGTCTAAATTTATAAGGAATTAAAAAAAATAAAATATTTACAACCTTTTAGACCGGTTGTATAAAATAACCGATCTAAAAGATATTTTAAGACCGGTTTTTTATTTTAACCAGTCTTAAAGTTCCAGCCCTAAACTCTGTCTCCCTTGCGACATTTTGCTCGTTTTGCCTCCTCCGAACTTGCGACTGCAACATGGTTGTGAAAGGTGAAAACTGAGCAATAGAGATCAGCGAATGGTAGTCCTAGGTGATTGACCCTTACCTATTTTCTGTTGGCTCTTAGCTACCTTGCTCTGCTTGCGACTCTCTCCTCTTCCTTACACCTTTACTTGAATATTTTGCCAAAATTCTGTTGTTCTTTTAGTAGTGTCCAGTTCTGAGTTCTAAATCCTTGAAGAACTAAAATTGCTCTCTCATGTAGAATTGTAAGGAGGTAATTCTTCGTTGTTTTCTAGTTTTCTCTCCATTCTGCCCTAGATTTGTTGGGTTGCGCTGAGAGAAGTAAGGGAAAGAAATAAACTATTATGAGTTTGCCCTAATACTTCTTGCTTCTTCTTATTTGTTTGCCTTTTGTTTTGAGTTTTAAATTTTTGGATGCATTTTCTGCATTAACATCCATCACTGCTTCGATCTGATAATATTTTCTTAGATTCCTCATTCTCTTCTCAGATCTTGTTATTTGGCTTCGTTTAATCATTTAAGGTCATCATTTTTTTTCCTAACGTATAATTTGTGACTATGGTGGCGAGGGTTTTCCCTCTAGGAGGCTCTCCCCTTGGTTGCTGTGGTTGGTGGCTAGGTATGTACCAAGTCTTCAAGTTCTTTCATTTTTCTTTTTAAATCTCCAATCTTGTGTGGTTGTTCTTTAATATTTTGAAAATGGATGTTTCGATTTGGTGCTTGTATGTTGAAAATAAGAGTTTATGGAAATCGTCAGTCTTGGAAAGTGTGGTAGGAAGATATTTTCTAGCTCATGGATATGGTAAAGCTAAGTGTTTATCTTAGCTTGAGTATCTCATGTTTTTGTTCCTTCTGTGTAGTTAAGGAAGTGTTAGAAGGAACAAGTATGTTGCTGTACTTTTAGGCATCAGCTAGTTCGGTGTTTTACTATACTTTGTGTTTGAATCTTTCCTTCCCTTGACGTTGTTCCGCATCTTACTCCGATGGCTTACCTAGTGACCGAATACATTGCGGTGTGTATATATTCACACCAGATGTCTTTACTGCTATCCATGGTGTTTCTACTTTACAGAAAGACAGATGTAAGGGAATATCCTAGGGGGTGATGTGCCATGTACTTTATTAGTCCTTTTACTTAGATTTGAATTCCTAGATGATTTGATGCTAGAATTTGTGATATTGAAAATTTTTGGGACTTCACTTGGTGAAGTAATGACAAACTCATTTTTTCACTTCTTTTATTTGTGACTTGGTCTATTGATAATTACTAGAATTGTGCCTATTATTCTTTTTTTCAACTCTGTTCACTATTTTATTTGTTACTAATATGAGATGTGTCTCTAGCTTTAAAGCAATGCAACCAGACACAGGGAAGTACTCATAATGTGTGTTAAAAAAATTCATCTTTCTTCTGAGTTGGTCAGAAGATTTTATGAAACTCCAAAAACTCATTTTGATTACAACATATCAATCATAGTACTATAATTCTATAATCTTTTTGTATCTGAGTCACAAAAGTATTTTTTTTTTAGAATCTCCCTTCAGATTTTGTAAGATTGGATCAAGACATCCTCTTACCACTTGCAGGGAAGAAACAATTGTATGTATATGAAACCAAGGACTTCTGGGAACAAATTAAAACTCCTGGGTAAGCCTTACCAGTAGAGGATTGTGTTGCCTGGATAGAAATTTTTTTTCATAGGGAATTCTTATGTTTTTTTTTATCCAATGCTTGTAGAATGTCCTTAAAATGTTCTTCCTTGTATCTTGCCCAATTCTATCACACATCCCTCCACCTATTGGCAAAAGGAAATGGAACCCCTGGTGCTAGCATTACTGGTGATGTTTATATTCACCCACCTGCGAAAGTGTATCCATATGCAAAGGTAATTATTGCTTCCCATTATTTGATTATTAGCTAGAAGGAATTTTGACTTTCACAGTCATGTTAGTCGCTCTATGCTTTTGGCCATGATAGTCCAAATTGTTCATGTTTTTATTAACTATTGTATATTACTAGCTGCGTGATTTATGGCATGAGCATCCATTAGTTAGGACTCTTTTGGTTGATGCTCATCATTTATGTTTTACAACTTTTTTTATTTCGAGTCAAATGATGCTATATATACTTTACAAGTTTAGTTCCACAATATCTTAAACTACATTATGATAGTTGGCAGGAATTATTGGACATTCAACATCAAGGACCTAGAGCTATTGGAATTTTTTGTTAGCTGGTTTAAGGAGGAAGAAAAGAACAACTATTTGGAGTATGTATCTAGTTGAAGTTTTAGGGTCCTAGTGGGTTTCTGAATGATTTCTTTTAGGGTTATTGGAATATTAGTCACAAGGATATTATGAAGTTTTTCCTAAACTTAGTTTTTCTTTTCTCGGAGCAAGACTATGGATGGTATGAATTATGTGTCTTCATTTGTATAGTTGTACATATGGTTGTATATTTCTTACAAAGGCAGAGAAATTCTTACTTTCTAGTTGTTTGTTGTTTCATTTGTTCTTTTTTTTTGGGAATAAAATAGTTCTCATAGCTCTCCTAGAATTTATGTAATGATAGAAATTATAAAGCATTTTTTTATATTGGAGATTATTTTTAAAAATAGTCTCCAATACAAAAAAAGGCACTTTTTATTTATTTATTTTTAAAAAATGCTATTTTTTAGACTGGTTCTGTAACCACCTACCTTGAAAATCGTAATTATGATTTGAAAATGTGTAATTATAATGGATTAGAGACCGTCGGATAATTAAAATTCATTTCCAATCCCTTCCTTTCGGTAGGGTTTTCATAAATCTTTCAAAATTTCTGCCTTACATTGGTCTCAATTTCAAATTTCAAATATAATTACCTGTGCAGTTAAATCACATTTATATATATTAGAGTGTATAGCAAAAATCCCAGTAACCCTCAGGTTTCATATATATATATACATACTAAGGGTTCATACATTCCCATTTAGAGGATTACACAACTGTATCCAAAATAATATTTACATCCCAACAATATACAGTAATCCCAAACCAAAATCTGATAACCAACGACCCAAGTTATATTCCTACGGGAGTCCTAGCCGCCCTTGGTCATCTCCTTCCGTTTGGAGCTACTTGCCATGTCTGAAGGTTAGTCAAAGGAAATAATGAGATTCAAAAGAATCCCAATAGTAACAAATCACTTATTCCACATATAAACACATAGCATGCAAGTAAATCATCAAACCGCACAGTAGCACAAAACACAGCATATCAGCTGTCACATATACATGTTGCCTCACTGGCATACACATAACACATTGCCTTACTGGCATTCACATAGCCTTACTAGCTTTCACATAGCCTCTCTGGCATTCACATAGCCTCACTGACTTTCACATACAGAATTATCACAAAACAATGGTAACACATACATACAATGCATTTACACATAGTATAAGAGAAAGTGTCACTACCTTGTTCTTTCCGAAGGTGCTCAGGCATAGGTTGTTTGTGTACAGGGCAAATATCAAATCCTATAAACTAAAATCAAGGATGATGGATTAATCTCTACCCAAATTCCCACTTTTATAACACTTAAAGTTGGTTATCATTGCACTCTTTAGGTGGTTACTAGAAGCCTAAACACATGTTTAAAGGATTGGGAAGTACTAAGTTGGAAACCACTTTTCCAAAATCACAAAATGCTGAAAATGGGGGTTGGCTACAGCCAAAACGCGCATAGAAGGTTTTTGGATGTAGCCAACATTTTCTGGCTGTGGCCAAAACGTGCACAGAAAGTTTTGCGCTGCAGCCAAGGAAACTTCAAAAAATCATAACAAATTCTAGAAAAATTGAAATGAGGTAATCTTAAAGCCAAATGAAATCTATTTAAGTCCTATTTATAGGAAAAATATGAACTATTACCATAAATCACCACACAATTCCAGGATTACACAAAATTCCACACTGCTCCATAATTAAGCCCAGTTTCGACATCAAACTTTGGGCAACCAGAACTTCCAGATCAAAAAACAAAATGACACAAATTATGTGCAATTTTGAAGCTTGGAATGTGAACTTTAAAATTGGAAAGTTTCAGAATTTTTAGACACTATTTGCCCATTCAAAACGTCCAGACAACCTGACTGTCCTGTACAGAGTTTTAAGGGATAGAATTTCAGCTTTTGTGCCATTGTTTCCAATGGTTCCAAATTCACAACAAATACCATTCCCACACCAATTTTTCACAAGGAATCCATTGGAAACACCAAAATGACCAAATTCAACTCATAGCGACATGTTTCACAAGAGACATAACATGTCACACAATAACACAATTCAACACTCACAATGCAATTCCTTTCTATTTAAGGTTCCAAACCAATTCTATTGGCACCAAAGCACAAAATGAAACCTATTCCAACACATCACACAATCCAATTCTTCCAAACCAAAATCACATGAAAATCAGGGGAAAAATTCAAAATTTTCAAAACTTGATCAATGGTTACAAAACTTAGCTCAAAATGTGTTAAATTCTTACCTCTTCTTCTTCCCAAAGCAAATTCCTTGTTTCTCCAACTTTCAATTTTTCTCAAGTTCTCAAACACCACCTTTCAAAAACTTAAAACCATAGCGATGAAGCCCTGAACACCATGAACAATATTAATAAAGGTAAATTGAGCATTCATGGACAAATTCTCACCTATACTTAAGCCTTCTTCTTTCTCTTTCCTCTAGCATCTTGAACGAAAATGAAAGATGGAGTGAGAGGTGAGATGATGAAGATAAAATCTGATTTTGCTTTTGAAGAGACCTTTTAGCCAACCTAAAAGAATGGGAGGGAAGAGAAAATAAGTTGAATGTTTGACTTGGATCCTATGGCTCACGCTTTGACACTGGGCAAGATCTTATTCTCCTCTTCCATGTCACACATGAACTCCATTATACTAGATTCCACCCCTTTATCAATCAATCCTTAGCATTGATCTCCAATTACCAATGAGTTTTCTCTTTGGTAACTAACCAACCGGTCGGTAACTTTCCTTTTTACCCGTTTTGCCCCTGATTATGGCAATTCGACTTGAATCACCACTAAGCACATTTTATCATTCCATTTTACCTTACTATGCACCCTCCCTCTTATTTAATTCAATTTAGATGTTAATCCACGATTGAATTTAAATACAGGGTTTAGGCACTGATTAGAACACATTCGAATCAAAATTCACATCATATTCTTCAAAAGTGTTTGTTTACAATAATTACATCACTTTTGAAGTATTTAGCCCTTAATCATAATTTAGGATATTACAGGTTCTAATCACTACCGGTCTAAAAAGTCCATGTTTTAGACCTAATATAAAGTCACATGAGATCTAAAAAGTGACTTTTAGACCTCACCTTTATGAACTGATATAAAAAGTCACACTTTTTAGATCGGTTCCCATGAGAACCATTCTAAAAAGGGACTTTTTAGACCTCACCTTTGCGAACCGATCTAAGAAGTGACCGGTCTAAAAAGTATCAAATTTTTTAAATCGGCCGTATCTAGACCTGTTGTAAAACTAGTCTAAAAGTGATTTTCATCCAGTGTAAAAAGTGATTTTCATCCAGTGTAAAAAGTGATTTTTGCACTAGTGTAACTAGGAAAACCAGTGGGACAAAAACCTAGCCAAAGAAAAGAGTATATCATTCATTGATACATT
Source organism: Inga oerstediana (assembly GCA_963210345.1). NCBI lineage: Eukaryota > Viridiplantae > Streptophyta > Magnoliopsida > Fabales > Fabaceae > Inga > Inga oerstediana. The sequence goes on from OY723406.1 coordinate 34,917,799, forward strand.
GTCTAGTACTGCCTCATTAAAAACCTTTCTAGGAAAACTTGATGGGAAAAAAACCATATAAGGGAAAAAGAATATAGCATGTATCGACTCCCCCTCTTGATGATGTCAGTAGAGATATCTAAGTCTCTGATGATAGATGTCATGGATAAGCTTTTCAAAGATTGCGTCTGGAAGAGACTTGGTGAATAAATTTGCTAGATTTTCACTAGAACGGATATGCCAAATATGCTTCGTTCTATCTCTCTTGATGTACCCTTCTTTTAGTTAGGATCATTTACTTGAAGATAAACCCCAAGCGGTTCATGTGTGATGTATTGTTGATCTTAACCATACACATTCTCGACTCACTTCATGCATCTCTAGAATTTCTGAGTGGTTAGATGATGTGGCTGATATAGTTTACTTCATAAAGCACCATGAAATAGCTATACCATCAGTTGTGAATAAATATCTTATTTGTGATTTACCATCATTTGGATCAGACAAAAATTCAACATGTGTATAACCAACTAGTTCATGCTGGGATACATTTATGTAAAACAACCCTATGTCTATAGTGCCTTTGAGATAATGAAGGGTGTGCTTTACTCCATTCTAATGTCTTTACGTTGCAGAAGAACTATATCTTGTTCTAGACTGAGTAGTTATTTATCACCTTCTTTGCTAATCACTCAGTTGTAAATGGATCTTTATCTACTTGTAAAAACCTTACAACCATTGTGGTACATAATGGGCGTGAATTATCCACGTAAAAATGCTCTAAGACCTTTCTCATGTAAGTTTCTTGTGTTAGATCCCAAGTTTTGATGATAACAAAAGTCAATTGTGTACAAATCATATTTTTATAAGTTTAAGAAATGTTCTTAAGGTTACCAAATGCATATAACAATGTTCTATGGTGTTTGCTATCAAAATGAACTGGTGTGCTCGAGCATGAGTCTAGCACTCGAGCATGGAACCATTTTGTGCTCGAGCAGGTGAGAGTGATAGCCAGAAAGTGTATACCCGAGAGGCATGATACTGTCATTATTCAACGATTCACTCGAGCACTGGCATCAACACTCGAGCAGAGGAGCCTTTCTCACTCGAGCACATGCGAGTGAAGGTCTGCGAGTGCTTGGCCGAGAGAAAGTATTGGAATTCTCCCTTGATGCACTCGAGTAGAGAGATCAATGCTCGAGTATGAGTGTCCTGTACTCGAGCACTAGCGAGTGAAGGTATGCGAGTGCTTGGCCGAGAGTCATGAAGATCATGAAAGCACAAGTATGCTCAAGCATAGCTTCATATGCTCGAGTGACACATCAGCACTTGCGAGTGAAAAATCTATCCCTCTCAAATATTGATGCAAGTGTTGATATTAAAGGTATATTACTTGAGAATATTCTTCTCACTCGAGCAAGAGTATGTGTGCTCGAGTGAGGGCCCATAGCACTTGCGAGTGAAAAATCTATCCCTCTCAAATCCTGATGCGAGTGTTGATATTAAAGGTATATTACTTGAGAATATTCTTCTCACTCGAGCAGGAGTATGTGTGCTCGAGTGAGGGCCCACATCACCTGCGAGTGCAAATTCTCACTCTTGCTAAAATGATATGCGAGTGTTGTCCAGAGAAGAAACTCCCAGTGGAAAAGGCAAGGCCACTCGAGCAAAAGGAGTTGTGCTCGAGTGAGGCCCCACATCACTCGCGAGTGAGAATTCTGTCTCTCTGAAATCCTATGCGAGCACAGACTTAAAACTGAAGACCAAGGAGTAAAATCTCGATATCACTCGAGTGAGCCCATCCATGCTCGAGTAATGCTCTGCCAGATCACCAAATACACTAAGTCTCACAACGTTCAATCCGAATATGGTTTAATGTTATTTATTCATCTCATCATTACTTATTATCATTGTTTAACATCATTTTGAATCTATTATAAGTGTGATACAGGAGGATGAACGTTTGAAATAAACTGACACGAAGAAAGTCAAACAACGGCAGACAACATCATTACAAGCACGCACGTACCTACCACACTCAGAATATTCAAACATGCGCGTGTCATTCCACAGTTACAAGCCCCGCTCCTCAATGATGATTACTTAAAACGGGCAAAAACTAAACATATATATATACAGAGATTCAGAGATAGTCAAGAGGAACGAAGCACAAGAATTCACAAGCATATACACGAGTCTCTGCTATTCACAATTTTCTCTGTATACACATTGATCTTTAGTGTTCATTTATTTTCTCTGTAAGAGAGTCTTCATATAATTCAAATTCTATTTTCATTTGATCTCAAGGTATTGGGACCTTGAGAGGGTAGATTTCCTTACGAGAAAAGCAGTTGAGAGAATTCCTTGTTAAACCTTCCACTCATAAGACTTATAAGATACAAGCAGAAGAGAACGTTGCTGCTCGTAAGACTTACAGTGGTGTAAGCAGGAGAGAACGTTGCTGCTCATAAGTCTTGTATACATAAGCAAGTGAGAAAGGTCATAGGTTGTTTTTTTGCACGTAAGACTTGTCGTAAGGGGGAGAGAAATTTCTTAGTGAGAGAATATTTTTGCTCGTAGTCCTTTCAAGGACAGTTGTTGTTTGTGGCGTTCTGAGAGCCCATTGAATCTTGGAGGTATAGTGAAATTCTCAGTAGATCTTGATCTCTAAGGACTAGACGTAGGCCTGGTTGTTAGGCCGAACGAGTATAACTCTCTGTGTTCTAATCTTCTCAACTCTACTCTATTTACTCTATTTTTCATATCTCCACATCAAGCGAAAAAATTTGTAACATCACCCAATTCACCCCCCTCTTGGGTGAAGCTTGCCTCTTTCATTTGGTATCAGAGCGAGGTCTTCTTCGAAGAGCCTAACAGCTTGAGAAGGATTCGATAAATGGCAACAATGGGTGAAAACATTCTTCCCGACGGAGCTTTAATCACTAGACCTCCTGGTTTTGCTGGAGAACATTTTTCGTTATGGAAAGCTAAATTCAGAGTGTTCGTGATGGCTAACGAGTACGGCTTGTGGAATGTAATACAAGACGGTGACTATGTTCCAATGAAGAAAATCAAAGATAGAGCCGTTAAGAAGAACCCAGAAGAGTTTGACGAGAATGATAAAAGGTTAGTAACATTAAATAGTAAAGCTATTCTAATGATACAGAGTGCTCTTAGTCAAAAAGAATATTTTCGAATATGTACTCTACCAACTGCCAAAGATATGTGGGATGCTCTTGAAATTGCTTACGAAGGTACATCTGGAATCAAAGAAAATAGAGTCAATACTCTAATTACAGAATATGATCTATTCTGTATGAAACCTGGAGAAGGTATATCAGAATTTGAACTCAGGTATACTCATCTTATTAATCAATTATCTGCTCTTGGAAAATCGTTTGATCAAAATTCCCAGGTTAGAAAGATTCTTAATATTCTTACAAAAGAATGGGAAGCTAAGGTGACAGCTATTGAAGAAGCTAAAGGAGAATTTATGAGATCTGTAGCTACTCTCTTTGGGAGTCTTTCCGAGTATGAAAGAAAGTTGAGATTCAAAAAGGAAGTTGAAGAATTTGATGACAAAAAGAAAAAGGGAGTTGTACTTAAAGCTCTCAAAGAAGAAGAAGAATCTTCCGAGAATGAAGATATCCCTAATGATGATGAAATGGGAATGATCATGAGAAAATTCAAGAAATTCTACAGAAGAGGTCAAAAGAACTTCAAAAATTATCAAGGTGGACCAAGCAAGAAAGAAAATAAAGAACAACAGATAGTTTGCTATGAATGTGGGAAACCTGGACACATCAAATCCGAATGCTTTAGAAACAAAGACAAAAAGAAGCAGAAAAAGAAAGCATATATATCATCTATATGGGGTGATAGTTCGTCAGACGAAGAAAGTGATAATGACGAAGTAGCAAATCTGTGCTTGGTAGCCAAGGAAGAAGAATCAGATTCTGAGGTAAGTGATTCTGAACCTACTTATGATGAACTATTATCTGAATATAATGCATTGCATAAAGAATTCATCAAAGTAGCTAAAGATATGGTTAGCTATAAGAAGAAAGTAAAAGAATTAGAAAGTACTATCATATTTTCATGTGAAATTTGTAAAGAGAAAGATAAGAAAATAAGTGATTTAACAAAGATTGTTGAAAAATTTACTAAGGGAAGTGAAACTCTTAAAGTTATTTTAAATTCCCAGAAAGTTTCATTTGACAAATCTGGAATTGGATATAAATATGCTCATGATAAAAATAAAGGATATAAAAAGAATAGTAGAACGTATATTAAATATTTCAAGAATTCTGTGCATACATCAAATCCCTTTGCATCATGTAGTTATTGTAACAGGAAAGGACATTATACTTCATCATGTTATTTTAAAAAGGGACAAGTTATTGGAGCATATAAATGGGTTCCGAAAGGGACACATACTTCACATACTAACCACAAAGGACCCAAGAAAGTGTGGGTACCTAAAACTTGATCATTTTATTCTAGGTATGTCTCAAAGCATCTCGAGCAAACAAATGGTATATTGATAGTGGATGTTTGAGACACATGACTGGTGACAAAAATAAGTTCACCATGCTAGAAACTAGAGAAGGAGGAAAGGTAACATTTGGAGGTAATCAATCTGGACGTATTGCTGGAATTGGTGAAGTGGGAAAATCCGATGGTGTTCAAATCAACGGAGTATATTATGTTGAGGGATTATGCCACAATCTTCTAAGCGTAAGTCAAAGCACTGACAAAGATAACTGGGTGATTTTTGACTCAAAAGAATGCTTGATAGTGAACAAAAAGGATCTGCTACTAAACAAATAATCTATCAAGGCCAAAATTCGAGCTCAAAGGGACGGTAATTGTTATACTATTGATTTAAATTCAAATTCCTCTGAAAATTGTTTTCTTAGTCGATCAGAGGAAAGTTGGTTATGGCATAAGCGTCTGGCTCATGTCAATATGAATCAACTTGTCAAATTGATTAGAAAAGATTTAGTTGTTGGTCTTCCCAAACTCAAATTCAAAGATAATATGATTTGTGAAGCATGTCAAAAAGGCAAACAAACTAAATCCTCTTTTAAAACAAAGTATGAGATTTCTACTTCAAAACCTTTACAATTACTTCATATGGATTTGGTAGGACCTACAAGAGTAAAAAGTTTTGGAGGAAATTTATATAGGTTAGTAATTGTCGATGATTTTACAAGATTTACATGGACTATACTTATTGCTTCAAAAGATGAAACTTTTGCTGAATTTATTATGTTTGCCAAAAAGGTTCAAAATGAGAAAGGTATTTCTATTGTTTCTATCAGGACAGACCATGGAGGAGAATTTGATAATCAATTATTTGAAAACTACTGCAACAACGAAGGAATAGATCATAACTTCTCCGCTCCTAGAACACCTCAACAAAATGGAGTAGTGGAAAGAAAGAACAGAGTTCTTACAGAAATGGCGAGAGCAATACTTAATAAAAAAGAAATGTCACAAGTGTTCTGGGCAGATGCAATGAGTATTGCATGCTATATCTCAAACCGAGCATATATTCGTAAATCACTTGGAAAAACGCCATATGAACTCTACAAGGGGAGAAAGCCAAATCTTGCTCATCTACATATTTTTGGGTGTAAGTGTTTCATTCACAACAATGATAAAGAGAACTTAGGTAAATTTGATTCAAAGTCTGATGAAGGTTTATTTCTAGGATATTCTAATAGAAGGAAGGCTTATAGAGTTTTCAATAAAAGAACTTGTACTGTTGAAGAATCTATTCATGTTGTATTTGATGAACTTGAATCTCAGACAAAACATATTGATGAAGAAGAAATGGATTTAATCAAGAAAAACAAATCTATTTCAAAACAAGATGATCTTGAAATAAATGATTTTCAAAATTTAGAAGAGGTTGATGATCATGTTCAACCAAAAGCATGGAGACATATGAAAGATCATCCAATTGATTAAGTTATAGGAGATGTTCATGAAGGTGTCAAAAATAGAAATAGAATTCTCAATGAGGTAACTTTCTCTTCTTTTATTTCTAAAATTGAACCTTCTAATATAGAAGAAGCTTTATCTGACAATGGTTGGATGATTGCTATGCAAGAAGAACTAAATCAATTTCAAAGAAATCAAGTTTGGGATTTGGTTCCTCGACCTAAAGATCATACAGTTATAGGGACCAAATGGGTTTTCAAAAACAAACTTGATGAATCAGCATTCATTGTGAGAAATAAAGCAAGATTGGTAGCCAAAGGCTATAATCAAGAAGAAGGTATTGATTATGAGGAAATATATGCTCCAGTGGCAAGATTGGAAGCAATACGAGTACTCCTAGCTTTTGCTTGCATTAAAGGTTTTAAACTTTATCAAATGGATGTGAAAAGTGCTTTTCTGAATGGTTATATTATGGAAGAAGTATACGTAGAACAGCCTCCTGGTTTTGAAGATGAAACAAAGCCTGATCATATTTTCAAACTTAAGAAAGCATTATATGGTTTGAAGCAAGCACCTAGAGCTTGGTATGAAAGACTAAGCAAATTTCTTCTTGATCAAAGTTTTGTCAGAGGTAAAGTTGATACAACTCTTTTCATCAAACATAACAAAAATGATATTCTAATTGTTCAAATTTATGTTGATGATATTATTTTCGGTGCTACTAACGAATCTATGTGTCAAGAATTCTCTAAGATTATGCAGGGAGAGTTTGAAATGTCCATGAAGGAATTGTTGAAGACATATGGATTAGATAATGCTAATGAAGCTGATACTCCAATGAGTTCTACAACATTGTTGGATGCTGATGTAAAAGGTCCTAGCTTCAACATTACTAAGTATAGAGGAATGATTGGTTCATTACTTTATCTTACAGCAAGCAGGCCAGATATTCAGTTCAGTGTTGGAATGTGTGCGAGGTATCAATCCGCTCTTAAGGTATCACATGCAGAGACAGTGAAAAGAATCTTCAAATATCTAGGATATACTTTAGAACTTGGGCTTTGGTATCTGAGAAGAGGGAACGAGTACTTAATGGCATATTCAGATTCAGATCACAGAGGATATAAAACTGACAGAAAGAGTACCAGTAGTCAATGTCAATTTCTTGGAGGCTCTTTAGTATCATGGTTCAGCAAAAAGCAGAACACAGTTTCATTATCCTCAACTGAAGCTGAATATATAGCTGTAGCAAGTTGCTGTTCTCAAGTATTATGGTTGAAACAACAACTTCAAGATTTAGGGATATACTTAAATGAGATTCCAATTTATTGTGACAACACTAGCATTATAAGCTTGGCCAAGAATCCTGTACAACATTCAAGAACCAAACACATAGACATTCGACATTACTTCATTCGAGATCATGTTCAAAAGAAGGATGTCAAAGTGGAATTCATACCAACTCATCTTCAACTTACGGATATTTTCACAAAACCAATAGCAAAAGATCAATTCCTATATATTCGAAGAGAATTGGGAATGGTTAATCCCAATGAGTTGTAAGTTTTCTTGTTAAATATCTTAATTAAATGTTCTTTTTGATGATAACTATACTAACTTTGGCATCGGAGCATTGAAATTCATTTTGCAGGTCTGTCACTCGAGCACAGAGGGTGTCACTCGAGTGATAAGCTATTTCACTCGAGCACAATTAGCTTTGCTCGAGCACAGCATTGTTAAAAATACTTTGCTTCTTGATGTGTAGAACAGAGGTTAACAGAGGAAATAAGAATACCAAGAGTCTATCTCAAAAGCAACAGTGAAAATTTGAGTTCACTCGAGCATGAAGGACTCTCACTCGAGCATGATATGAACATGATTGAAGTGAAGAGTGTATGCTCGAGTAGAAAGAAAGAATTTCTGTCCAGAAGCCATCCAAATCATGGTTTCTCAAATGATTTTGGAGGATTTGAGTACAAAGATACAAAATATGGCAAGAAATTCATAATCCAGGTACGCTTTTACATGTTTTATTAAAATTTCCAGATTTTCACTCGAGTACAGATAGAACACACTCGAGCACAGTATGAACATCACTCGAGCACTAGGGTTTATGCTTGAGCACTGTCACTTATATCAGTTACGCGATAGCTCAGACCGTCACACTTCCTGCTCTCACTCGAGGTGTCTCGTCACTCGAAGGTAACAACTCTTCACCTCCAACCGTTTCTCTTCAATCAATCGCGTCCATTTGCTTTAAATCACTGTTACAACTCTTCAAGCTTCTAGAAAAGGTGATTTTTGTCTTCTGCATTTCTTATTCGGTGCCCTAACTTGCTTCTCTTTATTCTCAAAAATTCTGTGTACATTACCTCTCTTCATCTTGTTGCATAATGGCAAGAACTAAAATGCCCTCCATTTCTCAAAGATCTCACTCTCACTCTCCCTCTCCTACTTATTCTGCTGCCAGTGCGTCTGCTACCCCAGAACCAACTCCTCCATCTCCTAAAATGTCTTCCTCACCATCACCTCCTCCTAAGCCCAAGACCAAAAAGAGGACTCCAGCTAAGAAACCTCACCTAAAGCCTCAAATTGTAAAGAAAGTCTAACCACCTCAAAAGAAACCAAAGGGTGTGGTGTTCAAGGAACCTATAGTTACCCAGTCTCAATCAAAATAAGTTCAAGGAAAAGGGAAGAAAAAGGAGACTGAGCAATCATCTTCTTCCTCTGATGATTCATTCAACAGACAAATCCGGGAAGCAATGGAGAAATCCAAACTTGAGAAGATAGTTGGAAAGATTGCTTCACAAGCCGGTGTTTCAAGTTCACACCATGTTGGGCAATCCAGTGCCACTGCTTCAGGAGCACCTTCTGCCTCACAAGCACCAGTGGATGATCACATTACCAGTCCTCCTGAGGGATTCATTGTTGAAGAACTAAAGACATTGTCTCAGAAGGTATTTGATGATGAGTATATTCATAGGCATTTCTGTCCAGTTGTGTATGTGGATTTAGATTATTTGAAGAAGAATTGCCATTTGGATTTATATCCTTATCTTCAATACTATGCTCCCTGGCTAAATATCCATATGCTATATTCACCCACTGTTGTGAAAACTTTTTATTGCAACATGAAGACTCATAATATTGTGTCTAGGTCTGGTGAATTAATTGAGGAAGCAGTGTCTACTATTTTTAGAGGAAAATTTATTATGATATCTGCTAAGATCATAAATGACCTACTTGGATATGTTGCACCTCCACCTGATCCACCTTCTTTCTCTGCCAATGAAGTCTTCCAGATTTTGAGACCAAAAGACCCAATAGGTCCTCTTAATTTTAAACCTATTGATATGCCTGACTCTCACAGAATCCTTCACTATATATATTCCCGGAGTATAGTCAATAAGTCTAAAAACTTTACCCATTTTGCTCAAAAGGACTATTATATGTTGGCCTCTTTCTTAGCTAGCAACAAAGGAATGTTGGGAAGATTATCTTTAATGAGATGAGAAGATTTCGATTTTCTTCATCAAAATCCGCAACCATACCATACCCTCAGATTGTATCCTTCATCTTAATGAAAAACAAGGTATGGTATTTGGAAGGAACTGAAAGGGTGCTTATTTCAAGGTTTGGTAAGACTCAGTTAACTCATATGGGTATCAGTCTTCCGGTGAGTCGAACCAAAGCCACATCTCAGAGGGAAGCCACTCTACCAAAGGGGATGAGGCCCAATCATCTGCTCAAGGTCCTATTCCTCCTCCTTCCTTCCTTAATACTTCTCTTTCCAACCACTTGACTAAGGCAATCAATCAAGCAGTATCCAGTCTGAAGAAGGAATTAGTGACTGAGTATGAGAAGCTTGTAGAAAAGATGGAGTCACAGGTCATCAAGTTGGTAGACAAGGCCAATATCAACTTTGATTTGATGTTCAAGACTCAGGATGAGATGTCACAGAGGATAACTGATATGGAGACCTTCTTGCGCTCTCATTTCTCATCTTCAACTTTAGAGGTGCCTCCTGAGACCACTCATACCTCACCTCCTCATCCACAAACACATGTTCTCTTCACCGATCCAGATTCTAATGTTGATATCACCTATGATCGGTCGCCTTCACTACCTCCTTCAACCTCTGTACCACAGACATCATCTCCACCTATTGACCCTTCCACTGCCATGGTGCCCTTTGTGCCATCTGATATCAGTTTTCCTCAGCCCCCTTTTGATGTTGACAAAACGGGGGAGAAGGATGTGTGATGGTTCTGAGCTGAGCTTTTATGGGATGTATTGGGTGTTTGGGTAGATTTTCTGTATGGGGTAGGTTTTGCTGTTATTATGATTATATTTGGGATTATCTGTTTTTATGTTATCAAGATTATTAATCAAGTTTAATATTAATGACTATTTCTATGATGTTATTTGATTTACACTATGCTTATCTTGGTTGTTAAGTGTCCTGAGAAAGTACTACAGGGAAACATGAACTTGAACCTAAAACTTGATATGCATTTGGAAAACGTTGAAGTACTTCAAAAATTTTTCCATCTTAATCAATTTTTCTTAACTTTCATCACAAAGGTTTTGTCATCATCAAAAAGGGGGAGAATGTTAGATCCCAAGTTTTGATGATAACAAAAGTCAATTGTGTACAAATCATATTTTTATAAGTTTAAGAAATGTTCTCAAGGTTACCAAATGCATATAACAATGTTCTATGGTGTTTGCTGTCAAAATGAACTGGTGTGCTCGAGCATGAGTCTAGCACTCGAGCGGAACCATTTTGTGCTCGAGCAGGTGTGAGTGATAGCCAGAAAGTGTATACCCGAGAGGCATGATACTGTCATTATTCAACGATTCACTCGAGCACTGGCATCAACACTCGAGCAGAGGAGCCTTTCTCACTCGAGCACATGCGAGTGAAGGTCTGCGAGTGCTTGGCCGAGAGCAAGTATTGGAATTCTCCCTTGATGCACTCGAGCAGAGATATCAATGCTCGAGTATGAGTGTCCTGTACTCGAGCACTAGCGAGTGAAGGTATGCAAGTGCTTGGCCGAGAGTCATGAAGATCATGAAAGCACAAGTATGCTTGAGCATAGCTTCATATGCTTGAGTGACACATCAGCACTTGCGAGTGAAAAATCTATCCCTCTCAAATCCTGATGCGAGTGTTGATATTAAAGGTATATTACTTGAGAATATTCTTCTCACTCGAGCAGGAGTATGTGTGCTCGAGTGAGGGCCCACATCACCTGCGAGTGCAAATTCTCACTCTTGCTAAAATGATATGCGAGTGTTGTCTAGAGAAGAAACTCCCAGTGGAAAAGGCAAGGCCACTCGAGTAAAAGGAGTTGTGCTCGAGTGAGGCCCCACATCACTCGCGAGTGAGAATTCTGTCTCTCTGAAATCCTATGCGAGCACAGACTTAAAACTGAAGACCAAGGAGTAAAATCTCGATATCACTCGAGTAAGCCCATCCATGCTCGAGTAATGCTCTGCCAGATCACTAAATACATCAAGTCTCACAACGTTCAATCCGAATATGGTTTAATGTTATTTATTCATCTCATCATTACTTATTATCATTGTTTAACATCATTTTGAATCTATTATAAGTGTGATACAGGAGGATGAACGTTTGAAATAAACTGACACGAAGAAAGTCAAACAACGACAGACAACATCATTACAAGCACGCACGTACCTACCGCATTCAGAATATTCAAACATGCGCGTGTCATTCCACAGTTACAAGCCCCGCTCCTCAATGATGATTACTTAAAACGGGCAAAAACTAAACATATATATATACAGAGATTCAGAGATAGTCAAGAGGAACGAAGCACAAGAATTCACAAGCATATACACGAGTCTCTGCTATTCACAATTTTCTCTGTATACACATTGATCTTTAGTGTTCATTTATTTGCTCTGTAAGAGAGTCTTCATATAATTCAAATTCTATTTTCATTTGATCTCAAGGTATTGGGACCTTGAGAGGGTAGATTTCCTTACGAGAAAAGCAGTTGAGAGAATTCCTTGTTAAACCTTCCACTCATAAGACTTATAAGATACAAGCAGAAGAGAACGTTGCTGCTCGTAAGACTTACAGTGGTGTAAGCAGGAGAGAACGTTGCTGCTCATAAGTCTTGTATACATAAGCAAGTGAGAAAGGTCATAGGTTGTTTTTTTGCACGTAAGACTTGTCGTAAGGGGGAGAGAAATTTCTTAGTGAGAGAATATTTCTGCTCGTAGTCCTTTCAAGGACAGTTGTTGTTTGTGGCATTCTGAGAGCCCATTGTATCTTAGAGGTATAGTGAAATTCTCAGTAGCTCTTGATCTCTGACTACTGGACGTAGGCCTGGTTGTTAGGCCGAACCAGTATAACTCTCTGTGTTCTAATCTTCTCAACTCTACTCTATCTACTCTATTTTTCATATCTCCACATCAAGCGAAAAAATTTATAACATCACCCAATTCACCCCCCTCTTGGGTGAAGCTTGCCTCTTTCATCTTGATATACAAAGATCCCATTTTTCAAGTACTCAATCTGTAACTCAAGACAAAATTTTGTTCTTCCCAAGTCCTTCATGTCAAATTCTTTCTTCAAACAATTAATTGCCTTTTGTAGCTCTTCATTAGGAGTTTCAATGATGTTGATATCATCAACATAAACAGCAATTATAGCAAACTCACTTGTAGATCTTTTCATAAAGATGTATGGGCATAATGGATCATTTTTGTATCATTCTTTCAACATATATTCACTAAGATGATTATACCACATACGCCCTAATTACTTCAGGCCATACATGGACTCAATTAACTTAATTGGGTATAGTTCTTGAGAACTAGAATTGGATGCTTTTGGCACCTTGAGTCCTTTAAGGACTTGTGCTTCTGGCACCTTTCCATAGGGCCAATTTTTTCTTTGTTGGCACTCTCTAATGGACTTTGTCTAATGATCCTCATTATCATTCATTACATCATATATTATAAGCAAAGATGCTGTGAACATTGACTTTATTTTGGACCCATCATATTCCATTCATAATGTAATTTATTGAGATCTCATTTTTTTTCACACATTTTTAGGTCTCTGAGTCTCTTCTAAGACTATGACATTCTCTTCTAGAGATATCTCTTCTGGACATATAACTTTTTAGGAGGTAGTCATTCTCTTTTAGAGATAATAAATTTTCAGGAGATGGCTCTTCTAGAGCTATTAATTTTTCTTGATCATCCTTGACTTGACCATCTATATTCTTAGCTCCTTTTTCTCTTTCAAGGATTTTTATATTTGGAACCCATGGGCCTATCACGCTTTAGTTGTGCTTTAGATTTATTTACAATAGGTTATCCTTCTAGGACATCAATTCTTATAGGAGCATTAGCAGCTGGGACATGTGACTTTGTCACTTTCTTTAGGCCAGTAAATACTTCTGGCATTTGATTACCTAAATTCTGCAAGTAAACTATTCTTTGAACATCTAGTTCCCACTATTTTATATGAGGATCAAAATGAGACAATGATAATTCATTCTAACTAATCCCTTTACCCAACTGCTTATTTTCTCCCCTTAATGTTGCGAAAATGGATTCATCACAATGACAATAGGCAAATCTAGCCATAAATAAATCTCTTGTAGATGATTTTAGATATTTTATGATCGAAGGAGATTCAAACCCAATATAAATTACCATCCTCTTTTGAGGACCCATCTTGGTGTGTTGTGGTGGTGCTACCAGCACACATATTATACATCCAAAAATCCGTAGATGGGAAATATTAGGTTCCTGACCAAAAACCATTTGTAAGGGGGAAACTTTTAAATAACTTGTTGGCCTAATTCAAATTAACTTTGTTGCATGCAAAATGGCATGATCCCAAGCATAAATTAGGAGATTGGATCTCATAAGTCAAGGTTTTGCAATTAATTGTAATCATTTAACCAATGATTCTGCAAGTCTATTTTGCGTATGAATATGAGCTACAGGATGTTGAACATCAACTCTAAGGGACATACAATATTCATTAAATGTTTGTGAAGTAAATTCACCAGTATTATTAAGACGTATTTTCTTGATAGAATAATTAGGGTCATATGCTCTTAATCTAATCAATTGAGCAAGTAATCTCGCAAACATCAGGTTGTGAAAAGATAACAAGTAAACATGCAACCATTTAGTTGATGTATCAATTAAAACCTTATCACTACTACAAATTTGGGCTTTTATAAGGTCTAATACATAACGGTTACAACTAATAAACGTCATGTATGTCAAGGGAGAAGTCGCGCAAGAATATATAATGCTTAAATGTAATGATTAATTATGTGCACTATCATGTACTATGAGGTAGAATTCACAAAAACACAAACGTAATGGCTATAGCTAACAGCTGTCATTCATTTAGTGACAAAAATGATGGTTCTTAAGAAACATCCGTCATGTAACACTACAAATAATTCATCTTACAAACACTTATATCAATGAATACAAAACATAACAGTCTTCAAAATCAACCATCATCTAACTCTTTCATAACTCTTCATAACATTTGGATCTTTAATGTCATAACTCATAACACTTCGCAATTCGTTAGACCTCTATTTAAATTGAACTATTCCTTGTGATTCTTAATACTTTTCTTTTTCGGCCTCCGCCTTCTCTCCTTTATCATATTAAGATCCCATGGAACTCCTTTGGCACCTCCACCCCCTCCTCCTCCTCAAGACTTGTTGGTGGCAACAAATGGCTTAAGAACCAAGGATCCTAACCACATCGCCCCCTCTGATGTAGCCAACACCTTCAACCCCTCCGTCAAACCATCTATTGCGCTGAATGATGAGATGACACAAGAGAAAAGAGCATTGGGAAAGGATCTTGTTGTCATGAAGGAGATCCAAAGCAAATTATGAGGGGGACTTACTGTGAGATGGAGTAAGAGAAGACAAATTGTGAAATCTAACATATTTATTAGCTACTTTGAAACAACAAAGGAGGTTCGAGGTAGCTAATAAACTTGTTAGATTTTACAATTTGTCCTCTCTTGTTCCATCTCACAGTATGTTTCCCCCCTCTCTCGTAATTTTCTTTGGACCTCCTTCATGACAATAAGACCCTCCCCAGTACTCTTTTCTCGTATGCCATCTCATCATTTGGCACAATAGATTGATTGGTGAAGGGGGTGGAGGCATCAGATTGTGATACATAACAATTATTAAGTAAAACTCATCACTTAATAAAAGTCCAAGCAAATAAATAATGGGGGTAATCAATAACTGTTATATTTTGTCTCACAATAATGATGGTTGTTAAGAAAAAATTGTTATGAAACAACAAATGCCATGATGGTTCTAAATTAAAATTGTCAAATACATAATGGTTATTAAGAATTAATCGTTGCTATTTATAAAATATAATGATATGAAATACTAAAACTCTAAAAGACACGACAGCTCGATAATCCATGAAACCCTATCTATATAAACATCAAAAAATTGAGCTCCTTTTCTCTACTTTCATTTCAACTTCTGGAAGCCAACTTCTGATTCAACAAAACATCATGGGCAAACAAAAGAGAACTTCTGATTCATCATCTGCAAAAAACTGAAAGATGAACTCCCTCAACCAATAAGCATTGAAGGTTTCCTCCATGCAAACTATGAGCTCCATCATATGGTCTAGGTTTACTTATGAGAGCAAGGACATATAGACTGGACCTTGAAGGAACATACCTCTCTTGTTCACTTTTTGAATGAGAACGCGAACAAGTTAGTGGAGAATAAAGAATATAAGATGTATCAGATTATTAAAACATCTCCGTAACTTCTCATTTTTAGTTTAATTTGTTTATTTAGATTTTCATTTTCTTTTGTATAATGGTGGTTGCAATCGACCAATATTAATATTTAAAAAAATAGGTATATATGTTACAGTTATTAAGTAACAACTGTTACTAGAATATCATACAAATACATACCGGGTGTACTTTGTAACCGTCATATATTATCTGATGGTTTTTATGATAAAACTGTCATGAAACATTAGATAAATATACATAAGATATGTCTTCCAACTTTATATCAGAAAAACAACATAACATTTTCTCTTAAATAACCATCAACTAAATGGTCAAAACCTTTCCCCTTCCCCATGCCCATGATGAGAATACTTTGTGCTTCTTCGTTCTTGGATGATCAGCATGAGAACCAAGTACCCTTTCATTACCCACCACTGCGCTTAGCTTCTCCTTTTCAACTTTCAATGTGTGCAATGATGGTTCATACTGTCACTTCCAATCTATATAAACTCCCAATTTCCTTAAGTTTATCATACTATTTCTTTTTTGTCCTCCTCTGTTCTTTCAATCGTAAAGATAAAGCGCCATGCTAAAGACTTGCTAGAAAATTCATGGTGTCATCATCCTCCTCTTCCACAACCTCCACCATCTCCTTCTCCCCCTCACAAACTCTACCTCCAACTTTGCCTCAAGTGGAGGCAATGATGCAACATGTAGAGCGTATTGCCTTGGAGTGAAGAGGCTGGTCAGATTTTTGTCGAGTATGAATAGAAAGACTAATCTCATTCCTGATAAGTATGGGATTTGCCACCATAATCCTAAAATACTCTCAGATGATTCAGGCCACTCCTTTGGTGACGTGCAGCATGATGATGAATGGTTTGTTGTGAATTTATAGAACTTTTGATTCATTCAAATTTAATGAAATAAAAGCTCCTAAATTTGTAGTAGACCTCAGATCATCTATCAGGGAACTAGTCACCAAAGGATGATATTTTTTTGTTTTATTTTTACAAAATATAAAAATGTAATCATTTGGTCACTAGTTGCCCAATAAAGTTTAAAAAAATAATAACATATCTCACAGTTATTAACTAATAGCCATTATATATGTAATAACATAACTCAATAAATATAAATAAATAAATAATAGTTTTATCGATAAAACCGTTATGTAAAGTCTTCAACACAACAACCCAAAAAACCCTACCATTTCTCTTCTATTTAAGCATATGAAACAAAACACACTTGACACTTAATTTGTTCAAATGAAACCCTCCAACATTGTAACCCTATTACTCTTGTTGTCTTTTTAGTGGTCGAGAGTTGTTTTCAGTCGAGCCCTACCATAAAAAGCCTTCCTCTTACTTCTTAGTGATAGCTGTGCTAGTCAATACCTTCACACTTGTCTCAGCGACTGCTAAGTGAGTTGCTTTCTCTTGCCCTAACTCATATTTTTGTCGTTCATAAGCCCTGGCTAGGTCAAATTCCTTTGGTGCTCTATTCTCCTTAGTTAATTGAGGTGCCTTTATGAAGTCGATAAAGCATTTAAGGTGACATTAACTTGCTTTTGTGAAGTTATGTTTTTTTTTGGAAAACCTATTATTGCTTTGATTGAAGGTTCTTATCCTGTTATAAGAAGTTGTCAACCTATTGCTTTGACTAAAGGTTCATACTTTATTGATCTTTTTTGAAGTAGCTTCTAGACATATGATCCCTACAGAAAATACATCTCCTCTTTTGAAAGTATGCATATATTCGAAAGTTACTTCAAAAAGTTGAGTAAGTGTGATGAATCAACTAGTTCATGTGTATCGATGAGAGTCATACATGAACAAGCTTTGTGGATAAACTAGTGTAGATGTACCAAGAGTTGTACATGTACAAGCTTGTGAATAAACTAGCTTAGGTGACATTGAATTTATTGTTGTGAAGTTATGCTTTTCTTTTTTTTTTTTTCTGAAAATCCCATATTGCTTTTAATGATGGTTCTTCTCCTATTTTTCTATTGAGCAAGTGGCACCAAGTTAAAAGCTATGAAATTTAACATGATCAGTCATATACTCTTCAATGTGAGAGTTTCTGAGCTACTTGGTCTCATCTCTATATATATAATAGAGTAGTACTTCTAACATTGGGTAGCCATGAATTTAGATGGATTAAGATTTTCTAGGCTTTATGGTTATAATCAATCTTACTTCTAATCTATATATAATAATGTAAGTGTTTACCTATATCATATGTCTTTTGAGTAATTAAGCCTAGAAAACACATGTACTAGATAGTGATCAAACTATCTTTCTTCTAAAAAGAGAAAGCTCGCTTAAGTGAAGCTAAGTCACTAGAGTGATGACTTTATTTTCTAAATAAGCACCATCATGGTACATGATAGTAACTTAGAAATTTTGGGAAAATTTGACCAAGTACTCGAGTGAGAAATATATCACTTGAGTGATGCTAAAAATATTGATTTACCATCCAGTAACTACACGGTGATGACTTAAGTCTACTTTTAAAAATTGAAGAATCACCCAAGTACAACAAGGTCACTCGAGTAATACTTGTAAAAATGAGTCACTACTTCTCAGTAACCAGATAATAAAGTGTAACTTATAAAAATACACCTAACTATAGGCAAATTTCCATTGTTTTTGGGAAAGAAGTTTTCAAAATTGGTGGGTTGGAATAACTCACTCTAATAGGTGATGTTATTACCATCACCCATGACATAAAGAGGCTTTAAGTAAACTACCCTATTCCAATCCTTATGCCTCTTATCCTCAATATAATAAACCTGGTATGCCTTTGAGGTAAAAATATATGGCTCATCATCTTTAGATTGACCAATGTGAATTGGATGGAAGAAATTTACAGATGTGATGCCTAATTCATTAGTTGTGAGTCCCTGTGAAGTTGTCGTATCTTCCCATAAACACTTGAAGAGCTTCAGCTAGCACAACATTTTGTAGTGATTTTTGTGCTCTAACTGCTTCAAAGTATCGTCGCTTACTAGCATACCATTTGGTGAGAGTCATACCATTTCAAATTTGTAGCAATTTTTGTTAAAACAACTATAAATCATGATATTTGTAGCAGCTTTTTGTAACTACCACAATTTAACCACTACTAAAGATAGTTTTTTCATAGTTATAGGGGTTTATGAATTTAACATATGATTATGACTTTTAATTGAAGAGGTGTTGCTTCAAGAGACATCGCTTCATGGTCTACAAGTACCCTGTACCATCACTTCATTTGTGACATATGATACGGATAATAAATCACACAACAATGAGAGATCAAAATTCATTGCCTTTGTCCTTGAATTCACATAAAGATAAAGTCAAATTATCACTTTGTAAATTTGCCTATCAATCTAAATTGCACCCTATTGGATAGGTATAGGTGGGGGCCAATTAAGCCTAAAGGAAAGTGTTGCCAATGCCTTGAAGAAATTGTGCACTACTTTCTTCTTCATCTTTTCTTCTTGTACTCCTTAGAGATCCAGCCCCTCCAACAATCTTTAGGCTTAATTTTGTGAATACAAATGACTTCTTTGAAGGAGTTGAAGACCAATTTTGTAAAGTTGGAATAAAGACTTGGAGAAAACTTTTGAGAAGGCATCAATTTGCTCATTATGTGTTAACTATAGATATTTTTGTATATACAACCAAATTAGCAGATGGTAGTGTCTATTTGGTGAAGAAAATAAAGGATTCTTCTTGGGCATGTAGCATTTTCTATATCGAAATGTAAATCTTGAGTCCCTTGCATCAGAAACGCCCTTTGTCATTTAAAGGATCTTCCACGAAATATAAGAGAAATGGATGGTTTGATCTAGCAGTTTTGAAAAGGAGTCATCTTGAATTCAATTAGTCAATGGCAAAAGAGACAGATAAGCATTTATTTACATCTCTTTATTAACTAAAAGGGGGTAGGTTGAGCCTTAAATTGCTCTTAGTGGACTTATAAGTATATATTTTCTACAGCATTTATCCTGGTGATGCTCTTGATGGAGTCTACAATATGAGAATGAAGTGAGGCTATTTCTAAGAGTTCAAGGGCTTGACTTTGAAAAGTTCTCATGAAAAGGATACAGACACAAGGATACAAGTAAAAGTGTCATTTAAAGTGGCATACAATGGCCTAAGATCCCAAGCGTAATTCATGCCCACTTGTTCATATGTGATAATTGGTTCAAAGCTCTACCATATTATTTCGGATGGGTTAAACCATGTCTTACTTAGGTAAAGGTTCAAATCCTAGAGATATCTTTATTGACAATATGAGATTTTTAAAGTGATTAGAGTTTGTGATCATTTTAAAATGGTGAGGGATTGTTATAATATTTTAAAATGAAGAGATATGTTTGTTGAAAAGACATGTCCTTATAAATTAAGGAGTTTATATGAAGGGTTCTATAGGGAATTATAATACTAAAGGTTACCAAGGTTATGTTTCTTAAGTTTCTAAAGACACATAAGAAAAGGTGTGGTAACTACTACTTCGTGAAAGGTTGTATTGGTTTTTCAAGAAGACCCTATGTACTATAATGTTGTAGCTCTTCATGAAAGAGTTATTTTAAATAACCATTGATTGTTTAAGTTATGTTGGTTCATAAGGGTTCATAAATCTAACAAATGGTTATGGCTTTTACTTAAAGAGGTGTTGCTTCAAGAGACATCACTTCATGTCTATAAATACATTACAACATTGCTTTATTTGTGACATATGATATAGATCAGAAATCACAGAACAACAAGAGATCAAACTCATTGCCTTTGTCGTTGAGTGCACACAAAGACAAAGTCAAATTATCACTTTGTAAAAGCTATTGTTGTCTTGGCTTGAGTGCTAGGAGTGCAATCCACACTCAAGGGTTTTCATTATATCTTATAGGAAATTCGTCCATCAATCCAAATTGCTCCCTATTAGATAAGTATATGTAATATCTTAAATTTTGGGACCAGAAGCTTGAGATTAAGACTAACTCAAGCCAACTGATAAGTCCCAGTTTGCAAAAGTCCCAAGAATGTCGAAGAGACAAAATGTCTTTTAGGGACTAATTTGGGAAGAACAAAGTATGGAATTTCATTCCAAAGAGCTAAAGGAAATACCCAACTCTTTTATCCAAAGGAAAAAAATGATATAAAGCCTAATATGGATCCCAAAAGAGAGGGAATGACGTATGAAAGAAAGAAAGAAGAGAATTAAAATGAAAAAGAAAAGAACTAATGGCAATTCAATTAATATTGCTATGATCAAGGGTAAAAGAGGCAATTGTCTTTTGATCTTGAGGTTAAAATTGGAACCCAAGATTAAGGGCTATGTTTTGCTCTTGAAATTCAACCAAGTAACCAATGGATAATAAGCTTCTTTGTGTACAAAGAGCTAATAACCATTAGGTAAAACACTTTCTTCTCTCTCTCTCTCCCCTTTTAATTTTAGTCAAGAAGGAAAAATGAAGAAGAAATAATTGCTTTTGGTCCAACTAAAACACACTTGGTTAAGCAAACTAAACTAGAGTGCAAGAAGTAACTAGGAAGGACATGTCATTATTTTTCTCTCCCTCTTCCATTATTTCAGTCAGCAGCTTTTAGAAAGGGAAATAATTATTTTAAAACACATCATCACCTTCCTCATTAATGTCTTTGGTAGTCCAAGAGAAGGGAGAAGAAAGAGAAATAAAATCTCAATATTCAAGAAGTGGTAAGTACCTTCTGTCTAGATTTGCACCTTTTTACTCACCTTTGTAGCCAAAAATGTCTTTATGAACATTGTTCCTCTTGGCCTAAGCTTTATTTGTAATATTTTGATTTTTGGGCCTAGAAACTTGAGGATAAGCCTGAATAAGGTAAACTACTAGGCCTAGTTCGGGAAGTATCTCAAGAATGAAGAGAAATAGAAATACTCTAGAGGACTAGGTGATTTGCCCTTACCAGGTAGGGGGCTTGATATTTGTAGGCAGTATGATTAAGTGTTGGTACAGATATGCACAGGATACATATATAGTGCCATTGGGTTGTTTGACAGATGCAACCCAGCTAAGTCATGAGGTATGGGACAAAATGGTTAAGCGAAATATGCTGGTATAGATGTGCACATGGCATTTTCAGGGTAGACATGTGCACCCTGGTTTTTTTAAGTAGACACCACCATACACTTTGACCTGGTATCATTTAGTAGGCCTCGATATACATGTCACGGTCCCAAGTAAAATCCACTTTTGTTGTGATGATGACTTATGATGGCACACCTTTTTTGTTGGCTAAACAAGAGCTTGACATGTGTCCCTTAATGATGACAAAGTATAAAGCCACTTTTTTGTTGGCCAAATGAGGAGGTGACAAGTGTCCCTCATCATTATACCACCTTTATGCCTTTTGTGTTGGCATCCTTAGAGTATTCCACCTAGCACCTGAGTCTGGAGAATCCATCGATCCCCAGTTCAGTAGATACTTGACTTTCTCGAACACTAAGCTAGGAGTTTGGGGAAATTGTTAGGCCCCTTCCTTCCCCTGACCATCTTGGTGCCACCTAAGAGAGAGAAAGAGAGGATGTGATGTTTTGATGACACATGGCAACTTACACCTTAATTTTGTGACACTTGGCAAGTTAAGGAGAGATAAAATCTCAACCCTTCCTTCCCCTTTAAACTCACTTTTTGGCCAGCCATGAAAGGAAAGAGAAAAGAGAGAAAAAATCACATAAAATAGAAAGAGAGAGAAGGAGGAGGAATAGTAACAGTTCCTTAGTTCCGAAGCCGATTCTGACCCCGTAACATCCTTATTGTCTGGTAAGCCCTTCTACAAAGTTGTTGTATTTACTGAGAGCAATATTTCTATGTTTTGGATTCTTGATTAGAGGTGTGTGGTGCCATCTAGCTGGCCAGAGTACTACCAAAATCAAGAACCGGTTATAGAATCGGGCAAAGGTACATATAAGCTATGATTTGAACCTAATATCTTTAGGTTTTGTAGAGTTTTATATTTCCCCTGATTTTTGTTAAGATCCAAAATCCATGGAAAGAAGATGATTTTGGTGTTTTTGAGGTTAGAAGTAGATTATACAAATGATTTTGTGAGGGAATAAGTTGTGAACATGATTTTGGAAGGGTTGGATTGAAAACCCAAAGATTGAAGTCAAAATAGTAGTACTGCCAGATTTTGTTTTCTGGTGGCAGTCTTTTTGTGACGAGTTTTTGAGTGACCAAATCTTGTCCAATGGCTATGAAACTTTCTAGGATTAAAGTAGACATCTAGGGCTTTAATGTGATAGGTATTATGTCACTTGGTTTTGTAGATTGTGAGATATGAATTTTCGAAGTTAAGCATTAAATCTGGAACATTTTCTGGACTAGTTGTGTTGTTCGATAATTGTGGGAAATTTAGCCATGTATTTGGCAGTGGCTAATATTTTTCCCTTAAGGTAGACTTAATGAGGGTTACATGGAACTTTGAACGACTCCATTTGGATTTTTTTAGATTAAGTTATGATTTTTAGAAGTTCATTCAAGAAATAGAGGATTTCTTGGAAATGGCCAAAAGATTGCTTGGTCATAGCCCAAATGTTTCTAGACCATTTTTTGCTGCAACCAAAGGATTCCTTGGCTATAGCCAAGACCCCAACTTCTAACATTTCATATTTTTCTAAGAAATATTGAATTGTTTAGCCTTACTAACTTAGACATTGATATACACTTCCAATGACTCTCTATCATGTCTCTAATGATGTGATTGGTTATCTAGGGTCTTTAGAAGTCAAGAAAGAAGAAATGGAAGAATTTCCAAGAAGCTATAATAGTTGGAAGAAAAGGTATAAGAGGAGGACACAAAGATAGGAGGTAGGGACTTTCCTAACTTGCCTAACTTGATATGTGTGCTTGTGTATTGATATGTTAATTGCTTTGATTACTTGTATGAAGAATATGTGAATGAGTAAAGCACTGTTTTACTTATACTATGGCCATTAGTGTAATGTGTTAAACATTGAGTATGAATACATGTCATTATGTTGGCATGAATTTATATAAGCAAGCATGTCATGCATATAGCATTTCCTGTAAGCATTTGTTAGCATGCTCACTATTGGGATTCTCTTGAATATTACTCTCCCTTACCAACCATATAGGTAGGTAAGTACAGAAGGGGAATGCAGGAAGATGTACAAGAAGAAAATGTGATAGCGAATTGAAGACTAGTATGTGACAATAAGTTATGTATAAATTATCACTGTATGAGAATACTTATATGAACATGCCTAGTTGAATAGTGTTGAGGAATATGTAACTTCATGAGTTAAGAATGAGCAGCAAATCACTCTGATTGAATTGAATAAAGATGAGAATCTATGAGTAACAATGAATTTGTAAACCGCTATAAGATGCTTTTGCAAGATTTTGAAATATTCAAAAAACCTACTCAACTACAGGTTTGAATCTTGTCTTGAGGTTGGGAATTGAAAGAACTTTACAAAAAGAATATCGCTTAGTAGTTTGAATTTATTATGTAAAACTCATCAAATCGATTACTGAAATGAGGCGTTACATTTGGTGGTATCAGAGCAGAGATTCTGGCATTTGGGTAGTATGCTCTGCTGATGTGAATAATATCCTTATTGATACTTGGATAATCCTGAGTGATACTAGGTTTAAGAAGTATGGGTGATAGCTGAACCTAGAGAAATAGAAATTCCCTTGACTACTAATTAGTAGGCTGGTATAGAGAAAGGGTAAAGCCGTATATCAGTGAATTGGCTGATTGGAGAATCCTCGACCAAAGGATAAAGTAGAATTGTATATAGAGAATGAAATAGAGTAGAAGTGATGTATACCCAGTGGATAAGGGTATGAGCTCTAGAGAATCTAATGCTGAGCTGGTCTCTGACCTAGATTCCAGTAGAACTCCATCGTTAAGCATGCTCAGGCAAGAGTAATCCTAAGATGGGTGACCTCCTTGGGAAGTTAAGTTGGTAGGGTTATGGAGACTTGAGGAAGAGTGATTGTCTTAAGATTTCTCTATAACTATAGATCATCTTTGTTAGATGAACTGTATTTAAAGGCATATAGAATGGAAATTTTTAACCTCAAGATTGAATCTTTAGTGAAGCTCGGGTTAATACTTGAATATGGTACAGGATAGAATTAGACCTATGAATCATGATGATTTTTAGCACGCATATTGGGTATAATTGAGGACTCAATTAGCATTGAGGTTGTAGATCTAGTATGGAGGTAAGAATTGGATTGTGATCCAAGAATCTATTTTGAGCCTTAGGTTCTTAAGAACACTGAAATGGCTTAGAGTTGTTTGAGGCATAGAATATAGTTAAGGACACTTAAATGATGACTGAGCATGACCTTGAGGTTAAGAAGCAATGAAAGAATGTTATATATTGCTTCTTTACCTAGAATGATGTTTTAGTAATATGAACAATGACTCAAGGTGATTCAAGGTATTAAGAGAATAATTTAAAGAATATGCTAGAATCTAGAAGCCTCTGTAAGATAAATTGAATTTGAGGCAGAAGAATGTGATAGATGCCTGACCATATACCTCAGTGAATTGTAACCTAAGAATTAAATGATAGTTAAATTGATTCCTTAGGTAATTGAATTGAATTGAATGAATTGAGGTACTAGAATGACTTGAAGGAATTGAGGTTTTTAAAGGTTGCTAGTTGCTAATCCAATATAGGGAAAGATCTTGATAATTGAATATTCCCTTAGAAAGAATGAATGATAAACTTGTTCCCTAATGGAACAGAGTAATAGAAAGAATGAGAATAGTCATGAATTATGCTCTCATAGTTGAGACAGAGAATAGAATGTTCTAGTAGCTTACGGATTCCTAGTATGACCTAGGTAGATTAACTTGGTAGGTAAGGGAAGTTGAATTATGCTTGGAGCTGAACCGATATAGAAAGTCCATATAGAATGACCCCAGATGAGATGATAAAATGTATAATTGTTAGAGAAAAGGGTTTGTGACCCCGTAAGTTACCATGGGGTGCTCTAGTACTATTGTGGAAAGAAGGGCAAAAAGGAGAATTAAGAAAGAATAGGCTCGACAGAACAAGTCAAGTGAACTCTTGTTCTCATATTTTATGTAATGGTTCTACACGTATGAATATACCATCAAGTATATTCATTTCATGAATATACGGTGGGCAATTAGATCTATTGAGCTAGCATGTCCTTAGGTAGTCAAACCCGAAAAGCATTCATAATTAGAAGGGTTGAATTCCACAGTTGTAAGACCAAGAATTGTCGGGTAGTGTTATAAAGCGGCTACAAAGCCTAAGAATTATGGGTAATGTCCTAGAAAATACGGAAAGGCTAGAATTAAAATGGTAAAAAGGTTGGAATAGAAGGGACTATGGGTCCTGAGAATTTCCCAATGAACTATATGTCCTGTGAATGAATATGAATGCTTGAGAATAGATGGTTTGTTTTGCATGCTTCATGAACATTACATAAAGGTATGAATGGCTTGAATAGCAAGAGTGGAGCCTGGAATGTATACTGAATGAATGGACTTCTAGAAAATTTTTTTGGTTCCTAAGTATCAGTAAAAAATGAATTTTTAACTGACTGATGCACCTACTAGTTTCATGAATTATATGAATTGAATTGTGAACAGAACTTTTCAAGAATTAAATTTTTGAATAGAATTTTTGACTAGTTTGTAGCAATCATTTTTGAACCATGTTGTCTTAAAAGAAGGGATCCTTAAAGGAACCTAGAATAGTGGGTGTAGTACAAAATTGGAAGAGGCCAGAAACTGTTGCAGAAACTCTCAATTTGTTGGGTCTTGCCAGATGAATTTAGAATTTTTCTTGAATTGCTTTTCCATTCACTTGAAAGAAAGAATTGCTTAAGTGGGATGATGTTTGTGAGAATATTTCATAGAGCTGTAGTAGAGGCTAAAACTCACACCAATATTGAATATT
Organism: Inga oerstediana; assembly: GCA_963210345.1. NCBI lineage: Eukaryota > Viridiplantae > Streptophyta > Magnoliopsida > Fabales > Fabaceae > Inga > Inga oerstediana. Next base: position 34,944,485 of record OY723406.1, read on the forward strand.
CCTGATCCGAGAATATGGCCCATGTGTGGTCTGTAAAGAATACAACCTGTATGGTCTATAGTGAAGTGACCAGTATGGTCTATAATATAATGAGAAAGAAATAAATGATTGGGAAATGTCTTGGTGAAGCAGGACAGAATGGTGGCATATGCCTCTCAATAGTTGAAACCTCACTGGATGAATTACCCCACTTATGAATTGAGTTGGCAATGATCATGTTTTCTTTGAAAATGTAATAGCACTAGATTGTATAGTGTGATTATGAAAATGTATTGTGACCACAAGAATTTTGAATACTTGAGAATCAGAAAAATAGAATATAATACAACGTAAATGAATGAAAAAGCAGCAACTTGACTATTATCGCTGATGCTTTGAAGTAAAAAGTGGGGCAGTTGATGGTCATGATGATACAAGAATGAAATAGATAGAAGTGTCTAGAAATCTCAACTAATGAAGTCAGATAAGTACTCACTAACTACAGTGCTAGTCAAGAGGAAAGTAGTCTGAGAGCTTAGATTGAAGAAGCTATGACACAGGATAGACAAGTAAGGTCTATAAGAATAGAACTGAATGAGAAAACCTCTAGAATTTAAGGTGTCAGAAAGGAGTATAAGTAAATAAATGAAACCCTCACTATAATGGTCCTTTTAAAATATTATTAAGAATCAGACTGGTAGCACATTTTAAGAACAAATTTATTGAACGTGGGGAGAATTGTAATATCCTATGTTTTGGGCCTAGAGAATTGAGGATAAGCTTGAATAAGGCAAACTACTAAATCCAATTTGGGAAGAGTCCCAAGAATGATGAGAAATAGAAAGACTCTCAGGGACTATGTGATTTGGCCCTACCGGGTAGAGGGCTCGGTATTTGTAGGCAGCATGATTAAGTATCGGTGTAGATATGCACGGGACACATACTGTGCCATTGGGTTGGTTGACAAATGCCACCTAGCTATGTCATACGGTATGAAACTATTGGTCGAGCAAAATATGCCGATATAGATGTACACATGGCATTTTCAGGGTAGACATGTGCACCCTGCGTTTTTGAAGCAAACATTGGTATGTGGCGTCATGTAGGGCCCATACACATACACTTTGACTTGGTATTATTTGGCGGGCCTCGATATGTGTGTCACGGTCTTGAGTAGAATCCCGAGTAAGCATCGATAAAGTAACTTTATTAAAGTAATGTTAATAAAGTACACAATGATGACTCATGATGGAACACCTTTTTTTGTTTGCTAACAGGAGTTTGACATGTGTCCCTTAATGATGACAAAGTACAAAGCCACTTTTGTGTTGGCCAAATGTGGAGGTGAGAAGTGTCCCTCATCATTACACCACCTTTATGCCTTTTGTGTTGGCATCCCTGGAGCATACTACCTAGCGCTTGAGTTTGGGGAATCCACCGGTCCCCTATCCAGTCAGGTACTTGACTTTCTCAAACACTGAGCTAGGAGTTTGGGGAAATTGTTTTGATGACACCTAAGAGAGAGAAAGAGAGGATGTGATGTTTTGATGACACATGGCAACTTACAACTTAATCTTGTGACACTTGGCAAGCTAAGGAGAGATAAAATCTCAACCCTTCCCTCCCCTTTAAACTCACTTTTTGGCCAGCCATGAAAGGAAAGAGAAAAAATCACATATAATAGAAAGAGAGTGAAGGAGGAGGAATAGTAATAGTTCCTGAGCTCTAAAGTCGATTCCGACCCCGTAACGCCGTTATTGTCTGGTAAGCTCTTTTGGAAAGTTGTTGTACTCACTGAGAGCAACATTTCTATGTTTTGGATTCTTGATCAGAGGTGTGTGGTGCTATCTAGCTGGCCGGAGTACTACCAAAATCAAGAACCACTTATAGAATCACGTAAAGGTATGTATAAGCTACAATTTGAACTAAATATCTTGAGGTTTTGTAGAGTTTTATATTTTTTTTAATTTTCGTTCAAATACAAAACCTATAAAAAGAAGATGATTTTGGTATTTTTGAGGTTAGAAATGGATTCTACACACAATTTTGTGTGGGAATATGTTGTGAACAAGATTTTAGAAGGTTTGGATTGAAAACCTAAAGATTGAAGTCAAAGTAGTGCTGCCAAATTTCATTTTCTATATGCAGTATACTTGTGATGAGTTTTTAAGTAAACAAATCTTGTCTAATGGCCATGAAATTTTCTAGGATTAAAGTAGACATGCAGAGCTTTAATTTGAGAGGTATTATGGGTCATTTGGGTTTGTAGATTGTGAGATATGAATTTTTGAAGTTAGGCATTGAATTTGGAACATTTTCTGTACCAGTTGTGTTGTTAGATGATTGTGGGAAATTTAGCCCTGTATTGGCAGTGGCTAATATTTTTTCCTTAAAGTAGACTTAATGAGGGTCATATGGAACTTTGAACCACTCCATTTGGATTTTTGGAAGTTCAGCCAAGAAATAAAGGATTTCTTGACCACGACCCAAATGTTTCTGGACCATTTTTTGCCGCGGCCAAAGGATTCCTTGGCCATAGCCAAGACCCCAACTTCTAATATTTCATATTTCTTCAAGAAGCATTAAATTGTTTAGCCTCCCTAACTTCTTGGACATTGATAGACACTTCCAAGGTATCATGTTTCTAGTGATCTGATTGGGTATCTAGGGTTATAAGAAGTCAAGAATGAAGAAATGGAAGAATTTCCAAGAAGCTACAATAGTTGGAAGAAAAGATACAAGAGGATGACACGAAGACAGGAGGTAGGGAACTTTCCTAACTTGCATAACTTGATATGTGTACTTGTGTATTGATATGTTAATTGCTTTGATGAATTGTATGAAGCATATGTGAATGAGTGAAGCTTTATTTTACTTATACTATGGCCATTAGTGTAATTAGTTAAACATTGGGCATGTATACATGTAATTATGTTAGCATGAATTTATGTAAGCAAGCATGTCATGCACACAACATTTCTTGTAACCATTTGTTAGCATTGTTCGCTACTGGGATTCTCTTGAATCTCACTCTCCCTCACCAACCAATAGGTATGTAAGCTCAGAAGAGGAATGCAGGAAGATATGCAAGAAGAAAATGTGATGACGAATTGAAGACTAGTATGTGACAATTAGTTATGTATAAATTATCACTGTATGAGAATACTATGAACATGCCTAGTCGAATAGTGTTAAGGAATATGTAAATGAATGAGTTAAGAATGATCATCAAATCACTCTGATTGAATTGAATAGAGATGAGAATCGATGAGTAATAATAAATTTACGAACTGCTATAAGACGCTTCCACATTTGAAATATTCAGAAAACTCACTTAACTACAGGTTCGAATCCTGTCTTGAGGTTGGGAATTGAATGAACTTTACAAAAGAATATTGCTTAGTGGTTCAAATTTGTTGTGTAAAACTCATTGAATCAATTACAAAAATGATGTGTTACATCATTTTTGTGGTTTTAATTTTTGAAGAGGAGGTGTTTTGAGGCATTTATCAAGACTCAAAGTGGTTGAATCAAAGAATAAAGCTAAGGAGAAGCAAGAGGTGAGTAAGAGCTCTCTTTTGAATCATATATTGAGTGGTTTGGTGGAGCTTTGTACAATGGGTGTTTTTGCCTTAATTTTCAGTTATATGGTTATTTTTAGAGTTCATGGTGGTTTGGTTTTGTAAATGGTGTTAAATAAGTTTTAGAAATGAGAAATCACAAATTGGGAACTCAGGAGTAGTGCTACCAGATTTTGTTTTCTAGAAGGCAACAATATTGTGGCGTGTTTTTTATCAATCAAACCTGGTCCAAATGCTATGAAACTTTCAATAATAAAAGTAGAGATATTGAGCTTCATTTTGATAGGTATAATGTAATTTTTAGACAAGTGAATTTAAAGTTATGATTTTTCAAAGTTGGACCCTATTTCTAGAACTAATTCTGGAACAATTAAGGTTTGATGAATTTCTGGATATTGTGTGGCTACAGTTTCTAGTAAATGATAAGTTTTTTTGAAATTACACTTAACGAGGTTTACCATGTACTTACAATCAGTCAATTTAGAGTTTTCTAGAATTAATTATGATTTTTGTAAATTAGGCATTAAACCTGGAAGTTGTTCTGTGGTAGACTAATGGTGACGTGTTTTTGTCTGGCCAAATGAAGTCCAATATCCATGAAATTTTCTAAAAATAAAGTATATTTAATAAGCTTTAATTTGATTGAATAAGTACACAAAAAGTTTGATTATTGGAAGTTGGGCATTAATTCTAGGAGGATTTTGTGATAGAAGTGAATAATTGAGAATTCTGGAAATGTGTGCATGTAACTGGCAGTGCTAACTATTTTTCCCTTAAAGTGAACTTAATAAGCATCACATTGATCTTTGAACTAACCTAATTGAAGTTTCGTAGAATTAGTTATGCTTTTTCAAAAAACAGTGACAAATCTGCCAACTTTATGTCTTATGCAAATTTAAGACTTAACAGCACAAATGTAATAATTAGGAACTCCAAGGGTTAGGATTAGGTCCTTAAAGTTATTGAAGGCCCATGTAGCCATATTGGACATTCATTTATTATGGCTTTAATGTATGGTTATGAGATAACAAGGAAGAAGAATGGAAGGTTCTTCAAGCAACTTCAATGGTTGGCATAAATAGTACAAGAGGAGGACTTAGAGATAGAAGGTAGTGAACTTACCTAACCTGCATGTATTTGATATGTATGTTTGTGCATTGATTTATGTGACTGCTTTGCCTAATTATGTTGAGCAAATTTGATTGATTGAAGCTCTGTTATATTTATGCTATGGCCATGAGTATGTTGTAACATTGAACATGCAGATATGTCATTATGTTGGCATGAAATTATGTAAGGCAAGCAAGTCATGCATTAAATATATATCTTACATGTATAGTGGTATTGTTTGCTACTGAGATTCCCCCGAATATCACCCTCCCCTAATCTACCATTTAGGCATATGAGCACAGGAAAGGAGTACAGGATGATATGCTAGGAGAAAAAGTTGCGGATGAAGAGTTGAGAAATTATTAATTGCTGTCCCATTATGTATTAATATTTTATGTGGTTAACTGTATAACCCGCATGATGAAGGGATTAATTATCCGAGCACGTTAATTGAACTAGGAATGGGTAAGAAACCTTCTGCGAGTTTAATAAGCAGAGTAGAACTTTGATAGTAAAAAATGTAGCAAAGATAGTAACCCCATATAAAAAGATAAACAATCTGGTAAATATGTTCTTTACCAAACGAATAGTGCCCCAAGAATAATTATGAAAGCTTTTGGCTGGGAGCTTATTTACTGATTCTCCTGAGCCATAATAATAATGATGTCGCTTTTGATGCATAATAAAGGGGCATATGTAATACCCCTTTAAGTTCAAGTTCAAATCCTATATTGGCATTGGGATATGAAGTTGTTTACTAAGAAATATCACTTAGTGGTTCACATTCACTATGAAGGATTCATCATAACGATAATATAACTAAAGTGTTACAGTATAGGTGGGAGCGAATTAAGCCCAAAAGAAAGTGCTGCCCAAGCCTTGAAGATATTGTGTACTACTTTCTTCATCATTATTTCTTCTTATACTCCTCAGAGATCCAGCCTCTTTAACAATAGCCATATTGGTTATGCCTCTGTTTGGAAATACCAATAGAGAGGAGGAGATCAATGGAAGAATAGTGTAGTTGGGACTTGGGTAGGAGCATGAAACCATACTAAGCCAGTTACTTCATTATTCAAGGGTAATACTAGATGCCTTAAAGCCATCGTTGAAGAGTCCTAAATTAGGATTTTGTAATTTTATTGAATATTGTGTTGTCAAGTTTCAAGAATATTGAGGTAATTTGACCCTATTTCGAAATCTCACTTTGCGACTTATGTCCCAATTAATGATTTGTTAAGTTTTGTGACCTAAATTAAAATTTGGGTATTTCAAATGGCTTTTAAAGAGATTTCCCCTATTTCATATACTACATCTTCAGGCAGTTGTATTTCATAGTCTTGAGTCGTAAAGATATGGCATGTTCTTTTTAAAAAAGTATACAGAAAGATGCAAGTTTAAAATAATTTCTCCATAGTAATCAACACTTTAAACTAATGTAGGGGCCAAATATATTGAAAATATTTAAGTAATATAATTATTTTTAAATCACAAATTCATAAAGATTATGATATATTTGATCCAAAAAAAGATAATGATATATGGTTGGTTATCTTGTTAATTTAAGAGAGAGAAAGGATAATAATTACCCCATTATTAGTACACAATCTCTATATAAAGATTTAAGAGTACTACACCAAGAATGTCCTCACTAACTACATTTTGGTGATATTTGAGAAAATAAAGCAAATTCTCCTCACAGTTGTAGTAATGGAAAAAAAAATGAAAACTTCAAATTTGAATAAAATTTTAAAATTATTATGATATTTATCTCATATCCAAAGATCTATCTAGTATCCTAGGAAACTCCTAAAATAATATAAATAATACAATATAAATTTATTTAGGATATTTTTTAATTGATTACTTAATTAGTTGTTAGATATATATCCACCAAATATTTTGAAATCTAAATCTTAAAAAAATCAACGTATGTCAGAAAATATTTAGTTAATAGGCTAAAGTATACTTTTTGTCTTTTAAGTTTATATAAGGTATGCTTTTAGTCCATTAACGTTATAGAGTATACTTTTGGTCTAATAATTCTAACACAATTAATGTTGCTAATGGAAAACGTTGATGTAGCAAACTCAAGTGATGACTGTGTAGGCTTAAGTGATGACTGTTTAATTGTTTAATTAAATGTTATTAATTTTAAATTTTAAATATGTGTAAATTGAAAAATATCTAAAAACCTAATGAAGCAGTCAATATCAAAACCTATATTGTTTTAAAAAAATTAGTTTAATAATCTAAATATAACACATTTTAGTTTAATAATCTAAATATCAAAACCTTGATTTCATTTGCAGCGATTTGTTAGTTTCTTTTAGTTTAATAATCTAAATATATTATATTAAAAAAAATTAAAACTTAAATATACCTTGTCAACTACACAATCATCACTTATTTTACTACATTAATTTTTCTGTTAACAACATTAACGATGTTAAAATATATAGAACTAAAAGTATACCTCATGTAAAATTTAAAGGTCTAAAAGTATACTTTAGCCTAGTTATATAAGGATATCTCTAGATGGCTCATCTTAACTTTAAAAGAATTTTTAAAAATAATAACAATAACATCTAATTTAAATTTTGGCTAAAGTATATTTTTGGTCATGTAAGTTTAGAGGAGGTTCTATTTTAATATTTTATCATTGAAAAGTGTGTTTATAGTCCTTTTAAATTAACACCATTAACTTCACCAATGAAAAATGCTGAGTCCTCACGCCAAATTACTGAATTTGATCTTATGTGGAAGCGTATCAGGTTTGCCTTTTAGTTTATATTAATTTGATAATTTAATTAAACAACTTTTAATTTAGAACCTCGTTCCCATCTTTTTTCTGCCCCTCCTTTCTCCTCATTGGTCATCTTCCTCATCATCATTATTTGTTTCTCAAAACTCTCCCTTTGTTTATTGAACTCACAGCTTGCTAGTTAGAGCATATTGGCTTTACTTTGCAAGTTTTGGGTTTGATTTGGCATGACCACTCAGAAATTGTCTCTGACCCACAAAAAAATCTATCTCTCCTCTTAATAACTTGTTCTTCTGTCTCATAACTCTTAAAATGATAGCAAAAGTTATCGAAATCGTTGAAGAACTTGGGCAATGAAGGTTTGATTTTGGGTAAGCAAGTTCTAATTTCTGCATTTCCTTATCATTGGCTTTCTCCTAAACAGGTTCCTATGGTTGAAAAGTGAATAGCCATATATCAGCCTGAGACCTATCATACCTAACACTTCAGGGGCAGTATATGCCAAAGTACCACACTAGGTATGGAGGAGGCCTTCAAGACGAAGCTATTCCTACAACATAGAGAGGCGCCAAAGTCAGAGATTTTGAGACTCTTGTTCTCGTCTTGTAGTAAATTAAATTTTTAGGCTTGAGGTTTAGTGTGATACTCCTCTACTGTGATGGAGATCTTGCGCTTGATCTGCTCCACCTTGCCCTCCTTCCTTACCTAATCCTTATTTGTGATTTTGATGGCCACGCTTTCCTTGGTGGCTTTCTATTTACTGTGATGCAATTGGGTGCATAAAAGCCCCTTTGGCTAGGAGAAAAACCTATCCAGGAGAGAGAGAGTTCGACGGGGAAACTGAGGATGAGGAAGATGATCGATGGGTAGAAAGGCATGGAAGAATAAGATAAGCAAGATTTTCTAATCAAATGATAGGAAAAATCTTATTAAAAGCCAGCTGACTTACCCAAATTATAAATTGGGTCATTAAATTTAGGGTTAAGGTGCTTAAATAACCTTCAACTTTTCTGAAAAGTGTAAAACTAACCATAAACTATTTTTTAGAGCAAAAGTAACCATAAACATTATAAAAGAGTGCAAAAGTAACCATGACATTAACGGATGTTAACGTCCGTTAATGTGAGTTTTTTAATAAAATGTTAAGGTTCTAAAATAGCCATTAACTTATACTAAAAGTGCAAAAGTAACCATAAACTTTTTTTTGGATGCAAAATTAACTAAAAAGTGACTTCTTAGACATTAATTCATAAGTTTTTATTTGGCTTTTGTATTATGTGCTTTATCAATTTAGGCATTAAAATGGCAAAACTTATGAATTAATATTCAAGAAGTTGCCTTTTTTTTATTCTTGTGAGAATGACGAAACGAAAGAAACTTGTTACCCAAACTCCAAAAACTAAAAAAAAATTATAAATTAATTTTTTTAAGGCCAGTATGTAGTGACCCAAAATGTGAGTAAGGGCTCAGGACTCTAAAAGTGGACATAATGAACATTAGACAAACACTTTTGGAGGATAAAGTGTGAATTATGACCCGAGTTAGTAGTAGAAAGTTCCTAAACCCTATATTTAAGCTTAATCATGGTGACAAAGCTTAAATTGAATTTAAAATAAAGGGAATGGCACATGGTATGAGAAATGGGTTTAAATAATGTGTAAATTGGTAATTCCGTTTAAATTACCGTAGTCAAGGGCAAAACGGGAAGAAGGATTGACTAATTAGTCAGTAATTGAAGAGAAAATTACTAATAGCTAAAATAAATGAGAAGTGTGACTAAATGGTTAATGGGATTGGTTAGAGTAACTACATGGTTACATGCCTTAAAAGGAGCCATGGGATTTTTGACAAGTGGCATGATTTGAATGAAGTGTGGGGAGTGGAAAAGTCAAATAAAGCATTTTTAATTCTTAATTTTCCCTCTCTCTTCTTTATTTTTGGTCAAGGGCATGTGGAGCTGAAGTAAATCATTTTCATCACACTTTTCTCTCTCTTCTCAAGCTCCCAAGGTCAGCCATGGAGGTGGAGGAAAGAGAAAGAGGAGGTGAGTTCTTCTCCTTGTGTTTTGACCATAAAGATGGTCTCTAATGCTCAGAACCTCTTCTCTAATCTTATTCCTCTTGATGCAAGCTTCATTCCCATGGTTTTATATTTTCAAGAGGAGGTGTTTTGTGAATCCAAGAAAAGCTGGTGGTTGGGGAACCAAAGAGCAAGCTAGTGGAAGAGGAAGAGATGAGCAAAAGCCATCTTTTGATATATATATATATATATTGCGATGTTTGGCTGATTATTGTGATTTATAGACTTTTGCCCTAATATTCGTGTAATTAAAGTCTTAGAGAGTTTGGGATGTTTTGATTGATGGAAATGGTGTCTTGTGGTGTCCTTTGGACAATGAGGTTGGTTTGGAGTCTTAAATGTGGAGTTTGTTAATTTTGAGACTTTATGTTAAATTCTACCCAAAAATAGAGCATGACAATAGAATGAGAATTTGTTATTTTAACGTTTCCATTGGATTCCATGCAAAAAATTGTGAGGAAGTAGTGTTGGTTATAGATTTTGGACCATTGGAAACATATGCGTGAAAACTGGAAAAGCCTATCAAGTGAAACTCTTTACAGGCAATCAGTTTGCATGGCATTTTTGAATGAGTAAATGATGTATAATATTCTAAAACTTTCCAATCTAATAGTATACATGCCAAGCTTTAAATTGATAAATTGTGGCTATTATTTTGATATGTGTGCTAGGAGTTATGTATTTCCAAAATGTGAGGTTGAAACTAGAAGTTATTCTAGAGCAGTATGGAACTTCGTGTAATTCTATATTTTTTTCATGGTGGCTGGTAGTGGTTCATATTTTTCCTGCATAGACAACTTAAAAAGCTTCAAGTAGGACTTGGAGTCACCCCATTTTGATTTTTCTAGATTTAGTTATCATTTTTCGAAGTTCAGCCAAGAAACAGGAATTTTCTTGGCCGTGTTCGAAATATTTCTAACTTGTTTTTGGACGCGGCTAGAGGACTTTTGGCTAAGGTCAACCCCTTATTTCAGCATGTTAGACTTTTGAAAGGTGGTTTCTGATCTAGCTCTTCCCAAACCTTTTGGGATTTTGTTTAAGCTTATCATAGCTACTTAAAGGACCCAAATGATAACCAACCCCAAGTGTTTTGTAGCTATTTGAAAAGTAGAATAGTGAATAACTCGTTGTCTTTGATTATAATTTATAGGACTTGACATTTGCCCTTAGCATATGAAATGGTGCTCGAGCACAAATAAAAAGAACAAGATAGTGAATTTTTCTCTTGTATCATGTATAATGCTTGCATGTTTGTGCTTATCATTGAATTGTGATGAACATAAACTGGCCAAAACTCCAGGTAGAATGTACAGGTAAGGTCGTTACATAAAAAGGCAAGGGAAAGTTGGCCAAAAGTCTCGGTAGAATGTATTGGTGAGTCGTTACAAAAAAAGGCGAGGTAGACCGGCCAAAAGTCACGGTAGAATGTCCAGGTGAGGTCGTTACATAAAAAGGGAGGGTAAGCCGACCAAAAGTCTTGGTAGAATGTATGGGTGAGGTCGTTACATAAAAAGGAGAGGGTAAGCTGGCCAAAAGTCCTCGTAGAATGTATGGGTGAGGTCTTTACATAGTTTATGCCCTTGTGAACACAGTGAAAGCTGTTATAATGCCATAAAAGTGAATACGGCGGAAGCTGTTGTTGTTTATACCATTATGAATACAGTAAAAGCTGCCATTTTGTGACTAGTGAGTCACGCATCAATGTGGTAGCTGAATACAGCAAAAGTTGTTGTGACATTCATCATGCATCAATGTGGAAACTACTGAGAATACTATTGAGAATGTTATCTTTACTGTGAATGCTGTTGTGTTATTGCTTACATGCCTTGTTTATTATATATCATATCATTGAATTGTTGCTACTGAGACTCTTATGAATCTCACTCTTTCCAATGACTAACCTACGCCAGGGCAGGCGAATTAAAGGAGAAGCAAGTATACAAGGACGACTAGAGTTCACAGCTTGTAAATTTGTTTTATGTTGGTTATCACTTGTTGGGATGATTGTATATGTAAATGTAGACAGATGTAGTAGATTTGTGTAGCCGTCTGTAATCCTTTTTTGAAAATGAGCAAATATGCCCTTTAGGCTCTTATAGTTAAAGATTGAAACTTGAGTTTTCATTAAGAATTTTGTTAGGTACTATGATATTCATGAATGAAATGGAATAGAACAAGCCAAGTAGATTCAAAATGTGTAAATGAGACCTGATTAAAAAGATTTTGAAAAGTTTTGAAAAGCCCACCTTATCACAGGACCAAGTCCTGTCTTGAAGTCAGGACCTTTGATAAGATTTAAAATTGTTCTTTGGTTTCTCATTTATTTTATGACACGTATTCGAACCATATTAATGGTTGTGAAGGTAGGGGTTACACAATAATTCATGTTAGGGATCTTAGCTTTTAGAGTTAGGTGACAAGTTTCTTCTGCTTATTCATTCTTACCAAATTAAAAAATAGGTGATTTCTTGAACATGAATTCATAAGTTTTTCTTTGACTTTTGTTAATTTATTCCCCAAATTGATAAAACACTCATAACACAAAATCTAAAAAAAACTTAGGAATTAATGTTCAAGAAATCACTTTTTAGTTACATTTGCATCCAAAAAAAAGTTTATGGTTCCTTTTGTACTTTTGATATTAGTTAATGGCCATTTTACCACCTTAGCATTTCATTAAAAAGTTCACACTAACGGACGTTAATGTCATGATTACTTTTGCCTTCATTTGTAATGTTTATAGTTACTTCTGCTCCAAAAAATAGTTTATGGTTACTTTTGCACTTTTCAGAAAAGTTGAAGGTTATTTAAGCACCTTAACCCTTAAATTTAACTAATCCTGAATCAAATCAAATATCCTAAAATGAGATTTCAGAATTTGATAATTTTATCTTACTACCACTTATTTTATTCTCTCCCCTCTTCCAAAATTTTAGCAATTGTCCGTCGGAATATAGCCTCATCAAAAACCTAGCTCATCTCTATGACAACATATCTGCCTATCACTCTATTATAGACCTAAAAGGGTTATTAGAAGGGAAAGATGTTGGAAATTGAGCCTTAGGGGCCAATCATTGTACTTTGAACATTATTAATTTAATAAAATTTCTCTATTATGTTATCATATTATTTTCATTTTCACTTTGATGACTATATCCTTGGATAAATCATAAAGATTATTCTAAATGTCCCTAGTCAGTCATCGATATGGGAGTAGAGATGAAACAAGACCAGTATGACTTTCATAAGATATAGATATATGAATCAAAGTCTTAGGCACTTGTAAGAGTACAAGGTGCTGGACCGACCGGCTATGAGAAAGCTGCATGGATCAAGTCATAAGCTTATTTCATGTATATCCACGTCACAATGCCCTTTAACTTGAGGTCATCATGGATTCATACATGAGATATGCTAAGCTTTGAACTAGTCAAAAGTCACCTTTGACCGAGTTATGATAAAGGCTATAGGCTACGATCGGGCTTGGTGGTTTTTCTTGCAGAGGAATATGAATGGTCAAGATAGGATTAGTCCTATTATATTCAGAGTTTTGATGATAACAAACCTAAGTTTAGTTTAGTTTACCTCTGCATTTTTATTCACAAGATTTTTGCTAAGAGAGTATTCAAATAGTATGTTTACTATTCGAATAGTGATACTCAGCTTTCATTAGCTATTATTTTGATAACTCTCAGACTATCTGAATAATCAGACAGTTATCATGATAATGCATAAGTTATTTGAATAGAGATACACTGATGCATAGTTATATTATTCGAATAATCTTTGACTATTCGATTATTATAAACTAATATAACAGCTGGAAGTTTTTCTAAACTAAAAGTATTTGAATAGCCTGTACATTATCCGAATAGTACTTATATTTTTAAGGTGAATTTCAAATGCATTATCCAGATACTAGTATGAATATTCGAATAAGTATGGTCACTATTCAAATAGTATAACCATTATCGGAATAATCTTTGTATGTTCAAAGGGATTTCAAAATATATATCTGAATATTAAGGAGACTATTCGAATAGTAAAATCACTATTTAAATAGTGTAACTAATATCCAAATAGCTTTTCAAAACCAACATCAAGACTATTAGATTGATATGAGAAATTATTCGAATAGCAAGGAGACTATTCGAATAATATTGAAAGTTGGAAGAAAAATATTTTTTGATCAAACTCGAAGCATGTGTTCGAATAGCAACTAATGTATCAGGATAACCATCTTAAGAATAAAGAGATCACTATTTGAATAGGTGTCTCAATTATTGGAATAGTCTCAGTGTAAAATTATAAATATTATCCGAATAGTGAAGAAGGTATTTGAATAGTATGTAATATAAAAAGATTCAAATTATCCTGATAACTATAAGAGTATTCGAATACAAGCTCTTCAAGAAAAACTGAGCATCAAATCAAAACCTATGGTTTCATAGAAATATTGAGTAGTTTCATTAGTCTTGTTTATTATTATTTTTCCTTCATGATTAACATCCTCAAAGCAAGTTACAGGAGATTTACACTTCAGATTTTGAATTCCAAGAAAAGCAGATATACTATGATAGAGTCATTAAATACAAAACCAAGCTTCCACCAATACATTATCTTCACCACAACGGCTATATCCAAATATCATAAAGAATGTTCTCGAAGTACTCAGTGAGTAACGGGAAAATTAGAATGTCTCCAACGGTCACTAAAATCAGTCCAACTACAGATAGCAAAGGCATTCAAATCAGGAGTTAAAATGCTGAACTACAAAACTGATGAATATTCAGTTATGAGCTCTTACTGCCTTTTTGTATTAATACGTTTCAGTGATTATATTACCTACTCTTTGAGAGAGAATATTTATTGTTTCAATACACTTGTTTAAGAGATATCTTAAGATTGTGGGACCTTAAGGTGGGCATCTATTTACATTGTGTAAGGAGGAGCGAGTATTCAAAGTGAGGAATAAATCGCTGTGTACTGAGGTGCCAAGAACCCACTGAATCTTGGAAGATATAGTGAAGGCTCAGATTCTATCTGAGGACTGGACATAGGTAATTATGAATTAGACCGAACCAATATAACTCCCAATATACACCTCGGTGAAATCTTCCTAACTCTTTAAATTTCTTCTTATCGGTTTCCAATTTTAGTTCTATCTTAAAACTTTTATTATCACCCAATTCACCCCCTCTTGGGTGAAACGCTTGCAATAATATTTGGTATCAGAGCTTGATCTTCTTTATCAGGTTTAACAGCCTAAGATGGATCCTATGGCAAGCATGGGTAAAGGAATATTTCTAAATAGAGCCTCAATCACCAGACCTCTAGGCTTTAATGGAGATTACTTCTCATTCTGGAAGGCTAAATTCAGAGTGTTCGTTATGGCAAAAGAATATGGGCTCTGGGAGGTCATTGTAGATGGGAACTATATTCCCAAAAAGACAGTAGAAGGGTGAGCTGTTTTAAAGGTATTGGTTGAATATGAAGACAATGATAAAAAGATCGTGACCCTCAATAGCAATACAATCCTCATGATTCAAAGTGCTTTGAGTCAAAAGGAGTACTTCAGAATTTGCACTCTTCTAACTACTAAGGAGATGTGGCAAGCATTGGAAATAGCACATGAGGGAACTTTAGGCATCAAGGAGAATCGGATCAATACTCTTGTCACTGAGTATGACCTGCTTCGCATGAAGTCTGGAGAATCAATAGCTGAGTTCGAACTTAGATACACTTACCTTATGAACCAACTTGGGGCACTTGGAAAGTACTATGATCAAAACACCCAAGTGAGAAAAATACTAAATATTCTTTCTAAAGAATGGGAGGCTAAAGTCATAGGTCACAACAATAGAAGAAGCCAAAGAAGAATCTATACGATCAGTAGCTTCTCTATTTAGTAGCCTATTGGAATACGAAAGCAAGCTGAAGTTCAAACGAGAACTAGATGAAATTGATGACAAGAAGAAGGAGTAGCGTTAAATGTCATCAAGGAGGAAACACAACAGAAATTAGAAGAAGAGGTTGAAGACGATGAGATGGGAATGATCATAAGGAGATTCAAAAATTTTTATAAAAAAGGACAAGGATTTAAGAACTTCAACAAAGAAGGAAGTAGCAGTAAGACTAAGGAACAAATCATTTATTATGAATGTGGGAAGCCTGAACACATCAAATCCAAATGCTCTGAATATCTAAACAACAAAGTATTAGAAATTGTGCCTAAAGGGCCAATCATTGTACTTTGAACATTAATAATTTTATGAAATTTCTCCATTCTGTTATCATATTATTTGCATATTAATTGTGATAATTGTATCCTTGGATAAATCATAAAGATTATCCTAAAATGTCCCTGGTCGGTCATCTATACGGGAGCAAAGATGAAACAAGACTAGTATGACTTTGATAAGATATGGAGATACGAATCAAAGTCTTAGGCACTGGTAAGAGTACAAGGTGCTGGACCAACCCACTATGAGAAAGCTACATGGATCAAGTCATAAGCTTTTCTCATATATAACCACGTCACAATGCCCTTAGACCTGAGGTTATCGTGGATTCCTACATGAGAGTTGCTAAGCTTTGAACTAGTCAAAAGTTACTTTTGATCAGCTGATGATAAAGGCTCCGATCAGGTTTGGTGGTTTTTCATGTAAAGGAATATGAATGATCAAGATGAAATTTATCCCTCACATTAGTAGAGAGATATTACTAGGCCCCTCGATGAGTGAGTTTGAGAAATGTATGGCCATATTACGATGGAAAGGAGTTTCCATTTCTATTGTCAGGCTACTCAGAAATCGAGAAATTAATGGTCAAGAACAAGAGGATGACGTTATCCATGCCTTATCCTTGATCGATATATTGTGTGACAAAAGGGATGTGACATGGTTGTATGACAGGTTGCATCGTGTTAACGATCCTTATATGAATTGGGTAGTCATAATGTCTTACTAGAGGCCACTTGCAACTTTTGGGTTAGTACAATTATTGGCCCATTGCCAACTTTATATGGGCCTACAGGGTCACACACAAGAATGCCCCAACACGAGATAATGTTTAATTTAGGGTGGACGAATTTTATATATATATATAATATATAAAATTCGTTAATAATATTATATAGATATATATTTTTGAAATACATATCTTTTATATATATATATATATGTGTGTGTGTGTGTATATAATATGATATTATTATATTGTGTTAGTTTTAAATTTAATCTATTATGATATATTAAATTTAATAACTAACATGATAGAGATATAGTATCTCAGATTTAATTTATAAAGATAACTTAAATCTAATGGCTCTTTATTTGGATTAAATAAATAGGTTAAATTAAAACTGTTGGACAAATTTAATTTAAATTGAATTTATTTAATTAGCTCCTCAAGATAATTAATTGTTAATTAATTTTGAAATTAATGAAGATTAATTTTGAAATTCGAATATAGCCCTCATAGGTTATAAAGTTGATAGAGCAGATATAATCATACACGCATGATAATTCAGAGCCTCAAGGGAAACCCTAGGAGACATTTCGAGGCGCTAGCACGTAGTCTTTGTTGGATAGCATTCGTGTGGATACCGGTAGAGGGAGTGGACTTGACGTGCTGGCTCCTAAAGATCGAAAACCCTGAATTGAAAAAGGTATGAATCCTTCTAACTTGGTTTAAACGCCGTTGATAGATGATCGATTAGGATCGGTAAAAATTTTAAAATTCTTCCGCTATGTTTGCCGATCCTAACATAAGGAAAGGAAGAAGAACAAGTTTGCAAGGAAGAAAGCCTTTGTCTCAACCATCTTGGAAGATAGTTCCTCTGATGAAGAAATGGCTAACCTTTGCCTTGTATCTCAAGAACAATCAGAAGAAGAAGACGAGGTAACTGAAAATCCTTCTTATGATGAATTGCATGATGAGTAGAATGCCTTATATACATAATTTATTAGAATTGTCAAAGAACTTGTAAGTCACAAGAAATAGGTGAAATTACTTGAGGAATAGCTCCAGGAACCAAAACTAGTTTCTTGTAACACTTGCCAAAGCTTTGAAAAGCAAAATGAAGATCTTACCAAAACTCTTGAGAA
The DNA here is from genome assembly GCA_963210345.1 of Inga oerstediana. NCBI lineage: Eukaryota > Viridiplantae > Streptophyta > Magnoliopsida > Fabales > Fabaceae > Inga > Inga oerstediana. The sequence continues at coordinate 34,962,106 of OY723406.1, forward strand.
GTTCACTAAAGGAAGTGAAATGCTCAAGATAATTTTAAAAAGCCAAAAATTTACCAATGACAAATCTGGAATTGGATATGACCCAAAGACAGATAAGTCAAAAGGAAAGAAAAAAATTGGGAACCAATCTTATTTGAATTACTTTAAAAAATTTATGCATATTTCTAATCCTTTTGCTCATTGCAATTTTTGCAACAAAAAGGGACACTATACTTCGTCATGTTATCATAAAAAGGGAAGAACTATGAGAGCCTATAAATGGATACCCAAAGGCACATATTTGACCATGAAAGTTCAAACTAACCATACAGGACCCAAGAAAGTATAGGTACCTAAAACCTAATTTTCTGTCTTTATAGGCATATTTCAAAGCATCCAAAGGAAACAAGTGGTTCATAGATAGTGGATGCTCACATTATATGACTGGTGACAGAGAAAGATTTACTTCCATAGTCCCAAGGAAGGAGGCACAATCAAGTTTGGTAGAAATCAATAAGGAAAGATTGCTGGTATAGAAGTTGGAATTAAAAACAAAATTCAAATCAAAGATGTCTTCTATGTAGAAGGGCTAATGCATAATCTTCTGAGTGTGAGTTATAGTGTTGACAAGGACAACTGGATCATATTCAACTCTAAGGAAAGTCTTATAGTCAGCAAGAAAGACTTATCTATCAAGAAAGATAAACTTAAGATAAAAATCACAGCCAAAAGAAAAGGTAACTGCTATACTATTGATATTGATATTCACACTTCTGAAAATTGTTTCCTTAGTAATGATGATAGATGATGGCTATGGCATAAAAAATTAGCACATGTAAATATACGTCAGCTAGATAAACTCACCAAAAAGGATTTGGTGATAGGTTTACCTAAACTGAAATTTAAAAATGATTCAGTTTGCAATTCCTATCAAAAGGGAAAACAAACTAAATCTTCTTTTAAAACCATAAAAGAAATATTAATAAAAAGGCCTTTACAACTACTCTACATGGATCTAGTTGAACCACCAAGGGTAAAAAGCCTTAAGGGAAATTTATATACCTTGGTCATTGTTGATGATTTCTCAAGATTTACATGGACTATTTTTTTATCCTCTAAAGATGAAACTTTTAGTGAATTCATTATTTTTGCTAAGAAGGTTCAAAATGAGAAAGGTGTGTCAATTGTAGCAATTAGAACAAATCATGGAGGTGAATTTGAAAACCAAGATTTCAGAGATTACTGTGATACAAACAGAATTGAGCACAACTTCTTAACACCAAGAACTCCATAACTGAATGGTGTTGTAGAGAGAAAGAATAGAGTTCTTACAGAGATGGCAAGAACAATGCTCAATGAGAAGGAAATCTCACAAGTGTTCTAGGATGATGCAATGAGTATTGCCAGCTACATCTCTAACAGAGGTTATATCCGATCAAAGCTGGGAAAAACACCATATGAGCTTTATAAGGGAAGAAAGCCAAACCTCAGTCATCTGCGCATATTCGGATGTAAGTGCTTCATTCACAATAATGGTAAGGATAGTTGGGAAATTTTAATTCCAGAGCTGATGAAGGTATTTTCTTAGGTTACTCTAATAGAAGTAAAGCTTAAAGAATATTTAATAAATGAACTTGTGTTGTTGAAGAATATGTTCATGTTGTGTTTGATGAAATGGATTCTCTTGCCAAATCTGTTGTGATGAGTCAGAGTTGATCAGTTCTAAAACAAATCAAATGATTTCAAAACCCTCAAATGAGTCTTTTAACTTTGAGGAAAAAGAGAGTTAGCCTTCCTCTTCTGATCAACCCAAAGCCTGGAAATTTAATAGAAATCATCCTATGGACCAGGTAATAGGTAATGTTAAAGAAGAAGTAAAAACCAGAAATATTATTCTCAATGAAGTAAGTTTTTCAACATTTATTTCAGAACAGGAACCCCCAAGCATTGACGAAGTCCTAACAGATAATGATTGGGTTTTAGCAATGCAGGAGGAACTTAATCAATTTAAAAGAAATCAAGTATGGGAATTAGTACCTCAGCCTAAAGATCATCTGATCATCGGTACTAAATGGGAACTTAAGAACAAACTTGATGAATCTGCAATAATTCTGAGAAGCAAGGCAAGGTTGGTAGCCAAAGGCGATAATCAAGAAGAAGGAATTGAATATGAGGAAACGTATACTCCAGTGGCTAGATTGGAAGCCATACGTGTACTCTTAGCCTTTGAGTGTATCAAAGGATTCAAACTTTATCAAATGGATGTAAAAGGTGATTTTCTTAATGGTTATATTATGGAAGAAGTTTATGTTGAACAACCCCCTGGTTTTGAAGATTTTGATAATCCAGAAAGTGTTTATAGACTAAGAAATACGCTTTATGGTCTTAAACAAGCTCTAAGAGCTTGGTATGAGAAACTGAGCAACTTTCTCATCGATCACGGATTTGAAAGAGGAAGAGTAGACACAACTTTATTTATAAAATGAAAGAAAAATGATATGTTAGTTGTTCAAATATATATAGATGACATTATCTTTAGAGCTACTAATGATTCTGTGTAAGGAATTCTTTGACACTATGAAAGGAGAATTTGAGATGTCAATGATGGGAGAATTAACATTCTTTCTGGACTTGCAAATCAAACAAAGAAAGAATGGAATATTCATATCTCAGACTAAATATCGCAAAGAACTCCTCAAGAAATATGGATTGGATCAAGCTAATGGAGTTGACAGACCCATGAGTTCAATAACCTTACTAGATCTAGACGCAAAAGGACTTGAATTCAATATAACAAAATATCGAGGAATAATAGGGCCATTACTCTATCTCACAACTAGCAGACCAGATATTCAATTTAGCGTGGGTATGTGTGCCAGATACTAATCATGCCCTAAGGAATCTCATGTTGAAACTGTGAAAAGAATTTTCAGATATCTTGCTGACACTATAGATTTGGGAATATGGTATCCTAAGGGAGGAAGTGAATATCTTATAGTATACTTAGAGTTAGATCATGGTAGCTATAAGACAGATAGAAAAAGCACAAGTGGACAATGCCAATTTTTGGGAGGAGCAGTGGTTTCTTGGGCTAGCAAGAAACAGAACATAGTATCATTATCCTCAATGGAAGCTGAATATATAGCTGCCTTAAGCTGCTGTGCTCAAATACTAGCACCATTAGCCTAGCCAAAAATCTAGTACAACAATCAAGAACCAAGCACATTGATGTGAGACATCATTTCATCAAAGATCATGTCCAGAAGAAAGATGTCAAAGTGGTATTTATTCCAACACATCTACAGTTAGCTGATATATTCACCAAACCTCTAGCAAAAGATCAGTTTCTTTACATAAGAAGGGAATTGGGAATGGTAAATCCCAATGAACTGTAAGTAAATATATATATATATATATATTATTCACTCATTCAATTAAGTTTTGATGATAAACATTATTGACTTAAGCATTGGAGTTTTTAGTTACGTTTTTTGCAGGATAAATTCTAAAGGGAGAAATCTAAGTAAAAGAAGAATTATTTGAATAATGATTATGGTATCCGAATACTCAATTAAGTTTTAAAAGAATAGTATTCGAGCACATAAATCACTATTCAGATATCTCACAAAGATATTGTGAAGAAACTATTTGAATAATGCAAGACTATTCGAATACTACTCAATCTTGAAAAATCTATTGTAATATTGTAAGGGTTATTCGAATATTAAAACATCTTTGTCAAAAGGGACTATTCAAATAATAGGAATAATATTAGAATAGCAGTACAATTTTTACAAAGAATATGACACATTATTCGAATACTCATGTTACTATCCGAATACAAAAGCAAGGATTACAAATGGACTATCCGAATAATCAACATAGTATCCGAATAATATTACTTTCCTTCAGAGCTTAAAAAGGAACTATCCAAATAACATATTCACTATCCGAATGCAATGGCAAGATTGGCAATAAAAGTAGTCAAATAGTGTATCTAATATTCGAATAGTAAAGATTATATCAGATTTCAATTCAAAAGACTATTTGAATACTACTTATACTATTCGAATAGTGACAATAATTATTTTTGACAAACTAATCGAAGACTTTGAATACTATTCGAATAGAATGATCTTTTTGTGTGTATTTGATTAACCAAAGCTCCATTCGAATAAATTTGTTTCTAACTACAAAGTGATTATTCGAATAGTGACAACTTGTATTCAAATAGATTACACTTTCTATATTTCATAGGTATGAAGTATATTCGAATACCAAATTCATTATTTGAATACAACTAAAAGCAAGGAATAGAGAATTATTCAAATAGCTGATGTACTATTCGAATAAAGCACACGAGTCACTGACTAAAGAGAAATTACCCAAATATAACTCTTTCTATTTGGATAGTCAGTGATACAGGACAACGGAGACTATTCGAATACTTGGACAACTATTCGAATAGTTGTAGTCATCATAGACAGGGATATTCGAATACTACCAGAACTATCCGAATACAGGTATACACATTTACTCTCTTATTATTCGAATAATTTCTTAAGTATTCGAATAGAACCCCCATTATTCGAATATACATAATTATCTGAATAATTTAAACCTAAATATAAGGAAACTAAACTCATTCTCTAATCATTATCTTAATACCATTTTGTTTTTCTCTCTATATACAAACTTTTCCAACTATCTTTGAATCTCCCTTGCGATCAAAACCTTCTGAAAATCTCACCATTTCCTCATCCAAAACTCCAAAAATCTCTCAATTTACCAAAAAACCTAAACCTTCGATATATCTTAGAAAACCCAAAATGAGAAAGAAGAGAGCTAATGTTGGGAAAGGAGAAGTTACTCCTCCTCCAAAATCATCCTCAAAGAAGACTTCTACCTAAAAAACTCCAAAGAAATTCAGACCTAAGGTAGCAGATGCTTCATTTAAAGGGCCTTCTCATGTTAAAGGGGTTGTAATCAGAGAGCCAATGGAGACTAGGTCTGTATCTAAAGCTACTACAACCACTTCAAAATTTAAGGACAAAAACACTGCAAGTGCATCCTCCAATGATTCTTCTACTGAGGGTGATAGCTTGGATCAAACTGTAAGGAATGTTGTCAAAGACATTATACAAAATGTTGAAGCTAGGCCTAGCAAGACTCTTCAAGTTCGGTCTCAAATGAGTATGCCTGAAGTATCTCAAAGTTTGATAGAAGAAGAAAAAATGGACCTCCTGTAGATTTCAATACTAGACCTCTTCTTCAACTTGAGGAGAAAAAGAGGTACAGAGATCTATTCTCTTCCCGACCAATGTGCCCTGTTATTTTTGTGGATCTAGCCTATTTAAGAGACAACCTTGGTTTCAATTTGTATGAGTACTTAGAACATTACCAGAGGTGGTTTCAGATTGATTTATCCTATAGTCCCTCTATAGTAAGGACCTTTTATTATAATATGTACTCTGTCAAAATCAAAGGAAATAAAAAGGAATTAGTTGAGGAGAGACTAGAGTCCACAGTGAGAGGCCAGAAAATGCAATTGTCTCCCTCTATCATCAATTCTTATCTTGGATATGATGAAGATGAATTTGATGAAGTTCTTGAGTATTCTAATGAATAGATTCATCATATCATTAAGCCAATTAGACAAGCAAAGAAATGTTCCTTAATGTGTCTCAATAATGAACAAAGAATTCTGTGGTACATCTATACAAGAGCTATTGTCAACAAATTCCAGAACTTCGATTTCTTTTCATACAGAGACTTCCATTTTTTGGCCTATCTAATATCTAAAGTAAAACTGAATATTGGGGAATTCATATACCAAGAAATTGATAGGTACATATTGGGATCCAACAAAACTACTCCTGCTCCTTTTCCTCAACTTATCTCCTTGTTTCTCAAAATGAATAACATCTGGTACTTAGAAGGAGAGCAAGAGAGATTGGTAAGATTTGGCAAGACTCAGATTAGAGAAATGAAGATTCCTTTGCCACTGGATGTACTTGAGGAACCCCAATCAAAAAGACAGAGAGTGGAGGCTGAGACTTCTAAGGTAGATGAGGTTCATTCCTCTAAAGCTGCCTCTCCCTTTCCCTCATTCTTTGGAACTTCCATTCAACTTCACATCAGGAAGCCCTTAAACCTGTGGTAGAGCAACTCATGAGGTCTAACCGACTATTAAGGGAAGATCTTCAGAATCAAATTCAAGGCATAATAGGTTCAGTCAATAAGAACTTCAAGTCTCTCTACAATATTTAGGCCATTTATCTTCAACAGCTTTGTGAAATCAGGCACAGACTTGACTGCTTAGAGACATGTATTATTGGTTCTTCTCTCACCAGGGCCCCTGCACTTGCCATCCCTCCATATCCTGATATGCCTTCTTCCCCTCCAACTCAGCCACCTCCAACCACCTCTCCTCCACCTCCTGTGCCTACCAATGTTCTCTATGCTATTCAGGAAACCTCCTCCTCTACCCTTGTTCATATCACGGTGGAGCCAGTGATCCAACCTGCTACCTCTCCTTATCCCATTCCACATCCTCTCTCTAGTTCCTCTGGAGAGACTCAGGAAGTATCTAATCCTGAAAACACTGCCCAACTTGAATCCTCTAAACAACCTTACCCCATTTCCTCTCCATCCATTTCTGCAGCCACACCTACTGATATTCTTCCTACTTCTCCCTCACTTACCATTGCTCCCTCCTCTGATCAATTCCATACTCCATGTGAACCTACTTTGCCCTCCACCTCCATTCCTCCTCCTGCTCCTACTAGAGATGTTCCTCCTCCTTCTGATTTCTCTTTACCTCTTCCTCCCAACCTTTCTGATAATAACAAAAAGGGGGAGAACAATTCTTAGCCATCACCCTCTCCATAACTCTCCAGTCACCAGATAGCATGGTGAACTAACAACATAGTCAGACACGATAACCTTCTCAATCTTGCTAATCATTCGTCCAAAATTTATTAGAGCTTTTTGTGATCATCGGTTTCCTAAATATTTAAAATGCTTAGACTGTTTATCTTAGCTTATGTTGTTTATTTTATTAAACCAGAGACTTTTGCTTTAATACATATATGTCTGTTATTGCCAGTTAACTGTATTATACTTTATATCACTTGGTTTTATCATCATCAAAAAGGGGGAGAATGTTAGATTCAGAGTTTTGATGATAACAAACCTAAGTCTAGTTTAGTATGCCTCTGCATTTTTATTCACAAGATTTTTGCTAAGAGAGTATTTGAATAATATGTTTACTATTCAAATAGTAATACTCAGTTTTCATTAGCTATTATTCTAATAACTCTCAGACTATCTGAATAATCAGACAATTATCATGATAATGTATAAGTTATTCGAATAGAGATATACTGATGCATAGTTATATTATTCCATGATAATGCATCAGTGTATCTCTATTCGAATAATCTTTGACTATTCGATTAATATAAACAAATATAACAGCTGGAAGTTTTTCTAAACTAAAAGTATTCGAATAGCCTGTGCGTTATTCGAATAGTACTTATATTTTTAAGGTGAATTTCAAATGCATTATCCGAATACTAGTATGACTATTCGAATAAGTATGGTCACTATTAGAATAGAGTAACCATTATCAAAATAATCTTTGTATGTTCAAAGGGATTTCAAAATGTTTATCTGAATATTAAGGAGACCATTCGAATAGTAAAGTCACTATTCGAATAATGTAACTAATATCCTAATAGCTTTTCAAAACCAACATCAAGACTATTAGATTGATATGAGAAATTATTCGAATAGCAAGGAGACTATTCGAATAATATTGAAAGCTGGAAGCAAAGTATTTTTTTAATTAAACTCGAAGCATGTATTCGAATAGCAACTAATGTATCAGGATAACCATCTTAAGAATAAAGAGATCACTATTTGAATAGGTGTCTCAATTATTGGAATAGTCTCAATGTAAAATTATAAATATTATCCGAATAGTGAAGAAGGTATTCGAATAGCATGTAATATAAAAAGATTCAAATTATCCTGATAACTATAACAGTATTCGAATACAAGCTCTTCAAGAAAAACAGAGCATCAAATCAAAACCTATGGTTTCACAGAAATATTGAGTATTTTCATTAGTCTTGTTTATTATTATTTTTCCTTCATGATTAACATCCTTAAAGCAAGTTATAGGAGATTTATACTTCAGATATTTGAATTCCATGAAAAGCAGATATACTATGTCAGAGTCATTAAATGCAAAACCAAGCTTTTACCAACACATTCTCTTCACCACAATGGCTATAACCAAATAATATAAAGAATGTTCTAGAAGTGCTCTGTGAGTAACGGGAAAATCAGAATGTCTCCAACGGTCATTAAAATTAGTCCAACTACAGATAGCAAAGGCCTTCAAAGCAGGAGTTAAAACGCTGAACTACAAAACTGACGAATATTCATTTATGAGCTCTTACTGCCTTTTTGTATTAATATGGTTCAGTGATTATATTACCTACTCTGTGAGAGAGAACATTTATTGTTTCAATACACTTATTTAAGAGATATCTTAAGGTTGTGGGACCTTAAGGTGGGCATATATTTACGTTGTGTAAGGGGGAGCGAGTATTCAAAGTGAGGAATTAATCGTTGTGTACCGAGGTACCAAGAACCCACTGAATCTTAGAAGGTATAGTGGAAGCTCATATTCTATCTGAGGACTGGACGTTGGTCATTGTGAATTAGACCGAACCAGTATAACTCCCGGCGTACACCCCGGTGAAATCTTCCTAATTCTTTAACATTCTTCTTATTGGTTTCCAGTTTTAGTTCTATCTTAAAATTTTTATTATCACCCAATTTACCCCCTCTTGAGTGAAACGCTTGCACTAACATGTCCTTCACATTAGCAGAGAGATATTACTAGGCCCCTCGATATGTAAGTCAGAGAAATGTATGGTCATACTACGATGGAAAGGGGTTTCTATTTCTATTGTCAGACTACTCAGGAATTGGGAAAGTAATGGTCAGGAACAGGAAGATGACATCATCCATGCCTCATCCTTGACCGAAATATCATATGACAAAGAGGGACATGACATGGTTGTATGACAGGTTGCATCATGTTAACGATCATCACATGAATTGAGTAGTTGTAATGTCTTGCTAGAGGCCACTTGCGACCTGTGGGTTAGTACAGTTATTGGCCCACTTTTAACTTCGTATGGGCCTACAAGGTCGCACTCAAGAATGGCCCTACGCAAGAAAATGTTTAATCTAGGGTGGACAAATTTTATATTTATATATATAATATAAAATTCATGAAAAAAGAAAATTAATAATATTATATGTATATGTGTGTGTGTGTATTTTTGAAATACATATTTATATATATGTATATATGATAATATTATTATATTATGTTAGTTTTAAGTTTAATTTTATTTGGTAAATTAAATTTAATAACTAACATGATAGAGATATAATATCTCAGATTTAATTTATAAGGATAAATTAAATCTATTGGCTCTTTATTCGGATTAAATAAATAGGTTAAATTCGAACTATATGAAAAATTTAATTAAACTAAATTTATTTAATTAGCTCTTCAAGATAATTAAGGGTTAATTAATTTCAAAATTATCGCGATTAATTTTGAAATTCGAATATAGCCCTTATAAGTTATAAAAATGATAGAGTAGAAAAGCTCATGTACGTCTAAGAATTCAGAGCAGCAAGAAAACCATAACAGACGTTGGAGGTGCTAGCACGCTGTCCGTGTTGGAGTAACATTCATGTAGATACCAGTAGAGGGAGCTTATGAAAGGTATTGGTTCCTTGAGATCGAAATCCCTAAATTTGAAAAGGTATGATTCTTCTTAACTCTGTTTAAATGCCATTAATAGATCCTCGATTGGGATTGGCCAAATTTTTAAAATTATTCTGCTGTGCGTGCTCATTCCAATAGTGGTATCAGAGCTAGATCAATTGTGCATTTAAATTGAGTTTATGTTCTTATAGATATGATATATATGGGATATATGTGTGTCTTTATAAGAGACCATCTGAATATGATTGGCAAAATCTATTTTTAGTCTTAATTAAATCGAATTGTATGCAATCTGCCATGTATTGTATGCGATCTTGAAATTTGTTTTCAGTTTAATTAAAGTTGGATTGTATAAGTTGCAATTTCTATTCTAGATTGGATTCGAAACTAGAATTTGTCATTTTTGGTTTCGAATTGGTTAAAGCTCGTGGCTGGTTGCAAGAATAATCGAGTCTAGTTCGGATCTCTATTCGGGTTTTAAGGATACGAAAATGTAGGGAAGAAAATTCGGACTAGAAATGTTTTAGGCTGTTTTTGAAACTAGGCCGAAATCCTTTTGAACTAGACTGAAACAAATATTTTAAAAAACTGGGCCAGAAATGTTTAAATATTTTAAATTTTCAAATATTTCTTCTAAAAGGAATGTACTTTTTTCTAGCAGGACCGTCGTGATTAATTGTTCATATAGAGCAATATAACCTAATCATAACATTTATTGCTTTTCATATTATTTGAACTGTTTTACAAAGGTTGTAATATTCAAATACAACCTGCATGCCGTGCCTTCCTCTAAATAGTCTCAATGTACATTCTCTTCTCATCTCACTCCCCTCGTATGTTTAAACAAGGTTTCTCTCAATGTATTTCTTTTTCTTATTTAGAGAAGTTCTCTTATTAGTTTGAGAGGATTTTAGGTCAAGTGAGTCACATTGTGCCACGTTTAAATTATGCTTTTGATTAAATCATTGTATGCCTACTTTTGCATTTATATGTAGTTATCTATATGAGATACAACAACAATTGCATTCATATAAACAAAACTAATTGATTAAGCCCTCCAAATCAAATCTTAAGTCATAATGTCGTCAATTAATGAATACTTGTCAAAACCTAGATCGCTCAATTGTGGAAACTACCAAAGTAGATGCATTTTGAGTTATCTTGATGAAATAAGCTTGAGTAATGGTGCTACTCACAACATTCATTATTGTTTTGACTTAATAGAGATTAACAAAACGGTTTTGGATCTCAAGGCATTAGATGGGATTAAACATGCTGGATCATATGATAATCGAGTCCTATAAACATCTAAGAGTTACATGTGATGTAATTGGTAAAGAGGTTACCTACCTAAATAACTTGAATTTAAATGTTTTACTAAAGCGGACTTAAATTTAGGCGAAATATGCATCTTAGCCCACTAATTATTATATTGAGGGTTGTTAATTTAGTGGGAGATTACTAACTAAACTTTGCATATTTTATTGTAGAATTATGTCGACTAGTAATACTACTATACTATCGTTGCGATCAGTCCTCGAGAAGGACAAACTCAATAGGACAAACTTTCTTGACTGGTTCAGAAACTTGAGAATTATTCTCAAGCAGGAAAGAAAGACTTATGTCCTAGATCAACCCATTCCTAGGGAGCCTACAACCAATGCTTTAAGAGCTCAAAATAATGCTTACACAAAGTATAATGATGACTCTGTGGATGTAAGTTACTTGATAAACCACCAAAGTGGATGCATTTGAGTTATCTTGATGAAATAAGCTTAAGTAATAGTGCTACTCACAATATTCATTATTGTTTTGACTTAATTGAAATTAACAAAATGGTTTTGGATCTCAAGGCATTATATGGGATTAAACATGCCGGATCATATGATGCTCGAGTCCTATAAACATCTAAGAGTTACATGTGATGTAATTGGTAAAGAGGTTACCTACCTAAATAACTTGAATTTAAATATCTTACTAAAGCGGACTTAAATTTAGGCGAAATATGCATCTTAGCCCACTAATTATTATATTGAAGGTTGTTAATTTAGTGGGAATTTACTAACTAAACTTTGCATATTTTATTGTAGAATTATGTCGACTAGTAATACTACTATACTATCGTTGCGATCAGTCCTTGAGAAGGACAAACTCAATAGGACAAACTTTCTTGACTGGTTCAGGAACTTGAGAATTATTCTCAAGCAAGAAAGAAAGACTTATGTCCTAGATCAACCCATTCCTAGGGAGCCTACAACCAATGCTTTAAGAGCTCAAAATGATGCTTACACAAAGTATAATGATGACTCTGTTGATGTAAGTTACTTGATAAACCACCAAAGTGGATGCATTTGAGTTATATTGATGAAATAAGCTTAAGTAATGGTGCTACTCACAACATTTATTATTGTTTTGACTTAATTGAAATTAACAAAATGGTTTTGGATCTCAAGGCATTATATGGGATTAAACATGCTGGATTATATGATGCTCGAGTCCTATAAACATCTAAGAGTTACATGTGATGTAATTGGTAAAGAGGTTACCTACCTAAATAACTTGAATTTAAATATCTTACTAAAGCGGACTTAAATTTAGGTGAAATATGCATCTTAGCCCACTAATTATTATATTGAAGGTTATTAATTTAGTGGGAGATTACTAACTAAACTTTGCATATTTTATTGTAGAATTATGTCGACTAGTAATACTACTATACTATCGTTGCGATCAGTCCTTGAGAAGGACAAACTCAATAGGACAAACTTTCTTGACTGGTTCAGGAACTTGAGAATTATTCTCAAGCAGGAAAGAATGACTTATGTCCTAAATCAACCCATTCCTAGGGAGCCTACAACCAATGCTTTAAGAGCTCAAAAAGATGCTTACACAAAGCATAATGAGCACTCTATGGATATAAGTTGCTTGATGCTTGCCACCATGATTCCAGAGCTTCAAAGAGATTTGGAACACATATAGGCTCATGAGATATTTGTCCATCTTAAGGAAATGTTCCAACAACAGGTAAGGCAAGAAAGGTATGATACCACAAAGGCCTTATAGTCTTGCAAGATGGCAAAGGTGTATTAGTTAGTGCTCAAGTATTAAAGATAAAAGGCTACAATGATCACCTTGAAAGGCTTGGATTTCCCATGAGCCAGAAGTTAGCTATGGATTTGATCCTGAACTCACTCCTAGAGAGTTAGGACCAATTTGTTATGAACTAAAACATGAACAATATAGAGAAATCAATTTCTAAGCTGCATGGGATGCTCAAAATTGCTAAGCAGAACATTAAGAAAAAGCCTAGTACTATTTTGATGGTTTAGAAAGGAAAGAGTATGAAAAAGAAAGGGAAGGGCAAATGGAAAGGTAATGGCTCAAGTAGTAAGACTAAAGAGTCAAATAAGGCTGAAACCAAACCTGCACCCAAGAAGGCAAAGCCTCTAGAGGAAGGAGTTTGTTACTTCTACAATGAACCCGATCATTGGAAGAGGAATTGCAGACTCTACCTCGAAGATCTGAAAAAGAACAAGAAGCATAGCGGGGCTATCACTTCAGGTATTTATGTTATATATATTCATTTTTTTGCTTCCTCTACTTGGATATTAGATACTGCATGTAGTTCTCACATTTGTACAAATATGTATGGTCTTAAGGATAGTAGAAAGTTGAAGAAAGGCAAGGTGGGGGAAACAGAGCAAGAGTTGCTACTTTAGCTATAGGCACTTATGAATTAGTTCTGCCTAGTGGGCTTTTGTTTGTTTTAAACAATTGCTATTATGTTCCTACTTTGAGTAGTAATATTGTTTCTCTTTCTTATTTGAATAAGGAAGGTTATACTTCCATTAATGGGAATAGTAAATGTTCTATTTATAGTAATGACATTTTCTATGCTAATGGTGATTTACATGTTGATCATTATATATTAAATTTGGAACATTCTACTAATGGCAATATCTATAACGTAACTACTAAAGGATAAAATCAAATGATTTGAATCCGACCTACCTATGGCATTGTCATTTAGGCCATATAAATGAGAAACGCATTTCTAAACTCCATCAAGATGGATTTCTTAACTCATTTGATTTTAATCATATGATACATGTAAATCTTGCTTATTAGGAAAGATGACAAAGGAACCTTTTACTGGGCATAGTGAGAGGGCCACTAAAATATCAGGCCTCATACATACAGATGTATGTGCACTATTAAATACAGCTGCCATATAAGGTTATATGTACTTCATTACATTTATAGACGACTTTAGTAGATATGGCTATATCTATCTAATAAAACATAAATCTGAATCTTTTGAAATGTTCAAAATATTCTAAAATGAAGTATAAAACCAACTTGGCAAAATAATTAAAGCACTTTAATCTAATCGAGGTGGTGAATATTTGAGCCTAAAGTTCATTGACCATCTTAGGAGTTATGAGATAATCTTACAATTGACTCCTCCTCGAATACTATAATGGAATGGCATTTTTGAATGGAGGAATCGAATACTATTAGATATATTTCGATCTATGAGTTAAATAGGTCTTTCACCATCCTTTGGGGACATGCCCTAGAGACAACTGTGTTCACACTAAATTGTGTTCCATTTAAGGCAGTTGAAAAGACACCATATGAGATATGGACTGGAAAGAAACCACGTTTATCTTTTCTCAAGATCTGGGGATGTAAGTTATATGTTAAGTAACAAGCCTCAAATAAATTAGTGCCCAGATCCTCAAAGTCCCTTTTCGTGGAGTATCCTAAGGAAACGAAAGGATACTATGTCTACAATCCCACTGTTAATAAAATGTTTGTTATTTGAAATGGTAAGTTTCTAGAAAGAGAGTTTATCTCTAAAAGAACCAATGGGAGCAAGGTACATCTTGAAGGAGTTCGAGAGTCACAAGATAGTACAAAACTACAGATGAAAAATAGATAAGACTCACAACAAGTTACTGATCCTCCTCAAGTAACACAACATCCATGAAGATCTAATAGGAGATAGTATCAACATCAGAGATATGGATTTCTCATTACTAAAAGCCGTGATGTGTTGGTTATTGAGCAAAATAAGCTAACCACCTATCGAGAAGCCATAGTGTGACCAAACTCTAAGAAATGGTTAAATGCCATGAAGTCTGAAATGCAATCCATGTACAATAATCAGCTATAGACCTTAGTTGATCCACTTGAAGGTGCCAAAACCATCAAGTGCAAATAGGTTTTCAAGGAGAAAACTGACATGGATGGCAATGTAAATGTCTTCAAGGCATGAATGGTTGTAAAAGGATTCACTTAAACTTATGCTGTAAACTATGATGAAACCTTTTCCCTAGTTGCCATCCTTCTTGCCATTACAGCATATTATGACTATGAAGTATGGTAGATGGACGTCAAAACAGCCTTCCTTAATGGAAAGCTACTTGAGGATGTGTACATGACACAACCTAAAGGCTTTGTGTGTTCAGAGAACTTTAGTAAAGTTTGCAAGCTTCAAAGATCCGTTTATGGATTAAAGCAAGCATCCTGAAGCTGGAATCATCATTTTGATCAAGTGATCAAAGAGTTTGGATTTATTCAAAACATTAATGAACCTTGTGTTTACAAGAAGGTTAATGGGAGCACAGTTGTATTTTAGTGCTTTATGTAGATGACATCTTACTCATTGGGAATGACATTCCTACATTACAGAGTGTCAAGACTTGGTTAGGAAAGTCTTTCTCGATGAAAGACTTAGGTAAAGCCACATACATCCTAGGGATTAGATTTATAGAGATAGATCCAAGAGACTAATAGGCCTAAGTCAGAGTACATACATAGACAAGATACTATATAGGTTTAGTATATAGGATTCAAAAAGGGGCTACATGCCTATGTTTAATGCCAGCCATCTTAGTAAGGATCTGTGTCCTAGTACACTTGATCAATGAGATCGCATGAGCAAGGCTCCATATGTCCCGGCCATTAGATCTATCATGTATGCCATGTTATGTACTTGACCAGATGTTTCATTTGCATTAAGTATGACCAATAGATATCAACAAGATCCTAGTGAGGGTCATTAAACTACTGTTAAAAATATCCTAAAGTACTTAAGAAGGACTAAGGACTTACTTTTTGTATATGGTGGATTGGATGATGAGCTTTGCGTAATAGGTTACATAGATGCAAATTTCCAAACTGACCAAGATGACCTTAAATCACAATCTGGATACGTATTCCTCCTGAATAGTAGATCAGTAAGCTGGAAGAAGTAAAGAACTGTAGCAGATTCTACAACAGAAGCTGAGTATATAGCAATATCAAATGCAACTAAGGAAACCGTTTGGATCAGAAAGTTCATTACTGAACTATGGGTAGTGCTTACCATCTCAAATCTAATAGATTTGTTCTGTGACAATAATGGTGCTACTGCACAGGCCAAGGAGCCTAGGTCATATCAAAGGACTGAGCATATACTCAAGCAATTTCATCTTATTAGAGAAATCAATGATAGAGGTGATATAAAGATATGCAAAGTAGTAGGAGAAGACAATGTTGCTGATCCTCTTAGCAAGCCGCTCGCATAGTAAAGCATGAGCATCATGTTAGGATAATGGGAATTAGGCAAATTGATGATTATACCTAGTGCAAGTGGGAAAATGTTAGAAATTGTGCCTTAAGGGCCAATCATTGTATTTTGAACATATTAATTTAATGAATTTTCTCTATTATGTTATCATATTATTTGCATGTTCACTTTGATGACTATATCCTTGGATAAATCATAAAGATTATCCTAAACCTCCCTGGTCGATCATCTATGCAGGATCAGAGATGGAACAAGACCAGTATGACTTTGATAAGATATGGTGATACGAATCAAAGTCTTAGGTACTTGTAAGAGTACAAGGTGCTAGACCGACCTGCTATGAGAAAGCTGCATGGATTAAGTCATAAGTTTATCTCATGTATAACCACATCATAATGCCCTTCAACCTATGGATTCCTACATGAGAGTTGCTAAGCTTTGAACTAATCAAAAGTCACCTTTGACTGGGTGATGATAAAGGCTACGATTGGGCTTGGTGGTTTTTCATGCAGAGAAATATGAATAGTCAAGATGGAATTTGTCCCTCACATTAGTAGAGAAATATTACTGGGACCCTCGATGAGCGAGTCTGAGAAATGTATGGCCATACTAATAGAAAGGAGTTTCCATTTCTATTATCAAACTACTCAGGAATCGGGAAAGTAATGGTCAAGAATAGGAGGATGACATCATCCATGCCTTATCCTTGACCGAAATATCATGTGATAAAAAGAGACGTGACATGGTTGTATGACAGGTTGCATTGTGTTAATGATCCTCATATGAATTGGGTAGTCATAATGTCTTGCTAGAGGCCGATTGTGACTTGTGGTTAGTACAATTATTGGCTCACTGCCAACTTCATATGGGCCTACAGGGTCGCACACAAGAAAGTCCCAAAGTGAGAAAATGTTTAATCTATGGTGGACAAATTTTATATTTATATATATATAATATAAAATATGTGAAAATAGAAAATTAATAATATTATATATATATATATATATTTTGAAATACATATTTATATATATGTATATATGATAATATTATTATATTATGTTAGTTTTTGGTTTAATTTTCTTAGGTAAATTAAATTTAATAACTAACATGATAGAGATATAATATCTCAGATATAATTTATAAGGATAAATTAAATCTATTGGCTCTTTATTCAGATTAAATAAATAGGTTAAATTAAAACTGTATAACAGATTTACTTAAATCGAATTTATTTAATTAGCTCGTCAAGATAATTAAGGGTTAATTAATTTCAAAATTAATCACAATTAATTTTAAAATTTGAATATAGCCCTCATGAGTTATAAAAATGATAGAACAAAAAAACTCATGTACGTATGAGAATTCAGAGCCACGAGAAAACCTTAGCAGATGTTGGAAGTGCTAGCACGCTGTCTATATTGGAGTAACAATCGTGTAGATACCGGTAGAGGGAGACGATCAGAGGTGTTGGTTCCTAGATATTGAAAACCCTAAATTCGAAAAGGTACGATTCTTCTTAACTCTTTTTAAACGCCATTGATAGATCCTCGATTTGGATTGGTAAAAATTTTAAAATTATTCCATTATGCCTACCAATTCCAACAAAAGAAGTGACCCCACCGTGAATTCTACTTTAATCAACATCAATATACATATGGTTTTGGATTCAATTCTTTATAAATGTTCTAGAGAACTAGTTCCCATTTGAAACTTGACCGTGCTCAAAGAACATTCCCATTCATCAATTTCTTTACTTTCAAATAATTCAGAACCGTGTTGGTATAAACCTCGCTACACCCTGCAAACAAAAAAATTCAATAACAAAAAAGAGAGAAATACTCATGCATTTTATACAACTATAATACACTCCCGTGAGTTGCACAGGGACAACTTTATTGTAGAGATTAATTATTTAAGTACATGCTATAATATTTTGTGATCATTAAGCATAACAAAATAGGCTTTAAACAAATGAGATTTACTATCCATAAAAAGGCATAGCCATCACAATATGTTGTTGTCAAACAAACTGTAACGTCTTATAAAACTATATTATAGTAAATATATCTACATTGAACACAAAAATGGCTCATTCAATTAGGAAAAAAAAACACATTATATATCGCCTTCTCAACACTCATATCTTCTGCCATAACCTAGAGCCTAGACATAAATAAGCAAAACACAAATTAAAAAACAATGGGGTGCCACATATGTACGGATTTCAAACATGATGGAAACAAAAAAAGACGGACAAAGTAATCTAAAAACATACGAAATGATATTCACAACTGAAAGCCTGACAAGAAGAAGGACCAAGAATGAAAAATACCCAGCCAACCTTGATTGGTTGTCACACACTACTATTTATAATAAAATCCAAAGTCAAAATATTAAAACTAGTGGGCCTAAGCCTCAGGCCTAACAATTCATACAACAATAACTCCTAATACAACCCAATATTTAGAATGCTATGGCTTATACAATATTAATACTCTAAAATTCCCCTTTAAGTTAGAGGATCGTACAAGTTGATGGTACCCAACTTGGACAGAAACCTTTTGCAATCATCTTGACTAAGTGCTTAGTCAACAAATCTGCCAATTGATTTCTAGAATTAACATGCTACAATGTAATACACCATTTTGTTAATTTTTCAAGAACAAAATGATAATCTACTTGATATGTTTTGTTATCTTATGAAATACAGGATTACTTGTAATATGAATGGCAGCCTTGCTATCACAAAAAATCCTAGCTAGTTGTAAACCTTTAACATTCAAGTCATTTAACATACGTGATGTCCAAATAATTTCAGAAACAGCCACCCTTAGTGCTTGATATTCTGCTTCTGTTAACGATGTGGAAACGGTCGGCTACTTTTTTGATTTCCAACATATTAGAGAACCCTCGAACGTAATAGCATAACCACTCACAGACCTCTGAGTATCCAGACATATGGCCCAATTCGAGTCTACAAAACACTCTAGGTCAAAACATCGTGTAGAACTCAAGAGTATTTCAAAACTTGGATTCCCTTTGAGATAACGCATGACACGAACTACAATGTCCATATGAGCCTTTCATAGTACACTCAAGATCTGACTCAATGTTTGCACAATAAAAGCAATGTCAGGATGTATAATCACAAGATAAGACAATCTGCCTACCAATCTTCTATATACTGTAGGATCATAAAGAAGAGGATCTATTTGCTTCCATTAATTCCTCTTTGGTGTTGTTTCTTTTCTGTTTGAGATCTATTATCTCCTCTTCCCTCAAAAGATAACCTAACATTCTGCTATATGGGTATGGATAAAGGCTTTATTACACTCAATCCCATGTCAGAAATGAGATCCAATGTGTATTTCTGTTGGCACAAGACTATTCCTCTTTTTGGATTTGCTAACCTCCAAACCAAGAAAATACCTTAAATCACCCAAATCTTTGATTTTTAAACTATTATGCAAATGTGCCTTTAATGCATTGATCCTTTGCATATTATTGCCTGCTATCACCAAATCATCAATGCAAGCTAATACCAAAGTAGTGTCATTGTTATTTTGATTTATGAAAAGTGAATAATCATATCTACTTTGCCTAAACCCCCTTGTATTAATGCCTCCTTAAGCTTTGCATTCCATTATTGGGAAGCTTGCTTTAGTCCATACAATGATTTTCGCAATTTACAAACCTTATTTTTACCAAAAGCATTAAACCCTTGTGGAACTTCATATATACTTCCTTATTTAGGTCTCCTTGTAAGAATGCATTATTGACATCCATTTGAAATAGGTGCTAATTATGCATTGCTGCAAGTGACAAAATAGCTCTTATGATACCCATTTTTACAATGGAAGAAAAGGTTTCAAAGTAGTCTATACCTTCCTTTTAACTGTAGCCCTTAGCCACTAGTCTCATCTTATACCTTTCTACCTCACCATTTGATGTGTACTTCACTTTGTACACCTACTTATAACCAATTGGTCACTTTCCTATATGAATATTAACTATATCCCAGGTGTTGTTTTGCTCTAGAGCCCTCATTTCTTCCTTCATAGCTGAGATCCAATTAGGGTCTTATGAAGCTTGATGAAAGCTGTAAGGCTCAATAATTGCATCAGTAGATAACAAATAATGTTTATAATGAGGAGATATATTGTTATAAATGATATACTTGTGTATGGGATACTTACAACTCATCTTTACCTCACATTGATCATTTGGGTTAGTTGCACATATATAATCATTCAACCATGTTGGTGATTTCTTATCTCATATGGGTCTATCATACCTAAGGATGTGCTCTTCCACATCAATTGATGTCTCATTTACTAAGTCATTAGCTTCTGGTTGTGTTGTCTTAGGATGTGAAACAAGTGGTAAATGGTGATCTAAATCATTGCTATTAGTTCCAGGTTGTGTTATGGTTGTAGAATCTGCTGTGGGACTAGTAGAAGTGTCATCAAAATTAAATGGCTGTGATCTTCCAAGGATAACCCCCCTTTGATCAGTAGGAATGGAATCTTTGAAAGGGAACCTGGTTTCAAGAAAATTGGCATACCGACTAACAAAAAATAGCTTTAGAATGCAAATTATACAACAAATAACCCTTTTGATTAGCCGGATAGCCTAGAAATACACACGGATCATATCTGGGCAGAAATTTATCAGAAGTTGTTTGATTAACAGCAAAAGAAAGGCAACCAAAAATCTTAAGACAACTCAAGTCAGGAGGTTGTTGGTAAATAAGTTCATATAGGGTCTTATAGTTAAGGATCTTGGAAGGGGTTCTATTAATCAAGAAGGCAACGGTTTGTATACTCTTACCCCAAAATTTGATAGGCATTGTAGAATGAAATACAAAGCTTCTGGCAACATTCAAAAGGTGTCTATGTTTTTGTTCTACTGTACCATTTTGTTGAGGTATATAAGGATAAGTGGTTTCATGCAATATCCCTTTATCATGCAATGATAAGTGAGTTCACGATTAACAAATTCAAGATCATTATCACTTCTAATTCTTTTAATTGTACTAGAAAATTGAGTACTCACATATGTTAGATCCCAAGTTTTGATGATAACAAAAGTCAAGTGTGTACAAATCATGTTTATATAAGTTTAAGAAATGTTTACAAAGTTACCAAATGCATATAACAAAGTTCTATGGTGTTTGCTGTCAAAATGAACTGGAGTGCTCGAGCATAAGTCTAGCACTCGAGCATGGGACCACTCTGTGCTCGAGCATGTGCGAGTGATAGCCAGAAATTGTATACCCGAGAAGCATGCTACTGTCATGTTTATGATTCACTCGAGCACTAGAGACAGCACTTGAGTAGAGGAGCCTTTCTCACTCGAGCACATGCGAGTGAGAGTCTGCGAGTGCTTGGTCGAGAGCAAGTTTTGTCATTCTCCCTTGATGCACTCGAGTAGAGAAATCAATGCTCGAGCATGAGTGTCTTGTACTCGAGTACTAGTGAGTGAAGGTATGCGAGTGCTTGGCTGAGAGTCATGAAGATCATAAAAGCACAAGTATGCTCGAGCATAGCTTCATATGCTCGAGTGACACATTAGCACTTGCGAGTGATAAATCTATCCCTCTCAAATACTGATGCGAGTGTTGATATTAAAGGTATATTAGTTGAGAATATTCTTCTCACTCGAGAAAAAGTATGTGTGCTTGAGTGAGGGCCCACATCACCTGCGAGTGAAAAATCTATCCCTCTCAAATCCTGATGCGAGTATTGGTATTAAGGGAATATTACTTGAGAATATTCTTCTCACTCAAGCAGGAGTATGTGTGCTCGAGTGAGGGCCCACATCACCTGCGAGTGGAAAATCTATCCCTCTCAAATCCTGATGCAAGTATTGGTATTAAGGGAATATTACTTGAGAATATTCTTCTCACTCGAGCAGGAGTATGTGTGCTTGAGTGAGGGCCCACATCACCTGCGAGTACAAAATCTCACTCTTGCTAAAATGATATGTGAGTGCTGTCCAGAGAAGAAACTCCCAGTGGAAAATGCAAGGCCACTCGAGCAGAAGGAGTTGTGCTCGAGTGAGGCCCCACATCACTCGTGAGTGAGAATTTTATCTCTCTGAAATTCTATGCAAGCACACACTAAAAACTGAAGATCAAGGAGTAAAATTGCGATATCACTCGAGTGAGCCCATCCATGCTCGAGTGATGCTCTGCCAGATCACCAAATATACCAAGTCTCACAACGTTCAATCCGAATATGGTTTAATGTTATTTATTCATCTCATCATTACTTAATATACATCATTTTGAATGTATTATAAGTGTGATACAGGAGGATGAACGTTTGAAAGAAACTGACACGAAGAAAGTCAAACAACGGCAGACAGCATCAATACAAGTACGCACGTACCTTCCGCATTCAGAATATTCAAACATGCGCGTGTCATTCCATAGTTGCAAGCCCCGCTCCTCAACGATGATTACTCAAACAGGTAAAAAATGAACATCTATAAATACAGAGATTCAGAGATCGTCAAGATTAACAAAGCACAAGAATTTACAAGCATATACACGAGTCTCTGCTATTCATAATTTTCTCTGTATACACATTAATCTTCAGTGTTCATTTATTTGCTTTGTAAGAGAGTCTTCATATAATTCAAATTCTATTTTCATTTGATCTCAAGGTATTGGGACCTTGAGAGGGTAGATTTCCTTACGAGAAAAGCAGTTGAGAGAATTCCTTGTTAAACCTTCCACTCATAAGACTTATAAGATACAAGCAGAAGAGAACGTTGCTGCTCGTAAGACTTACAGTGGTGTAAGTAGGAGAGAACGTTGCTGCTCATAAGTCTTGTATACATAAGCAAGTGAGAAAGGTCATAGGTTGTTTTTCTGCACGTAAGACTTGTCGTAAGGGGGAGAGAAATTTCTTAGTGAGAGAATATTTCTGCTCGTAGTCCTTTCAAGGACAATTGTTGTTTTGTGGCGTTCTGAGAGCCCATTGAATCTTGGAGGTATAGTGAAATTCTTAGTAGGTCTTGATCTCTGAGGGCTGGACGTAGGCCTGGTTGTTAGGCCGAACCAGTATAACTCTCTGTGTTCTAATCTTCTCAACTCTACTCTATCTACTCTATTTTTCATATCTCCACATCAAGCAAAAAATTTATAACATCACCCAATTCACCCCCCTCTTGGGTGAAGCTTGCCTCTTTCAACATATGCAATAAAGTTCTTGAGATACTAAACACATTGAGTTTTATTTACCATCAAGAACACCCAAGTACATCGAGAAAAGTATTCAACTACGTAAGGAAATATTGATGACCTTTATAAGTGAGTTCCTTATAAGGTCCCCATGTATCAACATGAACTAAGTCAAAACAACTATGACTAAGAGATTTACTTGAAGGAAAAGACAATCAAGTTTGTTTAGCTTGAGAACAAACATCACAGTTAGTAGTAGAAGAAACAGACACTTTATCAACAACATCTAAGTGGTGAATAACACAAAAGAGGGATGACCTAGGCTATTATGCCAAAATTCGTACTTCAACTGATTAGCATCTTGCATATTCATAATAGCTACAAGCTTTATGTCATTTGTTTCAGATAAAGGCCACTATAGAGTTTACCAATCACCTGTACTTTCCTAGTAGAAATCACCTGCATAATGCATATATTAGGGTAAAACGAGATAGGATATTGCATATGCATGGTTAACATGGAGATAGAAATCAGATTGAATAGCACTCATGGCAATAATAAACATCATACAAGACAACTCCTTTAAACAGCGTAACAGTGCCATTGTGAGATGTAACCTCTTCCATAATTATATCCGAAATACGCGATTAAAATGATTTAAAGACCAATGGATAAACAAAAATCATTTAGTATCCCATCTTTACAATAGAGTTCTCACAAATACCTTTCGAAATCTAATACACCTAGTCTCACATACACATTTCGAATACAATTACTTCGTGAAGATAAATTACATTCATATAAATATCAGAGTGCACAACATAAATCCCGACAAACCTCGGCTTCCATACCTTTTATTAAAAGGGTATACACATTCCCATTTAGGGGATCACGCAATATCCTTTCAAATATATATTCGAATATACATCCAAATCATATATAGTCATTCCAACCAAAGTACGATAACCAACAACCAAATCAAATATCCCTAGGGAGTCCTTGCCGCCCTTGGTTCTTGCTCCCTCCTTGAGCTTCTAGCCCTATCTACATTATTGGTATGGGGAGATTTGAGAGAATCTCAGTAGGAAAACCATACCAGTATACATGCTATATAAGTGTTTAACGCATGACATGCTTGCATTACAAAAACTCATGCTCACACAATGATATATCTGCATGCTCAATGTTTCAAACAACATACTTATGGCCATAGCATAAATAGAAATAGAGCTTCAATCAATCATATATGTTTCACATAATCAAGCAAAGCAATAACATGCATCAATACACCAACACAAATATCAAATACATGTAGGAGACATAAGTTCCTTACACTTGTTCTTTCTATGTGTGCTCCAGCACTGGCTACACACAATTAGAATGATATTAGACCCTATAACCAAAGCATGGACATAAGGTTATTCTCTATTCCAATCTTTACTTCCATAACCTTAAAGTTGGTTATCATTCACGACCTTTAGGAGGCTACTCAAAGCCTAAACACATGCCTAAAGGGTTGGGAAAGACTATACCAAAAACCACCTCTCAGAAGTACAAAATACTGATTTTTGGGGGTTGGCCATGGCCTACAAATCCATTGTTCGTGGTCAAAAATAGGTAAAAAACATTTGGGCTATAGTCTATAACCTCTGGTCATGACCAAGAAGATCATGTTTCTTGGCTGAACTTCCAAAAATCATGACTAATTCCAGAAAAATAAAAATGAGGTGATTCCAAAGGCAAATTCAATCTATTTAAGTACTCTTCATAAGAAAAATATGAATCAAGGCTATCCATAACCACATAATACAGAATTACACAGAATCCAACACTGCTCCAAAACAGATTCCAGTTTAAACATCAAAGTTTAGACAACAATAACTCCCAGCTCACAAAACGAAATGACATAAATTATATGTTCATTTTGAAGCTTGGAATGTGAACTTTAAGACTAGAAAGTTTCAGAATTTGTGAACACCATTTGGTCATTCAAAACGTCCACACAAACAAACTGCCCAGTACAGAGTTTCAATGGACATATTTTCAAGTTTTGCACATTTGCTTCCAATGGTCCTATTTTCACACATCAAACATCATTCCCACACAAATTTTCACAAGGAATCTATTAGAAACACCAAATCAACCAAATTCACATCACATTGACATGTTTCACAATAGCCCTAACATGTCAACACAATTTCACAACATAAGCCTCAACATTGCAAGTCTTTCCATTTCACATTCCAAATCAACTCCAATGACGATATCACACAACAAAACACCAATTGCACCATAATACACAACCCAATTTATCATTTTCAAAATCACACAAAAATCAGAGTAAATTCCACAATTCTAAAAACTTAACCAATAATCATAAAAATTAGATCAAAATGTATCAAATACTCACCTCTTCTTCTTCCCCAAGCTAATTCCTTGATTCATTAACCTTCTAAATTCTTCAAGCTTTCAAACACCTTCTTTCACAAATCTAAAACCATAGAGATGAAGCTCTCATCACTATGAACAACATTAAAGAAGAATATTTGAGCATTAGAGGACAACAAATCAACCAAAATCTTACCTTAAGTTTTCTCTTTCTTCCCTTAAGCTTGGCATCCATAGAGATGAGAGGAGAGAGAGATGAGATCAGGTTTTTTGGCTCCAAATGGCCTTCATAACCAACCTAAATGGAAGAGGGAAGAGAATAAACAATATTTAACACTTTGACCAATCCATGGTTCACATAATGCCACTTGTCACAATCTTGTTTCATCTTGTTTTCTCTTTTAAGGCACACATGAGCACACATATAAGGGATTCCACCCTCTTGATTTCTAAAAATTAATCACAACCATTGATCTTTAAATTACCAATGAACTTCTTCTTTGACAACTGACCAATTAGTCGGTAACTTTCCCGTTTTGCCCCTGATTATGACAATTCTTACTGAATGACTACCAAACACATTTATTCTTTTCATTTCACCATAATATGTGCCCTTCCTCTATTTTAAGTCAATTTAGATATTAATCCATAATTGAAATTAAATATAGGGTTTCGGCACTGCTCATAACACATTCAAATCATAATTTATATCATATTCTCCAAAATTCACCATTTTACTTTCTTTAATAACCCAAATATATAAGAATCATTAGGGAATAAATTTAGGCTCCTGCTAAATCAGGGCTTAGCAATCTACTTATTTCAGGCTTATTCTCTAGCCTCAAATCTCAAAATTTGAGATATTACATGAGTAATATTAATTCTATCCCTATTTGGCATTTTTATGTTCCTTATAAGGCCAGTATATGGACTAAGAGTGTTAAACATGTTGGAATTACCAGATATATGACATGTTGCACCAGAATCAAGTATCTAATAAGAATGCGATAAATCAGTAGGAATGGCATGAATAATACCTGACACATACTCATCTACCTATTCTGCAGCCCCAACAGCTATTTCCTCATCTTCCTTCTTCAATAGTTAAAGGATTTTGTCATATTAAGCATGTTTGTTTGGGCTTAAATTTGCTTATAAGTTGCTTTTTACGTAAATCGAGACACAACTCCTCTCACATACTTACTTCGTATACCGTAAATCACTATTAAAAAGCAACTTATAAGCAATCGAATCGCTAAAACAAACATACCCATTATTGTTGGGTAAAAGCTAGTGCTAGCTGATAAGTTAAAGTATTGCCAGTGGGAGGTTGAGACTTATCAATCTGAATCTCGTTGGCGTTACCATCTAGTTCTTTAGAGCTCTTAGAAGTGGTAGGAAAACCATTTATTTAGTAGCAAGACTCACGTTTATGGCCTCTTTGGTTACAATAGGTATATGGGTCTTGAGATCTACCTCGACCTCTGCCTCTTCTACTACCCCTTGCTGCCATAGTGACTCCTGTTAGATCCGATGTGTTTTGATGATAACAAAGATTGGATCAATAATATAAAAGAATTTGATAACAAACAAATGAATTTTGAACAATATAGCAAAGCATCACTTGGAGTAAGCACTGGAGTGATGAACCAATTATATGAAGGCTTACTCGAGTAGCCACTAGGGTAAGGGAAGCAATTACTCGAGTAGCCACTCGAGTAATAAAAGAAAATTTCTTTTAGTAATGCACTGCCAAATTTTGAACAAAGTTACTCGAGTAACCTGTAAAGTTATATAGACCATTACTCGAGTAGCCACTCAAGTAACATGATTTTCAAAGGCATTACTCGAGTAGCCACTTGAGTAACCAAGTAAAAAATCTTCCAGTAACTCTCGGCAAAGAAATGCAATATATCACTTGAGTAGCCAGTCGAGTAATCAGTGAGAAAAAGCCATTACTCGGGGGACTACCCGAGTAATTTGCAGAATTATTTTAAGCATTACTCGAGTAGCCACTTGAGTAACCAGAAAGCAAAATCTCTTTACAGAAATTAATGCAATTACTCGAGGGAGTAATCGAGTAATCTGTCGGGTTATTTGAAAGCCACTCGAGGGACTACTCGAGTAAGGTATGAAGAAATATAAAGACCACTCGAATAACTAGATTACCACAGTCAATACTCGAGTAAATTATGAAGGGAAATACAGCCACTCGAGTAATCAGGCATTTTTAAGGTTTGCAATATATCACTCAATGTCTTACCTGAGTGATATCTGATATAAAATGTTGATTTGCTCACTGCCATATTTTTGACAAGTTTACTCGAGGGACTACTCGAGTAACAAACTTGATCACATGAGTAGCCACTCGAGTAAGGGAGGCCAGAAATTAAGATTTTCATCAAATATCTTTTGATTTGTTATCTATATGATTAACTCTTCATTGTATTAGTATCCTAAGTACATTTGCAGAGAAACAATGAAGAGATCATACAAGAAGAGCAAAGTCAAATAAAGTGTCCGAACGTTTACCTACTGCTACCTATCACAAACGAATAGTTTTCAAATTCAAAAAACAGTCAACCATTGTTGCGCGACTCTAACGGACATGTTTAAATTGCTTCCAATGGACATTATCAATCATTTATATATATATATGGAGCATTCAAAGAGAAGAGGATAAGATACAAGAACTAAGAACACACATCAATCAATACACTTAGTACTTTGTTTTCTTATACTCATTTATTATACTTTAGTGATTATATATTTGCTCTGTGAGAGAGTTTTTCATTACAAACTCAATATTTGTTATTGAGACAACTTAATGTTATAGAACCTTGAGTTGGGGATTTGATTGCAACGTGTAAGGGGAAATGAGTGTCCAGGTGAAGGAACTTGCTGTGTACTGAGGTACCAAGAACCCATTGAATCTTAGAGAATATAGTGAAACTCTCAGAGATGCTCTGAGGACTGGATGTAGGTCAAAGTGGTTGTGACCGAACTAGTATAACTCCCGGTGTACACTTCGGTAATATTTCTCCTTGCTCTTAACTGCTTTTAATATTTCATCAATTTTCTTATACTCAACGAAATTTTTAGGATCACCCAATTCACCCCTTCTTGGGGTGAAATGATTGTACTAACATTTGGTATCAAGAGCGTAGGTCTTCTTATTAAGGTTTAACAGCTTAAGAAGGATCTAATGGCAAGCATAGGTGAAGGCATTCTTCTCGAAGGAGCTTCTATCAAAAGACCTTCAAGTTTCAATGGTGAACACTTCTCATTCTGGAAAGCAAAGTTCAGAGTCTTCATAATGGCTACTGAATATGGGCTATGGGATGTGTTTGAGAGTGGAAACTACAAACCTGAAAAGATTGTAGATTCACAAAGAGTTCCTAAGACACCAGCAGAATATGATGAGAATGACAAGAAACTCATTACACTCAACAGTAAAACAATTCTAATGATTCAAATTACCTTAAGTCAAAATGAGTACTTCAGAATCTGCACACTCCCAATAGCTAAAGAAATGTGGGAAGCCTTGGAAATAGCTCATGAAGGAACTTTAGGAATAAAAGAAAACCAGATCAATACTCTGGTTACTGAGTTTGATTTACTTTGAATAAATCAGGTGAGTAGATAGCTGAATTTGAACGTAGATATACTCACCTTGTTAATCAACTTGCAGCACTTAGAAAAGTCTATGATCAACATACCCAAGTAGGAAAGATTTTAAATATTCTTTCTAAAGACTGGGAGGCAAAGGTCATTGCAATTGAGGAAGCAAAAGGTGAATCAATGCAATAAGTTACTTCTCTATTCAGAAGCCTTTCTGAATATAAAAGAAAATTAAAGTTCAAACGAGAACTAGATGATATTAGCAACAAGAAGAAAAGAGGTCTAGCACTAAAAGCAAAAGAAGAATAACAAGATGAAGATGAAGAGCTTAACGATGACGAAATAGGCCTAATCATAAAACGATTCAGAAATTTTTATAAGAAGGGCCAAGGATTCAAAAACTTTCAAAAAGGAGGAACAAGCAATAAAGAACACATCATCTGCTATGAATATGGAAAGCCAGGACTTTTCAAATCAGAATGTCAAGAACTGATTCAAAATAATAAATAAAAGAGAAAAGGAAAATTCTACAACAAGAAGAAAGGCTTTGTATCTGCCATATGGGGAGATAGTTCTTCTGACGAAGAAAACGATGAAGAGGAAGTAGCCAATATCTGTCTAGTTGCTTAAGAGGAAACAGAAGAAGAGGTAACTGATTCTAATCGTACCTATGATAAATTACTTTCAGAATATAATGCTTTATATTCTTAATTCATCAAAGTAGTTAAAGAACTAGTTGTTTTTAAAAAGAAAAACAAAGCTCTTGAAGTAGAGCTTAAAGAGAATTTTGAAAAGGATTGTGAAAATTGCACTTCTTTGAAAAAGAAAAACACTGATCTTACTTAATCTCTTGAAAAATTCACTAAAGGAAGTGAAATGTTAAATGTGATTTTAAAAGCTCAATGATTTGTGAATGATCGGTCTGGAATTGGATATGATCCAAAATCAGACAGAAGGAAAGGAAGAATGAAAGCTGGAGTTAAATCATACTTGAATTATTTTCAGCATTCTATATATACATCAAATCCTTTTACACATTGTAATTATTATAATAGAAAAGGTCATTATACTTCATCATGCATTCATAGGAAGAAAGGAAATATAGGAACCTACAAATGGGTACCTAAAGATTCATATGCTCCAAAAAAATTTTTGTACTAACCCAAAAAGACCCAAAAAGATGTGGGTACCTAAGACTTAATCTTATTTAATTGTATATATGTCTTAAAGCATGCAAAAATAACAAGTGGTGCATAGACAGTGGATGATCTAGACATATGACCGGTGATTTCGAAAGTTTTACCACATTGCAACCTAAGGAAGGTGGAAAGGTAAAATTTGGAGGAAATCAATCCAGAAAAATAGCAGGAATTTGTGAAATCAAAAATGACAAATGAATACAAGTCAAAGATGTATATTATGTTGAAGGCTTGTGTCATAATTTGCTGAGCGTAAGTCAAAGTGCAGATAAAGACAACTGGATAATATTTGATTCAGAGGAATGTCTGATTATCAACAAGAAAGACTTACAACTTGATAAGAAAAATATCAAGGTAAAGCTCATAGCAAAAAGGGAAGGTAATTGCTATACACTTGATATAAATAGAAATAATTCTAAAAATTGTTTTCTGAGAAATGTCGATGAAAGTTAATTATGCCATAAGAGACTAGCTCATGTCAACATGCACCAACTAGGCAAACTACTCAAAAA
The DNA here is from genome assembly GCA_963210345.1 of Inga oerstediana. NCBI lineage: Eukaryota > Viridiplantae > Streptophyta > Magnoliopsida > Fabales > Fabaceae > Inga > Inga oerstediana. The sequence continues at coordinate 34,993,391 of OY723406.1, forward strand.
GGATTTTGTTCTTGGTTTACCTAAAGTAAGTTTTAAAAACAATTTGATTTGTGACGCATGTCAAAAGGGTAAACAAAACTAAATCATCTTTCAAATAAAAAATTGAGATTACAACAAATCAACCATTTCAATTGATACATATGGATTTAGTTGGTCCAGCGAGAGTTAAAAGCCTTGGTGGCAACTTATATTCATTGGTCATTATTGATGATTTCTCTAGATCTACATGGACTATTTTTCTATCATCAAAGGATGAAACCTTTGCAGAATTCATTGTTTTTGCCAAGAAAGTACAAAATGATAAAGGTATGTCCATTGTAAGTATCAAGACAGATCACGGTGGAGAATTTGAAAATCAAGCCTTTGGGAATATTGTGATACTAATGGCATTGTTCACAATTTTTCTGCTCCAAGGACACCACAACAAAACGGAATCGGGGAATGTAAGAATAGAGTGCTCACTGAAATGGCTAGAGCAGTGCTAAATAAAAAGAACGTGTCTCAAGTTTTCTGGGCCGATGCAATGAGCACAGCATGCTATATTTCAAATAGAGCCTACATTAGAACAAAACTTGGAAAGACACTATACGAGCTATACAAAGGAAGGAAGCCGAATCTTGCTCATTTACACATCTTTGGTTGTAAGTGTTTCATTCATAATAATGATAAAGATAACTTAAGAAAATTTGATTCTAGAACAGATGAAGGAATTTTCCTAGGATATTCTAACCGAAGTAAAGCATATAGAATTTTCAATAAATGAACATGTGTTGTTGAAGAATCAATTCACGTTGTATTTAATGAATTTGAATCCTCTGACAAAGCCATTGATGAAGAGTAGGAAGTTGTTTTAAATCAAGAAAATATTCAATCTATTTCTAAATCTCTTATTCCAGAAGTTGATCAAACCAAGGAAGAAGATCAGTCACTAGGTCAACCTAAAGCCTAGAAATACAATAGGAGTCATCCCCTAGATCAAGTCATAGGAGATGTGAATGAAGGAGTCAAAACTAGAAATAGAATTTTCAATAAAGTAAGTTTTTCTACATTCATTTCTGAGATTGAACCTTCTAACATTGATGAAGCCTTATTAGACAATGATTGGGTTATAGCAATGTAAGAAGAACTAAACCAATTTGAAAGAAATCAAGTTTAAGATTTGGTACCCTTACCTAAGGATCATCCGATCATTGGCACTAAATGGGTATTCAAGAACAAAATTGATGAATCCGTAATACTTTTCAGAAATAAGGCAAGATTGGTGGCCAAAGGCTATAATCAGGAAGAAGGAATTTATTATGAGGAAACGTATGCTCCAGTGGCTAGATTGGAAGCTATACGAGTACTCTTAGCCTTTGCATGCATCAAAGGATTCAAACTCTATCAAATAGATGTAAAGAGTGCATTTCTAAATGGTTACATCATGGAAGAAGTATATATAGAGCAACTTCCAGGTTTTGAAGATGTAACCTAACCTGACCATGTTTTCAAACTCAAAAAGGATTTATATGGCTTAAAACAAGCTCCTAGAGCATGGTACGAAAGGCTCAGTAAATTTCTTATTGATCAAGATTTTGTATGGGGAAAAGTCGATACAACACTTTTTACAAAATGAAAACGTGATGATATATTAATTATGCAAATATATGTTGATGATATAGTTTTCGGTGCTACTAACGAAACTATGTGCAAAGAATTTTCTAAGATAATGCAGGGGGAGTTTAAGATGTCAATGATAGGAGAATTAAATTTCTTTCTCGGGTTGCAAATCAAACAAAGAAAGAATGGAATGTTCATATCTCAAACAAAATATTTGATAGAGCTATTGAAGAAGTATGGATTGGATGAAGCAAATGGAACGGACACACCCATGAGCTCAACCACATTGCTTGATGCGGATGTCAAGGGAAAAGATTACAACATCACAAAATATAGAGGAATGATTAGATCATTACTCTATCTCACTGCAAGCAGACCTGACATTCAATTCAGTGTGGGTATGTGTGCAAGATATCAATCAGCACCAAAACAGTCACATGCTGAAATCGTCAAACGAATCTTCCGATATCTTGCTGACACGCCAGAATTAGGTCTTTAGTATCCCAAAGGAAGAAGTGAATATCTAGTTGCATACTCAGACCTGATCATGGAGGATACAAGACGGACAGAAAGAGTACAAGTGGATAAGGCCAGTTTCTTGGAGGATCACTTGTATCATGGTTTAGCAAGAAACAAACTACAGTGTCTCTTTCATCACCGGAAGCTGAGTATATTGCAGTATCAAGTTATTGTGCATAAGTAATATGGCTAAAGCAACAACTCCACGATCTTGGTATTTATTTGAAAGAAACACCAATATAATGTGACAATACTAGCACGATAAGCTTGGCAAAGAATCTTGTTCAATATTCCAGAACCAAGCATTTTGATGTTAGACATCACTTCATCAGAGATCATGTCCAAAAGAAAGATGTCAAAGTGATATTCATTCCAACTCATCTTTAACTAGCTGATATCTTCACAAAACCTCTTGCAAAAGATCAATTTTTATATATTAGATGACAATTGGGAATAATAAATCCCAATGAGTTGTAAGTTATTTAGTGTTTACAAAATGTTAGATGATATTATTTATTGATGTTTTGATGATTACTATCTTAAGAATCAGAGTTTCTAGCATTTTGTTTTCCAGGATCATAATATTTTGTTTTGGACTATGAATAGCAGAGGTTAACAGAGGACAACATTACTGGAGTGACAACTTCAAGTAATGAGCATCACTAGAGTGACAACTTGAAGTAATGGATACATTACTCGAGTACCCACTCGAGTAATGAACTTGGAAATGTGCCAGTGAAGCATTAATTTCAAATGAAATGACACAACAGTTGAAAATGAACAGTCAGAAGGTGAAGAGACAGCTTACCTGAGGGAGGCCTTGAGTGATGTTCAATGTTACTCAAGTAAGGCCTCGAGTGAACCTGGATGTAAATTTCAAATTAGTTGATTTTCAGTTCAAATCTATTCTAAAGAGTCATCCAATGATCAAGGGAATATACATAGATAATTACAATATTATTCATCCCAGGTACGCGCTCAAATTTCCTGTATTTTAAAATTTTTTAGTATGATCACTCAGGTAGCTACCCGAGTGGAGCTGATGATTACTCGAGTAGGCCCTCAAGTGATGTCAGGTTTTAGGTTATTTCTACTCGATACTCGGTCATTTCTCACAAAATCTCCTCGAGTGATTCTTCTGTGCTCTCACAAAAACTTTTCAAGGAATCTTTCTCTTCCTATTATCGTCAAAACCTATTGATTCACAACCTCAAAAACCTCTCAAATAGCTCTGAATCACTTCCCGAAACTCGTGACTTTCGTCACTGTTTTTCCTAAAACTTCTCATTTTCTAAAATCACAATGGTGAGAACAAAATCTCTAAATCCTAGCACTCATTCTAAGTCTTCTGAACCATATCAACCCTCTGATTCACATTCCTCACCTCCTACCAAAAAGAGGAAAATTTCTCCTAAACCAAAATCCAAAGCCAAACCACAAACCAAGACAAAGGTAAAAGGAGTTGTGATTAAGGAGCCTATTGCCACAAGAGCTCAATCCAAGAAGAGTTCACCTCCTGGAAGAGGGAAAACTACAAAAGAACCATCTCCTCCTTCCTCTGATTCATCCAATACACCAACCTTTTCTCCTAAGCCTCTGTAGAAGCCCAAGGTTGATGAGAAGCTTACCAAAGTCATGGTAGGCATGCTTGAGGAAGCTTTCCAGTCTAAGGAAACAAAGAAAGGGCAAACTTCAAAGCAAACTGAGGAGAAGGATGAAGAAATCACATTTCCTCCAAAGGGATTTAATGTGAAAAAGCTTAAGGAATCATATAAGTACCTGAGTTATTTGGTAAGAAGGAATGTGTGCAAGATGCACTACATTGACTACAAGGTGCTTCAAGAGGTATTGAAATTTGATCTTAGTCCCTACCTTGATTCCTATATGCCCTGGTTATCTATCAAGCTTCCTTTTTTCACCAAAATAGTGAGACATTTCTATTGTAACCTCGAACTGATTAATGACCCCGTTAGAAAGTTTGTGGAAGAAGAGATGACTTCTGAGGTTAGAGATCAAAGAATTCTAATCTCACCCTCCAGAATTAATACCTAGTTAGGAATAGAAAATCCTCTTGATAATGACTACCCTAACCTTTCTTCAAACCAAATATTTTCTATCCTTAAACTTGGTGAGATTGTGGGACCTCTCAACTTCAATCCAAGTGATATGAGTGCTTTTCATAGAGTCCTATGGTATATCTACTCTAGAGATATGGTGAACAAATACAATAAATTCACTCATTTTATTAAGAGGGACTTCAGAAAATTCACCTCAGTGATCCTCAAGGAGCAAAAAGACTTGGGAGACTATATCTTTAGCGAGATCAAGAGGTATCGGTATAAGGTAAAACCAACTACTCCAATGCCTTATCCTCAACTAATTTCCTTGTTTCTCAAGAAGAACAAGATTTGGTATTTAGAGAGTAAGGAACCGATTGAGAGGTTATCACCAGTGGAAAGGAATCAAATTAGAAAGCTAAATATTGAGATTCCTTTGAAGACACTCTAGAAGCAAGTCCCAAGAAAAGGAAGAAGACTGACACATCAACAAGCCAGATGGATGACATACAGTCTTCTGCTCTAGCCAACACATCTTCTCCATCCTTCTTTGGTGCCGCAATGCAAACGTTCTTAGAGAACATTCTGAGGAGCTTTTATATTGATATTGAGAATACCAATACGGAGTTGGTTACCCACATGAATGAGAAGATGGGGCAACTTGTGGGAAAGATGGACAAGAGGCACGAAGAGTTGCTTGCTGAACAACGTGCCCAGGGTGAGCTTCTAAGATCTATTATGGCTAGACTTGATACTATGGCATCTGGATCCTCTACTCCTGGTCCTTTTGGTATTCCTGAGCCCTTACCTACCTCTAAGCCTGGACCCTCTATCCTTACTAAGCATAGACCTTCTAAGAGTAGACCGAGTAATATCTTATTCTTTATGCCAGATCCTGAAACTTCTGAGCCAATCCACATCACCTGTGATGAACCACCTCAGCCTATTCAGCCTGAGCCCATACCTACTCACATTGCTTCACCTGCACTCACTGAGGAGGTGGTTAAGTCTTCACTGGTTGCTACAGAGGAAGTAGAAATTACTTCTCTGGTTCCTTATCCTTCATCTCTGATGAATCCTCCAGAGGATCTTCAGTCACCGCCAGTAAACCTTCCTGATCTTGAATCATCATCTTCAGATTCTTCCAGTTCAAATGGTTTATATGAATCATTGGTATTTCCTGTTACTCCCATCTCAGCCGCCAAACCATATACTCCTCCTCATGATTGATTCCACCTTTGTGATGAAGACAAAAAGGGGGAGAAGAGCCTGAGTGATTTTGTGTGATACATAACTGAGTTGATTAGGATTTGGTTGTATGAGGCTTTTTGGGTGTTTTTTTTTCAAATTTGTTTTAAGTTTTGAATTCTAAGTTATGTATTGAACTCTTATTTATGAAATTTGCTATGCAACTAAAGTTAAACTTCATTATGAAATTATATTGCATTATAGAACTAATGTGTTTTCAATTGTGTATGCAAGGTCAACAAGTAAAGAACAATTTTTTTTAAAAGATCTCTAATAAGTTATTTTAAAAGAGTTTTGAGGTTTAAATTCATCAAACGATTTCATATTGAAAGAATTTAAGAAGTATATGTTTCAAAACTTAATCTCAAAAACTTTGTTCAAAATCACCAAGTCTTGTCATCATCAAAAAGGGGGAGAATGTTAGATCCCATGTGTTTTGATGATAACAAAGATTGGATCAATAATATAAAAGAATTTGATAACAAACAAATGAGTTTTGAACAATGTAGCAAAGCATCACTTGGAGTAAGCACTGGAGTGATGAACCAATTCTGTGAAGGCTTACTCGAGTAGCCACTCGGGTAAGGGAAGTAATTACGAGAGTAGCAACTCGAGTAATCAAAGAAAATTTCTTTTAGTAAAGCACTACCAAATTTTGAACAAAGTTACTTGAGGGAGTACTCGAGTAATCTGCAAAGTTATATAGACCATTACTCGAGTAGCCACTCGAGTAACATGATTTTCAAAGACATCACTCGAGTAGCCAGGTAAAAAATCTTCCAGTAACTCTCGGCCAAGAAATGCAATATATTACTCGAGCAATCAGTGAGAAAAAGTCATTACTCGAGGGACCACCTGAGTAATTTGCAGAATTATTTTAGTAATTTGCAGAATTATTTTAAGTATTACTCGAGTAGCCACTCGTGTAACCAGAAAGAAAAATCTCTTCCAATAAATTGATGCAATTACTCGAGAGAGTAATTGAATAATCTACCGGTTTATTTGAAAGCTACTCGAGGAATCACTCGAGTAAGGTATGAAGAAATATGAAGGCCACTCGAGTACCCACTCGAGTAACCAGATTACCACAGTCAGCATCTGAGTAAACTATGAACGGAAAGACATGGCCACTCGAGTAGCCACTCGAGTAATCAGGCATTTTCAAGGTTTGCAATATATCACTCCATGTCTTACCCAAGTGATATTTGGTATAAAATGTTGATTTGCTCACTGCCATATTTTTGACAAGTTTACTCGAGGGACCACTCAAGAAACAAACTTGATCACTCGAGTAGCCATCGAGTAAGGGAGTCTAGAAATTAAGATTTTCATCGAATATCTTTTGATTTGTTATCTATATGATTAACTCTTTATTGTATTAGTATCATAAGTACATTTGAAGAGAAACAATGAAGAGATCAAACAAGAAGAGCAAAGTCAAATAAAGTGTTTGAACGTTCACCTACCGCTACCTACTACAAACAGATAGTTTTCAAATTCAAAGAACAGTCAACCATTTATGCGCAACTCTAACAGACATGTTTGAATGTCTTCCAACGGACATTATCAATCATCTATATATATATGGAGCATTCAAAGAGAAGAGGATAAGATACAAGAACTAAGAACACACATCAATCAATACACTTATTACTTTGTTTTCTTATACTCATTTATTATACTTCAGTGATTATATATTTGCTCTGTGAGAGAGTTTTTTATTACAAACTCAATATTTGTTATTGAGACAACTTAAGGTTATGGAACCTTGAGTTGGGGATTTGATTGCAACGTGTAAGGGGGAGCAAGTGTCCAGGTGAAGGAACTTGCTGTGTACTGAGGTGCCAAGAACCCACTGAATCTTGGAGAATATAGTGAAACTTTCAGAGAAGCTCTGAGGACTAGACATAGGTCAAAGTGGTTGTGACCGAACCAGTATAACTCCCGGTGTATACTTCAGTGATATTTCTCCTTGCTCTTAACTGCTTTTAATATTCTGTTAATTTCCTTATACACAACAAAATTTCTGGGATCACCCAATTCACCCCCCTCTTAGGTTAAACGCTTGCACAAACAACTCCTTCCAAAGGGCTGTGTCCACTAGATAAGGGCATAGCACATCAGTCTTTATCTTGTACGATCATGGAGGAAGATTGATTTATGCTTGGAAGTGGAGATATTAGACCCAGTAAGAATTGGAATAGCTTTTGCTATTGATTTATCTTGAGGTATTCTTGAGATATAGAACATTTGCAGGATAGAAGTGGAACTAACAGAGAGTACTCATCCCATAATTCATTTAATTTGGTAAAATAAGATGAGACAATCAGAGTACCTTGTGTCATGGCAGAGATATTCTGATGAAGGGAATATATTTTTGTTCCATCGGTCTTGTGATAACCTTCCTCTAAATCTTTCCAAACCAGAAATGTTGTCTCATCAAAAACAATTCCAGAGGCTATATCCTTATAAACTAAGTTAATCAACCAGGACAATACGACAACATTACATCTATCCCAATAGACCTGAAGTTCTGGTGCTTTATCTCGACCAAAAGTACCATCAATGAAACCAAGTTTGATTTTACCTCTAAGTGCAATTCATATTGCTCAGGACCAGATCATATAATTTCTACCCATGTAAGGACTTGAGAGATAAGGGTGGAAGCCTGAGTATCTAAGGGATGTAGGTAAAGGGGATGATGCACATCAATTTCAATCTTATTCGATGCCATAGTCTTTAGGAATGGAAAAAGAAAACTCTAAACAAGTCTGATCAAAATATAGAGATGTGGAAGTAACGAATGCAAAGAAGAATACCTATGAAATCTAGAGCAAAATCCCTTCCTAAATCTAAATTAAGAATACCTTGTAAAGCCGAATTGCAAAGTCAGGCATGAAGTAAAGGACAGAGATAGAATCGGTGCTAAAGTAGTAGGAAGGCTAATCTTAGTAGAGGAAACTAGCGGTGGAGAATGTTGAATTTGACGTTGAAGTGAAATTCATACAAGAAAATTCTGGCAGAGACAGTAGCTTCTTGAACCGCCACCGATGATCCAAAAAAAATTTCTAAATTAAGAGTCCTCAAGAACGTACCAGGTGGACAGATTGACGGGGAATCATGATGTAGATGTCATCCGATGATTCCAAGGTTAGAGTTGACGGTGGTCGTCGAAATGAAGGTGGTCTAAGTGAGAAATTACGGCACCGACGTTGGCTTCTTGAATAGCTACCAATGATCCAAAAGAGGGATTTCCAAGCCAAAAATCTTCAAGAATATGTCATATTGACATATTGAACCTGAATCATAGTGGCATCTCTGCTAACTCTCTATGTGATGAGCATATCGGTGAAGATGAAAAAAAATGGAAGGGAGATGAAAATAGCAGAGAAACGAGGCTTCCTTTGTTTTTCAGTCTTTAGCTTTGGCAAGGATCTTCAAGATTGAACAACAACCACAGTATGCCAGGCAACGACATCATTGCCAAATCAGGAAAGTAGAGAGCGATAATCTTGCATCAATATGTGAAATTTAGGCTTGGGTTCTGATGCACTCAGCAAGTATACGGGTCGTGCCAAGTAATAAAGTGATAAGTAGACTATCATCCTATGAGGAATCAATCAATTAATTTTTAGGTATTAAAATCTCAATTTCTTTTAATTCAAACGAATCTAGTTATGAGAAAATTCAAAGAAAATTAATTAACAAAAAACTGTCAATATCAAATACAACCTAGAGTCACTAATCCCTCAGTAGTGCCCCAAATCTTAAATCCATTTAATTAGTTAATCTAAAATATTAATTTTGTTAATCTCAAGTATAAATAGTTATAAGTACCTGTCGGCTCCTCACAGCCCTCTCTTAAGTATAACTGTTATGTCTAACCTAATTACTCAAGAGGCAAGATAACTCTAACACACTCTTCAACAATTATATGAGGCTATTAGGTATATGTCTATCCTAATCGCAAATTAAATCATAATTTAATCCCATATTACTTAATCTCATAGCCTAATTAAAATTCCCTTCGTCAAGGTAAATCCTAATACTCAAATTCACATTTAATGGTGGCCAATCATCAAACGAAATTATCAAAACAAGATTAAGTAACAAGAATTAACATAAACCATAACTAATAAATCATGGAAATAAAATATAGTTCACTAGTGAGCTCATAGTTTCCATAGGTCTAAAAAGAAAATTAGCCACTCATGACTAAAACAAAATTCATAATGAACTATTAAATTCAGATTTAATAGCAAGAAAAACAAAGGATGAAACAAAGAGAACAAATATGTGGAAATCTCCCTTCCCGCGTGAATCCTCTCCACTGACTCGTCGCTGGTAACTCCACGAGATGATGTCTCTATTTCGCTGCCTTTATTATACTTGACGTTACTCAAGTCACTGTCGTCCCTCCAGTTGCTGTCCGGATTCTTGCGTTTCTCCCTTTTAATAGATATGATTTCGGTCTTAGGTTGCGACGTGTTCATTCTTTATCCAAATCTGTGATCTTTTTTTCATTCATAAAGATAGATCATGTTACTATGCGAATCTCTTCCATCCACCATATCACAATCGATTTTTTATTTTTTCCTTGCGTAGGGTCCACATCTTTTTTTGGTAAATCTTTATCTCTTCCCCTTTATCTTACGTAATTTTCTTCTTGCTTTTTTTATCAATATATATATATATATATATATTTCTTGATGAATTCCTCTAGTGCCCATTGCCGCTAATACCTCCTGCAAGATTAAAATAGGATATGTGGGTAGATTTTGTATAAAATATCTTTTTATCCTGAACTCAATGAAAGGATAGAAAATATATAAAAGATAATTAAATAGATACAAAATATCACTAAATTTAATCAATTGTGCTCTAAAATCTGTATCTATTTAATTATAAAATATATTTTTATCAAATTCCCCCACACTTAGACATTTGCTTGTCCTCAAGCAAAAGAAAGAAACTTTCATTATTCAAACAAGAATAACATTTCTTACGAAATTCCTAAACAAAGAACAGCACACCACCACACTTAGCTATCAATTTTTGTTCAATTTAATGTCTTATAAGAATGTGTCACTAAGCCAACAACTTTAAACAATTGTAAACATCCCTTAACGTCCCATGATCAAAGGATTTGTAAGTAATAAATGCAACGATAAGATTAGTAGAGGAATATTATGCTACTCAACTCCTCCAGAAAAATTCAAATGCCCCTACTTAACTAAGTTTTTCATTTAATTTACTAAGGATCCTCAGATAAAACATTGCTTCGTTTATTTTCTTTCTTTCTTTTTTTGCTTTTATCTTGAGCTGTTGTAAATCCCCTTTTGACGTGACCCTGCACATGGGTGATGCAACACCGGTTACTTAGTTACTCCAACATATACCTCAAGAGGCTTTTAGCTCAACTCATAGCCCTATTTGACTTAACCATTTGACGTGATGCCAACATTAGTGATGAAGTGCCCCCGGTTACTAAGTTAGGTATAGAGAAACCATTAGAGTTGTGTTTATTATTTTTTGTTCTTTTTTTTTATCTCCCTTTTTTTTCACTTGAGTCATTTCCCTCAACAAAAGCATACTTAGCCAGCAAAGGTCATAGTCTAATTTTCCTAAAGCAATCAGGTAGCAAAATATTCATAAACTAATAATTTGTTGATCATATTACAAACTACTCCCTATTCTCATAATTCATCTCAAGATTTATACAACAAATCAAAGGTTAGAAGCTTAATTGAAACATTCTTTTCTATTTTATGTTTTTTTATTTCAGTAATACTCTCTAAGATGGGGAATGTTCAAAGTTAAGGTCAATCTGAGCAATGCAAAAATTTCAAATTTTGAAAATCTTGCCCAATTTTTTTTTTTTCAATTACATAAGGACAAGCACAAGGAAAAATCAATCATATCTCTCCCCCATACTTAAATCAAACATTGTCCTCAATGTTGCAAAAATCAATAAAGAGGGAAAGGAACTAGTACTCCCCTGGTTTAGGTCTCTGTTTTGATATGGAGTTTATTCTTCTAGTAACTTCAATGATGTTTCAAATCTTTGAAGGAGGAAAGAGCACATTGTTAGAGGAAGCGTTTCACCCAAGAGAGGGGTGAATTGTGTGATACTGGTTCGGCCACAACCACTTTGACCTACGTCCAGTCCTCAGAGCTTCTCTGAGAGTTTCACTATAACTTCCAAGATTCAGTGGGTTCTTGGTACCTCAGTACAAGCAAGTTCCTTTGCCTGGACACTCGCTCCCCCTTACAAGTTGTAATCCAATCCTAACTCAAGGTTCCACAACCTTAAGTTATCTCAATAACAAATATTGAGTTTGAATGAAATATCTCTCTCACAGAGTGAATAAGAATCACTAAAGCATAGAATTACAAGTATAATGTAAAACAGAGTAATGAGCTTGATAATGCATTCGTGTGTGTTCTTGTTCTTTTTCTCTGTTTGGATGTTCCCGTATATATAGATGTGTTGGTAATGATTGTTGGAACATTTTTCTTCATGTCCGTTAGATAGTGCGCAGCCACTATTGACTTTTCCAATATTTGAAAAAATATCCGTTTGCAGTAGGTGGCGGTAGGTGGCATTTGAACGTTGCATTTGACTTTCCTTATTTGGTAAGATCTCTTCATTGTTTATCTGTGGATATGCTAAGAATACTAATACAATGAAAGGTTAATCACATAGGAAACAAATCAATGAACGTTGGAATGATTTCTCAAATTCTGAATTTGCATACTCGAGTAGCTACTCGAGTATTCATTAAAGTTTACTTGAGTACTTACTCAAGTATCATCGGGAAAACTTTGATAAATTGGGTATGGGCACATTTTTCTTAGTAAACTTGCAAATAAACTTTAGGTTACTAAATGCTTTACTCCAGTAATGTTGGCAGGATTTCAAGGCCGAGAGCACTTCAAGTTTGATTACCTTGTTACTCGAGTGCTTACTCGAGTAAACATAAATTTTCTGCATAGCTTACTCGAGTAATGACTTGAAGTTTTTGTGCAACTAATACTTCATACTCGAGTAGTGACTTGAAGTTTTTCTTCTAAATAACTCTTTATACTCGAGTAGTGACTTGAAGTGAAGTGTGAGAAAAGCATTTCATGTTATTCGAGTATTACCTTCAAGTTTTGACTTACCACAATGAGTTACTCGAGTAGCTCCTCGAGTAACATTGGCAGGGTTGAAAATGCCAAGAGCAACACATTTCTTGAAACAGAGTAACTCGAGTATAGACTTGAGTATCATTGGCAGCGTTGAAAATGTCGAGAGTAACTGGAAGTCTTTGACATGGTTACTTGAGTACTTAATCGAGTAAAGTTGGCAGGTCGAGAGCAACTGTCAGTAATTTACCTGGTTACTCGAGTAGCTACTCGAGTAACATTGGCAGGCTGAGAGCAACTTGGAGTCATTTACCTTCTTTCTCGAGTACTTACTCGAGTAACGTTGGCAGGTTACTTGAAGGTTGACCTGGTTACTTCAAGTTTTTGTCTCATTACTCGAGTACTTACTCGAGTAACCCTTTAGAAAACTTGCCACTGATAAAGTTTCTCAGCTTTCTTTCTTGGTCTTTCTTCATTACTCCAATGCTTACTTCAAGTGATGATTTTGCCCTGTTATTACTTTGTTCAAACTTATTTGTTTATCAAATATATACCATCCTTTGTTATCATCAAAACATGAGAGATCTAACATTCTCCCCCTTTTTTATGATGACAAAACTTGGTGATTTTGAACAAGATCTTTGCAATTAAGTTATCAAATAAACACTTCTTAAATTTAATGATAATTTTTGAAAACCTTGTTAAGTTTAAATTCAAAGTGTTTTTGAAAAAAAAATTAACCTTGCATACATAACAAACTCTTTAGTCCCACAATGTATTATAACTTAAAAGCTTAAATGGACTTGAAATGAAAACGTAACTTAAGGAAACTTAAACATTACATTACAAGATGAAAAATAAGTTGAAAAGCTCCCTAAATCCTATATACACCCATATACCCAAAAAGTAACTCAAACACTCCACAAAATCACTCAAGCTCTTCTCCCCCTTTTTGTCTTCATCATTCAAGAGGAGGATGGGAAGGCTTGACAACAGAAATAGGCTTCACAGGCAGAACCAAAGGACCATCTGAACCAGAGGAATCAAAAGATGAAGAACTGGAAAATTCTGGTTCAGGAAGATTAAGTGGAGGGATATGAATGTCATCTTTAGGAGTAATAGGAGAAGGCTGGTAGACAACCATAGTGGTTGTCTCAACCTCTTCAGTAGCACCTGGAGTATGATGATCAGAGGATGAGGGAGAGATTTCCTCTATATGGGTAGGAGATGGAATAGGTATAGGAAAGGGTTCAGGCTGAGGTTTGGGTGGTGAATCCTCAAAAATGATATGGATGGTCTCATTGGTTTCAGGGTTATCCACTGAACATAGGATATCTTCAGGTTTTGGCTCAGGTAGACTAGAGACTGGAGGAATAAGTGGCTCAACCTCAGTATGATGAGGGTCAAATGGGATGTTCTCTGGAGGTGGTGGTATATACTCTGGGGATGGTATGTGCTCTGGAGATGAAAAAGTCTCATGTGTAACATCCCAATTTTACTCATATTATTTAAGCATTATTAGGAAACAATTTATTAAGTCATTTGAGGTGTAGAGTAAACTAATGCGTTATTTGAGATAAAAAAAAAATATAGGAATAATAAAATATGATTGGAAATTTTGAGTAGTATATTTATTAATAATAAGTTGAATTTAATGAGATTAGTTTATGTGAATGGGAAATTACCATATAATTATTTGAGTATAAAAAGTTTATCACAAATGGATTAAATTTTTTGATAATAATCCCATATTGTAAATTTAAAGGAAAAAAAAAAGAGAGATAACTTAATAAGATGTGGAGTGATTAAATAAAGGTATTTAAAATATCTTAATACCAAAATGATTATGATTATTTATATGTTATGAAGATTTTATTTAAGAAAAATACACACATATAACTTAATCATTGGTAGCATTCTTAACGATTCAATAGGTTATGAATAATTTTTATGTTATGAAAAAAAAAATGTAGAAGTGGAAATTAAAAAAAAAAAAGAAAGAAAGAAAGAAAAAGGAGGAGGAGAAAGTGAAAGAATAAAATTAGAAAAGAAAAAGAAAAGAAAAGAACTAAAAGAGAGTGAAATAATATAAAAAAAATAGAAAGTGGGACCCACATCACTATTTTATAATCATCTTGTTCATTCCTTCTCCAGTGCGCCTCACTGCCCGTCTTTCGGTGTTCGTCCAGCAGCTTCATTGCTCCATTAATGGAGAAGTTGAGATGTCTTTGAGCTTCATTTCTTCCCCATAAAATTCCCCAATAACCACACTTATTTCCTAAATATTTTTCTGTTCATTGAGAGCTTTCTAGAAGTATAGATTGTGGTAGGAGAAAAACAAGTTTGAAGATTAGGGCTTGAAGCAAGTATGGAGTTTCAACAAATGGGAACCATAAGTTTGTAGAGGTGAGTAATTATTGACGTTTAATCGGTTTAGAATTTTTATATTACATTAATTGAGAGATTTAGAGTTGGGGTTTGATTGTTAGAGAAATGTTATGATTGAAGATGATAGTTTTACTGATTAAGCTTGAGTTTAATGGTTGAGTTAAGTTTATTGGAGGTAAAATTGATATTTAATCGGTTTATAATGTTGTTTAAGCTTGTAAAATGGAAATGGGTATTTTGGTTGGAACCCTAAGTTGGAGAAATTGGGGATTTTGATCAATTTGAATTATTTTGAGTTAGTTGTTGGTTCAAATGAATTATTGGAATTTAGAAATGATGGGAATGGCATTATAATGAAGAATTAGACATTATAAGTGAGATTTAAAAGTTAGAGGTAGAGTTAGAGACTTTAAGTTTATGTAATTATCTTGAATATTTATTTGGCAATTTGAGTAATGAGAAATGGTATAATAATTATGTAGATTGAAGTTAGATTGTTTGGTGTTGGCAAATTGGAAGCACCCAAGTGTTAGTAATAATAAGCTTGGAGTAGAGGTAACATTGGTTATTCTTTTATATACTTGTCAACTATATATATATACACACTAAATTGTTTTGGGATTTGTTGTGCCTATGGAGGGCTTAATTTGGAATTATATATTTAATAGAAACTAATATTATACTTAGAAACTATTCAAGCATGCTTGTGTGTATTAGAACTCATGGATTGGTATTTTGGAAATTGTTTAAGCATGCTTGTGTGTGATAATGGAAAGATTTGGAAATGATGTTATGTTTTAGATAATGAATACATTTGTTATGGTTCCTTAAGTTGAAATAGTATTATTATCTTCATGATTATTGAGATGATGTATATTTTTTATCGATATTGTTTGGGGCCATACTCATGATTTGGAACTCGAATATACATGCCATGATTGTGATTGATTGCCTTTGATGCAAGTAGATGGTTGTGGAGTGGGGATAGGAGATTTTGTGTAAGTTAATACCACGTGGTATGCCATCTGTAATATCCCGAATTCTGAGACTTGAGGCTAGAGAATAAGCCTGAGATTAGCGGACTGCTAAGCCCTGGTTTAGCAGGATCCCAAATTGTGATTAAGGGTTAATGACTCCAAAAGTGGATGTCAATAGTGATGAATGAACCCTTTTGGAGATTATGGTGTAAGTTGGCACCCGATGTGATTCGTATGTGTTCTGAGCAGCGCCGAAATCCTGTATTTAAGTTCAATTATGGATTAACATCTAAATTGACTTAAAATAGAGGGGAGGGCGCATTGTGGAAGAAAAGAAATGATATGGTGTGTTTGGTGGTGATTCAAGAGGAATTGCCGTAATCAGGGGCAAAACGGTAAAGTTACCGACCAATTGGTCAGTTACCGAAGAGGAAACTCATTGGTAACTTCAAGATCAATGGTTAGGATTGATTTTTGTAAGAGATCAAAGGGTGGAATCCTATGTGGTTGTGCTCATGTGAGCTCATGGGATGTTTGTCAAGATGGTGACACTTGGCACAATTTGAGCCCTTAGATTGTGGTCAAATTGTCAAAGCTTTTCCTCCCTTCTCTCCTCTCTATTTGGTCGTCCAAGTGGCCTTCATTTTCCCAAAAATCTGATCTCTTCTTCATCTCATCTCTCTCTCTCCAAAACCTCCATTTTCGCCAAGCTTGGGAAGGAAAGAGGAAGAGAAAGGTGATGTTTTGACCTTGTTCTTGTCCTCTAATGTTCAAACACTCTTTATTAATGTTGTTCATGAGGTTGAGGGCTATATTCCTATGGTTTTAGATTCTTGATTGGTGAAGTTTGATGGCTTGAGGAAATTTGGAAAGATGAAGAATCAAAGAATTGGTTTGGGAAAGAGGAAGAGGTGAGTATTTGAAGCATTTTGACCTAAGTTTTGTGATCATTGGTTAAGCTTTGTAAATTTCGAATTTTGCCCTGATTTTCATGTGATTTTTGATTGGATGAATTGGATTGTGTTTTATGATGAAAATGGTGTCATATTATGTATTGGCATCATTGAAATTGGTTTTGAATTTGAAATGGAAAGAGATTGTAATGTAGAGTTGGTATTGTGAATTGTGTGACATGTTGCAATTCATTGTGAAACATGTCAATATAATGTGAATTTGGTTGATTTGGTATTTCCAATGGATTCCTTGTGCAAATTTATGTGAGAATGATGTTTGATATGAAAATTGGACCATTGGAAGCCAATTGTGCAAATTTGGAAATCTGTCCATTGAAGTTCTTTTCTGGGCAGTCAGTTTGTGTGAGCGTTTTGAATGACCAAATGGTCTCTAAAAATTCTGAAACTTTCCAGTCTTGAAGTTCACATCTTAAGCTTCAAAATGGACATATAAATTGTGTCATTTCATTTTGTGAACTGAGATTTATGTTTGCCCAAAGTTTGATGTCGAAACTGGGTGCAAATCTGGAACAGCAAGGCAAGTTTGTGTAAATCTGGATTTGTGTGGTGATTTCCAGTAATGAGCCATATTTTTCCTATGAAGAGGACTTAAAAATCTTTCATTTGGCTTTGGGATCACCTCATTTCGATTTGTTTGGAATTAGTTATGAATTTTCAAAGTTGCCTTGGCTGCAGCAGAAAATTCTGGCTCCAGCGCAAAACTTTCTGTGTGTGTCCTGGCCGCAGCCAGAAATTCTTGGCTGCAGCCAAAATGTTTCTGTGACGTTTTTAGCCATTTTTGGCTGCAGCCAGAGAATTCTTGGCTGCAGCCAGAACCCAATTTTCAGCATTTTGAGACTTTGAAAGGTGATTTCCAACCTAGTACGTCCCAATCCTTTAGGCTTTCGTTGAGCTTATTTTAGCCACCTAAAGGGTGTGAATGGTAACCAACCTTAAGTGATATGAAATTAAGGATTTGGAATAGAGAATAACCCTATGTCCTTGATTTGATTATAGGGTTGATGTTCGCCCTGAACGTGGTTCAGTATTCGTTTGGATCGCAAGTATGCGGAGCTGGAGCATACGTGGAAAGAAAAGGGTAGGGAACTTACCTCTCTTGCATGCTTTGATGTTGTGTTTGTGTATTGATGCATGTATTGCTTTGCTGGATTATGTGAAACATGTATGAATGATTGTAGCTCTGTTTCTAGTTATGCTATGGCCATGAGTATGTTGTTGAAACATTGAGCACGCAGATATGTCATTGTGTGAACATGAGTTTTGTATTGCAAGCATGTCATGCATTAAACACATATCATACATGCATATGGGTATCTGTTTCCTACTGAGATTCTCTTGAATCTCACCCTCCCCTACCAACATTTTAGACAGGGTAGGTGGATCGAGGTTGGAGCAAGCAACCAAGGGCGGCGAAGACTCCTTCGGGTTGTCAATTTGGTAGTTGGTTATCATTATGGTTGGGATTATGTATATTTGGATATTGTACATGTTTCGAATGTATATTTGGTTAATTGGGATGAGTATTTGGATATGTATTTGAGATGAATTTGTGTAATCCCTTATTTGGAAAATTGTAAAGGGCGAATGTGCCTTGTAAGCTTGGATTAATGTAAGAAATCCGGGTTTGCCGGAAATTTATATTGTGCACTCTGATAGTTATACGAATGTGATTTATCTTCGCAAAGTAGTTATATTCGATATGTGAATATGAGACCATGTTAACTAGATTTCGAAAGTTATTTGTGAAAATCCCGTCTGGTAGATGGGTTTGAAATCGTTTTCTTTCTTATTGGTCTCTATTTCACTTTAAATCGCGTATTTCGGATATAATTACGGCAGGGGGTTACATTTTGGTATCAGAGCTGCAGTTCCTGGCAAACATGGGAATTTGCTAGGATAGTGGCAGTAGTTGCTGCCTTAAGTCATAGAGAATGGATTTGTTTGTTGTGGTATACACATTATGGTCCCTGCTGGTTGCGGATATATGTGATTTATGGACTGTGTATACATTATTTGTGTTGTGGATATGGTGAGTCAGTATGATTCACTCGAGAATTAGATGTGTAGATTCAGAGGTGGAGGTAATCAGACCCATCATCTGATTTGAGAATGGATGAAATGATTTTCCAGGAATGTGATATTGAGCTTCTAGGTGTTATGTCTAACCTAGATGTTGGGTAAGTAACCCTAGGTGGTATGATGTTACATGTAGTGATGTCATACTGAGCTTGTATGTGTTTAAAGTCCTTAAGACCTAGGGGACCATGGTGCCTTAGGCTGGCAAAGATATTTGGATTTGTGTTGAGGTTGATAATGCTCCGTGGAATTGAGGGAAGTGATTTCCCAGTTCAACTAAGGTTGAGATTGGATAGATGAGTTGTGATCTAAGGATTAGACTCAATAGTTGGGTTGATTCTTAGGAATTGGATTTGACCTCAATGGTCTGTGGTACCAGGGTATGGTACTAGAAGTGAATTGAAATGTGTACCAGTTATTTTGAGAGTGTTGGTTGTTAATCCAACATAGGGAGAAAGTTATCTACGGAGGATTCGGATCGGAGAACGCTATCTACGGGGACTTTTGATCGGAAAGGGCTACCTACGGTGAGATCCGATCGGAAAGGGCTACCTACGGTGAGATCTGATTGGAAAGGGCTACCTACGGAAAACTCTGACCGGAGGGGCTGACCAGTCAGTGGACTGAGTGAAGCACCGAGTGCAGTAGCGTAGAGTGGAGCCACCATGACGATGAACCCTAGAGTGGAGCCACTGTGACGATGAACCCTAGAGTGCAGCCGCCTTGATAATGAACCGTGGAGAGCAGTTGCCGTGAAGTTGAATCGTAGAGTAGAACTATGAGGACGTTAGGAGTATGGACTCTTAACGATGTGTTGATTATGGCTTTCAATGAATCAAGTTGAATCAGGCCAAGATTTGGTATAGATTGTGAACGTTGTCAATTGTGGTAGGAGATTCCTATGGGACTCCTATTGAGTCACCCTGATATTGTGAAGGCACAGATGAGGATAAAGACCTCAGAGTGTGCAGCGAAAGCGTGATGAATGTATTATGTTTGAGAATTGTGTTGAGCGGAAGCTCGAGTAGCTGTGAGAATGATATGATAGCTATGGCTTCGGGAGGTAAAGCTTCGGGGTCAAGTTGTATTGTGTAAAGAGAGGTCTTGAAGGATCTCAGTATGTGAAAAGAATTCGAGATGTTGAAGTGAAGCGGTTGAAATGCCTGGTTCCAGCTTGTTACAATTGTGCACTGTGAGTCCTGGGTCGACGTAGTGTACCCAGCCTCTCCGCACCCGATTGGTGGGAGAGGGCACCAACCGTTGTGGCCCGGTGGGGTGAGACGGCGGTGGGGTGTGACGGTTATTTGTGAGTCTCTTACCTGCGGCCGCATGGGGTGATTCCTATGGCGGAGGACCGTGCCTTCGGGGCGGTAGTTTACGGGGGACAGGCTATTTGTGAGGCCGACGGGCCATTTGTGAAAGCCAGATAGCTGTATGAGCTATAGGGCTATGTGTATGCACTGCCACGCCAATAGTCCCTGAGTAGCTAACAACGGTTCGGGTTAAGACTGTGTGTCTTCCCGGCGGAGAAAGGGGATGAGGGTGGAGTGTCATGTGGAAGCCGAAAGGCTATGTGTGAGCACCGCTACGCCAATAGTCCCTGAGTAGCTAACAACGGTTCGGGTAAAGACTGTGTGTCTTCCTGGCGGAGAAAGGGGATGAGGGTAGGGTGTGATTGTGAATCTATTATTTGTGAGCCTGAATGGCTATGTGTGCACTGCCACGTCGATAGTCCCTGAGTAGCTAACAACGGTTCAGGTTAAGACTGTGTGTCTTCCTGGCGGAGAAAGGGGATGAGAGTGGAGTGTGATTTGTGTACTTTGTGACAACTGTGATTAAGCTGGGATTGAGGTGTGTTGTAGCAGAGCAGAGCTAGTTCAGCTGATGGCTAATTCGACTACATGTTTGGGGATTTTGTTGTGAGGGCAATTACCCCGGCATGGCCAGCCTGGCTAGCCACCACGTTGGTTGCACCGGTGTTGACCCAAGGCCGAAAGGCGGTGCGTAAAATTAGAGTCTGCAACGCGTGTTGTGATGAAAATGCCGGAAGGGCAATGTGTATTTGTGAGACAGCGGGAAGTTGTCGTATTTGTGCAAGTGGCGAAAGCTACGTATGACTGTGTATACAGCTGTGGGTGCTGTCGTTTTGTGACAATCGTCACGCATCAATGTGAACTTGTCAAGAACATTGTGATTGAGACCCAAAAGTCCCGGATGGGTGAAGGTGATGCCGTGGAATTTGATACGGCAATGCGATTGTTGTGAATACCCGAAAGTCTCGGTTACCACTAGTGGAATCATTGGTGGGTGTACGGGTGAGGGTAATGCTGTGAAAGTGGATACAGCGAAGGCATAAGTGCTTGTGTATACGGCTGAGGCTGTTGTTTGAAATAAGTTGGTGATGTTGTTGAGTTATTCCAGGATGGAATCACAAGATTGAGTTAAGCAGAGTGGTGGCCTATGCTGCCTAACTGCCAAAATCTTATGAGATGGCTCATGATTTAGAGCCTCCAGGTATTGTGGTTATGTGATCATAAAGTGTTGTGGCAATCGTATATGGAGGTGATTGCAATTGTTGGCAAATGTATAGTGATTGTGTTTGTGCGGCAATCGTGAAATGGGCCGATTGCAGTTTGTGGCAATTGAGTTGCATTTATTGTTTGAGATTCTTACGAGAATCGGATTTGTGGATTATCAGTTGTGCGTGGGTGATCTAGAGGAGACCATCCAATGTGACATGAACTGTGAAACAGAAGCTGTCGTGAAGAAGCATCCGTAGTTTGTGGATTAAGTGGTTCGACAAATTTCGAGGACGAAATTTATTGAACGGGGGGAGAAATGTAATATCCCGAATTCTGAGACTTGAGGCTAGAGAATAAGCCTGAGATTAGCGGACTGCTAAGCCCTGGTTTAGCAGGATCCCAAATTGTGATTAAGGGTTAATGACTCCAAAAGTGGATGTCAATAGTGATGAATGAACCCTTTTGGAGATTATGGTGTAAGTTGGCACCCGATGTGATTCGTATGTGTTCTGAGCAGCGCCGAAATCCTGTATTTAAGTTCAATTATGGATTAACATCTAAATTGACTTAAAATAGAGGGGAGGGCGCATTGTGGAAGAAAAGAAATGATATGGTGTGTTTGGTGGTGATTCAAGAGGAATTGCCGTAATCAGGGGCAAAACGGTAAAGTTACCGACCAATTGGTCAGTTACCGAAGAGGAAACTCATTGGTAACTTCAAGATCAATGGTTAGGATTGATTTTTGTAAGAGATCAAAGGGTGGAATCCTATGTGGTTGTGCTCATGTGAGCTCATGGGATGTTTGTCAAGATGGTGACACTTGGCACAATTTGAGCCCTTAGATTGTGGTCAAATTGTCAAAGCTTTTCCTCCCTTCTCTCCTCTCTATTTGGTCGTCCAAGTGGCCTTCATTTTCCCAAAAATCTGATCTCTTCTTCATCTCATCTCTCTCTCTCCAAAACCTCCATTTTCGCCAAGCTTGGGAAGGAAAGAGGAAGAGAAAGGTGATGTTTTGACCTTGTTCTTGTCCTCTAATGTTCAAACACTCTTTATTAATGTTGTTCATGAGGTTGAGGGCTATATTCCTATGGTTTTAGATTCTTGATTGGTGAAGTTTGATGGCTTGAGGAAATTTGGAAAGATGAAGAATCAAAGAATTGGTTTGGGAAAGAGGAAGAGGTGAGTATTTGAAGCATTTTGACCTAAGTTTTGTGATCATTGGTTAAGCTTTGTAAATTTCGAATTTTGCCCTGATTTTCATGTGATTTTTGATTGGATGAATTGGATTGTGTTTTATGATGAAAATGGTGTCATATTATGTATTGGCATCATTGAAATTGGTTTTGAATTTGAAATGGAAAGAGATTGTAATGTAGAGTTGGTATTGTGAATTGTGTGACATGTTGCAATTCATTGTGAAACATGTCAATATAATGTGAATTTGGTTGATTTGGTATTTCCAATGGATTCCTTGTGCAAATTTATGTGAGAATGATGTTTGATATGAAAATTGGACCATTGGAAGCCAATTGTGCAAATTTGGAAATCTGTCCATTGAAGTTCTTTTCTGGGCAGTCAGTTTGTGTGAGCGTTTTGAATGACCAAATGGTCTCTAAAAATTCTGAAACTTTCCAGTCTTGAAGTTCACATCTTAAGCTTCAAAATGGACATATAAATTGTGTCATTTCATTTTGTGAACTGAGATTTATGTTTGCCCAAAGTTTGATGTCGAAACTGGGTGCAAATCTGGAACAGCAAGGCAAGTTTGTGTAAATCTGGATTTGTGTGGTGATTTCCAGTAATGAGCCATATTTTTCCTATGAAGAGGACTTAAAAATCTTTCATTTGGCTTTGGGATCACCTCATTTCGATTTGTTTGGAATTAGTTATGAATTTTCAAAGTTGCCTTGGCTGCAGCAGAAAATTCTGGCTCCAGCGCAAAACTTTCTGTGTGTGTCCTGGCCGCAGCCAGAAATTCTTGGCTGCAGCCAAAATGTTTCTGTGACGTTTTTAGCCATTTTTGGCTGCAGCCAGAGAATTCTTGGCTGCAGCCAGAACCCAATTTTCAGCATTTTGAGACTTTGAAAGGTGATTTCCAACCTAGTACGTCCCAATCCTTTAGGCTTTCGTTGAGCTTATTTTAGCCACCTAAAGGGTGTGAATGGTAACCAACCTTAAGTGATATGAAATTAAGGATTTGGAATAGAGAATAACCCTATGTCCTTGATTTGATTATAGGGTTGATGTTCGCCCTGAACGTGGTTCAGTATTCGTTTGGATCGCAAGTATGCGGAGCTGGAGCATACGTGGAAAGAAAAGGGTAGGGAACTTACCTCTCTTGCATGCTTTGATGTTGTGTTTGTGTATTGATGCATGTATTGCTTTGCTGGATTATGTGAAACATGTATGAATGATTGTAGCTCTGTTTCTAGTTATGCTATGGCCATGAGTATGTTGTTGAAACATTGAGCACGCAGATATGTCATTGTGTGAACATGAGTTTTGTATTGCAAGCATGTCATGCATTAAACACATATCATACATGCATATGGGTATCTGTTTCCTACTGAGATTCTCTTGAATCTCACCCTCCCCTACCAACATTTTAGACAGGGTAGGTGGATCGAGGTTGGAGCAAGCAACCAAGGGCGGCGAAGACTCCTTCGGGTTGTCAATTTGGTAGTTGGTTATCATTATGGTTGGGATTATGTATATTTGGATATTGTACATGTTTCGAATGTATATTTGGTTAATTGGGATGAGTATTTGGATATGTATTTGAGATGAATTTGTGTAATCCCTTATTTGGAAAATTGTAAAGGGCGAATGTGCCTTGTAAGCTTGGATTAATGTAAGAAATCCGGGTTTGCCGGAAATTTATATTGTGCACTCTGATAGTTATACGAATGTGATTTATCTTCGCAAAGTAGTTATATTCGATATGTGAATATGAGACCATGTTAACTAGATTTCGAAAGTTATTTGTGAAAATCCCGTCTGGTAGATGGGTTTGAAATCGTTTTCTTTCTTATTGGTCTCTATTTCACTTTAAATCGCGTATTTCGGATATAATTACGGCAGGGGGTTACACCATCACTCGGTGCACAGTGGATGGCACTTGTCAGGGCCCCTTCTTCCATGTTTTCCTTTGGCCGGGATTTCATTGGAGCTGTGGGACATGTGACACCTCCTTAGTTTTATTCTTTTAAGGAGGGGAGCCATAGTCCAGACTTGAGCTCTGCACCTTTGGCCAGGTACATCTTAAGAACTGGTGAGCTTGAGACAATCCAGTTAAATGGATGAGTTTCTGTTGGACTATGTGTTAGCCTATGACTCCAGTCAGCGGTTATAAGGCTGGTTCGGGGTAATAAGGATGATATGTGCATCAATCACTTGCTTGGCATGTTATATATGTGATTTATGATTTGAATATGATAAAGTTTTTGTATAATTATTTTTGTGACAAGGTTGACACACGTTTTTGTGAAATCTCTTGTGGACGATATTTGGAAAACGAATTGCGATTTTCAATCATTTTGGAACCTATTTGGAAGGGGGTTTTGATAACCGAATCGAGAATTAGTTTGTTAAATGTTTTATGTAAAGAGTAATATAAATTAATTATTGTAAGCTGAACTTGATTTTAGAGCCGTATGTTCTCGATCTCGGTTTGCATGTATATTTCTGAATAACCAATGTTTACTGAGATCTTTGGATCTCACGGTTGCTATATATACGTTTTTTTTTCAGGTGAGATATGAGTAGGGCCGCAGGGAAGTTGGTAAGAGGGTGAGTGTAGTTGCAGGCTCTCATTAAGGTTCCTCTTATTTGCACATGTCTTCCTATTTACATATGTAATGCCATGACCTTGGAACTATTTAAATCGTGATTTGAGAATTCTATATAAATTGAGTATTGTGAACTCTGGTTTTGGAAATGATTGGTTTTGGTGTTTGATTGAGATATTCGATAAATGTTTGTTATTATTGAGTGGAGCCCCCTATTGCTGTGATTGTGTGATAATGGATTTGGATTAAGAGATTTAATAAATTGTTATCTGGGCTTATGGAAGGACTGTTGTGTAGTTGGCTTTCGGATGCCCGAGACCCAATTGTTTATCAGGGATCCCTAGTACTTACTTCCGCTGTGTTTAGAAAATGATTTATCAAATTATTTTGATTACGTTCTATTAATCGGGGATGACATTCTATTGTTAAGTTTTCCCTTTTTCTACCTTGATTAGCTTTTCAAATTATTGTTTAGAACTTTCTACCATGAATTTTTTTTTATTGTTTGAGTTTGAACTTTTTATTACCATGGTAGGTTACTTAATCGATGTGTTAAATTTGGTTTAAAAAGTTGGAATATTACATTTTTGGTATCAGAGCCTCGTGTTTCGAGGTTTCTGATTTTATATTTTAAAACGTTTTTTTTTCCTTTTGTAGTCATGGCAACATATGTATTAGCGACATGTGCACTTCCCTGTTTAGTAGATTTCTTAGTTAAGTTATAGATTGTCACCTTGTTATTACTTCTAGTGGTGGTTCTGTCCTAAGGAGGGGAGGAAGGGTAAGAAAAACAAGTTTGCAAATTTAATCGACTTATGCCGTAAGATAATGATGGATTTTTGAGATAACTGAGGCAGTAAATATCAAATAGTTGATAAGTGGGTGCATATATAAGAATAGTTTGATAGAAAGGGTTATCAGAACAATGATTATACTAACAAGGAAGTTGACTTCATTATCCAATTTTGGAAAATATGCAAAAAATATAATCCCTGTCATTTGGATATAGGCTTTTCTCATTTGAAGTTGGGCAATGTGGAGAGATTAAAGGAAGCATATATGTTATTAGTTGTATCATCACTTATCAAAAAGTGCAAATTGTTAGGACATTATTGGTGAAAGCTTACAAAAAGTAGTGAGGCAAATTACAAAACCTAGGAGTAGAAGTGTGTTAACTTGGGAGTAATTTAAAGAAAGTCCTTGGTTTCTATCTTTCCTGAGGCATTGGGATATAAAACAAGAGAGAGTGAATTTTTTATATTTAAACAAGAAAATATTTATGAAGAGCGGTTCGTAACTAATTATTTGGAGTTGTATAAGTTCCATGTATCTTCAGGATGTAAATGATTGTAAGTGGATGACGAAAATTTTTTAGATGAGGGTAGCAAGGTTGGATTTGAGTTAGAACCTTTGTATACTAGATAAAGAATCTGGAAAATTGCTGGATGTAGGGATAGGCCAAGAAAAAGATAAAAAGGAAGAAGTAAATTTTATCTCTCTATTTGAAACCTGCAAGAGGGAAAATAAAATAAAATAAAATATTCATAGTTTACGAAGTTCTAGTAATATGCAGTGCTAGTATCTAAAAACCACGAATTCATATAAATAAATAAATAAACATCCTTAGATGTTAGAAGCTAAGAGATATGGGGAACGACATGGAGGAAATTGTAGGAAGTATTCGAAGTGGGGAAGTTTAGGTCATACTTCAAGTTTTCTTTTAGTACTATGTGGTGATAAAGGACAAAAGAAGAAAGTATAAGCAGACTCTTTTGCTTAATTTTATGGTTATAGAATAAGCATGTATTTGATGATAAAATAAATTAATATATCTCTTGATTATATTGGAAATGGTAAAATGTGAGAGAATGGACTATTAGTTGGGCCCGTGTTTGTGCCTACTAGTGTCTAGTGAAAATTTTTATGATAGTTTGATTTGTTGGCTTGCATGGAAGAATTTACTGGATTATCACATAAGAACATTTGCTATCGGAAATTGAGGATAAATAGGAATGTTGATCATTGAGGAAGATTTTGATAGTAGCTTTGTACGTTATTAATGATAATGTTAAAAGGTTAAATACTTCCTTATAACTCGTCAAATACAATTAGTTATTAAGATAGTTAACTAATGTTATAATTGAGTGTTTTTCTTTTAAGGAAGAAAGAGTTTTAAAAGGATTTGGATTCAGTAAGTGGAGAAAGAGAATTGATTTTTGAAGTGAATTGGAAAGGAATATTTTGAGAAGTTGTGCCTTGAGTATAATTAGTAACAATAACAAGAATAAATGGGACAAACACCAAGATGTAAGAATGACGTTTGAATTGAGGACAAAATAGAATTGTTGTTGGAAACCATGGTGTGTAAACTGTGATCATGTACATAAGTGCATAGTGTGAATTTTAGAGTAGAATTTGGAATTGACTACAAAGGATGAAGATGATACTTGACGGATTTAGTTTGATGAGAAAGTAGGTATGGATTGTTTATTAATGATGCTGATATGAAAAGGGATAAATGTTTATATGGAAATTTATGATGGCTAACGAAAAAGAACTCCTATTAGAGGAATGTATTAATTTATTGAAGGATTTATTGAGTATTATGGAGCCTTAAGACAGGAATTCTATAGAAGCATGAAAATGATGATATTCCTTAGGATACATGGGCAACATGGAGATATAACTTGTGTTAAGTAATAGGTTTTGTCAAGAATTTGAAATATAAACACAAGAATTTTATGAAGTCTTACTGTTAGTTTCAAATTCCACTTTTTCTTAAAGAAGAATTTCGGCAAAACTATATTTTTGTAAGCAAAGTACTGCGGGAAAGTACCTTTTCATTACATTGAAAATTTTTTTTTCATATTTTGTGAACTTAAGGTATTGTTATTGTTAAGAATTTATTCGATGATTTGATCAAGTTAGAATTTTTCCATGAAGCGTTCAAGATCCAGTTTAAGGAATAGATGTTTTGTATGTGGTGACAAAAAAAAAAAAAAAGAGATATTTTGAACTATGGTTTACCCATTGGAAAACAAAAACCTTGAAATTTATGTTTTTGTGCTTGATAAAATTTTTTATAATTTCAGAGTTGTTTGATTACTCTCTTTCTTTCATGAATATTTTCACTGAGAGTACAAAGGGGGAAAAAATTTCAAACATTTTTAAAACATAACGTGCATTGATAAGCAATTTTTGAAAGTTATAAGATTTACAGATTCTCAATTTATTTAAGAATAAGAATATTAAAAGTAAGTTGTCAATTGGGTGATTGTTTTCAATGATAGGGTGAGAAAAAAATGATTGAGGTGTTGATTGAGGATATAAAATTTTAAATTGTATATTTTGGTTTTTAGTGGTTATCCATTTAGAAGAAGAAGAAGAAGAAGAAGCATTGGAAGGCTGTTGGATAAGATTTAAAAAAAAAAAAAAAAGAAACTAGATCCTAAGATGAGTTTTTTTTAATGATTCTAGAAATAAAGAATAATAATTATTTATGATCTTAATTTATGAGTGGGATTATCTAAATGTGGGAAGAAAAATATGAGCCTCAAGTGAGACTATAGGTTAGATCAGGAATTGCAAGAGTAGATTGTGAAGAATGACAGTGTATGAACAGAGAAGGTTTAATGGGTTCTTAATAAGAAGGGATAAGTAAAAAAAAAATTATGGGTGTTGGGGAATCAATAAATTATATAGCATAATAATAATGTTAACTATTTTTTTCCCAACTAATATGATTTTTATAAAGGAATAATAATGGCTATATTTAGGAAGGATTCAGACACTTAAAAATAGTGACGTTTGGGTGTGTGTGGTTGTGAAAGTATATAGCCTAAGATTAACATAAAAAGTTGGAGAAGAGAGAATTAAATTCATTGAGATTGTAACAATAGGGTGAAGTTTGTGATATAAGTTTTGTGACTGAAAAGAATGTTTTAATTAAGAAGATGATGATAGCTTTTTTTTTTTTAAAAAAAAAAAAAAGGGGGGATATGAATAGATTGGAAACAAGAGAAGTGTAGTAGGAACGTAACGTAAAAACATGTGAGATTTGAATTGATTTATGTTATTTATGTAGAAGTGAAATTCAAAGATAGTATAAGGAAGGACAATAGGAAAAGAGAATAAGGAAGATTATGATAGTGAATTTTGGGGACAAAATTTTTAAAAGGAGGGGAGAATTGTAACATCCCAATTTTACTCATATTATTTAAGCATTATTAGGAAACAATTTATTAAGTCATTTGAGGTGTAGAGTAAACTAATGCGTTATTTGAGATAAAAAAAAATATAGGAATAATAAAATATGATTGGAAATTTTGAGTAGTATATTTATTAATAATAAGTTGAATTTAATGAGATTAGTTTATGTGAATGGGAAATTACCATATAATTATTTGAGTATAAAAAGTTTATCACAAATGGATTAAATTTTTTGATAATAATCCCATATTGTAAATTTAAAGGAAAAAAAAAAGAGAGATAACTTAATAAGATGTGGAGTGATTAAATAAAGGTATTTAAAATATCTTAATACCAAAATGATTATGATTATTTATATGTTATGAAGATTTTATTTAAGAAAAATACACACATATAACTTAATCATTGGTACCATTCTTAAAGATTCAATAGGTTATGAATAATTTTTATGTTATGAAAAAAAAATGTAGAAGTGGAAATTAAAAAAAAAAAGAAAGAAAGAAAGAAAAAGGAGGAGGAGAAAGTGAAAGAATAAAATTAGAAAAGAAAAAGAAAAGAAAAGAACTAAAAGAGAGTGAAATAATATAAAAAAAATAGAAAGTGGGACCCACATCACTATTTTATAATCATCTTGTTCATTCCTTCTCCAGTGCGCCTCACTGCCCGTCTTTCGGTGTTCGTCCAGCAGCTTCATTGCTCCATTAATGGAGAAGTTGAGATGTCTTTGAGCTTCATTTCTTCCCCATAAAATTCCCCAATAACCACACTTATTTCCTAAATATTTTTCTGTTCATTGAGAGCTTTCTAGAAGTATAGATTGTGGTAGGAGAAAAACAAGTTTGAAGATTAGGGCTTGAAGCAAGTATGGAGTTTCAACAAATGGGAACCATAAGTTTGTAGAGGTGAGTAATTATTGACGTTTAATCGGTTTAGAATTTTTATATTACATTAATTGAGAGATTTAGAGTTGGGGTTTGATTGTTAGAGAAATGTTATGATTGAAGATGATAGTTTTACTGATTAAGCTTGAGTTTAATGGTTGAGTTAAGTTTATTGGAGGTAAAATTGATATTTAATCGGTTTATAATGTTGTTTAAGCTTGTAAAATGGAAATGGGTATTTTGGTTGGAACCCTAAGTTGGAGAAATTGGGGATTTTGATCAATTTGAATTATTTTGAGTTAGTTGTTGGTTCAAATGAATTATTGGAATTTAGAAATGATGGGAATGGCATTATAATGAAGAATTAGACATTATAAGTGAGATTTAAAAGTTAGAGGTAGAGTTAGAGACTTTAAGTTTATGTAATTATCTTGAATATTTATTTGGCAATTTGAGTAATGAGAAATGGTATAATAATTATGTAGATTGAAGTTAGATTGTTTGGTGTTGGCAAATTGGAAGCACCCAAGTGTTAGTAATAATAAGCTTGGAGTAGAGGTAACATTGGTTATTCTTTTATATACTTGTCAACTATATATATATACACACTAAATTGTTTTGGGATTTGTTGTGCCTATGGAGGGCTTAATTTGGAATTATATATTTAATAGAAACTAATATTATACTTAGAAACTATTCAAGCATGCTTGTGTGTATTAGAACTCATGGATTGGTATTTTGGAAATTGTTTAAGCATGCTTGTGTGTGATAATGGAAAGATTTGGAAATGATGTTATGTTTTAGATAATGAATACATTTGTTATGGTTCCTTAAGTTGAAATAGTATTATTATCTTCATGATTATTGAGATGATGTATATTTTTTATCGATATTGTTTGGGGCCATACTCATGATTTGGAACTCGAATATACATGCCATGATTGTGATTGATTGCCTTTGATGCAAGTAGATGGTTGTGGAGTGGGGATAGGAGATTTTGTGTAAGTTAATACCACGTGGTATGCCATCACTCGGTGCACAGTGGATGGCACTTGTCAGGGCCCCTTCTTCCATGTTTTCCTTTGGCCGGGATTTCATTGGAGCTGTGGGACATGTGACACCTCCTTAGTTTTATTCTTTTAAGGAGGGGAGCCATAGTCCAGACTTGAGCTCTGCACCTTTGGCCAGGTACATCTTAAGAACTGGTGAGCTTGAGACAATCCAGTTAAATGGATGAGTTTCTGTTGGACTATGTGTTAGCCTATGACTCCAGTCAGCGGTTATAAGGCTGGTTCGGGGTAATAAGGATGATATGTGCATCAATCACTTGCTTGGCATGTTATATATGTGATTTATGATTTGAATATGATAAAGTTTTTGTATAATTATTTTTGTGACAAGGTTGACACACGTTTTTGTGAAATCTCTTGTGGATGATATTTGGAAAACGAATTGCGATTTTCAATCATTTTGGAACCTATTTGGAAGGGGGTTTTGATAACCGAATCGAGAATTAGTTTGTTAAATGTTTTATGTAAAGAGTAATATAAATTAATTATTGTAAGCTGAACTTGATTTTAGAGCCGTATGTTCTCGATCTCGGTTTGCATGTATATTTCTGAATAACCAATGTTTACTGAGATCTTTGGATCTCACGGTTGCTATATATACGTTTTTTTTTCAGGTGAGATATGAGTAGGGCCGCAGGGAAGTTGGTAAGAGGGTGAGTGTAGTTGCAGGCTCTCATTAAGGTTCCTCTTATTTGCACATGTCTTCCTATTTACATATGTAATGCCATGACCTTGGAACTATTTAAATCGTGATTTGAGAATTCTATATAAATTGAGTATTGTGAACTCTGGTTTTGGAAATGATTGGTTTTGGTGTTTGATTGAGATATTCGATAAATGTTTGTTATTATTGAGTGGAGCCCCCTATTGCTGTGATTGTGTGATAATGGATTTGGATTAAGAGATTTAATAAATTGTTATCTGGGCTTATGGAAGGACTGTTGTGTAGTTGGCTTTCGGATGCCCGAGACCCAATTGTTTATCAGGGATCCCTAGTACTTACTTCCGCTGTGTTTAGAAAATGATTTATCAAATTATTTTGATTATGTTCTATTAATCGGGGATGACATTCTATTGTTAAGTTTTCCCTTTTTCTACCTTGATTAGCTTTTCAAATTATTGTTTAGAACTTTCTACCATGAATTTTTTTTTATTGTTTGAGTTTGAACTTTTTATTACCATGGTAGGTTACTTAATCGATGTGTTAAATTTGGTTTAAAAAGTTGGAATATTACATCATGTGTAGAAGATGATGGACCGGCAGAAGGTCCAGGACCCAAAGAGTCCAATCATGCCAGAATCAATTTCAAGGTCTCACCCTGGGCACGTTGCTCAGCTAGCAACTCTTCGTGCCTCTTATCCATCCTTTTAACCTGCTCACCTATCTTGTAATTCATGTGAGTTATCAACTCAGCATTGGTGTTGGCAATGTCCACATGGAATCCCTTGAGCATATTCTCCTAAAGTGTTGGAGTGTGGCATTGAAAAATGAGGGTGTAGAGGTAGTGGCAGTTGGAGCCGAAGACTGAGTGTTATCCATCTTACTCGTCTCGGTCTCGGTCTTCTTCTTCTTCTTAGACCCAGACTCCAGAGGACCCTTGAGAGGAATATCAATGTTGAGCTTGCCAATTTGATTTCTCCCAACCGGAGTCACTCTCTCAATATGCTCTTTACTCTCCAAGTACCATATCTTATTTTCCTTCAGAATGAGTGAAACAATCTAAGGATATGGCATAGGTGTAGTAGCTTTCCCATCTACTCTGCACCTCTTCATCTCAGAAAATATGTACTCCCCCAAATCCTTTTATTCCTTCAGGAGTACGGAAGCAAACCATCTAAAGTCCCTATTAGAAAAGTGGGTATAATTGTTGGCCTTATTCACAAGGGATCTAGAGTATATATACTATAGAACCCTATGATGATCGCACATGTCACTAGGTTTGAAGTTCAAAGGGCCTACTAGCTCACCAAGTTTAAGAAAAGAGAAAATTTGGTTTGAATCAAGTTTAGAGTAAATGTCATCTGGTGGGTTCTCTATTCCTAACCACATATTGATCCTTGAAGGTGAGATAAGTATCTTTTGGCCTCTAACAGTGGTAGTCATCTCTTCCTCTGCAGAATTTCTATTGGGTTCATCTAGAATCTCAAGATTACAGTAAAAGTGTGTGACTACTTTTGTGCAAAAAGGAAGTCTAATAGATAGCCAAGGCATAAATGGTTCTAGAAAGGGACTAAGATCATGCTTCATTACCTCCTGAAGTACTTTGAGGTCCACATAGTGAGTCTTGCATACTTTTCTCCTTGAGAACTGAGTGAGATACTTCTGGGACTCCTATAGCTTGTTGACATTAAACCCCTTTGGAGGTTTAGTGATCTCCTCTTCTGGCAATACAGATTTCTTTGAAGACTGCCCCTTCTCAAGTTGATCTAGAATGCCAGCCATTGCCTTAGCCACATTCACATCATAATTGGGCTTTTTGGATGGTTTTAGAGTGAAAGAGGGAGTAGATGAATCCGAAGGTGGAGGAGAAGGAGACTTGGCACTTTTGCCTCTCCCAGTAGAGGTGCTCTTCTTGGATTGAGCCCTTGTAACCACTGGCTCTTTAATCAGAACACCTTTTGGTTTCGATTGAGGTTTGGGTTGGACTTTAGCTTTAGATCTAGGTGTGAGTTTTCTTCACTTTCTGGGAGGAGAAGAAAGAGGGTTAGAGAGTTGTGGGGATCCAGAGGAATCTGTGGGAGTAAGGATTTTGGTTCTAACCAGTTTGAATCAGTGAAAGACTTTGAAAAAACCAGAAAACAGAGTGAAAGTCGCGAGTTAGGTCAGGAAAAATCTAAACAGAATAGGTGGTTTTTGAAGTTGAAAATCAATGGGTTTTGACGGAAATGAAGTAAGAAAGAGATTATGAAAAATTTTTGTGAGAGAACTGGGTGATTTACTTGAGGAGATTTTGTGGAAATGATCAAGTTTGCAACTGATAAAGACCTAGAACCCGATGTTACTCGAGGCCCTACTCAAGTAAATATCATGTTTACTCGAGTCCCTACTCGAGTGATCATACAGAAAATTTCCAAAATAATTCATTTAAATTGCGTACCTGGCATGAATAATATTGTAATTATCTATGTATGTTCCCTCGATCATTTTATATCCATTTTAGAGCAGATTTGAGTCAATTCTCATCAAATTTGTGATCTGGACCTGTAGTTACTCGAGTCCTTACTCAAGTAACCTTCAAGTTTACTCGAGGCTCTCCTCGGGTAACCTGTCATTTCTAGTTTGAACTGTTTATTTCTCACCAAATGAACCGTTTGATTTAAAATCCAGGTAACTTGATATGTTACTTCCAGTTTTGGAAGACCATTACTCGAGTACATACTCGAGTAAAGTGCTCTTTTACTTCAAGTTGTTCCTCAGGTAATGCTTCACTGTCAGTCATTACTTGAAGTTGGTACTCCAGTAATGATGTCCTCTGATAACCTCTGTTTTTATTTCTCAGAACAGAGTTTTAATCTTCCTGCAAAACAAGTTTCTACATACTCCGATGCTTAAATTAGTAATCATCAAAACATTATCAAATACTTTAATCGAACATTATGAGAAACTGAAATAACTCACAATTCATTGGGATTTACCATTCCCAATTCTCTTCTAATGTATAGAAATTGATCTTTTGCAAGAGGTTTGGTGAAGATATCAACTAGTTAAAGATGAGTAGGAATGAATATCACTTTCACATCTTTCTTTTGAACATGATCTCTGATAAAGTGATGTCTGACATCGATATGCTTGGTTCTAGAGTGTTGAATTGGATTCTTTGCCAAGCTTATCATACTAGTATTGTCACAATAGATTGGTATTTCTTTGAGATAAAAACCAAGATCTTGTAGTTTTTGTTTTAACCATATCACTTGTGCACAACAACTTGAAACTGCAACATATTCGGCTTCTGTTGACAAAAGAGACACTGTATTTTGTTTCTTGCTAAACCATGAGACAAGAGATCCTCTAAGAAATTGTCCTTGTCCACTGGTGCTCTTTCTGTCTGTCTTGTATCCTCCATGATCTGAATCTGAATATGCAACAAGATATTCACTTCTTCCTTTAGGATACCACAGACCCAAATCTGGTGTGTCAGCAAGGTATCTAAAGATTCGTTTGACAGTTTCGGCATGTGATTCCTTTGGTGCTGATTGATATCTTGCACATATGCCAACACTAAATTGGATGTCAGGTCTGCTTGCCGTGAGATAGAGTAATGATCCAATCATTCCTCTATATTTTGTGATGTTGTAGTCTTTCCCTTTGACATCAGATCTAGTAACGTAGTTGAGCTCATAGGTGTGTCCGTTCCATTTGCTTCATCCATTCCATACTTCTTCAATAGCTCTCTCAAGTACTTTGTTTGAGAGATGAAAATTCCATTCATTCTTTGTTTGATTTGTAAACTAAGAAAGAAATTTAATTCTCCCATCATTGGCATCTCAAACTCTCCTTGCATTATCTCAGAAAATTCCTTATATAGAGATTCATTTGTAGCACCGAAAACAATATCATCAACATATATTTGAACAATTAAAATATCATCACATTTTCGTTTTATAAAAAGTGTTGTATCAACTTTTCCTCGTACAAAACCTTTACTGAGCCTTTCGTACCATGCTTTAGGAGTTTGTTTTAAACCATATAAAGCCTTTTTGAGTTTGAAAACATAGTCCGGTTTAGTTACATCTTCAAAACCTGGAGGTTGCTCTACGTATACTTCTTCCATAATGTATCCATTTAGAAATGCACTCTTTACATCCATTTGATAGAGTTTAAATTATTTGATGCACGTAAAGGCTAAGAGTATGCGTATAGCTTCCAATCTAGCCACTGGAGCATACGTTTCCTCATAATCAATCCCTTCTTCCTGATTGTAGCCTTTGGCCACCAATCTTGCCTTGTTTCTGACAATAATTGCGGATTTATCGAGTTTGTTCTTGAATACCCATTTAATGCCAATGATCGGATGATCTTTGGGTCGGGGTACTAAATCCCAAACTTGATTTCTTTCAAATTGATTTAGTTTTTCTTGCATTGCTATAACCCAATCATTGTCTGATAGAGCTTCATCAATATTAGAAAGTTCAATCTCAGAAATGAATGCAGAAAAACTTAATTGAAAATTCTATTTCTAGTTGTGATTCCTTCATTCACATCTCCTATGATTTGATCTAAGGGATGACTTTTATTGTATTTCCAGGCTCTAGGTTGTCCTAGTGATTGCTCTTCCTCCTTGGTTTCATCAACTTCTGGAATAAGAGATTTAGAAATAGATTGACCATTTTCTTGATTTAAAACAACTTCCTGTTCTTCATCAATGGTTTTGTCAAAGGATTCAAATTCATCAAAAACAATGTGAATTGATTCTTCAACAACACATGTTCTTTTATTGAAAACTCTATATGCTTTACTTTGGTTAGAATACCCTAGGAAAATTCCTTCATCAGTTTTAGAATCAAATTTTCCCAAGTTATCTTTACCATTATTATGAATGAAACACTTACAACCGAAGATGTGTAGATGAGTAATGTTTGGCTTCCTTCCTTTGTACAGCTCGTATGGTATCTTTCCAAGTTTTGTTCTAATATATGCTCTATTTGAAATATAGCATGTTGTACTCATAGCATCAGCCCAGAAAACTTGAGATACGTTCTTTTCATTTAACATTGCTCTAGCCATTTCAGTAAGTACTCTATTCTTACGTTTCACGACTCCATTTTGTTGAGGCGGCCTTGGAGCAAAGAAATTGTGATCAACGCCATTAGCATCACAATATTCTTCAAAGGCTTGATTTTCAAATTCTCTACCATGATCAGTCCTAATACCTGCAATGGACATACCTTTCTCATTTTGCACTTTCTTGGCAAAAACAATAAATTCTTCAAAGGTTTCATCCTTTGATGATAGAAAAATAACCCATGTAAATCTGGAAAAATCATCAACAATGACCAACGAATATAAGTTGCCACCAAGACTCTTTACTCTTGCTGGGCCAACTAGATCCATATGCAATAATTGTAGTGGTCTATTTGTTGAAATCTCATTTTTCAATTTGAAAGATGATTTAGTTTGTTTACCCTTTTGACATGCGTCACAAATCAAATTGTTTTTGAAATTTACTTTGGGTAATCCAATAACTAAATCCTTTTTGAGTAATTTGCCTATTTGATGCATGTTGACATGAGCCAATCTCTTATGCCATAGCCAACTTTCATCGGCATTACTTAGAAAACAGTTTTCAGATTCATTTCTACTAATATCTAGAGTATAGCAGTTACCTTCCCTTTTTGCTCTGAGTTTAGCCTTGATATTCTTCTTATCAAGTAGTAAGTCTTTCTTCTTGACAATCAGACATTCCTCTGAATCAAATATTATACAGTTGTCTTTATCTGCACTTTGACTTACACTCAGCAAATTATGACACAAGCCTTCAACATAATATACATCTTTGACTTGTATTCCTTTGTCATTTTTTATTTCACCAATTCCTACTATCTTTCCGGATTGATTTCCTCCAAATTTTACCTTTTCACCTTCCTTAGGTTGTAATGTGGTAAAACATTCGAAATCCCCGGTCATATGTCTAAAGCATCCACTGTCTATGTACCATTTGTTGTTTTTGGATGCCTTGAGACATATCTGCAATCAAATAACTAAGTCTTAGGTACCCACATCTTTTTTGGTCCTTTTGGGTTAGTACAAATAATTTTCTGAACATATGAGCCTTTAGGTACTCATTTATAGGTTCCTATGTTTCCTTTCTTCTTATGAATGCATGAAGAAGTATAATGACCATTTCTATTACAGTAATTACAAAATGCAAAAGGATTCGATGTATGCACAGAATGCTGGAAATAATTCAAATACGACTTACCTCCTGCTTTCTTTCTACCTTTCCTTTTATCTGATTTTGGATCATATCCAATTCCAGATCTGTCATTTACAAATCGTTATGCATTTAAAATAACATTTAGCATCTCACTTCCTTGTGTAAATTTTTCAAGAGTTTTTGTAAGATCAGTATTTTTCTTTTTCAAAGAAGAACAATTTTCACAATTCTTTTCTGAACTTTCTTTAAGTTCAATTTCAAGAGCTTTGTTTTTCTTTTTGAAAATGATTAATTCTTTAACTACTTTGATGAATTCAGAATGTAAAGCATTATATTCAGAGAGTAATTCATCATAGGTAGGATCAGAATCATTTACCTCTTCTTCTGTTTCTTCTTGAGCAACAAGACATAAATTGGCTACTTCTTCCTCATCACTTTCTTTGTCAGAGGAGCTATCACCCCCATATAGCAGATATGAAGGCCTTCTTTTTGATAAAGAATTTGCCTTTTCTCTTTTCTTTTCTCTTTTGATTCAGTTCTGGACATTCTGATTTGATATGTCTTGGTTTTCCACATTCGTAGCAAATGATATGATCTTTGCTGCTAGTTCCTCCTTTTTGAAAGTGTTTAAATCCTTATCCTTTCTTGTAGAACTTTCTGAATCGTTTTATGATTAGGCCCATTTCATCATCGTCAAACTCCTCATCCTCATCTTGATTTTCTTCTTTTGCATTTAGTGCTAGGCCTTTCTTTCTCTTGTCACCGATGTCATCTAGTTCCCGTTTGAACTTTAGTTTGCTTTCATATTCAGAAAGGCTTCCAAATAGAGAAGCAACTAATCTCATTGATTCTCCTTTTGCTTCTTCTATTGCAGTGACTTTGGCCTCCCATTCTTTAGAAAGAATATTCAAAATCTTTCATACTTGGGTATGTTGATCATAGATTTTTCCAAGTGCTGAAAGTTGATTAATAAGATGAGTATATCTAAGTTCGAATTCAGATATTAACTCACCTGATTTCATTCGAAGTAGATCAAATTCAGTGACCAAGGTATTGATCCGATTCTCCTTTATTCCTAAAGTTCCTTCATGAGCTATTTCCAGAGCTTCCCACATTTCCTTTGCTATTGGAAGTGTGCAAATTATGAAGTATTCACTTTGACTCAAAGCACTTTATAACATCAAAATTACTTTGCTGTTGAGAGTGATAAGTTTCTTGTCATTCTCATTATATTCTGCTAGCGTCTTGGGAATTTTTTGAGAATCTACAATCTTTGTAGGTTGATAGTTTCCACTCTCAATCGCATCCCATAGCCCATATTCAGTAGCCATCACGAATACTCTAAACTTTGCTTTCTAGAAAGAAAAGTGTTCTCCACTAAAACTTGGAGGTCTAGTGATGGATGCTCTGCCAGGAAGAATTCCTTCACCCATGCTTGCCATTAGATCCTTCTTAGGTTGTTAAACCTTAACAAGAAGACCTACACTTTGATACCAAATGTTAGAGCAAGCGTTTCACCCAAGAGGGGGGTGAATTGGGTGATACTAAAATTTCGTTGCAAATATAAAAACTTGACGGTGAATATAAAGCAATAAAGAGTAAGGAGAAATATCACCGAAGTGTACACCGAGAGTTATACTGGTTCGGCCACAACCACTTTGACCTACGTCCAGTCCTCAGAGCTTCTCTGAGAGTTTCACTATAACTTCCAAGATTCAGTGGGTTCTTGGCACCTCAGTACAAGCAAGTTCCTTCGCCTAGACACTCGCTCCCCCTTACAAGTTGTAATCCAATCCCAACTTAAGGTTCCACAACCTTAAGTTATCTTAATAACAAATATTGAGTTTGAATGAAATATCTCTCTCACAGAGTAAATAAGAATCACTGAAGTATAGAATTACAAGTATAATGTAAAATAGACTAATGAGCTTGATAATGCGTTCATGTGTGTTCTTGTTCTTTTTCTCTGTTTGGATGTTCCTGTATATATAGATGTGTTGGTAATGATTGTTGGAACGTTTTTCTTCATGTCCGTTAGATAGTGTGCAGCCACTATTGACTTTTCCAGTATTTGAAAAAATATCCGTTTGCGGTAGGTGGCA
Source organism: Inga oerstediana (assembly GCA_963210345.1). Taxonomy (NCBI): domain Eukaryota; kingdom Viridiplantae; phylum Streptophyta; class Magnoliopsida; order Fabales; family Fabaceae; genus Inga; species Inga oerstediana. The sequence goes on from OY723406.1 coordinate 35,033,804, forward strand.
TTTGAACGTTGCATTTGACTTTCCTTATTTGGTAAGATCTTTTCATTGTTTATCTATGGATATGCTAAGAATACTAATACAATGAAAGGTTAATCACATAGAAAACAAATCAATGAATGTTGGAATGATTTCTCAAATTCTGAACTTGCATACTCAAGTAGCTACTCGAGTATTCATTAAAGTTTACTCGAGTACTTACTCGAGTATCATCGGGAAAACTTTGATAAATCGGGTATGGCACATTTTCTTCACAGGTTACTCGAGTAGCAACTCGAGTAAACTTGCAAATAAACTTTAGGTTACTCGATATTTTACTCCAGTAATGTTGGCAGGATTTCAAGGCCGAGAGCACTTCAAGTTTGATTACCTTGTTACTCGAGTGCTTACTCGAGTAAACATAAATTTTCTACATAGCTTACTTGGGTAATGACTTGAAGTTTTCGTGCAACTAATACTTCATACTCGAGTAGTGACTTAAAGTTTTTCTTCTAAATAACTCTTCATACTCGAGTAGTGACTTGAAGTGAAGTGTGAGAAAAGCATTTCATGTTATTCGAGTATTACCTTCAGGTTTTGACTTACCACAGTGAGTTACTCGAGTAGCTCCTCGAGTAACATTGGCAGGGTTGAAAATGCCAAGAGCAACACATTTCTTGAAACAGAGTAACTTGAGTATAGACTCGAGTATCATTGGCAGGGTTGAAAATGCCGAGACTAACTGGAAGTCTTTGACATGGTTACTCGAGTACTTAATCGAGTAAAGTTGGTAGGCCGAGAGCAACTGCCAGTGATTTACCTGGTTACTCGAGTAGCTACTCGAGTAACATTGGCAGGCCGAGAGCAACTTGGAGTCATTTACCTTTTTTCTCAAGTACTTACTCGAGTAACATTGGCAGGTTACTTGAAGGTTGACCTGGTTACTTCAAGTTTTTGTCTCATTACTCGAGTACTTACTCGAGTAACCCTTTAGAAAACTTGCCACTGATGAAGTTTCTCAGCTTTCTTTCTTGGTCTTTCTTCATTACTCCATGCTTACTTCAAGTGATGATTTTGCCCTGTTATTACTTTGTTCAAACTTATTTGTTTATCAAATCTATACCATCCTTTGTTATCATTAAAACATGAGAGATCTAACACACATAAGCAGGAACTTGTAGCTATGATAGGAGCGATCACCTTAAAACCTAGAAAAAAATGACAAAAACGAAAAATAATGAATGAATACCAAATCATTGGGTTGCCTCCCAACAAGCACTTGTTTTATAGTCTTCAGCCTGACTATGTCAGTAGGTCATAGAGGTTGAAACAAGCAGTGCCAATGTATTACAGGGAAGGATGCAGAGGTGTTCATAACTTGCTCACTTTGCCTATAAGCATTCCACACAACATTTTTTTCAACAAAGATAGTTGTGTTAAGGAGCTCTTTAGTGGCAAATGAATCCAATTTCATTGGATTGAGGTCATCTATCACAACAACCCTTACATATTGTTTAAAGTCATTTTGATACTTTGTTGCTTTGTCCCTTTTAAACTTGACTTGCTCATCACCAAGTCATAGAATTTTCTCTCCTTGTTCGATATCTACCAATGAGCTTGTAGTAGCAGGAATGGTCTCCAACAATTATTGGAATCTCTTGATCCTCTTCCATGTCAAGAACAATAAAGTCAATAGGATATATAAAAGAGCCAACTTTCACCAGCACATCATTAATGATACCATATGGATAAGAGAAACTTTGATCAGATAGGTTGAGTGTAATAGTTATGGATTGGTCACCCCCAACTGAAGTTTCTTAAAAAGAGATAGATGCATAAGATTCACAGGAGACCCCAAATCACTCAGTGCACGACCTTCAAATTTGTCACTAATCATGCATGGAATAGTGAAAGAACTAGGATCTTTACACTTTAAAGGAATATTAGGCTTAATGACACTAGTGATCTCCTTAGTCAGTGCTACAGTTGCAAATTCAGTAAAATGCTTCTTCTTACTTAACATCTCTTTTAGGTACTTGGTATACTTAGGCATTTTCTTCAAAGCTTCTATCAATGGGATGTTAATGTGTAATTACTTGAAGATATCCAAAAACTTCTTGTATTGCTCATCAAATGATTTCTTTTGAAATCTTTGAGGTAATGGTAGAGGTGGTCTCTATTTAGGAGTTTCAGTAGTTGTCATCTTTTTCTTTACCTCTTTTGTTTGGGAGTCCATGTCCCCATCTAATCGCTTAACCTTTTGTGTCAACCTTTTATCATTTTCTATAAGAACCTCAAGAGTTTCTTTGCCATTATAACTTGAAGGCTTTGTTGTTGGCTACTGCACTTCAAGTAATTCTTTACTACTTCTAAGGGGTAATGGCTTTGCATTCCGCTTTTCCATCTCTACAAGGATTTGGTACGATATTACTTGGCAATTCTCTTTGTTGTAATGCATTCATAGCAATTGTAAGTTGCCCTATTTGTATCTCAAGATTCTTGATGGATAATTCTAACCTTGCATTAGTAGCAGCTTGATCATGAGTACTCTTTAATTGAAAACTCATGAGTTGAGATATCATTGCCTCTAGATCAGTTTTGGGCTCTTGAGTAGGAATGGATTTGTTTTCCAATTGATAGAAGCCAGGAGGTGAAACTTGCTTTGCATTAGAAGTTGATGCTTCATTAAGAGTTGCACCATTTTTCCAAGAGAAGGTAGGATTTTTATGCCACCCAGAATTGTAGTTATTTGAGTATGGATCGCTTTGATTATTACCACGATAATTTCCTGCATAGTTTACTGGCTCTATCCTTTAGGATATAAGGCATTGTCAATTAGCATGGCTATTTCCACAATAATCATAAGGCGCATAAATATCATTCACTCCCATGTGTCAATCATTGGAAATGTTTGCTTGAGCTTCTAGGTAGTCAAACCTCTTGTTGATAGTATGTAACATTGCCATTAACTGTGAAGAAGGGTCCTCAGTAACTTTCTTCACTAATCTTCTTTCATTATTGTTCTGGATAAAGTCAGCTGATAAGTTATCTAAATATTTCCAGACATGATTTACTGGTTGCTTTGTGATTCCCCCATTAGTGACAGCGTTCAATTCTGATTTAGATTCAGGAGTCAAACGAGTACAGAAGATTTGAAGCAATACCCTTTTTTCTAGATTATGACTTAGACTTTGCCTAACAAGCAACTTAAATCTCTCCCAAGCTTCATACAAATGTTCACGAAGCTATTGACAAAAGTTAGTCAGAGCAGCTCTTGCTTCTACCATTTTGTTGTGTAGAAAGAATCTTGATCTGAACTTTTCTTCCAAGGTCTCCCAAGAGGTTATGCTACCCTCTTCTAAACCATTAAGCCATTCTTTGGCTTTTCCTTATAGAGAGTATGGAAAGAGCCGAAGACGAATCATATCACTAGGAACTCCATTCTGCTTGAAACAGTCACAAACATCAAGAAATTGTATGAGATGCCGATTTGGATCTTCTGTGTTGTTTCCTGCATACTAACCCTGTTGTTCAAGAATCTTAAGAATAGCTTGCTTGATTTCAAAATTGTTGGGTTGAAACGTGGGTACTTTGATTCTAGACTGATAACCTCGAGATCACCTTCCTAGAAAATCATTGACACCCAATATGTCATTCTCATCCTGAGCCATCTCTTTGCTTATGGTTTCTTCTTCCTCGTGATCTGAATGCTGAGGTGGTGTTGTCTCTAAAAGTTCGCTAACCTTCATTGTCTTAGATGTTTTCTTTGTTGTCCCTAACATATAATGTAAAGCACTTCAAAGACAAAGAGACAAAGATTAAGTATCAAACCTAAAAACAAAAAAAAAACATTGCTTAAGCTTAAAATGCTAAAGGTCCTCTAAAATTAAAAATTAGTTGCCTTGATTCCCTGACAACAACGCAAAAACTTGATGCACTCCGCAAGTATACGGGTTGTGCCAAGTAATAAAGTGATAAGTAGAGTATCGTCCCACGAGGAATCAATCATTTAATTTTTAGGTATTAAAATATCAATTTCTTTTAAGTCAAACGAATCTAGTTATGAGAAAATTCAAAGAAAATTAATTAATGAAAACTATCAATATCAAACACAACCTAGAGTCACCAATCCCTCACTAGTGCCCCAAATCTTAAATCCATTTAATTAGTTAATATAAAATATTAATTTTGGTAATTTCAAGTATAAATAGTTATAAGTATCTGTCGGTTCCTCACAACCTTCTCTTAAGTATAACTGTTATGTCTAACCTAATTACTCAAGAGGCAAGATAACTCTAATACACTTTTCAACAATTATATGAGGCTATTAGGTATAATCATAATTTAATCCCATATTACTTAATCTCAGAGCCTAATTAAAATTCCCTTCGTCAAGGTAAATCCTAATGCTTAAATTCACATTTAATGGTGGCCAATCATCAAACAGACATATCAAAATAAGATTAAGTAATCAAAATTAACATAAATCATAACTAATAAATCATAGAAATAAAATATAGGTCACTAGTAAGTTTATAGTTTCCCTATGTCTAAAAAAAATATTAGTCACTCATGGCTAAAGGAAAATTCATAATGAAATATTAAATTCAGATTTAACAGCAAGAAAAACAAAGGATGAAACAAAGAGAACAAATATGTCGAAATCTCCCTTCCCGCGTGAATCCTCTCCATCAAGTCGTTGCTGGAAAACTCCACGAGATGATGCCTCTATTTCGCTGCCTTTATTATTCTTGACGTTGCTCAAGTCACTGCCGTCCCTCCAGTTGCTCTCCAGCTACGTTCGTTGCTCCCTTTTATAGATACGAGTTTGGTCTTGGGTTGCGTATACGTTCATTCTTTATCCAAATCTGTGATCTTTTTTTCATTCAAAAAGATAGATCATGTTACTGTGTGAATCTCTTCCATCCACCAGATCACAATCGGTTTTTTATTTTTTTCCTTGCGTGGGGTTAACATCTTTTTTTGGTAAGTCTTTATCTCTTCCCCCTTGTCTTACGTAGTTTTCTTCTTTCTTTTGATCTTTATCAATATATATATTTCTTGATGAATTCCTCTAGTGCCCATTATCGCTAATACCTCCAGCAAGGTTAAAATAAGATATGTGGTTAGATTTTGTATAAAATATCTTTTTATCCTAAACTCAATAAAAGGATAGAAAATATATAAAAGATAATTAAATAGATACAAAATATCATTAAATTTAATCAATTGTGTTCTAAAATCTGTATCTATTTAATTATAAAATATATTTTTATCAGGTTCTTCATTAACAAGGCTCTAGTACCATGAAAGCTTGATAAGAAGAAGAACCAAGGATGAAAAAATACCCAGCCAGCCTTGGTTGACTGTCACACACTATTATTTATAATAATGTCCGAAGTCCAAATATTGCAACTAGTGGGCCTAAGCCTCAAGCCCAACAATTCATATTACAATAACTCCTAATACAGTCCAATATTCAGAATGCTATGGCTACAATATCAATACTCTGACAACAACATAATAAACACTGATGCCACAAAACACTAATACATAGCCTATATCAAGTCCCTTATTTACATGGCTAGGAAATGATCCTTCAATGCACGCACGGCAGGGATGTCAGGATCTATAAGTATTATGGTGGCATCCCAAAAAGACCAAACAGCAGCAATTCCTGTATCAAAAAAATGACAGCAAAGATAAGAAATATGGAACATCGTGAACTAAAAATAATAATATCGGAATGTTACATTTCAATCAATTGCTGATGTCCACACCTTGTGATGTAAGCTGGCCGGCACACAGTATTCTACGAGAATAAACAGAAGAGCACCCTCTTCTGACAATGAACCTGTCGCCTCAACGCGTTGCTTAATAGAGTCAACTGATCAACGACCCACGCGGAATACAATCAACTCGTTTCTCTTCCCTTGAAATATGCATCAAACATTGTTTCATGTTTCTGCAATTAAAAAAAATTAAAACATAATATTTGGGATAGATTTAAAGAATATGCACCACTGAAAACCAACCCTGCAACATTCAAGAGACAGCACCAATTCTTTCTCATACCCACCCGTACGCTTCATGAGTTGTACTACACTACTCCGCCGAATGTAACCAACATAGGGCTGGAAAAAAAAGAAGTTGATTCAGATAAACAAATTCTTGACAGTTGCATTCTCTGTAAACCATTACAGGAACAACAATAGTTCGAACTTCATACCAATAAATCTATGTCTAGGGGTAGAATATTATCTGCACTGAAACATGACATGACTCTTAAACAACGTGGTGGCAGATTGCGGGAAGTCTCCTGAACTACACTGTTTTCGTCAAACACAAGATGAAAATAATCGTGAACTTGTTCGCCACCGTGGTCGACAGTAATTCCAGCGATCAGAACCGATCGATGCTGAATCGGTCTCCAAAGGAATGCGTCCATAGCTCGATTAGAGTGAACAAATCTGAGTATAAAGGTACCCTATGAAAAAAAGAAAAATTACCGTTAAGAATCAAGGCTAAACTGGACCGATTAGTAATAACTAAATATTGCAATTTTAAACCGTTTCATCAAAGAAGACAACATCAACACCAACAAAATCACGAACAGAATGATTCTGTGATTCATGAGTGCAACCGATTTCTCTGGTGATTAACCAATCCACCATTAGATGCAAATGACATTGCACAACACTGACATCTAAGTCGTCGATAATTCCTTCACGTAACTCTTCCATCTGACAAAGCATATCTTACAGCATTGGTGCAAATGCTGTAAACAGAATATAATCTATCTATCTATCTATTAATCTATTAATCTATTAATTAATATATAAAAGCAGGGCCGAAAGCAGGTCCTCCCAAGGTGCGCCAAGTGGCAGCACTATATGTCAGATAAATAAATCATTTTTCATTTTTTTATTCATTTTTGTTTATTCTATATGTTTAAATATAAATAAAAAAAATTTAATTCTGAATTTTGAATTTTAGGTAACCATCAGTGTTACAGTTTGTGATTGGATAATATGCAGTTTGAAATAAAATAATTTTAAATTGTAGGTAATTGTTGTTGTCCTTTTTTGTCCTATGCTTTTATTGATTATTATTGTGTTAAATTATTCATTAAATAAACTGGATTAATTATATAGAATCTAGAATTTTTGACAAAATTTCTATCATCTACAATAATTATTTTTTAAGAAAATCCATTTACATATCCGCTCCATATTTACCAAAATAAACTTTTTTCTCAAGCACTCCCTAGGTCTTATTATTTTTATATTGAGTTACTAAGTAATAATGACTGAGTAAATAATAATAGTCTAAAAAGTACATTGAATAAGATTTTGTCAGTTTACATTTTGTATTTCATAGAATCTAAATTTAATTTACTTTTAAAATAGTAAAAATAGGATATGAGAGAGATTGAGGGAGGGACTAAAGGAGGTTTGACCAATAAGAATCTATTATTTTTAAATTGATATTTTGAAATTTTGTGTTTGTGGATGATTAGATATTTAAAGACCTTTTAAAATAATATCAATAATCTTCAATTATATCAGCTTACCACGTAAGCCCTATAATGGTGTGTACATGGCAGAAGATTTGGAAGCTTGAGGTCCCTCAGCAGTAAAAATCGGCAAGAGGTAAGTTTATATATTATATTTAAAAAATATTAATGTATATATAAAAATTAAATAAATTCATATATATCCTAATCACAACAAATATATTTTTTTTTAATTTTACAGAATCATTCCTTCAACATTTAGTAAAAAATTTGCCAACAGTGCCATCGTAGCGCAAAAATTTCTAAGACGGGGTTCCAACTCTTTTTCTTAATCTATATACTTCAAATTGAATTTTGTGGCAGTGCATAGTTAATTTTTATCTATGCAACTGGATGAATTGTAGAGATATATAGAGAGCGAATGTTGAGAGACGAGAGAGCAAAGAGAGAGCAGACATGGAATCAGCCCACAAGGATGATTTGACGAAAAAAGACATGGCTTTGAGGGGGTGATATATCCTTTTAACAACATTCATAAGTTCCTTTTTCAATAGAACATTCATAAATTTTTAATTAGGCCTCCTAACTTAGATTAGAAATTTGTTAAAAGTGCCGACCTGAATTTTGATTTTATTATTTCAGCTACATTTATTTGAGATTTCCCAAAAAAGAATATGATTAATTTATTTTATACTTTTATTTTCTTTTTAACATATAAAAATTTTCAGATTATTTATATGTTTCAAAATTTTTTATATGTTAAAAATCAAACCAAAATAAATAAAAATATTCACTAAATTAATTATAAGATCCTATTTAGAAAATATAGTGATCATTCATTCAATCATCTCGATTAAATCTAAATCATCTCTCCCAGTAAAATTATCCTTACAATCATAAATAAAATACTAAAAAAAATTAAAGATTCTTCTTTTTGTTGCTTCTTATCTTTTTAATTTGGTATGTTAAAGATATAATCTTTAGATTTATTAGTATCTCACAAAAGTTTTCTCCTTTCTTATGCAGTAAGTTTAGGCCAAAATATATTGAAAATATTTAATATATTTTTTGTTAAATCACAATTTCATAAAGATTATGATATATATTTGGCCCTTACAGAAAAGATAAAGATATATGGCTATCTTGTTAATTAGAGAGAGAGAGAGAGGGGGGGCCCAAAAAACACAGAGATAAAGGGTTATTATAATTACCCCATTATTGTTAGTACACAACCTATATATAAGAAATACAACACCAACAATGTCCTCACTAGCTACTTCCTTTTTGTGATATTGTGAAAACAAAGCAAACTACGGTACCATACAAGGAGAAGATGGAAGGGTTGCAGGAATCCGATCATAATGTTGACATGGAGGGAACGCAAGAGCTCGCCGTTTTGCCAATGGATCGGCCTCTTGATTCTCGTCAAGGTTGCAGTAAGAATAGATGTGATTATTTCATTAATTCAAATTTTTGTTTTAGGGTGAACTCAATCTATGCATGTAAAGAATAATAACTGACACGTTTTCACCAATAAATATCTAGGTCAAGTAGTGTATTTTAATATATGTAATTAGTGTTATCTAACTCATGAGTTCATCACTCATTGAGTTTATCGGCTTTACGGTTCTAGGTAGCCTATAAAATTGTGTGAACTTGTTCTTAAATTGTGAACTGCAACATTGGTTAACTTCATTTGTTCACTCACCAAGTTTAGCGTTTTTTTAATTTCTAGCTTATAAAATCATGTAAATTTGTGCTATTTTTAGATTTAACTATGTTTAGTGACTTCATGTATAGACTTCACATAACATTGTTGGGTACAAAAATTTATAAATATGGAAGAATTTAATTTTTATTATTTGAATTACAGATATATTTAAAACAAAACATTGTCATTTTTTATATTTTAATTATTTAATCATATACTTTGGATATCTATTTATCTATTTATTAGGAAAAGTAAACTCTTACGAATTCACTATTCTAAATTTACGAGTTTGTCCAAATCTATGGATTTGACAATCTTATTTGTAAATTAGTTGTTTATCTCTTAAATTTATGACAGATTGTATCTTATTTTTACCAATTACTGTTTATACCACCTCCTGATAATAACCAGGAAAACTGATGAAAAACAAAAGGCAAAGGAGGAAGAAGAAGCCCCTTCAATTTCCTTCAGAATTTCCTTCAGAATTGCTCCATCTAATTACCAATAAATTAGTAGATATCAAGGACCTATTTTCCTTTGGGCTAGTCTGCAAGAGTTGGAGGATGATTCATTCTGATTCTTGGTGCAACTTCATGACGTCTGATGCCCCATTGATTGTTCAAAAAACATATCAGGCGAAAAAATTATTTTCTTTCTATAGCATACCTGAATCAAGAACCTACGAAACTCGACTTCGTTGCTTTTCTGGGTTCTCTTTTGTAGCATTTTCTAGTGGATACATTATAATGACAGGTTATAGGTCATATTTACTTATAGATCCTTTTGTAAGGAAAAGGATAGAAATCCCAAAGCCAGATCATCAATTTAAGCTTAAACGTTTTCTCAAACGAGCCACTCTAGCCTTTGAAGCTGCAAACTCACAAGAGTTTATCATTGTATTCTGGAATGAAAACTGTACAATCAAGCTGCTTGTGTATCAATCTCAAAATTCGAATTGGACTACTTATTCATCAAGAAATGATGTCACTGATGTGGTAGTTTTTCAGAAAACTATATATGTTATTACTGAAAAGGGTGAAATAGGTGTAGCCTTATTGAACTCTCAAAGATTGAAATTTCTGAATCTCAGAAATAATCCCTTTACTGATTATGAAAGATACAGGCTCTTAAAGTTAGTTAGCTCAAATGATCAGCTTCTGGTGATTTATGTTGAGCCTACTCAGGTGATTTGTGATGATCCTACACCATGTTTCAAAATATACATGATAGATTTCTGTGCAATGACTTGGATCGAGCTCAAGACATTGGGAGATCGCACATTATTTTTACTCAGGTATTCAAAGTGTTATTCATTGAGTAATCCAAATAAGTGGGGATTTCGAAGCAACTGTATGTATTATGTGGAGAGGTATAGTTCTCCAAAATGCAAGGTCTTGTCCATGGATAAACAGGTCATTGAAAGAATCTTAATTCCTGCCAATCCATCTACTTCTAAAGCTCTCCTAGAAAATGTTGATTGGTGTTTTCGACCTCGGCATGATGTTGTGGATTATAGTAATCTGATAGAATAATTAGATTAGAGACTCTTACCAACACACACATAACATGGTGGTTATGTGCTATGGCAACAGCTAAAAGGCAGAGGTATGGGGTCTACTCTGGGGTCTGAAGGTTGCGTGAGGCCGTGGATTAAGACAGGTTGTGGTGGAATCGGACTGTATGGAGTTAGTAGCAAGAATTAACACAAGCGACCATGCTGGAGAGGACGCCGACGGCATAACCACCGTGACCGGGAGATTCACGTCATCCGGTGCTTGAAGCTAATCTTGCAGCTGAGGCTTTGGCCAAAGAGGCGGGCTTTATTTATTTATTTATTTTATGAGTGGCTTTATTTCCTTTTCCGTGCCTCCTCCTTGTGTTCATGAAATTGTGAGGAAGTGAGCTGAATGTAATGGTCCTCTGCATAGTCAATAATAATAATAATAATAATAAAACCAAGATCCACACTGTGTTGGAAAGGAAAAGATGTGCTTTGATAACCAAAGCAACAAGTAACTAATTAATAAATTAATAAAATGGATTTAGATTTTGAAAAATCATCTGCATGGACCGATGTGTTAGCTAGGCTACAAACCTTGGAATCATGATAACCCTCGGAAATGACGTTTAAAAAAAAAAAAAAATCCATGTACACATATCTATTCCAAATTACCAATGATATTTTTTTGCCCGTCCTATGCCAATGACATGTTAAGACATGTATGAAATTAGAGTCGGTTTGCTTCCATCACATTGCACCCTGCAGATGGTTACAGGGCTAGTGTTTAGCTTGATTTTTAAATAAGATGCAATGAGTTATTTTTTAATAATTATTAAAAATTAATATATCACATAAGGTCTACTTTACCCTTAATATTTAATATTCATAAAAAAATAGTTAAGAGCCATTGCACTGCCTCATCATAACCATCACGCTCCCTTACTGAGGTGGTGGCGATGATAGGCCAAGGTGGTGGTGGCAATGGAGGAGGAGGTTGGGGCATGTGATATGAAATAAGTAAAACAAAAACAAATGAAACAAAATGGTAAATTGGATATTTTCAATCAAACAATACGGTGATAATAAGTATTAATAGGGGGAAGAATAAATGATGATTACCAAACACTCTTTTCTTAGTAATACAATCATGATTATCATTGTAGACATGTAATGGGGTTAAACCAAATATGCTCTTAATTAGATAACTCCAAGAAATTTTCACACTTTTTTATATTTTAGAACCATCGATATGGCAAATATCATTAAAATATAAATGAATAAATAAATAAAAATAAAGGAAAAAATATTAAAATAGATGTTTTTTATTGCATTATATATTAATTCAGAAGAAAATATATCAGAATGATATTCTGGAATTTCCTTGTATATTGCAACTTCGTTAAATAAAAAGATAAGTTATATATATATATATATATATTCTCATATTTCATTGTTTATTAATTAAAAAAAAGGAAATTTTCCATGCTTATTTTATTCAAACGCCATGGATATGGATCTTGGAAGTATCATTATCTATTAAATCAATCATCAGACATTTGTATATTGTATATTAATCTAATTTTTATATTTTTAGATTTTATTCCAGCACCATGTACATAGCAGTGGTCTAATAATTAAATTATTAAATAAAAAATAGAAAAGATCCAAGTAGATATTTTTCCAGTTCATTCTATATTCTATATTAATTGGTAAAAAAAGGAATTTACTCTTTTATTCTCGAATAAATATATCAGAAAATATGTAAAACAAGAGTTTTCATAGAGCAAATTTGGCTCATTTTAAAACTTTATGCAAGCTAAAATTTTAAGTTCTTTTATATTTTTTCAATAAGTTAAGGAACTCAAAACTTATTCATGAGAATAATCCCTTTCTATTGTTTCTTTAGGTTAATTGTTAGTAAATACCCTTAAAATTCTGGAACTTAGGACTTTTTCTTTTTTATTGAAAATATGCGCCGGACCTACATTAGGTAAGTCTTAAAGCATCCCTCCTGACATGTTACTGCATGCAAGAAGGAACTTCCGTAAAAGCCATAAAACCACTCATAGACATCAAAGCCTCCTTGGCAAGACTATTCGCCGCGCCATTAGCCTCTCTAGTACAATAGCAGACATACGCTTCCTAATTCCGATCCAACAACTAGCAAATTTGCCTCTCCACGCCACCAAATTTGACGACAGAAGTCTCCCTGCTATTAAACCTTTCCACTAACTCCAAGTAGTCTGTCTCCAATACCAAATGTCTCCAACCCTAATCCCATGCATACTTTAAACCCTACAACATAACACACCCCATGCTTCAGCGCCGTAAATCCTCCCAGGTAAATGAGGAACCCACCCATGACCCTCCCTACATGATCTCGTATCAAACCTCCACAAGCCGACTATTCTTCTGTAAGCGTTGCTGCCCCATCAACGTTTACTTTAAGAAAGCCCACAGAAGGCAGCCTCCACAACTCATACACTTCCGTTGCACCACCGCTGGGGCTGATCAAACCCGACCCCCACTTCACACAAGCACAGGCCTTTGAAATAATACTTAATGCACTCTCCCGTTGCTGCTCAAAGATCATAACATTACAGGCTAATCACAACTATCTACAAATCAGTCCAAAAACGATGTCCCACCTTCCTTCCATAACTGAAAATCATTGTTGCAGATTTCACTCTACCCAAGCCTTAATATTAGGAAGCGAAAAAAATCTCCAAACTAGATAACTTGGAAAAATCCTATACCATACTTCCTCTGCAACTATGCACCGATGCAGCACATGTAAGATGTCTCAGTACAACCTAGACATGTCGTACATCTAGAGGATGTCGTCAAACCCCTATGATTACGAATCTCGTTCGTGAGCAACTTATCATGCGCTCCCAACCATAAAAACGTCCTACACCACTGGGGAGCACGTAACCTCCATATCAATCTCCACAAACTCTTCCTGGATAAATCCCCCTCCTTCCCAATGCTATTATAGGCAGACTTCATAAAAAACTTGCCCGATGAAGTCTCACTCCATAAAGGAACATCATTTCTTCTTTACATTAGTTTCAAGCCTGACAATCGACAACACCACCTCCTTAGGAAGCAAGCCAGCAAGTACTTCGCCTTTCCAAGCTTCTGTGCTGTCCATATTGTAACCCCCTCACCGTAATTATATTTGGTTTATGAAATTAAAGTGAAATAGAGACCAATAAGACAAAATCAACATTTATAATCCCTCACCTTCAATATGGGGTGTTCAAAAAACAGTTCAAAATATATTTAGTCTGGTTTCACATTCACCTTCGAATATAATTACTTGAGAAATCAAATCACGTTGATAAATATCAGAGGCGCAACTAAAATCCCGGCATACCTCGGGTTACATGTATATATAAAATGGGTGTATAGTTTCCCAAAATAGGGGATTACATATCCAAAAATAATATTCACAACCCAAAATATATACAGTAATCCCAAATCCAATACAGATAACCAACAACTAAATAAAATGTCTCTAAGAGATCCTAACTGCTCTGGGTAGTCTGCTTCCCTTTTGAGCCATGTGCCCTATCTGAAATGTTAGTCATTGGAAAGAATGAGATTCAAGAAAATCCCAGTAGTAACAAATCACTCATACAATATATAAACACATAACATATATGATCATGTTTAGCAGTATCTCAATGATTTATAGCTCACGCCACGAACGACAGTACTCACGGCTGTAATCACAATGCGACAGCTTTCACTATAATCTCAATGCCCGCTTTCGCTGTAAACACTATGCCAGCTTTCACTGTAATCACTATGCCCGCTTTCGCGATAAACACTATGCAGCAGCATCACAAGCCATAAAGCATCACAAAGCTCCATAAGGCATCACAAAGCAGTAGCAACAACACAATGCATGACAACATACATACAATACATTTACACAAAGTATAAGAGAAGAGTCACTACCTTGTTCTTTCCTGACGTGCTCCAACACAATTCGATCACGACCAGGGCAAATGTCGAATCCTATAAACCAGATTAAGGACAACCAATCAATCTCTTTTCCAAATGCTTATTTCTATAATACTCTAAGTTGGTTATCATTTAAACTCTTTAGGATGACCATTAGAGGCCTAAACACATGCTAAAAGGGTTGGAAGAAACTACCCTGAAGACCCCTTTTCAAAAGTACAATACTGATTTTTAGCTGGCTCACTCGAGTGAGAGTGGCTCTCACTCGCGAGTGTTTGATAGTGAGCAACATCCATGACCAAAAAATTCTCACAACACTCGAGCATAGAGTTTTACACTCGAGTGATAACTCCAAATTCACTTGAGTCCCTGAAGGTGCAACACAGGAAGTGAGAACCCGAGAGCGATGAGAAACTTTGGAACTGGAAGTGCACTTGAGTCCCCAAGGGTGAGACACAAGGAGTGCTTGGCCGAGAGCAACTCTTAACATGGCATTACACTTGCACTCGAGTGAACCCATACTCACTCGAATGATGGCCTGTATCACTCGCAAATCAGAACGTGCACTCACGCTTTTGGCATGGAAGTGCAACAAGAACTGGAAGAACTTGGGTGGAAATATGCACAATACTCGAGTAAGAATCATCTTCACTCGAGTGAGGCTTATCAAATCGCCAGCTCGTAGTAAAAGATAGAAATTCCCATATTTGCCAAAACTGATTCCAATGGTTCCCTAACTCAAAACAAAGCTCATTCCTACTTAAAATCCCATAAGAAACCCATTTGTAAACTCCAAAACACCCAAAAACTCATCCTAACAACAATTCATACTCTTGGGTTTCTATAACAAACACAATACCCAAATTCATTCAAATCACATCTAAAATTCAAAACCACATTCAATACTCAAATAAATCCACAATAAACCAATTCCAACATCATTCATCATATAATCCATGCATTCAAAAATTGGCATAAAACCAGGGTAAATTCCAGAATTCATCATACTCAACCAAAAATCATAATAAATATACCAAAATAATCCAAATGCTCACATCTTCAATTTGCCAAAGCCAAAACCTTAATTCTCCAACTTTCAAACACTACTACAAAAAGGGGCTTTAACCTCCTAAATTTGGCACCTTTAACGTCCCAAAACGGGGGGACGTATATACTGGGGGCGTAGTAAGTTGAAACAAAAGACGTCCCAAATGATAGGGACGCCCAAAGTCTGACATTAGGCGTCCCAAATTACAATTTGGGACGCCTAAAGTCCCACCCTGGGGGGACTTTAGGCGTTCCAAATTGTAATTTGGGATGTCTAAAGTCCCACCCTGGGGGACTTTAGACCTCCCAATTCTTAATTTGGGACGTCTAAAAGTTAGGTTTTTTTTATACCATAATTTATATTCTGTATTACCCAACGAATTCAAACTACAGAAACAGAATAGAAGATGGATTCATAAACCACACTGTCCATTACAAATTGGTAAGGACATCCAGCACTACAATCTTTACTATATATACATACAATAACCTTTCATACAACCTACTACTATATATATCAACAAAAAACAACCAGAAAGTGTCAAAACGCTGTCATCACACAAGTACAAACTGATATAAAATAAAAAGTTTACTGCTCTATATGTTGAAGAAGATGCCCAGCCAAAAAAGATCTCTGATCAAATCAAGGTCTTCACGTAGGTAGGCATCTTCATTATAAAAAATCTGAAAATTAGAAAGTAAGCTTTGATGAAATGAATCTCAAGCAAATGAATTAATTAGCATTTTGATTAGAACACCAAAAATATTATCATTTGAGAATGAAGAAGCGATTACCTTTTCAAAATCGCTAGTAATTCCACTTTGAGTTATGTTATACATATAAAGTATAACATAATATCCGCATTCAGTGTTGCCAGGTTGCCGAGGGCACTTTTAATCAAAGGGATGCAATTGGTTGTTAAAATCAATAAAGGTATGTCTAAAAGGACCGTCAATGAAACAATTAGGTAGGATCGAATGTACTTACTATGGGATAAAACCACTTTGGCTTTTTAACAATTGTACCCTCGCGTGACCCACCTAGGATTCTATATGTTTGACAAGCACTATCATGAAAAGCAAAATGAACAGAAATTAGAACCATTCATTTATTTTTATTGTCAATGAAATACAAACAGAATAACTTACGTGTCGAAGACGGATTTTGTATCTCTGTCTAGCTTTTTACTCAAGGGATCAAACCAATAGACTACGTTGCGGCGGGGACATATAACACACAAAGTCCAGTGGTAACTTTAACAACATGTACACATTAAAATGAAGTTAGATGAGTGAGAAGACAATTATTTATTAAACTTCTTAAATTGACAAAATGTAAATACGAACCGTTAGACAATGGGTGCTAGATAACAACGAAGTTTGGTTTGTGCCATTGCGTAGCCGACATAGTGAGTCCTATGTGCCACAGTACAAGTATCCCCTGTCGTATTCGCAGGACATAAGAATCCATACCAATTACTTCTTTCCATGTTTGTGCAGATCTCGTGGAAGGTGCTATAATAGAATTAAAATAAGGAATCAATTCTTGAATGTATGAAAACAAAAAACCACTAAATGAATTCTATGGGAAAATTGAAAAAAAACTTACCGTACTGCAAATTTGACCCAGCCTGCATCTATCTCCTCCAACCTGATAAACTGCTTGAGATCTTTATTGTCAATCGTGTAGGGATACTCCACTTGGCCCACAATCCCTAGAGGCATCTTCAAGTCAATCTGTTTAATGCCCTTGTAGATCTGTTACAGCCGTGCTAAGTAGGGCCATTTGCTCGCAGCTTCGTCATCCTTTTGGAACATCAAAAAACAAATTGTTATTAGGATGCCAACAAATTTTCAGTAACAGTAAGGTAATTCCTACCATTGGAGGTGTTGCGTCTGAACCAATAAGATTGCGAGGCCAAAGGATAAAAGATCCTATCGCTTGACCTAACGTGCCAACCTCTGGATCAGGAACAGGGATGGATGTACCTTCTTCCCCCTTTCTAACAATCATCACATTCACCCTACGAAAATCCTCCAGAATTTTCTGATTATGGTGGGTGGTAGCACGTGTGTGAACGAGAGCATCAGCAACAACACGCAACAGTGGATCATCCAAATAGAGGGTGCAAGGGTCTCCCGACACTGGAGTAGGAGAAGGGTCGCCAAGTGGTCCCGACACTGGAGTGGGAGAAGGGTCGCCAAGTGGTTGCTCCAGAGGGTTGTAACTTCCTCTGGTGCTATTGAAGGCCGGGGATTCCTGAGTTCTATGCTCGTCCCTTGCCCTTTGTGCTTCAAACATCTTTGCCATTTCAAGTTGAAGCTCTGGCAACAGCTCTTGTCGGAGCTTGTCGCGAAGGTTGGCCTCGATCTCTCGTTCGAGCTCCTCTCGAATCTTGGCCACAACGTCCTTACTAGGTCCAGCTTGTGACGAATAACGTGGGTCTCGTCCAAAATACCTCGCGGCACTAACTCCCCGTGTCTCTCCTCGAACACGACCAAGGTCATCTGCCTTCCCAATAGCCGTTGACAAGATGTCCATCCGTCTACTTGGATTGAATGAACCTTGGCTACTCTGCTCATCCAGGTCATCCTGTAGCATGCAGTTTATCGTAAATGTATCGAAACCACTCGCAACATGTAAAAAATTAGGTACTTATGGTATAACTACTTACAATCCTCGCAGCAACCGCAGCAACAGTCAGATTTATGTACTTCCCAGCCTTAATCCTCCCTGTTTTCCATTTTTTGTGACGTGGAGGAGGTGCCGGTGGCTGGATAACAACGCTAGGATCAGATTCCGCTGCTTCCTTCATTTTCTGTAACTCTTCTGCCATCATTTGCCTCTCAAGCTTCCGATATCCACCGCGAGACATGAAATGTTGATATTTATTTTCTGCTTGCCTCTGGGCATTTGCTGCACTTAATTTCTATGAATGAAAAACAAAAAAAAATGAATCAACGATATAAAGTATATGAAAATTACAAGTTCTATATCATGATGACAGAAATCTTACCAAAAACTCAGGATCTGCTCGTGATGCCGCAAACAACCTCCAGTCCTCTGGAGATAAATATGTATACTGTGCACATGGATCCTTACCCCTAAGGGCCCCTCGAATGTAATGCGCTGTTAGCTTGTTCTTGAAACCTTTCCATCGTATACGAACCTCATCCATCCAGTGCCTATACATCTCCGTGGTGTCTGGGACATCGTATGTTTGCTGCAAGGTAAAACATAAGATTATTATATTTGAAACAATAAGAACAAAGCTACAATGCATCAAAACTTACATACCAAAAGTTGCTGCCAAATCATGTCTTTCGTTTTTGGGGGAACCAATCTCCAATTATCGTAGGTAATGCGCACTTTGCTTCGAGCCAAAAGCCCTACGTAGCTAATGAAGTGGTCTTCCTCAGGACCAACTGGATTCAGATTGTCATCGAAGTCTATATGCAGCCTCTCCTGTTGATGTTCATGATGTGCAACCAATGCTCCCATCTTTGTACAGCCTCTAACCCTCCTTCTTGCAGGGGGTTCAACTCTTGGCCTTTCGTCATTGCTAGAGCTTTCGTCATCTCTACGCCTCTCGTCATCACTAACGTTGTCCATATTCCTGTTAACACAAAAAGCATCATTAGAAACGTAAGTAAATTGCAATGAAAATGAAATATACTAAGCGGGAAGTAAAACAGAAAAAATACAGTTCTCGTTTATAAATTAAGGTCTTGCTCTATATTGTTTCCCATAGTCCTTCACCATGGTCATTTCTTACAGCATATTCGTCATCATCTACCAATTCTATTTCATTTGTTCGAGGTGTAGTTGTTGTGAAAGGTGGTGTGTCATCAAGGTTGAAGGTCGGATCACCATACTTCTGTTTTTTACTTTTAAGGACAATGGACATATTTTTGCTGGCAGGATCGGTGACATAAAACACTTGTTTCTCCTGGCTTGCTAAAATGAAGGGCTCGTCTCTATAGCCAACTCTTCAAAGATCAACTGAGACAAATCCAAATTGTTTATCTATTACCACGGCATTGTTGCTAACCCACTTACATTTAAATAAAGCAACTTTGAACTTGTACGTCATCTCCCATATTTCTTCTATAACTCCATAATAGGCCATAGACGCTAATATGGGGTTTTTGTCTCTCGAACTGGAAAAGTGCATAGATTCAGCTTCTACCATGACCCCACTATTTTGCATGGTACTTCTGTCATCTTGCTCTTTGGTATAGAAAGAATAGCCATTTATATCATAACCGGTCCAAGTAATGACCTGAAACGAAGGCCCCCAAGCTAGCCACTCGATTGTCTCAGACACACCGATCTCGTGCAAAACCTTTTCCTCGAACCACTGCATGAATGTCTTGTTTTGCTCAATAGCAATCTGCATGTCATTCTTCCTTGGATTCTTGTTCTTCAAAGTGTTTCTGTGTTCATTTATGTAAGGTTGAACTTCTTCCATATTATTCAGGATATACAAGTGGGCTTGCAACACCTCTTCACGAGGAACATTCTTCACTTTCAGTCCTCTTGTTCCCTTGCTTCTCCCTTCTTCATCCCGAGATTGTTCCTTCTTCCCTGACATATAATCTTTGAAAAACTCCATAGCCTCCTCAACTACATATCTTTCTACTATTGAGGCTTCTGGTCGATAAGGATTTTTAGAATACCCTTTTAAGATCTTCATGTATCGCTCGAAAGGGTACATCCACCTCAGGTAAACTGGACCGCATAGCCTTACCTCCCTCACCAAATGAACTACCAAATGCACCATTATATCAAAAAATGAAGGTGGAAAGTGTATCTCTAGTTGTGATAAAATAATGTAACCCTCATTTTCTAGTTCATCCAACTTTTCAGTGTCAATGACTTTGTTACAGATAGCATTGAAGAAAACGCACAATCTTGTCACTGTGTTTCGTACTTCATCTTTCATTATGCCTCTAATAGCTACTGGTAATAGTTGTTGCATCAACACATGATAATCATGGGACTTCATTCCCACTAACTTCAAATCGTCCATTGAGACACATCTTCTCACATTCGAGGAATACCCTTGCGGCACCTTCATTTCATGCAAACACCCACACAAACTTCTTTTCTCTGCTTTTGATAGTGTATGCGCTGCTGGCTCCATGTATGCCCTCCTACCATCATCTCTTAGTTGTAGATGTAACCGTTCTCTTATTCCCATATCGACAAGGTCTAATCTTGCATTAATCCCATCCTTAGTCTTCTCTGGTATGTGTAAAAGCGTACTGATAAGGCTATCACAAACATTCTTCTCCACATGCATCACATCAATACTGTGTCTCACGTCAAGCGAACGCCAATATGGAAGATCAAAGAAAATGGATCTCTTCTTCCATATGTTCTTCACACCCGCAACCCTCTGATTCTTACCAAAAGTGACATAGATACGTTCCACTCGACTGTAGACTTCCTCTCCGGTTAGTGACTTTGGAGCCATTCCATGCTCCGGTAAGCCGTTCAACCGCTTTCTTAGCCTACGATACGGGTGGAACCGATGAAGAAACCTCCTGTGGCCAAGGTAGACAGTTTTTCTTCCATGCTTTAGTTGTTGGAAGTGTGTGTCTGCTTCACATATTGGGCATGCTTTGTGACCCTTCACGCTGTACCCTGACAAGTTTCCGTACGCAGGGAAGTCGTTTATCGTTGTGAAAATCATTGCACGTAGCTTGAAAGACTCCTTCTTATAAGTATCAAACACATCTACGCCTTTCTCCCACAACTTCTTCAAGTCCTCAATTAAAGGCGCAAAATAGACATCAATATCGTTCCCTGGCTGTTTTGGTCCAGAAATCATCATAGATAGCATCATATACTTACGTTTCATACATAGCCAGGGAGACAAGTTGTATATTACAAGGAGAACCGGCCACGCACTATGTGTGCTAGTAAGAGTTCTATACGGATTGATGCCGTCTGTACAAAGCCCAAGCCGTAGGTTTCTCGGCTCGTTGCCAAATTGAGGGAACATTTCATCTATTTTTTGCCATTGTGGAGAGTCAGCTGGGTGCCGAAGATATTTCCCATCAGATATTCTCTCATCAGAGTGCCATCTCAACTTCTTCGCTTTTGTTGCACTCGCAAACAAACGTTTAAAACGTGGTATTATTGGAAGATACCACATAACCTTTAAAGGTTGCCTTTTACTTGTCACATCACCACAACCACCTTCTTTTTTCACTTTGTATCGTGCAGTTTTACACTTAGAACACTCACTAAGACCTCCGTACTCATTTCTGTACAGTACGCAGTCATTAGGGCAAGCATGTATCTTCTTATACTCCATACCCATTGTAGACAGGATTTTCTTGGCCTCATACATATGATTTGGAAGTACATTATCCTCCGGAAACATATCACACAATAGTTCAAGTAGCAATGTGAAACTACTATCGGTCCACCAACAAGTTGCCTTTAAGTTAACCAAATGTAATGTTCATGTCAGCCGCGTGTACTTACTACCACTATACAATGGTGTCTCTGCATCACTCCGCAGGCTGTCATACTCCTGTGACTGCGCAAAGGATTCTGCCTCAACATCGTTAATCATTCTCTCCATTCTATCTTCATCTATGACATCCACAGCTTCCTTCTTGTGTGACGGACAATCAGTTACTTCCTCACCATGCCATATCCACCTTGTGTATCACAAATTTATTCCATCACAAAGTAGGTGATCCTTTATGACATCAACATCCCGTCTACTCTCATTCAAACAATTGACACAAGGACAAAAATACTTCCCATTTCTTGCAGGAGCATTCTTTTTAGCGAATTCAATAAATTCGTCCACCCCTTTCTCATATTCTTCACTAGTTCTCAAAGCATTCATCCAACTATGATCCATTTTGTTACCACCTAAGGCATTACCAATAACATTCACACGTTTAGTACAATTCTCAACGACATATGATGGGATTGCCTAATTAAGTTATCAACCCAATTTAGGATTTTAAAATATGGGCTTAATAACTTTATTGCCCCCTCCTAGCCTCATCTCTCCTCTTAAAAAGGTTTCAGTGCTATGTAACTTATTTTTTTAATAAGTATATATATATATAAAATTAATGTATAATAAAATAAATACAATAAGATTAAATTAAAGAATTTTTTTGAGGTTTGGAAGAATTAAAAACAAAACGAGTTTCATATTAACAAAACAATTTTAAGTTGAGTTCTTCCAAAAATAAAATTGTTTTATTGAAAATATTTAGATAAAAATCATTTAATGAATATTGGGGTTATAGTTTTCTTTTTAAGTTTTGGCTTGAATTATTCTTCATAATTCGTTTGGAATTAATACAAGAATTTCTTTAATTTAAATAAATCATATTTTATTTTATTATATATACTAATTAATGGTGCAGGAACAAGACTAATGAAATGGGGTGGTGCCACTATGTGTGTATGGATAAATCTCCATTGGCTTATAAAAGCTAGATTTCCCTAAAACTGAACAACAGGGATTTCTATTATACACAAGTAAATTTATATTTAAACAAGAAAATAAACCATTCCCGAATAAATGCAATTTAAGCAATATAACCATACCAAACACATCAGGCTAATATCAACTATCTCAATATAAGCAATATATAATAAACCAACCAGCCTAATATCAATATATAAACAAAAAAAAATGAAGAAAATAAACCAACCTACCTGATCAGGGAGGGCGCCCACTAGCTAGTATGTTGGAGAGGTAGAGAAGACGTTGGAGATCCACGGTGGTGTGCACAACAATGGAAGGACGGAGGTGGAGGAGAGAGCAAAAATCTACCCACTGTGGAGGAGGTGAAGTTGCAGCAGTGACGGTTGCGTGCGTTGAAGAAACAAAGAAACAAAGAGGAAGAAGAAGGGAGGAGGGAGGAGTTCAACAAGGGCCGACGGTGGAGGAGAGAGCTTGAACAAGGGAGGAGGGAGGAGTTGAAGAAAAAAATAGAGGAGGGCCGACGGTGGGTGCGTGGGGAGGAGAAGAGGAAGAAGAGTAAAGTTGAGAGGATGTAAGGAGAGGAGGTGTGATAGATGAAGACGCATGTCAAACAAGTGTCTGACATGCGCAGGGGACGCCTTTAGGCGTCCCAAATGGCATTTGGGACGCGGCGTCCCAAATGCCATTTCGGACGCCTAAAGTAGGGACTTTAGGCGTCCCAAATGCCATATGGGACGCCTAAAGTCCTAGTTTAGGCGTCCCAAATTCATTTGGGACGCCTAAAGTCCTACTTTAGAAGTCCCAAATGAATTTGGGACGCCTAAACCCAGATCCAGGCGCTAAAAAAAATTTATGAAATTTATATTTCGCGCTAGGAAGCACTTTAGACGTCCCAAATTCAAATTTGGGACGCCTAAAGGTTCCCCTACATATATATAATTACGAAAATGCCACCGCCTCCCTTTTTAACCATCCAATTTTTAATTTGGGATGTCTTTGGGGGTGGTTATATCTCAATTCTGTAGTAGTGAAATCTACTCCAACACTCAAACTACCACCTTTTAAAATTCTGAAATCATCAAGATAAAGCTCTCAATAAGATAGACAACATTAGAGAAGAGGTCTAGAGCATTAGAGGTCAACAAGGACATCAAAATCTCATCTTTCTTTTCTTCTCTCTTCTTCAAGCTCGCCAAAAATGGAGGATAAGGAGAGAGACAATGAGAGATGATGGAGATGATGATGATGATGATGATAGAGGCAAGCATATATTTTTCCCTTCCCAAAGCTCAAAACCAAATAAGAGAGAGAGAGAGAGAGAGAAGAGAAAAGTGAATGTTTGACTTATGTGCATGATCCTTTGGCCCACATAATGCCACTTGGCAAAATCTTGCTCACTTCCCCCATGAGCTCACATAAACTCAAAGCACAGGATTCTGACCCATAGACAATAAATTTCAACCATTGATTCTCCATCACTAATGAGTTTCCTCTTTAGTAACTGACCAATTGGTTAGTAAATTTCCACTTTTACCATTTTGACCCTGATTTTCACTATGCTTAATAAATTATCACCAAATACATTTACATCAAATTCACATCACATTTCTCAAAAAGTGTTTAATTACACTAATTACCATAAATTTTGAAGTCATTAGCCTTTAATCTCAAATTGGGTCATTACACATATACTCAGCAACTTTCTATTCCAAATCAAACTCTGAGACGACAAGAGAAGCATAGTCACTCAGCTTCTTAACCCCTAGGCACCAATTATCTAACCAAAAACGAATTCTCTTCCCATTCCCTACTAGCCACTTTAACTTCATTGTAACTTTAGACCAGCAACTTCTAATACCTTTCTAAGCTTGTGATTATATATGATGCTTCTCTACTTTTAGTATCACATTGTTTCCATAACAGTATCTTTCCTTCAACATCCTCACCCATAACAAATTTGGTTTCTTTAACAAACCCCACTCAAGTTTCATTATAAAGGAATCATTCTGCACCTTAGCATACTTCAAACTTAACCCACCCTCATCTTTCTTGTGGCAGACCTTGTGCTAGGACATTAAATGAACCTTTCTATTCTCAGACGTACCAGCCCATAGAAACTGTAGCACTTCTTATCAATTTTATTACAAACTGATCTAGGCAAAGGGGCTGATTGCATAGCATATACTGGGATTGATGACATAACCGATGCCACCAATGTATGACGTGGTGCAAATGACAAAGTTATAACCTTCCACCCACTTAAACGCTTATCCATTTTTTTCCAATAAGTAATCATAAGTAGAATGAGTCACCTGCTTCTGATGGAGTAGCACACCTAGATATTTGCTCAAGTCTGCAATACGTGAGAAACCTAGAAAGTCACTAATCTATGTGGCTCTAGTATGATTCACATTCCTACAAAAGAACATTTAATACTTTTGACTATTAACTTTCTCACCGAAAGCTGCATAGAAATCATCTAAAATTTCTTTTAAAAGAGCCTCTTGATCTAGAGAAGCCTCTGCAAACAAAAGAAGGTCATCCAGAAAAAATAAGTGAGACATTGGAGGGCCATTCCTTTTTAACCTGAGGGGCAACCAATTCTCTTCCTCTACCTCGGCTTGTATCAAATGAGCTAGTTTTTCCATAATAATAACAAATAGATATGGGGAAATAGGATCCCCTTGTCTCAGCCCTCGTGATAGTGCAAACTCTTCCCCATATTGACCATTCCAACATATCTTCATTATAGCTGAATTCATACAAGAAGCAATTACCCGAGTCACATTCTCTGGCAACCCAACCTCTCGTAAACAATTTGTCACAAGCGGCCAGCGTACCCAATGATAAGCTTTCTCCAAGTCAATTTTAATTGCAATACACCCTTTCCGCCCCTTTTTGTCCTCATAAAATGAAAAATCTCTTATGCCAATGCAATATTGTCCACCCCCTATCTACCTAGAATAAAACTACATTAATTCGGTAAAATGATATTTGGCATAATAGATCAAAACCAATTCACAACCCCTTTGTGATGATTTTATACACAATATTACACAAACTTAGAGGTCGAAAGTCACAAATCGTCTCCAGATGATCCACCTTCAGAATCAAAATTATATTAGTACCATTTATCTTTTTAATCTCCTCCGGACATTGAAACAAGTGACAAACCATCTCAATCACCATTGGCCCCACTAACTCCCATTGACTTTGGTAGAACAAAGGATTCAAACCATCAGGTCCAGGAGCTTTAAGAGGGCCTATTGCAAACAAAGCCTGCTTTGCTTCTGTAGCACTAATATCCCTTCCAATTCTAGCAAGGGACTCATCATCCACCAAAGGATAAGTACCCCCAAAGTCAACATTTACCTCCTTATGTCCATTATCCTAGAAAAGACTCATAAAACAATTCATACCTACCTATATAATCTCCTTCCTATTATATATCCAAACACCATCCTCTCTCTTCAATGCCTCAATATAATTTAGTCTTCACCTAGAATTAGCCACCGAATGAAAATACCGAGTATTTCTATCACCATCAATATACCAACTGCTCTGGGCCCTTTTCAACCACATCACCTCTTCCTATAGCAAAATTTCCTCCAAATCCTCCCACAACCTCTTCTGATGAACTTCCTGAAAATTATTATTATACCCCTAGCTCTTCATGCACAAGAATTCCATCTTTCTTAAGAGTTCATCTTTTCACCTATTAATATTACCAAAGACTTATTTATTCCACTTAGATACATTCTAAGTGAAGCACCTGACATTCTCCTCCCAACTACACGTTATGTGCCATGATTCTCTTACACAATTCAAAAAGTCCTCATGAACAACCCAAGGAGCAAAATATCAAAACTAGTGAGAAGGTCTTCAGCTACAGCATCCATTCAAACAAACAAGTAGTGGATTATGATCTGAACAATATCGAGGAAGGTGTGTTACTAATATAGTAGGGAAAAGATTCATCTATCATGAGCTTGCTACCACTCTATCAATCCTACTATAACTCCCACCCCCTACTTCAAGTATATTTCAGTCCATTAAAATGAACATCCAACAAACCAAGATGCTGGAACTAAGCACAAAACTCCCTATCCGGACCACGTGGCCTAGTAGACGTAAAGATCCTTTCATCCTGCTTGAGAGTGGTGTTAAAGTCGCTACAAATACACCATTGTAATAGAACTAAAACGGCTATGTCATTCAAAGAAATCCAGAGACCTCTTCTTCTAATAACCAATAGGCTACCATACACTATAGACAAATGTCATTCCTCATGTGTGCCTTCATTCACCACCCCATGAAGCACCTGATCATACTTAGCCACTACCGAGAAATTAAACTCCTTCCTCCAAAAACACCAAATCCCTCCACTAAACCCTTCACACTTTACCACAACAACCTCATCAAAACCAATCCTTTTAGCCAACCCTTTCACCTTCTTCTCATTCTTCCTAGGCTTAAGAATAGCAATAAATTGAAGCTTATGCAGACGACATAACTCTATCAACAATAGTCCAAAACTCTTCTTACCTGCCCCTTGTGAATTGCACACTAGCATATTATAACTTGACAAATCCATTAAAACAATGTAATGCATTTAATTAGCACTAACCTATAACTTCCTTATGAGAGCTTTGCTCATCCAACTGAACCAACCCAACTGAACCAACGTCCATATCCACCACACCATCTGTTATACCCAGTACCTTCGACTACCTCTCCCTTATAGGTTCATCACATAATAATGCTCTAGGATCATAGGGATTAGTTGCACCTAACTGCTCCCTCCACATGTACTGTTTTATGCTTACACCCATCCTCCCAGTATATGCAACCTTGTCCTTAAAAGTCTACAGAGTGCACTCTTTAATTCCTCGCTAAAAGCAACGTTGAAGGACTTATCCGACCCTATACTTGTACTACAACTAGCTGCAGCCTTGTTTTTGCCCTTTACATGACTTCTATGTCAGAAACAAGACCCACCCTTACTACCTCCTTGAACGACATAGTACCTACTTTCGACCCAACAATCCCCAGCCCATTTATACTCTTAGGTCCTAGCCCATTTGAATTTCTCAAGAAGTTTTATGCTCATTTTAATATTGAGAAATCTTTAGCACTTAAATCATTCTTCTCTTCTCAAACATCTGCCTGTTTCGCCCCATTCCCGCCTTGAATATTCCTGGTCAACTCTTCCATATCTTCTACATTTAAGGAATTAAAATATGACCCATTAACACCCCTTGTTTTTCTCCCTCCATGAATGCCCCTTATCACTCCCTTTCCCAAACTACCCATCTTGCCTAGGATTCCGCCTAAGCCATTATACCACTATCCAAGATTCATAACCAACTACCATCTACTTATCCATTTCAGACACCAATGACATCTCCGCATATTCACCTCTACCGTTCATTGAGACGTACTAGCCGAAGATATGGTCAACCTCCCCAATGTCCCCTTCGGCCCACTCCCGCCTTCATCCCTAACTCTCCCACATTCCTAACCCTTCCCATAAGAACACTGAGATTTATAATGTCTGTAACATCCACAACGCAAGCATACAATATGAATACTCTTATACTAGATTTTATGCTCAAACCCATTCACTAATATCATCAGACGTAATGGAGAATTAAGATCCAACTCTACACAAACTCTTGCAAAGCGACCTTTCTTCTTGCACAGCGTGTTCATATTAACCTTGAGAACTTTCCCCACCTAAGATCCGATCACGTATAACAACCATTTATCGTAATAGTCAAAAGGTAACTTGGCAATTCTGATCCATACAGATATCTTGGATATCACTTCAGCATTTGGATTAAAGTTTGACATCCATTGCTGTACCGATAAATAATAATTAGACACCAACCACAGACCTCTTTAAAGCCAACTCATAATTATGCTTATCTAAAAATGTAACTGATAAGTAAAATATTTGCATATTTATTTTCCCTTATATGATGATTTTATGGACAATATTTGCGTTTAATATAATAAATTTGGGTGTAATTGATAAATAAATATTATTTTTGGAATAAAAAGCATTTAAAAAAATAAATAAAAATAAATAAAAAAATGAAAGTACTGTAGCAGTCAACGGGCACTGTAGCAGCCACCGGCACTGTAGCAATCAACGGGCACAGCAGCCGCCAGGGCACTGTAGCAGTACTGTAGCGCACATTTTTTTTCCCCTATAAATAGAGATCAATGCCAAGCTCAAGGGAGGAAGGGAGGAAGAGAAGCAGAGGTTTCCTTCTCCGACCGGAAGAGGTCTTTTTCTGACCGGGAGAGATCTTTCTTTAACATTTCTGAGTTCTTTGTGTTGTTTTTTAGATTTAATTTCATGTATTGCATGCCTCCATCTTGGAAGGCTTAGGATTGTATTACTTTTTGCGTGCCTCCATCTTGGAAGGCTTAGGATTTTATTGCATTTTGTATACCGCCTACATGGAAGGTCTTACCTCCTAAATGGACGGCTAGATTTCTTCATTTTTCATGCATCTTTTGGTTGTATATTTGTGTTTGAGAATTTAATATTCAAGTTTATGCAGTATTTCTGAGGATTTCATTCTAGCTTTATATAATGTCAATTTATTTTGGTTTTGTTTTTAATTTCATCATGTGCTAAACTTTCATTTTCTTAGAGTGATGACGTAGCTTACTAATGATGGATTGAATCTTAACTTATTAAATCTAGTTTGAATTTCTCCTTCATGATTGAGTTTTAATTATTATTCTTAATGCTTTTGATTGACTGGCCATCTTTTGAATGATTTCAATATGCATGTTGAGACCGGAAGGAGATACATGTGTGTAGACCCTATAATTAAAACCATGACTTGCATATGAAATAGGAATATATTCATATGAGTTGTGTTGTTTTACTGAGTTCCTTAAATCTTAATGCATAATTAATTGCTTAAATTCATATAGAAATATATTGGATTAGCAATTGATTATAGAATTGCTTGACCTTGGAAGAGGCTGGTAATTAAATTAGGGAAACTCGACTATCAATCATGTGGAATAAATTGGGCTAGAATAGATAAGTGATTCAATCCGGAATTTGTTAAGTGAAATCTAATCCCTAGGGCTTTTTCTCATATTTGCTTTCATATCATCTGCACTCATATTTAATTGTTTTTCTTTTATTTTGTACTCTCAATCACCAACTAATTGATAGACTAAATAGAATTAAAATTACCTATTTTGTTACTTAGTGCTCAATCCTCATGGGAACGATACTCTACTTACTTCTATATTACTTGATTACGACAGTGTACACTTGCACTATTTAATTGATCATCTGCACTCGTATCAGTAACCACGTAAAACCCAAACCTCACATTGATCAACTCCACCTCCCCATATCGGGCTCATAATCGCTGGATCTTTTTATCTAAATACTCAGCGCTGACCATCCTTCCCAATAAAGTCACGACCAACCCATTCTTCCACTTTTTGGCTAACCTCTCCTTTTCTTGATTTGTGAAAATGACATTCAGCCCTCCACTATTCATTTCAATTCTACACCTCTCCTTCCATCCCTCCTTATTCGACCATTCCTTTCCGTCAAGTCTCTCCTTATGCCTTCTAGCCATAGCTTCTTTAAAAGACTTCCAATATGCACCATGCACCAGCGACAGCTCTACCCAACTCTCATCTTCATGCATCCAATCTTCATCCTGAGGGATCATAGATTGATCATTTGTGAATTCCCCATCCCCTGCCCTCACCTTCTTCCAACTATGATTCAACGCATCTTCCTCCTTTGACGATATCGATGACTTTGCACCTTCCCACACCACCAATGCCATTTTCTAAAAAGAATTTGTTGTTACTTGAAAATGGAACTTAGAAACTTCAGACTAATAGAAATAATCAAGTCATAATATATTGACTATCAAGTTATTAATTACTAATAATTAATTAATAGATAAATAAATCATCATTGATGAATTAAAGGATGTATTGATCAATATAAATGAAAGATAAAAACATAAATATAGCTTAACAGTAAAAAAAATTCAAGAACATCTAAAAAGGAATTTAAAGGAGCTAAGACGAAGGAAAAGAGAGATAGAAAGGGAGAGAACGAGAGAATGTAAAGTGAGTCAGAATTGATTGAATTATTTTAAGCATTGTGCATGACATATATAGAACTCTCACAAGCTAGCTAGACTATGATAGCTGGACAGCTCTAACTTAATTATAATAGTTATAACATGTTAGTTAAGGGAGAGGGGTGTCTCCATTGATTTCCCTCTCTATTTACTCTTTTTTAAGGAAATATTCTATCATTTGTATTAGATCAATTAACATATATAGTTAATGGGATTGATTGATTGTTACGATTCCCTCGTTTAGGAGCAATTAATACCTAGGCTCCTCACTCATTGTATATATTGTACCTTACTGTGAATAGAATATACACAATTCTAAGCATTCAGATCCTTGTCTTACATGGTATTAGAGCCTGGTTGATCTCTGAAATTTGTTTTTTTGGCGTTGGGCTCTTTGAGATTTATTTTCTGGCATGTACTCTTGTGTTACTATTTTGGTACTGTTCGGGTACTATTTTGGCGTTGTTCGGGTACTGTTTGGGAACTATTCATCGCCCCTTTTTTACTATTTGATTTTGTGACACAATTTGGAGATTTTTCTCATCAGTTAGGCTTATCTGTTGTTGTTATTTGTGATTGGATTATATGGCTGACTCTAAGATTCTTGAAATGTTGCCCATGTCTGCTAAGATTACTTTCTCACAATTGAACTGGACTAATTATAGTGATTGGAGAACCACTGTTAAGATATATATTATGGGTATTGAGAAGAAAGAACATTTAACTGATGACCCTCTTAGTGATAAAGCAAAACTGGTCTCTTGGTAAAGGGCTGATGCTAGAATCTTATTTTAAATTAGAAATTCTATTGAACCCTGGATCTTGTCTTCAGTGTGTCACTACACTATTATTAAGGAAATAATGAATTATCTTGAATTTATATTCTCTGGTAAAGGGAGCATTACTCAGATTCACGAAGTTCGTAAAGGTTTTTATCACTTTCAGTAGCAGGGTCGTCCATTGAGGGACTCCTTTTTAGATTATAAATATTTGTATAATGAAATAAAAGTCCTCATGTCTCCACAAGCAGATCTTGAGATTCACATTAAGAATCTGGAACTACAGGTCATCATCGGTTTTCTAGAAGCCCTTAATCCCTCTTATGAGACCATTCACTCTCAGATTTTGTCTAGTCAAGAGATCCCATCCCTTGAAGATGTGTTCACGCAAGTCCTTCAGACTAATAGTGTGACTTGTCCATCTGTAGATCCAAAAACAAGTGCTTTGGCCAGTCGGGGTTCCTTTAACAATAGGAATCATGGCTCCAATCAGGGTCCCAGTGCCTCAACCATGATTTCTAGTAGTATTATCTATAATTATTGTAAGGAACATGCTCATATCAAGAAAAATTGTCAAAAATTGAAGAATAAATAGCAGCGTGATCAATAGCGTGGTTCTGTTACCTAGACCTCTGATCCATCTACCCCTGGTTCACCATCTACCACAGCCTTATCTACAGGTACTCTACCCTCTGGTTTTGTTACCACTTCCTCGAAGTGGGTCATTGATTCTGGTGCCACCGACTATATGACAGGTAACCATCATTTATTTTCATCATATATTGCCTATGCTAACCCATCTTTCATCTTTGTTGCCAATAGTTCCCCCATCCGTGTAGTTGGATCAAGCACTATTAACCCCACCCCCTCCATTTTTCTATCTTCAGTTCTTGATATTCCCAATCTCACCTTTAATCTTCTATCCCAAGTAAACTGACTCGTCATTTAAACTATTTCATCTCACTAGTTCCAGACCATTATTTGATCCAGGATATGTCGATGAAGCGTATTATTGGTAGAGGCTATGAATCTAATGGACACTACATATGGATGATCAGGTGTCGTGTTCCATTGCATGTTTTGGTGGGTTGTCTCTCTTTAAAGTTTATTATTGTCTAGGTCATATGTCAATTTAGTCTCTAAAGAGATTATATCCTTAATTTTATTCTATGTCTGCTTTAGATTATAAATCCTGTTAGTTTACCAAACACCATCGTGTTCATTTGGCACCTCGAGTCAATAAATGGGTTGCGTCCCTCTTTGAATTAGTACATTCTAATGTTTGGGGTCCTTGTTCAGTTTTATCTCAGACTAGTTATCATTATTTTGTCACTTTTATTGATGATTTTTCTTGAACAACCTGGCTTTATTTAAAGAAATAACACTCTAAATTGTTTACTCATTTTCAAAACTTCTGTGCTAAAATTCAAAGTCAGTTCAATACTCCTATGAAAATTCTTTGAAGTGATAATACAAAAGAATATTTTTCCGCCACTTTTACTAATTACATGCATAGCCATGGTATCCTTCACTAATCCTCATGTGTCGATACCCCTACTCAAAATGGTGTTGTTGAAAGAAAGAATCGTCATCTTTTAGAAACTACTCGAGCTCCTATATTTCATTCAATGTTCCTACACCCTTTTGGGCTGATGCCATATCTACTGCCTGTTTTTACATTAATTGTATGCCTTCAGTTGTTCTTAGTGGTGACATTCCCTATTCTGTTTTGTTTCCCACCACTAAGCTCTTCCCTATTGATCTAAAAATCTTTAGCTGTGTTTGTTTTATTCAGGATGTTTGTCTCAGTGTTAGTAAATTTAATCCCAAGTCTTTAAAGTGGGTCTTCCTTGGTTATTCTCAAGTCCAAAAAGGTTATCGGTGTTACTTTCCTGATCTTCGTCGTTATCTTATGTCCACTAATGTCACCTTCCATAAGTCTTCTTCTTTCTTTAAGTCTTCAGTCTTATCTGAGCTTCCTTTGGTCATTAATATGTCAAATGATTTCTTGGTTTACCGTGTCCCACCAGTTTAGGATGTTGTTCCAGTTCCTGATATCATCACTGAGACTAATCCTGCCAATTTTAATCCTCTGTTAGTAGACGCTTCACTGTCAGATTCTATTACTGCGACCTCAGACCTCCAATTCCTACCCCGATACAGTTGTGCCTGTTTCTGCTATTAACCCAGCCAATAACCTCCCTATTGCCTTAAGAAAAGCTACCCACCCCTATTTTTTTCCTAAATGCTATGCTAATTACACATATCCTATCTCTAACTTTGTGACCTACCAGCAGTTGTCTCCTGTTTCTTCTTCTCTTATGGCCACCCTTGAGTCCATCTCCCTTCCTACCACCCTTCACCAAGCCTTAGCCTACCCTGGTTGGCGTGCTGCGATAGAAGAATCAATGATGGCCCTTGACAAGTCTGGTGCCTAGACTTTTATTGATCTACCTTATGGGAAGAAGGCCATTGGGTGTAAATGGGTGTTTGTAGTTAAGACTAAGGCTGATGGTTCCTTGGAACGGCTAAAAGCTCAACTTGTTACCAAAAGGTATACTTAAACTTATACATTGATTACTCTGAGACTTTATCCCCGGTTGTTAAACTCACTTTTGTTCGTCTTCTTGTCTCTCTGGCTTCCACCTATCATTGGTCTTTGTATCAGTTGGATGTTAAGAATGCCTTTTTGAATGTGACCTCTTTCAGGAAGTTTATATGGAGCAACCTCCTAGTTTTATTGCTCAGAGGGAGTGAGGGAAAGTATGCTATCCCAGAAAGTCATTATACGGTCTAAAACAGAGTCCGCGTGCCTGGTTTGATTAATTTTGTAATGTGGCTCAGAAGTTTGGATTGAGCCAAAGTAAGAGTGATCATTCTGTGTTCTATCAGCAGTCTGATGCAGGCATGATTCTTCTGGTTGAATATATTGATGACATTGTGATTATTAGGAGTAACACTTCTGGCATTTTAGAGCTTAAAGTCTTTCTTAACTTCTACTTTCAGATGAAAGACTTAGGACCATTAAAGTCCTTTCTGGGTATTGAACTTATGAGAAACAATAAAGGCATTCTGTTGACTCAGAGGAAGTATGTTCTCGACCTCATAAAGGAAACTAGGAAGCTTAGAGCTGCACCAAGTAGCCTTCCTATGATAAAAATCCATTCCTGGACTTGAATGATATTATGTTTGGTGAACTTCCTAATGACTTGGAAGCGAAGATTGATCCAGAGAAACTGAAGCCATTTGCATTTCTTGAGAGATATAGAAGACTGGTTGGAAAGCTGAACTATCTAACAGTGACTCGTCCTGATATAACCTTCTTAGTTGTGTACTTAGTCAATTCATGGAATCTCCGATAGTGGCACAATGGGAAGCCTTAGAACATATCTTGCATTATCTGAAAGGCTCCCTAGGTTGGGGTATCCTCTATTCAGATTACAGACACACTAAAGTTAAGTGCTTCTGTGATATGGATCATGCAGGGTCTAAGGCCAAAAGATGATCCACTACAGGTTACTATGTGTTTATTGGTGGCAACCTGATATCTTGGTAGAGTAAGAAACAAAGGGTTGTATCTAAATCAAGCACAAAGGCAAAATACAAAGCTATGTCATAATCAATACAAGAAGTTGTATGGGCACTTCAGCTCATGAAGGAAATTAGCATTGTCACGACATTACATGTGAAGCTTTAGTGTGACAATAAAGCAGCACATCATATAGCATCGAATTCTATGTTCCATGAGTGCATGAAGCATATTGAGATCGACTGTCACTTCATTCGAGACAAGATCAAAGAAAATGTTATATCCACAAAACACGTGCGATCAGACGACTAGTTAGCATACCTTCTGACAAAAGCGTTGACTAGGATACGGGTTGAGTATCTTTGTAAGAAGTTGGCGTGATGAACATATATGCTCGAACTTGAGGGAGAGTATTAAGGAAATATTCTGTCATTAGTATTAGATCAATTAGCATAATTAGCGGGATTGATTAACTATTACGATTCCCTCATTTAGGAGCAATTAATACCTAGGCTTCTCACTCTTTGTATATATATTATACCTTCCTATGAATAGATAATACACAATTCTAAGCATTAAGATCCTTGTCTTAACTCTCCATTGAGAGTATCTACCTTTAGATCAACTTTCAATGGTTGAGATTTAATAATATGTAAAGAATATCATTATAATAAAAATCTACCATAGTAAATATTGACCATTAAAAGTTGATCTAATGATAGATACACTCAATAGAGAGTAAATGGAGAGGAAAATCAATAGAGACACCCCCTCTCCCGATTAGTTACAATATAAATGTACTTTAACATGCCCCTCAAGCTAAGGTACATCTCTAACACATAGCTGGTCCTTAAATGTAGTAAAACCTTGACTAGAAATAGCCTTAGTTAGACCATTAGCAACCTGACTTATGGAAGGAATATGTTGAACTCATATTTCCTTCTGAATAGCACATTCCCCAACAAAGTGAAGATCAAGCTCTAAGTGTTTAGTTTGGGCATGCGATACTATATTTACTGTGATCATAATAGCACTTAGATTGTCATAAAGAATATACGAGATACTTACAAGTTTAATTCGTAACTCACTGAGCAAAGATTGAAGCCAAAGAAGTTCTACCACAATAAAGGCCATGCTCCTATTTCAGTCTCGGCACTAGATCGAGAAACCGTTCACTATTTCTTTGGAGACCAGGACACCAAATTAGAACTAAAGTAAATGCAATAACCAATCACACTCCTCGGATCATCCTTATCCGTAAAGCAGTCCATATCACTGAAAGCTATAAGAGACTAAGTAGGAAAGGGCTGAATAATCAAACTATGAGTGAATGTGCCTACAAGGTACCCAAGACAGATGGACAACTCTAACTTAATTATTTTTGTTATAATAGATTAGTTCAATATAACCGTACTCTAATAGAATTGATGGAGCAGTATCACGAAAGAGGATAATAGAATGTTCATGCAACTGAAACGATAATCTATAATTGTAGATGATACTTGTCCCATGCAACAACAAAATGTAAAAAAAATAAAGGGATGATAGATGAAACATGATTACAAAGAATTGTAGAAAAGAATTTAAACAAGACACATTGAGATTGAAAACAAAAGGAAGGAAAATAGATGTGACATACCGCTCAAAGCCATCGGCCAATCCATATGAAATCAGAAAAGAATACTGACTAGGATGAAAAGAAGGAAGCGACAGGGAAAGGAAAATGAAAGGTCACCAAGGCAAGGCATCATAATGAAGCAATAAGGAAGGATACAAATTAGCAATATAGTAAATGATATTTCTAGTGGAAGGGTATTAAATATGCCTTTTGAAGGGCATTCATTATGGAGGCTAGGAGATGTTTAGGGGTGGAAATAGGTCAGGCTTTGGCCAAATAGGCCTAAGCTTAAATGCATTTTTTTTCAAGCTCAAGCCTAAGCCTTCACATAAGGCCTGGTTGGCCTTATATTTCAAGCCTTAAAAGCCCATAATTAGGCTTTAAACTAAAACCTATATATATACAAATTGTGGCCTTTAAAGCTCAAAGCCTAAAAGTCTACATTAAATTAAAATAAAATTTCATTTAATTACAATTATTATAATATATCTATATATATTAAATACAAAAATTAGGTACAGATCTTTAGGTCTATTATGTCCAGTTCGTAAATGACATGCTGCCATATGGATTTTTTTATAGCTCAATACTTAACCCAAATTGTTTGGTCAAACCATCGTTAGAGCAATTCAATTTCTTCTTCTCGTGTGTCAACGACAATATTTATAGAAGAGCCCCTTGTTCTCCTCACCTGCCTTCACCAATGGCATTACCCATAGTTAAAGAGAAACTCTGGGTTGATCCATCACTACATAGCTCTTCCTCACCATGGGAATACCAGCAACCCTCTCCCCCTCCATTGTTCTTTGACTTGTTATGTTTTCAGACTAGACATTCTTAAGAAATTCTTGGTTACGGCAACAACATTGCAGACTTCTTATCATCCTTTTGCAACACCACTACATATGGTTTCCGCGTTGATCTGCAAGTTCTCATCTTGCTCCTGCACTTAAGCCTCCATAGACAGTTTTAAAGACACCGTTGGGAATGCTGGTTTCATGATCCATGATGACCTTTTAGTGACAATTTCAAACAATAGAGTCAGAATGTGGAGGATCTTAACCATAGTAGAAAACATCTTAGAGAGGCGAGGAGAGAAGCATCATCATAGAAGTTTGAGAGAAACATCAATAGATGAAAACATTACATTGCTTCCAAATCAGCAATTTACAAGAGTCCATGTTGTATTTTGTAAAAACAATTAAGGAAGAGAGAGAAGGAGTCCTAGTTTAAATTTCAAGCAATGGAGAAGAAGAAATTTAATGACACTAAGGATGGTTTAATAGAACTATTTGGGGTTAAGTGCTGAGCTGTAAAAAAAGTCTATGTGGCAACATCTTATTTACAATAAGATCGAATGGACCTAAAGAACTAGACCTAAGTTTTGTCCATATATTAAATAGGGTATGCTTGTAGGCTTATAGGCTAGGCCATTAAAAAAAGTTTGGCATATTTAAACAAACAAACTTTTAAATAGGCTTGTATGTTAATGATCTGTTAGTCACAGGAACCTCAAAAAAGGGCACTGTAGAAGCAAAAGGAATTTCTACATGATCACTTTAAGATTAATGATCTTGGTTTGATGAAGTATTTTCTTGGCATTGAAGTAGCCAAGTCTGGCAAAGGTATTGTGTTGTTTCAGAGGAAATATGTGCTAGATTTTTTGGCAGAAACAAGTATAAGTGGTGTTGAGCCATTAGGAGTTCCTATGGCACAAAGCCTCAAATTGATGGGGTTAGATGAAGAGAGAGACTGTAATATCCCAATTTTCGATTAAGGGATAATGACTCCAAAAGTGGATGGGATTAGTGATAAATAGACCCTTTTGCCGAATATGAAATGAATTGTAGTTGTTTGTGTTATGAGCAGCTTTAAAACCATGTATTTGAATTCAATTATGGATTAACATCTAAATTGACTTAGAATAGAGGGAGGGCTCATAATGTGGTAATATGGAATGAGAATAATGTGTTTTGTGGTGATTCAGTGGGAATTGTCATAATCAGGGGCAAAATGGTAAAGTTACCGACCAATTGATCGGTTGCCAAAGAGGAAACTCATTGGTAACTTGAAGATCACTGGTTATGATTGATTTGTGTAGAGATTAAAGGGTGGAATCCCACGTGCATGTGTGTATGTGAGTTCATGGGAGGTAGGTTGAGACAGTGACAAGTGGCATGGTATGAGCCCTTGGATCAAGTCAAAGTTTAAAATATCTTTTCCTCTCTCCTCTCTTCTCTCTTCTCTAAGTCAATTTGTGTGTGTTTTGGGGGCCAAAAATATGTGCCTTCTTCATCATATTTTCTCTCTCTTCATCCTCCATTTTGGCCATGTTTGAAGGAAGAAAGAGAAAATGAAAGGTGGGTTTTTGGTTAGCTTCTTGTCCTCTTTAGCTCAAATACCTTTCTTTAAAGTTATTCATAGTGATGAAAGCTTCATTGCTATGGTTTTAGATTTGTGAAAGAAGGTGTTTGAGGGCTTGAGGAGATTTGGAAAGATGAAGAATCAAGGATCTAGCTTGGGAAAGAGAAAGAGGTAAGTATTTGTACCCTTTTAATCTAAGTTTTGTGATATTTGGTTAAGTTTTGTGAATTGTGGTATTTGCCCTAATTTGGTATAATTGTGGAATGGTGGTGTATTGTGGTTAAAATGATGCCATAGTGTGTTTTGGTGTCATTGGAATTGATTTAAAGCATTGGGAGTAAAAGTGGTTGAATTAGGTAATGTGTGTGAGGAGTATGACCAAAGGGGAAAAGTTTCATTGTGGTGTGAATTTGGATGTTTTGAGGTTTCCAATGCGTTCCTTGTGTGAAATTTTGTGGGAATAGCCTTGTGTAAGAATTTTAGGACCATTGGAGACATATTGGTTAAGTTTGGGAGAATTCCGGTATCTACTGTGTTCTGGGTTCTGATAGAGCCTCACTTGAGTGAACAGGGGTCTCACGTGAGTGCAGCATTGTATTTTCACTTTTCCCTTCAAATTTTGTTGCACTTGTTTATGGAAGAAGCAAGAGTGCACTTCCTCACCTGCAAGTGATGTGGGTTATCACTCGAGTAAAGGTGGTTTTACTCGAGTAATCATGTGCTTCTACACTAAGAGCCGCTTCTCAGGTTGTCACTCGCAGTTGGTTTGTCAAGAGTGTAAGCTAGCACTCGCGAGTATTATAGTATCACTCGAGTGCCAGAGCTAGTGCTCGAGTGCACTTCTGGCTCTAGGTTTTCTGTGGCTCTCGGGTGGTCACTTCTTAAGCCTTACTTGGTGGAACTCGGGTGAGTGTGAGGCTACCACTCGAGTGCTATGGGTATTTTCTATCTCTAGTTATGTCTTTGGTCAGGCACTCACTCGAGTGAGTCGTTCTCACTTGGGTACAGTCGTCCATCACTCGAGTGATGAAGCCAAAAATGGGTTTGTGAGGTTTTAAAAGAGATCTTTGGTATAGTTTCTCCCAACCCTTTAGGCATGTGTTTAGGCTTTGAGTAGCCACCTAAAGGTCGTGAATGATAACCAACTTAAGTATTTGAAAGTTAAGGAATTGGAAAAAGGGATTAACCCTATGTCCTTGTTTTGGTTATAGGGTTTGATGATCGCCCTGATCGTGAGTAGTTGGAGTTGGAGCTTACGTGGAAGGACCCGTGTAGGGAACATATCTCTCGTGCATATATTTGATATTTTTATTAGTGTGTTGGTGCATGTCTTCGTTTTGCATGATTATGTGTAATTTGAAGCTATGTTTCAATTTATGCTATGGCCATCAGTATGTTGTTTGAAGCATTGAGCTTACAAATTTGTCATTGTGTGAACATGAGTTATGTGATGCAAGCATGTCATGCATTAAACATTTATCGTACATGCATATTGGTATTGTTTCCTACTGAGATTCTCTTGAATCTCACCCTCCCCTACTAACCTTTCAGACAGGGAAGTAGATCGAGGATAGAGTAAGCAATCAGGGACGGCAAGGACTTCCTTCGGGTTGAAGATTCGGTAGTTGGTTATCATTACTTGTTGGAATGTGTATTTGGATTTGATTATGTATTTGAGATGAGATTTGTGTAATCCTCATATGAGGGCTTGTAATGGGCGAATGTGCCCTATAAAGCTTAAGTTAATTAATAGAACCCGGGATTGCCAAGGATTATGTTGTGGACTCTGATCGTAATAAATGTGATTTATCTTCGTGTGGTAATTGTATTTGAAAGGTGAATATGAGACCAGGTTATTTGTGTTTTGAAAAGTATTTATGAAAACCCCGTCATGTGATGGATTAGTAAATATTATTTGATTGTTATTGGTCTTTATTGCACTTAAATTTCATAACCTGGATATAATTACGGCAGGGGGGTTACAGAGACAACCCAAAGGATTTGCTTAAGAATCTTGAAAGATATTGTAAATTGATAGGCAAATTAATATATTTAACTATGACTTGCCCTAATACCTTCTTTTCTGTATAGGCACTCGGTCAATTTATGTACTTGCCGACCAAACAACACATGGCAACAATAAGGAATGTGCTACGCTATCTCAAATGGAGCCTTGGCTTAGGAGTTCTTATTAGCTCAAAAGGAAGTGTAGAACTTGAATGCTATTATAATGCTGATTAGGTAGCTTGTGGAATGACTCGAAGATCACTACTATAGAATATAAATTCTGCTACCCTAAAGGACGTCCCTTTTTAAAAAGAGAAGTAAAAAACAAAGGCGGTGGCATTTTCATAATTATAGGTGAGAATTGAATAGTTTTAGGCGTTTAGGCGTCCTTAATTGAATTGGGGACGCCTAAAGTTTTAAAAAATTACTTTAAACCAAGGAATGAAAAATCGGACTGGGCAATGAACCGGTCACAGCACAGATTCAAGGGTTAATGGGCCAACCGGGGTCTAACCGGTAGTTGAACCGGTCATATTAAAATATTATAATTTATTAATGGCAATATATATATATATTAATATATTTTTAAACATAAAAATGAAGATTTTTAGAAAAATAAATGCTTAAAATCTATTCGTATTAGTTATAATCCCTATACTTATGTAATGATATCTCATTTCCTATAATTATTATATCTTTTAAAATAATTTTTTTCATTATCTTCTTCAATCTTTACTTACTTTGCTCTTCATTTTGGTCTTTAACCTTCCATTTTTCCCTAAAAAATCACAAAATAAAAATTTGAAAAAAAAAATTGAAACCGGTTGAACCATCGGTTTTACTGGTTCTGACCGGTCCAACAGATTTCACGGTTTAACCATCAAACCAGATCGGACCACTGACCGGTTCAACCGGTCGAACCAGCTGGTCCGATCCTTTTTTTTTTTGTTCTATGCTTTAAACGTCCCCAATTTAATTAGGGACGTCTAAAGTTAAAACTTTTTTTTAAAAAAAAAATCAGAGCCACCCTTTGGCGTCCCTAATATATATTAGGGACGCCAAAAGGCATCCCTGGTATTATCAGGGACGTCATCTGATGATACATTAGGGGAGCCCTTTGGTGTCCCTAACTATATTTGGCATCCCTAATTTAAAATAAAATTATTTTTAACTTTAGACGTCCCTAATACATATAGAGACGTCTAAAGTGAGACTTTAAACGTCCCTATTTGAATTGGGGACTTCTAAAGTAAAACAAAATTAATTGGACAACTTTAGGCCTTCCTAAATTAAATTTAGGATGCTAAAAATAATTCAAATTTATACTAACAGTCTTTATTTGTTAGTTTTATATTACTTTTATACTCATCTTTCTCTTCCTATCGCCGAAAACACAAGAAGAGCCACTACCACCACGCCTTTTAACTCTTGCTTCTTCTTCTTTTATATGTTTTTTTAACTCTTGATTCTTCCTTTCTCTCTCTTTTTTTACCTCTAAATCTATTATGCTTTCTTACCATTTTTTATTATTTTATCTTCTTTCTCTTTTTTCTTTGGGTTTCCCTTCTATTTTATCTTCTAACTCGTGTTGTTATGGCTTGTAGATCGAGACTCTAAAACATGCTTCATGGCCACGTTCCTGTCGAGAAAATAAGGTTCATCTCTCCTTGTCGCTCTTCTCTATTCATTATTACAAGAAAATGAATTTCAATAATAAAAGGAGATAAGTTTTTTGCAACTGATTCCTCTTATTGTTTTCATCTTCTGCCTATCAGATTTTAGCTTTTGAGTTATTATTGTGTAAATTTTGGATTTGGAGTTCAAATACTATATCTGTAATTTTATTGACGATGATCTGTAATTTCTAGTTTTAAATACTGTAATTTCTAGTTTTAAATACTGTTTAGTTCATATATGCAATATAAATTGCTTTTTTTTTAAAAAAAAGCACTTTAGACGTCCCATTTTAAATTGGGGAAGTCTAAAGTGGGACTTTAGACTTCCCCATTTTAAAATGAGGATGTCTAAAGTGTCAGTATAGCACTTTAGATGTCCCTTTATAAAATAGGGACGTCTAAAGTATAGACCTTAGGTGTCCTTTTATCCGTGGATGTTATTGCCATTTTTTTACTACGTCGCTCATATAGACGTCCTCTTATTTTCAGACGTTAAAAGGCCTAAAGGAGGGATGTTAGAAGCGTAAGTCTTTAGTCGAGGCAAAATATGGGGCGATGAGCATGGCTGTGTCAAAAATAGTATGGGCACATGGTTCACTTTGAGATTTGGGAATCATTCTTGACAAACCAATAAGAGTGTATTGTGATAACAAGGCAACAATACATATTGCTGCGAATCCGGTCTATCATGAGTATATCAAACACATTGAGGTAGATTGCCACTTTGTTTGTGAAAAAAGGAGATTAAGCTGGAGCATGTTAGTTCCAAGAATTAGCAGGCGGACTTGTTAAATAAGCCAGTTAGAGGAAGTGTGAAAAAATATTTGTTGTCTAAGTTAGAACCTTTGATATTTTCAGCCCCAAACTTGAGGGGGAGTGTAAAAGATAAAGTTAGATATACTTGCTTATGTTTTAGAATTATTAGTACGGTTTGAGTATGTAG
Organism: Inga oerstediana; assembly: GCA_963210345.1. NCBI lineage: Eukaryota > Viridiplantae > Streptophyta > Magnoliopsida > Fabales > Fabaceae > Inga > Inga oerstediana. Next base: position 35,078,059 of record OY723406.1, read on the forward strand.
TGGATTCGGTATGTTGCATTTGCTTAATGTGTGGCCCAATAGGATAGGACCAATAGTGTATAAATAGGTCTAAGACTTATTACATGTGTAAGAACATTTTTTCAATTAATAAAAGATTCTGATTTCTTGCTGAAGGATCGGTAAGCACAGCGGAAGAATTTAAAATTATTTCACCGATCCTAATCGAGGATCTATCAACAGCGTTTAAACCAAGTTGGAAGGATTCATACCTTTTTGATGATTCAGAGTTTTCACGACCTCTAGGAGCCAACACGTCAGGTCCGCTCCCTCTACCGGTATCCACACGAATGCTCTCCAACCGCGACTGCGTGCTAGCGCCTCTAATGTCTCCAAGGGTTTAACTTGCGGCTCTCAATTCTGATGTACGCTGAGTCTATCAGCTCTATCAAGTTTATAACCCATGAGGGTTATTTTCAAATTTCAAAATTAATCATCATTAATTTCAAAATTAATTAACAATTAATTATCTTGATGAGCTAATTAAATAAATTTAGTTTAAATTAAATCTGTCCAACAGTTTTAATTTAACTTATTTATTTAATCTAAATAAAGAGCCATTAGATTTAATTTATCTTCATAAATTAAATCTGAGATACTATATCTCTATTATGTTAGTTATTAAATTTAATATATCTTAATAAATTAAATTTAAAACCAACACAATATAATAATATCATATAATATATATATACATATGTGTATATATATATATATAATATATTTCGAAAAATATATATCTATATAATATTATTAATGAATTTTATATTATATATATATATATATATAAATATAAAATTCATCCACCCTAAATCAAACATTATCTCGTGTTGGGCCATTCTTGTGTGCGACCCTGTAGGCCCATATGAAGTTGGCAGTGGGCCAATAACTACACTAACCCAAAAGTCGCAAGCGGCCTCTAGCAAGACATTACGACTACCCAATTCATATGAGGATCGTTATCACGATGCAACCTGTCATACAACCATGTCACATCCCTTTTGTCACATGATATATCGATCAAGGATAAGGCATGGAAAATGTCATCCTCTTATTCCTGACCATTACTTTCTCGATTCCTGAGTAGCCTGATAATAGAGACAGAAACTCCTTTCATCATAGTATGGCCATACATTTCTCAGACTCACTCATCGAGGGGCCCAGTAATATCTCTCTACTAATGTGAGGAACAAATTCCATCTTGATCATTCATATTCCTCTACATGAAAAACCACCAAGCCCGATCGTAGCCTTTATCATCACCCGGTCAAAAGTGACTTTTGACTAGTTCAAAGCTTAGCAACTCTCATGTAGGAATCCATGATGACCTCAGGTCTAAGGGCATTGTGACGTGGTTATACATGAGAAAAGCTTATGACTTGATTCATGTAGCTTTCTCATAGTGGGTCGATCCAGCACCTTGTACTCTTACAAGTGCCTAAGACTTTGATCCGTATCTCCATATCTTATCAAAGTCATACTGGTCTTGTTTCATCTCTGCTCCCGCATAGATGACCGACCAGGGACATTTTAAGACAATCTTTATGAATTATCCAAGGATACAATTATCACAGTTAACATGCAAATAATATGATAACAGAATGGAGAAATTTCATTAAAATAATAATGTTTAAAGTACAATGATTGACCCTTAGGGCACAATTTCCTACACTTGCATGAGTTTCAGATAGCATTGAAACCGAGAAATTCACAAGCATGTTCATGGATGTCTAATTTAGGTTCCTTTCAGAGCATGGTTAATTACATTTTCTTTAAATATGTTATAGTAAACAATGTGCAATATTCCTGAAAATTGAAATGTGCAAAGTAGACAAGCAGAGATTTCCAAACAGTCCTTAACCAGGTCTATTAGATGAGTATAGCATCATTTATAAATTGTTAGTCAATGTATATAATTTGTCCGAAAATAAGAGCAAGGGTAGAAAATGAGTTAACTGCACGAAATTTGATGAGAATCATATTATAATAATATTTTTCCAAATGAGGGACTTCAAAAGCTTTCAAAATAATTTTAGAGTACCCTCATATAAGCATCCTAGATTTAGTTATGAATTTTCAAAGTTCGCCCACAAAACAAGAAATATCAAAAGAATAGTAGCCCAAAGACTAAAATGCAAGTTGATGTGATAGTAATGACTTGGATTAAGCTCAAAACATTGGGAGATCATGCATTATTTGTAGTTATGTTTTTTGTAGGGCCAAAAATTCCACTTTGGGACCATAATCACTAGCCTGTGAGCAGAGGGCTTGATAAGACACTTCTTCCAGGCCTTAATGGGAAACATGCCGAAAACTAGCCCAAGAAGGGGTGTCCGGCCCAACACCAACCCAACTACACCACAACACCTAGTCAAGCTTCAACCTCAGTCTGTTGTAGTAGAACCGAAATAAAAAGATCTCCTTCTCCCTCCCATTTTGCCAAGATCCACAAAAAGTAAAACAAGCTCACTTGGTTCCAAGTTATAAATAAGGGACTCCATACACATGATCTGGACAACTCACTCCCACTTATCTCTTCACAGTGTATTCAAACATAATCAAAGCTCTCTCATCTTAGTTTCTTTATTTATTGTCCTATATTCCATCAAGATAAAAAACATAGCCCCTTTTTATTTTCTTATTCTTGATTTTCCTAAAAATTTCCTTCCTTTCTCATTAGTCCCTCTATTGTCGGTACCCTTCCTCACAAAATTTCCACAATTCAAATGGGTTGAGGCAAGATCATATGCACAAGTGCAAAAATATGATGTCATTGACTTTGTATGGAAGAATACAGTTTGTAGGTTTAGACTACCCAAAGAGATATTATGTGACAATATCAGTTCATTAGGAAAAATTTCCAAAGGTTTTGTGAAAAATGGAAGATACAACTCAACTTCTCTACCCCTCGAAACCCACAATCCAACAAGCAAGTTGAGTCAAGAAACAAAACCATCATCAACTCCCTAAAGAATAGGCTTGACAAAGCCAAAAGTAGGTGGTTTGAAGATCTCCCATCCATTCTATGGGCTTATAAGGCCACTTCTCACATGTCAACTAGGGAAATGCCCTTTTCCTTAGTGTATGGGTTAGAAGCCATGATCCCAATCGAAGTAGGAATGCCATTATAACCCCCTTCGTAATTATATCTGAAATACACGATTAAAATGAAATAGAGACCAATAATAATCAAAATTCATTTACATTCCCATCCTTAAGATAAGATTTTCACAAATTTCTTTAACAAACACTTTAACCTGGTCTCACATTCATATTTCAAATACAATTACTTCGTGAAGATAAACTACACTCATATAAATATCAGAGTGCACAATAATAATACCAGCAATCCTGGGTTCATATCTTCACTAAAAATACATAGGCACATACACCTTTTACAATTTCTCAAATGGGGATTACACAAATTTCAATCCAAATACATATCCAAATACACCTCCACAACATATACAACCATATATCCATCCTAACATATACAACTCTAAATATATCCAAATCAACTACCATTATCCCAAATAGCAATGATAACCAACTACCAAATCCAAATGCCCATAAAGGCCTGTTTGGTTGGAGGGGAGGGGATGGGAGGGGATGAAAATGATCCCCTTCCCTTGTTTGGTATGAAAAATAGGAGGAGAGGTGTAACATCCTGGATTTTAATTAAGGGATTAGTAACTTCAAAGGATGTAATTAATGTTAATTAAGCATATTTGAAGTATATGTTTCACAATGTGAAAAGAAGGCAATTATTCATAGTTTAATGAGTATTGTACTGATCAGGGGTAAAACGGTAAATTGACCAACTGTCTGGTTAGTTACTAATGAGAAAACCCCTTAGTAATCAAGATCAATGGTTGAGATTGAAAGATCAAGGGGTGGAATCAAGTGTGGAAGGGTTTATGTGAAATCAAGGTAAGAGGAAGGAGATGATGCCAAGTGGCTAAATAAGAGCCATTGGATGAGTCAAATATTCAAACTCTCTTTCACTCTCCACTCTTAGTCGGTTTTGCATGGGAAGAAGAGAAGCAAATGATCATCACCTTCACCTACTCATTTTCTCTCTCCATTCCCTCCATTTTCGCGGAAGCAAGCAAGAAAGAGGAAGTAAGGGTTGGAATTTTGCTAAGGTAAATGATCTTATATGCTTAACTACCCTTCATTAATATTGATCAAGAGGTCAAGAGCTTTCTTTCTATGTTTTCAGACTTGTGATTGGTGGTGTGTGGAAATTATAGGGAATTTGAAAGTTGAGGAATCCAAGTTCTGAATTCAGCAAGTTGAAGAGGTAGGTTTGTTATGCATTTTGATATATATGTCAAGATGTTTGCTTAATCAATGAGAAATCTGGAAATTAGACCTAATTATGATGTTAAGTGAAGGGTAGATTTTGGGGAGAGTGTCACTGTTCATTTGGTTAGTTTTGACACTTGGGAGTGATTAGAAATTGATTGGAAGTTGAATAAGGGAAGTGGATAGAAAGAGGTTTTGAGTGGTTTGATGATTTGGAGAGTGAATGTGTTGATTGAGTTGAATTTGGGTTGTGTGTGGTTGCCAATGGGTTCCTTGTGTTGAAATAAGTGAGAATGAGCTTTGGCACAAGTTTTGGAACCATTGGAGTTCATTTGGTGGATTTTGGAAAAGGTTACCAGTTGCTGCGTTCTGGTTTCTGAGGTGAATTCTCGAGTGAGAGAAGAACTCACTCGAGCACAGGAAGAACGTGCTCGAGTGAGCATGTTTGTGCTCGAGTGAGGGTGCCTTTTGGTGCTGCGGGTGAGTGTCTCAGGGTATCACTCGGGGGTGATTGCCAAGAGTGCGCCTGGCACTCGCGAGCATTGGGGGTTCACTCGCGAGCACTGAGGTTGTGCTCGAGTGAATCTGTTGTCTGGGAGTTGGGGTGCTCTCGGGCAGACACTCGCTGCTTGTGCTCGCGAGCACTGGGGGTCAGTGCTCGAGCACAGGTGTTTGTGCTCGAGTGAAGGTGGAAGAAGATGTTGAGAGATGCTCTCGGGTTGTCACTCGCAGGCCTCACTTCCGTAGTTCTCGAGTGTGCTCGGGGTCTCTGCTCGAGCACAGCCTCTTGTGCTCGAGTGAGAGTGTAGTGAAGTTTGCTCTCGGGCAAGCACTCGCGGGTGGTCACTCGCATGTGTGCTCGAGTGAGAGCGAGGGTCATGCTCGAGCACGGCCTTCTGTGCTCGAGTGAGGGGACCCAGAAATTAGTGATTAGCTTTCCAAAGAGTGATCTTTAGGGATAGTTATCCCAACCCTTTAGGCATATGTTTAGGCATTTAATGGCCATCCAAAGAGTCCAAATGAATAACAACTTAGAGTGTTATTGAAGTAAGAATTGGGAAAAGGAAATTAACCAAATGTCCCTATTTTGATTATAGGATTTGACATCTGCTATCCTCGTGAGCCTACTGTGCCCAGAGACATCAGGAAGGGATCAGGTAGTGACTTTTCTTTCGTACCATATGTGATGCATTGTATGTGCGTAGTATCATTGATTTGTGAATAAGTTCGTATGTTGCGACTTATGTGGATATATGTGAGCACCGTCAGTCCAATAGTCCCTGAGTAGCTAACAACGGTTCGGGTTAGGGCGGTGTGCCTTCCCGGCGGAGAAAGGGGATGAGGATGAGGTGTGATTATGTGGGCCGAAAGGCTGATTTGTGAGCCGAAAGGCGATTTGTGAGGCTGACGAGCCGTTTGTGAAGCCGGATAGCTTATGGGCTATAAGGCTGTATATGTATGCACTGCCACGCCAATAGTCCCTGAGTAGCTAACAACGGTTCGGGTTAGGCAGTGTGCCTTCCCGGCGGAGAAAGGGGAGGAGGCTGGAGTGTGATATGTGCTGCTGCTGCATGATGATTTGCTTACATGCTATGTGCTTATGTGTGGTATAATTGCTTAGTTACTACTGGGATTCTTTTGAATCTCATTCTTTCCTTTGAACTAACCTTTCAGATAGGGCGACTGGCTCCAAGGAGAAGCGCGTGACCCGGAGCGGGTAGAGTTCTTAGGGACATTAGTTTGGTTATGTTGGTTATTCATTTTGGGATAAGGGATTACTGTATTATATTTTGAGAAGTATATAGTTTAGAATACTTGGTTCTGTAATCCCCTAAACAGGATTTGAAATTCTATATATGTAGTTGAACCCGGGGGTTGCCGGGATTTTGGTTATACACTCTGTCATACGTAAATGTAGATAAACTGCACAGGTGATTATATTCGATAATTGAACTTGAGACTGGAGGAGGAAAGAAGTTTTGAAAAATTTGTGAAGTCCCTACTACTAAAGGGAATTTTAAACGAATTTTAAACTATTCGACGGTCTCTAACCTAATTTAATTACATAATATCGAATTATAATTACGTGATTAAAGGCAGGGTGTTACAAGAGGGGCCTCAAAAAAGGGGCTCCAAATCCCTCCTACTCCCTCAAATTGATTCCCTCCAATTTGGAGGGTTTTGGAGGGAGCCCAAAATTTGGGATTATTTTGCCCCCATATTCTTTTCATATTTCCAATTATATCTTATAAGTCTTCAATAAAAATATAACTTCTTCTTCATCACTAGCGGAAATATACATACTCAGATTTTCCTGGTGATAGGTGATTTATCTGCTGTAGAACAAATATTTTGTTTCTCTTGGGCTATTATGTTGTTTTAGAGTGTTTATTCTTGTTTAATGCATGCTTCTCTAGTGCAGGGCAGAGACACATGCTCATTTTTTTTATTGCCATTTTGCACCTAATTAAACACTGCCACTTAGAAACAATTTTTTTTAAGTTTTTCTACCATTTTTTTTCAAGTCTTCTACATTTTTTTTCAATAGAAGGAATTTTCCATTTAATTTGATATGATAATTGCTGAAATATTCATATAACGAGAAATTAAGTTGGGGGGAATTGAAAACAATTTCCATTTTATATCTTCATCATTTTTTTTATAAATTATATAATTTATATTGAAGTGTAAATTAATTTAAATAATTTATATAAGGAAAAATATATAAACTAATGTCTAAGGATAAAATGGTAAATTGGCTATTACCTCCCCTCCCCTCCCCCTTAAACCAAACAAAGGATCATTAAAAAAACCTTTTCCTTCCTCCCCCTCCAACCAAACCAAACAAGGTGATCCTCCATCCTCCCCTTCCATCCCCTCGCTTTAAACCAAACAGGCCCTAAGGGATTCTCGCCGCTCCTAGTCACTTGCTCCTTCCTCAAGCCACTTGTCCTGTCTAAAATGTTGGTAGGGGAGGGTGAGATTCTAGAGAATCCCAGTAGGAAACAGATACCAATATGCATGCAAGATAAGTGTTTAATGCATGACATACTTGCATCACAATAACTTGTGCTCACATAATGATATATCCACATGCTCAATGTTTCAACAACATACTCATGGCCATAGCATAAATAGAAACAGAGCTTCAATCATTCATATATGTTTCACATAATCAAGCAAAGCAATAACATGCATCAATACACAAACATAAATATCAATACATGCAGGAGAGGTAAGTTCCCTACACTTATTCTTTCCACGTATGCTCCAGCATCGGCTACTCGCGATCTGAGCTGATATCGAACCATGATTAGGGCGAATACCTAACCCCATAACCAAATCAAGGACATAGGATCATTCTCTTTTCCAAATTGTCATTTTCATAACACTTAAAGTTGGTTACCATTCATGACCTTTAGGTGGCTAATCAAATCCTAAACACATGCCTAAAGGCTTGGGAAACACTTGACCAAATGTCACCTTTTAAAAGTCCAAAATGCTGATTTTTGGGGGTTGGCCGCGGCCAGCCTACCCATTGGCCGCGGCCAATGGATGCACAGAAGGTCTTGGGCCGCGGTTCATAACCTCTAGCCGCGGCCAAGAAAATTCTGTTTCCTGGCTGAACTTTCAAAAATCATAACTAATTCTAGAAAAATTGAAATGAGGTGATTCTAAAGCCAAATAAAAGCTACTTAAGTCCTCTTTATAGGAAAAAAAATGGACAATTACTAGAAATCACCACAAAATTCCAGAATTACACAAAACTCAACACCGCCCCAAAACACAGTTTAGTTTTGATCCCAAACTTTGGCAAAGCATAACTCTCAGTTCACAAAACGAAATGACACAAAATATGTGTCCATTTTGAAGCTTGGGATGTGAAATTTAAAACTAGAAAGTTTTAGAATTTTCCAACACCAATTGTTCATTCAAAACGTTCATGTAAACTAACTGCCCAGACAGAGTTCACACAAGACAGATTTTCCAACTTTTCTACTAAAGTGTTCAATGACTCCAAAATCAATAACCAAACCTATTCCCATACAATTTCTCACAAGGAACACAATGGTAACCTCAAAATGACCAAAATCACAACCCATTGACATGCCCTGTTTTGCCCAATGCACAAAAACCAACACAAAGTGACCAAACTTCACTTTTAAGCTTCAATGCAATTCTATCACTTCAAAATACTAAACAAGGCACCATTTCCATAACAATAACATAACATACTCCCCCATAACCCTAAATCACGAAAATTAGGGCTAAATTTCCAGAAATTCAAGGCCTAACCAATGGTTTACTGCCTTCATTATTATTATTTTGGCTTACAGTTTCTTCTCATACATACTACGATCTGGCCAAATCACAAGATATTACTTGGTACGTTGCCTTGATCTCCCAATCAAACAATATGCATAAATGGCGAAAAAACTAACAAATGTATGCTTGGTATGTCACCTAGACCTATAAAATAATGTAGCATACAACAACTATGATATATGAGTCGCAAACACATGAGCAGATGCCTAGTATGCATGGTTGACTTACCAAGTATGGCAACATGCACAAACTATGACATATGAATAACAAACACTCCTAGGCATTGATGGCCCAACCTTAGGGGCATCCATAGCTGAATACAATCCAAACCATAAAAAATGATAAGCATATAAACTAACCAAGGACTATACCTAGTTAGGCACTATTATAACAAATTGTTATCACACATGAACAAATAAGACGAAATATGCCACCAACAAATGTAAAATGCACATAAAAACTTCGAAGCTTTATCAACAACACATTAAAAAAAAGTGATAAGTCAGAAATAAAGACTAACGCACTAAAGTTGTCAGACATACAATCCACAGAAGAACATCAAAATATCCATATGGCCATCTAAGTTTCAAGCTAACATATGAAACTCAAAAAGGATAAGCCCATACCAAAAAAGAAAAAACAACTTGGAACAAGTCTAGAAGGTCACATATGCCCATTACTGCTTCCTGTTGTCTGCACCTACCATAAAGCCATCATCCTCCAGCTTGTAGTTGAACATGGACTCATACTTGAAAATGGCCTGGTTAGGGTTCTACTAGTCTAACTTGTCATCCTTAAACTCCTTCATAATCTGTGTGTGAGTCCTAAAAACTGACTCCATAGTGATCTCTTCAAGTTGTTGCTTCAAGCCACTATTCTCAATGTCAAGGACCGTTAACCTGTACTTAGCCTCAGCCATCTCTTTTAAAACTTGCTCCATTTGGGCTTCATGATTGGATTGCACACCTAACATACATGCTACATCCCGCTGTAGCTCCTAGATGGTTTTGTCATTCTCTGATGACTACGACATCAATCTAGAGATCTCCTTCTCCAAATATAATAGGCTCTAGAAGCCCTATAAGCCAAAAGCAAGTGTGAAGGATAGTTGGAACCACTAATTAAACAGAAGGAACAAAACAATGCAGTACTATAAGGTTCTGTGTCATGCAAGAAGTCAAAAAAGCCAAGAGACCCTACGATTCCAGCTTGGCTAGGTCATTTAGGAATAGGAGACATCGAATTATAGGTAAGGCTTGAGGCACATTAGATATTAACGAGGTCATACTAGGAAATTGAAGATCAAAGTCCCCCACAATCGAATAGCCCACCACTACTTTTAGACTTCTTTACTAACTCGACCATACTCTTGCCTTTCTCTCGAAATTCAGTGATAGGCAAGACTGATAATGCTTGGTCAGTAGGAGCACCTGACTAACTAACCACTAGCCTTAAGCTGATACTTTACCCTCAGCTCGTCCAAACTCGGAACCTTAAACAACTTTGCTTTCATGTTTAACTTTCCTACTGATAGATCTACAAGAAATCACAAATTAGATCAAGCTATCCAGAGTAAAAGGAGGTAAGGCTTAGACAGTACCTAGGGGAGTATTCTTCACACCAAGCAAAGTGTTACAACTCCTCTCAGTGATTGGAAGAGCTAGAATACGCTACGTCCTTTCCTCATTATCACAACCCTTTAGAGCCTTCCTCCCTTTGCTAACATCTGCAGAAACATTTTATGAGTACTTAGCAAGACCAATACTTGCAAAACCACAGTTAGAAAGGAGCTTACCATCAGATTCCACTTGGTGTGGATCCTTAAGTCAGCTCTAATCAAAAAAGAAGAAGCAACAAACACATACATCTCTTCCCACCCACGATCATTAACTTGACATCCTTTAAGTAGAACCCTTTGGTTTGTCTCATAACCAGATAATAAGATTGGAGCAAAACATTCACAGAAAACTCGACTCCTACTCGTTAGGCCAAAACCTCCACTGGCATGACTACCCTCCATATATGAAGCATAAGTTGAGAAAGAGCAAGATCGAAATGGCTATACAGTCCTACAATCAAAGGAGGAAGAGGGAAAGAAGGCCCATACATAAACGGTTTGATGTATATGGCAACCCAGCCATCCGAGAACCAATCCGCTCTTTCATGTGGCAAAGGAGCTCTCATCAGAACATTCTTAGGAATACCATAAGTCCTAAGAATATTCCTAAGACCCCTTGTACTAATCGTGGATGGGTGAGACTAAGTGGAGGTCCACTTTTAAACACTAGCACTAATAGGGGTCATAACCACAGTCGACGCTCCTCCTATATCAGTACCCTCTTGCACAATCCTCTTACCAAGTTGGTTTACTTCCTCACTATTACTTGATAAAATATCATCCCCAAGACTACCCTCAGTATAGTCAGTCACATTGACAAGCAAACCATCCAACTCTAAAATGGTTACTTATATGAACAACATAGGGAAACAATAGCTAAAGAGAAAGTATAACCCACATGAGTACACGCTACAAACAAATTCCAACTATAGGGTGGTCCCTATGGAAAGTACCAAAAAACACAGTGTGCAAAAAGCCAAAAACCATAAGTTTGGCAACATAGAATATTAAAAAAGTAGGGAAGTAGGTGTTAGTTCTTATAATGTTTTGATGATAAAAAACCTTGATTTATTTAACTTAAGTAATGATTAAACCTTTTGAAAATAAGAAAGAGAAATTTATGGTGAATTGATTAAAGCTTGACATAATCGCTCGAGTGATGGATTGTATATCTGAGTGATAATCAATCTAAAGTTCAATATTAGCAAAGAAAATCACTCCTAGAAAATGTCTAAGTCGATCAAGGTGATCAATTTTTGTGAAAAGTTTTTTCAAGATTAAATCACTCGAGTGATATATAAGCACTCGAGTGATAACATCACTTGCAGGTGATTTCCAAAGCAATTGAAGGATAATGGACTATCACAACAGAATCATTGGAGTGATTAGTAAGCACTCAAGTGATATTACAAATAAAAGGGAAGTCAGTGACTAAGGACACATATCACTTGAGTGATCTGATGAATCACTCGAGTAAAAATAAGAATCACTCGAGTGATGGCATTTTTCTGAAAGTTACTCGCAAAAGATTCAAGTGAAATATGATAAAAATCCAAATCACTCGAATGATATGGCAAATCACTCGAGTGATGACATATTCTCTGAGAGTTACTCGTAGGATCACTTGGAGTGATGTGATCTTCACTGAAGATCACTCGAGTGATTTTACAAATCACTCGAGTAATCCGTGATCACTTACAAGAATATTACAAGTGACTTAGAAGTGCTGATAAAATCAAAAGGAGATCACCCGAGTGATCTATTTGAGCACTCGAGTAATATCATTTCTTAGCAAGGCATCTGATAGTTATCAATCATATACTTCAACATATTATTAGAACAATCGAGTGAAGTTCCTAAGCACTCGAGTGCTATTGTATTTCAAAAACAATTACTACTAAGTCCCTTGAGAGAGTTAGCAGCACAAGATCACTCGAGTGACTGAGATAAACACTCGAGTGATTAGAAATCACTTGAAGTGATTATAGTCTCACTCGAGTGTAGTTAATAGAAACCAATATTCATCATCTCAGAAATCTTAATTCACATACTTCACATCTTGATTTACTTCTTGGACTATTACATCATTCTTGAATATTACTAATATCATTTCTGAGTAAATTTTAGGTGCTCAAACATTGGATTAACTTCAAAAAAAAAACAAAAAGCAAAATTCTGACAAAAGCATTTAATTCATAGTAGAGACAACCAAAGGAAACATTCTCTTTCATCAGCGTCTACAATTACTCTCTAACGGACAAATTTGAATGCTCATAACCGTCATTAAAGACTTTCTACCTATAAATACAGAAGCATTAAAGACAAAGCAACTAACCTACAATGAAATTAAATCTGTTCATTAAGCGTTCTATTTTTATGTCTGTTTGTTATTCACTGTAATCCTTATTGCTCCTTAGTTTTCATCTATCTACTCTTTGAGAGAGACTTTAATACCTTTATTTACTATTTATAAAGAGATTTTAAAGGTTGTGGGACCTTGAGTGGGATCAGCTTACAAAGTGTAAGGGGGAGTGAGTGTCCTGTTGAGGAACTTACATGTACTGTGATGCCAATAGCCCATCAAATCTCTGAAGTTTAATGGAAACCTCATAGGCACTTTGAGGACTAGACATAAGTCAAGAAGATAAGACCAAACCAATATAAATCCCGGTGAACACTTTGGTGATATTTCTCCAACTCTTTTCTGTTAATTAAGTGTTTTAATTATAATTTTTTAAACTTTTATATCACCCAATTCAACCCCCTCCTAGGTGAAACCATTAACACTGACAGTAAGACCACGAGATGCTCAGATCTAGCCCAACATAGCAAAAGTCAAAGATCAGAAAAAGCCGATAGAATCATAAATGTATTCTGGTTATGGAACAAGCGAAGTCAAAGTGTTCTCTAAATCAACACAAAAGAGTCAAGCAACGAGAGGTTCATTGACAAAGCCACAAATCCAAGACAATTTGAACAAGCACACAAGCAAAGGGACTTGGTTCATCAAGAAAGACACAAGAGTGACCTTGAACCCTAGCTTGTACCGACAAGAAACTTATCACAAAACAAGGCGTAGACAACGACATGCCCTAACCCCTGAAGAAATCACACAAAAACTAGGTACATGGGTAGCTTGAAAATACATCAACGAGCTACGACAAGAAGGGAGAACCGCAGCTGCCTCCGCTCACCTTCGATGAAGCACAACGCAAAGATCACCTCCAATTAGGAAAGCTGTCAAAACAAGAAAGATGAGGAAAAACTAGAAGACAAGAATCAAGGTGTTAATGGGGACAAAAGGAAATCCGAAAGGGCACAGAGAAAACGACAAAAGATTTAAAAGGGAGAGAAAGAGGCAAGGCCTAGATAATAGCCCTAGGATTGATGGCAAGGATCAGAACATACTCCCTAAGTCAATGGCCTATAGGACTTGGGGAGTGAAGGACTTATTGAGTGTATTTGGATTAGCTTTTTTTAATAGCTTCTGGAGAAAAAGTGGAGAATAGCTTTTAGAGAATAGATTATAAGCATAATAGATTTTAAGAAAAAAATGATTTTGATAAAGTGAGAGTGTTTGGATGTTATGGTCAGAATAGCTTTTTTCATGGTCAAATTACTAAAAAGGACATTAGTTTTTGTGATAATTACATGTAAGGGATAAATTTATATTTTAAGCATTATTAAACGTTAATTGTATAATAAATACAAAACTTTCAAAATAAATTTAAAAAAATTATAATTATAAAATTAAGCAAATATATAATATCAAAAAATATATAAAATTTTTTTATAAATTATATTATTAGTCGATTATGTGGTTTAAAAATGGGTCTGTGAGGTTCAGAGGACCAAAATTTCGATCCAAAAAAGACAAGGGAAAGAGGAGGAATATCGAAGGAAAAAAGAGAAGGGAAAGAGAGAGAAATGTCAGAGATTGCCCATATCCGAAAAAGTGTGCTGATAATGGATTATCACCAAACCAAAGTTTGGCCCCTCAAAACCAAGGTTTTAGCTTAGAATGGATTATGGGATTTTTTTGAGTGTTTAGATGGTTTTTGCTCAAACCATGGTTTGGGCTCAAAATCACTTTTTTTCAGTGCATCCAAACACACACAATTGTAGGGTCAAAAATTCCACTTTGGGCCCATGATCGCTAGTCCATGAGTAGAAGGCCTGATAAGACACTTCTTCTTAACCTTATTGGGTAAGATGCCCGAAACTAGCCAAAGAAGGGGTGTCCGGCCCAACACCAACCCAACTACACCACAACTCACTTGGTCAAGCCTCAAGCTTAGTCTATTGCAAATTTGCAATAGAACCAAAATAAAAAGGATCTCCTTCTCCCAGTTCGTCGAGATCCACAAAAAGTGGAACAAGCTCACTTGGTTCCAAGCTATAAATATGAGCCACCTACACATGATCTGGATGACTCACTCGCACTTATCTCTTCAGTGTATTTGAACATAACTGAAGCTCTCTCATCTCAACTTCTTTATTTATTGTCGTGTATTCCATCAAGATCAATAACATAGCCCCTTTTTATTTTCTTATTCTTTGTTTTCCTAACAATTTCCTTCCTTTCTCATTAGTCCCTCCGTTTTTGTTAACCTTCCTCGCAAAATTTCCACAATTCAAATTATTGAACAAATAGTTTCAAAGTATTATTCATTGAGTATAATCTAAGTAAATGGGGATTTTGAAGCAACTGTTTTTATACACCAACCCATATGATTATCCAAAATGCAACGTCTTGTCAATGGAGAAACGCGTCCGCATTTCCGACTCATCAGTATGATGAGAAAAAATTTTCTCATCATCAAAACCACGCTGTTTTATTTAAGGGAGAGATATGAGCCGTTGATATAAAGATAATCAGGGCCGTCTATGACATATCTAGTATTTTAAAATATTTTTTAGGTCTCTCTTCTCATCCTAAAATAATTTTTACCACTTTTAACCCCTTAAAATATTTTTTCAGTTGTACCCAGTGTATTAGCAGACTGACTGCAATTTAACCCTTAATGTATTTTTTCAGCTCCAAAAATTATTTTAAAATATTTTTTTTGGTTCTTTTAACCTTTTAAATTTTTTTTTCAGTTACACCTAGTGTTTTAGGATATTGACTACAATTTTACCGTTAATGTATTTTTCTTAGTAGTAACGAGCACCCAAAACTTAGGATACTAATTTATTAATGTATTTTTCCCCCCTTCAATGATTTGGCTAAATTGACTTTGTTTTTAATGTTATCGTCTTTTTTCGAGTGTATTTTGCTGGATTGCGCTGGGTGATATTTCTTAATTACAATTTTGTATCACAAACGTGTTAAGCAATACTCCTTCTGATTTTTAATACAAGACATATTTATCTAATTTGATTAGATTAAGAAAGTTAGATAATATTAAATATATTTTCTAAAATACTCTAGCTATCTTTCTTAATTCCTTCCTTCTATCTTCTCCTTAATTATTGTTGATGAAGCATAAATAGAAGTAAATTAGGAAAATGTTAACAAATATAAAAAATAGACATTATATTTAGAACTAAAATCAACTTTCCAAATAGATATTAGATTAAGGACTAAAGGGTATACTAATTTCACCTCTCACAAAGTTTTAGATTTTTATAAAAAAAACTATAGATATAATATATATATATATATATATATTCTGGAATTTCATTGTTTATTGTCCCTTAGATAAATAAAAAACAAGATCAAAATATATATTCTTAGATTTCATTGTTTATTAAATCAATCAATAAATAAAAAAATAAAGAAAAAAGGATCGAGATAGATCAATAAATGAAAATAAAGAAAAAAAAAGATCGAAACAGATATTTTTCTAATTTCATTCCATATTAATTCATTAAAAAGGTATTGAATAGATACTCTCCAATTTTGTATATTGCATATTAATCCAAAACAGATATTTTTAGATTTTATTCTAGCGCCAGGAATACAGTAATTGTCGAATTATAGAAAAACGAAATTATGCTTTTGTGTCCAAATAAATATACCTTTTTGGCTTGCCCAAAAAAATGTATGCCTTTTAGTACTGCCCACATTTGAAAAATTATTTGAGGGTGTTGAATGCACAACAAAATATTTTAGGATTCTAAATACACCTAAGAAAATACTTTAGGGTACTAGATACAGCTTAACATGTAAACAAATTCAAAAACATAACTTTAAGGCATTGGATGCATAACAAAATATTTTAGTATGCTGAATATAACTGAGAAAACACTTTAAGGTACTGGAAACACCTTAGCCCCTAAACAAATTCAAAAGCATTGACTAGGAAAACAAAAATCCCGCACTTTCACAGCCCCTTGTCGGAGACAAGACGCCTTTATCACCAAAGAGGATGATAGACGATGTTCATGCAGCTACAAATGATAAATCTATAATCGTAGATAATGCTCGTCCCATGCAACTGCAAAAAGAGCTTAAACAATCGATCCAAAGAGATTGGAAACGAAAGGAAGGATAATAGATGTGACATATGCCCCTCACAACCATCGAACATGGTTCCTTTTAAAAAAAACCATATAACATAGGAATATGATACTGATTAGGATAAAAAGAAAAGGAAGTAACAAGTAAAGGGGAAAAAATGAGCCTCCAAAGCAAGGCATCCAAACCAAAACAAGGTTACAAATGAGAAATACAGTAAATGATATTCAATACATTATCAGTTCCAAACCTTAAATCTAGTGATTGGGCCTCAAAAGATGCTCAAGACTTTTTTCCATCGAAAGATGATGCCTCCGAATTTGGGTGTAGCAAATGTCCATTGTGGTCACCGGCTTCCTCCGATCATAGTGATAAGACCACACAGTGTTTTGATTAAGAGGGAGAATTTTGAGATAGATTAATGGGAAATCTAAACTTTAATGTATGACTACATGGGAAGAAAGATTATATTTGGAAGAGGGTGGGTTTTGAGAAGAGAAATTTTTGGAGTGTTTTAAATACTAGTTCCAGTAATTAATATAAAATATATTTACCTAATTTAATTATATTGAAGAAGTTAGTTAATATGACATGTAGTTTATAAAACACTCTAATCATCTTTCTTAATTCTCTCATTTACTCTTCTCTTTTATTATTGTTGATGGAGCATAGAGCCGAAAAAACGGACTGAACCCGTTGGACAAGCCTGTTTAGGCCCTTTTATCACAAAGGCCAAGTTTGAAAGTTTGCCCCTTGATTACAACTGAACCTAAAAAGGCCGGTCATAATAGGCCGATGGCTTAAAAGGGCTGGCCCGTTTAGGCCTTTTTATTTTTACTTTTTTAAAAAAATTATTCATATAATGCGACAAATTTTATATTATTAATGATGTTGCATATATTTAGTTCTTATTATCTTTTTTTTTAAATTGAATTTTATAAAACGGTTTGATTTATTTGATTTTTCACAATGGTTTATTCATTTAAACTTTAAAAAAATATACTAATTTGAATATTAGATAATGATTTTAGATAGAAATTTATGAGTTTTAATAACAATGTATCTCAATTTAAAGCAAAATAATAACTAGATTGTAAAATTTGAAAGTGAATTTTATTTAAATTAAAGTGAAGATTGCAATTTGTAAAAGTTAAATGAGCATGTAGTATAAATTCTTAGTGGATACCTATAAAGATTGTTTTTTCGTAAAAAAAATATAAGTCTACTATAATATGGCTACTAGTAACAATTTTCATGTGTAATAATATAAGCATGTATATGTAAGGTGTTGAAATTTTCATCCATAGTACCTTGTTATTTTAATTTTATTTCTTGATAATTTAATTTTGATAATATTTATATCTTAAATTATGAATTTCTTGTTTCAACTTTATTTCTTTAAAAAGATTAAAAATAGTGTTCTTTAGTTAAACGGGCCTAAAGGCAAAATCAACTCCTCAAATATATATATATTATATATTAAGGACCAGAGGCAATAATAGGTAGTAAATGCACTAAATCCTTGATGGCATAAGGATCAATGAGTTTTTTTATGCTATATAATTATTAATAAATAATTAGTAATGATAAAAAATTGCAGGCTTCACACAGAAAGAGAGAGAAGAGATGATTAAATGGTGGAGATGGAATCTGATTCACATTAAATCACGAAATATAAACACGTGCATGCAGTTATTTGTATATTTGGATTCTTAAGTTGGGTCAAAGATGAAGCCTGAAGATAAACATTGTTCATACACCTTTTATTGGGATAGTGTACTCCCATTAAATTCCCATATAACACGTAAAATGTACAAAAGAATTTACTGGTTAAAATACAATTATCTAATCCATAAATCAGACACCCATATGCGCGCTAATGTATTGGAAATACAAAAGTAAGATAATGATCTCTCGTGCCTTTGGTTAGGATATTAAGTAAGATAGTGCTCTTGTATGCCCTAGATAGGTTAGGATCTTCTTACTTGCACTACTACAAAAAGTATCATTTACGACACTAATTAACGACTGTTTTAAAATATCAGTAGTAGAAAATCATGGTATGGCAGTGACAATCATTTCAACGACTGTTATTGAAAAAACAGTCATTGAAACATAAGATTCAACGACTGTCATTTATAACAGGCGTTGAAAGCAAGCATTTCAACAACTGTTAATGAAAACAGTCATTGAAAGTGATGTTTCAACGACTGTTAATGAAAACAGTTGTTGAATCTTGCTTTCAACGACTGTTTGAAACAGCCCAAAAAAAGCACCCAGCGCGCGTTTCTGGTTCCCACTTTCCCTTTCCTGCCCCTTGTTCGACATTGCAGTGCTGTGTAACTCCCTTCTAGCTGACTCGCATCCACTAAATTTATGTTTGGTCTCTTGCGTGTCCTCCGTCCTCTATCCCTCTCCGACAACAGAGGTCCACATGCTTGCAGTCCCTCCATTCCCTCTCGGTCGCAGGTCTTTGTTTTCCCTCCCTCTTCTCAGTCCGAGCAAGCAACACAAGTAGGTAAGTTCAGGCCCTGTTTTTTCCTCTGGTTTGCTTACTTTTGGTTTTCTCTTCTTAGCCTCTATTTTCGCTCCTGTAGTTCATACTGGACTCTGCTGTGAAGAAGACAATGTTGGATCTATGTTTATTGCGGTTTGTGTGTAAGTTCCCCTTTTCTCTTTCTAGTTGATTTGTTCATTTGGATGTGAATTTCTGCTTTTCTGGGAAAAAAATTGGCATTTTGCACTTCATTTGTGACTGAATCTAGGCTTAATTAAAATGTCTTCCCTTAGAATCTCAATGGACCTAAAGACTTGGGTCTTGGTTTAGCTTGTTTAAGAACGGCTTCCCTTAGAATCTCAATGGACCTAAAGTTACCTTTAAGACATTCTTCATGCAGAATCATCAGTTTCTTAGCTACCTGCAAAATCATCAACAAGATGATGATGATGGGATAAAAGAAAAAATAATAGCTATTGCATACCACCAATGTGTGTGGAGTCAGTTAACAATTTATTGACAAAAACCATATCAGTAGTTAGTATAGCTTAGAAAACAAATGTAATCCATATTCTTAGCCAATTTCCCTGTTCATTTCAATGCATTGCATCTAATTTGTGAGTATATATATCTGATGGCACAAGATGATGACCATGTAAAAAAATTATTCCTCTTCTTCAAATTAAATTCAATTTCAATTTATAAATGCACTCAAATTAGATTTCTTTTTTCTTTTTTCAATTATGCTTTAATGGATTAAGCTCACTTATCATGTTTCTCCAATTTAATTAGAGAAACCAGTATAGGGTGAGTACAACTTAATTACACTGAGTGATAAAGATTAATATAATCACTCTGAAACAGTATGTTTTCCTTTCAATGATATCTAACGTGTACCTATCGTCCCTTGCTTCATTTGCAAGCATGATTGAGAACACACATCTATCATTACTAAAATTAAAGTTTCTATCTGTTTGGGGGGAAAATAATAATAAGCCTTAAAAATTGAGACTTTTTAAGCCAATGAGAAAAAACTGCTTTAGATAAGTGTTGATTGTTAGGGGTTTGATTTCGTATTAGGAATGGCCAAAGCTAGAGTTTTGATTTTATTTTTTTTAGTAAAAATCATAATTTTAATGCAAGAAATTAATTAAAGGGAAAATTGATTAAAAATCTCCCATTACAAAATTAATTATTTCTCAGAACTTGTTATCAATGTGTACACTTTCTTTTTCTATCTTGTATCATTTGAATTATAATTAAAAGTGTTATCTGCAGGTAAACATGTGAATTAAAAAGTGCAAGATTAGTGGCATACATTTTCTAATTTCCAAACAATCAACAAGGTCAGTTCAACAATGCCTTTGAGTTCATAAAAGATGTAGTAGTTTAAAGTTAATATTATAATGTTTTGGGTAATAACTCCCTCATAAACCTGCAGGTATCACTACTGCCATCGTTGTCCCTGATTGGTTGCCGGCCTACTACATCCTTGCCTCAGTAGAATCTTCTTCTAAATTCCTCAATCACAAACATAATGTCCTTGGAAGCTAAAGATTAGCTGGTAAGTTCTATTATTGCTTGTTGATGAAAGTTTTTCAAACTTGGGGATATCATGGTACTACTATTTGTTGTAAGGGTGATAAATTTGAATTCCTAAACTTTGAAATTGGTAGTTGAACTGTTAGTTTTTACAGTATGTTATGAGTGTTTCATATCGCTGTTCTAAACTTGAGTGTTTGTGAAAATGAATTAGGTGGTAATAAAATGGATTACCATTAGATAAATGCTTTGAGGATTAGTGAAGAATATGAGAATGGGGTGAAAAAGTTTATTGAATTTGCTAAAATGAATGCACCTAGTAAAAATGGGAAGTATTTTTATCCATGTATCAACTGTTTAAATGAGAGTCTACGGGATATTGATGATATAAGAGATCACTTATTTTGTGATGGAATAAATCTTCGTAAAACAAGGTGGATATGACATGGTGAAGAAGTAACTACTTGTGCGTCACATGAGAAGGAAGTTTTGGAGGTTGGAGATGACAATAGAATGGAGAACATGATTCACGATGTTAAGGTAGAATGTTTTGCTCAATTGCCTGTATATGATAGTGTGCGGAGTGATGCAGAGAGTCCTTTGTACCCGAGGTGTACTAAGTATACACGCTTGTCAGGCATTTTGCAGTTGGTGAACTTAAAGGCAACTTGTGAGTGGACCGATAGTAGTTTCACATTATTACTTGAATTGTTGTGTGATATGTTTCCAGAGGATAATATACTTCCAAATCGTATGTATGAGGCCAAGAAAATATTATCTATGATGGGTATGGAGTACAAAAAAGATACATGCTTGCCCTAATGATTGCGTATTGAACAGAAATGAGTATGAAGGCTTAAATGAGTGTCCGATGTAAAACTTCCAAATACAAAGTGAAGAAAGGTAATAGGTGTGGTGATACAATTAAAAAGAAACCTTTAAAGGTTTTGTGGTATCTTCCAATCATACCGCATTTAAACGAATGTTTGCTAATGCGAAAGAAGCAAAGAAGCTGAGATGGCATTATGATGACAGAGTTTGTGATGGAAAATTCCTTCGGCACCCGGTTGACTCTCCACAATGGAAGAAAGTAGATGAAATGTATCTCGGATTTGGCAGTAAGCCTAGAAACCTTCGGCTAGGGCTTTGTTCTGACGGGATCAATCCCTATAGAACTTTTAGCAGTACACATAGTGCATGGCCCATTCTGCTGGTAATTTACAACTTACCTCCCTGGTTGTGTATGAAACGCAAGTATATGATGCTTTCTATGATGATTTTAGGACCAAAACAGCCAGGGAACGATATCGATGTCTACTTGGCACCTTTGATTGAGGACTTAAAGAAGTTGTGGGAGGATGGTGTAGATGTGTATGATGCATATAAGGAACAGTCATTTAAGCTGTGTGCAATGATTTTTACCACGATTAATGACTTCCCTGCATACGGGAACATGTTAGGTTACAGTGTCAAGGGTCATAAAGCATGTCTGATATGTGTAGCGAGCACATAATTCCATCAACTCAAGCACGATAGAAAAATAGTCTACCTTGGTCATAGACGATTTCTTCCTCGGTTCCACCTATACTGTAGGCTAAAGAAGGCTTTTAACGGTTTGCCAGAGAATGAAATGGCTCAGAAGCCATTAACTGGAGACGAGGTTTTAAGTCGGGTGAAAAGAATCAATGTCACTTTTGGTAAAAATCAAAAGACTATAGGTGAGAAGAACATATGGAATAAGAGGTCAATTTTCTTTGATCTTCCATATTGGCGTAGTCTTGATGTGAGACATAGCATTGATGTGATGCATGTGGAAAAAAATGTATGTAATAGGCTTGTTGGTACACTTTTGCACATACCAAGGAAAACTAAAGATGGAATTAGTGTAAGACTAGACTTTGTTGAAATGAGAATAAGAGAACGACTGCATCCACAACTAAGAGAGCGTATATGGAGCCAGCAGTGCATACATTATCAAAAGCCGAGAGAAGAAGTTTGTGTGGGTGTTTGCATGGCATTAAGGTGCCATAAGGGTATTCTTCTAATGTGAGCAGGCTTGTGTCAATGGAAGATTTGAAGTTAGTTGGAATGAAGTCCCATGAAGATTGTCATGTCTTGATGCAACAACTATTACCAGTAGCTGTTAGAGGCATTATGAAAGATGATGTGTGAAGCACGATAACAAGGTTGTGCAATTTCTTCAATGCTATTTGTAGCAAAGTTGTTGACATTGCAAGGTTAGACAAATTGGAAAATGAAGGTTATACTATTCTATCCCAACTAGAGATGCATTTTGCTCCCACATTCTTTGATATAATGGTGCATTTAATAGTTCATCTGGTAAGGGAGGTAAGACTATGCGGCCCAGTTTATCTAAGGTGAATGTACCCTTTCGAGCGATATATGAAGAACTTAAAATGGTATTCTAAAAATCCTTATCGACCTGAAGCTTCAATTGTGGAAAGATATGTCGTTGAAGAGGCTATGGACTTTTACAAAGAATATCTATCAAGGTCAAAGGCCCAATCTCGTCATGACAAAGGTACAAGTAAGGGAACACGAGGGCTCAAAGTGAAGAGCATGCATCATGAAGAGGTGTTGCAAGCACACCTGTATATCTTGAACAATACAGAAGAAGTTCAGTCGTACTTAGCCGTACACAGAAAGAGTTTAAAGGAGATATATCCAAGGAAAAATGACATGCAGATAGCTAATGGGAAAAGCAAGACTTTCATAGAGTGGTTCAAGGATAAGATAGCGCACGAGACCAATGTGTCTGAGACAATCAAATGGTTAGCTTGGGGGCTTTCTTTTGAGGTCATAACTTGGAGTGACTTTGATATAAACGGGTATTCTTTCTATACAAATGCCCAAGATAACAGAAGTACTATGTAAAATAGTGGGGTGATGGTGGTAGCCGAATCAATGCACTTTTCTAGTTCAAAAGACAACAACCCCATTTTGGCATCCATGGTCTATTATGGAGTTATTGAAGACATATGGGAGATAAGCTACACTAAGTTGAGCGTTCCTTTATTCAAATGCAAGTGGGTTAACAATAATGCTATTGAAACAGATCAGTTGGATTTACCTCAGTTGATCTTGAAAGAGTTGGTTATAAAGATGAGTCATTCATTCTAGCAAGTCAGCCAAAACAAGTGTTTATATCATTGATCCAGCAAATGAAAAATTGTCTATTGTACTCCAAAGTAAAAAACAGAAGGATGGTGATCCGAGTTTGAATCTTGACGACACGTTGCCTTTCACTACAAATCCGCCTATGCCACCTGAAGTAGAATTGGTAGATGATGATATATATGCAGCTAGAGTTTATCATTGTGAAGGAATTTGGGAAAACACTTAAAGTAAGATTTTGAATTGTTTAAAGTGTGCATGTAATTTCAATTTACTTATCATATGTCACATTTATTTCTTAGTAAGATTTTTATCATTGTGAAGGAATTTGGGAAAACACTTAAAGTAAGAATTCATTGGATGGGGGAAGTTCATGAGCGGTGGAAAGATTTCAAGTCCATGCTCACAACCAAGTACATTCGAGGGCCAAGGAGTCATGAAGATCCTTGTAAAGAGTATTCGTTTCTTTCTCCAAATGACTGGAGGTCCTTTGTGGCATTGCAGCAGGATCCTAATTTCCTGGTACATTTTGTTTATCTTAGTGTTAAATATTTTAGTTGAACTTACTTGACATCGCTAACTCAGTTATCATTATTCTTTGTTTACATAGAAATTGAGTCAAGCAAATAAAGAGAGGCGAGCAAAAAAATTGTCCTCATTACATGTCTCGTGGGGGTTATCGAAAGCTCGAGAAGAAGAAGATGCAGGCTAAATTGCAAAAATTGGAAGAAGCAGCCCGAGCAGATCCTAGTATTGTCGTGCAGGTGCCACCTCCTCCCCCACGTCACAAAAAATGGAAAGCATGGAGGATAAAGGGAGAAAAATATATAAATCCAGTCGTTGCTGATGTCGCTAAAAAGATTGTGAGTATTTAATAACAAGTATATTTAAGTGTGTTTCATTTTCCTAACAAGATTGCATGTAATTACTTTCTATTTATCCATTGTATGCTGTAGGATGAACTTGAAAAGCAAAGCAGCCAGGGTTCCTTCACTCAATTGGAAGGATGGACATCTTAGCAACATCACTTGGGAATCTAGATCACCCTGGTCAAGTTAGAGGGGAGTCAAAGGGAGTTGGTCTCTCTAAATACTTTAGACGAGGTTCACAAGCTTATGGAAGAGGTGAAATGAGTCAGGAGTTTGTGGCCAAGGTTCGAGAGGAAATCCGAGCAGAGCTAGCGATGCAAATGCATCAATCACTTCGAGACGAGTTTAAAGAAGAGTTGTTGAGTGAGCTACATGGTGAAATGAGTATGATGGTGTTGTCTCATATGCAAGGCGGGAAGTGTAACGTGGCGCCTAGATCTGAGGTTTGTAACTAATTTCATTTAACATTACATTTAGTTTTTCCTTACGTTATTTTAATTAATTCTTTTATTTCTCTTACTCAGGAATCCCCAGCCTTTCCCAACACCAAAGGCAGTTACAATCTGCCTGAGGTTGGACATGGCGACCCTGGTCCTTCGCTAGAGCCTAGAGAACCCTGCACTCTATATTTGGAAGTCCCGTACCTACTTGTTGTTGCTGTTGCTGTTGTATACAGCCATGCCACCACCCACCATAATAACCAAATCCGGGACGATCAACATAAGGTCAATTTGACAAGTGTTCGATTGGGGGAGGAAGGTGTAGATGTCCCGTTCCCCCATAGTGAGGTTGCCAGACTAGGTCAGGCAACAAGATCTTTCATCTTATGGCCTAGACATCTTGTTCAGACTGTGCCAGTCCCTCCAATAGTAGAAAACACCTTACTGTTACTTGATCATTGACATTCTACTTATAATCTTTATTTTGTGTCTTACTAGGGAAAAGATTATGCGACAAAATTTCCCTTTTTAGCATGACTGCAATATATTCAACAAGACATAAACAATGTTGACTTACAGATGCCTTGTGAGATTGTGGGTCGCAGAATCTCGTATAATTATGGACTTGATAACCAAGATATTAGAGAGTTCCTATCTTTGGAGGAGATAGACATAGGATAGGTCATATTTGTAATCATGTGAGTTTAGTTATAATTTTTAATTGTAATTAATGCAATGATATTTAGGAGTTTTAAGTTTCTACATTTACTGAGTCATTTCTTATTTCATTTATATGGTAGCTGCTTCCACAAACTGTGTATTGAACAAGGGCTCGCCACTACATATGGCTTCTTATGTCCTAGCAATATGTCAGGGCGTAATAGCCAGAGGTTGGAAGATCGGATGAGCTATGTAGGCTATACAATAGGCAAGACTAAACTGCCTTGTTATCTAATACCAATTGTTAAAGGGCAAGTAACTTAATTTCATATATTTATACACATTCACTTTGCTAAGTAGTATCATGTTATCGAACCTTATTTTAATCTATATATGCATGTGATTATAGTTATCATTGGAGTCTCTGTGTTCCTTGTCCCTCGATCAACATCATCTTTTGGTTTGACTCATTGGGTCGCAAGCCAGACGGAGATATCAAAAACATTTTCAACACGTAAGTAAATTTGTTTGTCAGTCATTGATTTTTTATTATACTCAATTGTTTTAATGTCTTCTGTTTATCATTTTAATTATTACACTGCACTGAAGACATATTATATAATGGGTGGGAAGCTAAAGGTAAAAGTGGTCCGACAAAGTGGTTCCAGCCAAAGGTAAGTTCTTTACATTTAAGTTCTTCGATTGACTATTGCTTTACATAGGCCTTTATTCTTTTTTATCGTTTGCTTTTGATGTATAGTGTCCTCAGCAAGCAGGGACAACTGAGTGTGGCTTTTGTATAGGCCTTTAGTCGTTGTATCATCGATTTTCAACGATACTAACATAGACGTCCCCCTGAAAACAGTCGTCTATTAAAAGTCCCTTCTGTAGTAGTGTTGTGCATTTTATAGCCACAAGTATTGATTATGTCTTGTGTTTCCTTATAGATAGAGTACTTTTGTGCTTATTATAATTAGGAAAGAACACAAGCAAACATCTTAATCCCAACAAGAATTGTTAGATATTTTATTATTATTTAATATAGATTATATATATATATATATATATTATCTTATAATTGTTTTTGAATAAAATATTCCCTAACCCCATTGAATAAAATAATCTTAAGGGCAGCATGGAGGGCATTATGGTGTATGGCACATAAAGCACCCCTAATCCTATTTCAGCCTTTAGATTAAAATCTGAGTGGTTTAAATTTAATGTTTTGTAAAAATATTCTTTTTAAATATTTTTTATTGTAGTTTTAAATTATCATAATTAAAATTATTTTTTAAATTTATTTAATTATTTTTAATACTATGATATTTTATTATTATTTTTACAAAACATTAAATCTAAACCTCTCAGATTTCAATTTAAAGGTTGAAATGAGTAATAGAGAATAAGAGAATGAGAAGAGAACAATATAGGCAAAGGATAGTAGCCAAGCCCTGATAATTTTGCCATGTTAGCATCATTGGCCCCTGCATACATAATATTATTTATTTAATATATTCATGTTAATATCATTTATTTAACACAATGTTATCATAGCAAAATTAAAGTAGTTAATTTAAAAAGAAGAATAAAATAAAAAATTCAGGGAAGAACATATTCCTACAGAATTATTTTCCATAGTAATAATAATAATAAGGATTGAGGTATTTTTTGGGGTGCAATCAACCCCTAAAATATTTTAAGGTGCAGTTTTACCCTTAATATATTTAAATAGATGTAATTTCACCTCAAACTAATTGACTTGGAAACGTCTTTTCCACTTCCTCAGCTTCATTCCTCCCAAGAGGGAACTAAAACGAAACAAAATTTTTCATACACACATGAACTAGATTATTTCTGTGTAGAAAATAAAATCAAAAAAAGTCATGCACAATGTATATTGAGGAATTCCTCATTCCAACCTGCAAACTCATCATCAGCACCAAAATAGGCAAAATCAAAAATCAGGAAGTTCACAAGGTCCATCATCATCATTAAACCCACAAATTCCACCACCCTGCAACCCAGAAAGATCATCGTTATCTGCAAAACACTGCTTCAAATCAATCACCTTTAAACAATCCAGGTCAAACATGTGAGGCTCTGAACATACTGGAATTGATACTTATGAAATGATACTCAAATCTGGTGTTCTCAAACTTGCTTCAAGTTAAGACGCCAAATCCTTCGCTTCTTCTTTGATGGTTGCCAACTCTGTAGTGTTATTTCTCAACACACTCAAATCATTTGGTTCTTCTATGATTTGTGAAGCTGCAAATCCAGATTCCAAATCATTGTCTTCACCATCCCCTGAATTCTTGTAGTCCTTTGAAGAATTTGAAAACCGAACCAAGCATTTGCAAAGCCGCAAGAGGAGAATAAAAAAGATCATCTTCTTTTGTTGAAATACAACCATAAGAATTTTGGGCGTATCTGGAATCCAATTGACTCGTTGAAATACCCACACAAAACCTGAGCACCGATATAGACCCCGATCACGTTACACAGCAAATACATCAAAGAGAGGAAGAGAAGAGAACGTTCTAATAACATAATCTTTTTAGTGGGAGAATTGTGTATTATATCATCATTAGCCTTCTCCCTTAATTCCACACATTATATATATAGTGTACGTACGGTTACATAAGAATAGATGTAACCTTTAAGACACAAAAGATATTACTCTTTATAACCCGTGTCTTTCCATGAAGCTCCTTTTAAATTAGGCTTGGGCCCTAATCTATTAAAGGTGGACTAGTATAGCATCACCACCATCACCATTCTCAAGTGAAGTATAAACTTCAAGAATAGAGGGTGGTGATGACTGAGAATGGAGAAACTATAACAGAAAGAGGATTCTTCTGAGATAAATAAGATGCTTCAAACTCTTATTTTGGCTTCGTAAGCTTGACAGGCCTCCTTTGGGGTATCAAAAAGTACCCAAACATTTACAACCTTTAATCAGATGACAAATCTCCGCCACCCATTTTCCGAAGTTTCTAAGTTGAACACCTCTATAATGCAAAGACAAATGTGTTCTCGGTCGTTTGGGTTTAAATGCTTCACATTCTTTAACTGCCTTGCCATTATAGTCGTAATTAAAGCTCTTAGTTTCAACAGGTTTGGGTGGAAGCCGATGTGGAGGTTTGGCTTCTTCTCAGGAAGAAGAGGTATAGTATGCTTGTTGATGACACAGAGGAACGACCCTGAGGAGGATGAAGTGGAGAATGGACGTTTCCAGCCCTATCAGTGTTAGTTTGTGGTGATATCGCAACCATAAAGGGCCCGTTTGGTACATTGGAATTGATTTTGTTGGATATGGAATGGATTTAGATATAGAAATGGAAATGGATATGGAGATGGAAATGAGGCTTAAAAATATGTTTGGTATGTCATGGAAATGAGACCTAATTTTTATATAAAAAGACTAAAATATCCTTCTAATTAAAAAAAATAATCCCTCTCAAAACTACTTCTTTGCTCACAGTCGAAATGGGCATCACCTTGTTCTCATTTCTTACCTTTGCTAACCATTAGCCATGAACCCAAGAAGGAAGATACTGTCCAAG
This sequence comes from Inga oerstediana, assembly GCA_963210345.1. Taxonomy (NCBI): domain Eukaryota; kingdom Viridiplantae; phylum Streptophyta; class Magnoliopsida; order Fabales; family Fabaceae; genus Inga; species Inga oerstediana. The sequence goes on from OY723406.1 coordinate 35,107,498, forward strand.
TAATGGAAGAATCAGAGGAAGATCATCTGAACAAGTAGTTCGTGGGTATAGAGAAAGATGATGAAACAGAGGGAGAGGAGATCGGAGATCTAGCACGACGATGGCCCATCATCAATCAAAGATCCAACCCTTTGAAGCACTGTTCTGCCGTCGCCACTGATCTACAAGTTTGTGTTGTCTCTTAATCCGCTGCCGTAGATCAGATTTGAAATTGTGTTTTGTTCATATTTTCTTTTACTTCAACTATTATGAACCTAGATCCAAATTGTGATGGATGTGATCATTGAAGAACAATGATGAAGATGAAGGGGCTGTTGTGTTGTGTTCGCCGGTAATGGCAGTGGTTTGTGCTCATGCTTAGCCGTGGGTTTTAGTCATCGGTGAGTTGTGTACTTGTGTCCATGGAAATTGGATTTTCTAAGTGAAGATGAAAAATGAGAAGGGTAAAAATAGAATTCTATGGAATTGTTTACAAATCCATAGGTCATCACATGGAATTCAAATTCAGCAATTTGGTGGAATTGGAAATGGAATTTTTTCCATTCCATCATACCAAACATACATCTTTATGGAAATCATTTCCAATTCCATTTCCATGTCCCTCAATTCCACCATACCAAATGCATCAAAAGTTATATTTGGAATAGTTTTTTATTGGAAAATAAATATTTATTATATAAGTTGAGATAAAATTCTTCTCATATGCTTATTGTTTGGATTAACAGTAGAAGTGGCTTTTCGGTTTTTCTGACATGATTTACAGTATATGAGGTAAGTATGTAGGATAAATTTTATCTCAACTTTCAACTTACGTAAACATATTTTTTAAACCCCAGCTTAAACAATCTCTAAGTGCTCGTTTGGAAGAGCTTATTTTTAGGCAATAAGTACTTATAATTCGTGATTCACGGTATACGAGGTAAGTATGTGAGAGGAGTTTTTTCTCGGCTTGCGCAAATTGGGCTTATTTTCTCAAAATAAGCTCTCCCAAACATGCCTTAAATGTGTTTGGCAAACCTCCAAACCATGGTTTCAAATCATGGTTTGCGTAATTTGAGACAAAACTCCTCTCACACACTTACCTCATAAGTCGTAAAAGCTATTAAAAAAAAACTAATATAAACACATCAATCAAAATTGCGTTCTAAAATACTTTACGTGGTTAATACACCTTTTTAAAAAAAATAAAAAACTTTTGGGTTCCCGTTTCACCCAATAATAAAAAGGACGGCGCTGCTAATTCAGGACCCGTTACGGGTTTAGTGTATACTGGAGTCTGATGAAACACACACGGGTTCGGGAATCCTCTGGGGGGGACTGCTGCTGCTTCTGGCCCTCACGAAATGAGTCCCCAATTTGTTGTTGATGCTTTATTAGCTCCAAAATTTTGTTGCAACAGAACGGTGAAATCGAGTATTGCGGTCCCTTCGAAATCGACAAATATACGAAGGTACGATCGTTATTCTGTTCCTCGATTGCTATGGAGAGCTCAGACAAAGATGAGACACCTGTATTCCTTGACCGGACTTCACGGGCCACCAGAGGGAAAAGGATGACAAAGCTGCTTGATGAGGAAATTGAAGACGATGAGGTGTTCTGGAATCAGGATGCTCTTAAGGAGGTGATTATGATGCTGTTTTATTATTTATTTTTGAAGTGGAATCAATGTTTCAACAAGAAGCATGGTTAGCATTTAGTCAACGGAAAGGAAGATTAACAAAAATTTCCCCCATTTCATCTGCTGGGTTGCATTGTTAAGATTAATAGAAGCAAAGTCAGTGGTTAGCTGTTGGAGATCTAGTTGGTTTGAGCCGCTGTTCCTTGCTTCTTTTTTATGCTCAGTAATGAAGCTCATGTTTTCCTGATGAACAGTAACTGTTCCTATATTTATTTAATGATCGGAGTATGAAGCTATTTTTGTGGGGTTGAGTTTTTTGCTTTTCAGATTATTTTCTTATTTTGGGTGTTGGGTCGGAATATGTTATGTGCTACAAACTTTTTAATATGTTTCTAATTTTTAACATGTTATAAATATTCTTAGCCTTGGGTTTGAAAAGAAGGGGCGCCAGCTAAGGTGGCCTGCTGCATGCATAATTGTAAATTTGTGTTTTGCAGGAAGAGAATGATGATAACTATGAAGAGGAGCCAGAAGTTGTAGATGAATTTGATAGTGATTTTGATGATGAGGTGAGTTACTTCCAAGTGTCTGTCTGTGATTACGTGCTAGAATTATTATTTAATTGTAGATTGTAGATTAATTATACGAAGAGATACTTGGTGTAATGCTCATATTTCATTATTGTAGCTGTTTTGGTTGCTCTAGATAATATTTAGTGCTGATAATGAATTCTAATTTTCCTTAGGAACCTGAGCCTGATGAAGAAGGTGAAAATGATGCTGTTGAAAGGTAAATCTTTTTCTCTTGGCCCAAACTTGTAATGTTCAGATTTTGGTATGGTGATATGCTTATCTATCTAAAGTTGAGTGGTTTTAATAGGGTGCCAAAAAAGAAGCGATTAATATTTCCAGGGAAGAGACTGCCTAAGAAGAAAAAGAAGAAAACCCTATCTAAATTGGAAAATGCTACTGAGGATGATAAAGCAGCCGAACAGTCCCCAGCAGAGGAGCATCATGATGTACCAGATGATGCAGGGGAGAGAATGATAAGGAAGTCCACTAGAACTTCAGTGATAGTTAGGCAAGCTGAGAGAGATGCAATACGTGCTGCCCTTCAAGCAACAATGAAGGTCAGTCATATTCCTAACCTTCATACTTGCAATGCATGCATGAAAACACGCCCTTTCTTCTTAATGGCTATATGAGAGTTTAATTCCTTTTCTCAACTGCGCTTCTTCCTTCTTTCATTTACATAACCCACAATGATCTAGTGGTGTTTCTCCCTTTCTTTTTCCTTTTTAGGCTGTACAAAGTGATCTGGTATTTTGGCTTGCTGCAAATCTTTCTGAAGAGAAATTAATGTGCTTTGTTAATTTAAGTGTTTTATAAGGATTGATTAACCTATGTTATGAATTTACGGAAAAGGAAAAGAAAGCAACATTATGAAAGAAGTGAAGAAAATGAAGGGGTCATTTCTACTTTAACCTGATGGTGATTCCATTAAATGTTTCTCTCTCTTTTTGGATTCATACATATCTTATGTCCCATAAATCTTTTATGTTGCTAAATCCTCTGAATACCTAGAATGCTGAGAAAAGTTTACAAGTTTCTGACAGTTTTGCAATTAAACAAATGTATTATTTAAAACTGAAATGATAGAGGTCCATCAGTCTTTCTTGACCATTGCCAAGGATAACAATAGAGGTCACTCAATGGAAATATCTTTCTCTAGATTTGATGAAGGTTGCATTTGTTGGTTTCAAAGTTGGTGGTGAAGTGGCCATTGTGGAAAAGTGGCAAATAGATAGTATAACACCGAGGGCGTGGTTGTTCAATTTTGTGAGGTCCTGTGAATGGGAATCCAGATGCCTTTTCCAATGTATGGCCTTTAGCAACAAGATGGGCCTTTTTGTGGTCAATAGTTTAAGCCCATTGGCAACCAACTGTAATATTATTGGGGGTAATCTATACAACTTACTAAGCAGTAAGCACCATTAGCATTGAAACATACAATTTTATTAACTTTATGGATTGGAAGATGCAACTACATCGATATAGCTTGTTTGCAAAAAGGGTGAGGAGGGATTCTTAAGTAGTTTGAGGGATTGAAACATTGGGCATTGAGGATACAAAGTCATGATAGGGCAATGATGGACAATGGTTACTCAAAAATTATAACTCAGGTGAGAATAGGAAAAACATCATCTGAAAACAATATTAGTTGGCGCAGATAAGGTAATTGTGCTTCAATCATTATGAATATTCACCATATTGGCAGATAAGTGAAAGAATCACTGATCACTTTAGAGGGGTGTGAATCGGGTGTTTTAAAATTTTTGCAAGATCTCAAGGTGCTTACAGAATCCATCTTAAGGTTCCTGAAACCGTGGTATCAAACTGTCAGAGTAGCAAAATGGTCAAAGCAATAAATTTTCGAAGTAATCTCTGACCGCCAGACTTATATGATGGTTCTATTGATAGTTTTTGCAAGTTTATGGCCATTAGAAACAAATTTTAAACATTAGTCACACGTGTAGTCAAATACACATGAGTATATTTTGAGTATACACTCGTAAGGAAACTTCCAAATGCAAAATTAAATTACAATATTCTAATATAGATGAAATAATATTCAAATATTGAGACCTTGAAAAGTATTTCCTCAAAGAGTGAGAACACATGTACTTGAATATTTTAGAGAAGTAGTCCAATGCAAGTGTTCTTCAAGTTTCCAGAAAAGTATATTTGAATGCACCCAACATTATATTCACCTATGTTTTAGACAATAATGAGCATTTTTGAAAACAACAACATAGTTGAATGCATTGGATTGCACTCGAGTATGTTTTAGACAAAAGTAAACTTTCGAAATAGGAATACTTATACTTGTGTTATGAATATAGATTAATATAGTGGCATGATATTGTTGAAGAAGCAATTCGGTGGTGGAGTTTGTTGACTATTCCTTCAACCACTCTTTGAATTGCTTCCATTAATCACGCTCCCTCTGTCTCTGTTTTGTGTATATATATTGTGTAACCCTCTCATTTAATGAATAGAATGTATATAGATTATCATTACATCTTTACAACTTGAATGCAACTTCATTAAACTTCCTTACTTGAAGTATGCTAAGAATTAAGTTGTGTAGTCAAATATGGTCATTTGCAAAGACACATACTTGAGTATATCTCAAATATATTTGACTTCATTTCAGACTGAAAGCAACTCAATGAACTTTGAAGACATGTAATTGATTATAAGAAGTCTATACTCGAATTTATTTTAGACAGCACGCATGTGAACTAACATATTCATTCACACTAGAGCAGGATCTGTCATTACATTCTAGATAATGTTGTTGTTGAAGTACGTGATTTCGAACTTAATAAGCCATCTCTGCTTGCTTCAAGATGCTGAATTTAAATGAGTAATTTTTTGTTGCAATTTTGAATTATTTTTTTCTATTTAATAAGTTTTATGATTAATTTCTTAGGCTGAAGATGATTTGTTGTTTTCCTTGTCAGCCTGTCAAAAGAAAAAAGGAAGGTGAGGAGAAGAAAATGACACAAGAGGAAATGCTTTTGGAAGCTGCTCAAACAGGTTTGAACTATGACATAAGAACTATTGATTGTTTGGAAGTTCTTAAGTTGTGACGATCCTTATAATTTCTAGTGAACTAATTATACTTTGCAGAGATCATGAACTTACGAAATTTGGAGCGTGTTTTGGCTAGAGAGGAAGAAGTTAAGAGGAGAGCGATTGTTCATAAAGCTGTCTACAATGGTCCACAGTGTCGATACATATCAAAGGATGGCAAGAAATTTTTAATGCATGATGATATTTTCTTTAGACACTGCATTATATGTTTTTTATGGATTTGTTGACACTGACTTGTCTTATTTACATGAAAACCTGTTTCAGGCTGTTCATTTTTGGAGTTCAGCAAGGGGTTGTCATTTCAATCTGAAATATCCACAAAATCTGTACCTTGTGAGTCCATCTTATGCTCCTGTTGCAGTTTGAATCCGTACAATAGCATTGGTGTACATTCATGTTAGAATATGTGAATGCAGTTTCTTGATCTACATTTTGTAGCGTGGCAAATTAGAATCACAGCCTGTGATAGAAACTGCTGACATAATTGCTTTTGTCATCCTTGTTTCTTTTGAGATGTTCTGGTCCTGTGTTCTTGTATTTATTTCTTTCATGAGTGATGAAATTTTTCTTTGTGCCAGAAAATATACCATTGCTTATGACAATATCTTTAGGGAAACTTATGTCTAAGGACCAAATTTACAAATATTTTATTCCAAAGGACCTCAAATATGTGAAATTATTATGAAAGCCCATGGTCCTTCTCTACAAATTCAAACTATATATGGGGACCAAATTGCCTTGGTATTAAATAATAGTAGTGGTAGTTGTAAATTTTCAAAGTATGAGTGTTAAATAATAGAAATGGTAGTTGTAAATTTTTGTTGTCTTAGTATTAAATAATGTAATTGTCACTTATCAAATCTTTTTTGAGTTGTGCATACTTGGAAGTATGAGTATTGGAAGTGGAAGTTGTAAATATTTGCCTTCTTAAAAATAATGAAGGCCAACCGAATATTTTTAAAAAGTGCCAATTCCATTATTTAACGCTAAGACAGAAGAGTTTTTACTGCTACCAGTTCCATTATTTAACACCACATCGAGGATTTATACTACCAGGCCACTTCTATTATTTAACACAAAGGCAATTTGGTCTGAAGGACGATCTACTTTCATAATATTTCACATATTCAGGGTCCTGAAAAATACAAGATTTGTAAATTTGGTCCTTAGACGTAATTTTCCCATATCTTTATGAGCTACTCAGATGATCTTCTTTTGCTGACTAAATTTTATATACTTTTTTTAATTTCTTCTAGTCTTCATAATTTGTTATAAGAAATAATAAAATGCTATCAAGAAGACTTGAACAATGGCTAGTTATCCTTAGCAAACTAAAAACTCTAGAATTTTCATTGTCTGTTAGATGTGACGGCTGGTTTTAAGAAAACATATAAGAGAAGAATGAGAGAATCAGGAGTGGAAGGGCCTGGTAGTCCGAGAGTTTACTTTAAGGATCCAGAAAATAGGGAGCCACTGTAGTTCAAGGGATATGGGCTGTGTTCCTAGGTATGGGTATGGGGAAGTTACTTTTTGAGTATTGAAATGTATGGGTTAGTAGAGAGAGGAAGGGAGGACTTATTTTGAGAATTGAGTGTGGAAGGAGAGTCTCTGACATCTCGAAAGACAGAGAAGTTCCTCTTGTCCTTGTGTGAGTTCTTGTTCTTGTGAGTGGATTATTGTGGTACGGTATTTTGCGTGTTTGAGAGGGGAATCGGGCTTTGTCCAGAATCACTGTCCTCTTTGTAACTCTGATTATGTATTTTGAGTATTAATACCAAAGCCTAAAGATTTCCACTTATTTATTATCACTGTGCTTTCTGCTGCTGTTTAGTGACTGTTTTAGGCAGAGTTACAACAATTGGTATCAGAGCAGTACGATCTTAGGCTGATAAGAAGTTATGGTCGAGGGAGTATCGTATGATGACCCGAATGTGTAGGAATTAAAGGAGACTGTTGGGGGATTGACTAGAGAGGTGGGAGCTCTTAAAGCAGCTATTACCAGGATAGAAGAGGCAGTGGGTAAGCTAGTGAAACAGAAAATAGTTGAGGATGTTAGGGGCCAGCACGCAGGGGAAATATCGGGAAGCAGCGCGAACCATGACATACAAGTGGGGAAGTATAGGAAACTAGAGCTACCTGTGTTTGCCGGAGAGGATCCTTTGGGATGGTTTTTTAAAATCGAATGGTACTTCCGCATAAACTTTATACCCGAAAAAGAGAAGTTAGAAGCAGCCATCGTATGTTTAGAAGGGAAGGCTTTGATTTGGTACCGGTGGGTTGAATCTCGTGCTCAAATGCGCTGTTGGTCGGAGTTCAAACGGGAGGTGCTGCGGAGGCTTCATCATTCGCAACTTGGGGATGAATATGAGATGCTATATGCCGCCAAGCAAGAACATTCTGTCTTGGAGTTTGTAGAGGAATTTGAGCGCTTGTTGGCTCAATTACAGAACGCCTTAGAAGAAAGCTTGGTGGGTGCTTTTCGGGTAGCCTTGAAACCAAAAATACGGGCTGAACTCAAACTAACAACTACAGCAACCTTAATAGAAGTGATGGAGATGGCGATCAGGGTTGAAGAAAGAAACGTTCTTGTCGAGAAAACTAGGGAGCATAGGGTTAGCCAAGTTAACAGATACACAGGTGGGTTCAAACCCGACCCCATCCAGCCCCAATATACACGGGTTAGCCAACTAAATGAAACGCTTAAACCAGTGTCGTTTTCCTATACTCCAATTGATGCTTCCAGGAGGACCGAAACACGAACAGGGGACTCCAGGGCCAGTTAACACATTGGCGGCCATATCGACGCCGAGAAAAGGGGTGCCGGTGTGGAGGTTATTTGATGCCGAGTTGGCTCGTTGGCGAGAGCTTGGGCTGTGCTTCAAATGTGTAGATAAGTATGGCCCTAACCTTGTTTGCAAAAATAAATATCTGCAAGTCATGGTATTAGATTTGGAAGCATAAAATATTAGTGAGGAAGAAGAGCTAAATCCCGACAGAGGAGAAGAGAACCCTGCAATTGAAGAGGGAGCAGCGATGAAGATGGAATTATCTTTAAATTCCATTACCGGGTTCGGGAACAACCACACCATGAAAATCCATGGGCAGCTGGCAGACTTGAACGTGGTGGTTTTGATTGACAGCGGGGCTACCCATAACTTTATAGTAGAGGCCTTGGTGAATCATGCCAAATTGTCAATTGAGGAGATTGTTGAGTATACGGTTTAAGTGGGAGATAGGTATATGATCAAAGGCAAGCAGCGTTGTAGTGGTGTTAGATTAATAATACAAGGGCTTGAAGTGGTTCAAAACTTTTACCCATTTCCTTTAACCGGGGTAAATGTTTTGGGAATCGAATGGTTGAAGTCCTTGGGTGAGGTCAAGGTTAATTGGAGCCAACTAACCATGAGGATAGGCAAACGAAGTGACCGAACGTACTTGTGGGGAGATACCACCTGACTTAAAAACCAAGCCACTCTCAAGAGCTTGATTTGGTCAGTGAATAATAAGGGAGAAGGCTACTTGATAGAGTATAATTGGCTATTGAATGAGGAAGAAGGCGTGTTGGAAATCAACCCAGAAATACAGGCTTTAATGGCTAAATTCCTAACCGTTTGTCAACCACTTGAGGGCTTACCTCTGAACTAGAGACCATGCCATTGTGATCAAGCCGGGTGAACAAACCCCTAATATTTGGCCCTATCGGTACCCCTACTTGTAGAAGAATGAGATAGAAAATATGATAAGGGACATGTTGAAGGCATGGATAATACAACCAAGTTACATCCCCTATTCAAGCCCTGTTCTGTTAGTAAAGAAAAAAGATGGGAGCTGGAGGTTTTGTGTAGACTACTGGACCTTGAACAAAATCATAGTACCGGATAAGTTTCCTATCCTGGCAATTGATGAACTACTTGATGAATTAAAGGGAGCCACGATGTTTTTCAAGATGGATCTTAAGTCCGCATACCACCAGATCCGGATTAAAGTGGGAGATGAGCACAAAACAGCCTTCAGGACGCATGAAGGGCATTATGAGTTCAAGGTTATGCTGTTTGGCTTAACCAATGCACCCTACTCCTTCCAATCATTGATGAATGAGGTATTCAAGGAGTATTTATGTAAGTTTGTATTGGTATTCTTTGATAATATTCTCATATATAGTGGAGATTTGACTACTCACATGCAGCACTTAGAAATTGTACTGACATGTTTGAAAGACAATCAGCTGGTGATAAACGTGAAGAAGTGGCCTATTTCAGTCAGAAGTTATCCAATTAGGCTCAACAATGTTCAATCTATGAGAGGGGGCTGATGGCAATAGTCATGGCAGTTAAAAAATGGTGTCACTACTTGTGGGGGCACAAATTTATTATCCGAACAGACCAAAAGGCCTTGAAATACTTGCTGGAATAGAGGGTCATTGAAGAAAACCAGCAAAAATGGGTTTCGAAGTTGATAGGATTCAAGTTTGAAATCGGTTACAAGCCAGGAAAAGAAAACCTAGCTGCTGATGCTCTTTCTAGGCAGGAAGACAACATGGAAATGTTGGGTTTTTCTTTATGGCAGTATGATGAATTGGAAGATTGGGAGACTGAAGTACAATCAGACCCCAAACTAGCCCACATTATGCAGCAGCTTATCACAAACCCAGGAGCAATCGAAGGATACAGCATTCAAAAGGGGTGTTTGCACTACAAAGGGCGACCGGTAATACCCAAGAAATCCGCTCGAATTCCCTTGTTGCCAAAAGAATATCATGATTCACCGTTGGGGGGACATTCTGGGTACCTTCAAAATTATAAAAGAATGGCTAATGTTGTGTATTGGGAAGGAATGAAGTAGGAAATCCAGTTGTATGTAGCTCAATGTTGAACAATTCTTTCCAAAACTGACATATGAAGATTCTGTCACTATCTGAGACTATGGTCTTCGGAAAGCCATGCAACTTAACAGTTTCATTCACAAATCTTTCAGCAACATCCTTGGCAGTGAAAGGGTGTGAAAGGGGCAAGAAACATGCATACTTAGATAAACGATCCACCACAACAAGAATAACATCAAACCTCTTGGATTTGGGTAGGCCGGTGATGAAATCCATGCTAATATCCTCCCAATAAAGATAATTGGGCTGAAACCTGATATGGAGAATATTTCTCTCGTAAAAAAATAGTCATCAAAGTTATTCTAATCTAATACACTTCACCCAATCATTAGGCTTCTCGCTGGTCAAGCAACGCAAATAAGTTTCCAGCCCTTTATTCAACACCTCAGTTTGGTTGTCAGTCTCCGGGTGATAAGCAGAATTGAAGCACAACTGTGTACCAGCTATCCTTAAATTGAATGATGAACCATCAGCTCTGGAGGTTGTCAATGAGCAAATACAAGCATGGAATCAGATTATTGCTGTTCTTAAGGAAAACCTGAACAGGGCACAAAGCAAAATGAAGGAGCAAGCTGATAAACGGCAACGAGATGTTCAGTTTGATGTAGGTGATCAAGTTTATGTGAAGATCCGACCCTATCAGCTGTGTGCATTGGCTAGGAGGTTCAATGAAAAGCTCAGGCCATGTTTTTATGGTCCTTTCAAGATCTTGGAAAAGGTTGAAGCAGTGGCATATAGGCTTGAGCTTCCAGCAACAGCACGTATTCATCTGGTTTTCCATGTTTCTAACTTGAAAAAGTCAGTACATTTTGAAATTAGAAAGGTTCGAAAGCTCCTCAATGGCCAGCTTGAAGCTCTTGTGAATGGAATGATTTGCCTGAGTTAGAAAATTCCCGGGAGGATGCTGCTGCGCTCAACAAACAATTCCCAACCTTTCACCATGAGGCAAGGTGAAACTTGTAGGGGAGGGAAATGATGTGACTGCTGGTTTTAAGAAAACATAAGAGAAGAATGAGAGAATCAGGAGCGGAAGGGCCTGGTGGTCCGAGAGTTTATTTTGACGATCCAGAAAATAGGGAGCTGCTCTAATTCAAGGAATATGTGCAGTGTACCTAGGTAGGGGTATGGGGAAGTTACTTTTGAGTATTGAAATGTATGGGTTAGCAAAGAGAGGAAGGGAGGACTTATTTTGAGAATTGATTGTGGAAGTAGAGTCTCTGGCCTCTCGAAAGCCAGAGAAGTTCCTCATGTTCTTGTGAGTGGATTATTGTGGTACTGTATTTTGGTTGTTTGAGAGGGGAATCGGGCTTTGTCCAGAATCACTGTCCTCTTTGTAACTCTGATTATGTATTTTGAGTATTAATACCAAAGCCTAAAGATTTCCACTTATTTATTATCACTGTACTTTCTGGTGCTGTTTAGTGACTGTTTTAGGCAGAGTTACAACACTGTCATACTTTTATAATGACCTTTGACTGTTCAATGTGTTATCGGCATTGATAAATTCTACGTTTTCTTTTGATTCAGAAAAGCATGAACTAGGCCATTATTACTTTTTCTTCTGTTTTCTTTTTTATTTATTTATTTGATCTTCTCATATTACTTTTCAGATCCTGAGAAATCTGTTTGTGCAATTACAGGTTTGCCTGCCAAGTAAGTAATCATGTACCAATTTGGTATTTCCTGTTTCATTTTTCTTCCTATTTGGGATGTAAGAGGGCATGAGAGTTTTCTTTGTGTGTGTAGTTGTGGCTTCTAGACATAGTAGAAATGGTTCAGAGGATTGAGGATTTGAAAGTCAGAATTTTGGAATGTTGTGGGGAATTACTAGAATACTAGTGAAGAGCTTGCTTGATAGTTTTTTGTTTTGGTTTTCATAATATGGTCTTGGTAAGAAATAGTGATTTGGGCAATGGATAGCTCCAACTTTGTCCAAATCTTGCCATGTAGTGCCAAAGTGTGGATATTAGTGCTCAAGGATACTTTGAAAGGTTATAATTTTGTATTTTGGAATGTATTGTCCCGATTCTTGTTAATACATTGATTGAGGGCCTGGTATGTGATAGGAGCACTCGTCCACTTCTAGTATATATTAGGAAGAAACATGTGCAGCATTAGTTCAGTACTTGTTTATTGTCTTTTATGTCAGTTATGTCTGTTTTATTTATTAGTGTCAGGTTTAGACTGTGAAGTCATGTGTTCATGGTAGTATGTAGTGGGATAGGTAGTGGGAAACATGGGATAGCAGTTTCAGGGCAGTAAGAGCAGTTATTTTTAGTCGGGATAGTATTTAAGAGTCATGATATGACATTTCTAGGGTATGGAATTATGAATGAATTTTTTCTTTATCTCTAAGTCTTGAGTTACAGATTCTGGCTCCTGGCTTTCTTATTCTCTCCTCTCTGCTATCCTATTTCTGTCCTCATGCTCATATAAATACAGGGTGGACATGGTGAACACCCGCTCTGGTAATCATGACCAGAGTATGAATAACTCTAGTACAAACCCACCATTATTACCCAATCCTTCCCCAGAATCTTCACACATGACACAACCGCCAAAGTCTCCCACACAACCTGAATTTCAAGAGTTCATGGCTCAATGGATGGCTCTTATTCTCGCAAAGATGCGAAGCTTGGATTCTGAATTGACAAAATTAAAGAAGGGAAAAATCACCACAAATCCAAATAACTCCCACTTTACAGAAGGTAGCGAAGAGACTCACCACGAAACGCCTTGGTGGATGCAGAATCCTTCAAAAAGGCCACACATTAAGGTCGAATTCCCTAAGTATGAAGGTGGGGATCCTAGAGGCTGGATATTGAACGCAAAAAATATTTTAGATATTACTAGACACCAGAGGACCTTAAGGTTGACGTGGCCGCCATTAATCTAGAAGGGGATGCTCTAGATGTTTTTACATAGATCTCTTCTTGTAGAATTATCAGGTATTGTGAATAATTGACTGAGATTTTCCAAGAGTGGATCGGTCTTGCAGAGTTTCAAAACCTGGATGTGTATTTGTGTGGCCGAGATGGGGATGTTGAGATGGATGTGTGGTCATACAAGAAAAGATAAGATTCGTAATAACCATATACGTGAATGAGTTGGAGTGGCCTCTATTGAAGGAAAAATGGTAGAAAGTCATTTGAGGTGGTTTGGACATGTTCAATGAAGGCCGCTGAATGCACTGGTGAGGAGGGTTGATCAAACTGTATGGAGTCCTGTAAAATGAGGTCGCGGAAGGCCGTAGCGTACGCTTAATGAGGTCATTGAGAGAGACCTTTTGATTAATAATTTTCCTAAAGATATGGTTTTCTACAGAGCACAATGGCGTCGTGCGATCCATATAGCCGACCCCACCTATTGGGATAAAGGCTTTGTTGTTGTTGTTGTATTTGTGTGGTATTAAGCAAACCGGCTCTATCCATGAATACCGGCATGAGTTCGTCAGGCGATTGTCGTGAGTCAAGGGATGGCCCGAGCATTGCCTTTTGGGAGTCTTCATCAACAGTTTAAAACTTGAGCTGCAACCGGACGTGAAGATCCAAAAACCCCGCACAATGTTCAAAGCAACCAATCTCGCCATGGAATTCAAGGAGAAGCTACAGCATCAGAACCTTCCACGAAATCTGCAACGCACATACTCCCCACGTAGCGGCAAGGGAAACCCAAAATTTAAAGAAAACAGAACCTCGGGTTTTCCAAAGTTGTTGTGGAGTGCAAGCACGGGTTTCTCGCCGGGAACGACCTTAGCGAATTGGACGCCGAAACAGATTACTGCATCCAATTCGAATTCGATTTCGAATTCTCCCTCCTAATAATTCGGTCAATCCCAACTATTCAGCCAATTCGGATTATGAAAGACAGATACGTCGGGATAAAGGTCTTTGTTTTAGGTGTGGGGACATTTTCCCCTGGGCATCAATGCAAAAATTCCTCATTTAAGTTAATGGAAATTGCCGAAGAAGAAGGAACCTGTAAGCCTGAAAACATGACAGAAACATCCCAACCTGAAGGTGAATTCGCAAAGATATCATTACATGCAATTTTGGGGAGCCCTTCTAGCACAACCATGAGAGTATAAGGGATGCTACAATCAAAGACTATCCTAATCCCCATTGATAGAAGCTCAACACATAACTTCATATCCGAGAAGCTTGTTGTAGAGCTGCAATTACCAACATAGGATCTCCCTTCCTTTGGCGTCCAATTCGGCAATGGTAATATTATCTCTTGCAATTGCATTTGTAAGCAATTAGAGGTACAAGTACAAAGTCTAGTGATTCAAGAAGATTTTTTCCCATTTGCCGTTGGCGGTTCTGACATGGTATTGGGAATAAAGTGGCTGGCTTCTCTTAATACAGTAAAGGCCAATTGGCAACCGGTGTACATGATTTTTTGGTCCAATGGAAAAAGATTCAAGCTACAGGGAACACCACAACAACAGTCGTGAGTCGATGCCTTGCAAAGCTTCTCATGTGTAGAAGAACAAGCCGTCAATGATCACAAAGCAAAAGAACAAAAAATTCAAAGAATTCTTGACCTTTAGTCTTTGGTTGATATCTATTCTGTAGTGTTTGAAGAACCCAAACATCTTCTACCTTTTAGGTCTCGTGTACACGCCTTTCATCTTCTTCCTGGGTCAACACCTCCAAACATAAGGCCATATAGATTACCTCATTCCCAGAAAGATGAAATAGAGAGGCAGATTGAGGACTTGCTGATGCAAGGCTTTATCCATTCCAATGTTAGTCCCTTTGCAAGCCTTGTCCTTTTGGTTCCGAAAAAGGACTCTACCTGGAGATTTTGTGTGGACTACAAAGAGCTCAACAAGATTACTATACTAGATAAGTACCCCATTGCCAACATTGATGAACTTATTGATGAATTGTATGGGGCCACATACTTCTCCAAGATTGATTTACGATTTGGATACCATCAAATCAGAGTAGCTCCGGAAGACATACACAAGACAGCCTTTAGAACTCATTCAGGGCACTATGAGTTTGTGGTCATGCCATTTGGCCTCACTAATGCACCTTCTACCTTTGAGGTAGTCATGAACGACTTATTTCGTCCCTATCTTCGCAAGTTCATACTAGTTTTCTTTGATGACATTCTGGTATACAACCATACCATGCAAGAGCAACATAATCACCTACAAATGGTCCTTCAAACATTACAGCAACACAAATTCTTTGCCAACCACAAGAAATGTTCATTTGCTCAAATGGAAGTCTCTTTCCTAGGCCACAAAATCTCACGACCAAGTGTTGCTGTGGATACAAGGTGGCCATTGCCGCAAACACTACCTGATTTGAGAGGATTCCTTGGGCTAACAAGGTGTTATAGGCGATGTGTACGGGATTATGAATTAATAGCCAAGCCACTAACAGATATGACACGAAAAGACTCCTTTCAGTGGACTGCTACTTTTGAAAAGGCGTTTCAAAAACTGAAAAATGC
This sequence comes from Inga oerstediana, assembly GCA_963210345.1. Classification (NCBI taxonomy): domain Eukaryota; kingdom Viridiplantae; phylum Streptophyta; class Magnoliopsida; order Fabales; family Fabaceae; genus Inga; species Inga oerstediana. The sequence continues at coordinate 35,123,126 of OY723406.1, forward strand.
TTTGATTCAAGTCCTAGTATTGCAACTTCTAGATTTCACTCAGCCATTTATAGTAGAGTGTGATGCATCGGTAGGAATTGGGGCTGTTTTACAATAGGGTGGTCATCTTGTTGCTTATTATAGCAAGGGATTATCCTTCTCTAATAGACACAAGTCCGTTTATGACCATGAACTCTTGGCACTAGTCTTGTCCTTACAAAAGTGGTGACATTATCTAATCAGATGCAGATTCGAGGTTCTCATGGATCATTGTAGCCTCGAACATCTATTGGAGCAAAGAATTACCACCCCTGAGCAGCAATGACTCATGGTAAAGCTGCTACCCTTTGATTTCATCATTAAGTATAGGGCTGGAACCTCTAATCAAGGCGCAGATGCTCTCTCAAGGTTTCCATGCTTAGCTGATTTGTTCGCAATTACCATCACACAAGCAACCGACTTCAATAACCTTGAGCAACTCCTCCTACAAGATAGCTACACAGCTTCTCTTATTGGTTCCTTGCAGACCAACCCCACATCTGTCCCTCACTTTACCTTAGTGGCAGGGAAACTTTATTTCAAAGATCGATTGGTCATTCCGCATCAACAGATTTGAGCAACAAACTCTTAGGCCCTGTTTGGTATGATGGAATTAGAGGTGATGGAAATGGAATTGAGGATCAATTCCATCATGATGCTTAATTGGTATGATGGAATTGGAAAATTTTCCAATTCTATGTGGAAGCCAAATAGGCTCAATTCCACCCAATTAATTCCATCAAAATACTTAAGATTTACAATTCCATGTGATCATTTCCATCTATTACCCTCCACTCCCTTCAAAAAAAAAAAAAAAAAAAAAAATTGAAGGACATTTTGGTATTTTCATACAAAAATTAGATCTCATTTCCATGACATTCCAAACATATTTTTAGTCGCCATTTCTATTTCCATCAAAATCAATTCCAGCGTACCAAACGGGCCCTTAGAGGAAGCACATTGTTCCCTCTTGGGAGGCCATGGGGGAGTACTAAAGACGCTAAAGTGTTTGCAACAGCATTTTTATTGGAAAAACATGAAGGAAGAGGTCAAGAGGTTTGTCCAACAATGCTTCACATGTCAAAAGGTGAAGTATATCACGCATTCACCCGCTGGTCTTCTCCAATCCTTACCAATCCCAGCACGAATATGGGAAGATCTTTCAATTGACTTTATCACTGCGCTACCCATATCACATGGGAAAGATACTATACTGGTAGTGGTGGACCGTTGCAGCAAATATTCACATTTCATTAGCTTATCAAGACCCATCACAGCCAAGTTAGTTGCTGCCATTTTTTGTCAAGAAATTATCAAACTCCACGGATTTCCTAAATCTATTGTTTTGGATAGGGACCCTCTTTTCTTAAGCTCATTATGGCAGGAGCTCTTTCAACTCAGCGGTACAAAGCTCAATATGAGCTCAACATATCATCCCCAGTCTTATGGCCAAACCGAGTTGGTCAATCGGTGCATGGAAACTTGTCTCCGTTGCTTTTCTTAGGAACATCCTTGGTCCTGGAGTCAAGTTATGCACTGGGCAGAATTGTCATACGATACCGGGTTTCACTCTGTAGTAGGCACCACTCTTTTCCAGGTTGCATATGGCCGTGAAGCACCTACACCTACCCTATACCCTAGGAGCTACTAAAATTGATGAATTAGAAGACTATTTGGAAGAGAGAAACGCTATCCTAACTACCATCAGGAACAATCTTACTTTAGTACAAGCCAAGATGAAATAGCAGGCTGATATGAAAAGAAGAGAAGTAGAATTTTCCCCGGGTGACTGGGTGTTACTTAAGTTACAACCTTATCGGCAGCAATCATTGGCCAAAAGACGCTACGAAAAGCTTTCCCCTCGTTATTTTGGCCCTTATGCAATGCTTCACAAGGTGGGTAGAGTCATCTATGAGCTGGAGCTACCTCCTGGTTCTCGCGTGCACCCCATTTTTCATGTCTCTCTCTTGAAAGCTGCCCATGGATATCTATAAGCTGTTACACCACCACCTGCCTTACCTATTACCGAAGATTGGGAGTTTCAGGTGGCCCTAGAGCAAGTCAAAGAGATCCACCATATTACACACAACGGGCACCCAGACATAGAACTCCTCATCCAGTGGCAAGGCCGATCGGAGGAAGAATCTAGTTGGGAATCCTATGATACCATCGCTGCTCAATTCCCAAATTTCCGCCTTGAGGACAAGGTGACTCTCTTAGAGGGGGGGGGGGGGGTAATGATAGGAACACTAGTCCACTTCTAGTATATACTAAGAAGAAACGTGTGCAGCGTTAGTTCAGTATGTGTTTATTGTGTTTTATGTCAGTTATGTCTGTTTTATTTATTAGTGTCAGGTTTAGGATGTGAAGTCATGTGTTCATGGTAGCATGTAGTGGGATAGGTAGTGGAAAACGTGGGGTAGCAGTTCCAGGGCAGTAAGAGCAGTTATTTTCTGTAGGGATAGTATTTAGGAGTCATGATATGACATTTCTAGGGTAAGGAATTATGAATGAAGTTTTTCTTTATCTCTAAGTCTTGAGTTACAGATTCTGGCTCCTGGCTTTCTTATTCTCTCCTCTCTGCTATCCTATTTCTGTCCTCATGCCCATCTAAATACAGGAACCTAACAGTATGGGTTTCAGTTTAATTAAAAGGAAGAAGAGTTTAGAAAGAGTAGATAAGAAACAGAGGATTGCTAGAGAATAATAATGAGAATTGATGGTTGCATTTGCTTGTGATTTGAATGTCAAAACTAATTATAATAATGATTCTTCCACTTGTGACTTCCTTCACTGTTACTGACTGAAGGTCTTGAAAGACTTACCTTTGTCTATAGCCATCGTATCACTTGTTCTTAATGCATTGTTATTGGAATAATGTAGGTACCGTGATCCGCAGACTGGGCTGCCTTATGCAACGCTTGAAGCCTTTAAAATAATTCGTCAACGGTATGTATATTCTTGATTACTTAGTACTTAATGTTCTTTTTGTTGGATGGTGTCTTGGGCCACTCCCCAAGGCCCAATACAGAGTTTAATGCTTCATTTTATTTGTCCATTTTTTTGTGTATCCCTAATTATATGGGATTAGTATAAGTTTAGATTTATTATTTTCGCTATCTATTTGTGGAAGTAACCAGAACAGAATGAATAGTTCAGCCTCTACACAGTTTTTCTATGAATAAAAGTCTGAGAAATTTGATCTATATATACATGTTAACCTCAATTCGTTGAAATATTATCTATAAATATTTGTAGCTATAATTAATGAAGAAATAACTGTTGTACTGTCTGTATAAGTTTTGTACTGCCCTTCTGTCATTCCTTCTAGCACATTATATACACAGGGATGATATAAATGTAATATAATCATTATTTGCACTTTTTACAATATTTTGAGTTTCTTAATGTTCCTTATTCGCATCATTGTTTCCATCGTTCATGCAATTTGTTATTCTTTTCGAGTTATCCAGTGTAGTTTAACAAGTATTGTCATGATCCCTAACATTTAGGGATTACTGATTAAGTGTCAACTTTAGTGATTAACGGTTGAGATTAAGGAGAGAAAAGTATTCTGTAATTAATAGAGGGATTTTAGCATGTTAGATAGCTGATTTTGTTTTTCCGTTTGATATAATAAAGTTTTCATTTAATCTGGCTCCATCAGTATCTTTTGGTAAAGCCATAATATTCACAAATTGATGTGATAGCTAAACATATATCTTTGAGAAGCCAATAATTTTTGTTGTAGGTTCCCGCTAGAGTTATTTAATTAACTTATCCACAGAAATGTGACCTCTAAAGGCAGCCTAAATAGTTCTTATTGATTTATTTTCATTTAGTACACTTTATAATCTGGCTTGAAATAGATACATGGATGAACTTTAGGGGTGTTTTTCTGTCTTCAGCTTATGGCATAAGGCTCTGTCTCTTTTCTACCTTGGTGCCTTGCTCATGTTTATTACAGATTAGTTTCTTCGTTGAATATGAATAGAAATTGGGCACTTCTGTTGTTCATTTGAACCTGTGCATAATTGAAAGAATAGACAAGTTTTTGTGGAACGTGTGCAGGCTAAAGGAATTTGTAGTTTACTTGTCTGTCCTCAAGGACATTTCTGTCTTAAATCTATCATAGGACAGAATTATTGCAACGTTTTTCTTCTTGGTGCTTTTTGCATAGCCTTTTAGGGTTTCACTATTTCTGAATTTCAAAGATACTGGACAACTGTTCGTTATATCTAGTTTTTGTAGTGCTTTTGTTTGATTTGTCTGTTTCAAGTTTATACTTTTTTTCGTTTGAGGAGTTCTTATTGGTCTTTTAAATAATATTTTTGTCTTAATATAGGTTCTAAAAAGAGAAGGGAAAATTGGAGAAAAGTCTCCCATTGAAATTTTTATTAGTGAGAGTACCTAAATCTTCGTGGTAACTAGAATTAAATTAGTTTCACATAGGCAACTGCACAAGGAGTTGTAACCACATCTCATTAGTCAGTTAGTAGATTAAGTGATTAGGGAACAATATCAAAACAACACGTCTACTCTATTATGGTTATTGAATAAGAAATCAATACAGTTCTCTCTCTGTGCACTCTGTACCAAATGTGTGCAAACGGTAATAGGTCTTTTGGTATACTCCTTCACTGTTGAAACATGCTTGAATTATCCTAATTTTGTGATGGCTTGGAAGATCGACCTCCAGTGGCGACTGTCAGAAGACTGGCTCTAATACCATTCGGCACATAGTAGCAAGAGAGATTCTAGAGAACTGAAATGATTTCTTTATTTGACAACCAGAATAGGGTACAGTTATATGGGTATCTATATTTCTCTTCACTCCCCAACTTCCACGTATCACTTTGTGCACAAAATCTATAGAGTATCATTAATTTATGTGTATTAAAGTTTATCAAGTCCTTTTCATCAATAAATTTTTAATGGGAGACTTTTCCCCAAGAAAAAGCTCTCTCTTTCCTTTTCTGTTTTGTGTGTTTTTTTTCCTTTGATTTTGTTACGGGGTATTCCTCACGTTGGAGGATGTCTGATCATCCTGTTCTTTTTCTCTTTATTCCTGTAAACTTTATTTTTCTATGAAAGAGTATGTACTCTAAAGTTTTATTTTGACTGGAAATTAAATACTCATTGAAGCCGAAGCCAATAAGCAGAGATGAAACATTCATATCTTTATTTTAATTATTCCAGAAGTAATGTTTATTACATCATTGCTATAAATTCCATTGCACATATAGTGGACGGAATAGCTAAAGGTGGCTTTTACCTGTGATTGAGATGTTCATCGAACAATAATTTGGAACACATTTCCTAGCTGATTATAATTTGAAGTGGTGAATCACATGTTTGTTAACTGTGTCTAGGCTGACTTAGTTTATTGTCTTTGAAAAAAATTAAGATTATTCTTCTTATTCTATGGAGAGCATACTAGATAGGATATTACAATATCTCAGCTTTTTTTTTTCCTGATTTCTCTCCTAATTTCGTGGGCTCTGATTACTTCGCCACTCTATGAATCCCTTTACATTATGTGAATAAGATAATAGTCTCTTGATCCACATTAACATCTCTTGAAGCGTATGTTCTGAATCACATAACTAAATTGCCTTTATGCAGCACTTTGAATGAAAATACTGGCACTAGAAAAGAAATGGACATGGGGTGCTTACACGATGCAATTTCTGGGAAAGGTTTTTCGGGTAAGCAAAAACGATCAGTAATGCCAAATAAAAGTGGAGATTCTTTTCATCATTCGGCATATTTCCGTAGATTTCTTGTTCCTGAAGATGAAGAATCTGACTAGAGCTGTTTTGGTATGTAATCTTTTCTTCTGATTCAACTTTTAGTTGTTAATATTTATTATCTGATTGCTTCTGAACTCTCATGACCCAACTCAGTTTTTCTTGCCTTATCTATTTTCACTTTTGTTTATTGCTTTCTTTTTTCATCCATTATTATTTTTTTCTTTCCTAAATGAAAAACCTCATGGACTATTATGACTAGATGCATGGATTCGTTGGCTTAGAGGCTAGCTAACCTTCAAGCTAACTGTTTCACCCCACCACAGTACAAGGGTTGGAACAAATTTGTATCTTATTTTAATCCAATCATGTATGATAGTTTCTGGTAATTTTGTTAAGAGTTTACAATTCGAATTTATATTACAAGATTAGATCTATATCACAAGTTTACTTAAACTCTCGATTTTAACAACCTTGTGTTTTAGCCCACCATAGTACAAGGGATGGATCAAATTGCAAATTGCAAGACCAAACCATGGTTACAGATGGTTTGAGTGTAATTCTGGAGTCAAGAGTTCCAAAACTCTTCAAAGCTAGACCCATAATTGATATTTCACAAGAAAATGAAACAAAACATCGATGCTGAGGGTTATCCTTTGGCTCTCGTATAGTCATCCTATGTAAAACTTGAGAGGAAACATTGGAAAAATCCTAGAATCAATAATGTATTACTGATAGTCGTGACTTGCACAATAATTGCAATTGTTGGGACTAGGAAGTTTACATTTCTGTACGATGAATGCTACCCCTCTAGTCCTTAATATAAGATATATTTATCTAATTTGATTATATTTAGGAAATTAGTTAATATGACATGTATTTTCTAAAACATCATAATCATCTTCCTTAGCTCTCTCCATCTTTCTCGTACTTGATTATTGTTGAGGGAGTATAAATAGAGGTGATTTTGGATATGATTGACAAATATGAGAAATATGTCTTACACTAAGAACCAAAATCAACTCTTCAGCTAGGTCCTGCATTACGGACGGGAGGAATATAACTATGTACAACTGTCACATGTACGGCTTGAATCTTCTTCCTTGGATTGAACTGTAATTGGTGCACTCCCCTAGCCATAACTGGTGTTCTCATTTGTCCTAACAGTTTTTTATACCTGAACTAGGCGGCTATAACTTGAGAAAAAGCCCCACTTTAATGGTCCTAGGATTTATCAAAAACATGTTAAATCAGCTTCTGTGTTTGCAACCACACCACTCCTTATTTTGATAGCTTTAAAAAAGTAAAAATAGATGAACACAAGCTTGGACAGTCCAAATTATTCCATTAAAGCACCTTGTAAATTGACTGACACATACTGTTTGAATAATTAAATTACTGACGAGGTCTGATCACAAGGTTTAATTCTTTTTATGATATAATCGCAAGGCTTAAAACTTCTTTTGATCTTACCAAAAGCATGATGTTATTCGATCAAATTCTTCTGGTACTGAACTATCCCTTTTGTTTACAGGTGGCTCTAGTAATACCAATGGCAAGGAATGGGATTTACTCTAACATGTCTCATGTGGGCCCAGCTTTCTTTCTATCTGCATCCCCACAAAATCCCCTGTACTTCAACATTGAACTCAAGGAGGCATTTTATACAGCAAAATCTCGACTCCTGCGGCTAGGACGGGAAACTGAGATATTGGATAATCCCTTGCTAGTTGAAATCTGGACTGAGTAAAATGATAATATGAAAAGAAAGAGTTGGGTGAATAATGTGAGACTTTGCCTTAACACCAAAGGAATTAAGGATTTCACTAACTGAGCTTCCGGGGGATGTAGAAAATATTCTGACGTTGATGGAAGATTTAAGATTCTGTAAATAATGTTGTTATTCTTCATCCTCCTCACTTGTAATTTTATAGTGCCACTCCGCGTTTAGTCATGACAAGATGGGTTCCCCCCCCCCCCCCCCCCCCCCCCCGCTCTTTCAAGATCTTTTTGTCATGTGACCTCCGCTATGCGTGGGGAACACTTTAACTAAACTCTTTTGTGATAATTTTTAAATTCACTGTCTAAGATCTAAATCATGACAAAAGTCATGATTATCAAGAAATCAATTTATTTTTGGAGAGAAATCAAGAAAAAGAATCTCCAATCAGTGTGTGTGTGTAGAGATCAAGGCAGAGAGATTAAATATAGCATGGTGTTTAATGTTACATATTAGAAATGTGCGTGGATTTTCTAAAGCACCAATTTTAATCATTTGCTGATAAAAAAATATCCTTAATATATGTAATCAACATGGGGAGTTTAGTAAAAAAAATAAATAAATTTAAGAGAGAATGGATTTAGTTATTATATTTAAGATTGGATTAAAGTATACAAGACCTCCCGAGTTTCAAATCAATTGCATATAACACATTGAATATAACACTTTACCTTTTAAAGGTTGAATTTAATCTCTAACTTTGAAGTTGTAATATTCTGAATTTCGAGGAAAGAGAAAAGATGATGCCATGTGTAATTACTTGGAGCCAAGTAATTGAATAAGGTGTTATAAAACATGGTAAATTGGCAATAAAATATAACAAGTGTAAGAGAGATGAAGAGGAAATTTTTAAGACTTCTTATCTCTTTCTTGGGCTCTCATTTTCATTAAGCAATAGAAAAATAGAGAGAGAGAGAGTAAAAAGAGGCGAGAGAGCTCAAGTAACAAAGATCAAAGTAAGCTTGATTTCAAGTGTTCTTGCCCTTTAACCTCATAGAAACTTCTTCTAATCTATTCTCCATCTTGAACACTATGTTTATCAAGCAAAATCCAAGGGGGAAGAGAGAGAGCAAGATGGCGCCTAGAGAGAGAAAGAAGAGAAATCAAATGTAAAGCCATAAAACTTTGTTATCTTGTTTGATTTAAGGTTGTTGTTGTTGTTGTTGTTGATTTTTGGCTTTGTTTTGACTTGGTTGATGTATTGTTACGGGTGTAGATGATCTATGAAATAGTGCAAGTATACACTGTCGTAATCAAGTATCTATGAAATAATACAAGTGTACACTGTTGTAATCAAGTAATGCAGAAGAAAGTAGAGTATCGTTCCCACGAGGATTGATCACTAAGTACCAAAATGGGTAATTTTAATTCTATTTAGTCGATCAATTAGTTGATGATTGAGAGAACAAAATGATTAAATATAAGTGCAAATGATATGAAAGTAAATATAAGAAAAGCCCTATGGGTCAAATTTCACTTAATAAATTACGGATTGAATTACTTATATATTCTAGCCCAATTTATTCCACATGATTGATAGTCAAATTTCCTTAATTTAATTACTTGCCTCTTCCAAGATCAAGCAATTCTATAATTACTTGCTAATCCAATATATTCTTATATGAATTTAATCAATTAATTATGTATTAAGATTTATGGAACTCAGTAAGACTACACAACTCATATGAATATATTCCTATGTCATATACAAGTCATGATTTTAATTATAGGATATACACATATGCATCTCCTTCCGGTCTCAACATACATATTTAAATCATTCAAAAATGGCCAATCAATTGAAAGCATTAAGAATAATAATTAAAACTCAATCATGAAGGAAAAATTAAAACTAGATTTAATAAGTTAAGATTCAATCTGTCATTAGTAAGCTACATCATTACCCTATGAAAATAGAAGTTTAGATCATGATGAAATTAAAAACAAAATAAAAATAAATTAACATTACATACAACTATAATGAAATCGTCATAAATACTGCATAAAACTTGAATATTAAATTCTCAAACATAAATATACAACTAAAATATGCATGAAAAATGGGGAAATCTAACTGTCCATTTAGGAGGTAAAACTTTCCATGTATGAGGCATGCAAAAAGTAATACAATACTAAGCCTTCCATGTAGTAGGCATTCAAAAAGTAATACAATATATGAAATTAAATCTAGAAAATAACACAATTTATTCAGAACTGTTAGAGAAAAGATCTCTCTCTATCAGAGAAGGACCTCTAATTGTTAGAGAAGGAAAACTCTACTTTTCTCACTACTTGCATTTTTGCTTGGCCTTCATCTCTATTTATAGGGAAAAAACCGCGTTGGTACAATGCCAAAACTGCGTTGCTACAGTAAAATGCATCTGGAATAGTGAAAAGCAGGTGCTGCTACAGTGCTTCCATTGCTACAGTCACTTCTGTCATGAATAGTGATTTTCATCGTGAATAGTGCCATCATGAATAGTGACCCAGTGAATAGTACCAATGCTAGAGTAATTAGCCTTTTTCAATCCCATCGGTCCAATTTTTGGTCTCCTTTCTCCTCTTATTGTGTGGCTATCAAAAGAGAAAACCAATAAATATTATAATAGTAATAAAAATATTTATGCCAAAATCATCTTGTATTTATCAATTACACCTAAATTTATTACATTAATCTCAAATATCGTCCACAAAATATCATATAAGGAAAAATAAATATGCTAATATTTTACTTATCATGTATAATTATGACGATCTCTTCTGGTATTTATGATCTAGATGTTGTTACTTTCTTTTAATGAATGATTGTTTGCCTTGTGGACCTATTGTTCATTGTAGTTGGTTATTCATGTTCTTGAAGCTCTTGATCTAGTTCAGAGTGAGAGGACGTTTGTGAATCTAATATGAACTAGCCTCTTAAAATAACTCTAATGAACTAGAGGAACCTAGGTGTCTAGGTGAATTAATTAGCTAGTTGGTGGTATTGATTAGGAGGTGTCTTTACTAGTCTTTTGGCTAGTTAGGTGCAATTGAGCTCATTCTTAGTGGATCTAGGAAGATTGGCTAATCACTAATTAAAGAGATTCACTTCATTTATTGTCCATTTCATCATAAAAATATGAAAATCATAAACAAGTAGAATAGCTTACCTGAATAGGATAGTTATTCCCTATATTCATTGGTTATTTTGTTATTTACTTTAGATTACTTAGGAACTAAATATAGCCTCCATATAGAGACTGACCTAGGTTAGTTGCCCTATAGTACATCTAGTTTAACTTTATTTGATAGCTCAACTACATGGCTCTTCACTTTGCCTTTCACGCATCAACTGTGAAAATTTGGTGCATTAAAGCTCATTTTAACCTCTGAAAGCCATTAACTTTCCTCAAGACATTGATTTTGTTACACATATAGTTGTTAGATCCCATATGTTTTGATGATAACAAAGATTGGATCAATGATATAAAAGGATTTGATGACAAACAAATAAATTTGACAAAGTGGCAAAGCATTACTTGAAGTAAGCACTAGAGTAATAAACAAATTTTGTGAAGGCTTACTCGAGTAGATACTCGGGTAAGGGAAGCTGTTACTCGAGTAAACACTCGAGTAATCATGAAGAATTTCATCCAGAGAAGCACTGCCAAAATTTGGAAGTAGTTACTCGAGGGACCACTCGAGTAATTTGTAAAGTTATATAGACCATTACTCGAGGGACCACTCGAGTAACATTATTTTCACAGGCATCACTTGAGTAACCACTCGAGTAACCAGGTCAAAAATTTTCCAGTAGCTCTCGGCCAAGAAATGGAATACTTTACTCGAGTAACTAGGTGAGAAAAAGGCATTACTTGAAGGACCACTCGAGTAATCTGTAGAGTTATTTGAAGCATTACTCGAGGGGTCACTCGAGTAATCAAAAAGCAAACTCTCGGCCAGAAATTTGATGCAATTACTCGAAGGAGTAATCAAGTAATCTACCAGTCATTTGAAATTTACTCGAGGGCTCACTCGAGTAACATGTGAAGAAAAGGAAAGGCCACTCGAGTAATCAGATTACCAGAGTCAGTACCCGAGTAACTTGTGAAGTAAAGACATGGCCATTCGAATAGCCACTCGAGTAATAAGGTATTTCGAAGGTTTGTGATATATCTCACTCCATGTCTTACCCGAGTAATATCTTATGTAAAATGTTGAATTAGTCACTGCCATATTAATGATATCTTTACTTGAGGGACTACTCGAGTAACCAACATGATCACTCAAGTAAGGCAGTCCAGAAATTATGTTTTGGATCGAATGTTTAATAAATTATTTTCTATATGATTAACTCTTCATTGCACTAGTATCCTAAGTACATTTGCAGAGAAACAATAAGGAGATTATGCAAGAAGAAAAAGTCAAATGAAAGTCCGAAATCTCACCTACCGCTACCTACCGTAAATGGATAGTTTTCAAATTTGAAGAATAGTCAACCGTTGCTGCGCGACTCTAACAGACATGTTTGAATTGCTTCCAACGAACACTACAAATCATCTATATATATATAGCATTCAAAGAGAAGAAGACAACACACAAGAATTGAGAACACACGAACATACATCGATCAACACACTCTTAATGCTTTGTTTTCTTATACTCATTCATTGTATTTCAGTGATTATATATTTGCTCTGTGAGAGAGTTTTCATTACAAACTCAATATTTGTTATTGAGACAACTTAAGGTTGTGGAATCTTGAGTTGGGGATTTGATTGCAATGTGTAAGGGGGATCGAGTGTCCAGGTGAAGGAACTTGCTGTGTACTGAGGTGCCAAGAACCCACTGAATCTTGGAGAATATTGTGAAACTCTCAGAGACGCTATGAGGATTGGACGTAAGTCAAAGTAGTTGTGGCCGAACCAGTATAACTCCTGGTGTACACTCCAGTGATATTTCTCCTTGCTCTCAACTGCTTTAAATATTCTGTCAATTTTCTTATATGCAACGAAATTCCTGGTATCACCCAATTCACCTCCCTCTTGGGTGAAACGCTTGCACTAACATTTGGTATCAGAGCGTAGGTCTTCTTGTTAAGGTTTGACATCCTAAGAAGGATCCAATGGCAAGCATGGGTGAAGGCATTCTTCCTGACAGAGCTTCTATCACAAGACCTCCCGGTTTCAATGGCGAACACTTCTCATTCTGGAAAGCAAAGTTCAGAGTTTTCGTAATGGCTACTGAATATGGGCTATGGGATGTGATCGAGAGTGGAAACTACAAACCTGAAAAGATTGTAGATTCACAGAGAGTTCCCAAGACACCAGCAGAATATGATGAGAATGACAAGAAACTCATTACACTCAACAGCAAAACAATTCTAATGATTCAAAGTGCCTTGAGTCAAAATGAGTACTTCAGAATCTACACACTCCCAACAGCTAAAGAAATGTGGGAAGCCTTGGAAATAGCTTACGAAGGAACTTCGGGAATAAAAGAAAACCGGATCAATACTTTGGTTACTGAGTTTGATTTACTTCGAATGAAATCAGGTGAGTCGATAGCTGAATTTGAACTTAGATATACTCACCTTGTTAATCAACTTGCAGCACTTGGAAAAGTCTATGATCAACATACCCAAGTATGAAAGATTTTAAATATTCTTTCTAAAGACTGGGAGGCAAAAGTCACTGCAATTGAGGAAGCAAAAGGTGAATCAATGCGATCGGTTGCTTCTCTATTCGGAGGTCTTTCAGAATATGAAAGTAAATTAAAGTTCAAACGAGAACTAGATGATATTGGTGATAAGAAGAAAAGAGTCTAGCACTAAAAGCAAAAGAAGAAGAACAAGATGAAGATGAAGAGCTTGACGATGACGAAATGGGCCTAATCATAAAACGATTCAAAAAGTTTTACAAGAAAGGCCAAGGATTCAAAAACTTCCAGAAAGGAGGAACAAGCAATAAAGAACACATCATCTGCTATGAATGTGGAAAGCCAGGACATTTCAAATCAGAATGTCAAGAACTGATTCAGAAGAATAAAGAAAAGAGAAAAGGCAAATTCTATAACAAGAAGAAAGCCTTTGTATCTACCATATGGGGAGATAGTTCTTCTGATAAAGAAAGCAATGAAGAGGAAGTAGCCAATATCTGTCTAGTTGCTCAAGAGGAAACAGAAGAAGAGGTAACTGATTCTGATCCTACCTATGATAAATTACTTTATGAATATAATGCTTTACATTCTGAATTCATCATAGTAGTTAAAGAACTAGTTGTTTTTAAAAAGAAAAACAAAGCTCTTGAAATATAACTTAAAGAGAATTTTGAAAAGGATTGTGAAAACTATACTTCTTTGAAAAAGAAAAACACTGATTTTACTAAATCTCTTGAAAAATTCACTAAAGGAAGTGAAATGCTAAATGTAATTTTAAAAGCTCAACGATTTGTGAATGATCGATCTAGAATTGGATATGATCCAAAATCAGACAGAAAGAAAGGAAGAAAAAAAGCTGGAGGTAAATCATACTTGAATTATTTTCAGCATTCTGTGCATACATCAAATCCTTTTACACATTGTAATTATTGTAATAGAAAAGGTCATTATACTTCATCATGCATTCATAGGAAGAAAGGAAATATAGGAACCAACAAATGGGTACCTAAAGGTTGATATGTTCCGAAACATTTTTGTACTAACCCAAAAGGACCCAAAAAGATGTGGGTACCTAAGACTTAATCATATTTGATTGCAGATATGTCTTAAAGCATCCAAAAACAACAAGTGGTACATAGACAGTGGATGCTCTAAACATATGACCGGTGATTTTGAAAGTTTTACCACATTGCAACCTAAGGAAGGTGGAAAGGTAAAATTTGGAGGAAATCAATACGAAAAAATAGCAGGAATTGGTGAAATCAAAAACGACAAAGGAATACAAGTCAAAGATGTATATTATTTTGAAGGCTTGTGTTATAATTTATTGAGCGTAAGTCAAAGTGCAGATAAAGACAACTGGATAATATTTGATTCAGAGGAATGTCTGATTGTCAACAAGAAAGACTTGCAACTTGATAAAAAAAATATCAAGGCAAAGCTCAGAGCAAAAAGGGAAGGTAACTGCTATACACTTGATATCAATAGAAATAACTCTGAAAATTGTTTTCTAAGTAATACCGATGAAAGTTGGTCACGGCATAAGAGACTAGCTCATATCAACATGCACCAACTAGGCAAACTACTCAAAAAGGATTTAGTTCTTGGATTACCCAAAGTAAATTTTAAAAATGATTTGATTTGTGACGCATGTCAAAAGGGTAAACAAACTAAATCATCTTTCAAATTGAAAAATGAAATTACAACAAGTTGACCACTTCAATTGATACATATGGATTTAGTTGGTCCAACGAGAGTTAAAAGCCTTGGTGGCAACTTATATTCATTGGTCATTATTGATGCTTTCTCTAGATTTACATGGATTATTTTTCTGTCATCAAAGGATGAAACCTTTGCAGAATTCATTGTTTTTGCCAAGAAAGTGTAAAATGAGAAAGGTATGTCTATTGCAGTTATCAGGACATATCACGGTGGAGAATTTGAAAATCAAGCCTTTGAAGAATATTGTGATACTAATGGTATTGATCACAATTTCTCTACTCCAAGGACACTACAACAAAACAGAGTCGTGGAACATAAGAATATAGTGCTCACTGAAATGGCTAGAGCAGTGCTAAATGAAAAGAACGTGTCTCAAGTTTTCTGGGCCGATGCAATGAGCACAACATGCTATATTTCAAATAGAGCCTATATTAGAAAAAAACTTGGAAAGACACCATACGAGCTATACAAAGGAAGGAAGCCGAATCATGCTCATTTACACATCATCGGTTGTAAGTGTTTCATTCATAATAATGGTAAAGATAACTTGGGAAAATTTGATTCTAGAACAGATGAAGGAATTTTCCTAGGATATTTTAACCGAAGTAAAGCATACAGAATTTTCAACAAACGAACATATGTTGTTGAAGAATCAATTCACGTTGTATTTGATGAATTTGAATCCTCTGAAAAAACCATTGATGATGAGCAGGAAGTTGTTTTAAATCAAAAAAATGGTCAATCTATTTCTAAATCTCTTATTCCAGTAGTTGATCAAACCAAGAAAGAAGATCAGTCACTAGGACAACCTAAAGCCTGGAAATACAATAGGAGTCATCCCCTAGATCAAGTCATAGGAGATGTGAATAAAGGAGTCAAAACTAGAAATAGAATTTTCAATGAAGTGAGTTTTTTTGCATTCATTTATGAGATTGAACCTTCTAACATTGACGAAGCCCTATTAGACAATGACTGGGTTATAGTAATGCAAGAAGAACTAAACCAATTTGAAAGAAATCAAGTTTGGGATTTGGTACCCCGACCTATGGATCATCCGATTATTGGCACTAAATGGGTATTTAAGAACAAACTTGATGAATCCACAATAATTGTCAGAAACAAGGCAAGATTGGTGGCCAAAGGCTATAATCTGAAAGAAGGAATTGATTATGAGGAAACGTATCCTCTAGTGGCTAGATTGGAAACTATACGAGTACTCTTAGCCTTTGCATGCATCAAAGGATTCAAACTTTATCAAATGAATGTAAAGAGTGCATTCTAAATGTCTACATCATGGAAGAAGTATATGTAGAGCAACCTCTAGGTTTTGAAGATGTAACCAAACCTGACCATGTTTTTAAACTCAAAAAGGCTTTATATGGTTTAAAACAAGCTCCTAGAGCATGGTACGAAAGGCTCAGTAAATTTCTTATTGATCAAGGTTTTGTATGAGGAAAAGTTGATACAACACTTTTCACAAAATGAAAACGTGATGATATATTAATTGTGCAAATATATATTGATGATATAGTTTTCAGTGCTACTAACGAAACCATGTGCAAAGAATTTTTTGAGATAATGCAGCGGGAGTTTGAGATTTCAATGATGGGAGAATTGAATTTCTTTCTCAGTTTGCAAATCAAACA
Source organism: Inga oerstediana (assembly GCA_963210345.1). Classification (NCBI taxonomy): domain Eukaryota; kingdom Viridiplantae; phylum Streptophyta; class Magnoliopsida; order Fabales; family Fabaceae; genus Inga; species Inga oerstediana. The sequence continues at coordinate 35,139,679 of OY723406.1, forward strand.
AAGAAAGAATGGAAGTTTCATATCTCGAACAAAATATTTGAAAGAGCTATTGAAGAAGTATAGATTGGGTGAAGCAAATGGAACAGACACACCCATGAGCTCAACCACATTGCTTGATGCGGATGTCAAAGGGAAAGATTACAACATCACAAAATATAGATGAATGATTGGATCATTACTCTATCTCACTGCAAGTAGGTCTGATATTCAATTCAGTGTGGGCATGTGTGCAAGATATCAATCAGCACTAAAAGAGTCACATGCTGAAACTGTTAAATATATCTTCCGATATCTTGCTGACATGCCATAATTGGGTCTCTGGTATCCCAAAGGAAGAAGTGAATATCTAGTTGCATACTCAGACTCTGATCATGGAGGATACAAGACAGACTAAAGGGTATGAGTGGACAAGGCCAATTTCTTGGAGGCTCACTTGTATCATGGTTTAGTAAGAAACAAATTACAATGTCTCTTTCGTCAACGGAAGCTGAGTATGTTGCAGTATCAAGTTGTTGTGCACAAGTAATATGGTTAAAGCAACAACTGCAGGATCTTGGTATTTATTTGAAAGAAACACCAATATACTATGACAACACTAGCACGATAAGCTTGGCAAAGAATCTTGTTCAATATTCCAGAACCAAGCATATTGATGTTAGACATCACTTCATCAGAGATCATGTCCAAAAGAGAGATGTCAAAGTGATATTCATTCCAACTCATCTTCAACTAGCTGATATCTTCACAAAACCTCTTGCAAAAGATCAATTTTTGTATATTAGACGAGAATTGGGAATGGTAAAGCCCAATGAATTGTAAGTTATTTAGTGTTTACAAAATGTTAGATGATATTATTTATTGATGTTTTGATAATTACTAACTTAAGCATATGAGTTTCTAGCAATTTGTTTTACAGGATCATAATATTCTATTTTAGAATATAGAAAGCAGAGGTTAACAAAGGATAACATTACTGGAGTGACACCTTGAAGTAATGGATGTATTACTGAGTAGCCACTCAAGTAATGAACTTGGAAATATACCAGCGAAGCATTAATTTCAAATGAAACGGCAGAACGGTTGGAAATGAACCGTCAAAAGGTGAAGAGACAGATTACCCGAGGGAGGCCTCAAGTGAACTTCAATATTACTCGAGTAAGGCCTCGAGTGAACCTAGGTACAGATTTCAAATCTGCTGAGTTTCAGCTCAAATCTGTTCTAAAGAGTTATCAAATGATTGAGGTAATATACATTGGTAATTACAATATTATTCATGCCAGGTACGCTCTCAAATTGACTGTATTTTAAAATTTTTTGGTATGATCACTCGAGTAGCTACTTAAGTGAGGGTGATGATCACTTGAGTAAGCCCTCGAGTGATGTCGGGCTCTAGGTTATTTCAAGTCGATACTCGGTCATTTCTCACAAAATCTCCTCGAGTAATTCTCCTAGTGCTCTCACAAAAACTTTTCAAAATCTTTTTCTCTTCCCATAACCATCAAAACCCAGTGATTTACACTTACAAAAACCTCTCATATAGCACTGAATCATCTGCCCTAAACTCGCGACACTCATCTTTGTTTTTCCCGAAATATTTGGTTTTCTCAAATCACAATGGTGAGGACAAAATCTCCCAATCTTAGCACTCCTTCTGAGTCTTCTAAACCATATCAACCCTCTGATTCACTCTCCTCTCCTCCTACCAAGAAAAGGAAAATTTCTCCTAAATCAAAGACCAAAGCCAAACTACAAACGAAGCCAAGGGTGAAGGGGTTGTGATTAAGGAGCCCATTGCCATAAGAGCTCAATCCAAGAAGAGTTCACCTCCTGGAAAAGGCAAAACAACAAAAGAGACATCTCTTCCTCCTTTTGATTCATCCGACTCACCAACCTTTTCTCCTAAGCCTCTGAAAAAGCCCAAGGTTGATGAGAAGCTTACCAAAGTCATGGTAGGCATGCTTGAGGAAGCTTTCCAATGTAAGGAGCAAAGAAAGGGCAATCCTCAAGACAAACAGAAGAGAGGGATGAAGAAATCACATTTCCTCCAAAGGGATTCAACGTAAGCAAGCTTGAGGAATCTTAGAAGTACCTGAGTCATTTGTAAGAAGAAATGTGTGCAAGAAGCAGTACATTGACTACAAGGTTCTTCAAGAGGTATTGAAATTTGATCTGAGCCTTATCTTGATTCTTACATACCCTAGCTCTCTGTTAAACTCCCATTTTGCACCAAATTCGTGAGGCACTTTTATTGTAACCTTGAACCTATAAATGATCCCGTTAGGAAGTCAGTGGAAGAAGAAATGACTTCTAAGGTCAGAGGATAGATGATTCTAATCTCACCTTCTAGAATTAATACCTGGTTAGGAATAGAGAACCCTCCTGATGATGATTACCCTAAACTTGACTCAAACCAGATATTCTCTATCCTAAGACCTAGTGAGATAATGGGATCCCTCAATTTCAATCCGAGTGATATGAGTGATTTTTATAGAGTCCTATGGTATATCTATTCTAGAGCCATGGTGAACAAATCCAATAACTTCACTCATTTCATTAAGAGGGACTTCAGGAAATTCGCCTCATTGATTCTCAAAGAGCAAAAGGACTTGGGAGAGTATATCTTCAATGAGATCAAGAGGTATAGGTATGAAGGAAAACCAACTACTCCAATGCCTTATCCTCATCTTATTTACTTATTCCTCAAGAAGAATAAGATTTGGTACTTGGAGAGTATGGAGCCGATTAAGAGGATAGCACCAGTAGGGAGGAATCAAATTGGAAAATTGAATATTGAGATTCCTCTGAAAACTCCTCTAGAAGCAAGTCCCAAGAAGAAAAAGAAGACTAACACAGCAACTAGTCAAATGGATGACACACAGTCTTCTACTCCAGCCAATACATCTTCTCCATCCTTCTTTGGTACTGCAATGTAAACATTTATGGAGAATATTCTGAAGAGTTTTCATATCGACATTGCAAATACCAATGTGGAGTTGGTGACCTATATGAATGAGCAGATGGGACAACTTGTGGAGAGAATAGACAAGAGGCACGAAGAGTTGTTAGCTGAACAACGTGTCCAAGGTGAGCTTCTGAGATCCATTGTTGTCAAATTTGATGCTATGGCATTTGGCTCCTCTATTCCTGGTCCTTCTGTTACTCCTGACCCCATACCTATCTCTGAACCTGGACCATCTATACCCATTGAGCATAGACCTTCTGAGACTGGACCCAGTAATGTCTTGTTCTTTATGCCTGACCCTGACACATCCGAGCTAATCCACATCACCACTGATGATCCACCTCAGCCTGTTCAGCCAGAGCCCATATCTACTCCCATTGCCTCACCTGTACACACTGAGGAGGTGCTTGAGTCTTCACCGGTTGCTACAGTGGAAGTGGAAATTACTTCTCTGGTTCCTTACCCTTCATCTCCGGTGAATTCTCTAAGGGATCTTCAGACACCGTCAGTGAACCTTCCTGACCCTGAACCATCATCTTTAGATCCTTCAAGTTCAGATGGTTCATATGAATCATTGGCATTTCCTGTAACTCCTATCTCAACAGCCAAGCCACCTACTCCTCATGATTGATTCCACCTTTGTGATGAAGACAAAATGGGGGAAAAGAACTTGAAGTGATTTTGTGATGAATGGCTGAGTTGATGAATTAGGATTTGGGTGTATGGGGCTTTAGGGCGCTTTTAAGCTTTTATTTTTAAATTCTAAAGTTTGATTATGTAATGAATTCTTCCTTATATAATTTGTTTCTTTATGTTATTAAAGTTAAATTTCAATTGCTTTTTGGGACTAATGAGTTTTTGAGTGTGTATGCTAGGTGAACAAATAAATCTTTAAAAAGCTATTTCAAAAAGAGTTTTCAAGTTTAAATTGAACAAAAGATTTCATATGAAAAGTATTTGAGAAGCATATGTTTGAAAACTCAATTTCAAAAACTTTGTTCAAAATCACCAAGTTTTGTCATCATAAAAAAGGGGGAGAATGTTAGATCCCATATGTTTTGATGATAACAAAGATTGGATCAATGATATAAAAGGATTTGATGACAAACAAATGAATTTGAACAAAGTGGAAAAGCATTACTTGAAGTAAGCACTAGAGTAATAAACAAATTTTGTGAAGGCTTACTCGAGTAGCCACTCGAGTAATCATGAAGAATTTCATTTAGAGAAGCAATGCCAAAATTTTGAAGTAGTTACTCGAGGGACCACTCGAGTAATCTATAAATTTATATAGACCATTACTAGAGTAGCCACTCGAGTAACATTATTTTCACAGGCATCACTCGAGTAACCACTCAAGTAACTAGGTCAAAAATCTTCCAGTAGATCTCGGCCAAGAAATGGAACACTTTACTCGAGTAGCCATTAGAGTAACTAGGTGAGAAAAAGGCATTACTTGAAGGACCACTCGAGTAATCTGTAGAGTTATTTGAAGTATTACTCGAGGGGTCACTCAAGTAATCAAAAACCAAACTCTCAGCCAGAAATTTGATGCAATTACTTGAAGGAGTAATCAAGTAATTTTCCAGTCATTTGAAATTTACTCGAGGGCTCACTCGAGTAACATGTGAAGAAAAGGGAAGGCCACTGAGTAACCACTCGAGTAATCAGATTACCAGAGTTAGCACCCGAGTAACTTGTGAAGTAAAGACATGGCCACTCGAGTAATAAGGTATTTCGAAGGTTTGTGATATATCTCACTTTATGTCTTACCTGAGTAATATCTTATGTAAAATGTTGAATTAGTCACGCCATATTTTTGATATGTTTACTCAAGGGACTACTCGAGTAACCAACATGATCACTCGAGTAGCCACTCGAGTAAGGCAGTCCAGAAATTATGTTTTGGATCGAATATTTATTAAATTGTTTTCTATATGATTAACTCTTCATTGCACTAGTATCCTAAGTACATTTGCAGAGAAACAAGGAGGAGATTATGCAAGAAGAGAAAAGTTAAATGAAAGTCTGAGATCTCACCTACTGCTACCTACCGTAAATGGATAGTTTTCAAATTTGAAGAATAGTCAACCATTGCTGCGTGACTCTAACAGAGATGTTTGAATTGCTTCCAACGGACACTACAAATCATCTATATATATGGAGCATTCAAAGAGAAGAAGACAACACACAAGAACTGAGAACACACGAAGATACAGCGATCAACATACTCTTAGTGCTTTGTTTTCTTATACTCATTCATTGTACTTCAGTGATTATATATTTGCTCTGTGAGAGAGTTTTTCATTACAAAATCAATATTTGTTATTGAGACAACTTAAGGTTGTGGAACCTTGAGTTGGGGATTTGATTGCAACGTGTAAGGGGGAGTGAGTGTCCAGGTGAAGGAACTTGCTGTGTACTGAGGTGCCAAGAACCCACTGAATCTTAGAGAATATTGTGAAACTCTCAGAAATGCTCTGAGGACTAGATGTAGGTCAAAGTGGTTATGGCCGAACCAGTATAACTCCCAGTGTTTACTTCAGTGATATTTCTACTTGCTCTCAACTGCTTTAAATATTTTGTCAATTTTCTTTTACGTAACAAAATTTCTGGTATCACCCAATTCACCCCCTCTTGGGTGAAACGTTTGCACTAACAATAGTTTGTACTCTTAATCATCTAGTTCTTAAGACATCTAGGTTACTTTCATTGTGTGCTTTGTTAAGATCTAGGGAAAATTGAGGATAAATCCTCATCTGAGAAATTAATTGGGGAATATAACTTAGAATAAAGTAAAGTTTAAGGTCCTGTGGGAGAAATAAGTACTATATGTAATGACTACCCTATCCCTTAAGAAATAAGGATCTACTCTTTCACCTTTTTCTACCTATCAGTTCTCTCACTACCATCCACTCTCTCATCGTCTCCTTCACCTCTCCAACTTCACCCTTCACAAACTCCATATCCTCCTCAAGCAAAATCCAACAACAAATAATGGTGTTCCCGTAACCAATGACAATGAACTCTATCTTGTAATACTATATCAGATCTAGCAACCTCGTCTATCGCCGCTGCACCTACCTTCTTCACCCCTTTTCTTTAATCTTTGCTACCACTCCCTCCTTCCCTCCTCTACCTTCTTAACTTAATTGAAAACAAAAATCACATTTCAAAAAGAAAAATAATAGAACTTGTGTAATGGTGACATATTTGGTGATGGAGGAAGACGAAGAACGAGATGAAGGTGAACCATAACAAATCAGTAGAATAGAAAGTGAACCACGAATTGCAATTGATCTTATATGAATTTGAATGACCTTCCACAAATTGCAGCTGAGCTTCCGTGGTGTGTAAATTAAGTTAAATGCAAGTAAACTTCCACAAATTGCAAATGACCTTTCATGATGTGAAAATTAAGTTATAGTGCAAATGTAAATGACCATTCACGAATTGCAAATGACCTTCCACAAATTGCAACTGAGTTTCCAGGAATTGCTACAGAACTTCTATAGTGTGTAAAATAAGTTAAAATGCAAGTGACATTCCCTTAAATGCAAATGCAAGTAACCTTCCACGAATTGCAAATAACCTTCCGTGGTGTGAAAACGAAGTTAGAATGCAAATGCAAACAACCTTCTCTACCAATTACAAATGACCTTCCACGGATTGCAACCAAGCTTCCAAGAATTGCAACTAAGCTTTTGTGATTTGCAATTTGATCATTTCCTCTACGTGTCTATTTCTCCTAAAGGACCACAGATTCTAGGTACCAATAGCCAATCAATTTTCCAATCAGGGACTTTTAGCCCATTTTCCCAAAGATCTAATTGTCACATTTGAGTTTTTTTTATGATATTTGATCATTTTATTTTTAAAAAACTAACATGAATTTTTTTTGTTACTTGAAAACTAACATGACTTCTTACATACCAAACTTGGAAGTAATTGTCTAATTAACTATAATTTTACAGAAATTATTTAATTTTGAAAAAGAAATCTGTTAGATTTTTCTTGAAATGAATGGTCAAATCCTTTAAGTAGTGGGGTGGGTGGATATGAATAATGTTGTGACAATTCCCTTACTTACTTCAGTCTAAGTTTTTCATACATCAACTCCTCCACAGTCAGCTTTGGCTTACATGTCATTTTCTAGAGGAAATTTAAAAGAAATTTGTTAATTAAATACCATTTGAATTTACAAAAACCCAAACGGTATGTTAAAAAAGGGAAAGGACAAATAGGTCACAAGGTAGGAATATGGGATTTTGAAATGTTGTGCTTTTACCAAAATGTCTTTACTTTCTTTTTTAAAAAAGGCAAGTTTCCCTAGCCAGTTAGAGCTCCACTAGTAGGCATGACCTTGCTGTTGGTCCAGTCGCTGGAGCCTTATGTCCAGTGGCCAAATCTTCGATGACAACTTGAGTAAAGTGATTAACTGCTTTGGTATAGGGATTGATAATTTGAGCTCCCCAAGTTGTCACTATGTATACCTAAATTATTATTACTTTTACTCAAGTTGCCAATGACCCCTAATAGGGGTACCTCTATCAGGCGGGGTTAACAATTTAAGTATAGACAATGACAACTTTAAAATAGTAATTAGCAACTTGGCTATACACAATGATAACTTGGGGAGTTCAAGTTGTCAATCTCTATACCAAAGCAGTTAATCACTTTACTCAAGTTGTCATCAGAGCCAAGGCCACTTGTGTTGGCTGCCGCTGAGCTTTGGCCAGTGAGGTGAACTTGCCTTCTTTTTGAAAAATAAAGTGAAGGGCATCTTGGTAAAAACATAGCATTTTAAAATCCCAAATTCCTACCTTATGATTGAAAAATCAAGATTAATGTTGTTAAAGTCCAATGCTAAACGCAATTAATAAATTCATATTCAATAACTCATACAAACACATGACACCATTGATCCACTAATCAAGCCACCTGAAATTAGCACAACATATTAACAAAATCATCAATTCAATGACTAACTACCACAAAGAAATAATAATTAAGCTAATTAAACACAATGTTAAGCATCTAACAAAGGTTCAAGCTCTAACCAAACTCCAAATATATCAAAATAAATCAGTCCAACATTATAAAATTCATCCTAAGACCTAGGAATCACCAATACAATGTAGAAATAGAGAAATATAAGAGACAAAACTCCCCTATTGAAGCTCTAAGTTCATGCCCTTGCTTCTTACTATAAAGGATTGAGACTTTTAGTCACTTATATCTCTAACAACAATAATAGCTTCTTCAGAATTCAAATAATCCATTTAATGAGTGGAAAAGATGTGAAACTAAAATCTCAAAGCTCGCTGGAAATCACAGAACTCTCTAGAAAAAATGAGGTTTGATGATTTGAAAGATCTATGGCACTGTTCTAGTTTGACCGGTGCTTGGTCTTTGAGAGAGAAGAAGGTGACAGAGGCAGACAGAGGTGCAGATGAACAAGGTTTTTCAGATCCGCGGCACCTCCTCTCTCAAGCTCTGAAAGCTATCATGGCTTTGTGTCTTTGTTATCTCACCAGAGATGAAAAAGGTGGTGAAATGAGGCAAAGAATGATGGGAAGAAAAGGAGGAAATGGTGAAAGGTTTGATTTTCTCCTTTCGCAGGGCTTGAGCTCTAAAATTGGTGTGCCTCTTTGATATGTTAAGCTTTTGTGTCTCGACGCCTCTGGTTTTTCAAATCAAGCTTGAAGGAATGAAGATTGAAGGTCACCAGCAATGGAAGAGAAGAGGGCGAACTTCACTGGCGACAGGAGGTAGAGCGAAGGTAAAGGTGATGAGATGAAGAAAGAGGGAAGGTCGAAGGTTTAGCTATGAAGTCCCTGCAGTGCCCTTTCTTTCATTCAAAGTCGATTCTTCAAGGTGTAAAATCTGGCCTAGTCTATTATCAGAACGCAAGTTTTGACTAGGACTAAACTGAAACAATTCAACAGTTCATGGAGGGACTAAACTGCATCTTTTAAAACGTTTGTGGGGTTGAACTATAACTTTTGCAATATGAGCCCAAACTTCAAATTTCATATTTGGTCTAATTTCTTCAAACACTTACAATAAAAAAAATTAATATAACATTAAGTATTCTTAGAAAAATCAATGATTAAGAGTAATTACAATTTTTTTTGACAATTTTGGCCTTTTTTGTTCTAAATTCAATGTATTTTTACTCTTAATCCTAATTAATAACAAAGAAGGCATTTTAAACTCAGTTATTATGACAAAAATCCCAAATAAAATATAAAAATATATAACAAATTAGGGATTTGTCAATGATCAATTTGTTATTTTCCATTTTTAACAAACCTTTTGGAGTTTTGTAAATTTAAATGGTATTTGATTGGAAATTTCCCAAATTTATATAAAAACTTCATTTTTCAAGATTTTTTTTAAAAAAATCTTCAAAGTATCAAAATCCTAAATTAGTTTTGTTTCTTGCAATAATTTAAGTATTGACTATGCTTGATTAGCGATTCACAATTCATTTCAATAAGAAATCACTGATTTGGGCTTTTCACAATGTGAAAGTATTTTTCTAAAATATTCCCTTTTTTCAATATCAAAATATAATTTATAAATCATATGAATAGTTTTTTTGGTGTTTAAGTGTAATTTTCTTTTATTTTTTTCAAAATTTTGTTACATTCGCCCACTTTTTTTTGTATGCTTTCAATTTTTTATATAATTATATCACAGAATTTAGAAATTACAACTTTTAGAAAATTAATAAAAGCACACAGTTTTAGTCATTCAATAAACATATTAGAGTAAGTCTTGTGTATTTGGATAATTAAAGAATAACATTCACAGCTTATAAATAGTTGGCTAAACTATATAAATAGTTATATATTGACAAGAAAATGGAGAAAGTTTTAAATTTTTTATGCACACATATATATCAGCATAGTTAAAATTATTACAAGCAAGTTAGTTGATGTCCAACCAAGAATTATCAACTAGGTGTCAGATTGGCAAGTGCTTGGCTAGAGTGTATGTTAGCACTATTCATTATCGAGCTGGGCTAGAGATCTGATTCTTTCCTTAAGAATAGTCTTCTTTCAAGAAAACTTGTTAAGAACCATTTTAGTAAGAGGAGTCCTAGCAAAACAAATTTAATAGCTATTTAGGTTGCTAAAGCTTGAGTGGATGGGTCTTACCTTTTAAGGGCTCGTTTAGATTAGCGGGGGAAGAAGTGACATTTTTTGAATCTGACATTTACAAACTTAAGACAGGATAAAGGTCAGATTGTAAATGTGATTTGTGTTTGTTAGATATGATTAGTTTTGATAATGTCAAATATAGATGTCAAGTATTAAGAGCAAAAAGTTTGCATAATATATTGATCTTCTACATTGACTAACTACTATATTTAATGTTGTATATCTTGTAGATTAGTCATAAACCTAACGGTGCGTGGATGTTATTTTGCTTATAATGCCTCATAAATGGAGAATGATCATCAAGAAGAAAATCAAGAAGTAAGGGATTGAAGAAAGTCATAAACCTAATGGTGGGTTGATGTTATTTTGCTTAATTGGAGTTAAAAGTGTGTGGTTTTTTAAAATGTTAAATTCTATTCGAATAGAAGAAGTTTTATTCAAATAATGAGACTTTCGAAGCTGAATTATTCGAATAGAAGCCTCATTATTAGAATAGAAGCAGTGCTATTTAGCGAACTCTGTTTCGTTTAGCATGCATGAGGTTTAGTAATTTGGTCATATCTCCCAAACCACTTTTCAGATTGAGGTGAGACTAGTGGCATATGAAACTAGACTCCTAATACGTCATTTTGACACCATGATCTTGTTAAAAGGAGCTCAAATGAAGGAGATATGAATTTTGGAAGATGACATTCAAATTACCATCATATTTCAGAACAGGTTCAGTATTTTTGATATAACTCTCAAACTACACATCGGATTGAATGAAACTGGTCCATATGAAACTAGATTTACGGATCTTTCCACGGATAGGTCATGGGTTATATTTAGAGTTATATTCAAAGAGATAAGCTTTCTAGAAGTTGGTGCTCAAAATCAAGCTTTATTCCTGACCAATCAATACACATTAGATCATAACTTTTGGAATACAAAGTATTTATGATTGATTCCAGTTGTTGTGTAAAGTAGACTTAAAGAGCTTTCTGAGGATAGTCATTTACCAAATTTAGAGTTATATCCTAAGAATTATGGCCATTAGAATCAGAAGTCTATTTGGATAGAAGTTGTAGTATTGGATTGTGAAGGTTTAATATCAATAGTTATTATTCGAATAGAAATGTGAGTGTCTGAATAAACTCTTTTACACTTGTAAGAGTTTTATTCGAATAACATAAGTGTATTCGAATAAAAACACTGTCTTGTGTCAGAGGCTATTCGAATAAATGATTGACTATTTGAATACATTTATAATTGTGAAGGATTATTCAAATAAATATCAATCATTTACAAAGGAACTATTCGAATAACCAAATTCTCTAGAAAACAGAGCAGTACTTCTAACTTCTGAAAATTTGTGTAACTTATATTTCTTGCTTCTAATTGCTCTAACACTTCATCATATTAGTGATTAAGCATTTTCCAGATGATCAAACAACAATTAACACATGAATTGGAAAAAGTGACTTTCATAGAGCATAAGGAGCGTTTGATGTAATGGCTAGTTTTTCAAATACCATAATGGTCAAGACTAGCAATGGGACTTAACAGATAGGTTAAAATACTAAAACCACATGACAAACTCACTGCCTTACAAAAAATTTCACTGGAGGCACTATTTACATTTCAAATCTTTAGTGTTTAATTCCTATGATCAATATTTATAGCCAGAGGCTATTCAAAGCATACCAATACTCATCATTTTATTCCCTTAAATATAAGGAATTTTGGTAACCAAAATTTGGGATGTTACAATTCAACTATAATGGAAATAGCTCCGGAAAAGTTCTATCACCAATTAATCTTCTCAGATTGGGAACTACGAAGAAGCCATTAGAATATGAGCTAAAGGTTAAGAAAGAAATAGAAGATGAAGAAGATTTTCAGTTCAGAGTCTCTAACATCAGAACTCAGCACTACCATATAATTTTCCAAGAATTGAATAGGATAGTAACCTTACCAAAGGAAGAATGTCCATGGGTATATCAAACAAGTAACTTTTTTATATTCCCTTGGAGTAAAGCTCAATAAAGAAAAGCAATTTGCTGCGTGGTATGACAAGATTAAGAAACATCATATTGAAAACCTTGAAGAAACTCAGAAGAAGATTTGCCAAATAATGGAAAATTATTTGAACCATGAATGTCATGTCTGTAAAGAACAAACCAGGATAGAACATAGTCTAACTATACAACTAGATCTAAGCTTACTGTAACAAGTGTCGACAGGACTGTCGGCATAAGAAGACAAACTGAAAGTGTTGGTAGAAGATAACAAAAGAACAAAAGCTGAAGAAACATGAGAGACAAGATTCAAAGAAAAATTATATCCGTAGACAAAATGTAAAAAAACTAAGGTTTATGTAACCAAGGTTAATGTAACTAGGGTCGGAATACCGATTCTATATAAAGGCATGTAACTTGAGTATTTGGGACACACCAACTATGAATGAGAAGGAATTCTTTTTCAAACTTATGTTTTGGTAAGAAACTTATGTTTTGAAACCATAAACTTTGTTTCAATTAATCACTAAATGCATTTCATAAAGTTAGGAGAAAGTTGCTGTGATTTTATCTGCTGCACTCGAGTGAACACAACCATACTCGAGTGAGAGACCATTTTGCACTCGAGTCCAGGAAGTGTTGCTATGGAAGTTTATTATAGAGAGCTACTGTCTTCAAAAGTTTTTTTGAAACACTAGAGTAAGAGGCATTGCACTTGAGTGATATCCATATTTGCATTCTGGTCTTGTGAGTTTGACATAGGAAGTGTTTACCCCAGAGCAAGGCAGAAGCTGAAAATAGGAAGTGCACTCGAGTGAGTCCACTTACACTCAAGTGAGGACCCAACACTTGCGAGTGTAAAATCTCACTCTCTCAATTTCTAATGCAAGTGCTGAACAAAAAAACTCTCCAGAAGTAGAAAAATACTTATGCACATGAGTAAGGTCCATTACACTCGAGTGAGACCCTTAACACTCGCAAATGCAAAATCACACTCTTGACAAAATAAGTGCAAGTGTTGTCTAGAATTGAAGCCTGAGGCTGAAATATAGTGGTGCACTAGAGTGAGACAGTTGCACTCGAGTGTGGTCCTATGACACTCATGAGTGAGATTCAGCACTCTTTGAAAACTTGGTGGAAGTGCTGACTAGAAACGACGTCATAGGCTTAGATACATTGGTGCACTCTAGAGAGAAACCTGCATTCAAGTGAAGATGCTTTTCACCTACAAGCTAGAAATCACATTCTCTATAAAAATGTTGTAAGTGTTATTTGGAGACTCGATTCCCTAGTGAAAATACACATGTACTCAAGTAAGGCATGGTGCACTAGAGTGAGAGGTTAGAACACTCGCAAGTGAGAAAATGTACCATTGCATTTTGACAAGGAAGTAGTACACAATTACAAGAAAAAAGTGAAGAATAAAAGCTGCACTTGAGTGAGAGTATGAACACTCGAGTGATGGACTAAAATCATACAAGTGCTAGATGAGAAAAAAGCACTTGAGTGAGGCCTTAGTGCACACGAGTGAGACTGTCAGAAATCAAAATGCAAAAGACTTACAATGTTCAATCTGACATGGTTCAATGTTATTTATTCATTATGCTCTCACTTATTATTATTATTATTATTAACTTTATTTAACATCTATTTCAAGTGTGAAATAGGAAATTAATCATTTGAATCATAGATGCATTTTGTAAGTCAAATAATAGTGGACATAATCATTACATCCAAAGTCGAACATCTAAGTAGCACGCACGTTACAGACCAACCACCATATCTTGTCTAGAGAAAACGAATGCATGATGCTCCATAAATGTTATGCTCTGCTCCATAACATCTATCACTTAACGGACAAAATCAACTTACTATAAATATAGAGCTTCAGAGACTATTTGAAGATAGATCATCCACCAAAAAATATACACAAGAAATTTACACAAGTATCTATTTTTCATATTCTTCTCTGTATTCATATTATGCTTTAGTGTTTATCATATTCACACTTTGAGAGAGTTTTTATACACTTTAAATTATATTTTCATTTGATATCAAGGTATAGGGACCTTAGAGGGTAGATTTCCTTATGACAAAAGCAGTTCAAAAAATTCTTAGTAGGACTTTTTGCTCGTAAGACTTACAAGGTACAAGTAGGAGGGAACGTTACTGCTCGTAAGACTTGTATAAGTAAGCAGGAGAGAAAGGTCATAGGGATTGTTCTGCACATAAGACTTGTCATGAGGGGGAGAGAAAATTCTAAGTGTTAGAATATATTTGCTCATAGTCTTTACCAGGACGATGTTGTCTTGTGGTGTTCCGAAAGCAAAGCTATTTTAATGATAGAGTCAAAGATAATGACAAGAGGTTAGTAACTTTAAACAGCAAAGCTATTTTAACGATACAAAGTACCCTCAGTCAGAAGGAACACTTCTAAATTTGTACACTACCCACAACCAATGACATATGATGTTCTTGAGAATCACTCTTGAAGGAACATATGAAATCAAAGAAAATAGAGTCAATACTTTGATCCCAGAGTATGATTTGTTTTAGATGAAATATAAAGAAAGGATATCTGAATTCGAACTCAGGTATACTTATCTTGATAATCAGCTATCAGCACTTAGGAAAACTTTTGATCAAAATTCCCAAGTCAGGAAGATTCTTAACATTCTTACAAAAGAATGGGAAGCTAAGGTAATAGCTATTGAAGAAGCTAAAGGTGAATCAATGAGATTTGTAGCTGCTCTATTCGGAAATCTTTCTGAATATGAAGGAAAGATGAGATTCAAGAAGAAGTTAGAAGAGTTTGATGACAAGAAAAAGAAAGGAGTTGTTCTCAAGGTAGCTAAGGAAGCTGATTCTTCAGAAAACGAAGATGCTCCTAATGATGATGATATGGGAATGATCATAAGAAAATTCAAGAAGTTCTATAGAAAAGGCCAAAAGAACTTCAAGAATTATCAAGGTGGACCAAGCAAGAAAGACCACAAAGGGCAATAGATAGTATGCTATGAATGCTGAAAGTTAGGACATATCAAGTCTGAATGCTTTTAAAAACAAAGACAAGAAGCAAAAAGGAAAGCATACATATCATCGATATGGGGTGATAACTCATCGGATGAGGAAAGCGACAATGGTGAAATTGCTAATATATGCTTGGTGGACAAAAAAGAAGAGTCAAATTCTGAGGTAAGTGATTCAGAACCTTCTTATGATGAATTATTATATGAATATAATGTATTGAATACTGAATTCATCAAGGTAGCTTAGAAAATAGTTAGCTATAAGAAGAAAATAAAAGAGTTAGAAAATATTGTTATATCTTGCATAGTATGTGAAGAGAAAGACTAGAAAATAAGAGACTTAACAAAAACATTGGAAAGATTTACTAAAGGTAGTGAAACTCTTAAAGTAATTCTAAAATCATAAAGAGTTTCCTTTGATAAATCTGGAATTAGATATAGGTCTGATCAAGATAAAATAGAGGAAAGAAGAAAAAGGATAGTAAAAACTGTCTTAGATATTTTAAGAAATTTATGCATACATCAACTCCATTTGCATCATGTTCATATTGCAATGAAGAGGACATTATACTTCATCATGTTATTTTAAGAAAAGACAAGTTATTGGCATATATAAATGGGTTCTGCAAGGAACATATGTACTGGGAGTAATTCACACTAACCAAGAAGGACCCAAGAAAGTATGGGTACCTAAAATTTGATAATATTACTCTAGGTATGTCTCAAAGCATCATGGTTAAACAAATGGTACATTGATAGTGGATGCTCGAGGCACATAACTGGTGATAAAGATAAGTTCACCATATTATAAGCTAAAGAAAGAGGAAAAGTAACCTTCAAAGGAAACCATTCTGGACGCATTGCCGGAATTGGTGAAGTTGGTAAATCCAATGGTGTTCAAATCAATTATGTATATTATGTTGAAAGTTTATCACGTAATCTCATAAGTGTGAGTCAAAGCACAGACAAGGATAATTGGGTAATCTTTGACTTAAAAGAATGCTTGATAGTAAACAAGAAGGATCTACTGCTTGATAAAGAATCCATCAAAGCCAAGATCTGAGCTCAAAGGGACGGCAACGTCTATACTATAGATTTAAATTCAACATTATTTGTAAAATGTTTATTTAGCAAATCTGAGGAAAGTTGGTTATGGCATAAGTGTCTGGCTCATGTCAATATGAATCAACTTGACAAATTAAGTAGAAAAGATTTAGTTGTTTGTCTTCCTAAACTCAAATTCAAAGATAACATGTTTTGTGATGCTTGTCAAAAGGGAAAGCAAACTAAATCCTCTTTTAAGACAAAGAATGAGATTTCAACAACCAAACCTTTATAGTTACTTCATAAGGATTTAGTAGGACTAGGAAGAGTAAAAAGTTTTGAAGGAAATTTATATACTTTATTAATAGTTGATGATTTTATAAGATTTACAAGGACTATATTTATTGCATCAAAAGATGAAACTTCTGTTGAATTCATTACGTTTGCTAAAAAAGTCCAAAATGAGAAAGGTATCTCTATTATTTCTATCAGGACTGACCATGGAGGAGAATTTGACAATCAACTATTTGAAGACTTCTGTAACAATCATGGAATAGATTACAACTTTTCTGCACCTAGAACACCTCAGCAGAATGGAGTACTGGGAAGGAAGAATATAGTCCTCACAGAAATGGAAAGGGCTATGCTTAATGACATATAGATGTCACAAGTGTTCTGGGTGGATGCAATGAGGATTGCATGCTATATTTGAAACCTAGCATATATCCGCAAGTCACTTGGAAAGACACTGTATGAACTCTACAAAGGAAGAAAGCCAAATCTTGCTCATCTACATATATTCATATGCAAGTGCTTCATTCACAACAACGGTAAAGAAAACCTTAATAAATTTGTTTCAAAGTCTGATGAAGGTTTGTGTCTCGGTTACTCAAATAGAAGTAAACCATATAGAGTTTTTAATAAAAGAACATGTACTGTTGAAGAAACCATTCATGTTGTATTTGGTGAATTTGACACTCAGACATAGTCTTTTGATGAAGAAGAAATAAATTTGATAAAGAGAACTAAAATTATTTCAAATGAAAATTATTTTGAAATAGATGATCTTCAAAATGAAGGTGTCGATAAACATGCTCAACCAAAAGTGTGAAGACACATGAAAGATCATCCAATTGATTAGGTAATTAGAAGTGTTCATGAAGGAGTCAAAACCAGAAATAGAATTCATAATGAAGTTACATTTTCAGTTTTTATTTCTGAGATTGAACCTTCTAGTATTGAAAAAGCACTTTCTAACAATGATTGGGTGATTGCTATGCAAGAAGAGTTAAATTACTTTCAAAGGAATCAAGTTTGGGATTTGGTACCTCAGCCTAAAGATCACTCGGTCATAGGAATTAAATGGGTTTTCAAAAACAAACTTGATGAATCATCAATCATTGTAAGAAATAAGGCAAAGTTAGTTGCCAAACACTATAATCAAGAAGAAAGTATTAATTATGAGGAAATATATGCTCCAGTGGCAAGATTGGAAGCAATACGAGTACTCTTAACCTTTGCTTGCGTTAAAGGTTTTAAACATTATCAAATGGATGTGAAAAGTGTTTTTCTGAATGGCTATATTATGAAGGAAGTGTATGTATAATAACCTTCTAATTTTGAAGATGAAACAAAGCCTGATCATGTTTACAAACTTAAGAAAGCTTTATATGGTTTGAAACAAGCGCCCAGAGCTTGGTATGAAAGGCTACGAAAATTTCTTCTTGATCAAAACTTTGTCAGAGGAAAATTGGATACAATACTCTTCATCAAACATAACAAAAAAGATCTTCTAATTGTTCAAATTTATGTTGATGATATTATCTTCGGTGCTACTAACGAATCTCTCTATCAAGAATTTTCTAAGCTTATGTAGGGAGAATTTGAAATATCCATGATGGAAGAACTAAACTTTTTTCTTGGACTTTAAATCAAACAATAAAGGAATGGGATATTTATATCTCAGACTAAATATTTGAAGGAACTATTGAAGAAGTATAGGATGGAAAATGCTAATGGAGCTGACAATTCAATAGGCTCTACAACTCTGCTGGATGTTGACGTAAAGGGCCCTGATTTCAACATCACTAAATATAGAGGAATGATTAGTTCATTACTCTATCTAACAGTAGCAGGCCAAATATACAATTCAGTGTTGGAATGTGTGCAAGGTATCAATATGCTCTTCGAGTATAACATGCAGAAACAGTGAAAAGAATTTTCAAATACCTTAGAGACACTGTAGAACTTGGCCGATGGTATCCAAAAGGAGGAAATGAATATTTGATAGCCTATTCAGATTCAGATAATGGAGGATACAAAACTGACAGAAAAAGTACCAGTGGATATGTCAATTTCTTGGAGGTTCTCTGGTATCATGGTTCAACAAGAAACTAAACACAGTGTCATTATCTTTCACTGAAGTTGAATACATAGCTGCATCAAGTTGTTGTTCTTAAGTACTTTGGTTGAAATAATAACTTCAAGACTTGGGAATATACTTGAAGGAGATACCTATTTACTGCGACAACACCAGTACTATTAGCTTGGGAAAAACTCCTGTACAACATTCAAGAACCAAGCACATAGATATCCGATATCACTTCATTTGAGATTATGTTCAAAAGAAGGATGTCAAAGTAGAATTCATTCCTACATATCTTCAACTTGATGATATATTCACAAAGCCAATAGCAAAAGATCAATTTTTATTCATTCAAAGAGAATTAGGAATGGTTAATCCTAATGCACTATAAGATTTTCTTGTTAATTATTATGCTTAATATGTGTTTCGATGATAACCATACTAACTTAAGCGTCAGAGTATATAGAAGTTTGTTTTATAGGAGTGTAAGCATGACACTTGAGTACATAGCTTAACACTCGAGTGTAAGGCTCAACACTCAAGTGACAAGAAATACACTCACGTGGATATGTCATCCATATACTTTGCTTCTAACTTGTAAAATAGAAGAGGTAGAAGTACTACAAGCTTACACAAAGTTCAATGGAAATATTGGCTCATAGTCGAGTGAGACAAACTCACACTCGAGTGCAGGAAGTACACTCATGAGTACAGGAAGAACACCTGAGTGTCACAAGAATAGAAACATGAAGTAGCTCCAAAATATGGTCTACTCAAGTGATCTTGGAGTACTTTAGTACAAAGATTAAGATCACAACAAGATACACTTAAACCAGGTATGCATAATTAAATTTTCTAGAATTTTTCTCTGTCACACTTGAGTGCATTAGTAATAATACATGAGTGCTAGGTGGCTCACTCGAGTGTCGGGGGGTATATTAGTTATGTGATAGCTCAAATGACACACTCATTCTTCACACCTCTAAAGTGTTGCCTCACTTGCTTCGTGCCTTTTCAAATCCAACTGTTACTCATCAATTAAACATCTTCAACCCTTCAATCATCCATTGCAACTCCTCTAGTAATTCCAAAAGGTCAGATTTTTCTTATATATTCATCTTCTCGTGCCCTAAATGAAGTCATATTACCGAAAATCTATCTTCAAGCTTTCTTTACTTTTTAATTTTCAAACTCCTTCTGAATGAGTCAAAATGGTTAGAACCAAAGTTCCCCATACTTCCTAAAAGTCTCCCACTCCTTCACCTACTCATTCCGCTGCAAGTGAGTCAGCAACATTGTTGGCTACTTCGATACCTACTCCAACTCTGACACCGATACCTTTACCTATACCAATTCCATCTCCTAAACCCAAAACCACAAAAAGGAAGGCAACTCCGGCTATAAATAAATATCCAAAGCCAAAGGTGGCTAAAGAAGTTCAACCTCCACAAAAGAAGCCGAAGCGGGTCATCTTCAAGGAACCAATTATCACACGTTCTCAGACCAAGGAGGTGAAAGAAAGAGGGATTACAGAAGCTAAAGATGTCCCTCAAGAATCCTCCTTGGATGACTCCTTCAATAAGAAACTTTGGGAAGTAATAGAGAAATTGAAACTTGATGCCTTGGTTGGCAAGATTGCCTCTCAGACTGGTGCCTCGTGTTCTCATCATATAGCCCAGTCCAGTCTGTTGGAAATTGTGCCCTAAGGGACAATCATTGTACTTTGAACATTATTATTTTAATGAAATTTCTCTATTATGTTATCATATTATTTGCATGTTAACTGTGATAATTGTATACTTGGATAATTCATAAAGATTGTCCTAAAATGTCCCTGGTCGGTCATCTATGCGGGAGCAGAGATGAAACAAGATCAGTATGACTTTGATAAGATATGGAGATACAAATCAAAGTCTTAGGCACTTGTAAGAGTACAAGGTGCTGGACCGACCCACTATGAGAAAGCTACATGGATCAAGTCATAAGCTTTTCTCATGTATAACCATGTCACAATGCCCTTAGACCTGAGGACATCATGGATTCCTACATGAGAGTTGCTAAGATTTGAACTAGTCAAAAGTCACTTTTGACCGGGTGATGATAAAGGCTACGATCGGGCTTGGTGGTTTTTCATGCAGAGAAATATGAATGATCAAGATGGAATTTGTCCCTCACATTAGTATAGAGATATTATTGGGCCCCTCGATGAGTGAGTCTGAGAAATGTATGGCCATACTATGATGAAAGGAGTTTCTGTCTCTGTTATCAGGCTACTCAGGAATCGAGAAAGTAATGGTCAGGAACAAGAGGATGACATTATCCATGCCTTATCCTTGATCGATATATCCTGTGACAAAAGGGACGTGACATGGTTGTATGACAGGTTGCATCGTGATAACGATTCTCATATGAATTGGGTAGTCGCAATGTCTTGCTAGAGGCCGCTTGCGACTTTTGGGTTAGTATAGTTATTGGCCCACTGCCAACTTCATATGGGCCTACAGGGTCGCACACAAGAATGGCCCAACACGAGATAATGTTTAATTTAGGGTGGGCGAATTTTATATTTATATATATATAATATAAAATTCATTAATAATATTATATAGATATATATATTTTCGAAATATATATCTTATATATATATATGTATATATATATTATATGATATTATTATATTGTGTTAGTTTTAAATTTAATTTATTAAGATATATTAAATTTAATAACTAACATGATAGAGATATAGTATCTCAGATTTAATTTATGAAGATAAATTAAATCTAATGGCTCTTTATTTGGATTAAATAAATAGGTTAAATTAAAACTGTTGGACAGATTTAATTTAAACTGAATTTATTTAATTAGCTCATCAAGATAATTAATTATTAATTAATTTTGAAATTAATGATGATTAATTTTGAAATTTTAAAATAGCCCTCATAGGTTATAAATTTGATAGAGCAGATATATGGATACGCACATGAGAATTGAGAGCCACAAGTGAAACCCTGGAGACATTAGAGGCGCTAGCACGTAGTCTCGGTTGGAGAGCATTCGTGTGGATACCGGTAGAGGGAGCAGACCTGACGTGTTGGCTCCTAGAGATCATGAAAACTCTGAATCATCAGAAGGTATGAATCCTTCCAACTTGGTTTAAATACCGTTGATAGATCCTCGATTAGGATCGTTGAAAATTTTTTAAAATTCTTCCGTTGTACCTACCAATTCTAACACAGTCATGCTGGTTCACATTCTGTGGCACCATCCACTTCTCAGGCTCTTGAGGAAGAGGATCAAGACATAGTTCCCCCTGAGGGTTTTAATATCCAGGAGTTGAAGCCATATAATTAGAAGGTATATAACACTGAATTCTCTCATAAAACCTTCTGTCCTGTGGTATATGTGGATTTAGATTATCTGCAGAAAAACTGTGACTTAAACTTACGTCTTTATCTTGAGTATTATGAACCATGGTTGAATGTTCATCTACCATATTCTCCTTCCGTTGTAAAGACATTTTACTGTAACATGAAAGTATACAATATGGTTTATAGAGCCAGTGAACTAATAGAGGAAGGAATATCCACAAACATTAGAGGCCAACACATCATGATTTCTCCTTCTATCATTAATACCATTCTCGGCTATATACTACTACCCACTGATCTGCCCTATCCTTAACCAATGAAGCCTTCCAAAAATTAAGGCTAATGATCCCATTATAAGCCTCATTTTCAAACCCATCGACATGCCTGACTCATATAATGCTCTTCACTATATATACACCAGGAGCATGATAAAGAATTCCAAGAACTTTACCCATTTTGCCTAAAGAGATTACTACCTGCTAGCCTCCTTTCTAGCCGGCCAACAGAGTAATCTTGGTGAACTCATTTTTGGAGAGATGAGGAGATTCTGATTTTCTTTCTCCAGAACCACCACAATCCCATATCCTCAGTTGGTATCTCATTCTTTGGCATAACAAAGTTTGGTACTTGGAGGGAACTGAAAGGATAAGGATCTTGAGGTTTGGCAAAACTCAATTAACACACATGGGGATCACTTTTTCAGTCAGTAAGAAAAAGGCTACATCTTAGATAGAAGCTACACCATCGAGAGGTGATAAGGCTCAATTTTCATCACGTGGTCTATTTCCACCTCCATCATTCCTTAGGGCTTCTCTTCAAACTTATTTAGCAGATGTGATCAACCAAGCTGTGGCAGGCCTAAAAAGTGAACTATTCACCGAATATGAGAAACTAGTTAATAAGATGGAGTATAGAGTCATAAAGTTGGTGGATAAGGCAAATACCAACTTTGACTTGATGTTTAAGGCCTAAGAAGATCAGTCAAGAAGAATTAGTGACTTGGAAACCTTCTTACATACTCACTTTCTAACTCCTCAGCCTGAGGTGCCTCCAGTTTCTATGCCTACCACTGTTTATCCTTTACAGACCCATGTACTCTTTACCTACACTGATCCTAAGACTGCCACTTCTGTTGATATCACAGTTGATCAGCCTTCCCAGCTTGACGCATTTGTCCCTTCTGATTTTTCAAAATGGGGGAGAAGAACATGTGATGTATTTTAAGTTGTCTCATGGCTGACATGGGCCAGGGTTAGATCAATGGGAAGTTTTTGATTTTTGTTTTGAATTCTGGGTTGTTTGCTAGTGTTATTTGATGTTTTTGGGGTTATATGGGTATACTTGGTAATCATTTGGGTAGTTGTCGATTTTCTGTAAAATAAGTACTTTCAAATTTCATAATGTACTTTTCAAGTTTATTAATGAATCATTGTTTATTTTCATGATCTTTAAGTATTCCATAAGTTTATGATTCAATTCTATGGTATTATAATTTATCTTTGCCTTGAGTAGCCATTGAAATCTTTTCAGGAAGTTTATGAATTAAAGTGCAAAAATAAGTCAAGTGATTCAAAATATTAGCGAAAGTGCATTTGGAAATCCTCAAAGTTTTTTGGAAATATTAAGAGTGTTTTCAAAAGATTTCAATTAAATCAAGTCTTCAAGTCCATCACAAAGGTTTTGTCATAATAAAAAAGGGGGAGCATATTAGATTTCAAGTTTTGATGATAACAAACAATGATTAAGTGTTTTGGTAAGAAACTTATGTTTTGAAACCATAAACTTTGTTTCAATTAATCACCAAATGCATTTCACAAAGTTAGGAGAAAGTTGCTATGATTTTATCTGATGCACTCGAGTGAAGGCAACCATACTCGAGAGAGAAACCATTTTGCACTCGAGTCCAGGAAGTGTTGCAATGGAAGTGTTTTACAGAGAGCTACTGTCTTCACAAGTTTTTCTACAACACTCGAGTGAAAGACATTGCACTCAAGTGATATCCAGATTTGCACTTGAGTCTTGCGAGTGTGACACAGGAAGTGTTTGCCCAAGAGCAAGGTAGAAGCTGAAAATGGGAAGTGCACTCGAGTGAGTCCACTTATGCTCTAGTGAGGACCCAATACTCATGAGTGTAAAATCTCACTCTCTCAATTTCTGATGCAAGTACTGAACAAAAAAACTCTCTAGAAGCAGGAAAATACTGATGCACTCGAGTGAGGTCAATTGCACTCAAGTGAGACTATCAATACTTGCAAGTGTAAAATCACACTCTTGACAAAATGAGTGCCAGTGGTGTCCAGAAGTGAAGCCTGAGGCTGAAATATAGTGGTGCATTCGAGTGAGACAGTTGCACTCGAGTGAGGTCCTACCACACTCACGAGTAAGATTCTGCACTCTTTGAAAACTTGGTAGAAGTACTAACTAGAAACGAAGCCAGAGGCTCAGATATACTGGTACACTCGAGAGAGGAACCTGCATTCAAGTGAAGATGCTTTTCACTCGCAAGTTAGAAATCACACTCTTGATAAAAGTGCTGTAAGTATTATTCAGAGACTTAATTCCACAGTGAAAATACACATGCACTCGAGTGAGGCATGGTGCACTCAAGTGAGAGGTCAAAACACTGGCAAGTGAGAAATTTACTCTTGCATTTTGACAAGGAAGTGGTATACAATTACAAGAAAAAAGTGAAGAATAGAAGCTGCACTCGAGTGAGAGTATGAACACTCAAGTGATGGACTAAAATCATACAAGTGCTAGCTGAGAAAATACACTCGAGTGAGGCCTTAGCGTACTCCAGTGAGATTGTCAGAAGCTAAAACGTAATAGACTTACAACATTCAATTCGAACATGGTTCAATGTTATTTATTCATTATGTTCTCACTTGTTATTATTATTAAACTTCATTTAACATCTATTTCAAGTATGAAACAGGAAATTAATCATTTGAATCGGAGATGCATTTTGTAAGTCAAATAACGGCAAGCATAATCATTACGTCTAAAGTCGAACAGCTAAGCAGCATGCATGTTACAAACCAACCACCATATCTTGTCTGGAGAATTTAAACAAATGCATGACTCTCTATAAACATTACGCTTTGATCCACAACGGCTATCACTCAATCAACAAAATCAACTTACTATAAATTCAAAGCTTCAGAGACCATTTGAAGATAGATTATCCAATGAAAAATATACACAAGAAATTTACTTGGGTAATAACCTCAAACATTACTGAAGGTTCAACACTATCCATAAGGTTCACAAAGTTTAAACTTTCATCATGGAACAGAACCATAGTGCAACCTGATTCTCATTTTGACCTAAGCACTATTTCAAGCTTATTTCCAACCTTCAGTGTCATCAATTCGGATCCTCTAGGATTGACATACGGCATAATAACCATGCATCATGTATCACCATATATCATTCCTACATATATTTAACACCATGGTGTTACTAAGGATCATCACTTAGCATAGAGAAACTTCAAAATATTTACTACACCTTAAATTTTCATAACCCCATCAAATGGACCTTTTTGAGCAGTATTCTTTGTGACAAAATTGTTTCGATTTAAAATCAATACTTATATCATTATTATCTTAATGCGTCTAAGCACCCTTTAAATCATCTAAATAAACGATCATTAGTCATAGAGAAACCTCAAGATAATAACCAATCCTCAAGTCTCCATGACCTTGCTAACTCAACTTCCCAGGGGGTCACCCATCCTAAGATTTTCCTGGGTCAGCACGTTAACTTTTGTGCACCCATGGCAAAACGCAGATACCAGCTTCAACTGCTTCCATCCACCGGCACCCCATGATTATCCTTATCTTAAAAGTTGTGCTCACTGTCTCTGGGTATCCACATATTGTGTATGGACTGCGTATTCGTGCCAGTATGTGCACAATATCAACATTGTTAGAACCGATACCATTGGTGTTCTGATACCACCATTACGTGTATTGATACTACTACTAAGTACACAAGTACCACTGTTACCACCAATTGGGTACTAGTACAACCTCTGTGCCACTGATACTACAGTCTTTTAATACCTCTGGTACCACTTTGATACAGCTGGTACCATCCTAATACTACTATCACGAGTGCTAGTATCACTACTGTGTGCATTTGTACCTTCGATACCACCAACTAGATACTTGTACTGCTTCCAAGTGTACTGATACCACTACTCTATGATACCATGGATACCATACTGATATTATGCTTATGGATACTAGTATCATCTCCATGTGCACCTATACCACCAATATTGCCATTTGGGTACTAGTATCCCCTTTGAATGCCCTGATACCGCTATTTCCTAATACTATTGTTACAATCCTGATACCACTGGTAACATCTTGATACCATTAGTACCTTCCTCAGATCGGTATTTTGTCACTTGATATCCTTCGGATATTCGCTGATCTCTCAGGGATGATTCCCAAATTAGGAATATACACTCTTTTAGTAGCCCCATTCATCCATATTTCCTATCACTATATAATCAATACCATATCAGTATAGTATCTTGTTGCTAGAATCGCCAATATGCTAGAACCACTTGGGGCTTTTTCAGAACTGCTTTAAGCTCTGGTACCAAAATGTCATACCCTTACCTTACTTTCACCTTTTTAAAAGTGCTTATGCGCAATTCATTGAGCAACACAGGAATAGCGTAAATATATTGATATATTGATACAAGGTACTTAATTACATCACAGGTTTTTCCCGTGGGGTTTGATAATATTTACAAATTTATCCAGAATATTTAATAAAAAAGACTATATATAACCACTATCCCTGTCATGGGCCCCGCATCAGTCAATCTCCTGTGTTTACCACCTTTCCTTTAGATTCGCTGGTTCTCGCTCGAACATTATCATTTATGAAAACGAGTGAGATTCTAAAGAATTCCAGTAGCAACAGACTATCGTTCATATAAAATGCGAAAAGTAAATATGTTATGCATCATGTATGCACAAATTAATGAACAATACACACATATCGACATATATACATGTGTAGCGCTTCCTCCCTATTATTCGTATATCGGTTGGATTAACATCCAAACCCCGGTGTATGTGCACTTCTCGCACGAATTGCCCCTACTCGGCAAACCATGTTGATTAATTAAGCAAAAAAAATGGCAACCACAAAACATATGAACCATGGCATCATGTATGAAGGATATAGTCACCACCTTAAACCTTTTTCTCCTCGAAACACATGCCTCGATTTGTGTGCTAGCAACCCCGGCTCTAAACTCGGTCCTAAAATGTCACATGTTCAAGAATTAGGTTAAAACCCACTCATTTACTATTTTAGGCACTTCCATAGTGTTCATAGTGGTTATATGAGTCTATTTCAACCCGACTCGGCCCCGCCGTACCGGTCTGACCGTACTTTTCCTGAAATTTTGAACGAGGCTATTCTGACATATGTTTACCTAAGGATTCCATTTCCAGCCTTGGAACTACCAAATTCACTGCCAAAAATACAAGAATGCCCTTGGCAGCCCCTATTTTAGGGGTTCAGAGGCATTTTAGTAATTATGCTTTTTAAGGCTTTTCTGAAAAAGTGATGAATTGTAACCCCACCTAATTTTTCCTCCTGAACTCAATGGAATCACTAGATTATCGAAAGCCCAACTCCAACCGCCTGAAAGGTTTTTCCGAGAAAAATTGGAGTTTTACAATTCTGACTTTGCATACTTACTCCTTTCTACTCCTAATCACTTTATTAATTATTTAATTATGTTAAAACCACCATTTAGACTCAATTTTGGTAGCATAACACTTAGGGTACACCCTTTTCCAAATTTTACAATAAGAGCAAATCCAACAGAAATCAACCGATTAAATTATCCATAACAGTCAGAACAACCAATATTTGAAGTTTAGGAAGTTACCTTTGTAACACCCCAAATTTTATATTCACCAAATATATTGTAATTATTTAATTAATTCAATAAATGGTGAATATTCATGCATTTGGAATTTATGAATTTTATAAATGTTCATATTCATGAGAAATTGGGCAAAGTTAATTATGGAATTAATTTAGGTAATTTAAAAACCCCAATATTAAAGTCTAAAAGTGGAGAAATAATAGAGAAAATATTTTGTCAAAAAATATATGGGAATAAGACAAAGAAAAATGAGAAAAGAAATTGGATTAAAAAGATAATGGCAAAATCGTAATTTTTCCAAATATCATAAAATTAATTATTTTCTGATTAATTGAAGTTAATTTCAATTAATTAAGGAAAATAAATGGGAAAATATATTTATAATATTTTGATCAATTTAATATGAATTTATGGAATATTTGAGCAAAAAGTGCAATTTTGACCAAAATTGAGACTTTACGTATATACGTAACTTGAACAAGTTGTGAAACCAATTGAGACCGTAGGGAGGGACCCTTAGGTGTCTTCTACATGTAGTAGGAAGGAGGAAATATTGGTTGGGCTTAATGGCATGATTACATGTACATAGAGTTTATGTATATAAAAATTAGAATTTGTAAATTTTGGAAATTGGAAAATAAATGAAATATGACATCATCATACTCCTCCTTTCTCCAGCAAAAGCAACGCTCAAGCTCACCTGAAATAGAGAGAGAAAGTTGAGAGAGTTTAGAGAGAGAAAGAGGAGAAATCTCACAAGGTAAGCCGATTCCTCCTATGATGTAGCTCCTAACGCATATAACTCTGATCCTAAGCTACTCTTTCATGTATTCACAAGGTTGTGAACCTCAAATTTGGTTGTTGTATTCCTAACACTTAGGGTTTTCAACCAAGCTAAAAAAAGCCAAAGGGCAGCTTAAGATAACTTCCAAACCTTCGTAGATTGACTATCTAGCTGTTGTGAACAATTTAATTGATGAAATTTCACTGGATTGTCATTGGTTTTAATTTTTAGAAATGGGTTGGCCTAGGGGTTATGCCATTGAAATTGGGTCTAAATGGTAGTTGTAACCCAATTAAATAGTTATTAAAGTGGTTAGGAATAGAAAGAAATACGTTTGGGGAGCCTAAACCGAAAAACCCCAATTTTCCCTAGACTACCTGAGGATTTTGGCTAGGACAGTTAGAGGGACTTAGAGTTGGATTTTCAATGATTTGATGATTCCATTGAGTTTAGGATGGAAATTTAGGTGGGGTTACAGTTGGTTACTTTTTCGGAAAAGCCCAAAAAAGCATAATTACGAAAACACCCCTGAACCCTAAAATAAAGGCTACTAAAGGAATTTTTGTTTTTTGGTAGTGAATTTGATAATCCCGAGTCCAGAAATGGATTGCTTAGGTGAAAATATGTCATAATAGCCTAGGTTAGAATTTCAAAAAGAGTGCAGTCGGACAAGGTACGGTAGGGCTGGGCTGGGGTTCCAAGGGCATTTTGGTAAATTTTTACCATAGGCTAATATAACCACTAGAAATACTATGGAAGTGTCTAAATGGTATATTTGGAATTGTAGTACCGAGTGGAGCATCGAGCTGCTACACGCTTTATGAGGCACACATTTGGAGGTAGAAAAGGGTTTAAGGTACGGAATTTACCTCTCCTGCGTGTATTTGATATTTGTGCTCGTGTATTGATGCATGTTATTGCTTTGCTTGATTATGTGAAACATATATAAATAATTGAAGCTTTGTTTCTATTTATGCTATGGCCATACGTAAGTTGTTTGAAACATTGAGCATGCAGATATATCATTGTGTTAGCATGAGTTTATGTAATGCAAGCATGTCATGCATTAAGTGCTTATCCTCCATGCATATTGGTACTATTTTCCTACTGAGATTCTCTCAAATCTCATCCTCCCCTACCAACAATTTAGACAGGAGGAGATAGAAGATATGCTGAGAACAAAGAAGAGAATCGTATGAGGGGATTGCAGTAGTAGAATGAAGACGGGAAGATGTCTTTATCTCATTGGGATGGGTTCAGATACCCTAGAGCCCTGTGTAGCTGTAAGGTTTGTGATTATGATTTACGAACCCCCATAAGGAATTTCTGTAATCATGCATATATTATCAGTATATTTATGCTATTTCTGTGTTGCCCACCGAACCGCTCATTAATATTCCGCTGCAAGTCATAATAATATAAGGGTGTGACAACCTTTGCTTCCTTCTGGCTTTTCCCTCTTTGGCCAAAACCCTACCTACAACAACACTAAAATTTTGCTTCAATGATATCTTGAATCATGTAGAGGAATAGCTTAGAGGAAGGATTATACAAGTTAGGAGCTAATTTACCGAAGGAATCAACTTACCTTGCAATCTTTTGCTCCTCCTTTTCTATACACAACTCAACTCACTCTCTCTCCTTTGAGCTCTCAAAACTAACGGGAATGAAGCATGGAAGGGGAGGATGATGTTTTTATAACATTTTGCTTATGTCATAATTCCCTATAATTTTAATTCCCCATTTTCATATTTATGCAAAGTCTGGCAGATTTTTTGCCCAAATTTTGAAAAATCATAACTAAATTTGTAGATATCATATTGGAGTGATTCCAAAGGCTATAAAACCCTATTGAGTCTAGTGTCAAGGAAAAATATAGCCTTTAGCCAACTGGAAGCACAAAAGTCCCAGAATTCCAATATTTGGATGCTGTCCAGAAAATTTCCACTTTCACTGGGTAAATTTCAAAAATACATAGCATTTTGTATACAACACCATAAATTACCCATTTCCTGTCAAGTTAAAGCTTAGAATGTCTACTTGCATCATGTAAAATTTCATAATTTTTAAACATCAATTGCCAATTTAAAAATGTCACACAACAAGACTGCTATTTGGGAAAACTCACCAGTAGCAAACATGAACTTGTACAACTTATGTTCCCACATAATAATGTTGTGTGTGACCCCCTAATTGCATTGTTTTGTCATTCCATGTGCTCTTTAATTCACCGTTTTATTCCCTTAAATATAAGGAATTTTGGTGACCTAAATTTAGTATGTTACAGAGGGAATATTTATCTAATAAGTGTAAACAAGCATGATGAAATATAAAATATTATAAGACAAATATAATAAATTTAGTGCTTGGTTGGCAAGTATATTCTATAATAGAATGTCTTACCTGTGGGATTCTATAATAGTCCAAGTATATTCAAGAATATGTATCAAAATTATTACTTCCTATAAGAGATTTTGCTGTAATATATATTGATGACATTATAATATTCTCAAAAGATGAAAAGGAACATGAAAAACACTTAGAAAAATTTGTAACTCTCATAGAAGAAAAAGGTTTAAATTTCTCACCATAAAAAATGGAATTAAGAAAAGAAAAGATTCCTTTTCTAGGACAAATTATAACAAAAAATGGAATAGAATTACAGGATCATATAAGTCAGGAAATATTTCAGTTTAAGAAAATAACAAATAAGAAAGAACTACAATCATTCTTAGGACTTGTAAACTAGGCTAGAAATTATATTCCTAATTTATTGAAATTAACGGCTAAGATATCTAAGTTAGCAGGAGAAAAAACTATATGGAAATGGGATAAAGAAACAGAGAAAAATTGTAGATAATATAAAACTATTGTGTAAGGATTTACCTAAATTAACTATTTCGATAAATGAAAATATAAAATGGATAATATACACAAATGCATCTGATAATTATTGGGGTGTTGATTTATATCATGAAGATGAAAATGGAATAGAAAAGATAACTAGATATACAAGTAGAAAGTTCAATGAATCTCAAAGTAAATATCATTCGAACTGGAAAGAATTCTTAGCAGTAGTAAAAGTTATAGAAAAATTAGAATTATTTATTGTTAATTCAAGGTTTATAATTAGAACTGATAATACTCAAGTCAA
This sequence comes from Inga oerstediana, assembly GCA_963210345.1. Taxonomy (NCBI): domain Eukaryota; kingdom Viridiplantae; phylum Streptophyta; class Magnoliopsida; order Fabales; family Fabaceae; genus Inga; species Inga oerstediana. Next base: position 35,171,480 of record OY723406.1, read on the forward strand.
ACATTAGTTGGCAAGAGGAATCAAGAATAACAAGTTGAGTAATAAAATGTTGATTAAGTGGCAAACCAATATGGCCTATTATGACTATGATGTTGAATATATTAAAGGGAAAAATAATCTTATTGCTGATTATTTGAGCATATGTGTAACACCCCAAATTTCATTTACAAAATGTATTGTAATTATTTGGAAATGTTCAACAAAATGGTGAATATTCATGAATTTGAAATTTATGAAGTTAGTAATTTTTTTTTAATTTCATGAGAATTGGGCCAGAATAAATTATGGAATTAATTCATGAGTTTTCCAAAAAAAAAAACCCAATATTGAGGCCCAAAGTAGAGGAATGCAAGAGAATAATATTTGGCCTAATATTAATGTTAATTTTGGCCATAGGAATTAAATATTAGAAATTGAAAGTCAAACAGTGCTTCCATTGAAATTTCCTGTGAGGCAGTGAGCTTTTCCATATCAGTTTGAAAGAACAAATGAGGATAAAAAATTATGAAATTTTATAGGATGAAAGTAGACATACTAAGCTTTAATTCGATAGGTTATGGGTAAGTTTTAGAGTTGTATGGAAAGAGTTATGAATTTTTGCAGTTAGCCTAGGAAAACTGTATTTTCTGGAACAACGTCCAAAAACTTAAATTCTGGGAATTTTGTGCTTCCATTTGGCTAACAGCTATATTTTCCCTTGAAACTATACTTAATAAAGGATCTATAGCCTTTGGAATCACTCCAATTTGATGTCTACAAATTACGTTATGCTTTTTCAAAGATTGGGCAGAAAATCTACCAGAATTGCAAGTAATACGAAAATGAAGGAAAAAATGTGATGGCAATTTTAAAATTATGAGATGAATGGGAAAAGTCATTTGGGTTGATGGAAGGACCCCCTATGTGTGAATATGAGCTAATAAGAGAGAGAAGGATTAGTTACAATCCAATTAGGCTTTATGATATCAAGTTACTTTTAGATAAAGTTGTGTACACAAAAGTCAAAATATTGGACTTTTGGTAATTAAATAAAGCAAGGGAAAATGGGATATTTTATAAAATCAGATTTCCCTTCCTCTTCCCTTCATTTCCATGGCCAAGCATAAGTGAGGAGAGAGAGAGCTTCAAGGGTTTCTAGAGAGAGGGAGGAGAAAATCTCAAAGGAAGCTGTGATTTTTTCTTGTGATTTAGCAACTGACTTGTGTAATCTTCTCCCTAAACTCCTCTTCTCCATAATTTGGTGTGTTTTGCAAATACCATTCAAGGTTTGAGAGGGGAGGAAGTTCGGCCAAGAGAGAGAGAGAGAGAGAGAGGAAGAAGAAACACAAAGGTAACTTCAAAACGCTCAAATTCTTCTTGTTGTGGTTGTTGTTTTGGTGGTTATCAGTGGATTTATGGTTGGTTTGCTCTGATTTGCAGGTTTGGGAAGTGATAACTCTAAGGGGTTATGCTACCCAAATTTCCTCAAATCTTGTGTAATTAAATGTTAAAATGGTTAATTAAGTGATTAAGAGTGAAAAAGAGCAAGTTTGTGGTGTTAGAATTCAAAAACCCCAATTTTCCCTAAGTTTCGGCCAAGCATAAGAATGGGACTAGGAGCTGGATTTTCATGAAATTGATGGTTTCATTGTGTTCAGGAGGGAAAATTAGGTGAGGTTAGTGTTGAACACTTTTTCAAAAAAAGCCCCATAAAGTGAAATTATGAAATTGCCCTTGAAACCCTAATTAGGGGCTGCCAAGGGCAAAACTGTTATTTGGCATTAATTTTGTGAAAATAAATATCAGAAATGGATTCTTTGGGAAAAAATATATGAGAATAACTGGGTCAAAATTTCAGAAAAAGTACGGTAAGATCAGGTACAAAGGGGTCGGCCAGGTCCCTAGGGGTATTTTTGTAATTTCACAATTTTAAGCCTAGATAACCAACAAAGTGAGTTTGTAATAATTTATGAATGAATAATAATTCATTTATACTAATTTTGGAATTTTAGGATATATCAGTAACTTGAGCCGGATAGACAGATTTAAACTAATAGACAAGCAAGGGAAGGACAATTCAGGTAGGAGACTTATCTTATTTGCATGTATATGATATCTCTTCTTGTGTAGTAATGTATGTGGTTGCTTTACTTGATTGTGTAGAGCATAATTGAATAATGAAGCTCTGTTTCTGTTTATAATGTGGTCATAGTTCTGTTGTATGAAACATTGAGCATGCAGAAATGTCATTATGAGGCATGCATCTAGATAAACGAAACAGACTGAGTGAGTCTGTAAACAGAATAAATGGAAATACTTACATATAAAATAAAAAATACATTGAAACAAAAAAGAAGAAAAATAGAAGTTGTTTGACAAAAAATAACCCGGGTTATGAAAGGAATCCTGTTCTCTTTCATATAGGAGATCTTTTATATATTATCCATATAGGATATAACACCTTTCTCCTTTTGGTTATCTCAGCATAGCCTTCCTTTGTTTCCTACAGGAGACGTAACCACTTTTTCTCTTCTCTTCATTTCCTCCAGACTTTTTTTTTTCACTTGCCTAGTGAATTCCCTTATAGGATCATTACTAATGTGTTTCAGATAAGACTTCCTCCTAGATCCCTAATAGGAGCTTAGAAGCTCATACCTTATTTGTCTTCACTAAAATGCTAGGTTACAATCTACCACTATAGAGAACTGGTCACAAAGATTAGAGATATTTGAGAGTGTATGAGAGTTTGAAATAGACTTGCTTCTCATTCAAAGTTGGTATGTCTTGAATTCTTAGGTTACATAGCTTTATATAGAATCGGCATTCCAACCCTAGTTACATTAACCTTGGTTACATGAATATTAGTTATTTACATTTTGTCTATGGAGAGAATCTTTTGCTTTTAATCTTGTCTCCCACATTTCTTCAGCTTTTCTTCTTTCGTTATCTTCTGCCGATACTTCTAGTTTGTCTTCTTATGCTGACAGTCCTGTCAACACTTGTTACAGTAAGCTTGGATCTAGCTGTATGGTTAAACTCTATTCTATCCTACTTTGTTCTTTACAGATATGACATTCATAGTTTGGATAATTTTCCATTATTTGGCAAATCTTCTTCTGAGTTTCTTTAGGGTTTTCCATCTAATTTTTCTTAACCTTATTATACCACATAGTAAATTAGTTTTCTTTATTGAGCTTTGTTCTAAGGGAATATACACAAGTAGAGTTTCTTGTTTGATATACCCATGGACATTCTTCCTTTGGTGAGGTTGCTATCCTGTTTGTCAACACCTATTTCCATTTCGATATACACAAAGTAATAGAGACCAAGTTCCACATGCATACAAAAAAGTACATATATACTGATAAAAGTAATTGTTTATAGTCCAGAGTCGTTCGTACAAAATGCGACAATATATACAATTATTACAAAATATCCAAAAGTGTCTTAAACATAGACTATCTATAACCACCAACTTTGTCTTCACCTTGAGGCACCTGCCTGTCACTTCGCTGAGATGTTTTGTTTAGAAAAAGGGGTGAGATTCCAAGAAATCCTAGTAGAAACATGCTACCATTTATTTAAAATGAAAAAGATAAATATAATATGCGCAATGTATGCACTAATTAATGAACAATATAACACATCCTCGTCATGTATACATGAGCAGGGCCCATCCCAACTAATCGTACACCAGTTGGATTCTTACCCAACTCCTAGTGCAAGTGCACCTTCGATACTAAATGCCTCTTCGAGGCAAACCATGTTGATTAAAAGCACAAACACTTTCATCCACACAATCATATGAATTATGGCATGATGTATAAAGGATAATGTCCCTACCTCAAAGCTCTATCACCCCTGTATCACGTGTCCCATAAAACGTGTCAACTTTTGGCTCTCGACTCGGTCCTAAAATGCTAAATGTACAAGAATTAGGTTGATGCCCGGTCATGTACTACTTTATACTCATGGTATTGGTTATCTTTTGGACTATTTAGACATCCATTGGAAGTTCAGACAAGTACCCATGGAATTGGAGAAGTGAAACCAATCAAAAAGGTGAACATGTTGAAACAGGGGTCTTGGCTGTGGCCAAAAGTAGCTCAGAAAGTTTTGGACTATAACCAAATATCCTCTGGCTATGGCCAAAAATAGCTCAGAAGGTTTTTCGCTGCGCCCAGAATCTTTTGGCTGCGGCCAAGAAGCTGTCCTGTTTCTTGACTGAACTTCCAAAAATCATAACTAATTTCACAAAAATCAAAATGGTGTGTTCTAAAATTATATGGAAATCCATTTAAGTTTCATTCCATGGAAAATTATGAAACACTACTATCTACAACCAAAAAATTCCATAATTTTAGAAATTCCCATGCTGCTCCAGAATTAAGTCCAGAAATAGGGCAAAACTTTGAAAATTCATATCTCCTAGAATACAAGTCATAAAAATATGAACCACCTATCCAATTAAAGCTCTATATGTCTACTTTAATCCTGGAAATTTTCATTAAATTTTGACTTGATTTGGTCAACAAAATGTATGACAAAACAATACTACCTCATAGGAAATAACCAAACAGCATGCATTTGCACTTTAATAGTTTTCATATTTGTATACAAATTTCTAAAAATCATGAATACCTATATTCCCACACAATTTTCCATTATAAATCCAATGGAATCATTGGATTTTTGAAAATCCAACTCCTTCCCCCTGATTCAACCCTTGGACGAAATTAGGGTTCTTAAGGAAAAATGTGTTTTTGTGTTTCAACTTCAAGGCTTACTTCTTTTCACTCCAAATCACTTGGTTAACCATATAATCACTTTCTAAATATGATTAGACTAAATTTGGGTAGCATAACACTTAGGGTTAGCATTTTCCCAAATTTACAAATCATAGCAAATCAACTCTAAAACCACCAATCATTCCAACAATAACAACAACAACAACCAAATATTAAAGTATATGGAATTACCTTTGGCTTTGTTAGATATGATTAGTTTTGATGATGTCAAATATAGATGTGAAATGATAAGAGCAAAAAGTTTATATAATGTATTTCTTTGACTAACTACTATATTTAATGTTACATATTTTGTAGATTAGTCAAGCAAAGAATGAAGAAGATTGAATTAATGAAAATGATCAAGAGGAAGAAGAAGAAAGAAATTGAAGATAGTCAAGGAGATGTTTACTCGGATTATGAAGAATTATTATCAAGAGGAAAATCAAGAAGAAAGATATTGAAGAATGAAGAACTTGGAAGATCTATCATGAATATCAAGATTCAAGTTGTTAGAAGTGATACTGGAGGTTCCTATGATGATTCCAGAGGTTTCTATGATCAAATAATGGTTGGAATAGGTTATTACGAAGCTAAGATGACTTATATGTGAGTTATGGCACTTCTAGGGGAGTTATTCTCAAGCACATAGCTCAATACTCGAGCACAAGATGAACTCACTCGAGCACAGATGAATTTACTCGAGCACGGGGTGAATACTCTTTTCTACTCTGTTTTACGTTCAGTCTGACAGAGGTCCGGTATTTTGATCATATCTCTCAAACCACACGTCGGATTGACCTGAAACTAGTGGCATATGAAAGAGGACTCAGAACACGTAAAATTGGCACCAGGATCACATTGACAGAATATCAAATGAAGGAGATATGATTCGTGGAAAATGAAACCGAAATCATCATCACTTTTCAAGACATGTTCGGTATTTTGCATGTAACTTACAAACCACACATCAGATTGAGACTAAACCAGTACCAAATGAAACTAGACTCAAAGAGCTTTCCATGGATAGGTAATTTGCCTTATTTGAACGTATATTCTAGGAGCTATGCCTTCTGGAAGTTGATGCTTGTGCAGACTAGCGAAATAGACACTCTTTCGATCATAACTTGCAGAATACAAGGAATTTGGAGCTGATTCTTGTTGCATTGGAATGCATATGGCAAGAGCATTCTTATGATACATCATTTGAATCAAATAAACAAATTTTTTCTAAAGTGGCCCCACATCACCCTCGAGTGTAAAAACTATCTCTCTGAAAAAGTTGTGCGAGTGATGTCCAGAAGCAACTGAAACGTGAAGAAATCTGTAACACTCGAGCACTATGATTCATGCTTGAGCATTGGAGTATTTCTCACTCGAGCACATGCAAGTTTTGACATGAGAGTGATAACCCGAGAAGAAACATGCACGTGAAAGCAAGAAACGCACTCGAGCATGACTGGTTGTGCTCGAGTGATGTCGAGAATTCACTCGAGCAGATGCGAGTGAAGTGCAGCGAGTTCTTGCCCGAGAGGAAGTCAGAATGTGAAAATATGAACTGCACTAGAGTGAGCCATATTGCACTCGAGTGAGGTCCTGACAGAAGCAACGTAGAAGTTCAGAGCCTCACAGCAATCAATCCAAACGTGGTTAAATCATTATGTTTTCACTTGTTATTGTTCCTAAACATTAACTAACATATATTTCAAGTGTAAAACAGGAGATTAAATATTTGGATTGCATCTTCAAGAACGGAGGTCATGTACGGCAAATATCATCACTCAACGAACAATCCGAATATGGTTACATGTTATTGAATCATTGTGTTCTCACTTGTTATTGTTTCTAAATGATAGGTAACATATATTTCAAGTGTGAAACAGGATATTAAATGTTCGGATTACAGATTCAAATAAAAGTCAACTATGGTAAACTTCATCATTACACACCGAGCATCAGCTACCTACCACGACAAAAGTTTGACCCACCATAAGAGATTGTCTAGAAACTCAAACGTATTCATCCCGCTCCACAACGTGATGTACAGCTCAAAATGAATCTTCCTACTGTTCAACGAGATGCTCCACTCTACAACGGACATTTCAAGTAGCTCATTTTTCAAATATGCTCAACGGTCAAAATGACTCCAACGGATGAATGCTCACAACGGCCATCATATTCATCAACTATAAATGAGAGAGCATTCAACATCAATGGGGGACGGAGAAAACAGAGACAGCGAGCAACTACGAGAAAAATGATAGAAATGTGAATCCTCTGCTTCTACCCAAACACTCTCTGTTTTCCAGCTTCTGTATTACTTATTAATGAGAGAGTGATCATTTGTATTGTACTTCAGTGAGTATTATATCCACTCTGTGAGAGGGTCTGTAAACACCTTCAACTATATTTCTGGGTTGATCTCAAGGTAGAGGGACCTTGAGAGGGTTGATTTTCTTACGGGGAAGCAGTAGAGAGAATTGCCAGTAAGACATTCTGCTCGTAAGACTTACAAGGTGCAAGCAGTAGAGAACGTTGCTGCTCATAAGCCTTACAGGGGTGTAAGCAGGAGAGAACGTTTCTGCTCGTAAGACTTGCATGAGTAAGCAGGAGAGGAAGATCTTCGGGATTGCTCTGCTCGTAAGACTTGCCGTAATGGAGAGTATTTCAGTAAGAGATTTGTAAAAGGTTTCACAAGTACCCGGCTAAACTTGTGGGATTGTAACGGCTTTTCTTGTGCCCGGATTAAACAAGAAGATAGTGGATTTGAAATCTCAGGAGGAGCCTGGGGACTGGACGTAGGCCATCACAGATTGGACCGAACCAGGATAAATCACAGTTTGCATATTCTCTTCCCTAAGCTCTTATATTTCCAGCATATATTATTTAATCTAATTGTTGATTTATAAACCTTCTTACTTACCGCTTTCGTTAAGATACGAAAAGATTTCAAAAGTTCTTAAGTTTTTATTACACACCCAATTCACCCCCCTCTTGGGTGATAGCCGGTTCTAACAGGCTTTTCTTTCTTTCTCTCTCTAGAAGTTCCTGTTCACTCTCTCTTCAACCTTGAAATTTTGCTTGCTACACCATGGATTTCATAGAGAAGAAGAGTTTAGAGAATAACTTTGCAAGATTAAAAGAAAATCTTAAGAATCACAAATCTTACCATGATCTTTCTCTTCCTCCTTCTCTCTAGATTGAGTTTTCTTAAGCTTTTCCTCTCTCTCCCCCCCCCCTTTTCCTAGCTTAAGATAAATGAGGCAAGGAAAGAGGAAGCAAGCCTTCATAAAAATCTTACTCATTTTCCCTTCATTTAATAAATGGTGGTAAATTGGATTAATGACCTCATCTTTATACTTAGGCTTATCTTCTTCAAACTTATGTCATAAAGTCCAATTGAGTTTAAACTAATTTCCCTTCTCTTTCCTTCTAGCCCAATACATCCTCTAGGTCATTAAGAAACCAAATGAGCTTTCATTCAACTTGTCTTAAGCTTCTTGTACCAAATAATAATATAATAAGGTAATAGCCCATGTGCTCATATTCAATAATTATTGTTTATTCTTCTTGACTTGGATTAAGGACACTTGGCATATTTTGTTGACTAACACTTATTTTCCCTTTTTATTTTCATGAATGGCAAAAGTATTAAGAGAAAAGGGAAATAATAACTATCAAAATTAGTTCCATAATTATTTTACCCATTTTCTCAAGAATATGAACATTTCTAAAATTCATAAATTCCAAATTCATGTATATTCACCATTTTATTGAATTTCCTAAATAATTACAATATATTTGGTGAATATAAAATTTGGGGTGTTACACTGTTCAATTATTGGAAAATTATATGCTAGTCCTGAGCTCTTATGTTAGAGACTCTGAACTAAAAATCTTCATCATATTCTATTTCTTCCTTGAGCTCTGGCTCATATTCTAATGGCTTCTTTATAGTTCCCAATCTGAGAAGATTAATTAGTGCATAGAACTTATCAGAGTTATTTCTGCAACACTTGAATAACACCTTATAAGTACTTGGTATTGAGTTACAATCTTGAAATACTTTTCTAATGATTCTCTTATAATTTGGGGTAATCTTGATACTTCTTCCATAGATGACGAAGGGTATATACTTTGGATTAAACCAAAATTATACAAGATTTTTACAATACTTGCTGGAGTACTTGGATTTACAATGGCCTTATTGAAAACATAATGAGATACATACTTGATGGTCTTATGAGAAAGTGATAACTGGTTAAGTTTCTTGATAGTTTAACTTATAGTAATTATATTGCTAAGGAATATCAAAAACTGGGTTAAAAGCCGAATTAGGAGTTTGGTTAGATTTATTTGTCTGGACTTTTTCTTTTTCTTTTTCTTGGAGGCTTATAATTTGAGAAAAAGACAAATTCTCTTTTCGAGTTACAGGTGTTGGCTTTATTAGATCTCATGTTTTGATGATAACAAAAGAATGGTATGAAAAAGGATTGATTAATGAATTAGTAATAATAGGGATAAGCATCACTTGAAGTAAGCATTGGAGTAATGAAGAAAGGCCAAGAGAAAAAGCTGAGAAACTTGATAAGAAGCAAGTTTTCTAAGGCATTACTCGAGGAGCTACTCGAGTAATGAGACAAAACTTGAAGTAACCAGAGACAACTTCCAGTAATCTGTCAATGTTACTCGAGGAGCTACTCGAGTAACCAGGTAAAAACTTGGAGTTGCTCTCGGCCTGCCAATGTTACTCGAGGAGCTACTCGAGTAACCATGTAAAAATTTTCAAGTTGCTCTCGGCCTGCCAATGTTACTCGAGGAGATACCCGAGTAACTCTGTTTCTGAAATTGTGGCGCTCTCGGCACTTTGTACCACTGCCAATGTTACTCGAGGAGCTACTCGAGTAACTCAGTATGGTGAGCAAAAACTTGAAGGTGGTACCCGATTAACTTGATATAATTTTACCTCATTTTTCTTGAGTTATTACTCTAGTATGCAAGTATTTAATGTTCTATTTTAAGTGGATTCCTCGAGTAGGTACCCGAGTATGAAGAGTTATTTTGAAGAAAAACCTCAAGTCATTACCCGGGTAAGTCATGCACAAAAAGTACATTTACTCGAGATGGTACCCGAGTAACCTATGCATAAATGAGTGTATTACTCGAGTTGGTACCCGAGTAACAAGGTAAGTGCTCTCAGCTTTGAAATCCTGCCAACATTACTGGAGTAGAGCATCGAGTAAACAAAAGTTATTTGAAGGTTTACTCGAGGTGTTACCCGAGTAACCTATGAAGTTGTAAATGCATTCCTCGAGTAGGTATCCGAGTAAATAACTATTCCCAAAGTTTTGAAATTTAGTTTACTCCATGCACTACCCGAGTAATCTTGTTTTTATTCATTGACTTGCAGTTGATCAAAGATTTCCCGATGATACTCGAGTAGGTACTCGAGTAAACTTCAAGCAATACTCGAGTAGCTACTCGAGTAAACATACCCAGAAATTTAGAAATCATTCAAACGTTCATTGATTTGTTTCCTATATGATTAACCTTTCATTGTATTAGTGTTTCTAGCATATTTACAGATAAACTATGCAGAAACCATATCAAGTAAGAGAAGTCAAAGTGAAATGTTCAAATGCCAACCACCGCCAACGGATATTTTTCAAAAACTGAAAAGTCAACAGTGGCTGCGCACACTCCAACGGACGAAAGAAAATGTTCCAACGGTCATCACCAACATATCTATATATATGGGAATATCCAAACAGAGAAGACCAACAAGAACACACACAAACGCATTATCAAGTTTATTGCTCTGTTTTCACGTTGTGATTAGTTTTCTATGCTTCAGTGATTCTTATTCACTCTGTAAGAGAGATATTTCATTCAAACTCAATATTTGTTATTGAGATATCTTAAGGTTGTGGAACCTTGAGTTGGGGTTGGATTACAACTTGTAAGGGGGAGCGAGTATCCAGGTGAAGGAACTTGCTTGTACTGAGGTGCCAAGAACCCACTGAATCTTGGAAGTTATAGTGAAACTCTCAGAGAAGCTCTGAGGACTGGACGTAGGTCAAAGTGGTTGTGACCGAACCAGTATAACTCTCGGTGTACACTTCGGTGATATTTCTCCTTACTCCTTACTGTTTTAAATTCACTGTCAAAGTTTTATATTTGCAATGAATTTTTAGTATCACCCAATTCACCCCCATTCTTGGGTGAAACACTTGCTCTAACATTTGGTATCAGAGTGTAGGTCTTCTTGTTAAGGTATAACAACCTAAGAAGGATCCAATGGCAAGCATGGGAGAAGGAATTCTTCCCGACGGAGAATCCATCACTAGACCTCTCGGTTTCAATGGAGAACACTTTTCTTTTTGGAAAGCAAAATTCAGAGTGTTCGTGATAGCTACCGAATATGGGCTATGGGATGTAATTGAGAGTGGAAACTATCAACCTACAAAGATTGTAGAAACTCAGAAAATTCCAAAGACACCAGCGGAATATGATGAGAATGACAAGAAACATATCACTCTCAACAGCAAGGCAATTCTGATGTTACAAAGTGCCTTGAGTCAAAATGAATATTTCAGAATTTGCACACTTCCAACAGCAAAGGAAAGTGGGAAGCTCTGGAAATAGCTCATGAAGGAACTTCGGGAATAAAGGAGAATCGCATCAACACCCTAGTCACTGAATTCGATTTACTTCGAATGAAATCAGGTGAATCAATATCTGAATTTGAACTTAGATATACTCATCTTGTTAATCAACTTGCAGCTCTGGGGAAAGTTTATGATCAGCATACCCAAGTACGAAAGATTCTAAATATTCTTTCTAAAGAATGGGAGGCCAAAGTCACTGCAATAGAAGAAGCAAAAGGAGAATCAATGAGATCAGTTGCTTCTCTATTTGGAAGTCTTTCTGAATATGAAAGCAAACTAAAGTTCAAACGGGAACTAGATGACATTGGTGACAAGAAAAAGAAAGGTCTAGCATTAAAAGCCAAAGAGGAGAATCAAGATGAGGATGAGGAGTTTGACGATGATGAAATGGGCCTAATCATAAAACGATTCAGAAAGTTCTACAAGAAAGGACAAGGATTCAAACACTTTCAGAAAGGAGGAAATAGTAGCAAAGATCATATGATTTGCTATGAATGTGGGAAACCAGGACATATCAAATCAGAATGTCTAGAGCTGAACCAAAAGAGCAAAGAAAAGAGAAAAGGCAAATTCTTCAACAAAAAGAAGGCCTTTGTATCTGCTATATGGCGTGATAGCTCTTCTGACGAAGAAAGTGATGAGGAAGAAGTAGCTAATATATGTCTTGTTGCTCAAGAAGAAACAGAAGAAGAGGTAAATGATTCTAAACCTACCTATGATGAATTACTTTCTGAATATAATGCTTTACATTCTGAATTCATCAAAGTAGTTAAAGAATTAATTGTTTTCAAAAAGAAAAACAAACTTCTTGAAGTTGAACTTAAAGAAAGTTCAGAAAAGAATTGTGAAAATTGTTCTTCTTTGAAAAAGAAAAACATTGATCTTACAAGAACTCTTGAAAAATTTACTAAAGGAAGTGAGATGTTAAGTGTGATTTTAAAAGATCAATGTGTTGTAAATGATCGATTTGGTATTGGATATGATCCAAAATCAGATAAAAGGAAAGGTAGAAAGAAAGAAGGAGGTAAGTCATATTGAAATTATTTCCAGCATAATGTGCATACATCAAATCCTTTTGCATTTTGTAATTACTGTAATAGAAAAGGTCATTATACTTCTTCATGCATTCATAAGAAGAAAGGAACAATAGGAACCTACAAATGGGTATCTAAAGGTTTATATATTCAGAAAATCATTTGTACTAACCCAAAAGGACCCAAAAAGATATGGGTACCTAAGACTTAGTCACTTGATTGCAGGTATGTCTCAAAGCATCCAAAAATAGCAAGTGGTACATAGATAGTGGATGCTCTAGACATATGACCGGAGATTTCGAAAGTTTTACCACATTGCAACCTAAGGAAGGTGGAAAGGTAAAATTTGGAGAAAATCAATCCGGTAGGATAACAGGAATTGGTGAAATCAAAAATGACAAAGGAATACAAGTCAAAGATGTATATTATGTTGAAGGCTTGTGTCACAATTTGTTGAGCGTAAGTCAAAGTGTAGATAAAGACAACTGGGTGATATTTGACTCAGAAGAATGCTTAATTATCAACAAGAATGACTTACAGCTTGATAAGAAGAATATCAAGACTAAGCTCAGAGCAAAAAGGGAAGGTAACTGCTATACTTTAGATATTAGTAAAAATGAATCTGAAAATTGTTTTCTGAGTAATGCCGATGAAAGTTGGCTATGGCATAAGAGATTAGCTCATGTCAATATGCTTCAACTAGGCAAACTACTCAAAAAGGATTTAGTTCTTGGATTACCCAAAGTAAATTTCAAAAACGATTTGATATGTGACGCATGTCAAAAGGGTAAACAAACTAAATCATCTTTCAAATTGAAAAATGAGATTTCAACAAATAGACCATTACAATTATTGCATATGGATTTAGTTGGTCCAGCGAGAGTAAAGAGTCTTGGTAATAACTTATATTCTTTGGTCATTGTTGATGATTTATCTAGATTTATATGGGTTATTTTTCTATCATTAAAGGATGAGACCTTTGAAGAATTTATTGTTTTTGCCAAGAAAGTGCAAAATGAGAAAGGTATGTCCATTGCAGGTATTAGGACCGATCATGGTGGAGAATTTGAAAATCAAGCCTTTGAAGAATATTGTGATACTAATGGCATTGATCACAATTTCTCTACTCCAAGGACACCTCAACAAAATGGAGTCGTGGAACGCAAGAATAGAGTGCTCACTGAAATGGCTAGAGCAATGTTGAATGAAAAGAACGTGTCTCAAGTATTTTGGGCTGATGCTATGAGTACAACATGCTATATTTCAAATAGAGCATATATCAGAACAAAACTTGCAAAGACACCATACGAGCTATACAAAGGAAGAAAGCCAAACATTGCTCATCTACACATCTTCGGTTGTAAGTGTTTCATTCATAATAATGGTAAAGATAACTTGGGAAAATTTGATTCTAAAACTGATGAAGGAATTTTCCTAGGATATTCTAACCGAAGTAAAGCATATAGAGTTTTCAATAAAAGAACATGTGTTGTTGAAGAATCAATTCATATTGTTTTTGATGAATTTGAATCCTCTGACAAAACAATTGATGAAGAACAGGAAGTTGTTTTAAATCAAGAAAATGATCAATCTATTTCTAAGTCTCTTATTCCAGATGTTGATGAAACTAAGGAAGAAGAGAAATCTCTAGGTCAACCTAAAGCCTGGAAATACAATAAAAATCATCCCTTAGAACAAGTCATAAGAGATGTGAATGAAGGGATCAAAACCAGAAATAGAATTTTCAATGAAGTAAGTTTTTCTGCATTCATTTCTGAGATTGAACCTTTTAACATTGATGAAGCCCTATCAGACAATGATTGGGTTATAGCAATGCAAGAAGAACTAAATCAATTTGAGAGAAATCAAGTTTGGGATTTGGTACCCCGACCCAAAGATCATCCGATCATTGGTACTAAATGGGTATTCAAGAACAAACTGGATGAATCCGCAATTATTGTCAGAAACAAGGCAAGATTGGTGGCCAAAGGCTATAATCAGGAAGAAGGGATTGATTATGAGGAAACGTATGCTCTAGTGGCTAGATTAGAAGCTATACATGTACTTTTAGCCTTTGCATGCATCAAAGGATTCAAACTCTATCAAATGGATGTAAAGAGTGCTTTTCTAAATGGTTACATCATGGAAGAAGTTTATGTAGAACAACCTCCAGGTTTTGAGGATATTACTAAACCTGACCATGTGTTCAAACTCAAAAAGGCTTTATATGGTTTAAAACAAGCTCCTAGAGCCTGGTATGAAAGGCTCAGTAAGTTTCTTATTGATCAAGGTTTTGTACGGGGAAAAGTTGATACAACACTCTTCATAAAACGAAAACACAACGATATTTTAATTGTTCAAATATATGTTGATGATATTATTTTCGGTGCTACTAATGAATCTCTGTGTAAAGAGTTTTCTGAGATAATGCAGGGAGAATTTGAGATGTCAATGATGGGAGAATTGAATTTCTTTCTTGGTTTGCAAATCAAACAAAGAAAGAATGGAATCTTCATATCTCAAACAAAATATTTGAAGGAGCTATTGAAGAAGTATGGAATGGATGAAGCAAATGGCACAGACACGCCTATGAGCTCAACTACATTGCTTGATGCTGATGTCAAAGGGAAAGACTACAACATAACAAAGTATAGAGGAATGATTGGATCATTACTCTATCTCACAGCAAGTAGACCGGACATCCAATTTAGTGTTGGCATATGTGCAAGATATCAATCGGCACCAAAGGAATCACATGCTGAAATGGTCAAACGAATCTTCAGATACCTTGCTGACACACTCGAATTGGGTTTGTGGTATCCCAAAGGAAGAAGTGAATATCTTGTTGCATATTCAGATTCGGATCATGGAGGATACAAGACAGACAGAAAGAGTACCAGCGGACAAGGACAATTTCTTGGAGGATCACTTGTATTGTGGTTTAGCAAGAAACAAAATACTGTGTCTCTTTCATCGACGGAAGCCGAATATGTTGCAGTCTCAAGTTGTTGTGCACAAGTAATATGGTTAAAACAACAACTACAGGATCTTGGTATTTATCTCAAAGAAATACCAATCTATTGTGATAATACTAGTACGATAAGCTTGGCAAAGAATCCAGTTCAACATTCTAGAACCAAGCATATCGATGTCAGACATCACTTCATCAGAGACCATGTTCAAAAGAAAGATGTGAAAGTGATATTCATTCCTACTCATCTTCAACTAGCTGATATCTTCACAAAACCCCTTGCAAAAGATCAATTTCTATACATTAGAAGAGAATTGGGAATGGTAAATCCCAATGAGTTGTAAGTTATTTCAGTTTCTCATAATATTAGATGAAGTCATTTGTTAAAGTTTTGATGATTATTAACTTAAGCATCGGAGTATATAGAAACTTGTTTTGTAGGAAGAATAAAACCCTGTTTTGAGAAACAAGAACAGAGGTGATCAGAGGATACCTTTACTGGAGTACCAACTTGAAGTAA
Source organism: Inga oerstediana (assembly GCA_963210345.1). Classification (NCBI taxonomy): domain Eukaryota; kingdom Viridiplantae; phylum Streptophyta; class Magnoliopsida; order Fabales; family Fabaceae; genus Inga; species Inga oerstediana. Next base: position 35,187,439 of record OY723406.1, read on the forward strand.
TGTGTGACAGAGAAGCATTACCCGAGGAACAACTTGAAGTAAAAAATCACTTTACTCGAGTATGTACTCGAGTAATGGACTTCAAAACTGGAAGTAACGGATCAAGTTACTTGAATTTTTAAACTTAATGGTTTAGTTACAAAGAAATGAAGAGTCAGAAGTTGAAAAGACAGGTTACCCGAGGCGGGCCTCGAGTAAACTTGAATCTTACTCGAGGAAGGCCTCGAGTAATGTCGGAGTCCAGATTCTCAAATTGATGAAGAATGACTCAAATCTGCTCAAAATGGGATATAAATGATTGAGGGAACATCCATGGATAATTACTATATTATTTATGCCAGGTACGCAATTTAAATGAATTATTTTAGAATTTTTCTGTATGAACACCCGAGGAAGGCCTCGAGTAAACTTGAAGCTTACTCGAGTAAGGCCTCGAGTAAAGTCGGGTTCTAGGTCTTTATCTGTCGCAAACTCGGTCATTTCCACAAAATCTCCTAGAGTAAATCACTATTCTCTCTCACAAAAACTTTTCACAAGTGATTCCTTACCTCTTTACCGTCAAAACCCAACAGAATTCATTCCTATAAACTTCCTATTTTACTCAGAATCTCTGTGCCCTATTTCGCGTCTGTATCTCTGTTTTTCTGAAAATTTCAGTTTTCAATCTTTCAGAAAGATGAGAACTAAAAACCTTACTCCCATAGATTCCTCTGACTCACAACAACGCTCTGATCCTCTTTCTTCTCCTCCCAAGAAGAGAAGAAAACTCACTCCAAGATCCAAAGCCAAAATTCATACTCAACCTCAATCTCAACCGAAACCAAAAGGGGTTGTGATTAAAGAGCCTATTGCTATAAGGGCTCAATCCAAAAAGAGTGTTTCAACTGGGAAAGGCAAGAGTACCAGAACCTCCACGCCTACTCCCTCTGATTCCTCTACCCCCTCTTTTACACCTAAGCCCTCCAAAAAGCCAAAGTATGACAAGAATGTGGCTAAGGCTATGGCGGGAATTTTAGAGCAAATGGAGAAAGGACAATCTTCCAAGAAGTCCAAAGTACTGGAAGAAGAGATCACTAACCCACCAAAGGGATTCAATGTCAGCAAATTGGTGGAGTCTCCGAAGTACCTGTCTCAATTCTCCAGGAGGAAAGTGTGTAAAACACACTATGTGGATCTCAGATTACTTCAAGAGGTAGTGAAGCATGACCTAAGTCCTTATTTAGATCCCTTTATGCCTTGGCTTTCGATTAGATTACCATTTTGTACTAGAGTGATCACCTATTTTTATTGTAATCTAGAGATTATAGATGAACCTAACAGAACCTCAGTCGATGAAGAAATGACCACCACAGTGAGAGGCCAAAAGATTTTAATTTCACCCTCTAGAATTAACTTGTGGTTAGGGATAGAGAACCCCCCAGATGATATCTATTCCCAACTTGAGCCAAATCAAATCTTTTCTGTTCTTAAACCTGGTGAGCTAGTTGGCCCCCTAAATTTTAAACCGAGTGATATGTGTGATCATCACAGGGTCCTATGGTACATCTACTCTAGGTCCCTAGTGAACAAAGCCAACAATTACACCCACTTCTCTGATAGGGACTTTAGGTGGTTTGCTTCACTGCTCTTGAAGGAATAAAAGGATCTAGGGGATTATATCTTCTCTGAGATGAAGAGGTATAAGGTGGATGGGAAGGCTACAACACCAATGCCATATCATCAGATTGTGTCTCTGATCCTGAAAGAGAACAAGATATGGTATTTGGATAGCAAAGAGCCCATTGAGAGGTTAACTCCGGTTGGGAGAAACCAAATTGGGAAATTAAACATTGAAATCCCTCTCAAAGGACCTCTGGAGTCTGGGTCAAAGAAAAAGAGGAAGACCACTGAGGCAGAGACCAGCAAGTTGGATGACACTCAGTCATCGGCTCCAGCTGCTACCACATCATCGCCATCCTTCCTCAATGCCACTCTCTAGCACTTCATAGAGAACATGCTCAGAGGATTCCATGTGGATATTGCCAACACGAACGCTAAACTGATAACCCACATGAATACCAAGATGGGAGAATTGGTTGAAAGAATGGATAAAAGGCATGAGGAGTTGCTAGCTGAGCAACGTGCCCAGGGCGAGACATTGAGATTAATTCTGGCACGTTTAGATTCATTGGGTCCTGGACCTTCTGCCGGTCCCTCCTCTTCTGCACCACCTCCACCAGAGAACCCTCCTACTTATACTCCTATTTCTGAGGCTGAACCATCTATTTCTCCAGTCTCTGATCCACTTAAGCCACAAGCCAAAGATATTCTTTTCACAGTGGACGATCGTGAAACCCATGAGACCACACATATCATCATTGATGATTCCCCTCCAAAACCTCAGCCTGAAACCGCTCCTAAACCGAATCCATCACCTACCCACACCGAGGAAATATCTCCCTCTTCCTCCTCTGAACATCACACTCCTGAAATTGATACCCCTCCAGAGGCTGAGACCACTATGGTTGTCTTTCAACCTTCTCCTCTTCCTCCTAGAGATGACATCCAAATCCCTCCAGTTCATTTACCTGACCCAGTTCCCTCTAGTTCATTTGATTCTTTGAGTTCAGATGATTCTATGGTTCTTCCTGTGACACCCATTTCTATGGCCAAGCCTCCGAGTCCTCCACTTGATTGATGAAGCCAAAAAGGGGGAGAAGAGCTTAGGTGATTTTGTGGAAGTATCCTAGTTTATCTTTGGGTATTTGGGTGTATATAGGCTTTAGGGAGCATTTTAAACTTTATCTTGTAATTTGAAAATTTTAAGTTTAATGCAAGTGTGTTTACATTATGATTTGATTTTAAGTTCATTTAAGCTTTGAATTATGATACATTGTAGAACTAATGAAGTTGTTGTGTATGCAAGGCATAAGCTATGAATCTAAACTTAATAAGACATATTTAATTGAGAATTCAATTTGAAAAACCATGTTTAAAATCACCAAGTTTTGTCATCATCAAAAAGGGGGAGAATGTTAGATCTCATGTTTTGATGATAACAAAAGAATGGTATGAAAAAAGATTGATTAATGAATTAGTAATAACAGGGATAAGCATCACTTGAAGTAAGCATTGGAGTAATGAAGAAAGGCCAAGAGAAAAAGCTGAGAAACTTGATAAGAAGCAAGTTTTCTAAGGCATTACTCGAGGAGCTACTCGAGTAATGAGACAAAACTTGAAGTAACCAGAGACAACTTCCAGTAACCTGCCAATGTTACTCGAGGAGCTACTCGAGTAACCAGGTAAAAACTTGGAGTTGCTCTCGGCCTGCCAATGTTACTCGAGGAGCTACTCGAGTAACTATATAAAAATTTTCAAGTTGCTCTCGGCCTGCCAATGTTACTCGAGGAGATACCCGAGTAACTCTGTTTCTGAAATTGTGGAGCTCTCGGCACTTTGTACCACTGCCAATGTTACTCGAGGAGCTACTCGAGTAACTCAGTATGGTGAGCAAAAACTTGAAGGTGGTACCCGATTAACTTGATATAATTTTACCTCATTTTTCTCGAGTCATTACTCTAGTATGCAAGTATTTAATGTTCTATTTTAAGTGGATTCCTCGAGTAGGTACTCGAGTATAAAGAGTTATTTTGAAGAAAAACCTCAAGTCATTACCCGGGTAAGTCATACACAAAAAGTACATTTACTCGAGGTGGTACCCGAGTAACCTATGCAGAAATGAGTGCATTACTCGAGTTGGTACCCGAGTAACAAGGTAAGTGCTCTCGGCTTTGAAATCCTGCCAACATTACTGGAGTAGAGCATCGAGTAAACAAAAGTTATTTGAAGGTTTACTCGAGGTGTTACCCGAGTAACCTATGAAGTTGTAAATGCATTCCTCGAGTAGGTATCCGAGTAAATAACTATTCCCAAAGTTTTGAAATTTAGTTTACTCCATGCACTACCCGAGTAATCTTGTTTTTATTCATTAACTTGCAGTTGATCAAAGATTTCCCGATGATACTCGAGTAGGTACTCGAGTAAACTTCAAGCAATACTCGAGTAAGCATACCCAGAAATTTAGAAATCATTCAAACGTTCATTGATTAACCTTTCCTTGTATTAGTGTTTCTAGCATATTTACAGATAAACTATGCAGAAACCATATCAAGTAAGAGAAGTCAATGTGAAATGTTCAAATGCCAACCACCGCCAACGGATATTTTTCAAAAACTGAAAAGTCAACAGTGGCTGCGCACTCTCCAACGGACGAAAGAAAATGTTCCAACGGTCATCACCAACATATCTATATATATGGGAACATCCAAATAGAGAAGAACAACAAGAACACACACAAACACATTATCAAGTTTATTGCTCTGTTTTCACGTTGTGATTAGTTTTCTATGCTTCAGTGATTCTTATTCACTCTGTAAGAGAGATATTTCATTCAAACTAAATATTTGTTATTGAGATAACTTATGGTTGTGGAACCTTGAGTTGGGGTTGGATTACAACTTGTAAGGGGGAGCGAGTGTCCAGGTGAAGGAACTTGCTTGTACTGAGGTGCCAAGAACCCACTGAATCTTGGAAGTTATAGTGAAACTCTCAGAGAAGCTCTGAGGACTGGACGTAGGTCAAAGTGGTTGTGACCGAACCAGTATAACTCTCGGTGTACACTTCGGTGATATTTCCCCTTACTCCTTACTGTTTTAAATTCACTGTCAAAGTTTTATATTTGCAATGAATTTTTAGTATCACCTAATTCACCCCCCCTCTTGGGTGAAACGCCTGCTCTAACAGGCTTGAGTCCTAACGAATCTATTAAAGATTGATTTGGGTGAGTGGATAACTCACCAAGGGTGAAAGACCCTTTTACAAGTGTGCTTGGGCTAGCAATAATTACTTCTTTGCCTTATTCATAGCATTATTGGTTTGGACATTTGTCTTTACAGTTGTTGTAGATTCTTTTTTTGAATCCACTTTATTTACCTTTTTCTCAAATTGAATATAGGTGTCAATAAGTGCATCGTTTATACTAGCAACAGAGCTTGGCAACCTTTGTATACTAGTACTTACTTGGCTAACAGACTCATTCATCTCAAGGATATTCATCTTCATTATAAGTTGGTTCATCATTAGAGATTATTCATCATCATTAGTCTTCTTATTTACAAGACTATGAGCACCAAACATGTTTACTGGTTCCATCTACTCAAATAATAAGCAATAAGATTATTTTTTTCCTTTAATATATTCAACATCATAGTCATAATAGGCCATATCAGTTTGCCCCTTAATCATCATTTTATTACTCAACTTGTTATTCATGATTCCTCTTGCCAACCAATGTTTGACTTAAGTATTATCAGTTCTAATTATAAACCTTGAATTAACAATAAATAATTCTAATTTTTCTACAACTTTTACTACAGCTAAGAATTCATTCTAGTTCGAATGATATCTACTTTGAGATTCATTGAACTTTCCACTTATATATCTAGTTATCTTTTTTATTCCAATTTCATCTTCATGATGTAAAAGCATCACCCCAATAATTATCAGATGCATTTGTGTATATTATCCATTTTATATTTTATTTTATCGGAATAGTTAATTTAGGTAAATCCTTACACAATAGTTTTATATCATCTACAATTTTCTCTGTTTCTTTATCCTATTTCCATATAGTTTTTTCTCCTGCTAACTTAGATATCTTAGCTGTTAATTTCAATAAATTAGGAATATAATTTCTAGCCTGGTTTACAAGTCCTAATAATGATTGTGATTCTTTCTTATTTTTTATTTTCTTAAATTGAAATATTTTTTGACTTATATGATCCTGCAATTTTATTCCATTTTTTGTTATAATTTTCCTAGAAAAGGAATCTTTTCTTTTCTCAATTCCATTTTTTGATAGTGAGATATTTAAACCTTTGTCTTCTATGAGAGTTACAAATTTTTCTAAGTTTTTCTCATGTTCCTTTTCATCTTTTGAAAATATTAAAATGTCATCAATATATATTAAAGCAAAATCTCTTATAGGAAGTAATAATTTTGATACATATTCTTGAAATATACTTGGGCTACTATGGAATCCCATACGTAAGACATTCTATTCATACAATCCTTCAGATGTACTGAATGTTGTATATTTTTTACTTTCTTCTTCTAGTTTTACTTGAAAAAATCCTGACTTACTATCAAACTTACTGAATATAGTCTCTCCTTTTATTAGATTGAATAATAATTTCATCTCAGGTATAGGGTACCTATTTCTTATAGCCAATTCATTCAATTTTTGGTTATTAATTACCATTCTAGTATTTCCTCTTTTTTCTTTACTATGTTTTACAACTATTATAGATGGTGATTAATATTCTGATATACTTTCTCTTATCAGATTATATTTTTTCCATTTCTTCTATGTGCATTATAAATTCTTTCCTATCATTTTTTGTTCATACATAAGGTTTACAATTTACTTGTTTACTGTAATCTCATAATTCTATCTTTACAATAGGCTTAGATTTTTCCCAATGGATTAAGGAGTTTTCAATATAGTTATCTATCACTCTTTTTTTTATAGTTTTTTACTTCTTTTATTTGCAAAGTTGCTAGTAAGTGTTGTATTTCTACGGGATCATTATTTTGTAAAAACTGAACTTCATGTTCATTATTCTTCTTTTGAAACTTTTCATCTTTTCTCTTATAAGGTCTAGTTACTCTAATTCCCCATGCTTTATGTCTACATGGTGTGGTTAATACTAAGGCTTTACTTACCATATGTGTAGGATAATATTGTTCTAAAAAATCTAATCCTAATATTACATCACATGATGGTTCATTATACTGATTTAATTCTTTTATTAATAATTCATAATTTCCTATTTGTATATTTACTTCTTTTGATTCTAATTCTATCATATGTATTCCTTTTCCTACGCTTTCTATTTTGAGTATTTTATTCTTTTTCTTCCATAATTCTGGTGGTAACACATTATATTTTGCTGCAAATAGATTTGCTCATGTATCTACTAAGGCATGATATTTTCTAGCTCTATATTTTTTATAATTGAATTTGACTAAGATGTAATATAATGGCCTCATATCCTAGATAACACTTCAAGTTGTTCTTTTAACCTTTTCTTTACATTTGTTCTTCTATGTTTGGCCAAGATTCTTTCATATTATATTTCGTATCTTTCTGGGTATTTGAAATATATATGTCTTAATCTATCTTTTTCCCATTCATTTGTTTTATTTATTTTACTTATTACTTTCCTTACAAAACTTTTATCATTTTTTGGTATTCTTATTCTGGCAAGATTTTTATAATAATACCAACACCGACTATGTTCTTCAAGTCTTAATCTATCCATTAAGCTCTAGATAATAGATCTAATATTTGTTTTAATTCCTTAATTATATATTGTCTACTTATCAAGTTGTTTATAAATGCTCTATATTATTCTACAAAATTTTATGGCTGTTCAAAATATACTCTTTTGAACATTTCCTTTTCTTCTTTACTAGCTTTTTTCATTTTGTTTACAATATACTTTATTAAACTTTTATCTGTCTTAGGTATCACTATCCTTTCTTCATCTATATAATAATAGTTATCTTCTGGTCCTAATATTATTCTTATGATATGAATATTATTTGTAATATTCTTATTAACTTATTAATTACAATTGTTTGATAGTTTATATTAAACATCATTCTATCTTCTTGGATTCTATAAGGTCTTACTTTTCCTAAAAAAATCTTTTCCTAATATTATTTTATAGGTTTTGTTGTTATATTCATCTACCCATAATACTAATTCTAATATATCTCTTTTATTAAATCTTAATATTGTACTTGTCTTCGTTCCTTCTTCTGTTTCTTCTAGATTATTATCAGTATATTCTAATTTTATAGTATTCTTTTTTCATCTATTAATATTATTACTTCTTTCCATAATCTGTTAGACCCTTATCTTATTTTCACATTTTTCAAAGTGCTTGCGCGCAGTTCAGTAAGTAGCACAGGAATTGTGTGAATATACTAATAATATGTGCTTGATTACAAAAATTTTCCATAGAGATTCGTACATGATAATTACAATCAAGGTGGCTCATGTAGTTCTTGTCTCTGATCTCTGCATACCATCTGTATTTACCTGTCTAAATTGTTGGTAAGGGAGGGTGAGATTCGGGAGAATCTCAGTATGAAAATAGTTACCTTAATGCATGCAAGACATATATGCTATGTGCATGATATGTTAGCTTTAACTAGATGCATGCCCTATAATGAAATTTTTGCATGCTTAATATTTCATGTAACAAAACTATGGCCACATTATAAATAGAAACAAAGCTTCATTTATTCAAATATACTCTACACAATCAAGAAAAGTAATCACATATATCACTACATAAGTAAAGATATTAAATACATGCAAGTAAGGTAAGTCCCTTACCTCTAGTCTCTGAATCCTTCTCTTATACCTTTTTATCAGTCCAATATTCTATGTCTGGCTCGGTTACTGAATTCGGTCCTAAAATTTAAAATGTACAAGAATTAGGTTAAAACCCTATTTTAGGCAGTTCTATAGTGTTTCTAGTGATTATATGAGTCTACTATGAAAAATTACCAAATTGACCTTGAGGACCTAGCCTGACCTTGCTGAACCCGGTCTAACCATACCTTTTTCAAAAATTTTGACAAGGACTATTCTGACATATGTTTTGCCCAAGGAGTCTATTTCTGGCCATAGAATTACCAAATTCACTGCTAAAAGACAAAAATGCCCTTGTCAGCCTCTAATTCAAGGTTTCAGGGGCATTTTGGTAATTTTTCTTTTTATGGCTTTTCTGGAAAAGTGATCAACTATAAACCCACCTAATTTTCCCTCTTAAACACAATGGAATAATCAGATCATCAAAAATCCAGCTCTAACCCCCTGAACCAATACTGGCCAAAAGTCACAATTCTTCGAGGAAATTTGGGGTTTTCGAAATTTGACTCCGCAGGCTTACTCCTTTCTACTTCTAATCACTTTATTAACTATTTAATTACATCATAACTACCATTTAGATGCAATTTTAGTAGTATAACACCTAGGGCACACCCTTTTCCCAAATTTTATAATCAGAGCAAATCCAACAAAAACTCATCGATTAAATTATCCATAGCAGCCTAAACAACCAGTATTTGAAGTTTAGAAAGTTACCTTTGATTCCTTCTAGCTCTTCCTTTGTTTGGCAGAAACCCTACTCTTTCACCACTGAAATTCTTGCTTCAAAACCTTAAATCACATAGAGGAGAAGGATTATATAGGTTAGGAACCAATTCACCGAAGAAATCAACTTACATTTGCAAGTTTTCTTTTCCTTCTCTCTCTACAAATTCACACAACTCTGTCTCTCTCTTGTTTCAGCTTGGACGTCGATTTTGGCTGGGGAAGATGATGGGAAATGATTTTTATAATATCCCAACTTATGACATAATTTCCCTTTAATTTTCGGATTAATTGGAAATTCTGGCAAATTTTCTGTCCAAATTTTTGAAAAATCATAATTAAATTTGTAGACATCGTATTGGAGTGATTCCAAAGGCTAGAGAACCCTTATTGAATCTAGTTTCAAGGAAAAATATAGCATTTTGCTAATTGGAAGCACAAAACTCCCAGAATTAAAATCTTCAGACTAACTTCAAAAATTCATAATTTTTTATATATTGCTCTAATTGAGTCATTTGATTATCAAATTAAAGCTTAGGATGTCTAATTTCATTTTGGAAACTTTCATAAATTTTTGTTATCATTTGATTGTCCAAAACCACATGAGAAACTCGCTGCCTTGTTGACGATTTCATTGGAAGCATTGTTCACCTTTCAATTACTAATATATATTTAACCAAAAAATTCTAAATATATATTTCCCCATTATTTTCCTTAACTAATTGAATTTAAATTCAGTTAATTGGAAACTAATTTATTTTGTGCTAAATTAGCAAAATTACAATTTTGCCATTACCTTTCAATTTAATTTTCTTTTCTCCTTTTTATTTGCCCAATTTCCATTCATTATTGAACCAAATATTATCCTCTATTACACTTCTATTTTTGGGCTCAATATTGTGCCTTTTAAATTACCCAAATTTATTCCATAATTATTTTAGCCCATTGTAATGAAAATGAAAATTTATAAACTTATAAATTCCAAATTCATGAATATTTGTCAACACCCATTTCCATTTCGATATTCGAAGAGTAATAAAGACTAGATTCCATGGGCATACAGAAAAGTACATATATACTGATAATAGTATTCATTTACAATCCAAAATCGTTCGTAGACAAAATACTGTTGCACAGAAATTCCAATATTTACAGGATTTTCCAAAATATCTTAAGCATAAACTAACTATAACCACTGACTTTAACCTTGCCTCGAGACGCATGCCAATCACTTCTCGGTGTCTACTGTAATACCCCGAATTTTGAGAATTGAGGCTAGAGAATAAGCCTAAAATAAGTGGACTGCTAAGCCTCGGTTTAGCAGGAGCCCAAATTTATTCCCTAATGATTCTTATATCTTTGGGGTTTTAAAGAAAGTAAAATGGTGAATTTTGGAGAATACGATATAAATTGTGATTTGAATGTGTTACAATCAGTGCCCAAACCTTGCAGTTAAGCTTAATTGTGTGTCAAAGTTTAAAATGTATAGAAGGAAAAGGAGAGGGTGCATGATTGGTGAAATGGAATGATATGATGTGTTTGGTGGTGATCCAGTAAGAATTACTATAATCAGGGGCAAAATGGTAAAGTTATCGACTAATTGGTCAGTTACCAAAAAGGAAGCTCATTGGTAACTTAAAGATCAATGGTTGTGATTTATTGTTATGTGATTAAAAGGGTGGAATCCCATGCGTATGTGATTATGTGAGTTCATAGAGGTGTGACAAGATTTTGACACTTGGCACAATGAGAGCCATTGATTGGGTCAAAAATTCAAACTCTTCCCTCTCTCCTCCCTTCCTCTAAAGTCAGCCAAATGGGTATTAGGGGCCAAAAATCTGATCTCTTTCTCTCTCATTTCAGCAGCCATGGATGCCTAACATGGAAGAGGAAAGAGAAATGGAAAGGTAAGATTTTGGTTGGTTTAATGTCTTCTTTAGCTCAAACACTCTTCTTTAATGTTGTTCATAGTGATGAGAGCTTTATTGATATAGTTTTAGATTTGTGAAAGAAGGTGTTTGAGAGCTTGAAGAAATTGGAAAGTGGAGGAATTAAGAAACTAGTCTTGGGAAGAGGAAGATGTGATTATGAGTTGCACTTTGACATATTCATTGTGGTTATTGGTTGAGTTTTGAGAATTATGGAATTTGCCTTGATTTGGTGTAATTATGAAATGGATGATTTGGTTTGTGTATTGTGGTAAAGATGGTGTCATAGTGTATTTTAATATCATTGGAATGTGTTCGGAATTTGAGATGGAAAGTTGTGCAATATTGAGTTTGTATTGTGAATTGTGTTGACATGTTGTGAATCTTGTGAAAACATGTCAATGTGATGTGAATTTGGTTTTTTTGTGTGTTTCCAATGGATTTCTTGTGAAAATTGATGTGGGAATGGTGTTTGTTGTGAAATTGGGACCATTGGAAGCAATTGAGCCAAAACTAGATAATATGTGAAATCTGGAAATTTGGCTAAGTCTGAAATGTTGTGCAAGTGACCAACTTTGCATGGTATTTTGACATAGCAAATGATATTAAATTGGTGTGAAACTTTTTAGATTTATAGTTCACATTGCAAGCTTTCCATTGATGTAAAGTTTTGGTCATTTTGAGTTTTGTGGCCAAAGTTATGGTCGTTGGAAAATGAGCCAGGGGATAGGTCTGTGGGTGGCCACGGCCCATGGGGTTGGCCGCAACCTAAAACCTTCTGGCTTTCTTCTGATCATTATCCAAATATTTTTGACCTATCTTTGGTCGTGGGCTAGAAGTACTGACTGCAGCCCATGAATTTCTGACCATTTGTTGGCCGCGGCCAACCTTTAAAAAATGATGTTTTGAAGTTTTGAAAGATGGTCTTTGGTCAAGTTTTTACCAACCCTTTAGGCATGTGTTTAGGCTTTGAGTAGCCACTTAACAGTCGTGAATGATAACCAACTTTAAGTGTTATTGGAAAAGAGAATAACCCTATGTCCTTGATTTGGTTTATAGGGTTGATGTTCGCCCTGATCGTGAGTAGCCGGTATCGGAGCACACGTGGAAGGAACAAGGGTAGGGAACTTACCTCTCCTGCATGTATTTGATATTTGTGTTGGTGTAGTGATGCATGTTATTGCTTTGCTTGATTATGTGAAACATATATAAATGATTGAAGCCTTCTTTCAATTTATACTATGGCCATAAGTATGTTGTTCAAAACGTTGAGCTTGCAGATTTGTCATTGTGTGAGCATGAGTTATGTAATGCATTAAGCATATCTTACATGCATATTGGTTTTGTCTTCCTACTGAGATTCTCTCGAATCTCACCCTCCCCTACCAACAATTTAGACAGGACAAACGGCTCGAGGAGGGAGTAAGCAATCAACGGCAGTGAAGACTCCTTTGGGATGTAGATTTGGTAGTTGGTAATCAGTATGGGTTGGGATAACTGTATATTTTGTTATGGATGTATATTCGGATATGTATTTGGAATGGATATTGTGTAATCCCCTGTTTGAGAAATTGTAAGGGGCTAATGTGCCTTATATATACACCCTTTAGTGAAGATATGAAACCCGGGGTTGCTAGGAATTATGTTGTACACTCTGATATTTATATAAATGCGATTTATCATCACAAAATAATTGTATTCGAAATGTGAATGTGAGACCAGGTGTATTAGATTTTGAAAGAAATTTGTGGAAAACCCTATCGTAAAGATGGGATATTGAATGAGTTTTGTTTATCCGTTGGTCTCTAATTCATTTTAATCGTGCATGTTAGATGTAATTATGAAGGGGATTACATCTACGCCTTTGCCTTTCGATCTATTGGCACCTACTGAGATTTTTGTTTGGAAAAAGGGTTGAGATTCCAAGGAATCCCAGTAGAAACATGTTATCATTCATATAAAATGAGAAAAGTAAATATGATATGTGCCATGTATGCACCCATTAATGAACAATATAAACACATCATCATCATATATACATAAGTAAGGCCCAGCCCTACCAATCTGCACTGGTTGGATTTTCACAAACTCCTAGTGTAAGTGCACTTCTAGCATTAACTGCCCCTCTCTAGGCAAAACATATTGATTAACAAAGCACATTTACAAACAATGACATTCACACAATTATATAACTATGGCATGATGTATAAGGATAATGTCCCTACCTCAAAGTTCTTTCAACCCCTTTTTAGTGTGCCTCGTAAAACGTGTGTCTTCCAGATTCCAACTCAGTCCTAAAATATTAAATGTACAAGAAATAGGTCATAACCTATCCAAGTATCATTCTAGATACTTTCATAGTGTTTCTTGTGATTATATTAGTCTATAGTGAAAATTTATCAAAATGCCCCTAGGACTCCGGCCCGGCCTCCCCTTACCCGACCCGACAACACGTTTTTCCAAAATTTTTACTAGGGCTATCCTGATGTATTTTTGCCCAAGGAATCCATTTCTGGGCTCAAATTTACCAAATTCAGTGTCAAATTATGAAATTGCCCTTGAGAGCCCCGTTTTAGGGTTTCAGGGGCGTTTTCGTAATTATGTTTTTTTGCGTTTTTCCAAAAAAGTGACCAAATGTAACCCCACCTATTTTTGCTTCCTAAATCCAATGGAACAATTAAATCATTGAAAATCCAACTCCTTCCCTCAGATCTATACTTGGCCGAAACTTCCTCTAAGAAAAGGGAAAATTTGGAGTTTTATGTTTTAGCTTCCAAAGCTTGTGCCTTTTCACTTCTAATCCCTTATTAAGTTATTTAAACACATTGTAACCATGATTTTATAAAAATTTGGGCAGCATAACCCCTTAGGATTAGGACTTTCTAAATTTACAAACTTACCCAAAAATCACCAAATCCAACCACAAACCTCAACAACAACATCATACTAGTATAGATCTAAGGTTTGTGAAGTTACCTCTTGAGTTCTTGAGTCGTCTCTCTCTAGGCATCCTCCTCTCTCTCTCTGCTTGAGCTCAAGATGTGTCTTCTAAACCATTGATTCCATAGAGAAGAAGAGTTTAGAGAAGATTTCCAAGCAAGATTATAAGAACTTTTAAGAAATCACACTTACCTTAAGTTTCTTCTTCTTCATTCTCTCTAGAACTTGAGAGCTCTCTCTCTCTCTCTCTCTTCTTTCTCTTGTGTTGGATGAAAATGACAAGGGAAGAGGAAGGAAGAGTTTTTATAAATATCTCTAATTTCCTTTAATCACTTGATTTCCATCAATGCATCACATGGTGACACTTGGCATTAGCTTCATCTCTTTCCAATTGATGTCATAAGGCTTCAATTAGCCTTGAACTAATTTTTCTCTCCCTTTGGTTAGCTCAAAACCGTCCCCCCTTATGTCTTCACTAACCAAATGGCTTTTTCCAACTAATCCAACCATGCACTCAATTATTGTACCATAATCATGATTACTTTGTAAAAGTAACATTATTTTAACACAATTAGACATGTGCTCATCTTCATTAATTATAAACTAATCCCTTTACAATATGATCATAACACTTGGCATGTTTATTTCCAACAATCATTTCTCCCTCCCATTTTCTTGTACTAGGTGAAAATTTATAAGAAAAAGGGAAATAGGAATTGTTTAAATATTTTCATAATGCCTTTAATTGAATTATGCAAAAGTCCTTCGAATTTCACAACTCTTGATTTATTCTACCAAGAATATTCAAAATATACATTCCCCTTTATTTTCCTTAATTAATTGAAATTAACTTCAATTAATTGGAAAACAATTAATGTTGTGCTAAATTGGCAAAGTTTCAATTTTGCCATTACCTTTGTAATCTAATTTCCTTTCTTGAATTAATTTGCTCATTTTTTCATTAATATTCACCATTTTATTGAATTTCTTGGATAATTACAATATATTTGGTGAATATAAAATTCGGGATGTTATAATATTCACCATTTTATTGATTATTTCCAAAATAATTATAATATATTTTGGTGATTAAAATTTGGGGTGTTACATAATCCATCTTTTTTGAGTTCTACTAGAATTTTATTTTGTTTTTCCTAAGTTATATCTAAATGATCTATTTCTTGTTTGATTTCTACTAATTCTGAAGTTATAGGTATTTCTGCTAATGAATTTCTTCTAAGTTTTTCATTCTGATTTTCACCAAAACTTCCTCTCGAATTTAAACTTCTACTCATATCTATACTTTTTCTTTTCGCATTTATTTTTTATGTTTATCTGTGATAATTCTGGAGTATTTATCTTTAAAGATCTCTTTCCTATATTATCATTGGCTGTTAATCTTTTTCCTTTTCTGTCATTATAACTTACAGTTCTATCTAATTATATCTTTAGTTGTTCTGGAATTGTTATATTTGTAGGATTTACTTGTATTTCTTTTAATATAGGCATAAATGTTTTTTCTATACTTATTCTCCCTATCGACTTATTAAATATCTTATGTTCATTTGTGAATACTAATCCTATCATGGCTGTTTTACTTATAGTTCTAGCTCCTTGTAATAATTTTATTCCTTTAAGTTTATGATATATCATTATAGAATGGTCTACATGTTTATCATTTCTAGATATTGCAAAATTCGTATTTAATGTAAATTTTAATTTTTGATATATAAGGTTTCCAGCTAATATTACTAGTACACTATCTTCTACATTACTTATTACTCTTCCATCTGTTATCAGTAATTCTATTGGTGAATCTATTCCTTCTCTAAAATAAGCTTTCACTAATAATTTTACACTTGCAATATATATTTCTATTACTTCATCTTTAAAAGGTAATTTACTAATTTCAAGTTCCATTAAACCTTTACTTATTAATGGTATTCTTGATACTCCTTCAATTAAAGATGATTCTATAGGATGTTTCTTTTCTAACACTACACAATGACTCTTTACATTTCTTTTTGTTTTTATAATTTTATTCATTTTCTCCATAAAATTTCCTTGTCTAAATTGTTCTAGTTTCATATTTAGTTTTATATCTTTTATTTTATCATATTATTTTTTATTAAATGTCATTCTTCTTTCTACTGATCCTTCATTTACATTTCTATACTCTTCATAATATTCATAGGATTTTTCTTCTTCAATTTTTTCTTCATTATATGCTTTCATCATTTATAATTGGGATTCTACTCCTTCTAAATATTCTGTTTCCGATTCCGATTCCGATTCTAATTCTGATTCACTCATTAATTTTATCTTAGATATTTTTATTTTTGGATTTTCTCTATCACTATATATTTCTTCATCAAATTCTAAAGGTTCTAAATCATATTCATGGGCTTGTTCTAATATTTTCATAGTCTTTTTATCTCTAGGTTGATTACATTCAGTTGATATATGACCTATTTTTCCATAATTGTAACACCTACATCTCTTAGGTTTTTTTACTATAATCTATTTTTCTTCCTTTTTTAAAATATTTTATAGGTTTATACTTTCTATAAAACTTATCTTTCAAATATTTTTTAAACTTATATATGTACTTATTATATTTTCTTTTAGGATTACTATATTTCCTAGATTTCTTTCTTATACTTCTGGTTTTATCTTCTTTACATCCCTATCTATGACGTTTTTCATATTCTCCACATTTTATTATCATTTTATTTGCCTTATAATATTTTATATTTCTCCATGCTTGTTTACACTTATTAGATAAATATTCCCTCAAATAATCTATTCTTCTTCCTAACGAATTACAAATGGTTTTACGTTTGCTCTCTTTCCAAAATCTTTCATATAATCTTCCATTATAGTTTCTCCTATTAATCTTGGTAATTTTCTATAAAGTAAATCTAAATAAAATCTTTTTGTTTCATATGATTCTAATCTTGCATCATAATAATACTTATGATATTCACACACACACACACACATATTGATTTAAATATTTTGGTTCTAAAGAACACATTTCTATCTGGTGTAATTTATCTACTACTCTTATTTTCTTAGTTTGTTTTTTGGCTCCTACACTTCTTCCTACAAATTCATTCCCTAATACTTGTTCATATCTTCTTACCAGTAATGCATAAAATTCTCTTCTCGTTCCATACTCATGTTTTTTTATAGTTGTTACATCGTCTCTGAATTCATGAATTATTCCTTTCCACCAATTTAATACATTTCCAAGAAAACTCGCTTTTATTATTATACTAGTTATTCCAATTTCTAGATTTTTTCCTACTAATACTATTAATTGTGCTTTAGTCCATTCTTCTAACACTTTTTCATTATCAAGATTATAATCTAAGTCTAACCATATTCCTGAATTTGGTATAGATCTTGTTTCGAATTGTTCTATAGGGGTTGGTTTAAATCCTGTATTCTTAGGTGTTTCAAATATTATTTCAAATTCATCTTTCATATTTTCTTTATGTTTTAATTCATGTGCTCTTATTTCAACTTCTCTTTGTATATGACTGTGTGAAACATTTAGGGTTGAATGTATATGAATAGCTGTATAAGTGATTTTGATCACATCTATGGAAGTGATAACTTGCCTTAATTTTTTGATTAGAGGGATAAGTGAAGTATTTGAATATAATTGTTGACTGAAGTTAGATTGGCCTGTGATAGACTTAGTATCAATGTTCTGATTAACTTAAGAGTATAGTAGAACATGAGAAACACATATGGGTGGTATTGGGAGTCAAATGCAAGATCTGACTTTTAGGGATTAACTTACTGAGTGGTTTGTAGTGATGTGATCTACGTGGTCTACGATAAGATAATCTATGTGGTATGATCGGTATAGTTCAAATAAGGTGAACTATGTGGTGACCTGTGTAGTGATTGTATGGTTTGCTGTGTGTTGACCTATGTAGTGAACTGTGTGATATGCTATGTGGTGACATTTGTGGTTTCTAATGAGGTGACTTGTGTAGTATGACCTGTGTGGTTTGCTATATGGAAACTTATGTGATCTTTGTGGGGTATAATCTATGTGGTATGTAATATCTATGTGGCATGCTATTTGTACGGTGTAAAATGTGTGATAGGCGATCTGTGTAGGTTGTAGTGCAATATGTAGGCAGAATGGGAATGAGAAAAGTTCTTGATAGAACAAAGGTAGCCATAAGATAGGGTCTCAAGGTTGAGGTAGAGAATAAAATGTACGAGTGGCTTTTGGTTTCCCTATATAATAAGGGTAAAGCATCCTGATAAAAGAAAGAGTTGATCTACATGCCATTCTACAAACCTGAGGCTTTACTAGGAGTCGATTAGGGGATGGCAGATAGTATGTTGAAAGGTATGAATAAAGGATAGTAGGGAATCATGTTTTGATAGCCTAGTAGGCTGACGAATTCTCTAGAATTTGTTCTGAAGTATATGAATGGCCTACCCTAGAAAGGGTAGTAGAATTGATAAGTATGTGTAGATTCCTATATGAATAGAATGTGCCTACACCCGCGGTTGTCAGGATTGTCACAATCGATGTATGTATGAATGACATAATGAATGCTAAGGGACCTGAATCACTAGTAGACTTGATTGTCTACTGTTGCATTGCTACATGGTTTAGCAGTAATCCTCGAAATCTGGTTGGTTTATGACCTATTAGTGAACTCACGGAGTAAAAGGACACGTGAGTAACAATTATGAATAGAATTGAACATAGTAAGGGGAAAAAACAACTCTATGCCAAGTCAAGTAAATGTGAGTTATAGCTTTTAGAGGTAATATTTCTGGGCCACGTAGTTTCATAGTAAGGGATCCTGGTTGACCCTGGTATTGTGGAAGTAGTACTAAACTGAGAAGGCCGGAAACTGTAGTGGTGACACGCAGTGTTCTGAGTCTTGTTAATTATTATAAGATATTTATATCGAAATTTTCTTGAAACTCAACATTATGCATAAGATGATGACAGTAAGAGGAGCTTCAGAAAGCTGGAAACATTGCCTTATGGTGTAATTGTGGAGTTGTACTGCAACCACAAAGATTGAGATATGAATATGATAAAAAAAGTGAAATATGACGCAATGTGAGTGGATAGAGTTGTTGAAAGATTAAGACATGGAATGTAAATGTTGTCTAGGATAGGCTAACGTTGTCATTGACACATTGAGCTGTAAGATAGTGCAGATAGCAGATATGATGAATGTATAAATATAGTAAATTTTGGGTAAAAGTAGACATCCTAAGATTTAATTTGATAGGTAATATGAATCAATTGAAGCTATGTACAGAGAGTTATGTAATTTTGAAGTTAGTCCATAAAATCTAGAAAGTTTCTGGAGCAGCAATCAAAGATTAAAAATTTGGGAATGATATGGTCCTAGCTAGTAAAATTTCATATTTTTCCTTGAAACTAGACTCAATAAGGGTTCCATAGCCTTTGGAATCACTCTGAAATGATGTCTACAAAATTAGTTATGAATTTTCAAAGACTGGTGAAAATTCTGCCCAGATTTTCTATTTGTGGGAAAATGGAAGAAATAAATTAATCTTCCTTTTTCTCTTAATTATTTTAGAAATTAAGGGATGAAAGAGGAGAAGACAAGTGTCAAAATCCAATGAGACTAAGTGTCAACACCACATGAAAGATTATGGAGATAATTGTTGTGTCATAAGTCCTTACTTATGTCATAAAGTTAGGTAGCCAACTCTTGTACCAATTGAATTGAGTAATGGAATTAAAGATGCCAAGTGTCATTATCATATGAAGGGGGATTAAATTATAATTGATTTGGATAAGCACATGTCAAATTGCAATGCTACATGAGCATAGTAATTAATATTCATGATGAAATGGTATGCTACCTTGAGTGTAAGGTTGGTTTAGTTGGAACAGCATTCATTTGGTTAAAAGAGCAAGAGGGAGGAAGTTAGTTCAAAAGCATTGGGAAGCCTAATAGAGTAAGTGTGTCATGATATGAAGGAGGTATGGGTTGTGACAAGTATCACAATAAGATCTCATCTTGAAAATCAATGGCTAAGAGGAAAGAAGAGACACTTAACTAAAACACATTTCCATTTCCTCTTCCCTTCACATTTCGGTCAAGAGACAAGAAAGAAGAGAGAGACAGAGAGAACTTGAAGAAAACTTGGAGTTTTAGAGAGAAGAAGAAGAAGATCAAGGTAAGAAGATTGATTCTCTCAAGCTTCTCTTGTCATTTTGCTTTAGAAACCTTCTCTAAACTCCTTTTCCTTATGAATCCATGATTTTGAAGACTCATTCTTAGCTCAAGGAGAGAGAGAGGAGACCCTAGAGAGAGAGAGGATTCAAGATCTTAAGAGGTAACCTCACAAACCTTAGATCTATTCTTGAGTGAAGTTGTTGTTGAGGTTTGTGTTTGGTTTTGGTGAGTTATGTCAAGTTTGTAAATTTGGAAAGCCCTAATCCTAAGGGTTATGCTACCCAAATTTCTTTGAATCATGGTTAAGAAGTGTTTAAATGAGTTAATAAGGGATTAGAAGTGGAAAAGTACAAGCTTTGGAAGCTTAAACTTTAACACAAAAACTCCATTTTTCCTTTTTCTTGAGAAACTTTTGGCCAAGGTTAGAATAGGGGGTAGGAGCTGGATTTTCATGAAATAGATGGTTCTATTGGATTCAGTGGGCAAAAATAGGTAGGGTTACTGTTAGTCACATTTTCGGAAAAGGCCAAAAAAGCATAATTACGGAAACGTTCCTAAAATCCGTAAATCAGGCTTGTCAAGGTTATTTTCATAATTTAACACTGAATTTGGTAATTCTGATCTTGTAAATGGATTCTTTAGGTGAAAATAAGTCAGGATAGCCCTAGTCAAAATTTTAGGAAAACGTGCCATCGGGGTGAGTACGGCGGTGATGGGCCAGGGTCCTAGGCGCAATTTGGTAAATTTTCACCATAAACTAATATAACCACAAGAAACATTATGGAAGAGTCTAAAATGATACTTGGATAGGTTATGACCTATTTCTTATACATTTAATATTTTAGGATTGAGCCGAAAGCCGGGAGCCGGAAGCGACATGTTTTACGAGGCATACTAAAAAGGGATTGATAAGACTTTGAGGTAGGAAATTTACCTATCCTGCATGTATTTGATATTTGTACAAGTGTACTGATGTATGTTATTACTTTGCTTGATAATGTGAAAAATATATGAATGATTGAAGCTCCATTTTTGTTTATACTTTGGCTATAAGTATGTTGATTGAAACATTGAGCATGCAAATATGTTATTTTGTGAACATAAGTTATGTAATGCAAGCATGTCATGCATTAAGCACTTAGCTTGCATGCATATTGGTACTGTTTTACTACTAAGATTCTCTCGAATGTTACCCTCCCCTACCAACAATTTAGACAGGAGAAGATAGAAGATATGCTGAGAATAATGTAGAGAACCGTACAAAGGTGATCACAGTGGTGGAACGAAGACAAGAAGATGTCTCTATTTTACTAGGATGAGTTTAGACACCCAAGTAGCCTTGCACGACTACATGAATTGTAATTATCAAGTATGAATTCCCATGTGTAATTCTCGTAATCGTGCACATAATATTAGTATATTTATGTTATTCCTGTGTTGCCCATCGAACTGTGTATCATTTTCCTTAAATACTCTAAAATAGGTGAAAATAAGATGAGGGTGTGACACTTAACCCATTAATCTTTCAATTTCATCATATTTTGATTTTTTACCACATTCATCATTTTTACAGATGGCTTAATATTTTGAATAATTCATTTGTTGCTGTTCCTATATAACATGCTATTTCTGCTAATTTATTATACTCGTATAATTCTTTTTCTAAATCAAATTTTTTCTAGTTTTTCAAATTCTTGTTTTCCTTTTACTATTATTCTTTTATCTTGGTTATCTTTCTTTATTCCATCATATATAGTCCATATATTTTTATTTAATATTCGTTGGCCTTTTATGTTTTCTTCTGTTATTATTCTTGTTTGTTTTACATTTTGATCCAAAGTCTGACTTCTTATTTATGTTAGTGCAAGCGTTTCACCCAAGAGGGGGTGAATTGGGTGATACCAGAAATTTCGTTGCATATAAATAAATTAACTGAATATTTAAAGTATTTGAGAGCAAAGAGAAATATCACTGAAGTGTACACTGGGATTTATACTGGTTCGGCCATAACCACTTTGACCTACGTCCAGTCCTCAGAGCGTCTCTGAGAGTTTCACTATATTCTCCAAGATTTAGTGGGTTCTTGGCACCTCGTACACAGCAAGTTCCTTCACCTGAACACTCGCTCCCCCTTACACTTTGTAATCAAATCCCCAACTCAAGGTTCCACAACCTTAAGTTGTCTTAATGACAAATATTGAGTTTGTAATGAAAAACTCTATCACAGAGTAAAAATATAATCATTGAAGTATAATGAATAAATATAAGAAAATAAAGCACTAAGAGTGTATAGTGTATGTTCGTGTGTTTTCAGTTCTTGTGTCTTGTTTTCTTCTCTTTGAATGCTCCATATATATAGATGATTTATAGTATTCGTTGGAATCAATTCAAACATTCCGTTAGAGTCGCGTAGCAATGGTTGACCATTCTTCAAATTTGAAAACTATCTGTTTGTGGTAGGTAGCGGTAGGTGAGATCTCGGACACTTTATTTGACTTTATTCTTCTTGCATGATCTCTTCATTGTTTCTCTGTAAATGTACTTAGGATAGTAATTCAATGAAGAGTTAATCATATAGAAAACAATTTAATAAACATTCGATCAAAAACATAATTTTTGGACTGCCTTACTCAAGTGGCTACTCAAGTGATCATGTTTGTTACTCGAGTGGTCCCTCAAGTAATCTTATAAAAAATATGGCAGTGCCTAATTCAACATTTTTCATAAGATATTACTCGGGTAAAACATGGAGTGAGATATATCACAAACCTTGGAAATACCTAATTACTTGAGTGGCTACTCGAGTGGCCATGTCTTTTCCTTCACAAGTTACTTGGGTGCTGACTCTGGTAATTTGATTACTCGAGTGGCCTTCGCTTTTCTTCACATGTTACTCTAGTGAGCCCTCGAGTAAATTTCAAATAACTCAACAGATTAATCGATTATCTCATGTAACTGCATCAAATTCTTGGCTGAGAGTTTGCTTACTGATTACTTGAGTGACCTTTCGAGTAATAGATCAAATAACTCTGCAGATTACTCGAGTGGTCCCTCGAGTAATGCCTTTTTCTCACTTGGTTACTCAAGTGGCTACTCGAGTAAAGTGTTGCATTTTTTAGTCGAGAGCTACTGGAAGATTTTTGACCTGGTTACTCGAGTGGTTACTCGAGTGATCACTTTGCAAATGTTGTTACTAGAGTGAGTACTCAAGTAATGGTCTATATAACTTTACAGATTACTCGAGTGGTCCCTCGAGTAACTTCTTCCAAATTTTGGCAGTGCTTCTCTGGATGAAATTCTCTATGATTACTTGAATGCTCACTCGAGTAACAGCTTCCCTTACTCGAGTGGTTACTCGAGTAAGCCTTCACAAAATTTGTTTATTACTCTAGTGCTTACTTCAAGTAATTCTTTGCCACTTTGTTTAAATTCATTTGTTTGTCATCAAATTCTTTTATATCATTGATCCAATCGTTGTCATCATCAAAACATATGGGATCTAACATTCTCCCCCTTTTTGATGATGACAAAACTTGGTGATTTTGAACAAAGTTTTGAAATTGAGTTTTCAAACATATGCTTCTCAAATACTTTTCATATAAAATCTTTTGTTCAATTTATCCTTGAAAACTGTTTTAAAATAGCTTATTAAAGATCTTTTCAAAGTTTTTGTTCTTATTTATTTGTTCACTTTACATACATAACCAAAAACTCATTAGTCCCACAAAGCAATATAACTTTAATGAAATTTAACTTTAATAGCATAAAAAAAATTGCATAAGGAAGAATTCATTACATAACCAAAACTTTAGAATTCAAAAATAAAAGCTTAAAAGCGCCCTAAAGCCCCATCCCAAATCCCAATACATCAACTCATCCATTCATCACAAAATCACTCAGGTTTTTCTCCCCTTTTTGTCTTCATCACAAAGGTGGAATCAATCATGAGGAGGAGTAGGTGGCTTGATTGCTGAGAAAGGAGTGACAAGAAATGCCAATGATTCATCTGAACTATCTGAAGATGATGGTTCAAGGTTAGGAAGGTTTACTGCGGTGTGTGAAGATCTTCTGGAGGATTTATCGGAGATGAAGGGTAAGGAACCAGATAAGTAATTTCTACTTCCTCTGTAGCAATCAGTGAAGACACAAGCACCTCCTCAGTGCGTGTAGGTGAGGCAATGGGAGTAGATATGGTCTCTAGCTGAACAGGCTGAAGTAGATCATCAGTGGTGATGTGGATTGGCTTAGATGTGTTAGGGTCAGGCATAGAGAACAAGACATTACTGGTTCCAGTCTTAGGGGGTCTATGCTCAGTGGGTATAGATAGTCCAGGTTCAAAGACATGTATGGGCTCAGGAATACCAGAAGGACCAGGAATATAGGAGCCATATGCCATAGCATCAAGTCTTGCAACAATAGATCTCAGAAGCTCACACTGGGCATGCTGTTCAGCTAGCAACTCTTCGTGCCTCTTTTCCATCCTCTCCACAAGTTGTCCCATCTTCATATTCATATGGATTATCAACTCCGCATTAGTATTCATAATGTCAATATGAAAACTCTCCAGAATATTCTCCATGAAAGTTTGCATTGCGGCACTAAAGAAGGATGGAGAAGATGTGTTGGCTGGAGTATAAGACTGTGTGTCATCCATTCGACTAGTTGCTGTGTCAGTCTTCTTCTTTTTCTTGGGACTTGCTTCTAGAGGAGTCTTCAGAGGAATCTCAATATTCAACTTTCGAATTTGATTCCTCCCCACTCGTGCTATCCTCTCAATAAGCTCCATACTCTCCAAGTACCAAATCTTATTCTTCTTGAGGAACAAGGAAATAAGTTGAGGATAAGGTATTGGAGTAGTAGGTTTTCCTTCATACCTATCTCTTAATCTCATTGAAGATATATTCTCCCAAGTCCTTTTGTTCTTTGAGGATCAATGAGGCGAATTTTCTGAAGTCCCTCTCAATGAAATGAGTGAAGTTATTGGATTTGTTTACCATGGCTCTAGAATAGATATACCATAGGACTCTATGAAAATCACTCATATCACTCGGATTGAAATTTAGGGGTCCCACTATCTCACCAGGTCTTAGGATAGAGAATATTTGGTTTGAGTCAAGGTTAGGGTAATCATCATCAGGAGGATTCTCTATTCCTAACCAGGTATTAATTCTAGAAGGTGAGATCAGAATTCTCTGTCCTCTAACTTTAGAAGTCATTTCTTCTTCCACAGACTTCCTAACGGGATCATTTATAGGTTTAAGATTACAATAAAAATGCCTCACAACTTTGGTGCAAAAATGGAAGTTTGACAGAGAGCCAGGGCATGTAGGAATCAAGATAGGGACTCCGATCGAATTTCAATACCTCTTGAAGAACCTTATAGTCAATGTAATGCATATTGCATACGTTTCATCTAGCAAAATGACTCAGGTACTTCTGAGATTCCTCAAGCTTGCTTATGTTGAATCCCTTTGGAGGAAATGTGATCTCTTCATCCCTCTCTTCTGTTTGCCTTAAAGATTGCCCTTTCTTTGCTTCCTTAGCTTGAAAAGCTTCTTCAAGCATATCTACCATGACTTTGGTAAGCTTCTCATTAACCTTAGGCTTTTTCAGAGGCTTAGGAGAGAAGGTGGGTGTGTCGGGTGAATCAAAAGAAGGAAGAGATGGCTCTTTTGTTGTTTTGCCTTTTCCAGAAGGTGAACTCTTCTTGGATTGAGCTCTTGTGGTAATGGGCTCCTTAATCACAACCCCTTTCACCTTTGGCTTTAGGTTTAGGAGAGATTTTTATTTTCCTGGTAGGAGGAGAGGAAAGTGAATCAGAGGACTTAGAAGGAGTACTAAGATTGGGAGATTTAGTCCTCACCATTTTGATTTATGAGAATTAAAGATTTTTGAAAAACAGGGACCGAGAGTTGTGAATGTAGGGCAATAATTTCTAAGAAATCTGGGAGCTTTTAAAGGTTAAAAATAAATGGGTTTTGACGAAAATGAGAAGGGGAAAAGATTGTGAAAATTTTTTGTGAGAGCACTAGGAGAATCACTCGAGGAGATTTTGTGAGAAATGACCGAGTATCGTCTAAAATAACCTAGAGCCTGACATTACTCGAGAGCTTACTTAAGTAATCATCAGCTTTACTCGAGTAGCACTTGAGTGATCATACCAGAAATTTTAAAATGCAGTAAATTCAAGTGCGTACCTGGCATGAATAATATTGTAATTACCCACGTATATTCCCTCGATCATTTGATGGCTCTTTAGAACAGATTTGAGCTAAAACTCAGCAGATTTGAAATCTGCACCCAGGTTCACTCGAGGCCTTACTTGAGTAACATTGAAGTTCACTCGAGGCCTCCCTCAGGTAATCTGTCTCTTCACCTTCTAACTGTTCATTTCCAACCTTTATGCCATTTTATTTGAAATTAATGCTTCACTGGCTCATTTCCAAGTTCATTACTTGAGTGGCTACTCGAGTAATGCCTCCATTACTTCAAGGTCCCACTCCAGTAATACCCATTACTTGAAGTTTTCCCTTCAATAATGTTATCCTCTGTTAACCTTTGCTTTCCATATTCCAAAACAGAATATTATGATCCTACAAAAAAATTGCGAGAAACTCCGATGCTTAAGTTAGTAATCATCAAAACATCAATAAATAATATCATCTAACATTTTGTAAACATTAAATAACTTACAATTCATTAGGATTTACCATTCCCAATTCTCGTCTAATATACAAAAATTGATCTTTTGTAAGAGGTTTTGTGAAGATATCAGCTAGTTGAAGATGAGTTGGAATGAATATCACTTTGACATCTTTCTTTTGGACAAGATCTCTGATGAAGTGATGTATAACATCAATATGCTTGCTTCTGGAATGTTGAACAGGATTCTTTGCCAAGCTTATCGTGCTAGTGTTGTTACAGTATATTGGTGTTTCTTTCAAATAAATACCAAGATCCTGGAGTTGTTGCTTTAGCCATATTACCTGTTCACAACAACTTGATACTACAACATACTAAGCTTTCATTGACGAAAGAGACACTGTAGTTTGTTTCTTGCTAAACCATGACACAAGTGAGCCTCCAAGAAATTGGCCTTGTCCACTCGTACTCTTTCTATCTGTCTTGTATCATCCATGATCAGAGTCTGAGTATGCAACTAGATATTTACTTCTTCCTTTGGGATACCAGAGACCCAAATTTGGCGTGTCAGCAAGATATCAAAAGATACGTTTGACGGTTTCAGCATGTGACTCTTTTAGTGCTGATTGATATCTTGCACACATGCCTACACTGAATTGAATATCAGGCCTACTTGCAGTGAGATAGAGTAATGATCCAATCATTCTTCTATATTTTGTGATGTTGTAATCTTTTCCCTTGACATCCGCATCAATCAATATGATTGATCTCATGGGTGTGTCCATTCCATTTGCTTCATCCAATCTATACTTCTTCAATAGCTCTTTCAAATATTTTGTTTGAGATATGAAAATTCCATTCTTTCTTTGTTTGATTTACAAACCGAGAAAGAAATTCAATTTTCCCATCATTGACATCTCAAACTTCCCCTGTATTATCTCAGAAAATTCTTTGCACATAGTTTCGTTAGTAGCACCAAAAACTATATCATCAACATATATTTGCATAATTAATATATCATCACGGTTTTGTTTTGTAAAAAGTGTTGTATCAACTTTTCCTCGTACAAAACCTTGATCAATAAGAAATTTGCTAAGCCTTTCGTTCCATGCTCTAGGAGCTTGTTTTAAACCATATAAAGCCTTTTTGAGTTTGAAAACATGGTCAGGTTTGGTTACATCTTCAAAACCTGGAGGTTGTTTTACATATACTTCTTCCATGATGTAGCCATTTAGAAATGCACTCTTTACATCTACTTGATAGAGTTTGAATCCTTTGATGCATGCAAAGGCTAAGAGTACTCGTATAGCTTCCAATCTAGCCACTGGAGCATACATTTCCTCATAATCAATTTCTTCTTCCTGATTATAGCCTTTAGCCACCAATCTTGCCTTGTTTTTGACAATTATTGTGGATTCATCAAGTTTGTTCTTGAATACCCATTTAGTGCCAATGATCAGATGATCTTTAGGTCAGGCTACTAAATCCCAAACTTTCAAATTGGTTTAGTTCTTCTTGCATTGCTATAACCTAATCATTGTCTGATAGGGCTTCATCAATGTTAGAAGGTTCAATCTCAGAAATGAATGCAGAAAAACTAACCTCATTGAAAATTCTATTTCTAGTTTTGACTCCTTCATTCACATCTCCTATGACTTGATCTAGGGGATGACTCATATTGTATTTCCAGGCTTTAGGTTGTCCTAGTAACTGATTTTCTTTCTTGGTTTGATCAACTACTGGAATAAGAGATTTAGAAATAAATTGACCATTTTCTTGATTTAAAACAACTTCCTGCTAATCATCAATGGTTTCGTCAGAGGATTCAAATTCATCAAATACAACATGAATTGATTCTTCAACAACACATGTTCTTTTATTGAAAATTCTGTATGCTTTACTTCAGTTAGAATAGCCTAGGAAAATTCCTTCATCTGTTCTAGAATCAAATTTTTCTAAGTTATCTTTACCATTATTATGAATGAAACACTTACAACCGAAGATGTGTAAATGAGCAATGTTTGGATTCCTTCCTTTGTATAGCTCGTATGGTGTTTTTCCAAGTTTTGTTCTAATGTAGGCTCTATTTGAAATATAGCATGCTGTGCTCATTGCATTGGCCCAGAAAACTTGAGACACGTTCTTTTCATTCAGTATTGCTCTAGCCATTTCAGTGAGCACTATATTCTTATGTTCCATGACTCTGTTTTGTTATGGTGTCCTTGGAGCAAAAAAATTGTGATAAATGCCATTAGTATCACAATATTCTTCAAAGACTTGTTTTTCAAACTCTCCACAGTGATATGTCCTGATACCTATAATGGACATACCTTTCTCCTTTTGCACTTTTTTTAAAAAAAACAATGAATTCTGTAAAGGTTTCATTCTTTGATGACAGAAAAATAGTCCATGTAAATCTAGAGAAATCATCAACAATGACCAATAATATAAGTTATCACCAAGGCTTTTAACTCTTACTGGACCAACTAAATCCATATGTATCAATTGAAGTGGTCGACTTTTTGTAATTTCATTTTTCGATTTGAAAAATGATTTAGTTTGTTTACCCTTTTGACATGCGTCACAAATCAAATCGTTTTTAAAACTTACTTTGGGTAATCCAAGAACTAAATCCTTTTTGAGTAGTTTGCCTAGTTGGTGCATGTTGACATGAGCTAGTCTCTTATGCCATAACTAACTTTTATCGGTATTACTTAGAAAACCATTTTCAGAGTTATTTCTATTGATATCAAGTGTATAGCAGTTACCTTCCCTTTTTGCTCTGAGCTTTGCCTTGATATTTTTGTTATCAAGTTGTAAGTTTTTCTTGTTGACAATCAGACATTCCTCTGAATCAAATATTATCCAGTTGTCTTTATCTGCACTTTGACTTACGCTCAGCAAATTATGACACAAGCCTTCAACATAATATACATCTTTGACTTGTATTCCTTTGTCGTTTTTGGTTTCACCAATTCCTACTATTTTTCTGGATTGATTTACTCCAAATTTCACATTTCTACCTTCCTTAGGTTGTAATGTAGTAAAAATTTCAAAATCATCGATCATATGTCTAGAGCATCCACTGTCTATGTACCACTTGTTGTTTTTGGATGCTTTAAGACATATCTCTTCTTCTGTTTCCTCTAGAGAAACTAGATAGATATTGGCTACTTCCTCTTCATCGTTTTCTTTGTCAGAAGAACTTTCTCCCCATATGGCATATACAAAGGCTATCTTCTTGTTGTAGAATTTGCCTTTCCTCTTTTCTTTATTCTTCTGATCAGTTCTTGACATTCTAATTTGAAATGTCCTAGCTTTCCATATTCATAGCAAATAATGCGTTCTTTATTGAATGTTCCTCCTTTCTGAAAGTTTTTGAATCCATGGCCTTTCTTGTAAAACTTTCTGAATCATTTTATGATTAGGCCCATTTCGTCATTTTCAAGCTCTTCATCTTTATCTTGTTCTTCTTCTTTTGCTTTCAGTGCTAGACCTATTTTCTTCTTATCACCAATATCATCGAGTTCTCATTTGAACTTTAACTTACTTTCATATTCAAAAAGACTTCCAAATAGAGAAGCTACCGATAGCATTGATTCACCTTTTGCTTCTTCAATTGCAGTGACTTTTGCCTCACAGTCTTTAGAAAGAATATTTAAAATCTTTCGTACTTAAGTATGTTGATCATAGACTTTTCCAAGTGCTGCAAGTTGATTAACAAGGTGAGTATATCTAAGTTCAAATTCAGCTATCGACTCACCTGATTTCATTCAAAGTAAATCAAACTCAGTAACCAGAGTATTGATCCGGTTTTCTTTTATTCCCAAAGTTCCTTCGTGAGCTATTTCCAAGGCTTCCCACATTTCTTTAGCTATTAGGAGTGTGCAGATTCTAAAGTACTCATTTTCACTCAAGGCACTTTGAATCATTAGAATTGCTTTGTTGTTGAGTGTAATGAGTTTCTTGTCATTCTCATCATATTTTTTGCTGGTGTCTTGGGAACTCTTTGTGAATCTACAATCTTTTCAGGTTTGTAGTTTCCACTCTCGATCACATCCCATAGCCCATATTCAGTAGCCATTTTGAAGACTCTGAACTTTGCTTTCTAGAATGAGAAGTGTTCGCCATTGAAACCCAGAGGTCTTGTGATAGAAGCTCCGTCGGGAAGAATGCCTTCACCCTTGTTTGCCATTGGATCCTTCTTAGGCTATCAAACCTTACAAGAAGACCTACGCTCTGATACCAAATGTTAGTGCAAGCGTTTAACCCAAGAGGGGGGTGAATTGGGTGATACTAGAAATTTTGTTGCGTATAAATAAATTAACTGAATATTTAAAGTAGTTGAGAGCAAAGAGAAATATCACTGAAGTGTACACCAGGATTTGTACTGGTTCGGCTACAACTACTTTGACCTATGTCTAGTCCTCAGAGCATCTCTAAGAGTTTCACTATATTCTCCAAGATTCAGTGGGTTCTTGGCACCTCAGTACACAGCAAGTTCCTTCATCTGGACGCTCACTCCCCCTTACATGTTGTAATCAAATCCCCAACTCAAGGTTCACAACCTTAAGCTGTCTCAATAACAAATATTGAGTTTGTAATAAAAAACTCTCTCACAGAGCAAATATATAATCACTAAAGTACAATGAATAAATATAAGAAAACAAAGCACTAAGAGTATGTAGTGTATGTTCGTGTGTTCTCACTTTTTATGTGTTATTTTCTTCTTTTTGAATGCTCCATATTTATAGATGATTTGTAGTATCTGTTGGAAGCAATTCAAACATGTCCGTTAGAGTTGCGCAGCAACAATTGACCATTCTAGACAATTCTAATTTTTCAAATTCTTCTATAGCTCTCATCATATTTAATTTTCTAGTTTCTAGATTTACACTCGATTTTATAGGTCACATCTATCTTGGGATTATGGGTTCAAATTTCTGACTTATTTTTGGTTCTTCTCTTTTATATTCTATTCCTAATGATTTTGTAATACAATTTATGTAACACCCCAAATTTTTATTCACGAAACATATTGTAATTATTTGAGAAATTCAATAAAATGGTGAATATTTATGAATTTGGAATTTATAAATTTTGTGAATTTTCATTTTTATGAGAAATTAGGCAGGAATAATTATGGAATAAATTTGGGTAATTTAAAAAGCTCAATATTAAGGCCCAAAATTTGAGGAATAATAGAGAAAATATTTGGTCCAATAATAAATGGAAATTGGCCAAAGAAAAAGAAGAAAAGAAATTAAATTAAAAAGGCAAAACCAAGGCGTTAAGGTTGTAATTTTTAAAATATGATAATTCCATTGTGACGAGGGAAAATTAGGTGGGGCTATAGTTGAACACTTTTATAGAAAAGCCCTTAAAAGCATAAAGACCAAAACACCCCTGAAACCCTAAACTGGGAGTTGCCAAGCGTATTTTTATCATTTGGCAATGAATTTGGTAATTATGAGGTCATAAATGGATTCTTTGGGTAAAAATATATTGGAATAGCCTAGGTCAAAATTTCGGAAAAAGTGCCATCGCACCGAGTATAGCTAGGCCGAGTGGGGGTCCCGAGGGCATTTTAGTAAATTTTTACTATAGACTCATATAACCACTAAAAATATTATGAAAGTGCCTAAAATAGTATATGAATGGGTTATAACCTAATTCTTGTACATTTGACATTTAAAAGACCAAGTTGAGAGCCAGTTGTTGGCACGCTTTACAAGGCATGCGTTTCAAGGTAAAAAGGGTTAAGGTAGTAACTATTATCTCTCATACACTATGTGATTATTGATATATTGTGTGTTACTATATTCTATGATATGAACACATCACGAGGGCATATTACCTAGCTTTGGTCAAGGACCTAGCTGAGGTACACGGGTATTGCCTAACTGTAGTTGGGGACTCAGTTGAGGTACACGTAGGGGATCCAAATGGATGTTTGGCCCTAACCTTTGTGTACACACACGTTATGATATGGATTTTCATTTTACTTTATATGGTTCATCGCATATTTAAATTCTCACATTTTATATGATTGATTATATGTTGCTACTGAGATTCCTTGGAATCTCACCCCTTTTTATAAACAAAAATTCCTTGGATTCTACTGGGAATCAATGGTTCAAAAGGCAAGGTTGTGAATATGGGGAGTTTGACAGGTACGGATCCCAAGGAGAGAATAGTGGTTATATATGATAAGGCAAGCTTCACCCAAGAGGGGGTGAATTGGGTGATGTGATAAATTTTTTATGGTTTACGATGATATGAAAATGATTGTAAACTGAGTAGAGTTAAGAAGATTGGCACACAGAGAGTTGTATTGGTTCTGTCTAAAACCCAGGCCTATGTCCAGTCCTCAGAGATCAAGACCTACTGAGATTTCACTATTCTTCCAAGATTTCAGTGGGCTCTCGGAATGCCACAAGACAACAACCGTCCTTGAATGAACTACGAGCAGAAATATCCTAATACCTAGAATTTTCTCTCCTCCTTACGATAAGTCTTACGTGCAGAAACAAACTTATGACTTTTCTCTCTTGCTCACGAGTAGAAAGTCTTCCTAGGAATTCTCTCAACTACTTCTCTCATAAGGATAACTACCCTCTCAAGGTCCCTTTTCCTTAAGATTAAAATGGAAATATAGTTTTGAAGTGTATACAAACTCTCTCAGAGTGGAAATGATAAAATCTGAAGTACAATGCAATCAAAGAGAAATATATGAAAACAGAGACTCATGAATGTTTTTTTATAACCTTTCATTGTTCTTCTCATCTTCACTTGTCTCTGATTCTTTGTATTTTATAGCCAGTTGTTTTCTGTCTGATGAATGATAGTTGTTTGTGGAGTAGAGCGTTATGTTGAGGTGCATTTGAAATCTCCGAACAGGATATTGTGGTAGGTATGTGTTAAGTTGAACGTAATGATTATGTCCTCCATTGTTTGACTTTCTCTGTGCATTCTGATTCAATCATCCAATCTCCTATTTCATACTTGAAGTATATGTTAAACGAAGTTTTATAATAATAATAAGTGAAACCATAATGAATAAATAATATTAAAGCACATTCGGATTAATCGTTGTGAGTTTGTTGCATTTTGGCTTTTGACAGAGCATCACTCAAGTGTACTTTGGTCTCACTCGAGTGCACCTTCAATTCTTCACTACTCCCTTGCTTATGTGTAATACTTCCTAGTGATTTTGAGAGAGTGCATTTTCTCACTTGCGAGTATTGAGAGCTCTCACTTGAGTACATCTTGTCTAACTCGAGTGAATATGAATTTTGCACTATAAAACCATATCTCTAGATAACACTTGCAGCATATTTTTCTAGAGTGTGATTTTACACTTGCAAGTTATGTGCGGCCTCACTCGAGTGATGGTTTCTCACTTGAGTACATAACTATTTTTGATTTTTAAGCTTCACTTATGGATAACACTCGCACCAAGATTTCCAAAAGTGAGATTTTGTACTGGCGAGTGTTGTGGGGCCTCACTCAAGTAACAATCTCTTACTAGTGCACCACTGATTCTTTGATTCTGAACAGCCTTTTGCTCAACACTTCCACCATAATCAGAAGAAGTGTGTTTTCTCACTCATGAGTATTTGGTTCCTCACTGATTGCCAAGGTCGTCACCCGAGTGCACTTTCCACTTTTAGCTCTTCCTTGCTCTCGGACAAGCACTCCCTATCTTGAGAGGCATTATACTCGAGTAAGCTTAAGGCCCTCACTCGAGTATTGGGTCAGTGCTCGAGTGCAATGTTTACTTTCTGTTTCTGACTTTGCTCTCTGACAATAACTTTCAAGAGTGTGCCTTCATGCCCGTGTGTAAATCTAGTCATCACTCGAGTACAATGCCTCTCACTGAGTATTGTTGAAAAATCTCTGAACTCAGGAGCTCTCTGTAAAACACTTTCAGGCTAATACTTGCTAGACTAAAGTGTAAATTGGATTCTTACTCGAGTGCATCAGTTAAAATCATAGCATTATCCTATGAACTTTGTGAAATGCATTTGGTAACATTTTGAATCAATGTTTATACTTTCAAAACATGAGTTTCTTACCAAAACACATAATCACCTTTTGTTATCATCAAAACTTGGATTCTAACATTCTCCTCCTTTTTGATGATGACAAGACCTTTGTAATGGATTTAAAGACTTAATTGGATTGAAAATTTTTGAAAACACTTTCAAAATTTCCAAATGCATATTCACTAAAGTTGAGTCATTTTTCAGATTTTTACACTTTACTTCAAAAACTTCCTACAATGCTTCTAATGTACACTTAAGGCAATGATAAGTCATAATACCATAAGGATTGAACAGAAAGCTTAAGAAACATGAAAGTAGCCACATAAACTTGTAAAGTACATTGGCAAATTTAAAAACAATGTTAAGTTGAAAATAAAAAACTACCCATATTCAACCCAAATACACCCATATAAACCTAAAAACCATAAAAACCAGCAAAAACACCAAAAGCTCAAAATAAACTCCCCCTTAAGCTAGTCTTATCCCACATCAGTCAAAATAATAAATAGCAACATCTCAAAATAAATCACATGTTCTTCTCGCCCATTTTGTCAGCATCAAAAGGGGCTGAGGGAAGGTGATGTCTGATATCTGAGGCAGAATATACACCACCATGGGGGTAGATGGATCAATAGGATTAGGCTCAAATAGTAGAGATGAGGGATGAGGAGCAGAGGCTTTAGGCTAGGATGGTTGATCAACTGTGATATTGATAGAGGTGACAGTCTTAAGATTAATGTAGGTAAAGAGTATATGGGTCTGTCTCTGGGAAGGTGAAATGGTGGTAGGTGTAGAAACTAGAGGTATATCAAGTCGAGGAGCAGGAAGATGTATATGCAAATAAGTCTCCAACTCAGTAATCCTCCTCGACTGATTTCTTGAGCTTTGAACATCGAATCAAAGTTGGTATTTTCCTTGTCTACCAACTTGGTGACTTGAAATTCCATCTTGTCAATCAGTTTTGCATACTCATTTAACAATTCTTATTTCAAGACAACCACTGCTTGATTGATCACATTGGTCAGATATGCATGGAGTGAAGTACTATAGAATGATAGAGGTAAAGATGGACCTTGTGCAGACGATTGAGTCTCATTACCTCTTGATGGTGTGGCTTCTCTCTGTGATATAGCCTTTGTCTTACTAATTGGAAGAGCGATGCCCATATATGTCAATTGAGTACGACCAAACCTCAAAATTCTTACCCTTTCGGTTCCATCCAAGTACCAAACTTTGTTGTGCCTAAGAATGGGAGAGACTAGTTGGGGATATGGTATTGTGGTGTTTCTGGATGAAGAAAATTGAAATCTCCTTATCTCATTAAAAATTAATTCACCAACATCCGTTTGTTGGCCAGCTAGAAAGGATGCCAACAAGTAGTAATCCCTCTGGGAAAAATGAGTAAATTTTTTGGACTTGTTGATCATACTTCAAGTATAGATATAATGAAAGGCTTGGTAAGAGTTAGGCATATCAATAGGTTTGAACATGAGGGGTCCAACTGGGTCATCAAGTCTTAATCTCTAGACGGCATCATTGGCTGATAAAGAGGGAGGATTGCTAGGAGGAGCTACATAGCCAAGAATTTGGTTAATGATAGAGGGGGAAAGCATAATGTGTTGGCCTCTAATATTAGTGGATATACCTTCCTCTATCATCTCTAGACATAGTGTTGCGCACATTCATATTGCAATAAAATGTTCGTACAACATGTTAGGATCAGTAGGCACAGAGAAAGAATTTTTAAAGATTTTTTACCAATCCTAATCGAGGATCTATTAATAGCATTTAAATCGAGTTAGAAGGATTCATACATTTTGATGATTCAGAGTTTTCACGATCTCTAGGAGCCAACATGTTAGGTCCTCTCCCTCTACCGGTATCCACACGAATGCTCTCCAACCGAGACTGCGTGCTAGCGCCTCTAATGTCTCCTAGGGTTTCACTTGCAGCTCTCAATTCTCATGTGCGTATCAATATATCTGCTTTATCAAGTTTATAACCTATAAGGGCTATTTTCAAATTTTAAAATTAATCATCATTAATTTTGAAATTAATTAAAAATTAATTATCTTGATGAGCTAATTAAATAAATTCAGTTTAAATAAATCTGTCCAACAGTTTTAATTTATCCTATATATTTAATCCAAATAAAGAGCCATTAGATTTAATTTATCTTCATAAATTAAATCTGAGATACTATATCTCTATCATGTTAGTTATTAAATTTAATATATCTTAATAAATTAAATTTAAAACTAACACAATATAATAATATCATATAATATATATACATATATATATATAATATATATCTATATAATATTATTAATGAATTTTATATTATATATATATATATATATAAATATAAAATTTGTCCACCCTAAATTAAACATTATCTCGTGTTGGGCCATTCTTGTGTGCGTCCCTATAGGCCCATATGAAGTTGACAGTGGGCTAATAACAATACTAACCCAAAAGTCGCAAGCAGCCTCTAGCAAGACATTACGACTACCTAATTCATACGAGGATCGTTGTCACGATGCAACCTGTCATACAACCATGTCACGTCCCTTTTGTCACACGATATATCGATCAAGGATAAGGCATGGATAATGTCATCCTCTTGTTCCTGATCATTACTTTCTCGATTCTTGAGTAGCCTGATAATAGAGACAGAAACTCCTTTCATCATAGTATGGCCATACATTTCTCAGACTCACTCATCGAGGGGCCCAGTAATATCTCTCTACTAATGTGAGGGACAAATTCCATCTTGATCATTCATATTCCTCTGCATGAAAAACCACCAATCCCGATCGTAGCCTTTATTATTACCCAGTCAAAAGTAACTTTTGACTAGTTCAAAGCTTAGCAACTCTCATGTAGAAATCCATGATGACCTCAGGTCTAAGGGCATTGTGACGTGGTTATACATGAGAAAAGCTTATGACTTGATCCATGTAGCTTTCTCATAGTGGGTTGGTCCAGCACCTTGTACTCTTCCAAGTGCCTAAGACTTTGATTCGTATCTCCATATCTTATCAAAGTCATATTGATCTTGTTTCATCTATGCTCCCGCATAGATGACCGACCAGGGACATTTTAGGACAATCTTTATGAATTATCCAAGGATACAATTATCACAGTTAACATGCAAATAATATGATAACAGAATGGAGAAATTTCATTAAAATAATAATATTCAAAGTACAATGATTGGCCCTTAGAGCACAATTTCCAGCACAACAGTAAGGGAATATGAAAGGTGTACACTCAACCAGGGATCATAAAATCAAAGGAAAGGTTAGAAATCCAGGCTACAATTTTTACTCAGATAGTCTAAATCTACATAAACCATAGGACAGAAGCTTCTATGTGCAAACTCAGAATTATATACCTTTTGGTTAAATGGCTTCAGTTCCTAAGTGTTGAAGCCTTCTAAAGGAATTGTGTCTTGTTCTTCTTCCTTTAGAGTCTGTGAAGTAGAAGGCATTGTGAACCAGTATGATTCGACTGGGCAATATGATGAGAGCCCGATACATCCGCTTGGGAGGCAATCTTGCCAACCAAGGCATCCAATTTGGATTTCTCCATTGCTTCCCGAAGTTGCAGGTTGAAGGAATTATCAAAAGAGGACTCTTAAGGTTCCTGTATGGCCATCTTCTTTCCTCTTCGCTTCACTTTAAACTGTGACTTTGATCGTGTCACAATTGGGTCTTTGAATGCTACCCCCTTTGTTTTCTTCAGTGGAGGTTGAACTTCTTTGGCTAACTTAGGCTTAGGATGCTTCTTCTTAGCTGGGGTTGCCTTTTTCTTAGTTGCTTTGGGCTTTGGGAAAGGTGAAGGAGTCAGAGTTGGTATAGGAGTCGGAGTTAGAGTTGGAGTCAGGGTTGCCGATTCACTAGCACAGAGTAAGGAGGTGAAGGAGTAGGCAACTTCTGGGAGACTTGAGGAATCTTTGTTCTAACCATTTTGAATAATTCAGAAAAAGATTAGGAATCAAGGATTTTGGGAAGACTTCAAGAATGATTTTTGGATGTTTTGCTTCGATTAGGGTAAGAATGGGAGATTTATAAAGAGTAATCTAACCTTTTGGAGGTGATTGAAGGGTTGCAACTGAAAATTGAAGAGATTGGAGACATTTAATCGGTGGGTAATGACCGGAGGTAAAGAGGTATGGCTGTAGAGTGAGAAGACAGTTTCGAGTGAGAGAAAGAGGTATGACGGTTTGAACTGTCGTGAGTATGATATAAGTAATGACACTCGAGTGATAACCCTAAGCACTCGAGTGTTCATACTTATGCACTCAAGTCACCTATTTTTGTGCTCGAATGAGACTGAAAAGAATTCTAGAAACCTTGAAAATGCTTACCTGATTTTAGTGTACTTTGTTGTAATCTTCATCTTTGTACTTAAGACCTCCAAGATCACTTGAGACAAACCATGCTTTGAGGCTGATTTATGAATTTGTGCCTGATACACTTGAGAGTTCTTTCCTTACTCTCAAGTGTGTTCTTCCTACACTCGAGTGACTAATTCCTTCACTTGAGTAAGAGCCATCCTACCCGTTGGATTTAAGAAAGCTCTTATTACTTTTATCTCCTCTGTTAACCACTGTTTTGTAAGCTAAAACTAGAGCATATGATATAGTCCCATACTCAAGAGTTCATCCTTGACTCGAGTACTAAGGTGCCTTGCACTTGAGTGACCCATCCAGTACTATAGTGATAGCTCTACAAAACAAATTTCTACATACTTCGATGCCTAAGTCAGTATGGTTATCATCAAAACTCATATTAAACATAATAATTAACAAGAAAAACTTACAGCTCATTAGGATTAACCATTCCTAATTCTCTTCATATATATAAGAATTGATCTTTAGCTATTGGCTTTGTGAATAAGTTAGCGATTTGAAGATGAGTAGGAATGAATTCAACTTTGACATCCTTCTGTTGTATATGATCACTTATGAAGTGATATCGGATATTTATGTTCTTGGTTCTTGAATGTTGTACAGGATTCTTAGCTAGACTAATAGTGCTTGTGTTGTCGCAATAGATAGGTATCTCTTTCAAGTATATTCTCAAGTGTTGAAGTTGTTGCTTTAACCATAGTACTTGAGAACAACAACTTGCTGTAGCTATATATTCAGCTTTAGTAGAAGACAATGAAACTGTGTTCTGCTTCTTACTGAACCAAGATACCAGGGATCCTCCAAGAAATTGACATTGTCCACTGGTACTTTTCCTATCAATTTGTATCCTCCATGATCTGAGTCTGAATAGGCTATCAAATATTCATTTCCTCCTTTAGGATACCATAGGCCAAGTTTTACAGTGTCTCTTAGGTACTTGAAAATTCTTTTTACTATTTTTGCATGTGATACCTTAGGAGCATATTGGTATCTTGCGCACATCCCTACACTGAATTATATATCTAGCCTGCTTGCTGTTAGATACAATAATGAACCAATCATTCCTCTATATTTGGTGATATTGAAATCAGGGCCTTTCATGTTAGCATCTAACAATGTGGTAGAGCTTATTAGCGTATCAGCTCCATTAGCATTTTCCATACCATATTTCTTAAACAACTCCTTCAAATATTTAGTTTGAGATATAAATATCCCTTTCCTCCATTACTTGATTTGAAGGCCAAGAAAAAAGTTTAACTCTCCCATCATGGACATTTCAAATTCTCCCTACATAAGCTTAGAAAACTCTTGACAGAGAGATTAGTAAGTAGCTCCAAAGATTATATCATCTATATATATTTGAACTATTAGAAGATCATTTTTGTTATGTTTGATGAAGAGTGTTGTATCTACTTTTCCTCTGACAAATTTTTGATCAAGAAGAAATTTACTTAATCTTTCGTAGCAAGCTCTGGGTGCTGGTTTTAAACCGTATAAAGCTTTCTTGAGTTTGAAAACATGCTCAGGTTTTGTGTCATCTTCAAAACTAGGAGGTTGTTCTACATATACTTCCTCCATGATATAACCATTTAGAAAAGCACTCTTTATATCCATTTGATAAAGTTTAAAACCTTTAATGCATGTAAAGGCTAAGATTACTCGTATGGCTTCCAATCTTGCAACTGAAGCATATGTTTCCTCTTAATCAATACCTTCTTCTTGATTATAGCCTTTAGCAACTAACCTAGCCTTGTTTCTCACAATGATTGATGATTTGTCAAGTTTGTTTTTGCAAACCTATTTCTATGACTGAGTGGCCTTTTGGTCGAGGTACCAAATCCCAAACTTGATTTCTTTGAAATTGATTCAACTCTTCTTGCATAACAATCACACAATCATTGTCAGAAAGTGCTTCTTCGACATTGGAAGGTTCAATCTCAAAAATAAATTTAGAAAATGTTACTTCATTAAGAATTCTATTTCTGGCTTTGAAACCTTCTTGAATATCTTCAATTACTTGATCAATTGGATGATCTTTAATATGTCTCCATGCTTTTGGTTTAGCATGATCATCAACACTTTTCTCCTTTAGAAGATCATTTGTTTCAAAATCAATCTAATTTGAAATAGTTTTGTTTTTCTTTGTCAAATCCATTTTTTCGTCATCAAAGACTTTGTCTGAAAATCAAATTCATCAAACACAACATGAATGGATTCTTCAACAGTACATGTTATTTTATTGACAACTCTATATGCTTCACTTCTATTAGAATAACATAGAAATAAACCTTCATCAGACTTTGAATCAAATTTACCGAATCTTTCTTTACCATTATTGTGAATGAACCACTTGCATCAAAGATGTGTAGATGAGCAAGATTTGGCTTTCTCCCTTTGTAGAGTTTGTATGGTGTCTTTCTAAGTAACTTACGAATGTATGCTCGATTTGAAATATAGCATGCAGTACTTATTGCATCCGCCTATAACACTTATGACATCTCCTTCTCATTAAGCATTACCCTTGCCATTTCTGAGAGGACTCTGTAATACTACTCCATTCTGTTGAGGTGTTCTAGGTGCAGAGAAGTTGTGATCTATCCCCTGGTTATTACAGAAGTTTTCAAAGAGTTGATTATCTAATTCTCCTCCATGGTCTGTCCTGATAGATACAATAGAAATACCTTTCTCATTTTGGACATTCTTGGCAAACGTAATAAATTCAAGAAAAGTTTCATCTTTTGAATTAATGAATATGGTCTAAGTAAATCTAGTAAAATCATCAACAATTACTAAAGTGTATAGATTTCATCCAAAACTTTTTTTTCTAGCTGGACCTACCAAATCCATTTGAAGTAATTGTAAAGGTTTTGATGTTGAAATCTCATTCTTTGTTTTAAAAGCAGATTTAGTTTCTTTTCCTTTTTGACAAGCATCACAAACCATGCCATCTAATCAGTTTGTCAAGTTGATTCATATTGACATGAGCTAGATGCTTATGCCATAACCAACTCTCCTCTGATTTGCTAAAAAAACAATTTTCAGAAGAATTTGAACTTAAGTTATAGTATAGTAATTACTGTCCTATTGAGCTTGGATCTTTGTTTTGATTGATTCTTCGTTAAATGATAGATCCTTCTTGTTTACTATCAAGCATTCCTCTAAATAAAAAATTACCCAGTTATCTTTGTCAGTGCTTTGACTTACACTTAGGAGGTTGTGGCATAATCCTTCAACATAGTATACATCATTGATCTGAACACCATCGGATTTTCCCACTTTACCAATTCTAGCAATATGTCTAGATTAGTTACCTCCAGAGGTTACTTTTCCTCCTTCTATAGTTTCCAGCACGGTGAACTTATCTCTGTCACCAGTCATATGTCTCGAGCATCCACTATCAATATACGACTTGTTTGCCCATGATGCTTTGAGACATACCTAGTAATTCATTTATACATACCAATGATCTTGCCCTTACTAAAATGTCATAATGAAGTACAATGACCTTTTCTATTGTAGTAATTACATGATGCCAATGGATTTGAAGCATGCATAGAATTTTTAAAGTACTTAAGATATACCTTACCACCTTTCTTCTTTCCTCTGTTTTTATTCTAAGCCAAGTTATATCCAATTCCAAATTTATCATGAATGACTCTTTGTAATTAGAGTATTAACTGTATTTTCTTTGATTCCATATGTATCTTTGTGAGTGATTTCAAGTGCATCCCACATTTCTTTGGTTGTTGGTAATGTACAAATACAAAAATATTCCTTCTGACTAAGAGCACTCTATATCATTAGAATTGCTTTACTATTTAATGTTACTAACCTCTTGTCATCGTCGTCAAATTCCTCTGGGCTCTTCTTTATGACTCTATCTTTGATTTTCTTTATCGGAACATAATCACTGTCTTGTATAACATTCCATAAACCATATTCATTACCCATTACAAACACTCTGAACTTAGCTTTCCAGAACAAAACATATTCTCCAGTGAAACCCAGAGGTTTAGTGATTGAAGCTCCGATTGGAAGAATGTTCTCACCCATTGTTGTCATTTATTGGATCCCTCTCAAGCAGTTAGGCTCTTCGGAGAAGACATCGCTCCGATACCAAATGAAAGAGGCAAGCTTCACCCAAGAGAGGGTGAATTAGGTGATGTGATAAATTTTTTACTATTTACGGTGATATGAAAATGATTGTAGACTGAGTGGAGTTGAGAAGATTGGCACACAGAGAGTTATACTGGTTTGTCCTAAAACCCAGGCATATATCCAGTCCTCAGAGATCAAGTTCTATTGATATTTTCACTATTCTTCCAAGATTCAGTGGGCTCTCAAAATGCAATAAGATAGCAACCATCCTTGAATGGACTATAATCAGAAATATCCTAATACCTAGAATTTTCTCTCCCCCATACAACAAGTTTTTTGTGCAGAAACAAACCTATGACTTTTCTCTCTTGCATATGAGCAGAAAGTCTTCCTAGGAATTCTCTCAACTGCTTCTCTTATAAGGATAACTACCCTCTCAAGGTCCCTTTACCTTGAGATTAAAATGGAAATATAGTTTTGAAGTATATACAAACTCTCTCACATAGTGGAAATGATAAACACTGAAGTACAATTGATTGCAAAGAAAGATATGAAAACTGAGACTCATGAATGTTTGCTGTAAGTTTTCATGTGTTGTTCTCATCTTCACTTGTCTCTAATTTTCTGTATTTTATAGCCAGTTGTTTTCTGTCCGTTGAATAATAGCTATTTAAGGAGTGGAGCGTTATGTTGAGGAGTGTTTGAAATCTCTACATAGGAATCATGGTAGGTACATGTTTAGTTGAATGTAATGATTATGTCCGCCGTTGTTTGAATTTCTCTATGTATTTTGATTCAATCATACAATCTCATATTTCACACTTGAAGTATATGTTAAATGAAGTTTTATAATAATAATAAGTGAAAACAGAATGAATAAATAATATTAAACCATGTTCAGATTGATCGCTTGGAGTCTATTGCGTTTTGGCTTCTGACAAAGCATTACACAGTGCACCTTCAATTCTTCACTACTTCCCTTGCTTTTGTGTAACACTTCCTAGTGATTTTGAGAGAGTACATTTTATCACTTGCGAGTGTTGAGAGCTCTCACTCAAGTACATCTTGTTTGACTCGAGTGAATATGAACTTTACACTATGAAACCATATCTCTAGATAACACTTGCAGCATATTTTTCAAGAGTATGATTTTGTACTTGCAAGTGATGTGGGGGCTCACTCGAGTGATGGTTTCTCACTCGAGTACATCACTGTTTTAAGTTTCAGGCTTTGCTTTTGGATAACACTCGCACTAAGATTTGCAAGAGTGAGGTTTTGCATTGGTGAGTGTTGTAGGGCCTCACTCCAGTGACAATCTCTCATCGAGTGCACTAGTGATTCTTTGCTTCTGGACAACCTTTTGCTCAACACTTGCACTAAAATCAGAAGAAGTGTGTTTTATCACTCACGAGTATTTGGTTCCTCACTCGAGTGCCAAGGACGTCACACCAGTGCACTTTCCACGTCTGGCTCTTCCTTGCTCTTGGACAAGCACTTCCTGTA
Organism: Inga oerstediana; assembly: GCA_963210345.1. Classification (NCBI taxonomy): domain Eukaryota; kingdom Viridiplantae; phylum Streptophyta; class Magnoliopsida; order Fabales; family Fabaceae; genus Inga; species Inga oerstediana. The sequence continues at coordinate 35,232,429 of OY723406.1, forward strand.
CCATGCTTGCAGGACTTGAGTGAGCTTGAGGCCCTCACTCGAGTATTGGGTTAGTACTCGAGTACAACATTTACTTTATATTTCTGACTTTGCTCTTTGCCAAGAACTTTTAAGAGTGTGCCTTCATGCCCGAGTGCAAATCTAGCCATCACTTTAGTACAATGCCACTCATTCGAGCACTGCTGAAAAATCTCTGAACTCGAGAGCTCTCTGTAAAACACTTTCAGGCTAACACTTACTAGACTGGAGTGCAAATTGGATTCTTTCTTGAGTACTAGCTTCATCACTCGATTTCAATAGTTAAAATCATTGTATTATCCTATGAACTTTGTGAAATATATTTGGTAACATTTTGAATCAATGTTTATACTTTTAAAACATGTGTTTCTTACCAAAACTCATAATCAGCTTTTGTTATCATCAAAACTTGAATTCTAAAAATATGTAGTTTATTTTTGGTTATTTTGTATAAAGTTGTAAATATTATCGAATCCTACACTGATGATTCTTGTTTGTAAACAAATGCTTTTATCAGTATATTTGTACTTTTTCTGTATGCTTGTGGAACTATACCTTACTACTATGCACATATTGAAATGTAAATGGGTGTTGACATTTTTGGTATTATAGCATTAAAGCGGTTTTGGCATGATCAGAATGGTATATTGATATGGTATTGTTTGCATGGTGACAGGAAGTCATGACTAACTGGAGTTTGAGTAATTTGAGCAGGTCATATGAGGATCAGAGTCATCGATTAACTAACGGCTGCCTGAGGAGAGGATCCCATATGCGCAGCTATTTTTTGAGTATATCGTTCTGATGGGTCCCCATAAGAGACGGACGGAGAGGAAGCGTGTGCTTGCACGACCAATTTATGGACCTAAACTGAGGCCAGTATTGCCAGGGCTATCACAGGTCTGGGAGAAAGGGTGGGAATCAGAGTAGGATCTAGAGGAGTACTAAGAGGACGAGCCAAGTGACTATGAGTCCTGGGCAGATACAATAGTAGTAGATTATGACCTACAACTAGACATAGAGTTGTAGGAGTATATTAAAGGCCGATATTGTATAGCACTCTGAGCCCAGGCCACACTAGTTGGACAGTATCTCGTGTTCCTGATCAGCGACCAATCTTTGTATGAGATTTGGGAGCAGTTGGTGGTGGAGTTACTTGATGAGTTCGGGGTGTATACGACGATGAATTTCTTCCCAGAATCCGCCTACTAGATCTGGCAGAAGATCAACATTGTAGAGTGGGGGCTTAAATGGGAACATCTATGAGTTTTTGGCACATATGACTGACCTGGTGCAGAAATTTATGTACGATGATTAATGTGGGATCAAGGTGGTATATTTTGGTGGCTGGAGGTAGTTGGCACGTATTTTGAGTCAAGGGCAGTCATGTGGAACTGATGGACAGAAGAATATAAAGCCAGAGTTAGTGTTTTGGGAGGGTACATAGAAAGTTAATCGTGCTCGACCTAAGGAAATCCTAGAATGGATAATCCCCTAGGAAATGCATGCAATGTAAATGTAAAAGGATACGTTTGTCATATATAGTAGTTTATAAGTCGTGTGATGTTTCTAGTGTTCTGTAACTACTATAAATATCTTATATATGTTGTATTTAGCTTATCTGTGTATCCAAATTATTATGAAATGATGAAAATGCCCTTGCCCTTATATGGATTTCATTTCTGCTATATTTTTCATGTAGTGTGAATTATATGGATAGAAGCAACAAGAGGAAGAGGTCGAGGCTGAGGTATAGGTCACAGAAGAGGTAGAGCTGGAAGTAATCATGAGGAATATCCGGGTGCAAGACCTGATCCATTCCAACAACAAATATTAGGTATGCTGATGCAGCAGCAAGCTACTATGAATAAACTCAGAAAAGAATTGAGGGTGGTACAACTTAGGCAAGATCGCCTAGAGGAGTTTGTTAGAGGGAACGGTTACGAAGAACCACCTAAGGGACTTCAACCTGAGGATATCTTACTGGAGCCCGAAGCAGACATCTAAACCTAGGTAGGTAGGTTCAGTAAACAACAACCTCCTATCTTTCAGGGGAAGTTCGACCCACAGTTAGCAGAGGATTGGATGTCACGTCTAAAGAAAATTTGTAACATCCTGTTATGCCCCGATGAGATTAAAGTTTTGCTAGCCATCTATAAGTTGGAAGGTCACACAGACAAGTGGTGGAAGGGTACTGAGCTTACCCTGAGGAGAAGGAATATTCTAATCACCTGCACAGTTCAACAAGAAATATTTTCCCACATCCATTAGACGTCAAAAAGAGAAGGAATTTCTCAATATTCAATAGCAAGACCAGGAGAGGTTTGATGATTACAAGGCACGATATATTCGCTTATCTCAGTATTCGACATACCTCAAGCTCCATGATGATTAAGAATAAAGTGATGATATGATGATTGAGGGGTTAAGGCCAGAACTGAAAGAGAAATTAATATCCAGACGTTATATTGAATTCAACAAAGCTGTTGAAGAATGCCGAGTAGTTGAGGAAAATATGTTTAGGTTGACTACTAGAAACACCAATAAAGGTATATCTGGAGCTGGTAGTTCATCACAGAAATAAAAGGATCAAGGCAGACTTTTTAGGGGTGATAACAAAAGATAGAGCCAGATGGGAGGTCGTGGAGGCCAGGGCTTCTCTGGAACTAGAACATATTGGCACTACCATAAAGCATTTCATCCTGGTAAAATTTGCAATGGTGCTCCATTGAGACAAGATCCTAATAGACCAACTACCTGCTTTATATGTGGTAAGTTTCCATTGATTGCCCACAGAAGCATAAACCAGAGGATTCAAGGTCCGAGGTTCCAAGCAGGGTTTATACGTTGACACAGGAAGAAGCCATAAAATATTCAGAACTAATACAAGGTATGATTTCTCTTAATGTCAATTTAGTGTATGTCATGTGTGATTCGTGTTCTAGCCATTCATTCATTGCATATGACTGTGTGAGGCGGTAGAATTTAAATATGCATGAATTCTCATATGATCTAGTTGTGTCTACACCCATGGGCACTCAAATTATTACTGCTGATATTTGTCCAAATTGGGTAGTAAATGCCAAGGGGCATAAATCGGCCGTAGACCTGATCAGTTTGCCATTGCAAGGGTTAGAGGTGATTTTAGGAATTGATTAGTTGACTGGGAATAATATATTGTTGGACTGCAAAGAGAATAGGGTTATATATCCGAACTCGCAGCTGCATGCTGGCATTAAAATTAATTTGAATATTCTCTCCACAGCTAAGGTTGAGAGATGTTTATAGAAAGGTTGTCAGGGGTACATGGTGTTTTGCATAATACAATCAGAGGCTAGTGTAGCCTTGGAGAGTATCCTTGTAGTGAACGAGTTTCCTGATGTGTTTCTGGAGGATATCGATGGATTACTTCCAGATAGGTTAGTGGAGTTCTCAATTGATCTTAGGCCTAAAGCAGGTCTATTATCTAAAGCTCCATACATAATGGCTATGAGCAAAATGGCAGAACTAAAGAAATAGATTGAGGAGCTAATTGAGAAGGGTTCATTTGACCCAGTGTCTCACCATAGGGTGCTCCTGTGATTTTTGTCAGGAAGAAAGATGGGAACCTATGTCTCTGCATTGATTATCGAGAGTTGAACAAGGTGACCATCAAGAACATGTATCCACTCCCTAGAATCAATGATTTACTCGATCAGTTATCTGGTTCCTATGTATTCTCAAAGATCGATCTGCGATCGGGATACGACCAATTAAAATTAAAGCAGAGGATGTGTTGAAAACTACTTTCAGGACCAGATATGGCTACTACGAGTTTCTTGTGATACCTTTTGGACTAACTAATTTACGTGTTGTGTTCATGGACTACATGAATCGAATATTTTGTCCATACTTGAACCAATTCGTAGTAGTCTTCTTTGATGATATTTTGGTATACTCAGGGAGTAAGGCCGAACATGAGCAACATTTGAGAATAATATTGAACATATTGAGGGATAATAAACTTTATGCCAAGCTAAGAAAATGTGAATTTTGTCTTTCAGAGGTAAAGTTTCTAGGCCATGTTGTCTCAGCAAGGGGTATTTGTTGATCCTAGCAAAGTGGAAGCAGTACTGAGCTAGAAGAGGCTAGAAACTATATGTGAAGTAGGTAGTTTTTTGGGTCTAGGTAGGTATTATAGAAGATTCATTCAGAATTTCTCCAAAATTGCAATGCTATTGATGAAATTGACACGGAAAGCTCAACCTTTTGTATGGGATGAGAACTATTAGAAGAGCTTTATGGATTTGAAGCAAAGGTTAACAACAACACCAATGATGATGATCCCAGATCCACAGTTTATGTTTGTTGTGTATACAGACTCTAGTAGGCATGGATTGGGATATGTGTTGATACAGCATGGCCAAGTGGTGACATACACATCTCGTTAGTTGAAACCTCAAGAATTGAGTTGTCCCACTCACGATCTTGAGTTGGCAGAAATTGTATTTGCTCTGAAAATCTAGAGAAACTATCTCTATGGTGCGACTGTAGAGTTATACTATGACCACAAGAGCTTGAAGTAGGTATGATAAAAAAGAGCTCAATATGAGACAACGCATGTGAATGGAGTTGCTAAAAGATTACAATTTCAAAATCAAATATCATCCCAGAAAGGCTAATGTCATTGCTGACTCATTAAGCCAGAAATCTGTGCAAGTGGTAGCCATGATGATCCATGAGCTTAAACTTTGTAATCTGCCAAATAAAACTTTGATGAGTAGTGATATTAGCCAAGTATACAATGATCTGAGAGTAGCCATTGAAGAAGCACAGTTTCTAGATAGACGAGCTTTATCTATTAGAGATATGATTGCTTAAGGTGAAACATAGGAATATGACTTGTCACCCAGCCAACTAGTCAAGTACAAGAAGCGGATTTATGTTATATCGCAACTAGAAGTGAAACAAAAAAATCCTGGAGGAGACACAAAAGAGTAAGTATACTCTACGTCCAAGGGCTACAAAATTATACCTTGACTTGAAGTCCTAATATTGGTGGCCAGGGATGAAAAGAGAGGTGATTAAGTTCGTCGCTTGCTGTCTAACAGATTAAAAAGTGAAAGTTGAACATTAGCAAACATTAGGGCTTCTGCAAAACCCTAAGATTCCTGAGTGGAAGTAGGAAAGCGTTACTATGGATTTCATGATAACGTTACCCAAGGTCAGAAACAACGACACAATGTGGGTAATAGTTGATAGATTTATAAAAACAGCCCACTTCTTGCCTATTACTGTCTACATTCTCCTGATAAACTGGCAGAAATCTATATTAAAGAGATTGAGAGGTTACATGGTACTCCAAAGAACATTATCTTGAATAGAGATCCTCGGTTTACTTTTAAGTTTTGGAAGGCGGTTCATTAAGCTTTAGGTACTAAGCTCTGATTCAGCATGGCATATCTGTTAGAATCGGCAGGCACAGCGGAAGAATTTTAAAATTTTCACCGTTCCTAATCGAGGATCTATCAACGGCGTTTAAACCAAGTTGGAAGGATTCATACCTTTTGATGATTCAGGGTTTTCACGATCTCTAAGAGCCAACACGTCAGGTCCGCTCCCTCTACCAGTATCCACACGAATGCTCTCCAACCGAGATTGCGTGCTAGCGCCTCTAATGTCTCCTAGGGTTTCCCTTGCGGCTCTCAATTCTCATGTGTATTTCAGTATATCTGCTCTATCAAGTTTATAACCTATGAGGGCTATTTTTTTTAAAATTTCAAAATTAATTAACTATTAATTATCTTGATGAGCTAATTAAATAAATTCAGTTTAAATTAAATCTGTCCAATAGTTTTAATTTAACCTATTTATTTAATCCAAATAAAGAGCCATTAGATTTATGTTATCTTCATAAATTAAATCTGAGATACCATATCTCTATCATGTTAGTTATTAGATTTAATTTATCTTAATAAATTAAATTTAAAACTAACACAATATAATAATATAATATAATATACATATACATATATATATATAATATGTATTTCAAAAATACATATCTATATAATATTATTAAGGAATTTTTTTTTATTACATATATACATATATATATATAAGTATAAAATTCGTCCATCCTAATTAAACATTATCTCGTGTTGGGCCATTCTTGTGTACGACCCTGTAGGCCCATATGAAGTTGGCAGTGGGCCAATAACTGTATTAACCCACAAGTCGCAAACGGCCTCTAGCAAGATATCACGACTACCCCATTCATATGAGGATCGTTAACACGATGCAACCTATCATACAACCATGTCACGTCCCTTTTATCACACGATATATCGATCAACGATGAGGCATGGATAATGTCATCCTCTTATTCCTGACTATTACTTTCTCGATTCCTGAGTAGTTTGACAATAGAAATGGAAACTCCTTTCCATTGTAGTATGGTCATACATTTCTCAGACTTACTCATCGAGGGGTCCCAGTAATATCTCTCTACTAATGTGAGGGACAAATTCCATCTTGATCATTCATATTCCTCTGCATGAAAAACCACCAATCTCGATTGTAGCCTTTATCATCACCCGGTCAAAGGTGACTTTTGACTAGTTCAAAGCTTAGCAACTCTCATGTAGGAATCCATGATGACCTCAGGTCAAAGGGCATTGTGACATGGTTATACATGAGAAAAGCTTATGACTTGATCCATATAGCTTTCTCATAGTGGGTCGGTCCAGCACCTTGTACTCTTACAAGTGCCTAAAACTTTGATTCGTATCTCCATATCTTATCTAAGTCATACTGATTTTGTTTCATCTCTGCTCCCGTATAGATGACCGACCAGGGACATTTTAGGACAATCTTTATGAATTATCGAAGGATACAATTATCACAGTTAACATGCAAATAATATGATAACATAATGGAGAAATTTCATCAAATTAATAATGTTTAAAGTACAATGATTGGCCCTTTGGGCACAATTTCCAACATCCTCCCACTTGCCCTAGGTACAATCATTAATTTGCATAATTCCCATTGTCCTAACATGACGCTCATGTTGTGCCTGTGCAAGTGGCTTAGTAAGAGGATCAATAACATTATATTCTCCGCTACTTTGCATATCTTTATATCACCTATATCATTGATTTCTCTAATAAGATGAAATCGCCTGAGTATATGCTTGGTCCTTTGATGTGACCTAGGCTCTTTGGCCTGTGCAATAGCACCACTATTATCATAGAACAAATCTATTAGATTTGAAATGGTAGGCACCACCCCTAGTTCAGTAATGAACATTCTGATCCAAACGGCTTCCTTAGCTGCATTCGATGCTGCTATATACTCAGCTTCTGTTGCAGAATCTGCTACAGTGCTCTACTTGGAGCTCTTCTAGGTTACTGCTCCACCATTCAGGAGGAATACATATCCAGATTGCGATTTAAGGTCATCTTGGTCAATCTGGAATCTTGCATCTGTGTAACCGGTTACGCAGAGCTCATCATCCAATCCACCATAGACCAAAAATAAGTTCTTAGTCCTTCTTAAGTACTTTAGGATATTCTTGACGGTAGTCCAATGACCCTCACCAGGATCTTGTTGGTATCTGCTGGTTATACTTAAGTCAAATGAGACATCCGGTAGAGTACATAACATGGCATACATGATGGATCAAATGGCCGAGGCATATGGAACCTTACTCATGCGATCTCGCTGATCAGGTGTACTAGGACACAGATCCTTGCTAAGATGGATGCCATGAGACATAGGTATATAACCCCTTTTGAATTCTGTATATTGAACCTATGCAGTACCTTGTCTATGTATGTGCTCTGACTTAGGCCTATTAGTCTTTTGAATCTATCCCTATAGATCCTAATCCCTAGAATATAGGTGGCTTCACCTAAGTCTTTCATTGAAAAGGACTTTCCCAACCAAGACTTGACCTTCTGCAAGGTAGGAATATCATTCCCAATGAGTAGGATGTCATCTACATAAAGCACTAGAAATACAACTATGCTCCCACTAACCTTCTTGTAAACATAAGGTTCATCGACTACTTCATCAAAACGATGATTCCAGCTCCGAGATGCTTGCTTCAATCCATAAATGGATCTTTGAAGCTTGCAAATTTTACTAGAGTCCTCTGGACGCACAAAACCTTCAGGTTGTGTCATGTACACATCCTCAAGTAGCTTTCCATTAAGGAAGGCTATTTTGACATCTATCTGCCATATTTCATAGTCATAATATGCTGTAATGGCAAGAAGGATTCTGATTGATTCGGCCATTGCAACTGGGGAAAAGGTTTCATCATTGTCTATACCTTGAGTTTGAGTGAATCCTTTTCAACCAGTCGTGCCTTGAAGACATTTACATTGCCATCCATGTCATTTTTCTCCTTGAAAACCTATTTACACATGATGGTTTTTACACCTTCAGGTGGATCGACTAAGGTCCATACCTGATTGCCGTACATGGATTGCATTTCAGACTTCATGGCATTTAGCCATTTCTCAGAGTTTGGTCCCACTGTGGCTTCTCGATAGGTGGTGGGCTCATTTTGCTCAATGAGCAACACATCACAGCCTTTAATAATCAGAAATCCATATCTCTGAGGCTGATGCCGTGTCCTATCAGATTTTTGTGGACCTTGTGTTACTTGAGGAGGCTTAACAACTTGTTGTGAGTCTTCTATAATTTCCATATGTGGTTCTGTACTATCTTGTAACTCTCGAATTTCTTCGAGATGTACCTCGCTCCCACTGGTTGTTTTAGAGACAAACTCTCTTTCTAGAAACTTACCATTTTGAATAACAAACACTTTGTTATCGGTGGGATTGTAGACATAGTATCCTTTTGTTTTTTTAGGATACCCCACGAAAAGGCACTTTGTGGATCTGGCCGCTAATTTATCAGAGGCTTGTTGCTTAACATATACCTCACATCCCCAGATCTTGAGAAAATATAAACTTGGTTTCTTTCCAGTCCGTATCTCATATAGTGTCTTTTCAATTGACTTAGATGGAACACGATTTAGTGTGAATGCAGCTGTCTCAAGGGCATGTCCCCAAAAGGACGGTGGAAGATCTGTTTGACTCATCATAGATCAAACCATATCTAATAGTGTTCGATTCCTCCGTTCAGAAATGCCATTCCATTGTGGTGTTCCTGGAGGAGTCAATTGTAAGATTATCCCACAACTCCTAAGATGGTCAATGAATTCTTGGCTCAAATATTCACCACCTCGATCAGATCGAAGTGCTTTAATTGTTTTACTAAGTTGGTTTTGTACTTCATTTTGGAATATTTTGAACATTTCAAAAGATTCATATTTATGTTTCATTAGATAGATATAGCCATATCTACTAAAGTCATCTATAAATGTAATGAAGTAGACATAACCTCCTCTAGCAGCTATATTTAATGGTCCACATACATTTGTATGTATGAGGCCCAATAATTCAGTGGCCCTTTCACTGTGCCTAGTGAAAGGTGCCTTCGTCATCTTTCCTAATAAGCAAGATTTGCATGTATCATATGATTCAAAATCAAATGAGTTTAGAAATCCATCTTGATGGAGTTTAGAAATGCGTTTCTCATTTATATGGCCTAGACGACAATGCCATAGGTAGGTCGGATTCAAATTGTTTGATTTTATCCTCTTAGTAGTTACGTTATAGAAATTCCCATTATTAGGATGTTCCAAATTTAATATATAATGACCAACATGAAAATCACCATCAGCATAGAAAATGTCATTACAATAAATAGAACATTTACCATTCCTAGTAATGGAAGTATAACCTTCCTTATCCAAATAAGAAAGAGAAACAATGTTACTACTTAAAGCAGGAACATAATAGCAATTGTTCAAAACTAACAGACGCCCACTGGGCAGAACTAATTGATAAGTGCCTACGGCTAAAGCAGAAACTCTTGCTCTGTTTCCAACTCGTAGGTCCACCTTGCCCTTCTTCAGCTTTCTACTATCCTTTGGACCCTGCACATTTGTACAAATGTGAGAACCACATGCCGTATCCAATACCCATGTAGAGGAAGTAGAAAAATGAATGTCTATAACATAAATACCTGAAGCGATAGCCCCGCTATCCTTCTTGTTCTTTTTCAGATCTTCCAGGTAGAGTTTGTAATTCCTCTTCCAATGACCGGGTTCATTGCAGAAGTAGCAGACTCCTTCCTTTGGAGGCTTTTCCTTCTTAGGTGCAGGCTTGGTTTCGGGCTTGTTTGACTCTTTGGTCTTACCACCTGAGCCATTACCCTTCCATTTGCCCTTTCCTTTCTTTTTCATACCCTTTCGTTTCTGAACCATCAAAATTGTACTGGGGTTTTTCTTAATGCTTTGCTCAGCAGTTTTGAGCATCCCATGCATCTCAAAAATTGATTTCTCCATGTTGTTCATGTTGTAGTTCATAACAAACTGGTCATAACTCTCCGGGAGTGAGTTGAGGATCAAATCCGTAGCTAACTCCTAGCTCACGAGAAATCCAAGCCTCTCAAGGTGATCAATATAGCCTTTTATCTTTAACACATGAGTACTAACTAATGCACCTTCAACCATCTTGTAGGAATGTAAGGCCTTTGTGGTCTCATACCTTTCTTGCCTTGCCTGTTGCTGGAACATTTCCTTGAGATGGACAATCATCTCATGAGCCTCCATAAGTTCCAGATCTGTTTGGAGCTCTGGAACGATAGTGGCAAGCATTAGGCAACCTACATCCACAGAGTCATCCTTATGCTTTGTGTAAGCATATCTCTAAGCTCTTGGAGCATTGGCTGCAGGCTCCTCAGGAATGGGTTGATCTAGGACATAAGCCTTTCTTTCTTGCTTGAGAACAATTCTCAAGTTCCTGAACCAGTCAAGAAAGTTTGTCCCATTGAGTTTGTCCTTGTCAAGGACCAATCACAATGATAGTGTAGCAGTATTACTAGTCGACATGATTCTATAATTAAAATATGCAAAGTTAGTTAGTAATCTCCCACTAAGTTAACAACCCTAAAAATAATAATTAGTGGGATAAGATCCATATTTGTCTTAAATTTAAGTCTGCTTTGCAAGACGCTTAAATTCAAGTTATTTAGGTAGGTAACCTATTTACCAATTACATCGCATGTAACTCTTAGATGTTTATGGGATTCGACCATCATGTGATCCCGCATGTTTAATCTTTTCTAATGCCTTGAGATTCAAAACCATTTTGTTAATCTCAATTAAGACCAAACAATAATGAATATTATGAACAGTACTATTACTCATGCTTGTCTCATCAAGATAACTCAAGTGCATCCACTTTGGAGGTTTTCACAATTGAGCGATCTAGGTTTTGACAAGTATTCATTAATTGACGGCATTATGACTTAAGATTTGATTCAGAGGGCTTAATTAATTAGTTTTGTTTATATGGATACAATCGTGGTCGTATCTCATACAGATAAATACATATAAACACAAAAGTATTCATGCCATTATCTAATCAAAAGCATAATTTAAATGTGACACAACATGGCTTACCTAACCTAAAATCCTCCCAAGCCAATGAGAGGACTTCTCTAAATAAGAAAAGAAATACATTGAGAGAAACCTCATTTAAACATTTGAGGGGAGTGAGATGAGATGATAATGTACATCGAGAGTATTTAGAGAAAGGCACGGCATGCAGGCCGTATTTAAATATTACAACCCTTTGTAAAATTCTAAAGCCATGTTGTTCACCATACCGAAACAAGTATAAATAATAAACCACAACAAGAATTCATACAATATGAAAAGCAATAAATGTCGTGATCAGATTATATTGTGCTATGCAGAGGTGGTCACAGCGGTCCCGCTAGCCGGTTAGCGGGCGGAGTTAAGGGGAGCCGCCCTTGAGGGTTGCAAGGGGCAGCGCCCCTGGAGCTTTTGAAAAAGGCACATTCCTTTTAAAAGAAATATTTGAAAATTTTAAATTTTTAAATTTCGGACCCAATTTTTCAAAACAAAAACAACAATGGCCCAGAACGCTTTTGATCCAGATTGTCTTCCCCATAGTTCGGATCCTTATTACCCGAATAAATATCCGAACCTAGACCCGATTTGATTACCGCCAACTACGATCTTTGGTACCCTATTTTATGCTTGTTTGAAAACGAAAATCACATACATGTTTCAAAACCGAAAACAAAACAATTTCAAGATTCAATTTAAATGAAAAGGAAAATCAGCGGAATTACAAGATCACATCTTTCTAAATAATTTTGTTTCATATTAACCAAATCACATGCATATTCGAATGTTTCTTATAAAATACATACACATCCCATATATATCACATGTATAAGAAAACTCAATTTAAACGCACAATTGATTTGGCTCTAATGCCACTGTTAGAATCGGCAGGCACAACAGAAGAATTTTAAAATTTTCACCGATCCTAATCGAGGATCTATCAACCGCGTTTAAACCAAGTTGGAAGGATTCATACCTTTTGATGATTCAGGGCTTGCACGATCTCTAGGAGCCAACATGTCAGGTCCGCTCCCTCTACCGGTATCCACACGAATGCTCTCCAACCGAGATTGTGTGCTAGCTCCTCTAATGTCTCCTAGGGTTTCCCTTGCGGCTCTCAATTCTCATGTGTATCTCAGTATATCTACTCTATCAAGTTTATAACATATGAGGGCTATTTTTTTACAAATTTCAAAATTAATCATTATTAATTTCAAAATTAATTAACTATTCATTATCTTGATGACATCATATAATATATATATACATATATATATAATATGTATTTCGAAAATACATATATATATATATATATAATATTATTAACGAATTTTTTTATATTACATATATACATATATATATATATATAATTCGTCCACCCTAATTAAACATTATCTCATGTTGGGCCATTCTTGTGTGCGACCCTGTAGGCCCATATGAAGTTGGCAGTAGGCCAATAACTGTATTAACCCACAAGTTGCAAGCGGCCTCTAGCAAGACATCACGACTACCCAATTCATATGAGGATCGTTAACACGATGCAACCTGTTATACAACCATGTCATGTCCCTTTTGTCACACGATATATCGGTCAAGGATGAGGCATGGATAATGTCATCCTCTTATTCCTGACTATTACTTTCTCGATTCCTGAGTAGTCTGACAATAGAAATGGAAACTCCTTTCCATTATAGTATGGCCATACATTTCTCAGACTTACTCATCGAGGGGCCCAGTAATATCTCTTTACTAATGTGAGGGATAAATTCAATCTTGATCATTCATATTCCTCTGCTTGAAAAACCACCAAGCCCGATTATAGCCTTTATCATCACTCAGTCAAAGGTGACTTTTGACTAGTTCAAAGATTAGCAACTCTCATGTAAGAATCCATGATGACCTTAGGTTAAAGGGCATTGTGACGTGGTTATACATGAGAAAAGCTTATGACTTGATCCATGTAGCTTTCTCATAGTAGGTCGGTCCAACACCTTGTACTCTTACAAGTGCCTAAGACTTTGATTCATATCTCCATATCATATCAAAGTCATACTGATCTTGTTTCATCTCTACTCCCGCATAGATGACCTGCTAGGGACATTTTAAGACAATCTTTATGAATTATCCAAGGATACAATTATCAAAGTTAACATGCAAATAATATGATAACAGAATGGAGAAATTTCATTAAATTAATAATTTTCAAAGTACAATGATTGGCCCTTTGGGCACAATTTCCAACAATATCATCCTCAAACATATAAGTAGATAGAGTGAACTATACAAACACTTAAGGATATGTTGAGGGTGTGTGCACTTGATTTTAAAGACAGTTGGGACAAGTTCCTTCTATTGGCAGAGTTTACCTACAATAATAGTTATCATTCGAGCATTCAGATGGCTCCATATGAGTCACTGTATAGGAGAAAATGTCAATCGCCCTAGTGATGGACAGAGTTGTCTGAGAGGCGCTTACTTGGGCCAGCTATTATTGATCAGAAAATGGAGCAAATAAAGTTGATTAACCAGAGATTGTTGACTGTTCAGATCTGACAGAAGAATTATGCTGACAAAAGGCAAAAACCTCTAGAATTTGAAGTTGGTGACCACGTGTTCATGAAAGTATCATCGGTTACGATTATTGGCAGAGCGCTAAAAGTATGAAAGTTGCATCTGAGGTACATTGGTCCATTTGAGATCTTGTTGGAGATTGTGCCAGTAGCGTACCTATTGCTTTGTCATCGAATCTGAGTAGGCTACATGACGTTTTTCATGTTTTCCAGTTGAAAAAGAATCAACCCAATACAGAGCATGTAATTGAGTATGAAGACGTGGAAATGCAAGATGATTTAACTTATGAAGTCACACCTAACTGAATCATTGATTGACAAGAAAAGCAGCTCAGGAATAAAAGCATTCCCTTCATCAAAGTTGTTTGGAAAGGGTTATCTCCTAAGGAGGTGACGTGGGAAACAAAGAGAGTATGAAGAAACGTTACCCGGAATTTATGGATGTACAGGTATAAGAAATTTTGGGGACAAAATTTATTTAAGTGGGGGAGAACTATAACACCCCAAATTTTTATTCACCAAATATATAGCAATTATTTGAGGAACTCAATAAAATGGTGAATATTCATGAATTTGGAATTTATAAATTTTGTAAATTTTCATTTTCATGAGAAATTGGGCAGGAATAATTATGGAATAAATTTGGGCAATTTAAAAAGCCCAATATTAAGTCCCAAAATTTGAGGAAAAATAGAGAAAATATCTGGTTCAATAATAAATGGAAATTGACCAAAGAAAAGAAGAAAAAAAATTAAATTAAAAAGGTAATGGCAAAATCGTAATTTTGTCAATGAAGCATAAAATTAATTATTTTCCAATTAATTGAAGTTAAATTCAATTAATTAAGGAAAATATATATTTGGAGTATTTTGGTCAAATAAATAAGAATTTATGAAAAATTGGAGTATATTTGCAAATTTGACCGAAATGTGACTTCAGTGTGCATGTAACTTGAAACAAGTTATGAACCCAACTTGGGACCTAAAGAAAGGAACCTTGGAATGCTATTACATGTAACAAGAGAGGAAAATATTAGTTGCATGTTAATTGGGCTTAGAACATCAAGTTACATAAAGCTATGGTTTATGTCATCAAAGTCAAATTTTTAGAATTTTCTAAATTATGTAAACTAAAGTAAAAATGGAATATTATATAAAATCATTTTCCTTCCTTCTTCCTCGCATAAACCGACGTCCTACAGCCTTCAAGAGAGAGAAATAGCTTGTGAGAATTTGTAGAGAGACGGAGGAGAAATTCACTAGACAAGCTTGATTTCTTGGGTGATTTAACTTCTAACCTAGGCAATCCTTCCTCTAAGCTTCTCTTCTACATGGTTTAAGGTGTTTGAAGCACAAATTTTGAAGTTGAGAGGAGATAGGGTTCGATCAACAAAGGGAAAAGCCAAAAGGAAGCTAAGTTGACTTCCTAAACTTCAATCTTTGGTTATTATGGCTGTTGTGGATAATTTAATCGGTGAATTTTTGTTGGATTTGCTCTAATTGTAAATTTGGGAAATGTTGTGTCCTAGTTGTTATGCTGTCAATATTGGGTCTAAATGGTAGTTATAACGTAATTAAATAGTTAATAAAGTGATTATGAGTATAAAGGAGTAAGTTTGCAGAGTCGGAATTGGAAAACCCCAACTTTTCTTGGAGTCTCGATAAGTTTCAACCAGGGAAAAATCAGCATGTTAGGGCTGTATTTTTTATAATTTGATGATTCCATTGCATTTAGGAGGTAAAATTAGGTGGGGTTACAGTTGAACACTTTTACAAAAAAGCCCTAAAAGCATAATTACCAAAATGCCCTTGAAACCCTAAATTGGGAGTTGCCAAGGGTATTTTTGTCATTTGGCAATGAATTTGGTAATTACGAGGCCATAAATGGATTCTTTGGGTAAAAATATGTTAGAATAGCTCAGGTCAAAATTTCAGTAAAAGTGCGATTGGACTAGGTACGGTGAGGCCTGGCGGGGCCCCCGGGGGCATTTTAGTAAAGTTTCACTATAGACTCATATAGCCACCAAAACATTATGGAAGTGCATAAAATAGTACATGAATGAGTTTTAACTTAATTCTTATACATTTGACATTTTAGGACCATGTAAAGAGCCAGTCGTTAGCATGCTTTATGAGGGACGCGTTTCGAGGCAAAAAAGGGGTTAAGGTAGTAACTATTATCTCTCATACACTATGTGGTTATTGATATGTTGTGTGTTACTGTATTCTGTGATATGAACACCTGCCTGGGGTACATTACCTAGTTGTGGTCAAGGACCTAGCTGAGGTACACAGGTATTATCTAATTGCAGTCGGGGACTCAATTAAGGTACATGCAGGGGATCCAAATGGATGTTTGGCCCTGAGCTTTGTGTACACACACGTTATGATATGGATTTTCATTTTACTTTATATGGTGCATCACATATTTAAATTCTTGCATTTTATATGATTAATTATATGTTGCTACTGGGATTTCATGGAATCTTACCTCTTTTTATAAACAAAAATATCTCGGCGGGAACCAGAGGTTCAAAAGGAAAGGTTGTGAATACGGGGAACTGATGGGTGCAAAGCTGAAGGTGAGAATAGTGGTTATATGTAGTTTATTTTGGGTTATTTTGTATAAACTTGTAAATATTATCAAATCAGGCACGAATGATTCTTGTATGTAAACAAATGCGTTTATCAGTATATTTCTACTCTTTTCTGTATTCCTGTGGAACTATACCTTACTACTCTGCGCATATCGAAATGTAAACGGTGTTGACAATTTACACTTTGTTTTATATATATTATGACATAATTTTAAAATTTATCAAGTGACAATGAGAATGTGCTTTACTTTTCTTTTTCATGGGGATACAACTTTTCTAATACAAAAGCCATAGGTTCCGTTTAGATTGCCATTTATTTTTATTCGATTCTTTATGTGGTACTTTTTATTCTATACTTTGAAAGTGTTTGTTCTTCACATTAGTCCTAGGAGTTCGATACCTTTCCCATTACCATTATGCAAATATTTTTTTCTATCTAAAAATCAATTATTTTTCTTTGTACTTTAATTAATTTTTTATATACAAATCATTCTATTTATTTTAACTTGTTTCTATATTTTAAAATAATGATAAAGAACCCTTTCTTCATTCTCATCAAAACTATTCTCTAACAATTTGTTGGAACACTTGTTTTGATGATTATATAAAAACTCTAGGAAAGTTTGGTTTGCAAGAAAATATCAACAAAATAAATATTTTTTTAAACTTTTTTAGAATAGAATTTTTAATCTGGTATGGATGCTAGCTAGGTTTTTTTTTTTTTTTTTTTGCCAGAAATGAGAGCTAGCTATTTCTTGCTTTTCAAAAAGTGTTAAAATTGATTTTAATTTTTTAAAAGTCATATTCTTGAGTTTAAGAATATATAATCTTGTTCTAACTCAATCCCCACATTTCAAAGTAGCTTTAATTTGCAAAATTACAAATCAGGTATTTCTCAAAAAAAAGTTATGAATTACCTATTAAATTTTGGTAAAAACCCTATTTTGAGATTTTACAATTTTAAAATTCCTTTTCTTGTTCCCTTAAGTTTATCCACACCCAACGTGTTTTGAAGAAAAGATATTGATTTCAAGTGTCCTAATGAATTATTTAAACATTAAGGATGTGTTAAAAACCCAACAAAATATTATGCCATTGAAGATATTTTTGCTGTTGTGCCGTTTTAGTTGGATATTTATGTTTTATTAAGAAAAAAGTGGGATTTTTTTGACCAAAAAAGTGGGATTTGTAATTGTGCTGATAATTAATGTGTTTCCTCAATCAATTATTTTAATGGTTAAAAAAAATTATTTTAAAGTAAATACTTCTTTGGTCCTTAATATAAGATATATTTACCTAAATTTATTAGATTAAGGAAGTTAGTTAAGTTAGTTAATATGATATTTATTTTTTAAACACCCTAATTATCTTCTTTAATTCCCTCCTTCCTTCTCCTGCTAGAGAAAGTATCAATAGGGGTAAATTAGAAAAAGATTAACAAATATAAAAACTATGTCTTATATTTGGGCCAAAATCAACTCCTCAAATATGTGTTATATTAAGAACCAAAGGAGTATAATAAAAATCTATAATTGATCAATAATTGAAACTTGATCTAATAATGTAGACATTAAGTGGAGAGGAAGGGAAAGTGAAGATACTCTTATCACCACTCTAGGTAGGACTATTAATCCCGCCGTTAACAATCTAGGTACGACTATTAGCACATTAGTTCGAGAGTGCTTTACATGATCACTAAATTATTAATTTCCAACTGCTAGTGAAAAAAATAGATATTACTCTTCGTGTCCTAAATACATGATCTAGTTCAGGAGTGAAATTTACAGCTAAATGTAAGACCTTTTTTTTTAAATCTCTTTTATGTATCCTTTTTCTATAAACTAATTAATAAGCCTAACTTATAAATTGATGTACCACCTCCAACTCTTAATATAAAACCCATTATATTTGACTAATTTGAAAAATTAAGGAAACTAAATAAATTACTTAATCATAACAAATATTACATAATCTCTCTGAAATACTTATATGTTTCATTAGATTATATATTAGTTTATAAGCTAGAAAAATTAGTTTAGAGAAAAATGATAAATAAAAATACTTTAAAGTAATTTATTTAACTTCCTTAATCTTCCCAAATTAGTTAATTAAATCTTATATAAAGACCGGATGTTTTATAATATAATGTTACTTAGAAGTATTTTAGAGAGATCATATCATCTTTAGTATAATTAAGTAATTTGTTTAGCTTATTCAATCTCTACAATTTAAATAAATAGATCTCATGGTTAAGTATCGGAGTACAACATTGAAATGGATTAGAGAAGCAGACTCCGTCAACCTAAGGTTGATAGAATAAGCATTGAGTATGGTCTTTGAAAACTTTAAAGGATGTGTTTGTGGAGAAAAACGTATGTGATAGTATTGTTGGGACATTGCTTAACATATAAGGTAGTTCTAAGGATGGCGTGAAGGCAAGATTAGATTTGCAAGAAATGGGGATACGAGAAGACTTGCATCCAAAGCATATGGTAAGAGAATTTTTTGTCCTCCAGCTGCTCATACTTTGTCTAAGGATGAGAAAAGAAGCTTTTGTGAGTGTTTACATGGCATGAAAGTTCCTTCAGGGTATTCTTCAAATTTAAGGAAGCTTGTGTCGATGAAAGATTTGAATCTATGTTAGTGGGTAAATCTATGCACTTCTCTAGTTCGAAAGATAAGAACCTTAGATTGGTAGCAATACCTTATTATGGGGTTATTGAAGAGATTTGGGTGGTTGATTATGTTAAAATTAAATTTCCCATTTTAAAATGCAAGTGGGTTGATGTCAACAATGGTGTGATGATTGATTAGTTGATATTTATATTGGTTGATCTGATTAGTAGATGTTTTGGAGATGAACCTTTTATTATGGCATATCAAGAGAAATAAGTGTTCTATGTTACCGATCAAGCAAACAAAATGTGGTATATAGCTCTCCAAGGAAAAAAGGTCGTTGACATTAATCAAGAAAGTCGTTCAATGAATGATCTTCTTGAGACTCCTTCTTTTTCTAGGGGTCTACCAGAATTGAATGAAGAAGATGAAGCAAACAATGAACACGGCACAAGAAACGATTATCATGAAGAGATATAGGAGGATATCCCTTTATAAACTACTTTGAATGTTTGTTAGCTAAAATAATTATCATAATGTATATTGTTGTTGCATTGGTATATATAAAACTGTTAGAACCGGCTGATACCTAAGAAGGGGGTGAATTGAGTGTATGATAAAAACTTGAGAACTTTAGAAAATCTGTTCGTGTCTTAATGAAAGTGGTAAGTATGAAGGTAATGAATTATAAATCAACAATTAGATTAAATAATATATGCTGGAAACATAAGAGCTTAGGGAAGAGAATATGCAAACTGTGATTTATCCTGGTTCGGTCCAATCTGTGATGGCCTACGTCCAGTCCCCAGGCTCCTCTTGAGATTTTCAAATCCACTATCTTCTTGTTTAATCCGGACACAAGAAAAGCCTTTACAAACCACAAGTTTAGCCAGGTACTTGATAAGCCTTTTACAAATCTCTCACCGAGATACTCCCCCTTACAGAAATTCTTACGAGCAGAGCAATCCTGAAGACCTTTCCCTCTTGCTTACCCTTGCAAGTCTTATGAGCAGCAATGTTTTCTACTGCTTGCACCTTGTAAGTCTTACGAGCAGAAAGTCTTACCAGCGATTCTCTCAACAGTTTTCCCCGTAAGAAAATCAACCCACTCAAGGTCCCTCTACCTTGAGATCAACTCAGAAATATAGTTGAAAGTGTTTACAGACTCTCTCATAGGGTAGATATAATGCTCACTGAAGTACAATACAAATAATCACTCTCTCAATGATAAGTAATATAGAAGCTGCAGAACAGAGAGTGTTTGGGTAGAAGCAGAGGATTCATTTTTCTAGTAGTTGCTTACTGTCTCAATTTTTTCATCGACTTTGAATGCTCTCTCATTTATAGTTGATGAAGATGATGACCGTTGTGAACATTGGTCTATTAGAGTCCCAATACTTAGTTTTACCATTGAGCACATTTGAATATCTACCCATTATGAAATATCCGTTGCAGATTGGAGCATCCCATTAAAGAGTAGGATGTTTCATTATGGGCTGTACGTCAAATTGTGAAGCGTTTGTGTTTCAGACATTCGTTCATGGTGGTCAATCTTTTGTCGTGATAGGTAGCCGATACTCTGTGTGTAATGATGCCGCCCACCATAATTGACTTTTTCATTTGAATATGTAATCTCAACGTTAAATTTCCTGTTTCATACTGCAAAATGCTTAACACTAATATGATAAAGTGTTACTTATGGGTATATTGGATCATTGGTCAAAAGCTGAATTTCTGGCTTCTGGGACTCATCATGTTGAGTGGCAATATTTACCCTAAATGACCTTTATTCTTGAAGATGCAATCCAAATGCTTAATCTCCTGTTCTACACTTGATATATGTTAGTTAACGTTTAAGAACAATAACAAGTGAAAATATAATGAATGTATAACATTTAACCACGTTTGGATTGATGGCTGTGAGAGTCTAAACTGTGTTTTGGTTCTATCAGGACTTCACTCGAGTGCAAAGAAGCCTCACTTGAGTGCATGTATAATTTTGCACTATGGAGCTGAGCCTCTGGATAACACTCACGGTATTTTTTATCAAGAGTGTGATTTTGCACTCGCAGGTGATGTGGCACCTCACTCGAGTACAATGATCCTCACTTGAGTGTATCAGTATATCTTAGCTTCAGGCTTCGTTTCTGATCAGCACTTGCACCAAGTTTTTAGAGAGTGCAATTCTACACTTGCAAGTATTACATCCTTACTCGAGTGCAGTATGGCTCGCTCGAGTGCATCTTCCTTTCGGGCAAACACTTGCTGCTCTTCACTCGCAAGACTCGAGTGAAATCCTTCTCCTCACTCGAGTGTTACCAATCATGCTCGAGTGCTCTTCACGTTTCTCTGGTCACATTTCTTCTCGGGTTAATACTTTCATGTCAACACTTGCATAACTTGAGTGCAATTTTAATCCTCACTCGAGTGTGTTGTTCAATGCTTGAGTGTTGCTAAATTTCTCCACGCTTCAGCCGCTTCTGGACAACACTCACATGACATTTTTCAAGAGTGTGTTTTTGGACTCGTAAGTGATGTGGGGCCACGACAGACTCAATTTATTCATTTGATTCTAAATATGGAAAATGATGTATCATAAGAAAGCTCTTGTCATATGCATTCCAATGCAAAAAGAATCAGCTCCAAACTCCTTATATTCTGTAATTTATGATCGAAAGAGTGTCTGTTGCACTAGACCGCACAAATGTCAACTTCCAGAAGGCATAGCTCCTAGAATATAACTTGAAATTAGGCCAATTACCTATCCATGGAAAGCCCTTTCAGTCTAGTTTCATATGGCACTAGTCACATTTCAATCCAATGTGTCATTTGTGAGTTATGTCCAAAATACCGAACCTATCTTGAAAAGTGACGGTGATTTTAGTGTCAAATTCCACGGATCATATCTCCTTTATCTGAGCTTCTTTCAATGTGATCTTGATGCACATTTTTCGTGTTGTAAGTCTTCTTTCATATGCTACCAGTTTCATCTCAATCCAACTTGGGTTTTAAGAGATATAGCCAAAATACTAGAACTCTATCAGGCTGAACGTAAAATAAAGCTGAACAGAGTAGCCCAACACTTGAGTGTGTTCTACCTTCACTCGAGTGCTACAGTGCCACACTTGCTACAATTTTTTTGCACTTTCAGTCTGCACCTCGAGTGCTACAGTGATTCGCATGCTACAGTGCCAAACAGTACCCGATTGATACAGTATCGACCGCTACAGTGCAAAACAGTGCCGACTGCTACAGTGCCAAAGTGCCAAATAGTGCCGTCTAATTTCCTTCTGACCATAGACATCTCATAGTTATTTCTAAGAACTTGAATGTTGATATTCCCATTAGATCTTGCAAGTTCTTCTTTCTTTAATATCTTTCTTTTTGATTTTCTTCTTAATAATCATTCTCCATAATCCGAGTAGGCAACTTCTTAACTATCTTCAGTTTCTTTCTTCTTCTTCCTTTTGTTCATTCTTATCAATTCAATCACTTCTTTGTATATTTGATAATTTTGTCTTCTCATTCTTCCTCCATAATTCAACTTAATTAATCTACATAATATTTCACATTAAACACAGTAATTAGTTAAAGAAATACATTATGTAAACTTTTTGCTCTTATCGTTTCATATCTATATTTAACATCATCAAAACTAATCATATCTAACAAAAACTACTTTTTTTGTTGTCGTCACAGGAAAATAAAGCAAATGAGGTGTCTTAGCTGGGACCAAGGCAACATGAACCGGTATGCTCTTAGAGGCAACGTGAACTGGTATGCTGTGAATCAATATTTTTACAAACTTGTACTGTTTTATTATTTAGAAACTAGAAGAATAACTATTTTTTGCATACATATTTAAATTCATATAGGATGAAGGCACCTGAGGGCCTACTCAAATGCAAAGAGTAAGTTTAATTTGTCTGAGTCTGAGTTAAAGGGTCTCTTGCCTATTGTTGATGCTTTTTTTTCCAAGGCCTATTGTTGATGCTAATTCATCTGATTCAGGTGGTTTTAATTTTTAATTTTCATGTATGCTACTACATGTATATCAACAGATATGGGTGAATCTACGTCTACTAGCATTTTGGATTGTCATGTATGTGATTTGTATAAGATGTTTGTTAAAATGTGTAAAAGAAGAATTTATTTGGATGTCGTTGAAATGGCAGCTTGCTGAGTGAAATGTAAAACAAGGGAAATGGCTTGCTGGGTAAATATTTTAAACGGAACAATTTTTTTTAAAAAAAAACTTTCAAGACCGGTTCTTCATAAAACTGGTCTTAAAAGTTTCTTTTAAGACCGGTTTTGAATAGAATCGGACTTAAAATGAGAACTTTCAAGACCGGTTATCTCTAAAACCGGTCTAAGAAGTTAAACTTTTTAGACTGATTTCTTCGATAACCGGTCTAAAAATGATTATTTTAAGACTGGATATAAATAACTGGTCTTAAATTTTTTTAAGACCGATTCTATAACCGGTCTAAAAAGTAGCAGACTTTTAAGACCGGCTGTATCATGACTAGATCCAGAACCGGTCTAAAATGTCATTTTTAACCGGTCTTAAAACTGATTTTTCCACTAGTGGATCGATGAAATATTATTGCTTAACTAGTCATCCCGAATATACATGTTACCGAATATTTGTTTATCTAACCCATACTAAATGGATAATGAGAACATGAATCAATCTGTCAAACTATTTCATTATTGCATATTAAATTCACTAAGTTATAAGTAATTGAAATGATCGTTTTTCCCCCTTTGAAATAGAGAGAGAGAGAGAGACATATGCATGTACAAGATTGTTTATTTAATTTATAACAAAAAATGAAAAAGAATGATGAAATATCAACGGAAGCAAGTTTTATTTCTAAATACATAGATCACTTATCTGTATCTGTTGTCGTCTGTCTTATTTATTATCTGATCCACACATACATATATAGAGCCAAGCCAAGTATCTATATTGGCTTCTAATTCGGCAGTACATTTATTCACGTATTTTCCTTAACACAGTTCTTAACTTCTTGTTACAAAGTTGGACCATATTATAGCCAGGCAGGTAGATATATATATATATATATATGTAACACCCTTAAATTTTTATTCACCAAATATATTGTAATTATTTGAGGAATTTAACAAAATAGTGAATATTCATGAATTTAGAATTTATGAATTTTGTAAATTTTCATTTTCATGAGAATTTGGCTAGAATAATTATGGAATAAATTTGGGTAATTTAAAAAGCCCAATATTAAGGCCCAAAATTTGAGGAATAATAGAGAAAAATATTTGGTCCAATAATAAATGGAAATTGGCCAAAGAAAAAGAAGAAAAGAAATTAAATTAAAAAGGTAATATCAAAATCATAATTTTACCAATTTGGCACAAAGTAAATTATTTTTCAATTAATTGAAGTTAATTTCAATTAGTTAAGGAAATAAAGGGAAAATATATATTTGGAATATTTAGGTTAAATAAATATGAATTTATGGAAAATTGGAGCACATGTGCAAATTTGACCAAAATGTGACTTAAGTGTGCATGTAACTTGAACAAGTTATGAAGCCAATTTGGGACCTAAAGAAAGGTTCCTTGGGGCACCCTTACATGTAACAAGAGAGGAAAATATTAGTTTCATGTTAATTTGGCTTAGGACATCAAGTTACATAAAGCTATGGATTTATGCCTTAAAAGTCAAATTTTTGGATTATTTGGTAATTAATAAATTAAGGGATAAAAGGAAAATTGTATAAAAACATTTCCTTCCTCTTTCTCCTTCATTTTCGACGCACAGATGGAGCTTAAGAGAGTGAGAGCTGTAGAATTCTTAGAGAGAAGGAGGAAGAGAACTCACAGGTAAGCTTCATTCCTTCGGTAAATTAGCTCTTAACTTGTGTAATCCTTCCTCTAAGTTTCACTTCTATGTGATTCAAGGTATTTGAAGCAAGAATTTTAGTGTTAATAGAGCTAGGGTTTTGGCCAACAAGGGAAAGCCCAGAAGAAAGCTAATGTGACTTCCTAAACTTCAATCCTTAGTTATTCTAACTGTTGTGGTTAGTTTAATCGGTGAATTTCTGTTAGATTTGCTGTAATTGTAAAATTTGGGAAACGTTGAACCCTAAACGTTATGCTGCCAATAGTGTTTATAACATAATTAAATAGTTAATAAATTGATTAGAAGTAGAAAGGAGCAAATCTGCAGAGTCAGAATTGGAAAACCCCAATTTTCCCCGGAGAATCCTGGTTTCACTAGTTTTGTTTGGAGGGGTTAGAGTTAAATTTTTTATGATATGATGATTCATTATGTGCAGGAGAGAAAATTAGGTGGGGTTACAGTTGAACACTTTTCCAGAAAAGTCTTAAAAAGCATAATGACCAAAATGCCCCTAAAACCCTAAATTAGAGGCTACCAAGGGCATTCTGGTCTTTTGGAAATGAATTTAGAAATTCCCAGGCCGAAAATGGTTTCCTTGATCAAAAATATGTTAGAATAGCCGAAGTCATAATTTCAGGAAAATTACGGTCAGACTGGGTAAGTCAGGGCTAGGTTGGCCCGGGTCCTTCGGGGCATTTTGGTAAATTTTGATAATAGACTCATTTATTCACTAGGAACATATTAGAAGTGCCTAAAATAGTACATGAATTGGTTTTAACATAATTCATGTACTTTTGACATTTTAGGACCAAGTTGAGAGCTCAAAGGTTTGGCACACAAATCGAGGCACAAGTTTCACAAAGAAAAAGACTTGAGGTAATGACATTATCCTTCTACATCATGCCATAGTTCATATGATTGTGTGGCTACTATTGTTTGTACTTGCATTAATCAACATGGTCTGCCGAGAAGGGGCAACCTACCGAGAAGGGGTACTTTACCTGGTTAAGCAGTAACATTCCAACCTAGGTATTTGGATAGTGGTGGTGAAGCCCTATCCCATGTATACATGCGTTTATATTGTTCATTAATTGGTGCATACATGTCAAAATGAGCCGGTAGGAATTATCGGATCCAAAGGCAAGGGTGCAGACACGGGAAATTGACTAGCACGGATCCCAAGGCGAGGATGAGTGGTTATATGTAGTTATTTCTAAATATGATGGATGATATTGTAAATATTATCGAATTTTGCATTGTTGTTTCCTGTATCTAAACAAATACTTTTATCAGTATATTTGTACTTTTTCTGTATGCCTGTAGAATTTGGTCTTTATCACTCTTGCATATCAAATGGAAATGGGTGTTGACATTTTTGGTATCAGAGCCCAAGCGGTTCTAGAAGAGCTTTAAAGTGATTCTAGCATTATCCGAATGGTATACTGATATGGTTTTGTTTGCATGATGGCAGGAAAATCATGAGCGACTGGAGTTTAAATAGTTCAAGCCAGACATATGAGGGGTCAGAGGCATCCGTCAACCAGAGTCCACTGAAGCAGCAAATACGTAACAGGAAGTAGTTTATTGAGTATATCGCGTCAGGAGGTCTCCGCATGAGACGGACGACGAGGAATAGCATGCCAGTATGACCGGTGTATAGAGCAGAGTCGAGGCCGACATTGCCAGTAGAGTCATAAGTCAGTGAAATGAGAAGGGATCCAAAGGAGGACCCAGATGAGGATCCGGAGGAGTACCCGGAGGACGAGCCAAGTGATTGTGAGTCCCAGGCAGGCACAGTAGTAATGAAGTATGACCTATAGCCAGACCTGGAGCTGTGAGATTATATCAGGGGCTGATTTCGTAGAGCACTTCGAGGCCATGCCACTCTAGTTGGGCATTATCTCACATTTTTTATCAGCGTCCAGTCCTTATATGAGATTAGAGAGCAGTTGGAGGTTGAGCTACTTGATAAGTTCTAGATATACACGACTATAGACTTTTTCCTGAACTCTAGCTACTGGAACCGGTAGAAGATCAACATTATGGAGTGGGGCTTGAATGTGAACATTTATGAGTTCCTGGATTATATGACTCACCTAATATAGAGGTTTATGTACAGAGACTGACATGGGACCTAGGCGGTATATTTTGTTGATCGGAGGTGACTGGCACGTAGTTTGAGTTAAGGGCAGTCATGTGGAACCGACGGATAGAGAAAGATTGAGTCAAAGTCAGTGTTTTGGGGGGTACATAGAAAGTTAATCATGCTCGACCCAGGGAAATCCTAGGATGGGTGACCCCCTAAGAAGTTACATGTAATGTAAATATAAAAGGACAAGTTTGTTATATATAGTAGTTTATAGGTCATGTGATATTTCTAGTTTTCATCAACTACTCTAAATAGCTTATGTATATCCCATATGACGTATCTGTGTACCTTGACTTTTATGAAATAATAAAAATGCCCTTGCCCTTATATTGAATGTAATATTTCTCTATTTTCATGTAGTTTGAAATATAGAGATGATGCACAGTATGCCACGAGGCAGAGGCCAAGGACGTAAAAGAACCGGGGGTCGGGATGGTAACATCAAGGAAGACCCAAGGCCTGACCCAATACAGCAACAAATTCTGGCAATGCTAATGCAACAGCAAGCTACGATGAATGAAATCAAGGAAGAGCTTTAGGAAGTACAACATAGGCAAGATTGCCTAGAGGAATTTATAAGAGGGAACCATGAGGAGGAACCTCAACCCAAAGATCTTGTGCCAGATCCTGAGATAGACATGCAAACCTGGGTAGGCAGATTCAGTAAACAACAACCTCTTATTTTTTGGGGAAGTTTGACCCACAGATTGTGGAGGATTGGTTGTCATGTATGGAGAAAATTTTTAATATCCTACTATGCCCGGATAAGATAAAAGTTCTACTAGCCGTCTACAAGGCGGAGGGTGACGTAGAACAGTGGTGGAAAAACACAAAGCTTATGCTGAGGGGAAGGAATATTCCAATCATCTGGGAATAATTCCAACAGCAGTTTAATGAGAAATATTTTCCCCCATCCGTCAGGCATGAAAAGAAAAAGAGTTTTTGAGCATTCGATAACAAGAATGGGAGAGCTTTAATGACTATTTGGCTTGATACATACGGTTGTCTAAATATTCAGCGTACCTTAAGCTTCATGATAATGAAGAATGGACTGCTAATATGATGATCGAGGGACTGAGACCAGAATTGAAAGATAAACTGGTTTCACAGCATTTCACTAAGTTCAGCAAAGCAGTAGAAGAATATCGTTGCATCAAGAAACAAATGTTGAGTTTGGCTGCCAGGGACAATAACAAAAGGTGCTTCTGGAAGTGGTGGCTCATCACAAAAGTGGAAAGATTAGGGTGGACCTTCCAGAGGTGATAATAAGAGGTCGAATCAGTCTGGGGGCTGAGAAGGCCAGGTTTCCTTTGGAAGTAGAATTTGTAGGCGCTGCCGAAAGACGCTTCACCCTAGTAGACCTTGTGGTAGGATTTCGGTTAGACCATATCTTAATAAGTTGTTTACTTACTTCCATTGCAATAATCCAGGGCATATCGCCAAGGATTGCCTATAAAAGCATCAGCCAGAGGAGACTAGACCCAGGGTTCCAGGCACGGTCTACACGCTGACACAAGAAGAAGCCAGAAAATTTTTGGAACTGAAACAAGGTATGATTTCTCTAAACAGCAGTCTAGTGTATGTCATGTATGATTCGGGTGCCAACTATTCATGCATTGCATATGATTACATGAAGCAGTTGAATTTAAATATGCATAAATTCTTATATGATCTGGTTATGTCTACGCCCACGGGTACGCAAAATTATTACTTCTGACATTTGTCCAAATTGCGTGGTAAATGCTGAGAGGCATGAATTGTCCGTAGACCTGATTTGTTTGCCACTGCAAGGGTTAAAGGTGATTATGGGAATTAATTGGTTGACTGCAAATGGTGTATTGCTATATTGCAAAGAGAGGAGGGTTTATATCCTAATTTGCAACTGCCTACTGGAATGGGAATTAGTTTGAATCTTCTCTCCGTAGCTAAGGTCGAGATATGTTTACAGAAAAGTTGTCAATTGTATATGGTATTTTTGCTTAATGCAGTCAGAGGATGGTGTAGTTTTGGAGAGTATCCCTGTAGTGAACCAATTTCTTGATGTGTTTCTGGAGGATATCAGTGGATTGCCTCCAGATAGGGAAGTACAATTCTCAATTGATTTAAGGCCTAGAGCGGGTCAAATATCCAAAGAGCCATATTGAATGGCTCTGAGTAAAATGGCAAAATTAAAGAAACGGATTGAGGAGCTACTTGAGAAAGGGTTCATTCAACCCAGTATTTCACTATGGGGCACTCCAGTGCTCTTTGTCAAAAAGAAGGACGAAAGCATGCGTTTTTGTATTGATTATCGAGAGCAGAAGAAGGTGACCGTCAAGAATAAATATCCACTCCCTAGAATTGATGATTAACTTGATTAGTTATCTGGTTCTTACGTATTCTCAAAGATCAAATTGTGATTGGGATACCATCAGTTAAAGATAAATGTAGAAGATGTATTAAAGACTGCTTTTAGGACCAGATATGGCCATTATAAGTTTCTTGTGATGCCATTTGGGCTTACCAATGCACCTGTCGTGTTCATAAACTACAAGAATCAAATCTTTCATCTGTACCTAGACTAGTTGTAGTAGTTTTCATTGATGCTATTCTGGTATACTAGCGGAGTAAAGCTAAACACGAGAAGCATTTAAGAATAGTGTTGAACATATTGAGGGATAAGTAACTCTATGCTAAGATGAGCAAATGTGAATTTAGGCTTTCAAAGGTAAAGTTTCTAGGCCATGTTGTCTCTTAGCAATGGGTCTCTATTGATCCTAGCAAGGTGGAAGCAGTACTGAGATGGAACAGGCCAGAATTTGTATTTGAAGTACGCAGTTTTATAGGTCTAGCTGGGTATTTCTGAAGATTCATTCAGAATTTCTCCAGAATTGCATTGCCATTGATGAAATTGATGCGGAAAACACAACATTTTGTGTGGGACGGGAATTGTGAGCAGAGTTGAGGTAGAGGTTAACAACAACACTAGAGCTGATGATACCAGATCCAAAGTTTACGTATGTTGTGTATACAGTTGCAAGTGGGCATGGATTTGGATATGTGTTGATAAAGCATAGCCAAGTGGTGGCATACACATGTCGTCAGTTGAAACCTCAGGAACTAAACTATCCTACTCACGATCTTGAGTTGGCGTCAATTGCATTTTCTTTGAAAATCTGGAGACATTATCTCTATGGTGCGACCATAGAACTGTACTATGACCACAAGAGCTTGAAGTACTTGTCTGATCAGAAAGAACTGAACATAAGACAACATAGATGGATAGAGTTGCTGAAGGATTATAATCTAGAAATCAAATTCATCCTAAAAAGGCTAATGTCATTGTGAACGCATTAAGCCTAAAAAACAGTGCAGGTGGCAGCCATAATAATTTCTGAGCAGAAATTGATTAAGGATTTTAGAGATTGCAATCTGCCAAATCAAATTCTGATGAGTAGTGGTGTTAGCCAAGTATACAATGATATGATAGTAGCCATTGAAGAAGCATAGCTATCGGATAGACGAGCTTTATCTATAAGAGATATGATTGCTCAAGGTGAAACTCAGGAATACAACTTGTCACCAACGGACTAGTTAGGTACAAGAAGCAGATTTATTTTCCATCCTAACCAGAACTAAAATAGAAAATCCTGAAGGAAGCACACAAGAGTAAGTATATTCTCTTTCCAGGGGCTACAAAAAATGTACTATGACTTGCAGTCCCAATACTGGTGGCCAGGAATGAAAAGAGAGGTGACTAAGTTCATCGCTCGTTACCTAATATGTCAAAAAGTGAAAGTTGAACATTAGTGGCCATTAGGGCTTCTTAAAACCCTGAGATTCCTAAACAGAAGTGGGAAAGTGTTACTATGGATTTCGTGACAAGGTTACCTAAGGTCAGAAACCATGACGCAATTTGGGTGATAGTTGATAGATTTACAAAAATAGCCCACTTCTTGTCTATCAGTGTCCACTATTCTCCTGAAAAATTGGCAGAAATCTATATTAAAGAGATTGTGAGGTTACATGGTACTGCAAAGAACATTATCTCGAATAGAGATCCCCTATTTACTTCTATGTTTTAGAGGATGGTTCATGAAGCTTTGATTACTAAGCTATGATTCAACATGGCATATCATCCTCAGACAGATAGGCCAACAGGGCAAACCCTACAAACACTTGAGGATATGTTGAGGATGTGTGCACTTGATTTTAAAGGCAACTGGGACAAGTTCCTTTCATTGGCAGAGTTTGCCTGCAATAACAGTTATCATTTAAGCATTCAAATGGCTCCATATGAGGCATTGTATGGTAGAAAGTGTTAATCACCCTTGTGCTGGACAGAACTATCTAAGAGGCATTTACTGGGGCCAGATATTGTTGATCAGACAACGAAGCAAATAAAACTGATTAAGTAAAGATTGCTGACTGCTTAGAGCCGACAAAAGAGATATGCTAACAAGAGGCAAAAACATCTGAAATTTGAAGTCGACTATCATTAAAGTCTCGCTAGTTACAATCATTGTTAGAGCACTGAAAGTATGAAAGCTGCACCTGAGGTACATTAGTCCATTCGAGATTTTGGTAAAGATTGGATCAGTAGCGTACCGCATTGCTTTGCCACCAAATCTGAGCAGACTACAAGACATTTTTCATGTTTCCCAGTTGAAAAAGAGTCAACCTGGTCCAGAACATGTGATTGAGTATTAAGACGTGGAAATACGCGACGACTTGAATTATGAAGTCACACTTGATCGATCATCAATTGGCAGGAGAGAAAACTCAGGAATAAGAGCAATCCGTTCATCAAAATTGTTTGGAAAGGGCTATCACCCAGGAAGGCTACATGGGAAATGGAAAAGAGTATGAGGAAACGTTACCTGAAATTTATAGATATACAGGTGTAAAAAATTTCAGAGATGAAATTTATTTAAGTGGGGGAGAACTATAACACCACAAATTTTTCTTCACCAAATATATTGTAATTATTTGAGGAATTCAATAAAATGGTGAATATTCATGAATTTGGAGTTTATAAATTTTGTAAATTTTTATTTTCATGAGAATTGGGCTAAAATAATTATGAAATAAATTAGGGTAATTTAAAAAGCCCAATATTAAGGCCCCAAATTTGAGGAATAATAGAGAAAAATATTTGGTCCAATAATAAATGGAAATTGGCCAAAGAAAAAGAAGAAAAGAAATTAAATTAAAAAGGTAATGGTAAAATCGTAATTTTGCCAATTTAGCACAAAATAAATTATTTTTCCAATGAATTGAAGTTAATTTCAATTAATTAAGGAAAATAAGGGAGAAATATATATTTAGAATATTTTGGTCAAATAAATATGAATTTAAGAAAAATTGGAGTACTTGTGCAAATTTGACCAAAATGTGACTTAATTGTGCATGTAACTTAAACAAGTTATGAAACTAATTTGAGACCTAAAGGAAAGACCCTTGGGATGCCATTGCATGTAACAAGAGAGGGAAATATTAGTTGCATGTTAATTTGGCTTAGGACATAAAGTTACATAAAGCTATGGGTTTATGCCTTGAAAGTCAAATTTTTGGATTATTTGATAATTAATAAATTAAGGGATAAAAGGCAAATTGTATAAAAACATTTCCTTCCTCTTTCTCCTTCATTTTCGACGCACAGAGGGAGCTTGAGAGAGAGAGAGAGAGAGAGAGAGCTACAAAATTCTTAGAGAGAAGGAGGAAGAGAACTCATAGGTAAGCTTGATTCATTCGATGAATTAGCTCCTAACTTGTGTAATCCTTCCTCTAAGCTTCTCTTCTATATGATTCAAGGTATTTAAAGTAAGAACTTAGAGTTGTTGGAGCTAGGGTTTCAGTCAACAAGGGAAAAGCCAGAAGGAAGCTAAGGTGACTTCCTAAACGTCAATCTTTGGTTATTCTGGCTGTTGTGCTTAGTTTAATCGATGAATTTCTGTTGAATTTTTTGTGATTGTAAAATTTAGGAAATGTTGAACCCTAAGCATTATGCTGCCAAAATTGAGCCTAAATGGTCTTTATATCATAATTAAAAATTTAATAAAGTGATTAGGAGTAAAAAGAAGCAAGTCTGCGGAGTCAGAATTGGAAGTCACTAAAATAGTACAGGAATGGGTTTTAACCTAATTTTTGTATATTTGACATTTTATGCCCAAGTTGAGAGCCTGAGGGGTTGGCACGCAAATTGAGTCACAAATTTCGTGAAGAAAAAGACTGGAGGTAATGACATTATTGTAGTTATATGTAGCTATTTTTTAATATTTTGGAAAAAATTGTACATATTATCTAATTTTACACTGTTGTTTCCTGTATGTAAACAAATGCTTTTATTAATATATTTGTACTTTTTCTGTATGCCTGTGGTATTCGGTCTTTATCACTCTACACATATCAAAATAGAAACGGTTGTTGACAATATATATATATATGTATATAAATGCGTAGCTCCTTTTGTTCAAGGATTGTTCATCTTCATCTTAATC
Organism: Inga oerstediana; assembly: GCA_963210345.1. Taxonomy (NCBI): domain Eukaryota; kingdom Viridiplantae; phylum Streptophyta; class Magnoliopsida; order Fabales; family Fabaceae; genus Inga; species Inga oerstediana. The sequence continues at coordinate 35,266,241 of OY723406.1, forward strand.
CAATCTTCTCCTTTCTTCTTCTCAAATCGAAGCAAGCAATACAAATAAACCAAAGTTAAGGACACACAAACAATAACATCTCAGTGCACTATATAATCTGTAAAATTTAATATATAGCAAATCATATATGCAAATGATAAATCCAAATTTTCATATTAATTGATGGACTTGCCTTGTCATTGTCAGTCCCGCTGTGGTATGCTTTCACCTCCTCTCCCTTCTTCCTCGTCTTCTTCATTTTGTCACTGTCAGTGCCATTGTAGTTCGATTTGTCCTCCTCCTTATTCTTCTTCTGCTGCTTCTTCTTCTTTTTACCACCGTTAGTATCAGTGTTAGAGCTGCTGCTGCTGCTCAACAATTTTGATAATGTTTTTGTCATTGCTGCTCCTACAGCTCCTCCTACTGCTACGTCTCGAATTCATGCTCTTGTTTCCCTTTTCTTTTCTACCTTATTTTCCCTTTCTTCTATCTCCTTTTTCCTTTCCTCTTCCCTTTTCCTTTTCCTCTCTTCCTCCTTTTTCCTTTCCTCCTCCCTTTTCCTCTCTTCTTCTTTTTTCTTTTCATCATCCCTTTTCCTTTTCCTCCTTCATCCATTTTTGATAATATTTTTATTGTTTCTTCTTCCATTTTCCTGATCTCTTCCTCCGCTTTTGTTTCCTCCTCCCTTTTCTTCTCTTCCTCCTTTTTCCTTTCCTCCTCTTCCCTTTTACTCTCTTCCTCCTTTTTCCCTTCCTCCTCCTTCCTTTTCCTCTCTTTCTCCCTTGCATGTGGATCTTCATATTGCTATATGTGTTACACCACTTCTCCCACGGCTGTTGCCGCTGCTCTAGCTGAGGTAATTCTAAGGGCTAAAAGCAAGCATTGTTCCTCCTTTTTCCTCTCTTTCTCCCTTGGATGTGGATCTTCCCATTTTGCTACTCTCCATGTGGGTATTTCATACTACTGTATGTGTTGCAACACTTCTCCCACGACTACTGCAGTTGCTCTGACTTAGGAAAATCCAAGGGCTGCAAGCAAGCCTTGTCCCAAAGGTGGCAAAGCCGGCAAAAGAAAGAAAGCCATTTTGTCAGTATCACTTGATAATTTCTTTGAACTCTCTCACTTGAATTCTTGGTTCGATGTGGATCCATCAAGCTCTTATTGTTACTTATATAGAGACTTATGCATGCATGGAACGGGATGTGGAAATTATCTTCTTAGAATTTAAATAAACAAATAATGTGTATGTTATATGTATCGAGATGATATTTTATTCTTCTTTTGACAATGATAATCTTTTAATCTTTAAATCACAGACAATGAATCATTATAGACCTTTAAAATTGTACAACTAGTTTCATAAGTGAAAGTTAAGTATTGCCTCCGGTCCTAAATATAAGATAGAATTGACTTTTTTTTTGAAGAGATTAAGGAAGCCAAATAAGTTATCCTTGAATTATATATCAGTTTATAAGTTAGGTAAAATAGTTTAGAGAAAAAATGACAAATATAAAGCTCTATATGTCTACTTTAATCTATATTTGGACTAGGTTTGACCAATGAAATCCATTGTATAACAACATTGCCTCATTGGAGGCAATTTAGGCAGCATGCACTTACAACTTTAGAAAATTCCATATTTGCATACTAATTTCTAAAAATTATGAACACCTATACTTCGCCACAATATTTCCTTCAAAATCGAATGGAACCATCTGAATTATAAAGTTCCAACTCTACCTTGAGTGAATAATAGCTGGACTAATTTCACAATAAAAAGGGAAAATTGGAGTTTCTTGATTCTAATCCATAAACTTCCTTCTTTGTATTCCTAATCCCATGTTTAACTATTTAATTACTAATTGTAAATGATTAGAATGAATTTAGGCAGTACCTCTCCTTAGGGTTTAGTCATCCCAAAAACACAAACCAAACAACACAACTACAAATCCAACTACAACAACAATATACAACCTTGAATCAACAAGTTAACAAGGTTTAGTGTGATTACCTCTTGGCTTCACCACTTTCTCTCTCTAAGATTTCACTATTCACTCTCTCTCTCTCTAAGATTTCACTATTCACTCTCTCTTCCCTTGAGATTTTGCTTGCTAACTTGATTTCCAAGGTGAAGAAGAGATTAGAGGAAATTCCAAGGTGATTGGAAGGAAAAATCACTAAGACTACAAGCTCTTACCTTTTATTTGTGCTCTTGAAGCCTAGGCCCCTTCTTGTTCTTCTTCCAATACTCTTGAGCTCTCCCTCTCTTTTTCTCTTGATTCAGCCAAAAATGAAGGCTTGGGAGAGGATATGAAGCTTTTAAAATATCAACTCCACCTCCTTATGTTTATATTATTTTATTCTAATTAAACACATGCCCATTTAACTTGCTCATCATCTTTTCTCTTTCCTTAATTCACTTGGCCAAAATTGAGTCTTAGAATAGCCAAATAAAAAGCTCTTGAAATATCATATATTCCCTCCTCAACACAATTTGCTTTATGAAATATTATTGTTTAATAGAAATTTGCACGTGTCTAATTTACTTGGTCAACAAATTCCCATCTTGAATAAATATAAGCCAAGTATTAATTTTCCTTCCTCTTACTCATTTTGACTGAATTGCTCCCCAAGAAAAGGAAAAATGATGGCTACTTACTTTAATTGGTCAAACGAGCATTTTACCCTTACATTTATTTCCATAATCCTCAATATTTGGGTTGTATATTGTGCTAATTTATTCTTCCATTTTGGGATTTAATAATGGGCTTGTTGGAACACCCAAAAATAAATTTCATGACTTGTTCTAGACCATCAATGTCTAATTTCTTGATAAATCTGGTCTCTGGCACACATTTAACGCCTTAAGGAACAAGGTCCATCATTGTTACACCGATGTTGCTAAGTATCACAATGTATAAGAAGAAGAAAGTGTAACATCCCTATTTTTAGCACTTTGAGTTAATATAGCCTAAGTTGTAGTTAGTCAAAGAGTTAGAATAAATTAATACTTTAAAAAAAGTATCAAGTTAAAACAAATCTTTGAAAAAAAATAAATACAAATAAAATACTTCATTAAAATAATTATTTTAAATGTGTGAGTATGTGTGTGTAAATATATCTTATTATTGAAATAAGTAGCATAGAACAAATATATATATATATATATATGAACAATGAATATTACTATGACTAATATTTTATTATTATTTTTCTTAAAAAAATATTATTTTAAAGGGAGAAGTCAAACCCTAATCCTACCCTGGAAAATGCTCTTTTTCTCCCTTCCAATAATTCCTTTAGCGTTGCATCACATTTGCTTTCAGGTGCGATTTATTTTTCCCTTCATCATCTCACTTAAGCGCCTTCTTTGCCTTTAATCCCTATAAGAAATGTCTTTTCAATCATTTTGTTTCACCTTCCTTCCCTTACCATTATTTTATTTTATTTGTCTTGTCAAATCAATCCTTCCACTCCATTTTACTATGCTTAGGTGTATACACTACTATAAATAGTATCATTAACGTCACTAATTAACGTCCATTTTCAAATAACAGTCATAGAAAAGCACACGATGGCATTTTCAAAATTAAGTCTAACGTTTCAACCACTGTTCTTGTGAAAATAGTCATTGAAACATACCATTCAACGACTATTAATGTAAACAGTAGTTAAAAGTGGGGCTTTCAATGACTGTTTTGGTTAACAGTAATTGAAAGCTAGATTTCAACAACAGTTCTTGTTAACAGTCGTTGAAAGATGCTTTCAATGACTATTTTCATTAATAGTCTTTGAAAGATTTATGATTCAATGACTATTTAAATGATAACAGTAGTTGAAACCTCCTAAAAAAGCCAAAACCTACAGTGCGCCTATTTCCTACCCCCTCTCCCGCCATACACTAGCTCTATCCCTTCTAGGTAGTCATGCCTCTACTGCATTTCTGTTTGGTCTCTTGTGCATACTTATCCGCTTGCACCTCATTTTTCTTTGGGTCTCCCACTCATCATTCTCTGGCGTCCTCTCTGCCCCCTCTCAGTCCCCTCTCATGCATTCTACTTCTACATTATCTCTTCTCTATCGGTTCACTCCACCACCAACTTCTGAGTTTGGCTCTATCAGTGGCTCCGCTCCTTGCTTTTTCCTAGTAATTCCCTGAATCCCCTCCTTTACATTCTTGGGATGTTCTATCTTTATGGAAATTTGAATGCTTGCATATATTTTGTTCAACAATGGGGGAAATTTAGATACTAAAATTCCAAATTTACAAAATTTCCTTTTAATCCACTTCATAGAGTTTGGTTGTTTTACTTTCTAATGCTTTAGATTTTGATTCTTGTCCTCCCTCTCTCACTCTATTTTAAAATTTAGTTGTTTAGTATGTACGAGTATTTGATTATTATCCTCTTTAGTGAATGTTTCTTATATGTTATACTAAGAATATAAAATATACGCTGCTAAATTTTATCCTCTTTAGTATAAAATGATAGAATCTTAAATCAAAATGATGATAAACCAAGCATCTAATTAAATGTCTATATGTTGCTAAATTCGTTCCTTACAATATTGATATGGATGGGTTTGAATTTTGACAAGTATAATTTATTGCAATAAAATAAAGATCAAATTAAAATTCAATTGATATAGTAGGTTATCCTTTGTGGATTAAATTTTTTAACCAATTCACTTGTGTGATGTAATATGAATGCAAGCATGAAATGAAGAGGGACAAAATAAATGAAAAACAGAAGGTAAAGCAAGAATTCAACACCTTCATTTTATTTTTCCTGTGCATCCAGTGCTTGTTTATGTTATTTTTCAATTACATCCAATGCCCTAATATTTATAGGGTAACATCAGGATGGTATATGTTACCTTAGGCAAGAAAGAGTGAAATGAGAGGAGAAAGAAGAGGTTTGGAGGGTGATAAGATAAGGGAAGGAGGGATGATGCATATAACTTGAGGAGGAGGGAATATGCAGAGGCATAATAGCTAGTTGTGATAAGCTGGAAGGTGACCTTTCCTGTGTGATAAATAAATAAATAAAAATAGGGGGATGGAGGTGCATGAAAAAGAGAGGGATAGATGCAAGTTGGAGTAATAAAATATAATAAAGATTAAAGGGACTACTTGTTAAACTATGGTGTTATTATATGGTGAAGGGACCGAATAAGGAGGAGAGAGAGGGAGGGAAGAAGGTACATTAACACAAGTAGGGTATATACATAAACTATAAAGAGTAAAAGCAAATTTTAAACAAGTATATATATGTGCAATCTCAACAAATCTTATTAAAGAAAGGCAATGTAAGTTATTAGTTATCAATTAATTTTAAAAAACTAAACCTAATTAAGAATAATTATTTGAGGATAAAATATAATTTACTTGGTCAAAATTGTTCTATATAGAACCCCTCATCTAAGCTAAAGGGTTATATATAATAATTAGAATCTCCTATATAGAAACATTTAATGTTAAATAGTAGTGAACCAATAGGATATTCCATTCATTATTCTTAGAGAGTTCTTATGGAATTACCCTTACAAGGCATTGAAAGTGGTTTTTGACAAGACCAGAATTTTACTCATGATGTGTGTCTATATGTGTGTAGATTTGATCTAACTATTTGACATTATCATATCTAAATATTGTCAAGCTTTTGAAGGCTTTTTCTGCATTTATAGGGACTTAAAATTGCACAAGCGCAAAGTTTCCAAGAGTTAGAAGATTGCATCAGAGAGACGATTTCCTTTAATTGCCCACAAGTTAGTGTCTTAGATAATTAAAACTTTTATTTCCTTTTGTAGTTTCTTGTTTATACCTTATGAGAAATGTTACTGTCTGTGAGGCTTATAGTTCAAAGGCTCTTAAATCTATTTGGGCAGACCTAATAGATACTGATGTCGGAGTTTTGTGCTTGTTAATTGGGTTGTTGTTTGAATGTTTGAATGTCTTACTTTTTAGTAGAAAAGCTGCTGAAATTTTTAAAAAATGAGTAAGGCATCCCTTTTCTTGACCCATATTCATATCATAATGACAATTGGTGTAAAATTGAGTATTGTTGAAAATGGTATAGGTGGTAGTAAAATAGATCACAGTTGGATGAGTGCTTTGATAACTAATGAATAATATGAGAATGTGGTGGAAGAGTTTATAGAATTTGATAAAATGAATGCACCTAGTAAAAATGGGAAGTATTTTTGTCCAAGTGTGAAGTGTTTAAATGAGATCTATGGGATATTGATGATAGAAGAGATCACTTACTTTGTTATGGAATAAATCTTTGGTACACAAGGTGGATATGGTATGGTAAGGAAGTAACCGCTTGTGCGTCCGAGTAGAAGGAAGTTTTGGAGGTTGGAGATGACAATAGAATGGAGAAAATGATTCATGATGTTGAGGTAGAATGTTTTATACAATTGATTGTATATGATAGCATGCGGAGTGATGCAGAGACACCTTTGTACCCTAGGAGTACTAAGTATGCACGCTTGTTAGGTATTTTGCACTTGGTTAACTTAAAGCCAACTTGTAGTTGGATCGATAATAGTTTCAAATTGTTACTTGAATTGTTGTGTGATATGTTTCCAAAGAATAGTATACTTCCAAATCGTATGTATGAGGCCAAGAAAATCTAGTATATGATGGGTATGGAGTATAAAAAGATACATGCTTTCCCTAATGATTACGTATTGGACAAAAATAAGTATGAACGATTAAGTTAGTGTCTAAAATGTAAAACTTCTAGATACAAAGTGAAGAAAGGTGCTAGATATGTTGATGAGACAAGCAAAAAGCAACCTTTAAAGGTTTTGTGGTATCTTCCAATCATTCCGCAATTTAAACGAATGTTTGCTAATGTGAAAGAAGTGAAGAAGTTGAGATGGCATTGTGACGATAGAATATGTGATGGAAAATACCTTCGGCACCCAGCTGACTCTCCTAATAGAAGAAAATAGATGAAATATATCCTGGATTTGGTAGCGAACCAAGAAACCTTTGGCTTGGGCTTTGCACAGATGGAGTAGATCCTTATGGTGCTTTTAGTAGAACACATAGTGCATGGCTAGTTCTGCTAGTGATACCTGCCTGGTTGTGTATGAAACACAAGCATATGATACTTTCTGTGATGATTTTGGGACCAAAACAGCTGGGGAACGATATTGATGTCTACTTTGCACCTTTGATAAAGGACTTAAAGAAGTTATGGGAGGATGGAGTAGATGTGTTTGATGTATATAACCAATGATTAATGACTTCCCTGCATACGGGAACTTGTTAGGTTATAGTATGAAGGGTCATAAAGTATGTCCGATATGTGAAGTAAGCACACACTTCCATGAATTTAAGCATGGTAGAAAAATGGTCTACCTTGGTCATAGACGAGTTCTTCCTCGGTTCCACTCTACAGTAGGCTAAAGAAGAGTTTTAACGGTTTGCCAAAGAATGGAATGGCTCCAAAGGCATTAACTGGAGATGTGGTTTATAGTCGGGTAGAAAGAATCAATGTTATTTTTGGCAAGAATCAGAGGACTACGTGTGAAAAGTACATATGGAAAAAGAGGTCAATTTTCTTTGATCTTCCATATTGGTGTAGCCTTGATGTAAGACACAGTATTGATGTGATATATGTGGAGAAAAATGTATGTGATAGCCTTGTTGGTACTCTTTTGCACATAACAAGGAAAACTAAAGATGGAATTAGTAAAAGGCTAGACTTGGTTGACATAGGAATAAGAGAAAGGCTACATCCAAAACTAAGAGATGATGGTAAGAGGGGGTATATGGAGCCAGCAGTGTATACATTGTCAAAAGCTGAGAGAAGAAGTTTGTGTGGGTGTTTGCATGGCATTAAGGTGCATAAGGGCATTCTTCTAATATGAGCAAGCTTGTGTCAATAGAAGATTTCAAGTTAGTATGAATGAAGTCTCATGATTTCCATTTCTTAATACAAATACTATTACCAGTAGCTATTGGAAAGCTAGATCAGCCTAGTCAAGTTAGAAGGGAGACAAGGGGAGTTGGTTTCTCAAGATAGTTTGGATGAGGTTTATAACCTTATGGATAAAGTAAAATGAGTAAGGAGTTTTTGGCTAGGGTTTAAGAGGAAATCCAAGCAAAGCTAGCAGTGCAAATGCGTCAATCACTTTGAGCTGAGCTTAAAGAAGAGTTGTTACATGAGCTACGTGGTAGGATGAATTCGATGGTGTTGTCTCATATTCAAGTTGGGATGTGTAACGAGGAGCCTAGATCTTAGGTTTGTAAAAAATTTCATTTAATACAACATTGAGTTTTTCCTTATGTTATTTTAATTAATTCTTTCATTTCTCTTACTCAGGAATCCCCGACCTTTCCCTGGACAAAAGGCAGTTACAATCCGCCAGAGGTTGGACATGACGACCCTGGTCCTTCACTAGAGCCTAGAAAACCTTGCACTCTGTATTTGGATGTCCCATACCTGCATGTTGCTGCCAATGCTATTGTATAAATGCATACTAGCACCCACCATAATAACCAAATCTGGGATGATCTGTTAGAATCGGTAGGCACAGCGGAAGAATTTTAAAAATTTTCACCAATCCTAATCGAGGATCTATCAACGGCGTTTAAACCAAGTTGGAAGGATTCATACCTTTTGATGATTCAGATTTTTCACGATCTCTAGGAGCCAACACATCAGGTCTGCTCCCTCTATCGGTATCCACACGAATGCTCTCCAATTGAGACTGCGTGCTAGCGCCTCTAATGTCTCCTAAGGTTTCACCTGTGGCTCTCAATTCTCATGTGTGTATCAATATATCTGCTCTATCAAGTTTATAACTTATGAGGGCTATTTTTAAATTTCAAAATTAATCATCATTAATTTTGAAATTAATTAACAATTAATTATCTTGATGAGCTAATTAAATAAATTCAGTTTAAATTAAATCTGTCTAACAATTTTAATTTAACCTATTTATTTAATCCAAATAAAGAGCCATTAGATTTAATTTATCTTCATAAATTAAATCTGAGATACTCTATCTCTATCATGTTAGTTATTAAATTTAATATATCTTAATAAATTAAATTTAAAACTAACACAATATAATAATATCATATAATATATCTATACATATATATATATATTTCGAAAATATATATATCTATATAATATTATTAATGAATTTTATATTATATATATATATATATAATTCGTCCACCCTAAATTAAACATTATCTCGTGTTGGGCCATTCTTGTGTGCGACCCTGTAGGCCCATATGAAGTTGGCAATGGGCCAATAACTATACTAACCCAAAAGTCGCAAACGGCCTCTAGCAAGACATTATGACTACCCAATTTATATGAGGATCGTTATCACGATGCAACCTGTCATAAAACCATGTCACGTCCCTTTTGTCACACGATATATCGATCAAGGATAAGGCATGGATAATGTCATCCTCTTGTTCCTGACCATTACTTTCTCGATTCCTGAGTAGCCTGATAACAGAGACAGAAACTCCTTTCATCATAGTATGGCCATAAATTTCTCAAACTCACTCATCAAGCGGCCCAGTAATATCTCTCTACTAATGTGAGGGACAAATTCCATCTTGATCATTCATATTCCTCTGCATGAAAAACCACCAAGCCCGATCATAGCCTTTATCATCACCCGGTCAAAAGTGACTTTTTGACTAGTTCAAAGCTTAGCAACTCTCATGTAGGAATCCATGATGACCTTAGGTCTAAGGGCATTGTGACATGGTTGTACATGAGAAAAGCTTATGACTTGATCCATGTAGCTTTCTCATAGTAGGTCGGTCCAGCACCTTGTACTCATACAAGTGCCTAAGACTTTGATTCATATCTCCATATCTTATCAAAGTCATATTGATCTTGTTTCATCTTTGCTCCCGTATAGATGACCGACCAGGGACATTTTAGGACAATCTTTATGAATTATCCAAGTATACAATTATCACAGTTAACATGCAAATAATATGATAACAGAATGGAGAAATTTCATTAAAATAATAATGTTCAAAGTACAATGATTGACCCTTAGGGCACAATTTCCAACATGATCAACGTAAGGTCAATGTCACAAGTGTTCGATAGGGGGAGGAAGGTGTAGATGTCCTATTCCCTGATGAAGAGGTTGCCACACTAGGTCAGGCAACAGGATCTTTAATCTTGTGGCCTCAACATCTTGATCAGACTGCGATAACCCTTCCAATTGTAGGAAACACCTTATTGTTACTTGATCCTTTACATCCTACTTATAATCTTTATTTTGTGTGTTAATAAGATGAAGAAGAAGAGACAAAATTTCCTTTATTGGCTCAACTGCAAAATATTCATAAACAAATTAACAAGGTTAACTTGCAGATTCCTTGTGGGATTGTGGGTCATGCAATCTCGTATAATTTTGGAATTGATAACCAAGATATTAGATAGTTCTGATCTTTACAGGAGATAGACATAGGATGGGTCACATTTGCAATCATGTAATTTTATTTTTAATTCTTAACTTTAATTAATGCACTGATATTTATGAGTTTTAGGTTTAAACATTTACTGAGTCATTTCTGATTTCATTTTTGTGGTAGTTGTTTCCACAAAATTGTTAGATTCAGAATTTTGATGATAACAAACCTAAGTCTTGTTTAATTTGTCTCTGCATTTTTGTCCACAAGATTTTTTCTAAGATAGTATTCAAATAGTATGTTTACTATTCGAATAGTAATACTCAGTTTTTATCAGCTATTATTCTGATAACTCTCAGACTATCCGAATAGATAGATAATTATCATGATAATGTATAAGTTATTCGAATAGAGATACACTGATACATAGTTATATTATTCGAATAGTCTTTGACTATTCGAGTAGTATAAATATAATAGTTGGAAGTTTTTTTTCTCTAAACTAAAAGTATTCAAATAGCATGTACATTATCCGAATAGTACTTATATTTTTTCAGATGAATTTCAAATGCATTATCCGGATAATAGTATGATTATTCGAATAAGTATAGTCACTATTCGAATAGTGTAACTAATATCCGAATAGCTTTTCTAAATCAACATCAAGACTATGAGATTGATATGAGAATGTATTCGAATAGCAACCAATGTATCAGGATAACCATCTTGAGTTTAAAGAGATCACTATTCGAATAGGTTTCTCAATTATTCGAATAGTCTCAGTATAAAATTGCAAATATTATCCGAATAGTGAAGAAGGTATTCAATTAGCATGTAACATAAAAAGATTCAAATTATCCTGATAACTATAAGAGTATTCGAATACTAGCTCTTCAAGAAAAACAGAGCATCAAATCAAAATCTATGGTTTCACAGAATCATTAAGTATTTTCATTAATCTTATTTATTATTATTTTTTCCTTCATGATTAACATGCTCAAGCAAGTTACAGGAGATTTACACTTCAGATATTTGAATTCCAAGAAAAGAAGATACTGTGTCAGAGACATTAAATGCAAAACTAAGCTTCTACCAACACATTCTCTTCACCACAAAGGCTGTATCCAAATAACATAAAGAAATGTTCTAAGAAGTGCTCAGCGAGTAATGGAAAATTAGAATGTCTCCAATGGTAATTAAAATCACTCCAACTACAAATAACAAAGGCATTCAAAGCATAAGTTAAGACGCTAAACTACCAAACTGACGAATATTCATTTTTGAGCTCTTACTTCTTTTCTGTATCAATACGCTTCAGTGATTATATTATCTACTCTGTGAGAGAGAACATTTATTGATTCAATACACTTGTTTAAGAGATATCTTAAGGTTGTGGGACCTTAAGGTGGGTATCTATTTATGTTGTGTAAAGGGGAGCGAGTATTTAAAGTGAGGTGCCAAGAATAGATCGCTGTGTTCTGAGGTGCAAAGTACCTACTGAATCTTGGAAGGTATAGTAAAAGCTCATATTCTATCTGAGGACTGGACGTAGGTCATTGTGAATTAGACTGAACCAGTATAACTCTCAGTGTGCATCTCAGTGAAATCTTCATAACTCTTTAACCTTCTCCGTATTAGTTTCCAATTTTAGTTCTATCTCAAATTTCACTACTACAGAATATACATATTACGACCCTAAAGGACATCCCTTTTTTAAAAAGGGACGCCAAAAATATAACCGGTGGCATATTCATAATTATAAGTGAGATTTGTATAGCTTTAGGCGTCCCCAGTTTGATTGGGGACGTCTAAAGCTCCCCTAAGGCGTCCCCAATTTGACTAGGGATGCCTAAACCTTACTTAAGGTGTCCCCAAATCCACTGGGGACGCCTAAAGTGAGCCTGCATAAAATAAAAAACAAAAATAAATTACTTTAGACGTCCCTAATTTAAATAGGGACGTCTAAAGTCATACTTTAGACGTCCTCACTTATAGTGGGGACATCTAAAGTAAAATTTTTTTTTAAAATTAGGGACACCCTTTGGCGTCCCTAATATATATTAGGGATGCCAAAGGGTGTCCCTATATCATCAGGGACGTCATTTTGGCATCCCTAATATATATATATATTAGGGATGCCAAAATGGGTCCCTGATGTAGGTATCATCAGGGACGCCATTTTGGCGTCCCTAATATATATATATTAGGGATGCCATCTAATTTAAAATTTTTTTTTTAAAAATTAGGGACCCCTTTTGGCATCCCTAATATATATTAGGGATGCCAAAGGGCGTCCCTGTATCATCAGGGGCACCATTTTGGCGTCCTCAATATATATTAGAGACGTCAAATGGTGTCCCTAATTAAAAAAAAATTTTAAACTTTAGACGTCCCCAATCTATATAGGGACGTCTAAAGTGTGACTTTAGACGTCCCTATATAGATTGGGGACGTCTAAAGTTTTAAATTTTTTTTTTTAATTAGGGACACCATTTGACGTCTCTAAAATAAAAAATAAAATAAATGGACAATTTTAGGTATCCCTAAATCAAATTGGGGATGTCAAAAACAATTCAAATTTCTACTAACAGCCTTTATTTGTCAGTTTTACTGTCAGTTTTATATTACTCTCATCTTTCTCTTCCCATCGCTGCAAACACAAGGAGAGTTACTGCTGCCACGCCTTTTAACTCTTGCTTCTTCTTCTTTATATGCTCTTTTTACTATTACTTCTTCTTTTCTCTCTCTTTTTTTCACCTCGATCCAGATCTGTTATGTTTTCTTAAAGGTTTTTATTATTTTATCTTCTTTCTCTTTTTTCTTTGGGTTTTCCTTCTATTGTATCTTCTAACTCGAATTGTTATGATTTGTAGATCGAGACCCTGAAATATGCTTCATGGCCACATTCTCGTCGAAAAAATGAGGTTCGTCTCTCCCTGTCGCTCTTCTCCATTCATTATTACGTGAAAATGAATTTCAATAATAGAATGAGGTAAGTTTTTTGCAATTGATTCCTCTTATTGTTTTCATCTTCTGCCTATGAGATTTTAGCTTTGGAGTTATTATTGTGTAGATTTTGGATTCGGAGTTCATATACTAGATCTATAATTTTATTGATGATGATATGTAATTTCTGGTTTTAAACACTGTTTAGTCTAGATCTGTAATATAAACGATTTTTAAAAAAAAAAACACTTTAGATGTCCCCGGTTTTAAGTGGGGACGTCTAAAGTCCAAACTATGGACGTCCCTTGTTTTAAGGACGTTATTAACAATTTTTTCTACTTCGCTCAGATAGACATCCCCCTGTTTTCATATGTTAAAAGGCCCAAAAAAGGGACGTTAAAAGCGTTTTTTGTAGTAGTGTTTTATTATCACCCAATTCACCCCCCTCTTGGGTGAAACACCTGTACTAACAAAAATGTGTGTCGAAAGAGAGCTCGACACTTCATATGGCTTCTTATGTCCTAGCAATCTGTCAAGGTGTAATAATAGTAGGTTGGAAGATCGGATGAGCTATGTCGGCTATACAATAAGACAAACTCAACTGCCTTGCTATCCAGCACCAATTGTTGAAAGGCAAGTAACTTAATTTTATATATTTATACATATTCATTTCACTAAGAAGTATCATGTTATGTAACCTCATTTTAATCTACTTATGTTATTATAATTATCATTGGAGTCTTTGTGTTGCTTGTCCCTTCATCAACATCATCTTTTGGTTTGACTCATTGGGTCGCAAGCCAGATAGAGACATCAAAACCATTTTTAACACATAAGTTAATTTATTTGTCAATCATTGATTTTCGATTTTAATAAATTGTGTAATGTCTTCTGTTTTTCATTTTGATTATAGTGAACTGAAGATATATTATATAATAGGTGGGAAATTTGAAGGTAAAAGTGATCTGACAAAGTGGTTCCAGCCAAAAGTAATTTGTTTAAATTCAAGTTCTTCGATTGACTATTGCTTTACATATGCCTTTATTCTTTTTTACCGTTTACTTTTGATGTATAGTGCCCTCGCCAATCAGGGAAAACTGAGTGTAGCATCTATGTTTTACTATATATGTATAACATCATTTTTAATGGCCTTACTACCAATTTTGAACAGGTGATCATTTCTTAATTCTCAACTGAATATCATTTCTGTTCTTGTAATTGAATTGTTAGTTATTTTGATTGATTTATGTTAACATATTGTCTATTTTGCGCATAGATTTTTGATAATCAGGACGGCTGCTCAATCGATGACATTAATTTGATATGAGAACTTTTGTCAGGCTATCTTCTATAACACATAGAGGGTGATTATGTGTAGAGATTGTTTTACATAGTACAATGGTTTTGTACGTACAGTACTATATTAAGTTCGCATATTCAAATACTTTTCCTCGTATTACTTTTATAGTTTCTTATTTTTGAGTACTTTGAATTGTTAAGGCATTATGATAGATAACACTTTGGAAAATGATGATGAAGCATAGATTGTCATGATTTACATTGAAAGTTGAATTTTAAACAGTAAAATGATGTTATTATAGAACATTTAAGATTCAAAATATAATTGTTTGGGTTGGTGGTTTTCTAATGGCAATGGTGGTTATAAGGAGTAAAACGTATATATAAAAAAACATAGTTACAATGACTATTTTCCTTGAAAATAGTTGTTGTAACTATTGTATCTCTGAGATACAACGACTGTTTTACTAAAAATAGTCATTGTATCATACTTACAATGACTGTTTGTAAGGAGTAAGTCGTTGTATCTCAGAGATACAACAGTCGTTGTATCTCAAGACTTACAATCACTGCTTTTCAAAATAGTCATTGTAAGTCTGTTACCACGACCATTTAACAATAGTCATCTTTTCTTGAACTTTCAACGATACTCACATAAACATCCCCTTGAAAACAATCATCTAAAGGGTATAAAAACGGACATTAAAAGTATCTTCTATAGTAGTGATAGTATCATCAGCTTTCATGCCTACTTCTCTATTTTTGAAGTTGCTAGTGTGTTTGAATATATATATATATATATATATTCATCTATTTATAATTTTTTCCATTTGTCATGTCCAGCCCATTTCTCTTCATTTTTCGTGTATGCATAAATTGTTTCTTCATAACCCATTTGCCATTCTTTTCTCTAGCACCTTATGCCTTTTTTTTTTCTTCTTCTTGTTTTGCATGTATGTAACTATTGTATATTAAAGAGTGAAAATGCAAAAATACTCATATAAATATCTTATATGTACGTCTGATATCATACACAATCCTTGGTGTAAAATCACTTATCATCATTATATAATGGTATAAAAATGCCAACGCCGCTAGTTGGGCCAAATGTCCATTAGTTTCAAAATATGGACTCGTATTTGTTTATGCATGTTAGCCACCTAGTCTTTATTTGACCATCTCTTCTAGTGACCTCTCCTCTTACTACTCATTCTATTAAATGTCAGCTGTAGAAGCCCATTCCCCATCTCCTTTTGGCAATCTCAAAGTGAATCTCTCCTAATTCTCTAATGGCGAAATCAGTGGGTGTCTTGTCGTTTATGATCATGGAAATAAGCTCAGAATCCCTGATCTCAGTGAAGGATTCTGATGGATTATGTCTCTATTCTTTGGGGATGATTCGTTTTCTTGTTGATCATGTTAGATGATATCACTGACGTTATGTTGGCACTCAAATTTGGTGGGAGATTCAGGTATCTGAATGGTGACAAATGAGACTTACAAACAACAAAGTATTGAACTCAACTAGATTATCCCTTAGTGATAACTACTAGTAAGGATGTGGATAAACAAGCAATCCACACTTGATTGAGCTCGCTGTATGATGCTGTCTACCGTTGTCAGTGCTGCGTGGTTTTCTCGAGCAAGTATTGCAGAAGGTTCAAATCATAGGGATTTGTCTACTGCCAAAATTCAGTGAGATTGATTTATTCTGTCTGTCTTGTAATTAGAATTTCAATTTATTCCCCACATTCTGTTCTGTTGTTTAAATATTAAGTTTACTTTATTTCTTTTTTAAACAAAAGATTCTATTACTAGTTTTTGCTTTAGTGGTGTGTATTCATCAATTAGACTTATGCCCTCTTCATTTTGATTACTAGCAACTTATATGCTTTTGATTGTTTTGTTGTGTAATGTTGGATGTGTTATTTATTGGTATTCTATTTATTGATCTCTTTGTATTATCATCAATTTTGAAAATTGTCAAGGTATTTATGATTTATGATCTGGTAGATGACTTGAATCGAGTTCTGTCTAAGAATTTGGATGAGTTTAAATTGTCATTCTTCATTGGCTTGGAGTAGTGGCCTGAATCAATTCACTTACGAAGGCAGCTTCATCAAAGTGTTAGGAACAACAACTAAGAGGACATCATATCAACTATTCATATTTTAAAGATTTCAGTGGGGGCATCCTCTTCCGTCCAAAAAAAGTAGGGGCATCCTTCCCCACCGAGTGTAATATAGGTCTGTCTATGCATATTGATACAAGTCCCTCCATCACATGTCAAATAAGGTAGAATGTTATGCTCTTGCTTGTTTGTGTGATTGTAATGCAATAGGCTTGTGTTTGCGTCTAACCAAATGAAATTTCATATCCTTGCACTTACTGAAGAGGATATATATGTATGTTTGAGATAAAGATATGCTTTTGCACGTTTGTAGTCTATGTTGAGGTTTATAATTGAAAATTGGTTAATTTTGTAGGTGCATGAGCAACATAATGAATAGATTTAAATTAGTAGAATAGCTTTTAGTGCATATGAGTGAGCTCATAAAGAATTTATGTGAAATATGAAGAGAAAAGAAATAGTTTCAAATAGCTAATCAATTCACTAGTTCATTTTTTTTTAGAAAAAGACAGAGTTAGACAAATTCTTTTTTATTTTGTTTCGATTTTGGAATATCTAAAGGCCCGTTTGGTACACTGGAATTAATTTTGATGGAAATAGAAATGGAAATGGATATAGAGATAGATATGGATATGGATATGAACTTTAAAAACATGTTTGGTGTGCTAGTGGAATCTAGCCTGATTTGTCACAGCCCCCATAATCACACCACCCCTCTAAGGCTGGAGATGTCCAGCGAGGTGGACGCAATCGAACTATCCCTACTGCCGCCCGATAGTGGGTTTCTTTCACCTTCCCAAGTTTCAAACACACGCCCTGGGACTACCCCGCCGCTCCCTGATAGCTGGTTTCTTTCGGCTTCCCTGTAATCGGATGCAATTATTACATAAAACGCGCAATTGACTACCAAGGAGCTCTTAGGCTTTGGACTTATCCCTTAGGTCCAGAGTTTGAGTCCTTAGGGAGGCGATTCGGAGGGTCTCGGTGGCACCCAGAGGAAAATCCTTAAGCTTCAAGGAGGCGGAGGGGGGGACAAATCCTGGCACAGGAGGCTGTGGTAGTACTTGTGTCTGGCACCTCTTTATGGCCCACACGGTGGGAGGTCGTGCTGTTACATGATTTTTATTTAAGAAGACCAAAATGCCTTCTAAATAAAAAAAATAAAAGCTCTAACATAACCTCATATGACACCACTAGCAGACAAACCAGATGAACAAGCATTAAGAAATTTTGCTATCGGTGTTTTTTAAACACGTAATATTCAACAACTAATAATTTAATCAACAATCTATGAAGGTAGGTTAGTGGATAGCGTTAACAAATTTTGTTCTTGTCTTGTTTATCAAAACTCAACAAGCATCTTCTCCACCGTCCGAAGATATCAAAAATTGCCAACGTTTAAATGAATAGGTGTCTCAAAAAATCATCATCATCGTTAATAAAAAAGGGGGTCAAGGAGGAAGATCGAGTACCCAGATCTTGTGCTTATGCAAATAGCATCATCAAAAGCTAACAATATTCCCAAATCTAAAACCCAAAAATCGTGAAGCAAAAAAAGAGTTCAAAGAAAGTTGTTGTCAACGCTATGAAGATGCCAAATAAAGTCGTTGCCTTTGTCATTTGCCTACATCAATCAGGTAGATTTAAGGAGGGCTGTCGTTGACAACAAATTTAATGGTTGTTGAACTGTGAAGGTTTGACCACTTGAGTAGCCACTGTCAGTGGGGTGAAGTGGTAAAGGAGGATTATAAGCTTGAAATATGAAAGAAAGATAGAAGGGGCAAAACTAAACTCAGCCACATGGAAATTCAAATCTTGGAGTTGTGTAATTGAAATGAATTCAATCAATTTTAGTGGAAATCGAATTATGAAAATCCTTAATTCCATCACACTAAACCGACATCTTTATGGAAATCATTTCCATTTCCATATATCCCAATTCTAATGTACTAAACGGGCCCTAAGTCATGTAACTTAGAGTTTTAGGCTCTTCAGATGTTTGTGTTTTATGTTCTGCAAAACACTTTGGTACCTTATTGATAATCCATATAGGGTGGCCAGTTTAATTGTTTAACCATGTTTTGATTCCATTCTTAATTAGTTTATTTTTTAATAATAAAAAAAATTTCTTCCATGCCTATTCTTTTACATAGCTTATCAAACATTCTTTGAGTTACCATGTTACATCATTTCATTCTATTTTTTTCACTTTCCTTTCATGGAGACTCCTTTATTGCAACCTAACTAACCCTAATGGTTGTAGAGCATCCCAGAAGCATTTGTGAGCATGCTTTTGCAGTGGAGGTGTGTTACCCTTGCATCCAATCTTGTCTGAATCATATCAAATATCCAAAATTTACATGAATTGTTGGTAATATTTGGAAGGATATAAGCAAATATAGCTATGTTTTGCTTGTTGAATTAATGTAGATAGTCTTGAATAAAAAATTTTCCCTTAACCATTGAATTATGCTGGTTCTAGTATGTTAGAAGTGACTTACATGTTACGCTAGTGCTGCATTGTGTAACATCCCAAATTTTATTCATCAATATGCCTTGTATTTATTTGTGGCATTCAATAAAATGGAAGGGTGAATTTTGGAGAAATTGATTATTTTGCCAGTGAAATTTTCTGTGAGGCAGTAAGTTTGTCCTGTGGTTTTCGATGACAAAAAATTATGAAATTTTACGGGATCAAAGTAGATATCCTAAGCTTTAATTTTACAGGTAATGGGTAATTTTTGAAGCTATATGCGAAGAGTTATGAATTTTTGAATTTAGCATAGGAAAACTATCTATTTTCTGGAACAACATCCAAGAACTTAAATTCTGAGAAGTTTTAGCTTCTAATTAGCTAAATAATATATTTTTCCTTGAATCTAGACTCAATACGGGTTTCATAGCCTTTAGAATCACTCCAATTCAATGTCTACAAATTTAGTTATGATTTTTCAAAGTTTGGACAGAAAATCTGCCAAAATTGCCACTAATCCGAAAATGAGAAAAGATGTGATGGAAAATGATATAATTTTGGGATAAATTATCATCAGCCAATTTTACTTTTTCTATGGGCTTGGAGGTGTCATTGAGAGCTAAGCAAAGAAGAGGAAAGATTAGTTTACTTCTAATGGGACTTTGTGACATAAGTTAGGTCAAGATAAGGTCAAATTGCTTTATGCCTCAAAAGTCAAATTTTTGGAAATTATATTAATTAAGGGAAAATATGATATTTTAAAACTCATTCCCCTTCATCTTTCCTCTCATTTTCGTCAACCATAGTAGAGAAGAGACAGTGAGAGAGAGCTGTTGAGATTTTAGAGAGAAGGAAGAGGAAAATTACAAGGTAAGCTTGATTTCCTTAGTGTTTTGGTTTCTAATTTGTGTAATCATTACCCTAAACTTTCCTTCTCCATGATTTCAAGTGTTTAGCAAGCAAAACTTTAGGAATTGAAGAGGTTAAAGCTTCGGTCAAGGGGAAAAGAAGAAGAAAAACCAAATGTGACTCCATAAACCTTAAATACTTGTTGTAAATGTTGTTGTTGTTGAAGTTATTGGTTAATTTGTGGTTTGTTTGTAGTGGTTTGAAAATTTGGAAAGTGTTGACTCTAAAGGGTTATGCTGCCCAAATTTCCTCAAATCTAGGGTAATAGGTGTTTAAAATGGTTAATTAAGGATTAGGAACAAAAAGGAACAAGGATTTGAAGTTGAAAATCAAAGATTTCAATTTTCCCTTTTATTTCCCTATGTTTTGGCCAAGCAAGGATGGAGGGGTTAGAGTTGGATTTTCATGAAATTGATGATTCTATTGTGTTCAGGAGTGAAATTTAGGTAGGGTTTATGTTAAACACTTTTTTTATAAAAATCCTAGAAAGCGAAATAACTAAGATGCCTCTAAAACCATAATTAGGGCTGCCAAGGGCAAAACTATCATTTGGGAGTGATTTTTGTGAAAACCAAGCTTGGAAATGGATTCCTTGGGCAAAAATATATAAGAATAGTCTAGGTCAAAATTTCAGAAAATGTACGGTCATACCAAACATAAAGGGGTCGAGTTGGTCCCTAGGGGCGTTTTGATATTTGTTTAATATACTCTCATATAACCACTAGAAACACTTTGAAAGTTCCTAAAATAGTATATGAATGTGTTTTAACCTAATTCTTGTACATTTGAAACTTTTGAACCGAATTAAGAGCCCAAGTTATGGCACGAACTTCGAGGAACATTTTTACTCTTCAAAAAGGGTTAAGGTTGTAACTTTATCTCTCATACACTATGTGAATGTTGGTATGTGGTATGTTGTTGTATTCTGTGATATGAACAAGGTGCCTGAGGCACATTACCTAGTTGTGGTTAGGGGCCCAACTGAAGTACACGTACACGTAGGGGATCCAAACAGTCATTTAGCCCTGAGCATTGTGTACACACACGTTATAGTATAGAATTTTCCTTTACATTATATGGTGCATTGCATATTTATTGTTCACATTTTATGTGATTGATTGAATGTTGCTACTGATATTCATTTAAATCTCACATTTTTCAATTAAATAAATATTCCATTGGGAACTAGTGTCTCCAAAGGCAAGGTGGTGGGCACAGGCAAGTAAAGGGTACGGATCTCGAGATAAGAGCTATAGTTGATTATATGTAGTCTATTTTAAATATTTTTGGATAATTTTGGGAACAAATTATATGCATATTACCAAACCCTACGGGGGAGTCTCCTCTATGAAAACAAGTATTTTTATCAATATATTTGTATTATTTCTGTATGCCTACGAAACTATGCCTCTATTACTCCACACATATCGAAATGTTAATGGGTGTTGACACGTTGGGTTATCATGGGCATTATGCAAAATGGATAAGAGCACTGGAATCTGGACTCTACCCTTTTACAATTGTGACAATCATATTTCATACTCACATTATGTAAGAAAAAACCTGAATATATGGTATTCTCTCTACAGGCTTAGAGTTAGCGCACAAGAATAATTTCCTTAAGTTAGAGTGTAGCAAAAATAGGGTGGCATCCATCATTGTCATGTCTATTTAACAAAGCAAACTTTTTTTGTTTCTCCTATTTGTTGTCATCAGTGAAGTTTAATTGGGTTCAATGGTTTTTATGGTTGTCAATATTATTCATTTTGGAAAAAACAACTATTGCCAATGTTAAGTATAGTTAAATTTCGTGGAATCTTTTTTACTCGACAAGCCAATTTTCCACCATCATTAATCCCATATGCTGCATTTAGAATTTGTTACTTTGAGATCGAAAGGCGTCAAAATATTGGGCAAACATTTGAATTCATCACCAACGAGAATGCAAAGCAGAGTTGGAGTTTTTTGGGATGTAGACAACAAACTACCCAAATCATTGCCACCTTATAAAGCTGCCACTAAGTTGAAAGCAGCTGCATCTCACTTTGTCATTGTTAAGCAAATGGTGGCTTATACAAATCATCATACTTTTAGCCGCGTGCCTCAAAATGTTAGGGAACAAAGAAAAGAAAGGAAATTGTTAAATCATGTAGAGACAAAGGTATGATCAAGCCAGCTGAACCTTATCTTTGTCAGGTATGTGGGAGAAAATTTTATTCAAATGAGAAGCTTATTAACCATTTTAAGCAAATACATGAGCGTGAGCATATAAAAATATTGAACACGATAAAGTCAGTAAAGGGGAACAGGAGGGTGAAGTTGTTTGCTAAGTTTTCCATGAAAATAGAGAAGTATAAGAATGCGTTAAGGAATATTATAAGTCCCGAAGTGGGGTATGGTTTGGCAGATGAGTTAAAACATGCAAGGTTTTATGTTCGGATTGTGTTGGATAAGCCACAAGATACAGATATTGCATTGAAAGGGCACATGGTAGATATGATGGATAATAAGCACTTTGAGTGTGTGGTTCTTGTTTCAGATGATTATGATGTTGTTGATGTCTTAAAGGAGGAAAAGTTATGATGTCTTAAGACAGTTGTCATTGGGGATACTAATGATGGGGCATTAAAGAGGATTGTTGATGCTGCCTTTTCTTGGGAGGAAATTCTGATGGGGAATTCGAAAAAGGAGATAGTATCAGTTATTGAAAAGTGGAAGGATCGTGATATCTTGAAAAGATGAGAGTGAATGTACAATCTTGAGATGGAGAGAAAGAAATATAGTCAAGATGATATGATCAGTGAGGCTAATTTGGATGAAGATATTAGTGATGCCTGTGATGAAGGTTATGGTGCCTATAGCAATAAAGAAGACTCAAATTCTTAGGGGGAATTAGATACTGATGATGGTTTCATAAATAGACAATTCAGAAAATAATGAGTGCTACACCTTCTGTCATACACTTCAAAATATTCAAACTGAATAAAGCAAGCTAATATAATTGCACTGCTCTGCTCTTGGGATCAGCACCGTTCAATTGCCCTTATCTACTTTCTTTCCCTTGGAGCCACTTGCCCCTATCACAAAATACAGCAACATACAACATATCAATAATCATATAGTGTTTGAAAGACAAAGTTACTACCTTAATGCTTTTTGATCCTTAAATGGGCCCCTCGAACTTTATGCCACAGTTTGAGCTATTAGTCGGGTCCTAAAATTCCAAATTTACAATAATTAGGTTAATACCCATTTATGTACTATCTTAAACTCATTGTTTGGGTTATCTTTTGGGCTACTTGAATAGTCATTGGAAGCTCAAACAAGTGCCCATGGGATTGGAGAAGTTAAACCAATAAAAATTGTGAAAATGCTAAAATAGGGGTCTTGGCCCCGGCCAAAAATCCTTGACCGGAGCCAAAAAAGGTCAGAAGTCTTTGGGCCGCGGCCAAGAAGATATCATGTGTTCTTGGCTCACCTTCCAAAAATCATAACTAATTCTACAAAAATAAAAATTGGAGTGATTCCAAGTTCTAAGAAAATCTCTTTAAGTTCTCAACATAGGAAAATTATGAATCACCTCCAACTACAACCATCAAATTACATAATACCACAACTTCCCACATTGCTCCAGAATCAAGTCCAAAAACAAGGCACAAGTTATAAAATTCATAATTTTCAGCGCATACCTCCAAATGACACCCATTTTATATCAAATTAAAGCCCTTAATGTTTACTTTAATCTTGGAAAGTTTCATTGAATTTGAACTTGGTTTGATCAATAAAATGCATTGAATAACAACAATGCCTCACAGGAGACCATAAAATAGCATGCATTTGCTACTTCAATAAATTCCATATTTGTATACAAATCTCCAAAAATTCATGAACACCTATATTCCCATACAATTTTCCCTTCTAAATTCAATGAAGTGATCAGAATTTCCAAATTCCATCTCTATCTTGAGTGAACAATGGCTGGATAAAATTAGGGTTTAGAAGAGAAAAATGTGTTTCCTTGATTTCTCTTGTTCAATCACTTTCTTTCCACTTTTAATCACATGATTAGTTGCCTAAACACTAGATGAGCATGATTTGAGTAAAATTTGGGCAGCATAACATTTCTAGGGTTCATAATCCAAAACCACAAAATAAGCTAAATCAACTAAGCTTTACAACAATAACTACAACACCATATAACTCAAGATAATCATAGTTTTTGAGGTTACCTTTGATCCTTGACTTTCTCTCTCACAATTGTTACTATTTACTCTTTCTTCCTTCTTGTTTTTGCCTTGCTATAAGCTATGACCGTGAAGAATAAAAGCTTAGAGGAGTTATGTTAGAGCAAGCGTTTCACCCAAGAGGGGGGTGAATTGGGTGATACTAAAAATTTCGTTGCAAATATAAAACTTGACGGTGAATATAAGGCAGTAAAGAGTAAGGAGAAATATCACCAAAGTGTACACCGGGAGTTATACTACTGGTTTGGCCATAACCACATTGACCTACGTCCAGTCCTCAGAGTATCTCTGAGAGTTTCACTACAATTTCCAAGATTCAGTGGGTTCTTGGCACCTCGGTACACTAAAGTTCCTTCGCCTGGACACTCGCTCCCCCTTACAAGTTGTAATCCAATCCCAACTCAAGGTTCCACAACCTTAAGTTACCTCAATAACAAATATTGAGTTTGAATGAAATATCTCTCTTATAGAGTGAATAAGAATCACTGAAGTACAGAATTACAAGTATGTGTAAAAACAGAGTATAAGCGTGAACCTGATAATGCGTTCATGTGTGTTCTCATCTCTATTTGGATGTTCTCATATATATAGATGTGTTGATAATGACCATTGGAACATTTTCTTCTCGCCCGTAGAGTGTGTGCAGCCACTGTTGACTTTTCCAGATTTTGAAAAATATCCGTTTGTGGTAGGTGGCGGTAGGTAGTATTTGAACATTGCATTTGACTTTCCTTATTTGGTAAGATCTCTTTATTGTTTATCTGCGAATATGCTTAGAATACTAATACAATGAAAGGTTAATCATATAAGAAACAAATCAATAAACGTTGGAATGATTTCTGAATTTTTGGACTTGGATACTCAATTGGTCCCTTGAGTGTTCATTAAGTTTACTCAAGTGGTTACTCGAGTATCTTCGTGAAAATATTGATAGAGAGCAAGTCAATAAGTGAACATCACATTACTCAGGTAGTGCATGGAGTAAACAAATTTACAAACTTTAGAAATACCTGTTTAGTCGAGTACTCACTGGAGTATACTACATTTTCTTCACAGGTTATTCGAGTGGCTACTCGAGTGGTCTTTCAAATAACCTAACAGATTACTCGATGCTTTACTCCAGTAATGTTGGTAGGATTTCAGTCCAAGAGCACTTCAAGTTTTGCTTACCTGTTTACTCTAGTACCACCTTGAGTGAACATCTATTTTCTGTATAGCTTACTTGGGTGGATACTTCAAGTGCATTGTAAATAATTTTGCAGATCACTCGATTACTGACTCGAGTAATCTCGTTCAAGTCTTTGATATAGAATATTTTCATACCTGCATACTTGAGTGGTGCCTAGAGTGAAGTGTGATAATAACATTTCAGATTAATCGAGTGTTACCTTCAAGTTTTGTTTACCACAGTGATTTACTCGAGTGGCTCGTCAAGTAACATTGGCAAGATTGAAATGCCGAGAGTAGCATATTTCTTGAATCAGGGGACTCGAGTACTGACTAGAGTAACGTTGGCAAGCTGAGAGCAACTGGAAGTGATTTCCCTGATTACTCGAGTAAGCACTCGAGTAACGTTGGCAGGATTACATAGCCCAGAGCAACTCATTTCCTTGTGGCAGGTTACTCGAGTGTTGACTCGAGTAACTCTTCTTTTCACTTCATATTACTCGAGTCGTTCCTCGAGTGATGTATCTGGCCGTGAGTTACTTGAGGTTCTGTGCTCTGGTTACTTGAAGTTTCTATCTCATTACTTGAGTTCTTACTCGAGTAGCCTTTTAGAAATTCTGCCAGTGAAGAAGTTTCTCAGCTTTCTCTCTTGGCCTTTCTTCATTACTCCAGTACTTACTTCAAGTGATGATTTGCTTTGTCATTACTTTGTTCAAACTTTTTTGTTTATCAAAACTTTTTCACACCCATTCTTTGTTATCATCCAAACATGTGAGATCTAACATTCTCCCCCTTTTTGATGATGACAAAACTTGGTGATTTTGAACAAATTTTTTGAAATTGAGTGCTCAAATAAACACTTCTTGAAATCAATTATAACTTTGAAATTCTTTTTGAAATAAGTTGTTAAGGGTCAATTCAAAGTGTTTTGGAAAGTTTTGAAAAATATAACATATTCACCTTGCATACATAATAAACTCATTAGTCCCACAATGTAATATAACTTAAAACTTAAATGAACTTGGATTGAAATTGAACTAGAATTGTATTACAAATATGAAAAGCTCCCTAAATCCCATGTACACCCATGTACTCAAAATAAAAAAAGCTACTCAGTCAACCATAAAATCACTCAAGCTCTTCTCCCCCTTTTTGTCTTCATCAATCAAGTGAAGAACTGGAAGGCTTGACTGCTGAAATAGGCTTGACAGGAATGACAATGGAGCTATGTGAACCATCTGAACTATAAGAATCAAAAGAGGAGCTGGAAGATTCTGATTCAGGAAGGTTGAGTGGAGGAATATGAATGTCATCTCTTGGAGGGATTGGAGATGACTGATATACAACAATAGAGGTGGTCTCAACCTCTACAGAATGATGACCAGAGGATGAGGAAGAGATCTCCTCTGTATGAATAGGGGAAGGAATAGGTGTAGGTGTAGGTTCAGGCTGAACTCTAGGTGGTGAATCCTTAATGGTGATATGGATAGTCTCATTGGTTTCAGGATCATCCACTGAGCATAGAATATCTCTAGGAAGAATAATGGGGATTTTTAGTGCAGAGGGTCTAGGTTCATAGGGTCTAAACTCTGGAGGTTTAGGAAAGGAGGTCTCAGGGACAGTTGGATCAACCTCAATATGATGATGCTCTGAGGGGACGTTCTCTAGAGATACGAATGCCTCAGGAACAGATGATGGACCAGTAGAAGGTCCAGGACCCATAGAGTCCAATCTAGCCAGAATCAACCTCAGAGTCTCACCCTGGGCACGCTGCTCTGCTAACATCTTCTCATGCCTCTTGTTCATCCTCTCAACCAGTGCATTCATCTTATAATTCACATGAGTTACCAACTCAACATTGGTGTTGGAGATGTCGATGTGAAAGTTCGTCAACATCTTCTACATGAAGGTCTGCAGTGAGGCGTTGAGGAATGAAGGTGAAGAAGTAGTGGCAGTTGGAGCAAAGGACTGAGTATCATCCATTCTGCTTGTCTCATTCTCTGTCTTCTTCTTCTTCCTGGGGCCAGACTCCATAAGGCTCTTGAGGGGAATCTCAACATTAAGCTTCCCAATCTGGTTTCTTCCAATTGGAGTGATCCTCTCAATGGACTCCTTATTCTCCAAATCCCATATCTTGTTTTTCTTTAGAATAAGAGAAATGATATGAGGATATGGCATAGGAGTAGTTGCTTTCCCTTCTATTTTGTACCTCTACATCTCAGAGAAGATGTATTCTCCCAAGTCCTTTTGTTCCTTCAGGAGTAGAGAAGCAAACCACCTATAGTCCCGGTCAGAGAAATGGGTGTAGTTATTGGCTTTGTTCACAAGGGATCTAGAGTAAATATACCAAAGAACCCTGTGATGGTCACACATGTCACTCGGTTTAAAGTTAAGAGGACCCACTAACTCACCAGGTCTAAGGACAGTGAAAATCTGGTTAGATGTCATCAGGGGGATTTTCTATTCCTAACCAAATATTGATCCTAGAGGGTGAGATAAGGATTTTCTGGCCTCTAACTGTTGTGGTCATTTCTTCCTCTGCAGATGTCCTATTAGGTTCATCTAGGATTTCTAGGTTGCAGTAGAAATGAGTGACTATTTTAGTGCAAAAAGGAAGTTTAATTGACAACCAAGGCATAAAGGGTTTAAGGAAAGGACTTAACTCATACTTCAATACCTCCTGAAGAATCTTGAGATCCACACTGTGAGCTTTGCATACCTTCCTTCTTGAGAACTGTGTCAGGTAATTTTGAGATTCCTCCAATTTGTTGACATTGAATCCTTTTAGAGGTTTAGTGATTTCTTCTTCTGGCAATTCTGGCTTTTTAGAGGATTGGCCCTTCTCTAATTCTTCAAGGATTCTAGCCATAGCTTTGGCAACATTCATATCATACTTTGGCTTTTTAGGAGGTTTCGGAGTAAAAGAGGGAGTGGAAGAATTAGAAGGTGAAGGATAAGGTGATTTAGTGCTTTTGCCTCTCCCAGTTGAGATGCTTTTCTTTGATTGAGCCCTTGTGACCACTGGCTCTTTGATCACAACACCTCTCTCTTTTGGTTTAGGTTGAGGTTTCAGTTGAACTTGGGCCTTTGATCTTGGAGTGAGCTTTCGTCTCTTTCT
The DNA here is from genome assembly GCA_963210345.1 of Inga oerstediana. Classification (NCBI taxonomy): domain Eukaryota; kingdom Viridiplantae; phylum Streptophyta; class Magnoliopsida; order Fabales; family Fabaceae; genus Inga; species Inga oerstediana. Next base: position 35,294,921 of record OY723406.1, read on the forward strand.
AGGAGGAGAAGAAAAAGGATCAAAGGGTTGTCGAGATTCAGAAGAGTCTGTAGGAGTAAGATTCTTGGTTCTAACCATCTTGATTTAGAGAAAATGGAAATCTCAGAAAACCAGAGTGAAAAATCGTGAGTTAGGGCAGAGAGATTCTGAGCAAAATAGGAAGTTTTTGGAGCTAAGATTTGATGGGTTTTAACGAAATCAAGCAAGGAAGAGATTGTGAAAACTTTTTGTAAGAGGACTGGGTGATTCACTCGAGGAGATTTGATGGAAATGACTGAGTTTGTAATTGTTAAAGACTTAGAACCCGACATTACTCGAGGCCCTACTCGAGTGATTATCAAGTTTACTCGAGTCCCTACTCGAATGATCATATAGAAAATTCTAAAATAATTCATTTAAATTGCGTACCTGGCATGAATAATATTGTAATTATCCATGTATGTTCCCTCGATCATTTAATAGGCATTTTAGAACAGATTTGAGTTGATTCTCATCAAATTTGTGATCTGGACCTGCAGTCACTCGAGGCCTTACTCGAGTAAACTTCAAGTTTACTCGAGGCTTTCCTCTGGTAATTTGTCTCTTCTCCTCTTGACTATTCATTTCCCACCAAATGAGCCATTTGATTTAGATTCCATGTGACTTGAGACTTCACTGCCAATTTTTTTTAAGTCTATTACTCGAGTGCCCACTCGAGTAATGTGCCCATTTACTTCAAGTCGTCCCTTGGGTAATGCTGCACTGTCAAACATGACTTGAAGTTGGCACTCCAGTGATGATGTCCTCTGATAACCTCTGTTTTTATTTCTTAAAACAGAGTTTCAATCTTCCTGCAAAACAAGTTTCTACATACTCCGATGCTTAAGTTAGTAATCATCAAAACATTATCAAATAACATTATCTAACATTATGAAAAACTGAAATAACTTACAATTCATTGGGATTTACCATTCCCAATTCTCTTCTAATGTATAGAAATTGATCTTTTGCAAGAGGTTTGGTGAAGATATCAGCTAGTTGAAGATGAGTAAGAATGAATATCACTTTCACATCTTTCTTTTGGACATGATCTCTGATGAAGTGGTGTCTGACATCGATATGCTTGGTTCTAGAATGTTGAACTAGATTCTTTGCCAAGCTTATCGTATTAGTATTGTCACAATAGATTGGTATTTCTTTGAGATAAATACTAAGATCTTGTAGTTGTTGTTTTAGTCATATAACTTGTGCACAACAACTTGAGACTGCAACATATTCGGCTTCCGTTGACGAAAGAGACACTGTATTTTGTTTCTTGTTGAACCATGATACAAGAGATCCTCCAAGAAATTGACCTTGTCCGCTGGTGCTCTTTCTGTCTGTCTTGTATCCTCCATGATCAGAATCTGAATATGCAACAAGATATTCACTTCTTCCTTTGGGATACCAGAAACCCAATTCTGGTGTGTTAGCAAGGTATCTAAAGATTCGTTTGACAGTTTCGGCATGTGATTCCTTTGGTGCTGATTGATATCTTGCACATATGCCAACACTGAATTGGATGTCCGGTCTGCTTGCCGTGAGATAGAGTAATGATCCAATCATTCCTCTATATTTTGTGATGTTGCAGTCTTTCCCTTTGACATCAGCATAAAGCAACGTAGTTGAGCTCATAGGTGTGTCCGTTCCAGTTGTTTCATCCATTCTATACTTCTTCAATAGCTCTTTCAAGTACTTTGTTTGAGATATGAAGATTCCATTCTTTCTTTGTTTGATTTGCAAACCGAGAAAGAAATTCAATTCTCCCATCATTGACATCTCAAACTCTCCCTGCATTATCTCAGAAAATTCCTTACACAGAGATTCATTAGTAGCACCGAAAACAATGTCATCAACATATATTTGAACAATTAAAATATCATCACGTTTTCATTTTGTAAAAAGTGTTGTATCAACTTTTCCTCATACAAAACCTTGATCAATAAGAAATTTACTGAGCCTGTCGTACCATGCTATAGGAGTTTGTTTTAAACCATATAAAGCCTTTTTCAGTTTGAAAACATGGTCAGGTTGGGTTACATCTTCAAAAATTGGAGATTGCTCTATGTATACTTCTTCCATAATATAGCTATTTAGAAATGCACTCTTTACATCCATTTGATAGAGCTTGAATCCTTTGATGCATGCAAAGGCTAAGAGTACGCGTATAGCTTCCAATCTAGCCACTGGAGCATACGTTTCTTCATAATCAATTCCTTCTTCCTGATTATAGCCTTTGTCTACCAATCTTGCCTTGTTTCTGACAATAATTGCAGATTCATCGAGTTTGTTCTTGAATACCCATTTAGTGCCAATGATCGGATGATCCTTGGGTCGGGGTACCAAATCCCAAACTTGATTTCTTTCCAATTGATTTAGTTCTTCTTGCATTGCTATAACCCAATCATTGTCTGATAGGGCTTCATCAATGTTAGAGGGTTCAATCTCAGAAATGAATGCAAAAAAACTTACTTCATTAAAAATTCTATTTCTAGTTTTGATCCCCTCATTCACATCTCCTATGACTTGATCTAAGGGATTACTTTTATTGTATTTCCAGGCTCTAGGTTGTCCTAGTGACTGCTCTTCTTCCTTGGTTTCATCAACTTCTAGAATAAGAGATTTAGAAATAGATTGACCATTTTCTTGATTTAAAACAACGTCCTGCTCTTCATCAATGGTTTTGTCAGGGGATTCAAATTCATCAAATACAATATGAATTGATTCTTCAACAACACATGTTTTTTATTGAAAACTCTATATGCTTTACTTCGGTTAGAATATCCTAGGAAAATTCCTTCATCAGTTTTTGAATCAAATTTTCCTAAGTTATCTTTACCATTATTATGAATGAAACACTTACAACTGAAGATGTGTAGATGAGCAATGTTTGGCTTCCTTCCTTTGTACAGCTCGTATAGTGTCTTTCCGAGTTTTGTTCTAATATAAGCTCTATTTGAAACATAGCATGCTGTGCTCATAGCATCAGCCCAGAAAACTTGAGACACGTTCTTTTCATTTAACATTGCTCTAGCCATTTCAGTGATCACTCTATTCTTACGCTCCACGACTCCATTTTGTTGAGGTGTCCTTGGAGCACAGAAATTGTGATCATTGCCATTAGTATCACAATATTCTTCAAAGACTTGATTTTCAAATTCTCCACCATGGTCTGTCCTAATACCTGTAATGGACATACCTTTCTTATTTTGCACTTTCTTGGCAAAAACAATAAATTCTTCAAAGGTTTCATCCTTTGATGATAGAAAAATAACCCATGTAAATCTGGAGAAGTCATCAACAATGATCAATGAATATAAGTTGCCACCAAGACTCCTTACTCTTGCTGGGCCAACCAAATCCATATGCAATAATTGTAGTGGTCTATTTGTTGAAATCTCATTGTTCAATTTGAAGAATGATTTAGTTTGTTTACCCTTTTGACATGCGTCACAAATCAAATCATTTTTTAAATTTACTTTGGGTAATCCAAGAACTAAATCCTTTTTGAGTACTTTGCCTACTTGATGCATGTTGACATGAGCCAATCTCTTATGCCATAGCCAACTTTCATCGGCATTACTCAGAAAACAATTTTCAGATTCATTTCTACTAATATCTAGAGTATAGCAGTTACCTTCCCTTTTTGCTCTGAGCTTAGCCTTGATATTCTTCTTATCAAGTAGTAAGTCTTTCTTGTTGACAATTAGACATTCCTCTGAGTCAAATATTACCCAGTTGTTTTTGTCTGCACTTTGACTCACACTCAGCAAGTTATGGCACAATCCTTCAACATATACGTCTTTGACTTGTATGCCTTTGTCATTTTTTATTTCACCAATTACTGCTATCCTTTCAGTTTGATTTCCTCCAAATTTTACCTTTCCACCTTTTTTAGGTTGCAATTTGGTAAAACTTTCGAAATCACTGGTCATATGTCTAGAGCATCTACTATCTATGTACCACTTATTTTTTTTGGATGCTTTGAGACATATCTGCATTTAAATACGATTAAGTCTTAGGTACCCACTTCTTTTTGGGTCCTTTTGGGTTAGTACAAGAAATTTTTGAAACATATGATCCTTTAGGTACCCATTTGTAGGTTCCTATCGTTTTTTTCTTCTTATGAATGCATGAAGAGGTATAATGACCTTTTCTATTACAGTAATTACAAAATACAAAAGGATTTCATGTATGCACATAATGCTGGAAATAATTCAAATATGACTTACCTCTTGCTTTCTTTCTACCTTTCCTTCTATCTGATTTTGGATCATATCCAATACCAGATCGGTCATTTACAAATCGTTGAGCTTTTAAAATCACACTTAGCATCTCACTTCCTTTAGTAAATTTTTCAAGAGTTTTTGTGAGATCAGTGTTTTTCTTTTTCAAAGAAGAACAATTTTCACAATCCTTTTCTGAACTTTCTTTAAGTTTAATTTCAAGAACTTTTTTTTTCTTTTTGAAAACAACTAATTCTTTAACTACTTTGATGAATTCAGAATGTAAGGCATTATATTCAGAAAGTAATTCATCATAGGTAGGATCAGAATCATTTACCTCTTCTTCTGTTTCTTCTTGAGCAACATGACATATATTGGCTACTTCTTCTTCATCACTTTCTTTGTCAGAGGAACTATCACCCCATATAGCAGATACGAAGGCTTCTTTTTGTTGAAGAATTTTCCTTTTCTCTTTTCTTTGCTCTTTTGGTTCAGCTCTAGATATTCTGATTTGATATGTCATAATTTTCCACATTTATAGCAGATGACATGATCTTTGCTGCTAGTTCCTCCTTTCTGAAAGTGTTTGAATCCTTAACCTTTCTTGTAAAACTTTCTGAATCGTTTTATGATTAGGCCCATTTCATCATTGTCAAACTCCTCATCCTCATCTTGATTTTCTTCTTTTGCTTTTAGTGCTAGGCCTCTCTTCTTCTTGTCACCGATGTCATCTAGTTCCCATTTGAACTTTAGTTTGCTTTCATATTCAGAAAGACTTCCAAATAGAGAAGCAACTGATCTCATTGATTCTCCTTTTGCTTCTTCTATCGCAGTGACTTTGGCCTCCCACTCTTTAGAAAGAATATTCAAAATCTTTCGTACTTGGGTATGTTGATCATAGACTTTCCCAAGTGCTGCAAGTTGATTAACAAGATGAGTATATCTAAGTTCGAATTCAGATATTGACTCACCTGATTTCATTTGAAGTAGATCGAATTTAGTGACCAAGGTGTTGATATGATTCTCCTTTATTCCCGAAGTTCCTTCATGAGCTATTTCCAGAGCTTCCCACATTTCCTTTGCTATTGGAAGTGTGCAAATTCTGAAGTATGCACTTTGACTCAAAGCACTTTGTATCATCAGAATTGCCTTGCTGTTGAGAGTGATAAGTTTCTTGTCATTCTCATCATATTCCGCTGGCGACTTGGGAATTTTTTGAGAATCTACAGTCTTTATAGGTTGATAGTTTCCACTCTCAATCACATCCCATAGCCCATATTCGGTAGCCATCACGAATACTCTGAACTTTGCTTTCCAGAAAGAAAAGTGTTCGCCACTGAAACCTGGAGGTCTATTAATAGATGCTCCGTCGGGAAGAATTCCTTCACCCATGCTTGACATTAGATCCTTCTTAGGTTGTTATACCTTAACAAGAAGACCTACGCTCTGATACCAAATGTTAGAGCAAGCGTTTCACCCAAGAGGAGGGGTGAATTGGGTGATACTAAAAATTTTGTTGCAAATATAAAACTTGACGGTGAATATAAGGCAGTAAAGAGTAAGGAGAAATATCACTGAAGTGTACACCGGGAGTTATACTGGTTTGGCCATAACCACTTTGACCTACGTCCAGTCCTCAGAGTATTTCTGAGAGTTTCACTACAATTTTCAAGATTCAGTGGGTTCTTGGCACCTCGGTACAAGCAAGTTCCTTCGCCTGGATACTCACTCCCCCTTACAAGTTGTAATCCAATCCCAACTCAAGGTTCCACAACCTTAAGTTACCTCAATAACAAATATTGAGTTTGAATGAAATATCTCTCTTATAGAGTGAATAAGAAACACTGAAGTACAGAATTACAAGTATGTGTAAAAATAGAGTATAAGCGTGAACCTGATAATGCGTTCGTGTGTGTTCTCATCTCTATTTGGATGTTCTCATATATATAGATGTGTTGATAATGACCGTTGGAACATTTTCTTCTCGCCCGTTAGAGTGTGCGCAGCTACTGTTGACTTTTCCAGATTTTGAAAAATATCCGTTTGTGGTAGGTGGCGGTAGGTAGCATTTGAACATTGCATTTGACTTTCCTTATTTGGTAAGATCTCTTTATTGTTTATCTGCGAATATGCTTAGAATACTAATACAATGAAAGGTTAATCATATAAGAAACAAATCAATGAACGTTGGAATGATTTCTTAATTTTTGGACTTGGATACTCAATTGGTCCCTTGAGTGTTCATTAAGTTTACTCAAGTGGTTACTCGAGTATCTTCGTGAAAATATTGATAGAGAGCAAGTCAATAAGTGAACATCACATTACTCAGGTAGTGCATGGAGTAAACAAATTTACAAACTTTAGAAATACCTGTTTAGTCGAGTACTCACTGGAGTATACTACATTTTCTTCACAGGTTATTCGAGTGGCTACTCGAGTGGTCTTTCAAATAACCTGACAGATTACTCGATGCTTTACTCCAGTAATGTTGGTAGGATTTCAGGCCAAGAGCACTTCAAGTTTTGCTTACCTGTTTACTCTAGTACCACCTTGAGTGAACATCTATTTTCTGTATAGCTTACTCAGGTAGATACTTCAAGTGCATTGTAAATAATTTTTGCAGATCACTCGATTACTGACTCGAGTAATCTTGTTCAAGTCTTTGATATAGAACATTTTCATACCTGCATACTTGAGTGGTGCCTAGAGTAAAGTGTGATAATAACATTTCATATTAATCGAGTGTTACCTTCAAGTTTTGTTTACCACAGTGATTTACTCGAGTGGCTCCTCGAGTAACATTGGCAGGATTGAAATGCCAAGAGCAGTATATTTCTTGAAGCAGGGGACTCGAGTACTGACTCGAGTAATGTTGGTAGGCCGAGAGCAACTCGAAGTGATTTCCCTGATTACTCGAGTAACGTTGGCAGGATTACATAGCCAAGAGCAACTCATTTCCTTGTGGCAATTTACTTGAGTGTTGACTCAAGTAACTCTTCTTTTCACCTCATATTACTCGAGTCGTTCCTCGAGTGATGTATCTCGCCGTGAGTTACTTGAGGTTCTGTGCTCTTGTTACTTCAAGTTTATGTCTCATTACTCGAGTTCTTACTCGAGTAGCCGTTTAGAAATTCTGCCAGTGAAGAAGTTTCTCAGCCTTCTCTCTTGGCCTTTCTTTATTACTCCAGTGCTTACTTCAAGTGATGATTTGCTTTATCATTACTTTGTTCAAGCTTGTTTGTTTATCAAAACTTTTTCACACCCATTCTTTGTTATCATCAAAACATGTGAGATCTAACAAGTTATTTTATAAGTTAGGAGGCAAAATCACATGAAATTCAAAGCTTACCTTGGATTTCTTCCTCCTTGAGCTCTCCTCTTCTCTCTATTTTTCTCCAACTCTCTCCATCTCTCTCTATTTTGCTGATGTGGGCATGAGAATGGGATGGGAAAGATGAAGCATGGGCTCTAAAATATCTTAGCATTTTCTCTTAATTACTTAATTACCAAAATTCCCAAAATTTTGACTATTGTGACACATGTACTTAAGCCTTTATCCCTATGTAATTGTGTCATAAAACTCCATTATAATCAAACTAATCTTTCCCTCTCTTGGTTATCATGGAAAAATGCTTAGCTTCTCCTCTCTACATGTCTCAATTTGCTTCATAACACATGCTTTAGTTACATGTACACATATGTCACATTTTGGTCCAATCAAAACATATGTCCCAATTTTCTCATAAATCCATATTTATTTGACTAAAATATTCCAAATATATATTTCTCCTTTGTTTTCTTTAATTAATTGAGATTAACTTCAATTAGTTGGAAAATAATTAATGTTGTGCTTTATTGGCAAAATTATGATTTTGTCACTATATTTTTAAATAAATTCATTTTTCTTCTTTTCTTTGGCCAAAATTTACATTACTATTAGGCCAAATATTATTATTTACTATTACTTCATTTTTGGGCCTTAATGTTGGGCTTTTTGAGTTACCCAAAATTAATTCCATAATTATTCTAGCTCAATTCTCATGAAAATGCAAATTTTCAAACCTCATAAATTTCAAATTCATGAATATTCACCATTTTATTGAATTTCTCAAATAATTACAATACAATTTGGTGAATAAAATTTGGGGAATTACAGTTCTCTCCCACTTAAATAAATTTCATCCCCAAATTTTGCTACATATACATAGCCATAAACTCCAGGTAATGCTTCTGTATATATTCTTCTGTTTTCCATGTTGCTCTTTTAGGAGATAATCCCTACCAAACAAATTTTATGAGTAGGATACTCCTATATCTGAGCTATTTCTCCTGCCGATAATTGACTCAATTAGGTATGGCTTCATACGTCAAATAATCCCATATATCCACATCCTCGTATTTAATTACATGTTCTTGATAGACTACGCTCATTTATCCTTGATCTGAGCTTTTTCAATTTCTGCTCTCAGATCCTTATAGGTCTCATTGACATTATTCTCACTGATCAAAATCTACTTAGGCGGACTAAGATCTCCAAAATCCTTGATCAATTTTTGCTTACAAATCATCATGGTTGCCACCTGTATTGTTTTATGGCTCAATGTGTTAACAATAACATTAGCCTTTCCTGGATGATCTTTATCTCCAGGTTAAAATCTTTAAGTAACTCCATCCATTTGTCATTTCTCACATGCAATTCTTTTTGATCTAGTGGCTGTAGTACAACTCTACAGTTATGCTATAAAGGCATTGTTTCCAGATTTGATATAAACACTATTACCATCAACTAAGATTATAGGTAGGATAGTTCAATTCATGAAGCTTTAACTGACAAGATGCATACGCCCCACTCCGCTCGTGTCAAAACACATCCCAATTTCCAATTCACATGTGTCACTACAAACCACAAGGGTTGTGTGACTGTTGACCATACAAGTCATTATTCTATACACTACGCAAGGTGTAAGACTATACATCACACATACTGTAACATTATTGACCATCAAGGCCATATTATGTTTTGGGATGTTCAACACTGTGCTATAATAAATTGTCATCTCAACTCTACGAAGCTCCTCTCACAAGTATCACCCCACTATAATGTTGAGTTTTCAGGGGAAAAAAGATACATAAACCCTTCATAATAATCAACAAGACCCATAACACTACATATCATAATCACAGCCTCTGGCCTTTCTAGTTCTATACTGCTTCCACCGTGCAAGGATCCACTGAGACTCCTTGCTATAAGACTATATGGCCCAAACATCTAACTCCTGAAAGCCAAAACTCACATCTGCTCAGCTTGGCATGGAGTTGCTTAGATTCTAGTATGTTCAAAATAATTTTCAAATATTGCTCGTGTTCTACTCTACTCCGTGAGTATACCAGTATATCATCAATGAAGACTACTACGAATTGGTCTGTGTACAGATGAAAAATTCAATTCCTGTAGTCCATAAACATAACATGTGCATTGGTCAGCCTAAATGGCATCACAAGAAACTTGTAATGGTCATATCTGGTCCTGAAAGCAGTTTTCAGCATATCATCTGCTTTTACCCTGAGTGGATGGTATCCCAATCGCAAATCAATCTTCAAGAATACATAGTAACCATATAACTAATCGATCAAATCATCTATTCTAGGATGTAGGTGCTTGATCTTAATAGTCACCTTATTCAACTTCTTATAATAACACAGAGTCATAGACTTCTACTCGCACTCTGAGATTTATCTCTTCACATGAGCTTTTATAATGTGAGGGTAATTTAGTAGGAGTCCCATAGGAACCTCCTATAATACCTGGCTACACTAGTCATATGTGTTTCTCTATTCAAGTTCCTATTCTGTTTCAACTCAAATTATTCTGGGCCATTTCACATTCTTGTAGAATCAAAACTTAACAATTGATTCCTGGGTTACAAGTTACTCTACTCAAACCTTCCATCACCTCAATTGCCATCCACCGATCAACTCCTAATATAGCCTCAAGTTAGTGAAATGATAGGCAAATCAATTCTTTTTCTCATTTTATCAGAGAGCTATCACCTCAATCAATCCTCTAAGGGAATATTTTATTATCATAATCTTTCCCTATGCTAGACTTAAAAGCTAACAAATTTTAAAATTCCTTTCTTTAAGGATTCATGTCTGTAAGAATATCATTCCTCAATTCCATAGATCATCACTAGCCCAACACAATTCTGAATACCTCTGCCAACCTAAGGACATACTGGTCCAATAGGTCTTAAGGCCTTTGGACACATAGGTCCACTACAACATATCTGGGATGTAATATCATACAGCCTAAGGTCTCTAACCCAACTTTTAGGTTCCTCATGAAATCTAAAACTTCAATATCACATAGATTGGAAATCATTTTCCTCAATTACACCTAATATGTTTGCCAAGAATCAGGATCAATAGCACCTATTCTAACCTCTACGGCATTTGGGTATTATCCTCAAAATATTACTGAAGGTTCAACACTATTTACAAGGTTCAAACTTCAATCATGGAACATAACCCTAGTGTCATAATTCATATTCCAACTTAAGCATTATTTTAGCTTATAGATCAAATTCAAGCCTATTTTCAACCTTCAGTATCATCATATCAGATCCTCTATGATCACTATACAATATGATAACCACTCATCATATAGTACCATATATCGTATCTACATCTCTTTAACACCACAGTATTACTAAGGATCATCACTTAGCATGGAGAAACCTCAAAACAATTAATATACCTCGAGTTTCCCATCACCTTATCAAATGAACTTTTTGTGCAGTACTTACTACAATAGAAATGGTTTGAATTAAATTAATACTTACTTCGTCAACAACTCCAAGCTTCTAAACATCATTTAAATCATCTAGCTAAAATGATTATTAGTCATAAAGAAACCTTAAGACAATTACTATTCATCAAGTCTCTATGACCTTGCCAATTTAACTTCCTAGGGGGTCACCCATCCTAAGATTTCCCTAGGTTGAGCACTCTTAACTTTTATGTGCTCGTGCCAAAATGTAGATACCGCCTCTATCTGCTCCTGACCATCGGTAACCTGAGACTACTCTTATCTAAAGCATCATGCCAATTGTCATTAGGGATACTAATGATAGGGTATTGAAGAAGATTGCTGATGCTTCCTTTTCTTGGGAAAATATTTTGATGGGCAAGGTGAAGAAGGAGGTAGTATCAGTTGTTGAGACGTGGAAGGATCGTGATATCTTGAAAAGATTAGAGTGGAAGTACAATCATAAGGTGGAGAAAAAGAAATACAGTCTCGATGATATGGTCAGTGAGGCTAATTTGGATGAAGATATTAGTGATGCCTATGATGAAGTTGATGGTGCCTATAGCAATAAATAAGACTCAAATTCTTGGTGGGAATTAGATACTGATGATAGTTTCATAAATAGACAATGTGGAAAATAATGAGTGTTACACCTTCGTCTAATCTTTGTCTAGCTGGCTGGAGCTCATGTAAGTTTCTTAGATCGCCAAAATTTGGAAGGGAGGAAAAGTAATGATTTCTTGTAAAACAGACGTAATGATGCTTAGGTCATCAAATCGGTTAGGTAACATTATGGCCCTTAGGGGGGTGATAGACATGGTTGTGGTATGTTACACTTTGCTTACTAAATGAAATTAGAAATTACCTGGTTGTCTATGTTGTTAACCACTCTTATTTATCCTCTCTTTCTCTGCTTTTCCTCTTCTTGAACACTTGTTTAAGGGAATCAATGATTTTATAGTTAGTACTGACATGATTTTTCATACTGCTTTCCCATCTTTCTAATGTTATACTTTATTCTTGTATTTTGATTTGACCTTTTCTTAGAAACTAGATTATAAGCTCACCCTTTAAGGTCTTAGGTGAGTTACTATTTATGGCATATAAATATTGAGGACTTTCCACATATATTATATTGCACATAGATTGGCATGTGTTTCTGTCTTGTCTTTTGCAGACAAAAGACTAATGTAGCATGACTGAAAGTTTTAAAGACAAATTGTGTGCTCTTTTAAGATCTATAAACTAAATAATAGAAGCAATATGTATGTTATGGGGACAAGCGACTTTTCTTGATATCAAAATTGCTAATCTCCAAACACCAATCAAGAAGAAAACTAGAATAAATATAAATTCTTTGTTTGAGTATATGAAAGAGCTAAAATGGACCACAGTTGCAGGACTTTGCCAATGTACTCAAGAAGCATTGAATATTTTATTTGAAGCGTAAAGCGAGAAGGAATCCTAGGAAAGGCGAAGAAGCAATGAGACAAATGCAAAGGTTTATCTAGAAGGATATTTATAAAGGGGCGAAGGTGCAAATTTGGCAATGAACAATTTCGCTTGGAGCATCTGTAAGACTTATCTATTTTTGGGTGCAAAAATGGCAATAAACTATTTTTTTGGGAGCAAATTTGGCAACGCCGTTAAAAAACACTTAACGGCTATTACTTTTTGAAATGTGGGTCCCAACAGGCTTCTCGCTTTGTATTATTTTAATATTTTTTAATGAAAAAATATCACTTAGGCCACATAGAAAAAATTTCATTTCAGATAACCCCAAAAAGATTCTGAAATATCACTGTCAGTAAAAATAAATTAAGTTTTGCAGTGAGATTTCAGAATCTTTTGGGTATTAATTGAAATGAAATTGTTTTCATGTGGCCTAAGTGATATTTTTCCATTAAAAAAATATTAAAATAATACAGATGGAGAAGCCTGTTGGGATCCACATTTCAAAAAGTAATGGCCGTAAAGTGTTTTTTAACGACGTTGCCATATTTGCTCCCAAAAAAATAGTTTATTGCCATTTTTGCACCCAAAAATAGATAAGTCTTACAGATGCTCCAAGCGAAATTGTTCATTGCCAAATTTGCACCTTTGCCCTTTATAAAGCTATAGAACTTTTGTGACGGGTGTTCAGGTAAATTGGTTAAGCATGTAATGTGTTTCTAATCGATTATTTAAATGTTTAAGTGGTCTTTGTAATCCAACAAAATATGCTATTAAGATATTTTCGCTGCTCTCCCATTTTACTATAGTTCTTTTTTATTTTTCTTTTTTTAAGGGTTTTGGGCTAACTTTGCCCTAAAAGTTGTCACCAATGAGTAACTGTGCCCCAAAAGTTTTTAATGAGCAATTTTGCCCTAGCCATTATCCCAATTAATTTTGACGTTTAGTTGACTAAATATGTTGAGCTCATAGTTCACATGTCATCTACATTATGTTTGTTAATATGCAAATTTGCCCCTGAAGTCCATGTGAATGACATGTGGACTGCCAGCTCAGCATATTTGGTCAACTAATTGTCAAAATTAATTGGGATAATGGTCCAAGCAAAATTGCTCTCTTTTTGACAATTCTAGGTCAAAATTGCCCTTCGGTAATAACTTCTGGAGAAAATTTATCCTTTAACTGTTTTGTTAAATTAAGAAAAAATGTGGGATTGCGGGTTCTCATGAATGTAATGTGGTTTTTTTAACTTGATAGGGGTTAAATGAAGAGCGCACACATATATTATCATATATAAATGTAGTCACACACACTACACAAGTATGAATTAGAGAGGGGACAGGTGGGTTGTCATACTCTTATCTTATTTTCCATATTTTCAAAACGCTTGGGCTTAGTTTGGTGAGTAACATAGGAATAGTTTAAATATATTGATATATCAATATAGTACTTGATTACATCTCAGGTTTTCCCCGTAGGGTTTGCAAATATTTACATATTTTTCCAAAGTATTAAAAAATAACTACATATAACCATAGTCTTCATCTCGGGATCCCCACCTATCAATTTTCCATATCCACAACCTTGCCCCTAGAGCTGATGGTTCCCATTGAGACATTTTTTGTTTATAAAAAGGGGTGAGTTTCCAAGGAATCCCAATAGCAGCATAAAATCAAACATATAAAATGAGAGAATTAAATATGCAATGCACTATATAGCGTAAAATGAAAATCATATCATAACGTGTATTTACACAAAGCTCAGGGCCAACTATCCAATTGAAACCCCTACGTGTACATCACCTGAGTCCCCGACTACAGCTAGGTAATACCAATGAACCTCACCTAGGTCCTAGACCACAGCTAGGTAATGTGATACGTGTTATGATCATAGAATATAGTAGCACACAAAATATTAATAGTCACATAGTGTATGAGAGATAATAGTTACTACCTTAACCCTTTCTTGCCTTGTAACATACACCTCTTAAAACGTGCCACTAACTGGCTCTCAACTTGGTCCTAAAATGTCAAATATACAAGAATTAGGTTAAAACTCATTCATGTACTATTTTAAGTATTTCTATAGTGTTTCTAGTGATTATATGAGTCTGTTGTAAAATTTCACCAAAGTGCCCCCGGGACCAGCCCGGCCTCGTTGTACCCGGTCTGACTATACCTTTTTCTGAAATTTTGACCTGAGTTATTGTGATATATTTTCACCCAAGTAATCCATTTTCATATTCAAAATTACCAAATTCACTGCTAAAAGACAAGAATGCCCTTAGCAGCCCAAAACTTAGGGTTTCATGGGCATTTTTGGTCATTATGGTTTTTAAGGCTTTTCTGGAAAAGTAGGTAACTGTAACCCCACCTATTTTCCCCCTAAACACAATAGAATAACTAGATCATCAAAAATCCAACTTTATCCCCTCCAAACAACTCTGGCTAAAAGTTTTCCTCAGATTTTACATAAATTCATATTTATTTGACCAAAATACTCCAAATATATTTTTCCCATTTATTTTTCTTAATTAATTGAAATTAAATTCAATTAATTGGAAAATAATTAATTTGGTGCTTGTTTGGAAAAATTACAAGTTTGTCATTACCTTTTCTTTTCATTTTTAGATTTCTGGTAGATTCTCTGCTCAATCTTTGAAAAATTATTATTAAATTTGTAAACATTGTATTGGAGTTATTTCAAAGGTTATAGAACCCTTATTGAGTCTAATGTCAAGGAAAAATATAACCTTTAGCCAAATGAAAGCTCACCATTCATAAAATTCCTATCTTTGGACATTGTTTCAGAAACTTTCCAGTTTCATTGGGTAAACTTTAAAAATTCATAATGTTTAACATACATCTCTAAAAATTACTCATGACCTATCAAATTAAAGCTTAGGATGTCTACTTTTATCCAGTAAAATCTCAAAATGTTTTCTCATCATTTAGTCATATAAAATCACATGATAAACTCACTGCCTCACAGGAAATTTCACTAGAAGCATTATATTGTTCACCTTTCAATTTCCAATATTTAATTCCTATAACCAAAATTAACATTAATATTGGATCAAATATTATTTTATTGTATTCATCTACTTTGGGCCTCAATATTGGGCTTTTTAGAAAAGCCAAGAATTAATTACATCATTTGTTCTAGCAAATCTTCATGAAAATAAAAATTTATTAATTTCTAAAATTCCAAGTTCATAAATATTCACCATTTTATTCCCTTGAATATACTGAATTTTGGTAACTGAAATTCAAGATATTACATAGGTGCCATGTGAGCTCAGGCTCATTGTCTAATTTGTTTCTAATAAATTATTTTGGAAACACAAGTCTAATTTTCGTCAAAGTTTGTCTATTCCATCACATATGAGCAAAGCTGGGCATGAAAATTATTATAACAAGAGGTGAAATACGTTCCTAGCCTACAATCAATTATTTCCTTTTTTTCCCACCATAATTGCCAAAGTTTAGATATTCATGATAAGTTTTATAGAGAGATAGTGAAATTGGTGGAGATGTTAATTATAAAATTCAAGATGAGTGGTTTAAATAGAGAAAGGATAATGGAATTATTTGCAATCCGAAAAGATCTAATAAAGTAAAAGGGATGACATATAAGATAAAATAAGATTCCTAATGAGCGTATATCTAGAAGAGTTAGAGCGACATTTATCAACAAGAAAATAGCATAAAATTATTTGAGGTGGATTACACATATTCGCCATTTGATGTATAGTTGAAAGTAGTTGATCAAGTAGTACTAAATATTTTATAAAGGAGTTGAGAGGAAGACGAAAAGAACATTTAATAAAATTATTGAGCTAGACCTTTTGGTGTATCCAAAAATTTGGAAGCCTTGAATTATATAGTCTCTTGCCTTTCTCAATTTATTAATGAACTCTAAAAAAATATAGATGAGCATACTAGAATATTATCTCTTAAAATCCATTTTTTGTTTGTATCTTGTATAGGATAAAGGTGTTTTTTTTATTACAGAACATGGTCTTTTCCCCAATCATCATTAATGTATACAAAAATTATAAAATTAAATTTCTGGAAAAATTATAAAACAAAATTAATTTTTTTCATTAAAAAGACAATAGTGAACTTACTTTATTTTTATTTTTTTGATAAGATTATTTACAAAACAATTGACATTTTTAAGACAAATAAAGCCATTTACAAGACAAATAAAGAGATTCAAAGAAAACTAAGGAGTTAACAAGAACATTTTGGCTATTCACAAGAGAAATAAGAGAATTCACAAGATAAATAAAGATATTTACAAGACAAATAAATAGATTTAAAAGAATCTAGGAAGTTAAAAAAATTTTACAAGCCAGATATAGGCATTTACAAGACAAATATGTGAATGACCAAACTTTTTTAATTCCCTGGTCATTCATATGTTTTTCTTGTAAATGTCTTTATTTGTTTTGAAAATGCTCATACTTGTCTTATAAATGCTCTTATGAAAAAAAATAAAGGGTATTATTATCTTTTAACTGACAAAACTTAATTTCATTTTGACCCGGGGGTGCAATTAAAATTCAGAATCTTCTTGGGTTAACTGAAATAAAATTATTTCCATGGGGTATAAGTGATATTTTCCCATTAAAGAAATATTAAAATAATTGAAAGACAAAAGACTGGTGGGACTCACAATGCAAAAAAGAACATAAGTTAAGTCTCATTAACAGCATTACTATATCTGCTCCCAAATAAATTATTTATATATACTTTTGTACCCAAAAAATAGTTAATTTTTATGAGTATTCGTAGCGAAATCGCTCGTTCAAAATTAGAACTTTCGCCCCGAATAAAAAAAATGATTTGTTTTAAAGGCTATGTAACAAATTGAACTCACATTATTAGTGAATATTTATTTATCTAATCCTCTATTAATCTATCATTTTTTTTGTGCGCACACTCTGAATATCTATCCATATATACCAATGGATAATGAGAACATTATCAATCCATCTGTCAATCTATTCCATTATTCTGGTAAAAAAATCAATTCCACTATTGTTAGATATGATTAGTTTTGATGATGTCAAATATAGATGTGAAGTTATAAGAGCAACAAGTTTATATAATGTATTTCTTTGACCAACTACTATATTTAATGTTACATATTTTGTAGATTAGTCAAGCAAAGAATGAAGAAGATTGAATTAATGAAAATGAACAAGAGGAAGAAGAAGAAGAGAAATTGAAGTTAGTCAAGGAGATGCCTACTCGGATTATGAAGAATTATTATCAAGAGGAAAACCAAGAAGAAAGATATTGAAGAATGAAGAACTTGGAAGATCTATGATGAATATCAAGATTCAAGTTGTTAGAAGAGATACTGGAGGTTTTTATGATGATACCGGAGGTTTCTATGATCAAATAATGGTTGGAATAGGTTAATACGAAGCTAAGATGACTTATATGTGAGTTATGTCACTTCTAGGGGAGTTATGCTCGAGCACGAGGTGTTTCACTCGAGCACAGGAAGAACTCACTCGAGCACGGATGAATTCACTCGAGCACGGGACGAACACTCTGTTCTACTCTGTTTTACGTTCGGCCTGAGCGAGGTCTGGTATTTTGGTCATATCTCTCAAACCACACATTGGATTGACCCGAAACTGGTGGAATATGAAAGAAGACTCCTAACACGTAAAACGGGCACCAGGATCACATTGAAAGAAGATCAAATGAAGGAGATATGAATCATGGAAAAGGAAACGGAAATCACCGTCACTTTTTGACACAGGTTCGGTATTTTGAGCATAACTCACAAACCACACATCGTATTGAGACGAGACCAGTGCCAAATGAAAGTAGACTCAAAGAGCTTTCCATGGATTGGTAATTTTCCTAATTTGAACGTATATTCTAGGAGCTATGCCGTCTGGAAGTTGATGCTTGTGCAGACTAGCGAAATATACACTCTTTCGATCATAACTTGTAGAATACAAGGAGTTTGGAGCTGATTATTTTTGCATTGGAATGCATATGGCAAGAGCATTCTTATGATACATCATTAGAATCAAATAAACAAATTTTTTCTAAAGTGGCCCCACATCACCCACGAGTGCAAAAACTATCTCCCTGAAAAAGTTATGCGAGTGATGTCCAGAAGCAGCTGAAACGCGAAGAAATTTGCAACACTCGAGCACTAGGATTCATGCTCGAGCATTGGAGTATTTCTCACTCGAGCACATGCAAGTTTTAACATGAGAGTGATAACCCGAGAAGAAGCATGCACGTGAAAACAGAAGACGCACTCGAGCAGGACATGTTGTGCTCGAATGATATCGAGAATTCACTCGAGCATATGCGAGTGAAGTGCAGTGAGTGCTTGCCCGAGAGGAAATCAAAACGTGAAAATATGAACTGCACTTGAGTGAGCCATATTGCACTCGAGTGAGGTCCTGACAGAAACGAAACAGAGCCTCACAGCCATCAATCCAAACGTGGATAAATGTTATACAATCATTATGTTTTCACTTGTTATTGTTCCTAAACATTAACTAACATATATTTCAAGTGTAAAACAGGAGATTAAATATTTAGATTGAATCTTCAAGAACGGAGGTCACGTATGGCAAAAGTCTTCACTCAACGTGATGAGTCCCAGAAGACAGATATTCAGATTTTGACCAATGATCCAACATACCCATGCTAATACTTCATCATATTAATGATTAAGTATTTTGCAGTGTGAAACAGGATTTTAAACGTTAGGGTTGCAGATTCAAATAAAAGTCAATTATGGTGAACTCCATCTTTACACACCGAATGGCGGCTACCAACCACGACAAGCAACTGACCCACCATGAGAGATTGTCTGGAAACTCAAACATATTCATCCCGCTCCACAACGTTACTACAACTCAAAATGAATCTTCCTACTGTTCAACAAAATGCTCCACTCTGCAACGGACTGTAGTTCGTTTTCAAATATGCTCAACGGTCAAAATGACTCCAACGGACAAATGCTCACAACGGCTATCATCTTCATCAACTATAAATGAGAGAGCATTCAACTTTGATGGATAACAGAGAAAACAGAGACAGCGAGCAACTACGAGAAAAATGATAGAAATGTGAATCCTCTGCTTCTTCCCATGCCCTCTCTATTTTCCAGTTTCTATATTACTTATCATTGAGAGAGTGATTATTTGTATTGTACTTTAGTGAGTATTATACCCACTCTGTGAGAGAGTCTGTAAACACCTTCATCTATATTTCTGAGTTGATCTCAAGGTAGAGGGACCTTGAGAGGGTTGATTTTCTTACGGAGAAGCTATAGAGAGAATTGCCAGTAAGACATTCTGCTCGTAAGACTTACAAGGTGCAAGCAGTAGAGAACGTTGCTGCTCATAAGACTTACAGGGGTGTAAGCAGGAGAGAACGTTGCTGCTCGTAAGACTTGCATGAGTAAGCATGAGAGAAAGATCTTCGGGATTGCTCTGCACGTAAGACTTGCCGTAAGGGGGAGTATCTTGGTGAGAGATTTGTAAAAGATTTTACAAGTACCTGGCTAAACTTGTGGGATTGTAAAGGCTTTTCTTGTGCCCGGATTAAACAAGAAGTTAGTGGATTTGAAAATCTCAGGAGGAGCCTGGGGACTGGACGTAGGCCATCACAGATTGGACCGAACCAGGATAAATCACAGTTTGCATATTCTCTTCCCTAAACTCTTATATTTCCAGCATATATTATTTAATCTAACTGTTGATTTATAAACCTTCATACTTACCGCTTTCGTTAAGATACGAAAAGATTTCTAAAGTTCTTAAGTTTTTATTATACACCCAATTCACCCCCCCTCTTGGGTGATAGCCGGTTCTAACATTTGGTATCAGAACCCAGGCTCTTGTTTAAAGGACTTAACCGTCTCAAGAGTTACAATGGCTGACTTTGGGTATTTTATACTTTCAGAAGGTTTTGATTATACAATCCCACCGCTTTTGAAAGATATTGATTTTTTGTTTTGGAAAGCTAGAATGACTAGTTTTATAAAAGCTTTTGATTTTGATATGTGGAATGTTTTTACAAATGTTTTTTATTTCAAACCAAGAAAGGATTGGACAGAAAGTGAAAAGAAAATGTTTTCGTTGAACATTAGAGCAATGAAAATTTTGTATAGTGCTTTAACCGAAAATGATTTTGAGAAAATTAGATTTTGTTCTAATGCTAAACATATCTGGGACACTCTTGATTCTATTTATGCTTCTAACAATTGTGTTGAAGTTGAAAGTGTTGACAGTTCGTGTGAAACTACACGCTATGAATCTACTGTTCATGAACAATTGGAAGTTGATGATGAAGATGGAAAAATCATAGAACACTTTCATACAGTCAACATGGATAAACAAGAAGAAGAGGATTCCCAAAAAGAGCTCAGTATGGACGAACATAAAAAATCACTCTCCGGAGCTCAAGATGAACTTAAGGTAAAAAGTTCCAATTCTTTTTGTGATTTTCATAAAAATGATTTTCAGAGTTTACAAAAGTTTGTTTCTCAACCAATTGTTGATTCTATTGAGAAAAGCAAAAATGTTTTCAAATATGCTGGAAAGTTTGTTGGGAAGAAAGAATATTCAAATCAAATCCATTCGAATTTCTACTCTCATGATCGACATAATACTTGCATGATATCCCATAATGTATATCTTGATACAATTTGCAATTATTGTGGCAAATCCGGTCATATTTCTCACACATGCTATATTAGAAGAAATTCCCATGTGAGAAATAAGTATATTTGGGTACCGAAGAAACATGTAAGGTTTAATACTAACAATCAAGGACCCAAGTATATGTGGGTACCAAAATGTCCATCTAGTACTTTATGTATGCAGACTGATTATAAGAAGAATAGACATAAGGATACGCAGAAGATAAAGAAGAAGCCAAGAGTTTCTCATGTGTCAATAAAGAGGTTCATACCATTTATATCAAGAAGGAGAACTCTCAAGGCACCCATTGCCGGAGCTACAGAGTATAACTAGAGAAAGAGGCAATGGAGAAAAAGAGTACGTTCCACCTCAAGAATGCACTACCATAGAATACCATTCAACTATCTTGAGGAGAACAAGAAAAGGAGGATCTCTCAAGCATCAAATAAAAGACTCCTGGAGTCTATATATTTTGAGAGAAGGTTACCAGCACCCAAAGCAAGATATTCAAAGTATCAACATCATAGAAAGATGCAATGGGTAAGCAAAAGCAATCCTCCAAATATCTAAGGCAAAGGTACACAATGATAAAACCTCCTATGTTGTTGTTTGTAATATTTGTTGAGGTTTTATATTTTGGAACCTTAGGAATGAGCATTGCAAATGATTTTTTAAATTATGTTTTCGCATCTCTTAAAAAGCCACTTAATAGATTTATTTATAAAGGGATTTTAATGCTCAACAGGCTAATTCTTTATGCATGTATAATGATTTGAAAAGAAAATATTTCTCTTATGCATAAAGACATATTTAATTCATTATGCTCAATTGTTTCAAATTAACTATATTCTTAGAGCATTTGAATTATAATTCTTTCAAGCTAACCATGAGAGGATCCAAGTAGAATTGGATACCCAAGGAAGAAAAATGGTTATATGATTTTTGCAGGAACAATTTGAAAAAGAATCATGACATTCGAGTGCAAGGCATGTTAACACTCGAGTACTAACACTCGTGTGTTCATCAAGAATAATGTCACACACTCGAGTGAGACGGGAGCACATTCGAGTGCATAGAGAACTCACCTGAAAGTGCAACAAGAACTCATGAAAGCCACATACACAAATGCATAAATTAGCTTCAAAACATAGATTACTCAAGTGATCTTGGAGGACTTGAGTACAAAGATACAAGGGGATGGAAATTAATTGGGTGTCTACAAGTTACACTCAAGCCAGGTACGCTGTATCAGTAAATTCAAAACTCAACCATCGTACTCATTCTTTCCAACTCATTTTGAGTGGTTAATTCTTGCTCATTACTATATACTATTAGCAATCAATGATTTATGGTTTTTCAAAATATTTTCATATTGCTAAATGTATTGAAATAGAATTATGCTTAATTTTTCTATGCATTGGAAATTTGAAATGTATATTTCATAAATTTACTTGGATTTCAAATTCATCGTGTTATAAAAATGCATACACATTATTTGAAAAGTATTCATATCTTGTTTGCATTCAAATCGGTTTCAAAATTGGAAGTTAATATTTTTATACTGAAAGTCAGAATGCTTCAAATTCATTTATCAAAGTATTTTCCTATCATTGACACATTGATCTTAAATGTGTTATCCAATACTTGAACTCTCTTCATTCCTTAACATGCTAGACCTTACGTCTAAACAAGTTAACTATCTATATGAGTGTCAAGTATATTCCCTTGATAAGAATTCAACTTGTGAAAGCATTGTGCCTAATGCATAAATCATTAGTTGGCCACGTTATTCCAAGCATTATAAATGTTCATTAGTGCATTGAATCTTAATGCATTAACCATTATTGTGGAATAACTTACCGGGATAATATTCTAGAACTCTAGTCATTTGGATCAATGAGCATGTGCTTCATCATCCATAAATTCATATACTTATATTGTTGCTCAAATGCATTACCATTTGTCTTCATCCATTTTTTGAGTAACTAGAATCTTGCACTTTAAGTCTTGTTGCCTTGAATATTTATCCATTTTAAGACGCAACTCTAAGAGGCAAGGTTATCTCTTGATCAATACTAAAGTCATCATGCTTATATATGTCAAGATAAGCCATTTTGGCTAATTCATTTTTCATATGACTTTTGTTCTTGAGAAAATTCTCCAACATGTTAACTCTTACAATTAACATGTTATTTTAGTTGAATTCCTTAGTGAAGCTTTCTGATATATATTTTATAACTGTTGACTTCCATTGTTTTTGGCATAAGCATCGGTATTTAACAAGCTTCATAAATGAGTTTTCGTGCATTCAAAATCTTAATGTCATGATGCATATTTATGATTCAAAAGAACATTTGAGATTTTGAAACAATTTGCATATCTCATTATCATTCTTGAAAATTTGGTTTCATTCATGATTTATCATTTCATAAAAGTTGGTCATTATGGATAGATTCTCTACTCTCTTTAATCCAACTTACATGGATTGCACGAAAATCTTATCAATGACATATCTTTTAAAATGTATTTACAAATTGTCATTGATCTTTGAAATCATCATTCTTGGTATTATTTGTTCATTACTCTTTATTATTCAATTGCTTGAATTTATTTAATTGGGTAAAGAATTATATTTTGATCTTTGTTGGTTTATGATACTCTTTGCTGAAATTTCATATGATTAATTGCATAAGAGCATAAGAGTTTCTATGTCTAATATTGTACGGACCCAAAAGAAGATGGGTACCAGAGAGCATATGTTTATACTTTTACAGGAGTTGATCAAGATGCTTTCATTTTGGATAGAAAGGTCAGAGGCTAACAGAAAAGGCATGACTGATAGTGTTGCAGCTTGAGTTGAAGCAGAATATGTGATATTACTCAAATGACATCCCACCACTAGCAAATAACTAGCTAGTGATACAATCAGAGAAAGAGAAAGAGAAGGAAGATCTCTTAGTAGACCCAACGAAGATTATTTCAAAGCAGCACAGAGCCAAGAATAAGTTTATCCAATATGAATCTTTGTTGCCTACCTACCTTCCTTATCGTTTCAAGGTGATCAGACATTTTCACTATGATATGGAGCCAACAGAGATGTTCAAAGGAAGATGCTGAGATGCACAGAATCATCAAGCTTGATGAGCCTATGAGGATTCTTAACTACTATCCTAGCTCTATGTCTAATCTTCACTGGATTATCTGCTATACCTACACTAGAGCTATGGTGAACAAGGCCAATAAATGAGAGACAACACTTTGCTAGAGTTGGTCTCCATTCTTTGGTCCATTTGTCTAAGGCTTTCTGAGAGAGGAGGTTCAACTCTTTCACACAAAGCTTACTGCAAACAATGCTAAGATCATCAGTCAATGATAAGATGAAGTAGCTGTGTGACTTAGTGAACCAGAACTTCAAAGTTCTATTTGAGATTATGGATGACAAAATAAGGGTATTATGTGCTATGGTGAAATTAAAAGTTCTCAATGATGTTTGCTAAGCAAGGGGCACATACTAAGCCAATATGCGCATAAAGCCTTACTCCGAGCTCAACTTGGTATCTTCAAGTAGCAACAGAGATTACATCGTCAGATCACATATTCAAACAGTAACTAGTCAACGATGTATCAATGGACTACAGAGGATTATGACTCAAGTGATTACGATATTACTCGAGTGAGGTATTGTATTCTTACTTAATTCAAATTCTTTGAGTTGCACCACTTGAGTAAACAATCAAGCAATGGTCAAGTAGAATCACTCAAGTGACTACTCAAATGATATTGGATTATATCTCTTAAAACCTCTAAATAGCATTATCATATTTCAAATTTGATTTCTCTCCAAATATTCATACTTTCAAAATCATTTTCTCTATAAAGTTTCCAATAGTTTATCAAATCCAGGAGAGTTATTAACTGTTTTCCTAATAAAAATGTTTAAAACCATGCATCAATTAAGGGGGAGCTTCACATTCACATGTGTTTTATATGTTGAAAGCTCATCTCCTATTAGAAAGAAAATCCTTTTAATATACTAATCTATATTCGCCATGTCTTGATTAGTTTTGATGATGAGTTATTCTTACATTGTTCTTTTCATGATCTTAATTTTAATATATCATATGGAAAGGAATAGTCTGTTACTTGATTGAACTAACAATCCTCTTTGCAAAGAAAGTTTAAATTTATGACAGGAGAATTTGTTGTGTGCAATAGCATTCCTCAACATACTACAAGAAGACTCTATCAACCTTGAGGATGTTTTTAACGCTCAGTCAAGGAATATATATTGGATACAACATTCAAAGCAATATAACTAAGCATTGAACATGCTAAACAGAAGCTCAACTCAATTGGAGAATCCTGGCAACAACATGAATATATATTGAGTTGCATAACAGAAGTATGATACATCATCATGAACTAGCATTGCCAAAGGATAAAGCAACGGACTTCATGGAGCGCTTCAACAATTTTCAAAATCTACATGAGGATTTCTAAACCTTTTCTCTTTACATTTCAAGAATACGTTTCATATATTTTATTTATCTTGATTATACAAGTTTTCTTGAAAACCTCTTCAAAATTTTTTTTTGTTCCCTCTCATTAAAAATGAAAGTACTTTCACACAGGGGGAGTGTAAATTGTTTTCTTGGTTCATTCATTTTGATTAAGGTAATTTCTACTCTATTTACTTCTTCACAAGCCTTACTTCTTTATATATTTCAAACTTTTTGCTGATGTCAAATAGGGGGAGACAAATGTAAGAAAAATATTTATGTTGCACTTTGCATTATATATAATATGTATATGTATGTTTGCACTTTGCATTATACATGTATGTTGCACTTCATTCAGACATATTTTTCTTAAAGGATTTGTCATCATCAAAAAGGGGGAGAATGTTAGATATGATTAGTTTTGATGATGTCAAATATAGATGTGAAGTTATAAGAGCAAAAAGTTTATATAATGTATTTCTTTGACTAACTACTATATTTAATGTTACATATTTTGTAGATTAGTCAAGCAAAGAATGAAGAAGATTGAATTAATGAAAATGAACAAGAGGAAGAAGAAGAAGAGAAATTGAAGTTAGTCAAGGAGATGCCTACTCGGATTATGAAGAATTATTATCAAGAGGAAAACCAAGAAGAAAGATATTGAAGAATGAAGAACTTGGAAGATCTATCATGTATATCAAGATTCAAGTTGTTAGAAGAGATACTGGAGGTTTTTATGATGATACCGGAGGTTTCTATGATCAAATAATGGTTGGAATAGGTTAATACGAAGCTAAGATGACTTATATGTGAGTTATGTCACTTCTAGGGGAGTTATGCTCGAGCACGAGGTGTTTCACTCGAGCACAGGAAGAACTCACTCGAGCACGGATGAATTCACTCGAGCACGGGACGAACACTCTGTTCTACTCTGTTTTACGTTCGGCCTGAGCGAGGTCTGGTATTTTGGTCATATCTCTCAAACCACACATTGGATTGACCCGAAACTGGTGGAATATGAAAGAAGACTCCTAACACGTAAAACGGGCACCAGGATCACATTGAAAGAAGATCAAATGAAGGAGATATGAATCATGGAAAAGGAAATGGAAATCACCGTCACTTTTTGACACAGGTTCGGTATTTTGAGCATAACTCACAAACCACACATCGTATTGAGACGAGACCAGTGCCAAATGAAAGTAGACTCAAAGAGCTTTCCATGGATAGGTAAGTTTCCTAATTTGAACGTATATTCTAGGAGCTATGCCGTCTGGAAGTTGACGCTTGTGTAGACTAGCGAAATATACACTCTTTCGATCATAACTTGTAGAATACAAGGAGTTTGGAGCTGATTATTTTTGCATTGGGATGCATATGGCAAGAGCATTCTTATGATACATCATTAGAATCAAATAAACAAATTTTTTCTAAAGTGGCCCCACATCACCCGCGAGTGCAAAAACTATCTCCCTGAAAAAGTTATGCGAGTGATGTCCAGAAGCAACTGAAACGCGAAGAAATTTGCAACACTCGAGCACTAGGATTCATGCTCGAGCATTGGAGTATTTCTCACTCGAGCACATGCAAGTTTTAACATGAGAGTGATAACCCGAGAAGAAGCATGCACGTGAAAACAGAAGACGCACTCGAGCAGGACGTGTTGTGCTCGAGTGATGTCGAGAATTCACTCGAGCATATGCGAGTGAAGTGCAGCGAGTGCTTGCCCGAGAGGAAATCAGAACGTGAAAATATGAACTGCACTTGAGTGAGCCATATTGCACTCGAGTGAGGTCCTGACAGAAACGAAACAAAGCCTCACAGCCATCAATCCAAACGTGGTTAAATGTTATACAATTATTATGTTTTCACTTGTTATTGTTCCTAAACATTAACTAACATATATTTCAAGTGTAAAACAGGAGATTAAATATTTGGATTGAATCTTCAAGAACGGAGGTCACGTATGGCAAAAGTCTTCACTCAACGTGATGAGTCCCAGAAGACAGAAATTCAGCTTTTGACCAATGATCCAACATACCCATGACTAATACTTCATCATATTAATGATTAAGTATTTTGCAGTGTGAAACAGGATTTTAAACGTTCGGGTTGCAGATTCAAATAAAAGTCAATTACGGTGAACTCCATCTTTACACACCGAATGGCGGCTACCAACCACGACAAGCAACTGACCCACCATGAGAGATTGTCTGGAAACTCAAACATATTCATCCCGCTCCACAATGTTACTACAGCTCAAAATGAATCTTCCTGCTATTTAACAAAATGCTCCACTCTGCAACGGACAGTAGCTCATTTTCAAATATGCTCAACGGTCAAAATGACTCCAACGGACGAATGCTCACAACGGCCATCATCTTCATCAACTATAAATGAGAGAGCATTCAACTTTGATGGATAACAGAGAAAACAGAGACAGCGAGCAACTACGAGAAAAATGATAGAAATGTGAGTCCTCTGCTTCTACCCATACACTCTCTATTTTCCAATTTCTATATTGCTTATCATTGAGAGAGTGATTATTTGTATTGTACTTCAGTAAGTATTATACCCACTCTGTGAGAGAGTCTGTAAACACCTTCATCTATATTTCTGAGTTGATCTCAAGGTAGAGGGACCTTGAGAGGGTTGATTTTCTTACGGAGAAGCTGTAGAGAGAATTGCCAGTAAGACATTCTGCCCGTAAGACTTACAAGGTGCAAGCAGTAGAGAACGTTGTTGCTCATAAGACTTACAAGGGTATAAGCAGGAGAGAACGTTGCTGCTCGTAAGACTTGCATGAGTAAGCATGAGAGGAAGATCTTCGGGATTGCTCTGCACGTAAGACTTGCCGTAAGGGGGAGTATCTTGGTGAGATATTTGTAAAAGGTTTCACAAGTACCAGGCTAAACTTGTGGGATTGTAAAGGCTTTTCTTGTGCCCAGATTAAACAAGAAGATAGTGGATTTGAAAATCTCAGGAGGAGCCTGGGGACTGGACGTAGGCCATCACAGATTGGACCGAACCAAGATAAATCACAGTTTGCATATTCTCTTCCCTAAACTCTTATATTTCCAGCATATATTTTTTAATCTAACTGTTGATTTATAAACCTTCATACTTACCGCTTTCGTTAAGATACGAAAAGATTTCTAAAGTTCTTAAGTTTTTATTATACACCCAATTTATCCCCCCCTTTTGGGTGATAGCCGGTTCTAACAATTATTGCATATTCAATTCACCAAGTTATTTTAATTTGGATAAAAAATTACTAATTTATAAATTGAAATGATTTTCTTCTAAGAAAAAGAGAGAGAAGCTTGTAAATAACTGTTAAGGAAGAAAGATGAAATATCAACAAAAGCAAGTTTGATTGGTAAATTCAAAGATGACATATATGTAGTAGTATGCCTTGTTTATTAAGGGTCTGTTTGGTTCGACGGAGGGAGGGGATGGGAGGGGTTTTATAACACCCCAAATTTTATATTCACCGAATGTAGTGTAATTATTAGAGAAATTCAAGAAAATGATGAATATTCCTAAAATTTGGATCTTATAAATTTTGAAATATTCATATTCATGAGAAAAAGGGAAAATTAATTCAAGAAAGGAATTAGATTACAAAGGCAATAGCAAAATTAAAATTTTGCCAATTTAGCCCAAGATTAACTATTTTCCCATTTAATTGGAGTTAATTTTAATTAATTAAGGAAAATAAAGGAGAATGTATATTTGCAATAAATCAAGAATTGGGAAATAAGAAGGAATCATACATAATTCATTTAGTTGAATTATGAAAATATTGAAACAATTTCTCTTCCCCTTTTCCCTTGTAATTTCGCTTAGCATGAAGAAAATGGAGGGAAAAATAATCTTTGGGTTTAATCATGCCAAGTGTCATGATCATATGAGGAGGGGATTTAATTATAATTGATTTGAGTGAGCACATGTCAAATTGCATTAAAACAATGCTACATGGATATAGTAATTATGATTCATGATGAAATGATACACTCCCTTCAGTGTAAAGTTGGATTAAATCATGATAATGGTACACCACCTTGAGTGTGAAGTTTGGATTAGTTGGAGGAAAATAAGTTGGTTAGTGAGCTTGAAAGGGGGATGGTTTTTGAGCTAACCAAATGGAAAGAAAAATTAGTTGCACGCTAAGGGACGCTAATTGGAGCAATTATGACAAACTTGAAGGAGGAGAGGATGGTGACAAGTGTCACATTATGGTGCATTGATGAAATCATGTGGAGTAAGGTGAAGGAAGTTAAATTATAAGGCATTCTTCCTTCCTCTTCCCTTTGTTCATTACGGCCAAACAAGAGAAGAGAAGAGAGGGAGAGAGCTTGAAGAGACCAAGGAGTTATAGAGAAGGAGGAAGTAAAGCAAAGGTAAGACATTGTTCTTAAACATTTTCTTTGTAAGCTTCCATAAGAAACCTTCTCTATACCTTTCTTCTTTATGGAATCCATGATGTTGAAGACACATCTTGAGCTCAAGGAGAGAGAGAAGAGGACGTTTAGAGAGATAAAATCCAAGAACTCAAGAGGTAACTTCACAAACCTTAGATCTATACAAGTATGAAGTTGTTGTCGGTTTTGGTGATTTTGTCAATTTTGTAAATTTGAAAAGTCCTAATTCTAAGGGGTTATTCTTCCTAAATTTCTTTAAATCATGATTATAATGTGTTTAAATAAGTTACTAAGGGATTAGAAGTGGAAAAGTACAAGCTTTGGAAGCTAAAACACAAAAATCCAATTTTCCCTTTTTTTTGAGAAACTTTCGGCCAAGGTTAGAACTGGGGGTAGGAGTTGGATTTTCATGAAATAGATGGTTCTATTGGAGTCATTAGGCAAAAATAGGTGGGCTTACAGTTAGTCACTTTTTTGGAAAAGGTCGAAAAAGTATAATTACGAAAACGCCCATAAAACCTTGAAGCGGGGCTGCCAAGGGTATTTCCATAATTTGACATTGAATTTGATGAATTCGAGCCTGAAAATGGATTCCTTAGGTGAAAATACATTAGGATAGCCCTAGTCAAAATTTTGGAAAAACGTGCCATTGGGACGAGAACGACGGGGCTAGGCCGGGGTCGGGGGCATTTTTGTAAATTTTCACCATAGACTAATATAATCACAAGAAACAATATGGAAGAGTCTAAAATGATACTTGGATAGGTTATGACCTATTTCTTGTACATTTAATATTTTAGGGCCGAGCCGGAAACGACATGTTTTACAAGTCACACTAAAAAGCGATTGAAAGAACTTTAAGGTAGGAACATTATCCTTCATATATCATGCCATAGTTATATGATTGTGTGGATGCTATTATTTGTAAATGCGTTTTATTAATCAACATGGTTTGCCTAGAAAGGGGAATTTAGTGCCGGGGTGCACTTACACTAAGAGTTGGTGGAAGACCAACCGATGTAGATTGTGGGGATGGGCCCTATGCATGTATACATGATGATGATATGTTTATATTGTTCATTAATTGGTGCATACCTTGACGCATATCATATTTACTTTTCACATTTTCTATGAATAGTAGCATGCTTCTATTGGGATTCCTTGGAATCTCACCCTTTTTTTAAAAATAAACATCTCAGCGGGTGCCAGTGGGTCGAAAGGCAAAGGTGCAGATATAGAGAAGTGATTGGCACATGTCTCAAGGAAAGGTTAAGGATGATAGTTATAATTAGTTTATGTTAAAGATATTTTGGGGAATCCTGTAATTATAGAAGTTTTCGCTGTATTTTGTATTTTGTTTACGAACAATGTTGGGATTGTAAACAAATACTTTTATCAGTATAATTGTACTTTTTTGTATACTCATGGAATTTATTCTTTATTACTCTTTGATTATCGAAATGGAAACGGGTGTGTTGACATTTTTGGTATCAGAGCTAATAAGCGGTTCTGGCATTATCATAATTGTGTACTGATATGGTTTTGTTTGCATGGCGATAGGACATCATGGATGTAACCCCCTGCCGTAATTATATCCGAAATACGCGATTTAAAGTGAAATAGAGACCAATAAGAAACAAAACTTATTTAAAATCCCATCTTCATGATAGGGTTTTCACAAATACCTTTCGAAATATAATACACGTGGTCTCATATTTAAATTTCGAATACAATTACTATGCGAAGATAAATCACATTTATACCAATATCAGAGTGCACAATATAATCATCCCGGTAACCCTCGGGTTTCATATCTTCGCTAAACAATCATAGGGCACATTAGCCCATACAACTCCTCAAATGGGGATTACACAAATCCTCTTAAATACATATACAAATATCCAATAACTCATTCCAAATACATAATCAAATATTCTCATCCAAACATATATTCAAATATACATTCCACAATATATATACAACCTTTATCCAAATATGAATACAAATAATCCCATATATGATAACCAACTATCACAACCAAACTCCAATGGGAGCCCTAGCCGCCCTTGACTGCTTGCTCCATCCTCGATCCACCTACCCTGTCTGAAATGGTTGATAGGGGAGGGTGAGATTCGAGAGAATCTCAGTAGGAAACAAATACCAAAATGCATATATGATAAGTGTATAATGCATGACATGCTTGCAATACATATCACATGTCCATACCATGACACATCTGCATGCTCAATGTTTCAACAACACACTCATGGCCATAGCATAAATAGAAACAGAGCTTCAAACATCATATATGTTCCACATAATCAAGCAAAGCAATAACATGCATCAACACATTAACACAATATCATATACAGGCAAAAGAGGTAAGTTCCCTACTCTCTTTCCACGTAAGCTACAGCTCCGGCTGCACACGATCAGGGCAGACACCAAACCCTATAATCAAACAAGGACATAGGGTTAATCCCTTTTCCAATTCCTTAACTCTCAAACACTTAAGTTGGTTATCATTCACGACCTTTAGGTGGCTAATCAAAGCTTAAACATATGCCTAAAGGCTTGGGAAACACTTGACCAAAGATCACCTTTTAAAAGTCCAAAATGCTGATTTTTGGAGGTTGGCCGCGGCCAAAAACTGCCCAGAAACATTTGGGCCGCGGCCAAGAAAATCCAGTTTCTTGGCTGAACTTCCAAAAATCATAACTAATTCCAAAAAAATCGAAATGAGGTGATACTAAAGCCAAATGAAAGCTATTCAAGTCCTCTACACAGAAAAAATATTGGTCATTACTGGAAATCACCATACAAATACAGAATTACACACATTTCATCACTGCCCCAAAACAGAATCCATTTTTGACCTCAAACTTTGGACAGCTATAACTCACAGAAGACAAAACGAAATGGCACAAATTATGTGTCCATTTTGAAGCTTGGGATGTGAAATTTAAGACTGGAAAGGTTCATAATTTTCTGACTTCATTTGCCTAGTCAAAATGCTCACACAAACTGACTGCCCAGAACAGAACTTTAAAAGACAGATTCCAAATTTGCACAATTGGCTTCCAATGGTCCAATTTTCATATCAAACATCATTCTCACACAAAATTTCACAAGGAATCCATTGGAAACACCAAAACAACCAAATTCACATTATATTGACATGTTTTACCAACATTCACAACATGTCATCACAAATCACAACACAAATACCACATTGTCATTCTTTCCATTCCAAGTTCTCAAATCAATTCCAATGACCAAATACCACAACATGGCACCATTTTCAACATAAAACACAACCCAATTCATCCAATCCAAAATCACAAGAAAATCAGGGCAAAATTCGAAATTCACTAAACTCATCCACAATTCACAAAACTTAGATCAAAAGGCTTCAAATACTCACTTCTTCCTCTTTCCCAAACCAATTTCTTGATTCTCCATCTTTTCACTTTTTCTCAAGCAACAAAACACCTCCTCTCACAAATCTAAAACCATAGAGATGAAGCTCTCATCACTATGAACAACTTTATAGAAGGTGATTAGAGCATTAGAGGACCACAAGCCAACCAAAATCTCACGTACAATTTTCTCTTTCCTCCCCTTAAGCATGGCGCCATGGAGAATGAAGGAGAGAGATGAAGATGAAGATGATGAAGAGAGAATCAGTTTTTGGGATGACAAAACTGACCTAAAAGTGAGAGGGAGAGAGGGAAAATAAGGTTTGACACTTTGACCAATCCAAGGGCCCAAAACTTGCCAATTGTCAACATCTCAACACACCTCCCATGAGCTCACATGAGTACACCACATGGGATTCCACCCCTTGATCTATTGCACAATTCAATCTCAACCATTGATCTTGAAGTTACCAATGAGTTTCCTCTTCGGTAACTGACCAATTGGTCGGTAACTTTACCGTTTTGCCCCTGATTACGGTAATTCTCATTGAATCACCACCAACACTTCACATCTTTTCATTTAGCCACAATATGCGCCTTCCCTCTATTTTAAGTCAATTTAGATGTTAATCCATAATTGAGCTTAAATACAGGGTTTTGGCGCTGCTCTCAGCACATACGAATCACATCGGGTGCCAACTCACACCATAATCTCCAAAAGGGTTTATTTATCACTAACCACATCCACTTTTGGAGTCATTATCTCTTAATCACAATTTGGGATCTTGCTAAACTGGGGCTTAGCAATCTACTTATTTCAAGCTTATTCTCTAGCCTCGAATCTCAAAATTCGGGGTATTACAATGGATGGTCAGAGTGAGCCTATAATCGTGATTAGTAGTAACAGCGACTCATCAGGGAGCAAGACGATAGTAAACCAGAGTGTTTTGAACAAAGGGCTGATGATCAATTACTTTGAATATGGCGGTATGCGTATGTGGTACACAGCATAGAAGAGCATGCTGAGACTGCTTGTATAAGGTCCAGAGATGAGGTTGGCGTCACTAGGAGTGACAGGGTTGGCAAGACCAGAGATGCACCAGGGGAGTATGATTCCGACTACGATCCAAAGGAGATTTTGTTGGATAAGGTAAGTGACCGTGAGTCTCAAACAGAGCCGATACTTGTGCTGTATAACTTATGGCTGAACCCCGAGTGTTGGCATTACCTGCAGGGTCGATACATTTGAGTGGTACTGGAGCAGGATACTCCCCGCAGTAGGTACCTTACGTTCTTGGTCGGCGTGGGAGCGATGTATAGGCTCAGACGGATTTGGTAATAGGGTTTACGAACGAGGTATGGGTATATACTACTATGGGCTTCTTCCTAGACACAGTATTCTGGAACAGACAAAAGAACCTCATCGTGGAGAGGGGTCCGATTAGGAACTTTTGGGAGTTCTTGGATCACGTGAACACCATTGTCGCGGATCATATATAGATCGGTTGACATAGGACCCGCATGGTATATTTTGGGTGATCGGAACTAACCAGCACGTATTACGAGTTAGGGTAGTCAGGCAGAGCCGAAGGACAGAGAAAGAGTTAGCTAAAGTCAGTAGTTTTTGGGAGGGTATAGAGAAAGTTCACGAATTTGATATTTTGGATATGTAAAAGACAATATGTCATGTACAGTAGTATGTAGGATGTATGATATTTCTGTTTCTCGGTAACTATTGTAAATCGTTGTTATGTGTTATGTATGACATATTTGTACCCTAACTTTTTAAGAAATGATGAAAATGCCCTTACTCTTGTATCAAAATTTACTCTTCTCTAATTTCATGTAAAGTGAATTATGGAAATGGTACTGTTAGATATGAATAGTTTTGATGATGTCAAATATAGATGTCAAGTATTAAGAGCAAAAAGTTTGTATGATATACTTATTCTCTACATTGACTAACTACTATATTTAATGTTGTATATCTTGAAGATTAGTCATAAACCCGATGGCGGTTGATGTTATAATGCCTCATATGTGGAGAATGATCATCAAGAAGAAAATCGAGAGACAAGAGATTGAAGAAAGAAGGCATTGCAAGAACTAATGGGAATATCAAGTAAAGATTGAATAAGATTGAAGATATTCAAGAAGACATCTAGTTGGGTTATGAATCATCAAGTGGAAAAACAAGAAGAAAGATATTGAAGAAAGAAGAACATGCAAGATCACATGAGAATATCAAGATTCAAGCTATTAGAAGTGATATCAGAGGTTTATATGGTCAAACGGAAGTTGGAATGGGTCAATACGAAGCTAAAATGATGTATACAGAAGTTATAGTACCTCCGGGGATGATTACTTGACTAATCACTCGAGTAATATGGCACTGCCATATTTTGGAGGTGATTACTCGAGTGGCTACTTAAGTAATCTGCAGAGTTACCTGAAGATTACTCGAGTGACCACTCAAGTAATGACACTCTGTTTTTCGCGTGTCAGGATAGAGCTTTGGTAGTTTGGGCATATCTCTCTAACCACACGTCGGATTGATTTGAAACTGATGGCATATGAAACTAGACTCCCAACACGAACTATGGACACCACGCTCACATTAAAAGGAGTTCAGATAAAAGAGATATGATCTTTTGAAGTTGACACATGAATTAGCTTCTTTTACCAGAACAAGGTTTGGTATTTTGGACATCACTCTCAAAATACATATCAGATTGAGAAGAAACTAGTTCCATATGAAAGTAGACGCAAAGAGCTTTCTAAAGGTATATAAATTGTCACTTTTCAATTTATATAGTAAGATCTATAGCTTCTGGAAGTTTATGCTCGTGATTTCAGACTTTGTCTAAATGCAGAAGATATTCTTTGGATCATAACTTTCTGTACAAAATGAGTTTGGAGGTGATTCTAATTTTCATTGAAATGTAGATGATGAGGGCTTTCTGATGATATATAATTTTCCATGTTTCGAATCAAAATCAAGAATTCACTTGAAGGGCTTACTCGAGTAATCTGCAGTTTTATTTGGAAGCTTACTCGAGTGAGTACTCGAGTAATGCAGTTAAAAATACTCTCGGCCAAGATTTGAATGATATCACTCAAGGGACCACTCGAGTAATCTGCAAAGTTATTTAAGAGCTTACTCAAGGGATTACTCGAGTAACCAGAGAAGAAATCTTCCAGTAGCTCTCGGCCAAGAAATGACTCACATCACTCGACGGACTACTCGAGTAACCAGATATGAAAAATTAACCTTACTCGAGGGATCACTCGAGTAATGAAGTAGGAAATGCTCTCAGTCAGATTTTGAACAGGATTACTCGAGGGCTCACTCGAGTAATGACCAAGGCTTACTCGAGTGACCACTTGAGTAATGCTTCCCAGGAATACACAGCAACATTCTAAAGCTTTCGAAAATCATGGGATTAATTATGTAACTCACTTTTCTTGCTTCCAATCATTCTTACACTTCATTATATTAGTGTTTAATGTATGTCTCCAGGAATACAATGAAGAGATGATGTGAAGAGACAAAAGTTGACTTTACGGAAGCGGAGCATTCACCAACCACAACGGCTAGTTTTCAAAATTGAAGAACAGTTAAACGAAGCTACGCCACTCTAACGGATAAGTTGAAATGCTTCCAACGGCTATCACAACTCATCTATAAATATAGGAACATTCAACGAAGAACAACACCAACGAGAAACATGCAAAGATCATGAATCTCTACTCCAACCCAACTACTCTCTGTTCTTATCCATTTTCTATATCATGTATATTTGACAGAGAGATTATTTGTATTGTGCTTTAGTATTCATCTATTCACTTCTGAGAAAGAAGATTGATTGTAATCTTTCATCATCAAAGTTGTATCCTTACAGGGTGTGTAAGGGAGAGTAACTCGGTTGTAACCTTACGGTGTGCAAGGAGGAGTAACTCGGTGAGAGATTTGTAAAAGGCTTCGCAAGTGCCCGGCTAAACTTGTGGATTGTAAAGGCTTTTCTTGTGCCTAGATTAAACAAGAAGATAGTGGATTTGAAAATCTCAGGAGGAGCCTGAGGACTGGACGTAGGCCATCATAGATTAAACCAAACCAGGATAAATCATAGTTTGCATACTCTCTTCCTTAAACTCTTATATTTCTAGCATATATTAACTGATGATTTATGATTCATTACTTTCATATTTATTACTTCCTCTAAGATGCAAAAAGATTTTCAAAGTTTTTAAGATTTTTATCTTACACCCAATTTAGCCCCCTCTTGGGTGTCACCGGTTCAAACATTTGGTATCAGAGCCGGACTCTTATTTAAAAGACTTAACCGTCTCAAGAGTTTATAATGGCTGATTTTGGGTGTTATATGCTTTCTGAAGGTTTTGACTACACAGTTCCACCTATTTTGAAAGATATTGATTTTTTGTTTTGGAAAGCTAGAATGACATCTTTTATAAAAAGCTTTGATTATGATATGTGGGATGTTTTTACAAATATCTTTGATTTCAAATCGAGAAAGGATTTGACAGAAAGAGAAAAGAAAATGTTGTTGTTGAACATTAGAGCAATGAAAATTTTGTATACTGCTTTAACCAAAAATGATTTTGAGAAAATTAGATTTTGCTCTACTGCTAAAGATATTTGGGATACTCTTGATTCTATGTATACTTCTAACAAGTATGTTGAAGTTGAAAGTGTTGACAGTTCATGTGAAACTATAAGTTGCTTATCTACGGTACATGAACAATTGGAAGCTGATGATGAAGAAGAAGAAATCATAGAACACTTCCTTACAGTCAACATGGAAGAACAAAAGGAAGATGATTCCCAAGAAAAGCTCATTACGGACGAATTTGATAGATCATTCTTTAGAGATCAAGATGCACATATGGTGAACAATTCCAATTCTTCTGGAGTTATTTTGAAAACTAATTTTCAAAGTTTGCATAAAATTGTTTCTCAACCAAGTATTGATTCCATTCTGAAAAACAAAAATATTTTCAATCATGCTGGAAAGTTTATTGAGAAGAAAGAATGTTCAAATGAAATTTATTCGGGTTTTTACTCTCTTGACCGACATAATAATTGCATAAAATCTCATAATGCATATTATCATACAATTTGCAATTATTGTGGTAAATATGGTCACATTTCTCACATATGCTATATTAGAAGAAATTCTAATATGAGAAATAAATATGCTTGGGTTCCGAAAAGTGAAGTAAAGTCCAATGCTAACAATCAAGGACCCAAAACAAAGTGGGTACCAAAATGTCCGTCTGGTGTTTCATGTGTGCAGATTGATTCTAGAAAGAATGGACAAAAGGACACTGAGAAAATGAAGAAGATTCTAAGAGTTCCTAATGTACCTAAATGGAGATTTACATCAATTAGGAGAACTCTCGAATCACTCATTGCTGGAACTACAAAGTTTATTCACGAAGAAAGGTGATGGAGAAAAGAGGTACGTTCCACCTTAAGAATGGACTACCATAGAGTGCCATTCAACTATCTTGAGGAGAATAATAAAAGGAGGATCTCTCAAGCATCAAGTAAAAGACTTCTGGAGTTTATATATTTTGAAAGAAGGTTGCCAGTACCCAAAGCAAGATATTCAAAGTATCAACATCATAGAAAGATGCAATAGGTAAGCAAAAGCAATCCTCCTATCTAAGGTAAAGGTATACAATGATAAAACCTCCTATGCTATTGTCTGTGATATTTATTGAGGTTTTATATTTTGGAATCTTAGGAATGAGCATTGCAAATGATTTTGAAATTACGTTTTCATATCCCTTAAAAAGCCATTTAAGATATTTATTTATAAAGGGATTGTAATGCTCAATAGGTTAATTCTTTATGCATGTATAATGATTTGAAAAGAAAATATTTCTCTTGTGCATAATGACATATGCTCAATTATCTCGAATTAATTATATTATTAGAGCATGTGAATTATGATTCCTACAAGGTAACCATGAGTGGATCCAAGTAAAACTGGATACCAAAGGAAGAGAAAGATCTATATGGTTTTGTAGGAAGAAGAAAGGAAGAGATTCATCTCAAGATTATGAATACATAGGATTTAATTCAAATCTTTGGGAAGTTGGACATTGAAGCTGCATTTTTGAATGTGCAAACATAAGGAGGCATTACTTGAGGCAACACTGCAAGTGCCTAGCTAGCAATGAAGGAAGAAAAGATGCACAGTGAAGCATCACTCAAGTAACCAATCAAGTGATCATCATCACTACGTGACAACTGGGAGTGAATGTTCAAGTGATAACACCAACTGGAAGATTGAAAGGTAAAAATCAAGGAATTATGCACAAATGAACTTGAAAGGATAATTTCTTAAGTAATTACGAGGTTACTTGAGCACGGTATTGTCTTCTTTATTCTTACCTGATATTATGCTTATATAAATTATTTATTTGGGTAATGAATAACTTGATCATTATTGCATACCATTAGCAATCAATCATTTATGGGTTTCAAATTGTTTTTAGATTATTAAATGGACTGAAAGTGAAATTGTGCATAATCTTTCTATGTATTTGAGTTTCGAAATGCACATTTCAAAAATGTACTTAGATTCCAAATTCATCTTGTTTATAAAAATGCATACACATTTTTTGAAAATTATTCATAACTTGTTTGCATTTAAATCGGTTTCAAAATTGGAAGTTAATATTTATGTATACTGAAAATCAGAAATGCTTCAAATTCATCCACCAGAGTATTTCCCCATCGTTGACATATTGATCATTGATCTTAAATGTGTTATCTAATGCTTGAACTCCTCAACCATTATTTTCTAACAATTTAGACCTTATGTCTAACAAGTTAACTATCTATATGAGTTTGAAGTGTATTTCCTAGAAAAGAATCCAATATGTGAAAGCTTTATGCCTAATCATAAATCTTTGGTTGGCCATGTTATTCCAAGCATTATGAATGTTCATTAGTGCATTAAATCTTAATGCATTAACCATTGTAGTGGAATAACTTACTAGGATAATATTCTAGAACTCTAGTCATTTGGTTCAATGAGTATGTGCTTAACCATTCATAACTCATTTGCACTCATTTTCTTTCTCAAATACATGAACCATT
The DNA here is from genome assembly GCA_963210345.1 of Inga oerstediana. NCBI lineage: Eukaryota > Viridiplantae > Streptophyta > Magnoliopsida > Fabales > Fabaceae > Inga > Inga oerstediana. Next base: position 35,335,597 of record OY723406.1, read on the forward strand.
GATATTATATATCTCTGAGTAACTAGTGTCTTGAATTTGAATGTTTCATACATAAGAGTCAACATTATCTCTTGGCTAATAGCAAAGTCATGATGCTCATATATGTCTATCCAGCTAATCCTCTTGGTTATCCATATGACTCTTGATCTTTGGAAAATTCTCAAACATGTCTAACATGTTATCTTAGTTGTTCTCTAAAAAGGAAACTTTCTGGTATATGTATATTTAAAATTTTGACTTCCACCATTTTCAACATGAACATTGATTATAAACATATTTTAAAGATGAGTTTTGCATATATTCAAAATCTCAATTTTACAATGCATTGTCATGATTTGAAATTAAATCTGAGATTTGAATCAATTTGCATATTTCATTATCATTCTTGAAAAACTTGATGAAAACTTTTATAGATATATCTACTACTTTCTTTTGATCTCACTTACATGCCTTCCATGAAAATCTTATCAATGACATATCTTCTAAAGTGTATTTACAAATTGTCATTGATATTTGAAATCATCATTCTTGGTATTAGTTGTTCGTTGCCCTTTATGATTCAATTGCTTGAATTTATTTAATTGGGTAAAATTATATTCGGGTTTTTGTTGATTATTATACTCTTTGCTCAAATATCATATGATTCAATTATATAAGAGCATAAGAGTTATAATGTCTAATACTATATGGACCCAAGAGAAAGTTGGGTACCAAAGATCTTATTCTGAAGGGGAGAAATGTTCTTATCACATAGAAATTCTTCCAAGAAAATTTCCACGAGAAGTATTTTCCCCCGACTATTAGAAGGGAAAAAGAGAAAGATTTCCTCTGCATCAAACAACAAGATCAGGAGAGCTTTAATGATTATTTGGCTCGGTATATCCGATTGTCATGATACTCATCATATCACAAGCTAAATGACAATAAGGAGTGGAATGCGGACATGATGATTGAAGGGTTAAGACCCGAGTTCAAAGAGAGGCTGATCTCTCAACACTTTACAGAATTCATCAAAGCAGCAAAAGAGTGTTGATACATTGAGAAGTGCATGGCAAGCTGGGCAACGCAGATTGGGAATAAAGGTGCTTCTGGAAGCAGTAGCTCAGAATAGAAATGAAAGGATCAGAGTGGATATTTCGGAGGGGATCCTAAGAGGGCACATCAATCTAGGGGCCATGGAGGCCAGGGTTCTTTAGGAAGCAAGACTTGTTGGCATTGCAAAAAGCCACTTCACCCTGGTAAATCTTGCAGTGGGATTCCATTTAGGCCAGACTCGAGCAAACCATTTTTCTGTTATGTTTGCAATAAGCCGAGGCATATGGCCAGAGATTGTCTATAAAAGCAGTAGCAGGAAGAGGCTAGACCTAGAGTTTCTGGTAGGGCCTATACACTGACACAAGAAGAAGCTAGAAAGTCTCCAGAGCTGATTTAAGGTACGATTTCTCTGAACGACAGTTTAATACATGTTATGTATGATTCTGGTGTAAGCCATTCATTCTTTGCATCGACTGCATGAGACGGTTACATTTACCTGTGTGTAAATCCCCATATGATTTGGTTATATCTACACCGATGGGTGCACGAATTGTGACGGCCGACATTTGTCTAAATTGAGTAATAAATGCTGAGGGTCACAAATTGACCGTAAATTTGACTTGTTTGCCACTGCAAGGATTAGAAGTAATTTTGAGGATTGATTGGTTGACAGTGAACACTGTGTTGTTGGATTCTAAACAGAAGAGAGTCATATATCTGAATTCACAACCACAAGCTGACACAGAAATCACTCTTAACCTTCTTTCCGCAGCTAAGGTTGAGAGATATCTACATAAAGGTTGTTAGGGATATATGGTATTTTACTCTATGCAATTAGAGGTTGGTGTAGCTTTGGAAAGTATCCCTGTAGTAAGTGAGTTTCCTGATATTTTTTTGGAGGATGTTGGTAGATTACCTCCAAATAGGGAAGTAGAGCTCTCGATTGATTTGAGGCCTTGAGCGGGTCCAATTTCTAAAACCCCACACCGTATGGCTCCAAGTGAAATGGCAGAGCTAAAGAAGTAGATCAAGGAACTACTTGAGAAAAGGTTCATATGACCTAGCGTATCACCCTGGGGCGCTCCTGTGCTTTTTGTAAATGCGCTTTATTAATCAACATGGTTTGCCTAGAGAGGGGCATTTAGTGTTGAGGTGCACTTATACTGGGAGTTGGCGGAAGACCAACCGATGTAGATTGTGGGGCTTAGCCCTATGCATGTATACATTATGATGATATGTTTATATTGTTCATTAATTGATGCATACCTTAGCGCATATTATATTTACTTTTTGCATTATGAACGATAGCATGTTTCTACTGGGATTCTTTAGAATTTCACCCTTTCTTTTTAAAATAAATATCTCAGCGACTGCCAGTGGGTCGAAAGGCAAAGGTACAGATATAGAGAAGTGATTGGCACATGTCTCAAGGCAAGGTTAAAGACAGTGGTTATAATTAATTTATGTTTAAGATATTTTGGGGAATCCTGTAATTATATAAGTTTCCGCTGTATTTTGTATTTTGTTTATGAACGACGTTGGGATTGTAAACAAATACTTTTACCAATATAATTGTACTTTTTTGTATGCCCTTGGAATTCCGTCTTTATTACTCTTCGATTATCGAAATAGAAGCGGGTGTTGACAACTTTTAATGGAGGGGAGGGGAAGTGAGGGATTTTAACATTATCTTGTTTAGATTTATCAAAAGGAAAGGGATAAAAGGGATTTTAATATTACCTTATTTGGATTGATCAAAAGGAAGGGGAGGGAAGGGATTTTAATATTACTTTATTTGATTCAGGAGGGAAGGGAAGAATATTATTTTCACATGGACAAATTTACACTTATATTATAAGTTATTTTTTTCCTAACTCTATTATATATATAATAAAGTTTAATTATAAATAATATTTTTATGCCATAAATTATAAATAATATTTAAGAGTATACTTTTTATGATATATTTTTATTTTGAAAGGAATTTATTTGATGAAATATTGTTTACATTTTTTTATACCGGCAACTTTTGGTTAAAAAGGTTTAGATTTGTCTAGCTCCAAAAGCTCTCAAAGTTTAAACAAGTGATATGAATAAAAAGCAGTTAAAAAAATAATTGGAAACTATATGTATGGACAAAATCATCACGTCAAAATAAAAGAATACACACACATATATATATTATGACATAATTTTAAAACATATCAAGAGATAATGAGAATGTGCCTTACTTTTCTTTATCATGGGGATACAACTTTTCTGATAGGGAGAATTGGGAATAAATACCTTTTGGGTAAATTAATTGCTGAATGCTATCAAGTGTGTAATCAATCTTCTATATATGCAAACGATCTTCCGTTGTGTACGTACAAATAATCTTCCGTATGTGCACAAATCTTCCATATGAATGTGTAAACCATCTTCCATTGTATGTAAAATATCTTCCGTTGTATGTAAAACATCTTCCATTAAAGCGTAATCGATCTTCCATGGTAGCATTTGACAATTAATTTGCTCAATAAGTATTTATTTATTTTTAGATTGCCATTTATTTTTATTCGATTCTTGTTTTCTTTTTTCTTTTTTTGATAGAATTTATTCGATTCTTTATGGGGTACTTTTTATTCCATACTTTGAAAGCGTTTGTTCTTCATATAAGTCATAGGAGTTGGATTCTTTTCACATTACCATTATACAAAAAAAAAAAAAAAAAAAATTCTATCTAAACAATCAATTATTTTTCTTTGTATTTTAATTAATTTTTTTATATACAAATCATTCTATTTATTTTAATTTGTTTCTATATTTTAAAACAATGATAAAGAACCCTCTCTTCATTCTCATCAAAACTACTCTCTAACAATGTGTCGGATCACTTGTTTTGATGGTTATATAAAAAACTTGGTTTACAAGAAAATATCAATAAAATAAATTATTTTTTTAAATCTTTTTTAGAATAGAAGTTTTAATCTGGTATGGATGCTAGCTAGTTTTCTTTTTTTGCCAGAAATGAGTGCTAGCTAGTTCTAGCTTTTCAAAAAGTATTAAAATTGATTTTAATTTTTTAAAAGTCATATTCTTGAGTTTTAGAATATATAATCTTGTTCTAACTAAATCCTACACATTTCACAGTAGCTTTAATTTTAGGAAAAAAAGATGTAAAAAGAACTTTAAATTTGCAAAATAATAAATTAGGTATTTCTCAAAAAATAAGTTATGAATTACTTATCAAGTTTTGTCATTCCTTTATCAACTTTTGGTAATAAAAATGTTTTGAGATTTTATAATTTTAAAATTCTTTTTCTGTTCCCTTAAGTTTATCCACACCCAGCGTGTTTTGAAGAAAAGATATCGATTTCAAGTGTCCTAATTAATTATTTAAACGTTAAGGTTGTGTTAAAAACCCATCAAAATATTATGCCATTGAAGATATTTTTGCTGTTGTGCCTTTTTAGTTGGATATTCTTTTTTTAAAATTAAGAAAAAAGTGGGATTCGTAATTATGCTGATAATTAATGTGTTTCCTCAATCAATTATTTTAATGGTTAAAAAATATTATTTTAAAGGAAAAATACTTCTTTGGTCCTTAATATAAGACATATTTACCTAAATTGATTAGATTAAGGAAGTTAGTTATGTTAGTTAATATGACATTTATTTTCTAAACACCCTAATTATCTTCTTTAATGCCCTCATTTCCTCTACTTCTTGAGGAAGCATCAAGAGGGGTAAATTAGGAAAATATTGACAAATATGAAAACTATGTCCTATATTTGGACCAAAATTAACTCCTTAAATATGTCTTATATTAAGGTTCGAAGGAGTATAATAAAAATCTAAAATTGATCAATTAATAATTGAAACTTGATCTAATAATAGAAATATTAAGTGAAGAGGAAGGGTAAGTGAAGATACTCTTATTACCACTCTGGGTAGGACTATTAATCCCGTTGTTAACAATCTGGGTAGGACTATTAATTAGTACATTAGTTCGAGAGTGCTTTACATGATCACTAAATTATTACTTTCCAACTGTTAGTGAAAAAAATAGATATTACTCTTCCTGTCCTAAATACATAATCTAGTTCAGGAGTGAAATTTACTGCTAAATGTATGACCTTTTTTATTTTATCTCTTTTATGTATCCTTTTTCTACAAACTAATTAATATGTCTAACTTATAAATTAATATATCACCTCCGATTCTTAATATAAGACCCATTATATTTGACTAATTTGAAAATTTGAGAAAATTAAATAAATTACTTAATCATGGCGTATATTACATAATCTTTCTGAAATACTTATGTATTTCATTAAAATATATATATATTAGTTTATAAGCCAGAAAAATTAGTTTAGAGAAAAATAATAAATAAAAATACTTTAAAGTAATTTATTTAACTTTCTTAATCTTCGCAAATTAGTTCATTAAATCTTATATAAAGACCAGATGTTTTATAATATAATGTTACATAAAAGTATTTTAGAGAGATCATGTCATCTTTAGTATTATTAAGTAATTAGTTTAGCTTATTCAATCTCTACAATTTAAATAAATAGATCTCACAGTTAAGTATCGGAGTACGACATTGAAATGGATTAGAGAAGCAGATTTCGTCAACCTAAGGTTGACTGAATAAGCATTGAGTATGGCCTTTGAAGACTTTAAAGGATGTGTTTGGCACAAGGGATTTGTAGAGATATGGAGGAGAGGAAAAATTTTTATGGATTGAATTTTAAATAATGGGAGAAGTGGGGTTACAAAAATTTAATAAAGAGAAAATATAAGATTAAATAGTAAGATAAATTAATTAAAAACTTTCAACCTCAGTTCTCTAATTTTTTAAAATCCAACCCCAAATTTTTTTCTCTTCACTCATCACTTTCCCTCCCCTCATACCAAACAAGCCCTAAAACGAGTAGAAATCCTAGAACAGGCCAATTAAGAACCGAAGAGACAAATGCAAAAGATTGTTCAGATGGATATTTATATGCTATTGAAGATATTTTTTCTGCTGTTCCGTTTTAGTTATTGGATTTTTTTTTTTAATTAAGAAAAGAGCTGGGATTCCTGGTTCGTACTTATTCTTGTTGTTTCTAATAAATTAATTTGGAAACACGAAGGAATAATAAGTCATATTTAAACGTCAAAGTTTGTCTATTCCATCAAATATTTGTGCAAAGCAGAGCATGAATAGTTATTATATAGGAGAGAAATTCTTGTGTGAACCTAATTTGCCATGTCATTTGTGGTTTGATCACTTAAAATACAATAACTCAACTAGCATTAATTCTAGTTGGCTACACATATATTTCATATTTTTATTTTTCTTAAAAAGATGAATCCCTTGGTTAAGATTTCATAATTAATGAAAAAGAGAATATTATGCAATCTTTTAATTTTATTAATATGCCAGCTAATATTTAGAAGGTACCAAATCAACTTATAAGTTATTGTATTTTAAGTTATCATACCATAAATGGCGTGACAAATTAGATTCATAGAAGAATTTCTCTATATAGGAATTAAAATATGTTTCTTGGCTATACATTCAATGATATCCTTATCCCTTATTATAAAATACGTTATAATCTCATGTATTTATGAGTTAAAAGGAAAGCCCACTACTACAAAAAACATAAGCTACGGCACTTAATTTACAAAATACTATGGCGTTTGGGAAGTATCATAGCTTCAGTGCTGTTAAAATAAGTTACGACACTTCTTGAATATATAGAAGTGTCATAGCTTGATTATTGTTTTTTTTTAAAAACATGTCACTTCCTACGACGCTTCTCCAGGGAAGTGCCGTAGGAAGTCTTTTATTTTAAAAAAATAATTTTATGACTTCCTATGGCACTTTCCTAGAGAATCGCCGTAGGAAGTCTTTTATTTTTAAAAAAATAATTTTTATAATTATTTTATTTTCCTAATAAAAACCTCCATTTATAATCCAAAATCCACAATTCACAATCCACAGTAATTTACAATACAATCCACGACAAAATGAAAAAACATAGTACGTATTTTTTGTAATATTACATCTTCATGTATCAAGCATAAAAGAACTCCAGCATTTAAGTTGCTTAAACTTGAGTCATACATGTTGCTTCAATGGAGGATTAAAGTAAGTATTTTTATATTTGTAAGCTCAAAAATTAAAAAACTTACAATATATAAGAAGTTTAAAAAGATAGAGTGTTGATACTTCAAATAAATATCTGAAAAAAAATTATGAGCACACATATAAGATTCATGATAGATTTTAATTAAAAGAAAACATGAATCAAATGTTAAAAAAAAACACTTACGGGTTAGGGAGCTTCTGAAGGAGGCCAAGACAAGAAACAAAAAACACATGGGAGAGGAAGCTCTATACAGCAACGGAGTTTTGAGAAATGGGGGATCTAGAGAGGAAGTAGAAAGATGAAACTGAAAACAAAAACGGTGGGTTATGGAAATTAAATTATAAGATGAGAGAAGCTACGACGCTATTTGTCAAAACGCTGAAGCTTCTCAATTTAAAAAAAAAACAACAGTCAATTTTTTTTTTAAAAATAGGCAGAAGCTATAGCGCTTTTTCTCAAAACGCCAAAGCTTCTTAATGTAATAAAATGATGACCAATTGTTTTTTTTTAAAAAAAAGATGTGAGACGACACTTGAATACCAAATCTTGTCTAAAATTGAGCATTGAACGATGCTTGAAAACCAAACGCTGTTCAATATCCTTAAAATATCAAGGATTAAATATTCAAGACACCACGTGACGCCTTGAAAATTCAACGCACCTGCCTTGATAATTCAAGGCAACTTTGATACCTTGAAGGCACCTAAGGCGCTCTCCAAGAGAGCGCCGTTGAAGCCTTGAATTATCAAAATGGGGTCTTAGCTGTCAACCTTATATTTTTATTTTGAAAGGAATTTATTTGATGAAATATTGTTTACATTTTTTTATACCGGCAATTTTTGGTTAAAAAGGTTTAGATTTGTCTAGCTCCAAAAGCTCTCAAATTTTAAACAAGTGATATGAATAAAAAGCAGTTAAAAAAATAATTGGAAACTATATGTATGGACAAAATCATCACGTCAAAATAAAAGAATACACACACATATATATATTATGACATAGTTTTAAAACATATCAAGAGATAATGAGAATGTGCCTTACTTTTCTTTTTCATGGGGATACAACTTTTCTGATAGGGAGAATTGGGAATAAATACCTTTTGGGTAAATTAATTGCTGAATGCTATCAAGTGTGTAATCAATCTTCTATGTATGCAAACGATCTTCCGTTGTGTACGTACAAATAATCTTCCGTATGTGCACAAATCTTCCATATGAATGTGTAAACCATCTTCCATTGTATGTAAAATATCTTCCGTTGTATGTAAAACATCTTCCATTAAAGCGTAATCGATCTTCCATGGTAGCATTTGACAATTAATTTGCTCAATAAGTATTTATTTATTTTTAGATTGCCATTTATTTTTATTCGATTCTTGTTTTCTTTTTTCTTTTTTTGATAGAATTTATTCGATTCTTTATGGGGTACTTTTTATTCCATACTTTGAAAGCGTTTGTTCTTCATATAAGTCATAGGAGTTGGATTCTTTTCACATTACCATTATACAAAAAAAAAAAAAAAAAAAAATTCTATCTAAACAATCAATTATTTTTCTTTGTATTTTAATTAATTTTTTTATATACAAATCATTCTATTTATTTTAATTTGTTTCTATATTTTAAAACAATGATAAAGAACCCTCTCTTCATTCTCATCAAAACTACTCTCTAACAATGTGTCGGATCACTTGTTTTGATGGTTATATAAAAAACTTGGTTTACAAGAAAATATCAATAAAATAAATTATTTTTTTAAATCTTTTTTAGAATAGAAGTTTTAATCTGGTATGGATGCTAGCTAGTTTTCTTTTTTTGCCAGAAATGAGTGCTAGCTAGTTCTAGCTTTTCAAAAAGTATTAAAATTGATTTTAATTTTTTAAAAGTCATATTCTTGAGTTTTAGAATATATAATCTTGTTCTAACTAAATCCTACACATTTCACAGTAGCTTTAATTTTAGGAAAAAAAGATGTAAAAAGAACTTTAAATTTGCAAAATAATAAATTAGGTATTTCTCAAAAAATAAGTTATGAATTACTTATCAAGTTTTGTCATTCCTTTATCAACTTTTGGTAATAAAAATGTTTTGAGATTTTATAATTTTAAAATTCTTTTTCTGTTCCCTTAAGTTTATCCACACCCAGCGTGTTTTGAAGAAAAGATATCGATTTCAAGTGTCCTAATTAATTATTTAAACGTTAAGGTTGTGTTAAAAACCCATCAAAATATTATGCCATTGAAGATATTTTTGCTGTTGTGCCTTTTTAGTTGGATATTCTTTTTTTAAAATTAAGAAAAAAGTGGGATTCGTAATTATGCTGATAATTAATGTGTTTCCTCAATCAATTATTTTAATGGTTAAAAAATATTATTTTAAAGGAAAAATACTTCTTTGGTCCTTAATATAAGACATATTTACCTAAATTGATTAGATTAAGGAAGTTAGTTATGTTAGTTAATATGACATTTATTTTCTAAACACCCTAATTATCTTCTTTAATGCCCTCATTTCCTCTCCTTCTTGAGGAAGCATCAAGAGGGGTAAATTAGGAAAATATTGACAAATATGAAAACTATGTCCTATATTTGGACCAAAATTAACTCCTTAAATATGTCTTATATTAAGGTTCGAAGGAGTATAATAAAAATCTAAAATTGATCAATTAATAATTGAAACTTGATCTAATAATGGAAATATTAAGTGAAGAGGAAGGGTAAGTGAAGATACTCTTATTACCACTCTGGGTAGGACTATTAATCCCGTTGTTAACAATCTGGGTAGGACTATTAATTAGTACATTAGTTCGAGAGTGCTTTACATGATCACTAAATTATTACTTTCCAACTGTTAGTGAAAAAAATAGATATTACTCTTCCTGTCCTAAATACATAATCTAGTTCAGGAGTGAAATTTACTGCTAAATGTATGACCTTTTTTATTTTATCTCTTTTATGTATCCTTTTTCTACAAACTAATTAATATGTCTAACTTATAAATTAATATATCACTTCCGATTCTTAATATAAGACCCATTATATTTGACTAATTTGAAAATTTGAGAAAATTAAATAAATTACTTAATCATGGCGTATATTACATAATCTTTCTGAAATACTTATGTATTTCATTAAAATATATATTAGTTTATAAGCCAGAAAAATTAGTTTAGAGAAAAATAATAAATAAAAATACTTTAAAGTAATTTATTTAACTTTCTTAATCTTCACAAATTAGTTCATTAAATCTTATATAAAGACCGGATGTTTTATAATATAATGTTACATAAAAGTATTTTAGAGAGATCATGTCATCTTTAATATTATTAAGTAATTTGTTTAGCTTATTCAATCTCTACAATTTAAATAAATAGATCTCACAGTTAAGTATCGGAGTACGACATTGAAATGGATTAGAGAAGCAGATTTCGTCAACCTAAGGTTGACTGAATAAGCATTGAGTATGGTCTTTGAAGACTTTAAGGGATGTGTTTGGCACAAGGGATTTGGAGAGATAGGGAGGAAAGGAAAAATTTTTATGGATTGAATTTTAAATAATGGGAGAAGTAGGGTTACAAAAATTTAATAAATAGAAAATATAAGATTAAATAGTAAAATAAATTAATTAAAAACTTTCAATCTCAGTTCTCTAATTTTTTAAAATCCAACCCCAAATTTTTTTCTCTTCACTCTCTTTCCCTCCCCTCATACCAAACAAGCCCTAAAACGAGTAGAAATCCTAGAACAGGCCAATTAAGAACCGAAGAGACAAATGCAAAAGATTGTTCAGAAGGATATTTATATGCTATTGAAGATATTTTTTCTGCTGTTCCGTTTTAGTTATTGGATTTTTTTTTTAATTAAGAAAAGAGCTGGGATTCCTGGTTCGTACTTATTCTTGTTGTTTCTAATAAATTAATTTGGAAACACGAAGGAATAATAAGTCATATTTAAACGTCAAAGTTTGTCTATTCCATCAAATATTTGTGCAAAGCAGAGCATGAATAGTTATTATATAGGAGAGAAATTCTTGTGTGAACCTAGTTTGCCATGTCATTTGTGGTTTGATCACTTAAAATACAATAACTCAACTAACATTAATTCTAGTTGGCTACTCATATATTTCATATTTTTATTTTACTTAAAAAGATGAATCCCTTGGTTAAGATTTCATAATTAATGAAAAAGAGAATATTATGCAATCTTTTAATTTTATTAATATGCCAGCTAATATTTAGAAGGTACCAAGTCAACTTATAAGTTATTGTATTTTAAGTTATCATACCATAAATGGCGTGACAAATTAGATTCATAGAAGAATTTCTCTATATAGGAATTAAAATATGTTTCTTGGCTATACATTCAATGATATCCTTATCCCTTATTATAAAATACGTTATAATCTCATGTATTTACGAGTTAAAAGGAAAGCCCACTACTACAAAAAAACATAAACTACGGCACTTAATTTACAAAATACTATGGCGCTTGGGAAGTATCATAGCTTCAGTGCTGTTAAAATAAGTTACGACACTTCTTGAATATATAGAAGTGACATAGCTTGATTATTATTTTTTTAAAAAAACATATCACTTCCTACGACGCTTCTCCAGGGAAGCGCCGTAGGAAGTCTTTTATTTTAAAAAAATAATTTTATGACTTCCTATGGCACTTTCCTGGAGAATCACCGTAGGAAGTCTTTTATTTTTAAAAAAATAATTTTTATAATTATTTTATTTTCCTAATAAAAACCTCCATTTATAATCCAAAATCCACAATTCACAATCCACAGTAATTTACAATACAATCCACGACAAAATAAAAAAACATAGTACGTATTTTTTGTAATATTACATCTTCATGTATCAAGCATAAAAGAACTCCAGCATTTAAGTTGCTTAAACTTGAGTCATACATGTTGCTTCAATGGAGGATTAAAGTAAGTATTTTTATATTTGTAAGCTCAAAAATTAAAAAAATTACAATATATAAGAAGTTTAAGAAGATAGAGTGTTGATACTTCAAATAAATACCAGAAAAAAAATTATGAGCACACATATAAGATTCATGATAGATTTTAATTAAAAGAAAACATGAATCAAATGTTACAAAAAAAACACTTACGGGTTAGGGAGCTTCTGAAGGAGGCCAAGACAAGAAACAAAAAACACATGGGAGAGGAAGCTCTATACAGCAACGGAGTTTTGAGAAATGGGGGATCTAGAGAGGAAGTAGAAAGATGAAACTGAAAACAAAAACGGTGGGTTATGGAAATTAAATTATAAGATGAGAGAAGCTACGACGCTATTTGTCAAAACTTTGAAGCTTCTCAATTTAAAAAAAAAACAACAGCCAATTTTTTTAAAAAAAAAAGGCAGAAGCTATAGCGCTTTTTCTCAAAACGCCAAAGCTTCTCAATGTAATAAAATGATGACCAATTGTTTTTTTTAAAAAAAAGATGTGAGACGGCACTTGAATACCAAATCTTGTCTAAAATTGAGCATTGAACGATGCTTGAAAACCAAACGCTGTTCAATATCCTTAAAATAATAAGGATTAAATATTCAAGGCACCACGTGACGCCTTGAAAATTCAACGCACCTGCCTTGATAATTCAAGGCAACTTTGATACCTTGAAGGCACCTAAGGCGCTCTCCAAGAGAGCGCCGTTGAAGCCTTGAATTATCAAAATGGGGTCTTAGCCGGCGCTTTGAAATAAAGCGCCAGCTAAGGCCTATATGAACAAAGCGCCAACTAAGGCTCCTTTATTAAAATAAAAAATTAAAATCCTGTTTTTTGTAGGTGTTTTGTTTTAAAGTGTTGTCTAAGGCTACATCTTGCACAACATTTTATTATGAAGCGTCGTTCAAGGATTTTTATTAAAAAAAAATTAAAATCCTTTTTAATAGGGATGATTTATTTTTAATTTTTGACCTCTAAACCGATTTTTAAATTTAATTTTTGTTTCTTAGTATAGATAAACTTTCTCAATAAAATATCTTATCATAGTAATGGAGCTTTTGACACTTATGGAATTTCTATTATTCCATAGTTGCCACACTTTTTTTTTTATAATCGTAGTAAAGGGATTAATTTTTTTTTTTTTAAAAAAATAACACTTTGTATGACGCTAGCTTTCTTAGGCAAGTGTCATACAATGTATTAAGCAACTATAGTGATTTTTTACTCAATCGCCGTAGCTGTCACATGTATTTTTTTTTTTAAAAAAATAGAAATCTTCTCCGGCGCTTGGTTGAAGAAGTGCCATAAGATTGGCGCCGCTAAATCCATATATTTGTAGTAGTGGCTTGTCATTTAGCATGTAATTTCAATTATTCATTTAACAATTTTAATAATTATAATTATAATTTGAATTCCTTTGAAACATTATCTCTTGTCTATTCTCAATTTATTATTGAACTTTAAAAGTATAATTAGCATACTAGAATATTATCGCTTAAAATCCATTTTTAGTTTATGTTTTGTATAGGATCGATGAAATATTATCGCTTAACTAATCATCCTCAATATACACGTTACTGAATATTTATTTATCTAATCCCATACTAAATGGATAATGAGAAGATGAATCAGTCTGTCAAACTATTTCATTATTGTATATTAAATTCACTGAGTTATAAATAATTGAAATGACTGTTTTTTCCCCTTTGAGAGAGAGAGAGAGAGAGAGAGAGAGAGAGAGAGAGAGAGAGAGAGAGAGAGAGAGAGAGATGCATGTACACGATTCTTTATATAATTGGGCGAATGAACAAATTTAGCCTTCAACAATTTTATTAGAAATACCTATAAGACTTATTTATTTTTGGATGCAAAAATAGTTATAAACTATTTTTTTTTGGAGCAGATTTAGTAACGCATTAAATATGCTTAATTACCGTTAGTTTTAGAAATGTGGGTCCCAATAGTCTTCTCTCTTTATATTATTTAAATAATTTTTAATGGAAAATATCACTTAAGACACATGAAAAAAATTGCATTTCAGTTAATGTCCTGAAGATTCTAAAATTTCATCGTGAAACTTAATTTATTTTTACTAATAGAGCTTAATGTCATTTTAATCCAAGGGGTGCAATGATATTTCAAAATCTTTTAGGCATTATCACTACTACAAAAAAAAAAAAAAAATAAAGCTGTGGCACTTATATTTGAATTAGCTGTGGCCACTACTACAAAAAAATAAAGTTATGGCGCTTATAATTGCATTAGCTGTGGCGCTAGAGAAGTGCCACATATCTGGACGCCACTAAAAGAAGCTGTAGCACTTGCAAGCGCTACAGGAGACCCCCCTTCCTGTGGCACTTCCTCCAACAAGCGTCACAGGAGGGTATTTTTTTAAAAAAAATTTAAAAAACTTAGCTAAAGAAATTGTTTTATTTTAATTTAAAAAATAATATTAATTGTCCATATTTATTTTCAAAATTGAAGATATTGAGGCCAGTGTTAAACTAGAAACTGTTGGCAAAAAAGTTAAGCTAAAGAAACTTATATTATGATACAAATATTATATTTTTCTTAATCATGCGTATGGACTAGACTATTTTCTTTTAAATTACTAAAATAAGGTTTTTCGAAATTACAAATTTTTTCAGGCAAAAAATGTTAAAATTGCTTAAGCCTAATCTAAAATCAAGTACTCCGGATATGTAAAGATATCTTTTATCAACAAGCTAAAGGCAGCACGAGACATGGTCTACTTTTGGTTTTTCTTTTCTTTTGAAATATTATTTTTTTGGATAACTTCTTTTGAAATATTATATATATTTTCCACTTTTTAAACACAGATTAGAACATAAATATCAATTTGAAATAAAAAATTGCAGAAATTATATGCCAATTAAAAAAAAGGAAGAAGCACGTTGAACTTACAAGCTTAATTGATCAGTGCAGTGCAGTGGGGGACAACGTTGCCCGTTGGTGTCGCAATCTTTAGTGAGGAGGAGGAGGAGTGGGGATGGCAGTTGAAACAAAACAAAGAAGTAGATTCGATGATGAAGACGTGTGTGCATGTGGGTATGTTTTTAAGTGTGAAGATGATAGGAAATGGAGAGAGGGGGCGACGGTCGTCTACTGCAAGAAGCTGTAGTGTAGATGAAAAGGGAAAGTGAAAGAGGAGGGAATAATTAAAGTGGGATGAGTCAAAATAGATTAAAAGAGAAGGAAGGGGGCTACTGCGCGGGAAGGGGAAAAAAAGATAAGAGTGGGAGCGGGGGGAATTGTGATTGGTGGGAAGTGGATAGTGTAATCCATTAAAAAGTTCAAAAAAATTTTTTTTATATATAAGCTGAACATTTGAATTTTTTTTTTATTTAATAGAACCAGTTGTGGCGCCTGAATTTCCAGGCGCCATAGCTGGTCCCTTTTTTTTTTTTTTGTTTCGGGAATACATGCGCCATTGTCATTTAATAGACCAACTGTGGTGCCTGGATTTCCAGGCGCCACAGCTGGTCCCTTTTCTTTATTTTATTTTATGTTTTTTTTGGAATACATGTGCCAAATTTTTTTTATTTAATAGAACCAGCCGTGGCGCCTGGATTTCCAGGCGCCACAGCTGGTCCATTTTTTATTTTTTTTGGGAATACCTGCACCTAAAACTATAAGGCTTTAGAACCATAAAGGCACGAGGCAGCTAGCCTTCTTTTTTTTTATTAATATAGAAGAAGCTGTGGCGCCGGGTTTTCCAGGGGCCACAGCTGGTAATTTTTTTTTATTTATTATACAACTAGTTGTGGCGCCTGATTTTCCAGGCACCACAACTGGTAAGATGTATCCAATTGTGGCGTCTGCCTTAGTAGGCGCCATAGTTGGGCCTACCAGCTGTGGCATCTGGTCCACCAGGCGCCACAGTTGGTACCCAAAATTTAAAAAAAATAAAATAGAAAAAGAAAAAAAAAAGGGCAGCTGTGACACTTCTTTAAAGAAATGCCACAAAATGTGCGTCACCTTTTAGCCTTTTTGTAGTAGTAGGCGCTTAGAAAGGGCCACATATCAAGACGTCACTAAAGAAAGCTGTGGCGCTTGGAAGCACCACAGCATATATATATATATATATATATTAAAAAAACACTTCCTATGGCGTTTCCTGTGGCACTTGTTCAAGCAAACGCCACATTAGGTATTTTCTTTTTTATTTTTTTAAAAAATACCTACGGTGGCGTTTGCTTGAACAAGTGTCACAGGAAGTCAGTTCTTGTGGCACTTGTTCAAGCAAGCGCCACCCTAGGTACTTTTTTTTAAAAAATTATTTTCGTATTTTTTTAGAACCCTATAATTATGTTTTTATCAAAAGAACCCTATAATTATAGTTGATAACACACTTTAAACCCATTTTTATATCCACAACAAAATTAAAAAAATTACCAAATAAATAATTAACAAAATCACTACTAAGTAAAATATAAGTGTTAAAATAAATAATTATTTTACTCATGCAAATCATCAATATTAATAATTACAAAAAAAAAAACTAAAAATTATAACTACTAAATAAATACAACTTCTATATAATAACATTTAATTTTATCTCATTTATTTTTTAGCATATAAAAATGAGAATAATTTTTTCAGGAATAAAATGAGAAAAGAAATTTCAGAAGCATTCTTCATCAAGGAAAATTAAAACAATTAAAAGTAGGAAACTTGAAAGTAAATATAAACGTTCTTTACCAACGCAGCAATTGTTAAAACAATACAAACACCATTCCCTCCGTCATAAAAAACCAAAGATTTCTTCTCCTGTAGAAACATATGCAACATAATAGTAAGAAACTATTATTCAAAATAAACTAGTAAGCTATATATGTGATATAATGCAGCTAAGATAGCAATTAGACCAAATAAACTTACTACTTCGTGGCTACTGCTAAGTTGGACGATGTAGACCTAAAATTCGAAGCTTAATATAAAAATAATAGAAGAAGAAACAAGTGAAGAGAGAGAGAGAGAGAGAGAGAGAGAGTGTGTGTGTGTGTGTGTAAAGGAAGGAAGTGTCACCATCTTTATAAGATCCAGAGAAGGGAAAGCGATTGAAGATCTATTATTTATAGATGTAAAAATTTGGCAGACAACAAATTTTTTAAAAGAAAATCCTCATAAAGGTGATGAGTGACAAAGGAATAAGGAGGAAGTAGCGATTGAAGTAGAGACGTTGATGAATGACAAAAAGAAGAGAATGAGAAAATATGGGGACTAGGAGGATAAGGAGTGATAGCACGTGTTAGATGGGGAGTGGAGATTAAAAAGATAAATGTGATAGAACCAGATTGCAAGAGAAAGAATAATTTAAAAAAAATTACTTTGTGTGGCGCTTCCTAAGCCAAGTGCCATACAAAATACATAGCAGCTGTGGCACTTCCTTAAACAAGCGCCACAGCTGCTACTTCTTTTTTTTTTAAAAAAAAAACACCTTAGATGGCACTTCTTCAAGGAAGCGCCACCTAATGTCGCCAAGCGGCTGTGGCGCTTTCTCACCTAAAATATTTTTTTTAAAAAAAATAAAAATTTAAAAAATCTAGAAAGAAGCTGTGGCACTTCTTTAAAGAAGTATAATAAAAGGTGCGCCACTAATCTCTATTTTTGTAGTAATGTATCTAAAATAAAATTTTTTCCATGTGGCCTAAATGATATTTTTCCATTAAAAAAATATTAAAATAATATAGAGAGAGAAGATTGGTGGGACCCACATTTCAAAAACTAACGGCAGTTAAGTGTTTTTTAACATCATTGCTAAATCTGGTCTTAAAAAAATAGCTTATGGCTATTTTTGCATATGAAAATAGATAAATCTTATGAATACTCCTAACGAAATTATTGAAGGCTAAATTTGCATGTTCGCCCTATTTAATTTATAACAAAAAAATGAAAAAGAAAGATGAAATATCAACGGAAGCAAGTTTTATTTCTAAATATATAGATCACATATCTGTGTCTGTTGTCGTCTGTCTTATTTATTATCTGACCCACACAAACATATATAGAGCCAAGCCAAGTATCTATATTGGCTTCTAATTCGGTAGTACATTTATTCATGTACTTTCCTTAACACAGTTCTTAACTTCTTATTACTAAGTTGGACCATATTATAGCCAGGCAGGCAGATATATATATATATATATGTATGTATATAAATGCGCAGCTCCTTTTGTTCAAGGATATTTCATCTTCATCTTAATCCAATCTTCTCCTTTCTTCTTCTGAAATCAAAGCAAGCAATACAAAAAAACCAAAGTTAAGGACACAAACAATAACATCTCAGTGCACTATATAATCTGTAAAATCTAAGATATAGCAAATCATATATGCAAATGATAAATCCAAATTTTCATATTAATTGATGGACTTGCCTTGTCACTGTCAGTGCCGCTGTGGTATGCTTTCACCTCCTCTCCCTTCTTCCTCGTCTTCTGCATCTTATCACTGTCAGGGCCTCTGTAGTTCGATTTCTCCTCCTCCTCCTTCTTCTTCTTCTTTTTGCCTCCGTCAGTATCAGTGTCAGAGCTATTCATTGATGGACTTGCCTTGTCACTGTCAGTGCCGCTTTGGTATGCTTTCACCTCCTCTCCCTTCTTCCTCGTCTTCTGCATCTTGTCACTGTCAGTGCCACTGTAGTTCGATTTGTCCTCCTCCTTATTCTTCTTCTTCTTTTTGCCTCCGTCAGTATCAGTGTCAGAGCTGCTGCTGCTGCTCAACAATTTTGATAATATTTTTGTCGTTGCTGCTCTTGCAGCTCCTCCTACTGCTGCGTCTCGAATTCTTGCTCTTGTTTCCCTTTTCTTTTTTGCCTTGTTTTCCCTTTCTTCTATCTCCGTTTTCCTTTCCTCCTCCCTTTTCGTTTTCCTCTCCTCCTCCCTTTTCCTTTCCTCCTCCCTTTTCCTCTCTTCTTCCTTTTTCCTTTCTTCCTCCCTTTTCCTTTTCCTCTCTTGCTCCATTTTTGATAATATTCTTATCCTTTCTTCTTCCATTTTCCTCTCCTCGTCCCTTTTCCTATTCCTCTCCTCCTCCTCCCTTTTCCTCTCTTCCTCCTTTTTCCTTTCCTCCTCCTTCCTTTTACTCTCTTTCTCCCTTGCATGTGGATCTTCATACTGCTGTCTGTGTTGCACCACTTCTCCCATGGTTGCTGCCGCTACTCCGGCGGCTGCGGCAATTCCAAGGGCTGCAAGCAAGCCTTGTTCCTCCTTTTTCCTCTCTTTCTCCCTTGGATGTGGATCTTCCAATTTTGCTACTCTGCATGTGGGTATTTCATACTGCTGTCTGTGTTGCAACACTTCTCCCACGACTGCTGCCGCTGCTCCGGCTCCGGCAAATCCAAGGGCTGCAAGCAAGCCTTGTCCCAAAAGTGGCCAAGCGGCCGGCAGAAGAAAGAAAACCATTTTGTCAGTATCACTTGATAATTTCTTTGAACACTCTCACTTGAATTTTTGGTTCGGTGTGGATCCATGAAGCTCTTATTGTTAACTTATATAGAGACTTATGCATGCATGGAACGGGATGTGGAAAATATTTTCTTAAAATTTAAATAAATAAATAATGCGTATGTTATATGTATCGAGATAATATTTTATTCTTCTTTTGACAATGATAATCTTTTATTCTTTAAAACATAGACAATGAGTCATTATAGACCTTTAAAATTGTACAAGTAGTTTCATAAGTAATAATTAAGTATTCCCTTCGGTCCTAAATATAAAATAGAGTTGACTCTTTTTGGAGAGATTAAGGGAGCCAAATAAGTTATCATTGAAGTATATATCAGTTTACAAGTTAAGTAAAATAGTTTAGAGAAAAAATGACAAATATAAATATTTTAAAGTAATTTAATTAGTTTTCTTAATTTCTCCAAAAAAAAATCAACTCTACACTACTACAGAATTGAGATATAACCACCCCTAAAGACGTCCCAAATTGAAAATTGGGTAGTTAAAAAGGGAGGCGGTGGCATTTTCGTAATTATATATATGTAGGGGAACCTTTAGGCGTCCCAAATTTGAATTTGGGACGTCTAAAGTGCTTCCTGGCGCGAAATATAAATTTCATAAATCCTTTTTAGCGCCTGGAGCTGGGTTTAGGCGTCCCAAATGCCATTTGGGACGCCTAAAGTCGGGACTGGCATTTGGGACGCCTAAAGGCGTCCCTTACCCGCATGTCAGACACTTGTCTGACATGCGTCTTCTCATCTATCTCCTCACATCCTCTCAACAACTTTACTCTTCTTCCTCCTCTCTCCACCCACCGTCGGCCCTCCTCTGTTTTTTTCTTCAACTCCTCCCTCCTCCCTTCTTCTTCCTCTTTGTTTCTTTGTTTCTTCAACGCACACAACCGACCCTGGTGCAACTTCACCTCCTCCACAGTGGGTAGATTTTTGCTCTCTCCTCCACCTCCGTCCTTCCATTGTTGTGCACACCACCGTGGATCTCCAACGTCTTCTCTACCTCTCCAACATACTAGCTAGTGGGCACCCCTGATCAGGTTGATTTATTTTCTTCGTTTTTTTTTGTAACAGAATGGTATATTTTGTTTTTGAAATATAAATTTACTTGAAATGGTTGAGATTGTGCTTATTATATATTGCTTATATTGAGATAGTTGAGATTAGCCTGATGTGTTTGGTGTGGTTATATTGCTTAAATTGCATTTATTCGGGAATGGTTTATTTTCTTGTTTAAATATAAATTTACTTGTGTATAATAGAAATCCCTATTGTTCAGTTTTAGGGAAATCTAGCTTTTATAAGCTAATGGAGATTTATCCATACACACGTAGTGGCACCACCCCATTTCATTGGTCTTGTTCCTGCACCATTAATTAGTATATATAATAAAATAAAATATGATTTATTTAAATTAAAGAAATTCTTGTATTCCAAATGAATTATGAAGAATAATTCAAGCCAAAACTTAAAAAGAAAACCATAATCCCAATATTCATTAAATGATTTTTATCTAAATATTTTCAATAAAACAATTTTATTTTTGGAAGAACTCAACTTAAAATTGTTTTGTTAATATGAAACTCGTTTTGTTTTTAATTCTTCCAAACCTCAAAAAAATTATTTAATTTAATCTTATTGTATTTATTTTATTATACATTAATTTTATATACATATACTTATTAAAAAAATAAGTTACATAGCACTGAAACCCTTTTAAGAGGAGAGATGAGGCTAGGAGGGGGCAATAAAGTTATTAAGCCCATATTTTAAAATCCTAAATTGGGTTGATAACTTAATTAGGCAATCCCATCATATGTCGTTGAGAATTGTACTAAACGTGTGAATGTTATTGGTAATGCCTTAGGTGGTAACAAAATGGATCATAGTTGGATGAATGCTTTGAGAACTAGTGAAGAATATGAGAAAGGGGAGGACGAATTTATTGAATTCGCTAAAAAGAATGCTCCTGCAAGAAATGGGAAGTATTTTTGTCCTTGTGTCAATTGTTTGAATGAGAGTAGACGGGATGTTGATGTCATAAAGGATCACCTACTTTGTGATGGAATAAATCTGCGATACACAAGGTGGATATGGCATGGTGAGGAAGTAACTGATTGTCCGTCACACAAGAAGGAAGCTGTGGATGTCATAGATGAAGATAGAATGGAGAGAATGATTAACGATGTTTAGGCAAAATCCTTTGCGCAGTCGCAGGAGTATGACAGCCTGCGGAGTGATGCAGAGACACCATTGTACAGTGGTAGTAAGTACACGCGGCTGACAGGAACATTACATTTGGTTAACTTAAAGGCAACTTGTGGGTGGACCGATAGTAGTTTCACATTGCTACTTGAACTATTGTGTGATATGTTTCCGGAGGATAATGTACTTCCAAATCGTATGTATGAGGCCAAGAAAATCCTGTCTACAATGGGTATGGAGTATAAGAAGATACTTGCTTGCCCTAATGACTGCGTACTGTACAGAAATGAGTACGGAGGTCTTAGTGAGTGTCCTAAGTGTAAAACTGCACGATACAAAGTGAAAAAAGATGGTGGTTGTGGTGATGTGACAAGTAAAAGGCAACCTTTAAAGGTTATGTGGTATCTTCCAATAATACCACGTTTTAAACGTTTGTTTGCGAGTGCAACAAAAGCGAAGAAGTTGAGATGGCACTCTGATGAGAGAATATCTGATGGGAAATATCTTCGGCACCTAGCTGACTCTCCACAATGACAAAAAATAGATGAAATGTTCCCTCAATTTGGCAGCGAGCCGAGAAACCTTCGGCTTGAGCTTTGTATAGACGGCATCAATCCGTATAGAACTCTTACTAGCACATATAGTGCGTGGCCGGTTCTCCTTGTAATATACAACTTGTCTCCCTGGCTATGTATGAAACGTAAGTATATGATGCTATCTATGATGATTTCTGGACCAAAACAGCCAGGGAACGATATTGATGTCTATTTGGCGCCTTTGATTGAGGACTTGAAGAAGTTGTGGGAGGAAGGCGTAGATGTGTTTGATGCTTATAAGAAGGAGTCTTTCAAGCTACGTGCAATGATTTTCACAACAATAAACGACTTCCCTGCGTACGGAAACTTGTCAGGGTACAGCGTGAAGGGTCACAAAGCATGCCCAATATGTGAAGTCGACACACACTTCCAACAACTAAAGCATGGAAGAAAAACTGTCTACCTTGGCCACAGGAGGTTTCTTCATCGGTTCCACCCGTATCGTAGGCTAAGAAAGCAGTTTAACGGCTTACCGGAGCATGGAATGGCTCCAAAGTTACTAACCGGAGAGGAAGTCTACAGTCGAGTGGAACGTATCCATGTCACTTTTGGTAAGAATCAGAGGGTTGCGGGTGAGAAGAACATATGGAAGAAGAGATCCATTTTCTTTGATCTTCCATATTGGCTTTCGCTTGACGTGAGACACAGTATTGATGTGATGCATGTGGAGAAGAATGTTTGTGATAGCCTTATCAGTACGCTTTTGCACATACCAGGGAAGACTAAGGATGGGATTAATGCGAGATTAGACCTTGTCGATATGGGAATAAGAGAACGGTTACATCCACAACTAAGAGATGATGGTAGGAGGGCATACATGGAGCCAGCAGTGCATACACTATCAAAAGCAGAGAAAAGAAGTTTGTGTGGGTGTTTGCATGAAATAAAGGTGCCGCAAGGGTATTCCTCGAATGTGAGAAGATGTGTCTCAATGGACGATTAGAAGTTAGTGGGAATGAAGTCCCATGATTATCATGTGTTGATGCAACAACTATTACCAGTAGCTATTAGAGGCATAATGAAAGATGAAGTACGAACCACAGTGACAAGATTGTGCGTTTTCTTCAATACTATTTGTAACAAAGTCATTGACACTGAAAAGTTGGATGAACTAGAAAATGAGGGTTACATTATTTTGTCACAACTAGAGATGCACTTTCCTCCTTCATTTTTTGATATAATGGTGCATTTGGTAGTTCATTTGGTGAAGGAGGTAAGGCTATGCGGTCCAGTTTACCTGAGGTGGATGTACCCTTTCGAGCGATACATGAAGATCTTAAAAGGGTATTCTAAAAATTCTTATCGACCAGAAGCCTCAATAGTAGAAAGATATGTAGTTGAGGAGGCTATGGAGTTTTGCAAAGATTATATGTCAGGGAAGAAGGAACAATCTCGGCATGAAGAAGGGAGAAGAAAGGGAACACGAGGACTGAAAGTAAAGAATGTTCCTCGTGAAGAGGTGTTGCAAGCCCACTTGTATATCCTGAATAATATGGAAGAAGTTCAACCTTACATAAATGAACACAGAAACACTTTGAAGAACAAGAATCCAAGGAAGAATGACATGCAGATTGCTATTGAGCAAAACAAGACATTCATGCAGTGGTTCGAGGAAAAGGTTTTGCACGAGATTGGTGTGTCTGAGACAATCGAGTGGCTAGCTTGGGGGCCTTCATTTCAGGTCATTACTTGGACCGGTTATGATATAAATGGCTATTCTTTCTATACCAAAGAGCAAGATAACAGAAGTACCATGCAAAATAGTGGGGTCATGGTAGAAGCTGAATCTATGCACTTTTCCAGTTCGAGAGACAAAAACCCCATATTAGCGTCTATGGCCTATTATGGAGTTATAGAAGAAATATGGGAGATGACATACAACAAGTTCAAAGTTGCTTTATTTAAATGTAAGTGGGTTAGCAATAATGCCATGGTAATAGATAAACAATTTGGATTTGTCTCAGTCGATTTTCGAAGAGTTGGCTATAGAGATGAGCCCTTCATTTTAGCAAGCCAGGCGAAACAAGTGTTTTATGTCACCGATCCTGCCAGCAAAAACATGTCCATTGTCCTTAAAAGTAAAAAATAGAAGTATGGTGATCCGACCTTCAACCTTGATGACACACCACCTTTCACAACAACTACACCTCGAACAAATGAAGTAGAATTGGTAGATGATGACGAATATGCTGTAAGAAATGACCATGGTGAATGACTATAGGAAACAATATAGAGTAAGACCTTAATTTATAAACGAGAACTGTGTTTTTTCTGTTTTACTTCCCGCTTAGTATATTTCGTTTTCATTGCAATTTATTTACGTTTCTGATGTCGTTTTTTATGTTAACAGGAATATGGACAACTCTAGTGATGACGAGAGGCATAGAGATGACGAAAGCTCTAGCAATGACGAAAGGCCTAGAGTTGAACCCCCTGCAAGAAGGAGGGTTAGAGGCTGTACAAAGATGGGAGCATTGGTTGCACGTCATGAACATCAATAGGAGAGGCTGCATATAGACTTCGATGACAATCTGAATCCAGTTGGTCCTGAGGAAGACCACTTCATTAGCTCCGTAGGACTTTTGGCTCGAAGCAAAGTGCGCATTACCTACGATAATTGGAGATTGGTTCCCCCAAAAACGAAAAATATGATTTGGCAGCAACTTTTGGTATGTAAGTTTTGATGCATTGTAGCTTTTTTCTTATTGTTTGAAATATAATAATCTTATGTTTTACCTTGCAGCAGACATATGATGTCCCAGACACCACGGAGATGTATAGGCACTGGATGGATGAGGTCCGTGTACGATGGAAAGGTTTCAAGAACAAGCTAACAGCGCATTACATTCGAGGGGCCCTTAGGGGTAAGGATCCATGTGCACAGTATACATATTTGTCTCCAGAGGACTGGAGGTTGTTTGCGGCATCACGAGCATATCCTGAGTTTTTGGTAAGATTTCTATCATCATGATATATAACCTGTAATTTTCATATACTTTATATTGTTGATTTATTTTTTGTTGTTTTTCATTCATAGAAATTAAGTGCAGCAAATGCCCAGAGGCAAGCAGAAAATAAATATCAACATTTCATGTCTCGCGGTGGATATCGGAAGCTTGAGCGGCAAATGATGGCAGAAGAGTTAGAGAAAATGAAGGAAGCAGCGGAATCTGATCCTAGCGTTGTTATCCAGCCACCGGCACCTCCTCCACGTCACAAAAAATGGAAAGCAGGGAGGATTAAGGCTGGGAAGTACATAAATCCGACTGTTGCTGAGGTTGCTGCGAGGATTGTAAGTAGTTATACCATAAGTACCTAATTTTTTACATATCGCGAGTGGTTTCGATACATTTACGATAAACTGCATGCTTCAGGATGACCTGGACGAGCAGAGTAGCCAAGGTTCATTCAATCCAAGTAGACGGATGGACATCTTGTCAATGGCTATTGGGAAGGCAGATGACCTTGGTCGTGTTCGAGGAGAGACACGGTGAGTTAGTGCCGCGAGGTATTTTGGACGAGACCCACGTTATTAGTCACAAGCTGGACCTAGTAAGGACGTTGTGGCCAAGATTCGAGAGGAGCTCGAACGAGAGATCGAGGCCAACCTTTGCGAGAAGCTCCGACAAGAGCTGTTGCCAGAGCTTCAACTTGAAATGGCAAAGATGTTTGAAGCACAAAGGGCAAGGGATGAGCATAGAACTCAGGAATCCCTGGCCTTCAATAGCACCGGAGGAAGTTACAACCCTCTGGCGCAACCACTTGGCGACCCTTCTCCCACTCCAGTATCGGGAGACCCTTGCACCCTCTATTTGGATGAGCCACTGTTGCGTGTTGTTGCTGATGCTCTCGTTCACACTCGTGCTACCACCCACCATAATCAACAAATTCCGGAGGATTTTCGTAGGGTGAATGTGACGAGTGTTAGAAAGGGGGAAGAAGGTACAGCCATCCCTGCTCCTGATCCAGAGGTTGGCATGTTAGGTCAAGCGATAGGATCTTTCATCCTTTGGCCTCACAATCTTATTGGTTCAGACGCAACACCTCCAATGGTAGGAATTACCTTACTGTTACTGAAAATCTGTTGGCATCGTAATAACAATTTGTTTTTTGATGTTCTAAAAGGATGACGAAGCTGTGAGGAAATGGCCCTACTTAGCACGGCTGCAATAGATCTACAAGGGCATTAAACAGATTGACTTGAAGATGCCTGCAGGGATTGTGGGCCAAGTGGAGTATCCCTACATGATTGACAATACTGATCTCAAGCACTTTATCAGGTTGGAAGAGATAGATGCAGGCTGGGTGAAATTTGCAGTCTGGTGAGTTTTTTTTCAATTTTCCCATAGAATTCATTTAGTGGTTTTTTGATTTCATACATTCAATAATTCATTCCTTGTTTTAATTCTATTATAGCACCTTGCACGGTCTCTACACAAACATGGAAAGACGTGATTGGTATGGATTCTTATGTCCTGCGAATACGACAGGGGATACTTGTACTGTGGCGCATAGGACTCACTATGTCGGCTACGCAATGGGACAGACCAAACTTCGTTGTTATCTAGCACCCATTGTTCAACGGTTCGTATTTACATTTTGTCAATTTAAGAAGTTTAATGAATAATTGTCTTCTCATCTAACTTCATTTTAATGTGTACATGTTGTTAAAGTTACCACTGGAGTTTGTGTGTTATATGTCCCTGCCGCCACGTAGTCTATTGGTTTGATCCCTTAGGTAAAAAGCCAGACAAAGATACAAAATCCGTCTTCGACACGTAAGTTATTCTGTTTGTATTTCATTGATTCTTTACAAAAATCAATAGTTCTAATTTCTGTTCATTTTGATTTTCATGATAGTGCTTGTAAAACATATAGAGTCCTAGGTGGGTCACGCGAGGGTACAGTTGTTAAAAGGCCAAAGTGGTTTTATCCGATAGTAAGTACATTCGATCCTAGCTAATTGTTTCATTGACGATTCTTTTAGACATACCTTTATTGATTTTAACAACCAATTGCATCCCTTTGATTTAAAGTGCCCTCGGCAACCTGGCAATACTGAATGCGGATATTATGTTATACTTTATATGTATAACATAACTCAAAGTGGAGTTACTAGCGATTTTGAAAAGGTAATCGCTTTTTCATTCTCAAATTATAATATTTTTGGTGTTCTAATCGAAATGCTAATTAATTCATTTGCTTTAGATTCATTTCAGCAAAGCTTACTTTCTAATTTTCAGACTTTTGATAATGAAGATGCCTACCTACGTGAAGACCTTGATTTGATCAGAGATCTTTTGGCTGGACATCTTCTTCAACATATAGAGCAGTAAACTTTTTATTTTATATCAGCTGTTGTAGTTGTGTGATGACAGCGTTTTGACACTTTCTAGTTGTTATTGTTGATATATGTAGTAGTAGGTTGTATGAGTTGTTATTGTATGTATATATAGTAAAGATTGTAGTGCTGGATGTCCTTACCAGTTTGTAACGGACAGTGTGGTTTATGAATCCATCTTCTATTCTGTTTCTACAGTTTGAATTCGTTGGGTAATACAGAATGTAAATTATGGTATAAAAAAAACCTAACTTTTAGACGTCCCAAATTAAGAATTGGGAGGTCTAAAGTCCCACCCTGGGGGACTTTAGGCGTCCCAAATTAAAGTTTGGGACGCCTAAAGTCCCCCAGCGTGGGACTTTAGGCGTCCCAAATTACAATTTGGGACGCCTAAAGTCCGACTTTACACGTCCCTATCATTTGGGACGTCTTTTGTTTCAACTTACTACGCCCCCAGTATATACGTCCCCCCGTTTTGGGACGTTAAAGGTGCCAAATTTGGGAGGTTAAAGCCCCTTTTTGTAGTAGTGCTATCTTAAATTTAAGACCGGAGGGAGGGAATAGTTTGTTTTTTCACTAGAATTAATTATCCACAATTGATTAAAATTTCCCGACATGAAAAATAAAGTTTGAAAGAGAATATAAATGTTTAAAAATATCCATAAACTTTTAGATCTAAAGTGTATAAAGTATAAACACCATATATTTTTTGGAGGTATATAAGCATCCATAAGATTCAAGATGAAAGCGAAAATGACACAATCATTAAATATAACCTAATATAATTACGTTTTTGTGATGGGCCCATATTATTATTATAAAAACATTAAAATACCCCCAACTTAAAAAGGGTAAACAGTATAAAAACACCTAAAAAATTTTACACAATGTGTGCCAAACATTATATGTCTTACGAATGTGTAAAAGTACACTGAACATTTAAAATGAGAAGAAAAAGACAACTGTAAAAAATAATAACAACCATTACTTTTATGGTGGAGCCTACAAAGATGTTATGAAAGTTCCAAAATACTCTAAAAAAAAGATGTATTACCGAGTAAATTATTGATAGAACTTTTTTCTTTCGAAAATCCCTTTGCTAATTTGAATGACAGAATTTTTGATAGAATTTCATCCTCTTGCTAAAAACTTAGAGACATAATTTTTTCATTGCTAGTTTCTACACGCAAGGTCAAGTGTTTGAGTCTCCCTTTTGTGACACCTTACATTTATAACCCATTAGTACGAAAATGGAATCGTTAACGTTCTGGCTTAGGAAAATGTTAATCCAAACACTCAGCTAAAAACTTTTACAATTATTCTTAGGGCATATATTGTTTATTTGTTAAAATCTTTACTTTTAATTCTCAACTAATTAAGCATGCGGTCTCACACTCGCTCATTCTTATATACATACCGAGCACATCATTCAACTTGGCATGCTTATACAAACAATAACATCACATGATAATTTACATTTAACATATTATCATGTATATATCAGTCTTCGATTCTCTGTCACGTTTTCCTCCTTCATATCTTCATGTGTTCTTCTCCTATACTCAATGTACCTATATGGTTGGGTAGGTGGAGTGAGATTCAAGAGAATCTCAGTAGCAAATAGTTATAACTATGCATACAAGATACAAACTTAATGTATGACATGCTTGTTTACACAAAGTCATGCTAGCATAATGACATACTTGCATTCTCAATACTTTACGCATTACACATATGGCCATAGCATAATTAAAAACATAGCTTCAATAATTTATACATGCTTCATACCATTCATCAAAGTAATTAAACACATCAATGCATAAGCATACTTATCAAATATATATAAGTCAGGAAAGTTTTACTACCACTAGTGAAAAAAGGGCTTTTTAGACCGGTTAAAATTGACTTTTTAGACCGGTTCTGGATCCGGTCTTGATACAGCCGGTCTTAAAAGTATGTGACTTTTGAGACCGGATTGGTAACCTGTCTTAAAAGTCTTACTTTTAAGACCAGTTCTATTTATAACCGGTCTAAAATCAACAATTTTAAGACCGATTTTTATGAGCACCGTTCTTAAAAGAACTCTTTTGTAAGGCAATTTATGTAACATTTTTAAGACCGGTTATGATTATAATCGGTGTTAAAAGTTATTTTAAGACCGGTTTTACATACAACCGGTCCTAAAATTTTAATTTTAAAACCGGTTATAAATATAACCGGTCTTAAAATAACTTTTAAGATCGATTATCATTATAACTGGTATTAAAAGTGTTATATATTTTTTTTAATTGTTTGTGATTAGGTTAGTTACTAGAACACATTCTTAAATTGCTACCTCCAATGCCATACTTATTAAGTGCCATATGGTGTTCAGTTTGCTTCTACTTACCATTTCCTTTTGGTTTAACCTTCTCATTGAATTGGGAACTTGTAACATGTCATATATCCTCATGCATAATGTTTTGTTTAAAACCATCATATATATATATATATATGCATAAATGGATTCAACCATGACATATCATGCAACCAACAAGTCAATTCATCAAAATATACAAAAACCATGTTAAAACCAACAAACATGTCAAATCATGCAACCAACAATATTTGCAACCAACCAACATGTCAATTCATCAATATATACAAAACAATTCCTCATCTTTACAAGAACTCACTGTTGTAAAAGTTCATAAATGAATTCAGCACAACAATTACGAATGTGCTCAATATCTTCTTCTGGAAAGGGGTGATAGAGCTCAATATTTATATATTTTTATTAATTAATCTTAAGCTTTTGTGGGATTTAATTAAATATTTTGGGCATAATTAAGTGTTAATGTGAGATTTTAGTGAAAGGATAATTTGGGAATTATAGTGGTTAAATTGTTATATTTTTAATTAATATTTGTTATTCCCATTATTCTTTAATTGTGAGCAAAAGATATTACCTTTGTGAATATAATTTTGTAGGTGATGACAGGGCACAACTCATTTTAACCTAAAGACAATTGAAGAAATTGGAAGGAGGGGGGACCACATGAAATGAGAAGGTAAGTGGGCTGAAATGTTTGAATGAGAATTGAGAGTGCTGGATTCATTAAAGAGAAGAGGATGATGGGCTGAATTAATTAACAAAACAGCTGGACCGAATGTGCAAAGGTGGACCGAATAGGAATAAAGAGAAGAAAAGGGCTATTGATGGAATGTAGTTTGAGAAATGAAAGAAATGGAGGCTTGAGGATGATGGGCTAGACCAAACCAATGAAAAGAGTGAATAATATAAAAGAGTAGCTGTTGGACCGAAGAAAAGATGCTAACCCGTGGACCAAATGGAAGAATTGAAAAAGAGAATTGAGAGGCGTGAAAGTGGGGGAGGCAAGACCGAAATGGAAAGGAATTGGACCGAAAGGGAGGTATTGAGGAAAAGAAGCAAGATGGATCGATTGGGGCTGGAGTGTGAAAAGGGACCGAAAGAGTTAAGTGAAAAAGGGAGAGCACGAATAGAGAAGAAGCGCATGGCAGCTGGTGTTTGAAAAGGGCAGCATAAGATGAATAAAGGAATGAAAAAGAAAGGAAGCAATTGGTGAGCCGAAATGGTTGACTTGCTAAACCAAATAACTAAAGGGAATTAATGGAAAGGAATTGGACCGAAGGGGAGCAATTAAAAAAGGAGCAGCTGGACTAAAAAAGAAAAAGAGAGTATGTATTGTGGCTAGGGTGTGAAAAAGCAGAGCATTGCGGCTGTGAGGAGGAGAGGCGGCTGTGGTAATAAAAGAAAGGAGAACACCGAATGAAGAGGGAGAGCCGGCACTTGAAGAAAAAAGGGAAGTGACGGCTGGGCAATAAGAGAGCTTTTCGGTGTTGCAATGTTGAGGGCTAACTCTTGATCATCCTTTCTTCAAGCTTCATTTTTTTCCTCCATGAGTAGCTAAGCTTTGGTGATTTCCTTGAGTTGGGTAATGGTTTGGGTTTCTAAACTTTAATGGAATTCCTTTAAGCTCTCTTTCTATTTCATAATTGTATAGCTTGGTAAAGTATATGGTTGTGATATAGATTGTTCTATGCCAAGTGAATAAACTTGGTAGTTAGCTAGGAGTTGATTAATTAAGCTTTGTATGATTCAAATTAGGAGTAGGTTGAGTTGTTTATTCCAACTTGGTTAAGTGGATTGTAAATGACTAAACTAAATGCTTTGAAATTTTGTAATGGTAATTACAAGCTAGAATTGGAAGTTGATTATTCATCTCCTTGAGTCTGAATTATTTGGTGATATTCATTTAATTGCTTCGGTAGAATGAATTAAATGATTATTGCAAGTATGGAGCTAGTTGTCGATTAGTTCCATCCTTTTGACTCATATTATGGAATTCATATCATTAGCAAGCAAGGAAGACTAAAACCTCAACTCAAGGGAATCTCACTTTATCATTATATTAGTTAATTGAATTTATCTTGTTGTTAGTGTTAATTTCAATTCCTTTTGCTTCTTTGTCTTGAAAACCGAAAAATACAAAATATTGTTTTTGCTTAGATTACTTCATAGTTTTAAAATCAAATCCTCAAATGATTTTTCACAACTTTAAGGTTTTTATCACTTCACTATTTAGAAACTTGAAAATTAATCTCCTCAAAAGAACGACCTAGGTTGAGCTACTACGCTACATTTTTCAAACCTAGTTTTATTTTGAGAACTCACATGACATAGGTTCATCAAGGGGTCAGCAAGTTCAAACATCTAAAACACCAAAACCAGGAAAAACATTAAATTCAATTAAAAAAATAAAAGTAATACAAAATTTTTGAAATATATATACATTTACCTCTTCAGTAAGTTCTGTCGTGCCTAAGGTAATAATATTATACATGTGCCTCATAATATACATCCCACACGAGTTGGACCCTACTGGTTGCCTATGGGTCTGAAAAATAATATGATATCGTTAAAACAAGTATAAAATTAAAGCATGGCTTATTATTGAATACATTCTTAAAACAAACCAATATGTAACTAACCTTTGGCAAGATCCATGTAGGGTCTTTTACCTCACGTGTAGGCCTACCACAAGCAGTGTGTTGGAATGTCCGCATAGCCCTATATCATCAAAATCATAAAGGTTACCTATTTTACACAAATTCCATAAATTTTGCACACGAAAGGTAATTAATAATACAAGAAAACTTACGTGTTCAAGCTCTTCTTCAATTCACTAGTTGGCTTGCTGAGGTGGAGGGAGCCTAAGAGGATGACAGAATAACTCTTCTTGCACAAAATAGCCAATTGCCAATGATCACTGAAAAAAGGGAAAACTTTTAAGCAAATATAAAATATTATGTATAGTATGAAATATAAATTTGTGTCTTATCTATGCAAATATGGAGCTAAGAAACACTCAATTGAGGTTTCACTAAGCCTGTGCGATAAGTATGTATGTCTGATAGCAGTAGTGGTCCCTTTGTCATAGAGTTGAACAGGGCATAGGAGTACAAATTTATCAGTTTTGCTAGAGTCAACCAACCTATGATGCATGCACCTATAATAATTTAAGCAGGGACATTAAATCAAAGTTTAATGGCGTAATTTGTAAAATATTAACTTCCAATTTAAGAAGATACTTACATCAAAAAGAGGTAGACAATCGAAATCGTAAGCTGTTTGTAGAGGAGCTACCAGGGACATTAAATCATCCCTCTCAAGATAGCATTATGCCCCTGACTTGCCAACAGCTGACTCAGTACGCCAATCTCTTGTTCGAAAGGATGTATCATATGCCATCAGAATCACTTGTTGCATGACATTCAATGGAGGCCGTGAAAATATCTTGAGTGGAGGGAGGTAGAGGTGGAGGTGGAGGTGGAGGTGGTGGGGATTCCTCAGCTCGATTAGAAACAAGGTTCTTTGGCCACAAGATGAAAGAGTTGATGACATCACCCACAACCTTGAAGTTATCAACAAGGATAGGGAGAGGTGCATCTGCAATGATCACCTCTTTAACTGCCACTCTGACTTGATCATCCTTTATTTGTTGGTGGTGGACAGTTGATCCCAAGTTATGCACGCTCCCCCATGTAACCAATCGTCTCAGAGGATCCTCCACAAACAAGTCACAAGGCTTACCAATTTCTTTTCCAGGACCCTCTGATAACTGACCAATGCAACTCCCTTTAGTGCTCTGTTTAGGGTTTAGGGAATGAGCCTGTGGAGCACTGGTATCTTCTTGTCTTGTTCTCGTCATAATCATCTATTCCCCCTTCATCTTGCTGAACCTTTCTTCAAATCGTGCATCAAATGATGCTTCTGCCTTGGCCTTAGCTTCTGCTCTCACAGTGGCCAATATACTCTCTATCTCCTCCCTAGTCACCATACTACTTGAGGAACGGTGTGGGGGTGCTCCAAAGTAATCCCTTATGCCTACCCCTCCTCCAATCCCCATGACATGGCCTGGATGCTCAGGTTTTCCTGTAGCTACGGTCAGGATGTCATTCCTCCCATCTGACCTAAACGATCCCTCGGCTTGTTTTTTTGAAGCTCTTCCTATAAGACACAGATGATAAATGTTAGTAATGAAATTTGTTTACTAAATAATTCATAACAAAAAGTCATCAACAATACTTACAATTTTCTCACCGACTATACGAAATTGTTCACTCGTATAAGACTCGCTCCTCTTTTGGTGAGCAAACAACCACTTCTCTTCGCGACCTATCGAAGATAGTGGAGAAAGAAGAACAGAAGGATCAGATTGAGCTGCTTCTTCCAATCTCTTCCGTTTGGCCACAAACAAGTCTTTTTCGGCCTTTGCATACCCCCCACAAGATATTATATGGGGGCAATCATTCTTTCTACCACTCTCTTGGGCCTTTTTTCCTGCGAATAAGAAATCAAAATTAAGTCATTGTAAATCAATAAAGATAATTCATAATTCTAAGCAAATCAATTGCAAAATAAGTCAACTCACCAATGCTTCTGGAGTAGTCCAAAGCCGTCTAAATTCTTGCCAAGTCTGTTCATCAATAAAAGAATACTGATCGCATGGATTAGGAAGAGGCTGACCTTCTTCCACCTCGATATGCACATAATTGTTGGCTAGATTTGTCTTAAACTTCCTCCAGCATTCATCACAATACGTCATTGTCTTGTCATACAAGACTTCACTCTCAGCAATGTCATAAGTGAGCTGGATAGTTTCCCAAATATGTCGCTTCACACCTTTAGGACATTTCTCCATTGCTCTATCTAGATGCTAGCTTGTTGCGTGCTAGGAGGCCGACAAAACTCCTATACCTTTGGGCATTAGGCTCGATTGGTTTCCAATAACTATCAAACTCAATCGGAATCTTTTCCCCAGTATTCCGATTAAGAGGAATGTCTCTCAATCGGGTGGCTCTCCTACCCCTTCGTCTAGGCCGGTTACTTGGCTTACTGTGTTCCTGGCTAGGAGCATTGCTAGGCTTTCTTTGATTTAGATTAGTTGGATCGGGAGTACCCTCACTAGGACGACTCATTGTCTAAAAACACTTTATGGACACTATTTTAGGATAGCTAGTGATGGTTTAATGAAATTTTGCTATACGGCACTATCTACAAATTAAGGCATCGTTCAAAAGCAATTCCCAAGTTATGCAAACATGAACAAATAATTAATTGCAATGCACCCTCCATTGTATCAATTTTGACCTGAGTTGTTCTTTGAGTGATATTCTAAAAGAAACTTTCTCTTCTCTACTCTCCTCTGTTTCCCTCACTTTCTATTCTTCTCTCTTTCTCTCTTTCTAATTTCTTATCAGGTCAAAACTGATACAAGTATGAGTTTGCACTTAATTCCTTATTTAGACTAATCTAGTTTATTCACTTAGGTCCCCATCAAGCTACCCTTATACATTCCATAACAATGTCAGCACAAGTTGAACAAAGTTGAACATAAATGCTTGAGGAGGTAGACTCAAGCAAAAAATAACATAATTTAAGTCTCCTTAACAACATTGCTATATCTGCTCCCAAATAAATTATTTCTCTATACTTTTGCACCCAAAAATAGTTAATTTGTATAAGTGTTTGTAGCAAAATCACTCGTTTCGAAAATTAGCACTTCTGCCTCTTGATAAAAAAAATGATTTCTTTTAAAGGCTATGTAACCAACTGAACTCACATTATTAGTGAATATTTATTTATCTAATCCTCTATTAATCTGTCCTTTTTTTTCCCACACTCTATGAATCTATCCATATATACCAATGGATAATGAGAACATTATCAATCCATCTGTCAATCTATTCCATTATTCTGGTAAAAACAATCTATTCCATTATTGTATATTCAATTCACCAAGTTATTTTAATTTGGACAAAAAATTACTACTTTATAAATTGAAATGATTTTTTTTTAGAAAAGGAGAGAGAAGCCTGTAAATAATTGTTAAGGAAGAAAGATGAAATATCAACAAAAGCAAGTTTTATTGGTAATTCACAGATGACATATCTATAATAGTATGCCTTGTTCTTTAAGGGTCTGTTTGGTTCGATAGAGGGAGGGGAGGGGAAGTGAGGGATTTTAACATTATCTTGTTTTGATTTATCAAAAGAAAGGGAAGGCAAGGGATTGTAATGTTACCTTGTTTGATTTAGAAGGGGAGGGAGGGAAATTATTTTCACATGGACAACTTTACCCCTTATATTGTAAGTGATTTTTTCCTAACTCTATTAGATATATAATAAAGTTTAATTATAAATAACATTTTTATGCCCTAAATTATAAATAACATTTAAGAATATATTTTTTATGATATATTTTTATTTTGAAAAGAATTTATTTGATGAAACATTGTTTACATTTTTTTATACCGGCAATTTTTGGTTAAATTAAAGGTTTAGATTTGTCGAACCCCAAAAGCTCTCTAAGTTTAAATAAGTGATATGAATAAAAAGCAGTTAAAAAATTAATTGGAAATTATATGTATGGACAAAATCATCACGTCAAAATAAAAGAATACATAAAAGAATAGACACACAGATATATATATATATATATATATTAAGAGATAATTTTAAAATATATCAAGAGATAATGAAAATGTGCTTTACTTTTAATTTTCATGGGGATACAACTTTTCTAATATCACCACAAAAAAATAATAAATTTCGGACGGAATTTGCCACGGAATTGAGAGTTTTCGACGGAATGGATTTCATCGCTAATAACAGCGTGACAAGCTAATTTCCATAGAATTCAGATTTCGTCACAAAATTTCCGATGGAATTTGTGACATAATTAATTCTGTCGCAAATTTCCAATAGAATTTCAGTCGGAAATTTCGGGAATTGCTAGGGAATTTTCAATAGAATGACAAACTTATTTTTTATTTTTTAAATTTTAAAAAGCCAAGTGACAACTCTGGCAGCCGCCACCTCATCGCCGGCGGCGGCGCGTGGCACGTGGCACCTTGTGGCTGACACCCAGATCTGTCACGTGTTGCAGCCTCCGTCCGCCACGTGTCGCAAACTCTTTTTTGCTGGAAATGCAACTCAACTTGGCCTCCTTTGGTTCAAATCTAAGACCTCGTCTGTACGCGCGTGATGCCTTACCGGATGGGCTCGACTGCTTTGACGTTCTATTATTACACAATTATATATATATATATATAATCTTATTATACATAATCAATTATTTATAAATATATATTTGTTTCTTATGTATAAATGTAATTATAATATTAAATAATTTTATATATTCTTATAATTTTTAATATAAATTAACTTCAAATTTAAAAATTTTACATCTTAAATAAATTTCATGACTATATTTTTTTCTAATTTTTAAAATTAATTTTTTTATTAACATTAATTAATAACTAATAAATAATTATTAACTAATATTTTTTACTAATATTAATTAATAACTAATAAATTTTATTTATTATAAATAAATTTTTATATGACCATTTTGCTCCTACAGGGATCAAAACCTATGATTGGAAATTAAAAATATTTTAGAAATTAGAAAATAATAATTAAAAAATAAGTTAAAAATATTAATTAATAACTAATAAATTTTATAAACATAATTTTTTAAAATCAAATTTAATTAAAAATAATAATTAATTTAAAAATAATAATTTTTAAATTTTGCCACAGAATTTCCGACAAAATTATTTTCCATCAGAAATTGCGACGGAATTCAATTCTGTCAGAAATTCCCTTACAATTTTTGACAGAATTCAAATCCATCGTGAATCTCCAATGGAAATTCCGTTGGAAATTTGTGATGGAAGTATTCCATTGGAAATTCTATGGCAAATTTTGCCACAAAAAATATTCCTTCAAAAAATTTTCCGATGGAAGTTGCCACAAAAATTTTTTCTATGACAAATTCCGTAAGAAATTTCATATTTTTTTGTA
Organism: Inga oerstediana; assembly: GCA_963210345.1. Lineage (NCBI taxonomy): Eukaryota > Viridiplantae > Streptophyta > Magnoliopsida > Fabales > Fabaceae > Inga > Inga oerstediana. Next base: position 35,373,734 of record OY723406.1, read on the forward strand.
GTGTACAATAGCCATTGGTTCCGTTGAGATTGCCATTTATTTTATTCGATTCTCTATGTGGTAGTTTTTGTTCCATACTTTGAAAGCGTTTGTTCTTCACATTAGTCCCAGGAGTTTGATACCTTTCATATTACCATTATGCAAATATTTTTTTTCTATCTAAATAATCAATTATTTTTCTTTGTATTTTAATTAATTTTTTATATACAAAACATTCTATTTATTTTAATTTGTTTCTATATTTTAAAATAATGATAAAGAACCCTCTCTTCATTCTCATCAAAACTACTCTCTAACAATGTGTTGGATCACTTGCTTTCATGATTATATAAAAACCTTGGTTTGCAAGAAAATATTGATAAATATCCTTCTACCTTTGATGAGTAGTTAAGTTGTGGCTGCTTATCAAGTTTTCTTGGCAGAATGAGAACGTAGCTATTGAGACAAACAGGCAGAAGGATATTCTGGATAAAGTTCAAGCAAAACATATGATGCAACGCAGCAGAAAGTACACATGGAGACAAAAGAAACATCAATATCAATATATATATATATATAATATCTCATCTCTTCAAGCCGATCACTACAACGGCTTATGCACAGTTGCACTCATAAAAACACTGTAGCTAAGCTGAAACCAATATAAACCATAATAAAATATTCTCATTAGGCTTATCACTGGCTCAGTCACAAGAGAAGTCATAATAGTCTAAATCACCTACTCTTCCCTTTGATGCAAACAAGTAATCCCCCTCGTCTCTGTGCTTTTAAAATTCAGTTTCTCTTTCCTTCACACAACAGTCCAAATCACTTACTCTTCCCTTTGATGTCCGTGGACTTTTCAAAATTCAACACTCAAATTTTCAAAACTCCCGCCCTTCCCTCTTTTTACATCTCTCCATACCACACAACTGCCGCATACCACATCTATCTTCATCCATTTCAGACCTTATTGCCTCGCCCTTACTTCTGACCAAATCCATGGCAGGAGATAAACGATCGCTCCATACCATAAAAGACCTTCTAGACCCACAGGGTGAACAACCTGATTTAATATGCAGGAAGCTGAAGCAACTAAATATAGGTATGATTCCATTAGCCCTTGAAAGTTGGTACATGTGTTAGGATTTTGCACCACTACATCAAACATCTTATTTAAATTTTCACATCATTTTTTCAGGCAGCCTTTCTCTGTGATGGGCTTTGTGAAGACGTTCTTAAACCGAAGGTCTTTGTGAAGACCAAATGATGGTGATGGTCCCTTTTTCAAAGAAGATAGGCTTATAACGCATTTATGTATATAAGTAAATCAAAGTCCTTATATATGCTTTTGATGGCATTTCCATTAACAAAAAGGAAAAAAAGTAGGGACTCATATAGGAGTTAAATTAACATGATGACCTTCCCCAATTTCTTCAATGACATTTGGAATAGCATCGTAGCTGTGGTGTGATGTGAGGATTTTGATTTGGTTTTTTGGGAATTTCACTGTGAATAATAGACATGAGATTTGTAATTTTCTAGTGCTTTTCTAATCATAAATAGTTGTAGTCAAGTAGCCACTTCACCGTTTTGTGGTCCTAAATATATGAATCCTTTGCATGATTTTGTGGTATGGACAGCTTCATTGCCTACCCTGGTTTCTTGGCCCTTACAGGTGCAGGTATTAAATATATGATATTACACTATACTTTAATCAAATGGTCAGCTTTAATGCTCTTGTCCTTATGATATAAATGCTCATTATCTTTTCTTACTCTGGCTTAGAAAAGGCATATGTGGTATGCATTTAAACCCTTTGCCCAATGTTATATCATTTCAAGCTTTATCATCTTAGCTTTGTCTTATTTTAAAAGATAACTTTTGTGTTTATTTTTAGTAGTAGTTATAATGAAGTGAAATTGTTTCATTTTTTTTCAATGACGGTGACCAAAGTGGTTTCCTTTTTCATGTCATCCTTCACATACTAGTAGAAAGAAGCAATAGATGTTACCAAGAAATGGCAAAGTAATGTAATAAGTTATTCAATGCTTCAGTATTCTTGCAACTTAAATTCAAAATTCAAAATCATATATGGCTTACAAAAATAATCAGGACCATATTGAGACAGTGGAGAAAACTGAGCAAAGATTTGCTAAAAAGGTAACCCAAAAACAGAATCTTACCATCTATCTATTTTGGCCTAACACCTATCTATTTTCAATTTTTCATTACAAAGGTCTGTGGTCAAGGTAGGTTATATTGCCATGCCTCTGACCTTTCATTAACATGGTATTTGTATAGTTCTATGTTTTTGACGGATGAGGTGTTTTTTGTAATATCTACCTTTTTTGTATGTTATATGGTTAAAATCCTACAGGCTATTATAAACTGCTTTGATTGATGTGCTTAATAGTTAGTAGGTTTGTATTTTTGTTTCATTTTATTGGCAAATGGAAAAAAGGTTTATGCAAATTTAAGCCTACAGTTACCCTGAATAGGAAAGGAAATGTAGGAACGTTGCTCCATGTTTAGTGCCCTAGGAACATGCTGCATGTCTTTCCTTCTAGGCATACTAGAGAAACAACCTTCACTTTAGGAGTTTGAATTTGAAATTTACAGTTTGAATTTAGGATTATGCAATGGAACACGGCTCCGTATAACTCATCTTGGGAAGACTGTCATTTAGGCAATCACATTAAATGGTTCACATCCAAATCAAAAGGTCCTCATTCATAGGATGAACATGAATCCTTTTGAAAGCAGACGGCCTTTTCGCATGCAACGTAGACAGTTCCCTATCAATCTTTCCTTTGCTATAGCTATAAACAAAAGTCAAGGATAATCTCTTCACCATATTGGTTTACATCTTTGTAAGCCAGTCTTTACACATGGCCAATTATATGTTGCATTATCCAGGGTTAAAAGCATGGATGGTTTAAAGATTGTTGTGGATGATAATGGTTGTGGCAATAAGAACACAACAAGGAATGTTGTGTACAAAGAGATATTTAGGAATTAGGTTGATATCCATTCATGTACTACTCTAAACTTTTTTAAACTCATTTTGTTAGTTATCTTAGCTTAAAACTACAAAATGTCCAAAATGCCTCTGTGGACCCGGTCTAACTGTACTTTTTGAAAAAAATTTACCTGAGCTATTCCTACATAATTTCACCCCAAGGAATCCATTTTTGACTAAGGAATTGCCAAATTCATTGCCAAATTATAAAATTACCTCTGACAGCCCCTATGTGAGGGTTTTCAATGGTTTTTTGACACTATACATTCTAGGGCTTTTCTCACTTCGCACCCAACATGAACCCTACACAAATTTCCATTTTAAACCCAATGGAATCATCAAAAACACCAAAATCCAGTCCCAATAGAGTGAAAAGCAGGTCTGGACGAAAATCATCATAATTTGGGAAATTTGGAGTTTCTTGATTCCAACTAACAAAACACCTTCTTTACACCTCTAATCACTTGATCAATGACTTAAACACCTTTTAAACATGATTAATCAAGATTTAGGCAGCACCTCCCCTTAGGGTTTGGTATCCCCAAAATTACAAAATCAATCAAAACAACCACCAAACAACACAATCTATATGTCAAAGTAGAGCTCTTTCTCAGCTCTTGCTCTTTCTTGAGTTCTTTTCTTGATCCTTCAACTTTGGCTCTTGCTAGAAGTCTCAAAACACCTCCTCTTGAAATCATAAAACCATAGAAATGAAGCTCTCATCAAGGGGAACAATGTTCATGAAGATCATTGGAGCTATAGGAGTAATTTAGAAGGTCAAAATCCAAAGAGAAGCTCTTACCTTAAACATGTTCTTCTTTCTTGTTCTTTCTCTTTCCTTCTTCCCTCTCTCTTTTGGCTGACCTAAATGAATATTTAAGAGTATGTGTGGTGTTTTATTTAATTCCTTCCAGCCTTCACAAAATGCTTGGCTGAAATTCAATTATGGAAAAAGAGAAAATCCATGTTACTTACTTGTGGTTTCTTGAAAAAGGTGTGATTAATTGACCATGCGAGGTTAGGTCAATTAAATGGATATTTGCCTATTTCCTTCTTGCTTGCCTTTACCAAAATGCTCATTAAAAGAAAAGGCAATTGTGTTGACTAAGGTTTTATGGCTTCTTGCAAGAGTTGAGTTGAATTGTTGACCAAGTCCTCTTCCATCTTATACATGTTGGTCAACTTTTCTTATATAAATAAAGGTGACATATATGACTATTCTTTCCCTCTTTCTTGCTTGTATTTGGACGAAACATTGGCCCCTGGGAGTTAAATCGCTTCTTGAATAAGCCATTCCACCTCCTTACATATTAATATTCAATTGGTATTTAAGCACATGTGTACTTTTGACTTTTCAACTCATTTTCACTTGGCTACAATTTCTCTATCTTTTGCTTAATGTGGTCCAAATATTAACTTTCCCTCTTGCCTCTCTTGTTGGATGTCATATGCACCAAGAAAAGGGGAAAATATTGGATTTGGGCTTTATTTAGCCAAATGACTATTTGGCTATATATTTTTTCCATTTTCGCACCTTGGCTAAAAGTTGACAGAATTTATACCCAACTTTGAAAATTTATATATTTATTTGTAGACATTCAATTGAGGTGCTTCCAAAGTCTACCTAACCCTTATTGAATCTAGCTTTAAGGAAAAATATATCCTTTAGCCAACTGGAAGCTGAAAATTCTCAAAATTTCAATCTTTGGATGCTATTCCAGAAAATAGCCAATTTCACTAGGTAAACTTCAAAAATTCATAACTCTTAGTGTGCAGCTCAAAATGATTTATATGACCTATCAAATTAAAGCTTGATAACTCAAATTTTATTCTAAAAACTTTTATAGGCATTGAACATCATTTGTCTATTTAAAAATGTCACACAACAAGACAACTACATAGGGAAACTCATTTGCAGCAAATAGAAATGTTTACAATTTATGGTCTATGCATAATCATGTTGTGTGTCACTTATTACTTAGTTTTGTCATTTCATGTGCTCTTTAATTCACCATTTTATTCCCTTAAATATAAGTAATTTTGATGACCAAAATTCAGGATTTACATATCTTCCCTCGTTAAATAAATTTTCTCCCCAAAATTTGCTACACATAAATAACCATAAATTCCAGGTAACACTTCTGCATATGTCTCAATGATATCATTACCACTTATCAAAATTTGCTTAAACAAACTAAGATCTCTGAAATCCTTGATATGTTTTTACTAACGAATGATCCTTGTTGCCACCATTATTGTTTTACATCTCAATGCTTCAGCAACAACATTAGTCTTTCCTAAGTGATATTTTTCCTCCAAGTTGTAATCTTTAAGCAACCTTTTTATGTAATGTCCACCCCTCGACCATGTCATACCCTTATCTTGGTTACATCTTAGGTTTTCCCGGTAGGGTTTGTAAATATTTACATATTTTTCCAAAATATTAAAAAAATAAATACATATAATTGCATTTTTTATCTCGGGATCCGCACCTATCAGTTTCCCATATCGACAACCTTGTCCTTAGAGCCGTTGGTTCCCGCTGAGACATTTTTTCTGTTTATGAAAAGGGGTGAGATTCCAAGGAATCCCAGTAGCAACATACCATCAAACATATAAAATGTGAGAATTAAATATGCAATGCACCATATAGTGTAAAATGAAAGTTCACATCAAACCGTATGTGTACACAAAGCTCATGGCCAAATATCCAATTGAAACCCCTACGTGTATACCTTAGCTGAGTCCCTAACTACAGTTAGGTAATACCAGAGTACCTTAGCTAGGTCCCAGACCATAGCTAGGTAATGTGCCCCTAGCATATGTTCATATCACAGAATACAGTAACACGCAACATATCAATAGTCACATAGTGTATGAGAGATAGTAGTTACTACCTTAACCTTTTCTTGGTTTGAAACGTGTGCCTCGTAAAACGTTCCACTAACTAGCTCTCAACTGAGTTAAAAAATGTCAAATGTATAAGAATTAGGTTAAAACCATTCATGTACTATTTCAGGCACTTCCATAGTTTCTTTAGTTGTTATATGAGTCTGTTGTAAAATTTTAACAAAATGCCCTTAGGACTTGGCCTGGCCCCACTATACCCTGTCCGACTGTCCCTTTTCTCAAAATTTCAAGCTGGGCTATTTTCACATATTTTCACCGAAGGAATCTATTTTCGGACTTGGAATTATCAAATTCACTACCAAAAAATAAGAACGCCCTTGGCAGCCCCTACTTTAGGGTCTCGAGCGTTTTGGTAATTATGCTTTTCCAGGCATATTTTAAAGAATGATCAACTGTAACCCACCTAATTTTCTCTCCTAAACTCAATGGAATCATCAAACATAAAAAATCCAGTTCTAATCCCCTGAAATAACACTAGCCAAAATTTCCAATTTTCTGAGAAAAATTAGGGTTTTCCAATTCTAACTCCACAGACTTGCTCCTTTCTTCTCCTAACCACTTTATTAACTATTTAATTACATTATAACTACCATTTAAACCCAATTATGGCAGCATAACGCCTAGGCACACCCTTTCCCAAATTTTACAATGAGAGAAAATCGAACAGAAATTCACTGATCAAGTTATCTACAACAGCCAGAACAACCAATGTTTGAAGTTTAGGAAGTTACATTTGCTTCTTTCTGGATCTTCCTTTGTTTGGCTGAAACCCTAACCCTTTCACTACTGAAATTCTTGCTTCTAAACCTTAAATCACATAGAGGAGATACTTATGAGAAGGATTATACAGGTTAGGAACCAATTCACCGAAGAAATCAACTTACCTTTGCAAGTTTTCTTCTCCTTCTCTCTCTACAAATTCACACACCTCTCTCTCTCTCTTGTTTTAGATTGGATGTCAGTTTTGGCTGGGGAAGATGATAGGAAATTTATAATATGCCAACTTTATGACATAATTTCCCTTTAATTTTTAGATTCATTGGAAATTCTGGCAGATTTTCTGCCCAAACTTTGAAAAATAATAACTTAATTTTTAGACATCAAATTGGAGTGATTCTAAAAGCTATAGAACCCTTATCGAGTCTAGGTTTGAAGAAAAATAGCCTTTATCCAAATGGAAGCACATAATTCCCAGAAATTCAATTTTTGGATGCTGTTCTAGAAACTTTCCAGTTTTACTGGGTAAACTTCAAAAATTCATAACTTTTTACATACAATTCCGAAAATTACCCATGACTTATCAAATTAAAGCTTAGGATGTCTACTTTGACCATGTAAAATCTTAAAAATTTTATTCATCATTTAGTCATACAAAATTGCATGACAAGCACACAGTCTTAAAGGAAATTTCATTGGAAGCATTGCTCATCTTTCAATTTCCAATATTTAATTCCTATGATTAAAATTAACATTAATGTAGGGCCAAATATTATTCTCTTGTATTCCTCTACTTTGGGCCTCAATATTGGGCTTTTTAAAAAATCCAAGAATTAATTCCACGATTTGTTCTAGCCCAATCTTCATGAAAATGGAAATTTATGAATTTCTAAAATTTCAAGTTCATAAATATACACCATTTTATTCCCTTGAATTAAGGAATTTTGGTGATTGAAATTCGGGATATTATAATTTTCCCCCCGTTCAATAAATTTCATCCTCGAAATTTGAACGTCTATAACTTGAGATCAATCCTATCTCATTGTGTATCTTATCCATAGGTTAAAAAATGGGCACCACAAATGTCTTGATATTTGTGGATGAACTGCCTATTAGCGATTGCATATTCACCCCGTCCTATACTCATGGGTCACCTAACCCATTATTGTACTGATTGTCTATCAGGACACCCAGTATATTATTCTAGGCCTCATTGCCTTATACAATATGTACACTGGGATTTTCCGCCAACAGACCTGTCTGTAGACATGACTGTCTATAATTGTGTTCACTATCTGTAATCGTATTTGCCTGTTTGGTGTTCAGGACTAAATAACGGTTTGACCCTTACTAGCCATAATGTATATAGTTTGATCCTACTATGTGTTTTACTTAGGATCAAATGACTATCTTCCCCTTTACTAATGATACTGTGTGCACTGGTCACTATGTGTACTATTCACTGTATGCTGTAACCCCCTTCCGTAATTATATCCGAAATACGCGATTAAAATGAAATAGAGATCAATAAGAACAAAACTACATTTTACAAACCCATCTACCAGACGGGGTTTTCATAAATACCTTTCAAAATCTAATTAACCTGGTCTCATATTCAATTTCGAATATAATTACATCATGCGGAATATCACATTTATACAAATATCAGAGTGTACAACAATATCATCCCGGCAACTCCCGGGTTCATACCTTTACATAGAATTCATAGGGCATATCCACCCTTTACAATGCCTCAAACGGGGATTACTCAAGTCTCATCTCCATACATTATCAAATATACATCCATATCCAAATACGAATATCCAAATATACATCCCAACTATGATAACCAACTACCAAAATCAATAACCCGAAGTAGTCCTCATCGCCTTTGCCTGTTTACTCCAACCTCGATCTACCTACCCTGTCTAAAATGTTGGTAGGGGAGGGTGAGATTCGAGAGAATCTCAGTAGGAAACAGATACCTATATGCATGTATGATATGTGTTTAATGCATGACATGCTTGCAATACATAACTCATGTTCACACAATGACATATCTGCGTGCTCAATGTTTCAACAACATACTCATGGCCATAGCATAACTAGAAACAGAGCTACAATCATTCATACATATTTCACATAATCCAGCAAAGCAATACATGCATCAATACACAAACACAAATATAAAAGCATGCAAGAGAGGTAAGTTCCCTACTCTTAGTCTTTCCACGTAAGCTCCAGCTCTGCGTACTCGCGATCAGAACGAATACCAAACCACGATCAGGACGAATATCAACCCTATAACCAAAGCAAGGACATAGGGTTATTCTCTATTCCAAATCCTTACTTTCATTACACTTAAAGTTGGTTACCATTCATGACCTTTAGGTGGCTAATCAAAGCCCAAACATATGCCGAAAGGCTTGGGAAACACTTGACCAAAGATCACCTTTTAAAAGTCCAAAATGCTGATTTTTGGGGGTTGGCTGCAGCCAAGAATCCTCTGGCTGCAGCCAGAACACGCACAGAAGGTTTTTGGCTGCAGTACACTAACCACATCCACTTTTGGAGTCATTATCTCTTAATCACAATTTGGGATCTTGCTAAACCGGGGCTTAGCAATCCACTTATTTCAGGCTATTCTCTAGCCTCAAGTCTCAAAATTTGAGGTATTACATTTCTCCCCCCGTTTAATAAATTTCATCCTCGAAATTTGTTATACCACTTAAACCACAAACTACGGATGCTTCTTCACAATAGCTTCCGTTTCACAATTCATTTCACATTGGAATAGTCCTCTCTAGACCACCCAGACAACTGGTACACCATAATTCAGATTCTCGGAAGAATCTTACACAATATATGCAACCCAGTTGTCACAAACTGCAATCGGCCCATTTCACGATTGCCACAAAAACACAATCACCATACCATTGCCAACAAATGCAATCGCCTCCACATACGATTGCCACAAAACTCTATGATCACATAACCACAATACCCGGAGGCTCTAAATTATGAGCCACATCATAAGATTTTGGCAGTTGGGCAGCATAGGCCACCACTCTGCTCAACTCAATCTAGTTACCCCTTCCGGGAGTAACCCCAAAACACCACAACCTCAATACATCAAACAACAGCCTTAGATGTATACACAAACTCTTCCGTTGTATTCACATTCAGAACCTTACCCTCACCCGCACACCCACCAGTAACTCCACTAGTGGTAACTAGGACTTTTGGGTATCAACACAATATTACTTCTGTATCAACTTTCATGGTGTCGCCCTCACCCGTACAACCCCCAGTGACTCCGCTAGTGGTAACCGGGACTTTTGGGTATCAACACAATATTACTTCTGTATCAACTTTCATGGTGTCGCCCTCACCCGTACACCCACCAGTGACTCCGCTAATGGTAACCGGGACTTTTGGGTATCAACACAATATTACTTATGTATCAACTTTTATGGTGTCGCCCTCACCCGTACACCCACCAGTGACTCCGCTAGTGGTAACCGGGACTTTTGGGTATCAACACAATATTACTTCTGTATCAACTTTCATGGTGTCGCCCTCACCCGTACACCCACCAGTGACTCCGCTAGTGGTAACCAGGACTTTTGGGTATCAACACAATATCCACGTCAGATTCACATTGGTACGTGACGATTGTCACAAGACGACAACACCCATGGCTATATATACAATGATACGTAGCTTTCACCACTTGCACAAATATGACAGCTTCCCGCTATCTCACAAATACACATTGTCCTTCCGGCATTCACGTCACAGTTCACATTCACAACAAAACACATCGCAGATTCTGATTTTACACACCGCCTTTCAGCCTGGGGTTAACACTGGTGCAACCAACGTGGTGGCTAGCCATACTGGCCATGTCGAGATAGTGCCCTCCTAATAGAGAACCCTCGATCATGTAGTCGAATTAGCCATTAGCTGAATTAGCTCTACTCTGCTACATAACCACTACACAACCACACCCCAATCCCAGCTTGTTCACAATTGTCACAAGATACACAAATCACACTCCACCCTCATCCCCTTTTACCGCCGGGAAGGCACGCAGCCCCCTCCCAAACCGTTGTTAGCGACTCAGTGACTATCGGCGTGGCAGTACACTCACATAGCCATTCTGGCTCACAAATAGTAGATTCGTAATCACACCTTACCCTCATCCCTTTTTATCGCCGGGAAGACACACAGTCTTTACCCGAACTGTTGTTAGCGACTCAGGGACTATTGGCGTAACGGTGCTTACACATAAGATCTACAATCACACCCCACCCTCATCTCCTTTTACCGCCGGGAAGACACACAGTCTTTACCCGAACTGTTGTTAGTGACTTAGGGACTATTAGCGTGGCAGTGTTTACACATAGCCTTTCGGCTTCCACAAATAGTCAAAATTATTGCATGTTATTGCTTTGCTTGATTACGTGAAACATATATGAATGATTGAAGCTTTGTTTCTGTTTATATTGTGGACATAGTTTTGTTATATGAAACATTGAGCACGTAGATATGTCATTATATTAGTATGAGTTTATGTAATGCAAGCATGTCATGGATTAAGCACTTATCCTGCATGCATATTGGTACTATTTTCCTACTGAGATTCTCTCGAATCTCACCCTTCCCTACCAATAATTTAGATAAGTGAAAACCGAAGGTACGTAGAGATCAAAGAAGAGTATTGCACGAGAGGATTGCAATGGTGGAACGTAGACGGGAAAATATCTTCGTTTCACTTGGACAGGTTTATATATTCTAAAGCCCTATACGGCTACAATGTTTATAATTATTATATATGAACCCCTATGGGGAGTTTATGTATTCATGCACATATTATCAATATATTTATGCTATTCTAGTATTGCCCACCGAACCACATCGTTTTCTTCGAATACTCTGAAAATGGTTAAAATAAGGAAAGGCATGACATTTTGTATCAGACCATGTTAAAGATACGACTAATCAGTCTATAATCAGGGGTTCTCACTGTGTGAGAGTGGGACGAAGTGTTGGCTCTTACCCTGACTTGGCTAGGCGGATTATGCCACACTTGTTGCTTGTAGTCGGGAGGTTAGGCGTAAAACATATTTGCTGAGGTATCTTATGTAGTCCCCCGGAGGGGCTAACTAAGTGTATGGGCGCCTGTGTGAAGCGCTGGAACTTTACACAGTTCACATGTGTTACCACAAACCATAAGGGTTATGTAATTGTTGACAATATAGGTTATCACAGTGTACACCACTCTGGATTTAATACTTTACGCCACACTGGATGTAATACCGTACACCACTCTAGATTTAATATTATACATCACTCTTGATGTAATATTGTATACCAAACAAGATGTAATACTATTCATCACACATATTGTGCCACTGTTGACTATTAGGCCGTATTATGTTTTAGGATGATCAATACTGGTATGAACATCAACCTCTATGTAAGTCTTAAAATTGCACATAGATTTGTCATACATCTCTGCATACTCTGATGCTTCACATTGTCAAATACAATATAGGTAAGGCTACACTGTTTGCCCATCCTTGTCTTACTCACCTCCGTAGTACACACAATTATTCATAGTAAATGTGATAAATAAATATGTCATACACCATATAAGAAACAGAATTATAACACCATAAATTTGACTGTCCTTCGACATTTAGGTACAAACCTAGTTTGTGCCCCTATTGACCTGGCTGTATATATTACTCAGGGTCATATGACTATATGACCTTTACTTGTGCCCTAATCCTGCGCATACAACTGCCTGCCAAGAAATGTTTACTTGTCCAAGGACAGACGACTGCCTATCCAGAAATGTTGTTTCCCTATCCCGATGCAAACGATTGCCTACCCGAAAATGTTTCTCTATCCTAATTGTCTACAGAACCACAACCAGGCTGTGTTTCTACAACTCATATCATAAAACATGGCATATGTGGCATGTAGATAGTCACATAACTATACTAAGCACTAAATCATGTAACAAAACCACGACTCTATGGATGCACCCTACGTGTCAATTCTTGGTTTGTTTAAACTCAAATCATTCTGAACTATTTCAAATTTTGTAGAACCAGAGCTTCACAATTGATTCCTGAGTTACAGATTACTTGATAACCCTTCCGTACTTATACCTTTCAATGCATTCTTTGCCATCCACCAATTGACTCCTAGTATAGCCTCAAGTTAGTGGAATAGCATGCAGATCAATTATGTCTCTCATTTCATCAAAGAGCGATTACCTCAATCAATCCTCTAAGGACATATTTTATGATCATAATCTCTCCCTATGCCAAGCTTAGCTGCTTGCAACCTTTCAAAATCCCTCTCTACAATGATTTGTATCTGTAAGAATTTTGTTCCTTTATTCCATGGATCTTTACTGCCCCAACACAATACTAAATAAATTCGCTAGCCTAAGGATATATTGGTCTACTAGGTTTTGAGGCCTTTGGACACACAGGTCCACTACCATATCACTGGCATATAATATCATATAGCCTAGGGTCCCTAACCCAAATTTTAGGTTCATCGTGAAATCTAGAACCTTAACATCACACAAATTAGAAATCATTTTCCTCAAGTATACCCAACAGATTTACTAAGAATCAGGATCAATAGCGCTTATTCTAACCTTCATGGTATTATGGTATTATCCTCAAAACATTAGTAAAGGTTTAACACTATCTACAAGGTTCAAACTTCCATTATGGAATGGAACCATAGTACGACCAATTCATACTTTGACTCAAGCACTATTTCAGCTTAGATCTGATTCAGGCCTATCATCATCGAATCCTCTAGGATTGATATACGGCATAATCACCTCTAATCATCGCTTAGATATCATAACATATCATTCTTAGCTATGTTCTATGCCTCAAACAACTCTAAGCCATTTCAGTGTTCTTCGAACCAAAGGCTCAACATTGGTTCTTGATTTACAATCCATCCTTTAATTTTATTCTGAATCTATAACCTCAAAATCAGTTGAGTTAAAGATAGTTTTTCCTTAGTCATGCCCAACATACATACTAAAAATCATCATATAGTACTATATGTCATAACTATCTAATATTATCACTTAGCATGGAGAAATCTCAAAACAATTAATATACCTCGAGTTTCCATAACCTCTTCAAGTGAACTTTTCTGAGCAATAATTACTACAACAGAAACAGTTCAAATTAAAATTAATACTTACATCGTCAACATCTCTATGCTTTTGAACATTATTTAAATCATCTACTAAAATGATCATTAGTTATAGAGAAACCTTAAGACAATTATTATTCCTCAAGTCTCTATGACCTTGCCAACTTAACTTTACAGGGGGTCACCTATCCTAAGATTTCCTTAGGTTGAGCACACTTAACTTTTGTGTGCCCATGCCAAAATACAGATACTGGTTCTATTTGCTCCTGACCACCGGTACCCTTAGACTACTTTGTCTCAAACATCGTGCCCACTGTCTTTGGGCATCATAATACTGTGTATGGATTACATATCAGTGCTGGTAAATGCCTAATATTAATTCTAATACCATTATCAGAATTGATATCATTAGTGTTCTGATACCACCATTACGTGTATTGATACTATGTGATTATTTGAAGTTTAGGATGTTACGTGATAACTCTCCATTTTTTTGTATATTTAACATATATTTTGGATATATTTGGAGAGATATCTAAGCAATATTTTAAGGGATTTCTATGAAACTATGTGATTATAAGATTAAATTATATTTGTGCATCATTCGAGGGATTTTATAGGGATATCCTAGTTTTTAAATAAAAATAGACAAAAAAAGTTAAAATTTAAGGGGAAAAAAAGAAAAGTTATTTTTTTATACTTAAATTTTAGGAAAGGGGTTAGGCTCACCCACGATCCAAGGGCAGGGCTTTAAGTTGGGATGCCTCCCCTAGTGTCTCGACTGGACCACAACTAAGTTGTTGGTTGTTCTTATTTTGTTTTATCTTATATTTTCTCCTCTTACTTCTATTATATTGGGTGTCTGGGTGGGAATAGGCCAGGCTAGGCTAGGCTTTTATCTTAATAGGCTAGGCCTGTTTTGTATCAAGATGGCTTGATCATGGCCTGTGGCCTGTAAGAGGCTATTTTTTAGGCTTAAGCCTGGCCTGTACGAAGGCCTAGCCTAGCCTATAGCCTGTTAAGGGGCCTATAACTTTAAAACATTTTAAATAGGCTTACAGGCCTCAGGCCTCACAATATGTCTCTTGACAAACACGCCAAAAATAGGCCAAATACAAGCCCAATTACACTAATAATCCAATATACATAATAAAATATGAAACCAAATACAAAGCCTCTGGACCTTCTCATCTTCACATTAAATCTTTACCAGCATTTTTTTAGGGGTTTGTTGACTAGTTTGCTGACTTGAATATGTTGTTACTTGTTCATAGACCTCAACAACATTGGGAAGAACTAAGCTAGCTGACATTGTTTCACTCTTAGACGGAGAAGACATAAATAAATCAATAAGAATTTAAATGATAGATCCTGGAAAAAATTTAAATGATTAAAACAATAAGAGAAATAAATAAATCTAATTTGAATGCCTAGGTATATCCAATACTGATAGAGTTTAAGCAATAAATATCCACTTTCTGATCGAATATAAAGCATGCCAATGCAGAACATACCAAAGCATTTGATAAGAACAGAGTTTCAAAGCAATAGATCAATTAAAGCAGGCCAAGGAATAAACTGTGTTTAAAAGATAAATGTTTCAAAGCAATAGATCAATTAAACTACCAAGAACAGAGTTTAGAAGATAAACTGTAATTAACTGCATTTTGTAGTTTAGTTTCAGATGATCCAATCTTATGCAAATACAAGAAAAATGGGCATATCAGTGTACTGCATGCATGTTTTAAGCATGAATCCCTACATCACAGAAATCGAAAAACCTTCCTGATAATATCTAAGGAACTAATCAAGTGCAACAACATACCCAGAAAAAGCATCCTACTGAGTATGAAATGAGCAGTATACATAAAGAAATGGTACCTTTCTTGCGCAGATCAAGATGTGATCTTTCATAACTTACAGATTTGAAGCCATGACTGGAATGGAACTTGGGTTAAGCATGTGAATGGGATGAGGCTTAACGGAGAAGCTGTGACTGTGAGCTAAGAAGGAGAACTGAGAAGTTATGATTGTGAACAGAAATATGATGCTTATGATGATGAAGGAGAACTGAGAAACACTCCTCAAGGAGAATTGAGAAGCTATCTCCAGACGGAGATCTGAGAAGCTGATGACGATGATATGAGACTGACAGAGAACTAAAGTGAGACAGATAACGATGAGTCAACAGAAAGCTGTATGTGGTGTGACTTATGATTATGTGAACTGAAGACGTAAGTGAGAACAACTAAACGAGGGGAGTAGCACTGTAACTCTGTAAGTTGTCGTGTAATGAATGGTGATCTTTTTTTTTACCAAAATGATGAATGATGATCTTACTCAGGCTTGTGAGGTTTGAGTGTTTGACTATGTGAGCTGTGATTGTGAGCTTTTTTTACGGCTTGTCACTGTAGAGTTATGATATGAGCTTGGGAGCTGTGAAATCTGTCTTCCTAATTTACTGAAATTTGAAAGAAACAAATCTGTATGTAGGGAAAAAAATAGAACGCTGGTGTTTTTATTTAATTACAATTTTATCCCTAATGTTTTTAAGTTTTACCAGGTCGGCCTGATAAGCCTAAAAGGCTGACTAACCGGCCTTAGCCTGGCTTGATAAATAAATCAAGATTCAAACCTGGCCTTGGCCTGGCCTTTTAGCCTGACAGGTCAGGCCTGGTCAGGCCCGGAACAGCCAGGTGGCAGGCCCCTGATAGGCTACCTGGCCTTTCCCACCCCTAATCAGGTGATGTCATTTTTAGGAGGAGGATCTTTCAGCCAATTGGAATTCCTAAATCAAAGAAATGGGCTGACATGTTTGACTGGGAGCAATTGGAAAAAGGATAAAAAAATGAAAAGAGGCCTAAAGCTTCGGATTGAAAAAGGGAATTCATTTCTTGAGTTATGAAGAGAGGATGACAGTGTTTAGTATGAAAGAAAAAGTTTTTGAATTGTTGACCAAAAAAAACCTCAGAGAAAGGAAGAAAAGCTACGGAGCTAGAGGCGAACAAAGGGGGGGTTCAAGAATCATCATCACGAGCTAAGGGCAGAGGGGGATGGGGAGGAAGAAAAGCTACGGAGCTAGAGGCGGACAAAGGGGGGGTTCAAGAATCATCATCACGAGCTAAGGGAAGAGGGGGATGGGGAGCGCCTTTACTATAGAGCTCGAGGAGGCGAGAATCAGAGGTCGCCACCGATGAACTCAGCATCTGGAGCTTCAACGTCTTCTTTGGCATCTTTAGAGGCAACACCCAGCGTCTCTGGAAACGAGAAAGACAAAGTTGGACGGTTTAGAGAAGGGATCAGAGAAAGTGTTGTCAATTCTTGTTGTATTGCTTCAATTTTATTTTCTCTCTCTCTCTTTTGTCGAATTACAGTATGTTTCTAAGCATAAAATTCATTGTAGCTGCTGTGATGACTCTGGTTAAAGCCATGAATACCTAGTAGTTATTTAACTTGGAAGAGTAGTTATGAACTAATTTGGGATTTGAGCATATAGGAACCATTTAATTGTGCTCAGTGTTAATTTTTGTTTACTTAATCTTGTATTAGTTTATCTACTTAGTGCTTGATCACCACTATGTATTAAATTGGGAAATTTAGATTAGCCTTGGAAGAGGATTCTTAATTGGATTATATGATTAAGTAATATGGGATTAGAATTTATTCTAATTTGCTAATAGGAGAGGAATATATCTATTGAACCCATATAATCCTATTAAAGTGAAATTGAACATTTATTGCCTCTTGAGTAAATTAGTTAGGAATAACAATTTTAAATGGAGAGAGGGGAATAAGTGATTGGAAGATATTTATATCTATTAAGACTCTAGATTAACAAATTAACATTACGTGCTTTATCTGGGTAAATACATGATCTAAAACTTGAAAAAGGGATTAGCCACTCTAAATTGTCTTTACCAATTTGAAATTTTATAAACATTAGTTAATATTTTTACACTTGTTTAAATTCAAATTCAATTTTCTTCTTTCATTTGCTTAACTTAAATGAAAATAGGAATTTTAATGTGTAATTACTAGTTTTCTTGAATCTCTATGGGGCGACTTTGATTTGCTATTATACAATTTTAACGGCTTGTACACTTGTGATGCTTATTTAAAATTTAGTAGCATCAAGTTTTTGGCGCCGTTGTCAGGAATCCAAGGCAATTAGTAATTAGAATTAGAAATCCTTTAGTAGTTTTAGCTTGAGCAATTTTATTTTATTTTTGCTTGTTCTTTTTGTTAGGTTGATAGTCTTGACATCTACTTTATTGTTCAGGTACTTTAGTATATGCCCCACAGATCCAAAGCAACTATGACACCACAGAAAACAAGGAGTGTCCAGGAAATTTTGGAAGCTACAAAACCTTCTACTCAAACAAAGAAAGGTGTACACACTGAGACTATAGTAATGGCAGAGGATGAAAATGATCGTTTATGTGTCAATGATTTCTTAGGAAGACAATCTCATGGGTATCAATCAGGAATCAGAGTCCCTGAATTTCAAGCTCACAACTTTGAGATAAAGCAAACTGTAACCCCCTGCCTAATTTAGTGTAATTATAATTCGATATCACTTAATTAAATTGGTTTAGAGACCGTCGAATAGTTCAAAACTCATTTAAAATTTCCTTATATAGTAGGGTCTTTACAAAATTTTCAAAACTTCTTTCCTATTCCAGTCTCAAGTTCAATTATCGAATATAATTACCTGTGCAGTTAATTTACATTTAAACATATCAGAGTAGGTAACAAAAATCCCGGCAACCCCCGGGTTCCATTCATTCACTATAGGGTTATAATTCCCATATAGGGGATTACACAACTGTATTCCACTAATATATACAATCCAAAAATAATTTACAGAACCCTGTCCAAGATAAATAACCAACATATCCAAAACAAACGCCCCTACAGGGTTCTATCCTCTCCTAGTAGTCCGCTTCTCCTTGGAGCCACTTGCCCTATCTGAAATGTTAGTCAAAGGAAAGAATGAGATTCAAGAGAATCCCAGTAGTAACAATCTATTCATACCACACATAAACACACAGCATGTAAGCAATCATCATACATCAGCAGCACGAATCACACTCCACCCTCATCCCCTTTTATCGCCGGGAAGGCACACCGTCCTAACCCGAACCGTTGTTAGCGACTCAGGGACTATTGGCGTGGCAGTGCATACACATAGCCTTATAGCTCATATAACTATCTGGCTTTCACAAATGGCCCGTCAGCCTTCACAAATAGCCTTTCGGCCCACATAATCACATATATCACACCCTATCCTCATCCCCTTTTACCGCCGGGAAGGCTCACAGCTCTTACCCGAACCGTTGTTAACGACTCAGGGACTATTGGTATAGCGGTGCTTACACATATCCACAATCATTGCAGCATTCGAATTCATCACAAATCAATGATAATACACACATACAATGCATCACATATGGTATGAAAGAAAAGTTACTACCTCGTTCCTTCCTGACATTTGCTGGCTCAGTGGGCTCACGAAGACGGCAAATGTCGAATCCTATAAACCAAATTAGGGACAATAAATCAATCTCTTTTCCAAGTCCTTAATAGTACTTAAGTTGGTTATCATTTAGACTCTTTAGGTGGCTATTAAAGGCCTAAACATATACCCAAAGGGTTGGGAAAAGCTATACCAAAAACCACCTTTAAAAAGTGCAAAACACTGATTTTTGGGGGTGGGCCGCGGCCCAGAATCCGCTGGCTGCGACCCAAAACTGCCCAGAAACGCTCAGAGACATTTGGGCTGCGGCCCAGAATCCTCGGGCTGCGGCCCAAAACTGCTCAGAAACGCTCAAAAACATTTGGGCTACTGCCCAGAATCCTTGGGCTGCGGCCTAAAACTGCTCAGAAACGCTTAGAAACATTTGGGCTGCGGCCCAGAAAATCCAGTTTCTTGGCTGAACTTCAAAAAATCATAACTAATTCAGGAAAAATCAAAATAAGGTGATTCAAAAGCCAAATGAAAGCTATTTAAGTCCGATTTCAAGGAAAAATATTGGCCATAACTAGAAATCACCACAAAAGTCCAGATTTACCAAAAACCTATCATTGTACCAAAACAAGGTCCAGTTTTGATGCCAAACATTGGACAGTTCAAACTCCCATCTCAAAAGGCGAAATGACACAAAATTTATATCCATTTTGAAGCTTGGGAAGTGAACTTTAAGACTGGAAAGTTTCATAATTTTTCAACATCATTTGCCTAGTCAAAACGTCCACACCATCTAACTGTCCAGAACAGACTTACATTGGCCAGATTTTCCAGATTTTCACATTTGATCCCAAATGATTCCCATTCCAACCCAAACACCATTCTCACACAATTTTACTCAAGAAAACCATTGAAACCATCAAAATGACCAAATTCAACTCCCATTGACATATTTCTCAACAACTACAACATGTCTCACAATGTCACAACACAATTCACACATTGCAACACTTTCCAATCCAAGTTCCCAAATCAATTCCAATGGCCAAAATGTTCAACAAAAGACCAAATTTTACACAACACATAAACCAATTCATTCCATTCAAAAATTGCACAAAATCAGGGCAAATTCATAAATTCCCCATACTCAACCAATGATTACAACAACTATACCAAAATGATTCTAATTCTTACCTCTTCTTCTTCCTAAAGCCAATTCTTCAATTCCCCAACTTCCAAATTTCCACAAGTTCCCAAACTTCACCAACCAAAATTCTGAAACCATAGAAATATAGCCCTCAACCTTATGAACAACATTAATGAAAGACACTTGAGCATATGAAGGCATTAACTTACCAAAAACTCAAGCTTTTCTCTTGCTCTTTCCTTAGCTTGTTCAGCGAAAAATGGAGGAGGATGAGAGAGAAATGAGAGATTGATGAAGATTATCATATTTCCATTCTTTCTATACACTTAGCTGACTTGGGAGGAAGAGAGAATGAGTTTGAAAACTTTGACCTCATCCATGGTCCATATCTTGACACTTGGCACCATCTTGTTCTCCCTTCTATGATTTCACATACACTTGCATGCACAAGATTCCACCTCTTGGTCTTTCAATCTTAGCCATTAATCTTGATTACTAAGGAGTGTTCTCAATAATATCTAACCAGTTAGTCGGTAATTTACCGTTTTACCCCTGATTATCACAATGCACAATATATACTTCTAAAGTGCTCAATTAAGATTAATTACATCACTTTGAAGTTATAAATCCTTGGTTACAATCCAGGATATTACAATTCTCCCCCTGAAAATTAAATTTCGTCCTCGAAATTGTTACACAACTTGAGCCATAAACTCCGGATATCGTCTTCGCATATCTTTCTCTGCTTCCCAAGTTGCCTCTCTTTGAGTCATTCCCTTCCAGACCACCTTCACATATGGAATGCTTCGGTGTCTGAGCCGTCGCTCTTCTCGATCAATAACTTGCTTTGGTTCCACCACATACGTGGAATTATCTTGCAGCTCAACATCCTCATATTCAATGATGTGAGACGGATCCGGTTGGTACTTCTTCAGTTGAGAAACGTGGAACACATCATGGAGTCTGCTCAAGCTCGGAGGTAGTGCTACTCGGTAAGCAATAGGTCCAATCCTCTCAAGGATTTCAAAAGGACCTATATATCTCGGGCCCAGCTTCTTTCTCTTGATCGCTCGCCCAACACCCGTAACTGGTGATACTCTCAAAAAAATATGATCTCCAACCTCAAACTCTAGAGGCCGTCTTCTCTTGTCAGCGTAGTTTTCTGTCGACTCTGCGCTGCAAGCAACCTCTTATGAATAATCTGAATCTGTGCTGAATGTTGATCAACCAAATCTGGCCCATAAAGCTTCCTTTCGGATAACTCATTCCAGCACAAAGATGATTGACACCGTCTTCCATACAACGCTTCATACGGAGCCATCTGGATGCTCGCATGATAGCTATTGTTGTAAGCGAACTCAGCAAGTGGAAGTAAGCGATCCCAACTTCCTTTAAAGTCGAGAACACATGCCCGCAACATGTCTTCCAATGTCTGAATTGTTCTCTCAGATTGTCCATCCGTTTGAGGATGATAAGCCGTACTGAATCTCAGTTGAGTACCTAAGGCTTCATGCAATGCTCTCCAGAATCTTGAAGTGAACTGTGGATCTCGGTCGAAAATGATGTTCTTCGGAACGCCATGGAGTTTCACGATCTCACTAACATAAATCTCTGCTAGTTTGTCAGGAAAATAACCAGCATTGATTGGTATGAAGTGGGCTGACTTCGTTAGTCAATCCACGATTGCAAAGATCGCATCATAGTTCCTGATCCTGGGCAATCCCACAACCAAATCCATAGTCACGCTTTCCCATTTCCATTCCGGAATCTCAGGACTCTGAAGTAAACCAGGCGGTCTCTGCTGCTCAATCTTTACCTTCTGGCAAGTGAGACACCTTGCTACATATTTGGTCACATCACTCTTCATTCCCGGCCACCAATACACAGATTTCAGGTTATGGTACATTTTGGTCATACCAAGATGAAGAGTATATCGACTCTTATGCGCCTCATCCAGAATCTTCTGCCTCAACTCCGCCCTAAGTGGAACGCAGACTCTCTTCTGATAGCGAACTAATCCACGAGGCGATAGGTCATAGCTTGGAACTTCTCCCTGTTCAATTCGAGTCAAATTGCGTTGTATCCAGTCATCTTGCCTCTGAGCTTCTTCAATCTCAGCTCTAAGATAACTTTCCTCTTGGGAAACAGTGTAATTGGCACAGATGATCTGGTTTGTTAAATTCAAATCACGAAAATCTTCAATCAATTTCCCTTCTTGTATCATCATAGCTGCAACGAGCACGGTCTTTCGAATAAGAGCATCGCGACTACGTTTGTCTTACCCGGATGATATTTTATTTCCAGGTCGTAGTCCTTAAGCAATTCCATCCAGCGGCGTTGTCTCATATTCAGTTCTTTTTTTTCATACAGATATTTGAGACTCTTGTGGTCGCAGTACAATTCCACAGTCACACCATACAGGTAATGACGCCAAATCTTCAAAGCAAATACAATGGCCGTAAGCTCCAGATCATGAGTGGGATAGTTCAATTCATGAGGTCTGAGCTGTCGAGAGGCGTAGGCCACCACACGTCCCTGCTGCATAAGGACACACCCTAATCCCTGCCCACTGGCATCAGAATACACAACGTATGTCAAACTGGGCTCGGGTAAAATCAACACAGGTGCCGTCGACAACCTCTCCTTCAGCTCCACAAAATAGTTTTCACATTTCTCATCCCACACAAACGGCTGATCCTTTCTCGTGA
Source organism: Inga oerstediana (assembly GCA_963210345.1). NCBI lineage: Eukaryota > Viridiplantae > Streptophyta > Magnoliopsida > Fabales > Fabaceae > Inga > Inga oerstediana. The sequence goes on from OY723406.1 coordinate 35,396,887, forward strand.
GCTTGGTCATTGGCAACGCAATACGGGAGAAATTTTGGATAAATCTCCGATAATAACAGCAAGACCCAGAAAACTGCGTATTTCCGCCACAGATTCTGGCCTCTTCCAGTCCAGTACTGCTTCCACTTTACTAGGATCCACAGAGACCCCTTCTTGCGAGGTAACATGGCCTAAGAATTTTACTTCTGATAGCCAGAACTCGCACTTACTCAATTTAGCATATAGTTGCTTCTCACGCAATGTATTCAATACAACTCTCAAATGATGCTCATGCTCCTCCATACTCTTGGAATATATCAGGATGTCATCGATAAACACAACAACAAACTGATCCAGATATTGTCGAAAGATACGGTTCATGTAATCCATGAAAACCGCAGGCGCGTTGGTTAGCCCAAATGGCATCACCAAGAACTCATAGTGACCGTACCTGGTCTGAAAAGCAGTCTTTGGAACATCTTCTGCTTTCACTCGCAGCTGATGATACCCTGACCTTATATCAATCTTCGAAAATACACACGAACCGGATAGTTGATCTAAAAGGTCATCGATTCGGGGAAGAGGGTACTTGTTCTTAAGAGTAACCTTGTTCAATTCTCTATAATCGATACACAACCGAAGGCTTCCATCTTTCTTCTTTACAAACAACACTGGAGCTCCCCAAGGCGACACACTGGGTCTAATGAACCCTTTTTCAAGCAAGTCTTCTATTTGTTTCTTTAACTCCGCCATTTTGTTTGGGGCCATTCGATATGGGGCCTTAGATATAGAGCCAGCCCCAGGCACAATGTCGATTGGAAATTAAACTTCCCTCTCAGGAGGCAATCCACTGAGATCATCTGGAAATACCTCAGGGAATTCATTTACCACGGGTATATTACTCAAATTCTCACCAGTTTCCCCTTGCACAGAGAAAAACACTACATACCCCTGGCAACCCTTTTCAAGATACCTGTCAACTTTGGCTGCCTTAAGGAAATTCATACTAGCATCCACAACTTCAGCCCTCTGAGAAGCAGGATATACTATCCTCTTGTTTCCACAATCAAGCAATATATTATTTGCCGTTAACCAATCAAAACCCAAAATGGCTTCCAATTAGTGAAGTGGCAAACATATCAAATCTACAATAGATTGGTGCCCTTCTACAGTTACGACACAACTTAAGCAAGCTTCTGTGGTCAAGGCCTTAACACCTATCGTAGTTGACACTACTAATTCAAATGGCAGTTTGTGCACATGCAATCCTAGACACTTCACGTAATCATAGGCGATGAAGGAGTGACTTGCACCTGAGTCAAATAAAACTTGCAACATATGGCCATTAAAAAGAATATTACCTTGAATGAGATCAGGGGACCTCCGGGCTTCCTCGTGAGTCATAACAAATACCCTGCCCTGAGTCCTTGGCCTCTGCTCTACCCGCGGTCGCTGACAATCTTTAGAAAGATGTCCTGGTTGCTTACAATTGAAACAGATTATTTCACGCCGATAATTTTTGCCATAGTGCGGCTGATTGCAATGGTTACATACCCACTCCGTAAAAGATTTTTGAGACTCCCGATCTCTGGGCTGGTAGGGTTTCTTACCAGTACCCCGGGATGAAGAGAATCCCTGACCCTTCCGCTTCTGGGAAGTATTACCCTTACTGGGTTCACTACGATGGCCAGTAGCTCTGGCAGGATATAGTTCTCTTAGATTATTTTCTGTAATTCTGCACTGTTCAACCGCCTTGTTGAACTTGGTGAATTGGTGAGTAGCTAATCGTTTCCTCAGCTCTCACCTCAAACCGCGGATGAGCATATCCGAACTCCACTCTTCGTCATCCTTGTACCGGAAATAAGAGGAATACCGGGACAACCAAACAAAACGGGACAAGTAATCGTCAAAGCTCTCTGTGTCCCCTTGTTTGATATTCAGGAATTCTGTCTCCTTCTCAAGCCGCACAGATTTGGGAAAGTATTTCTCATTAAACTCTTGTTGGAATAATTCCCAAGTCAACGGCATGTTTCTGCTATGTAATGTGAGTGAGACATTTCTCCAAAAAAACGGTCCACATCACCCTCAAGCTTGTAGACTGCCAGGCGTGGCTTCACCTCATCCGGGCACCTAAGGACCTCAAATATCTTCTCTAGTCTGTTCAACCAATCTTCAGCTGCCTGAGGATCAAACCTCCCTTTGAACACCGGAGGCAGATGTTTACAGAATCTTGTGACCCAAAACTGAAGGTCCCTTTCCTCCTTAACTGGCATCCCATGTGATTCTTGATTTGGGACAATGTGAGGTGGGGACTCCAGGGGTCGTGCTGACCCTTCAGCAGTGTCCTCATATCGAGTTTCTTCTTGAGTTTCCTCCGGAGTGGACTGAACTGGACCTTCCTTGTTCTTCACTTTCTCTGCTCTGAGCTCTTCTCTTAGCTCAGTTATCATATCCCGCTGATCTTTGATTAGACCCATTAATTCTTGCATTGCATCCGGTGGGTTATCCTTGACGACCTCCACCTCTGGGTCTACACGCGGAATACTGGGGCGTCCTCTAGTTTTCTTCATTCTACAAACAACTTGCCCCATTAATTTAGCAGAAATAGTATGCACTTATAATCACAAAACTCATATATATCCATATCAATATAACATACTAGTGCATACACAACCATTATTCACAGATAATCTTCTATCCCTACTACTATCCAAGGGATCTATCCTAGCAACCTCTACCCTTGCCAGGAACTACAGCTCTGATACCAAAATGTAACCCCTGCCTAATTTAGTGTAATTATAATTCGATATCACTTAATTAAATTGGTTTAGAGACCATCGAATAGTTCAAAACTCATTTAAAATTTCCTTCTATAGTAGGGTCTTTACAAAATTTTCAAAACTTCTTTCCTATTCCAGTCTCAAGTTCAATTATCGAATATAATTACCTGTGCAGTTAATTTACATTTAAACATATCAGAGTAGGTAACAAAAATCCCGGCAACCCCCGGGTTCCATTCATTCACTATAGGGTTATAATTCCCATATAGGGGATTACACAACTGTATTCCACTAATATATACAATCCAAAAATAATTTACAGAACCCTGTCCAAGATAAATAACCAACATATCCAAAACAAACGCCCCTACAGGGTTCTATCCGCTCCTAGTAGTCCGCTTCTCCTTGGAGCCACTTGCCCTGTCTGAAATGTTAGTCAAAGGAAAGAATGAGATTCAAGAGAATCCCAGTAGTAACAATCTATTCATACCACACATAAACACACAGCATGTAAGCAATCATCATACTCAGCAGCACGAATCACACTCCACCCTCATCCCCTTTTACCGCCGGGAAGGCACACCGTCCTAACCTGAACCGTTGTTAGCGACTCAGGGACTATTGGCGTGGCAGTGCATACACATAGCCTTATAGCTCATATAGCTATCTGGCTTTCACAAATGGCCCGTCGGCCTTCACAAATAGCCTTTCGGCCCACATAATCACATATATCACACCCTATCCTCATCCCCTTTTACCGCCGGGAAGGCTCACAGCTCTTACCCAAACCGTTGTTAGCGACTCAGGGACTATTGGTATAGCGGTGCTTACACATATCCACAATCATTGCAGCATTCGAATTCATCACAAATCAATGATAATACACACATACAATGCATCACATATGGTACGAAAGAAAAGTTACTACCTCGTTCCTTCCTGACGTTTGCTGGCTCAGTGGGCTCACGAGGACGGCAAATGTCGAATCCTATAAACCAAATTAGGGACAATAAATCAATCTCTTTTCCAAGTCCTTAATAGTACTTAAGTTGGTTATCATTTAGACTCTTTAGGTGGCTATTAAAGGCCTAAACATATACCCAAAGGGTTGGGAAAAGCTATACCAAAAACCACCTTTAAAAAGTGCAAAACACTGATTTTTGGGGGTGGGCCGCGGCCCAGAATCCGCTGGCTGCGACCCAAAACTGCCCAGAAACGCTCAGAGACATTTGGGCTGCGGCCCAGAATCCTCGGGCTGCGGCCCAAAACTGCTCAGAAACGCTCAAAAACATTTGGGCTACTGCCCAGAATCCTTGGGCTGCGGCCTAAAACTGCTCAGAAACGCTTAGAAACATTTGGGCTGCGGCCCAGAAAATCCAGTTTCTTGGCTGAACTTCAAAAAATCATAACTAATTCAGGAAAAATCAAAATAAGGTGATTCAAAAGCCAAATGAAAGCTATTTAAGTCCTCTTTCAAGGAAAAATATTGGCCATAACTAGAAATCACCACAAAAGTCCAGTTTTACCAAAAACCTATCATTGTACCAAAACAGGGTCCAGTTTTGATGCCAAACTTTGGACAGTTCAAACTCCCAGCTCAAAAGGCGAAATGACACAAAATGTATGTCCATTTTGAAGATTGGGAAGTGAACTTTAAGATTGTAAAGTTTCATAATTTTTCAACATCATTTGTCTAGTCAAATGATTTTTATAATATCCCAAATTTATGTCATAATTTCCCTTTAATTTTCAGATTAATTAGAAATTCTGGCAGATTTTCTACTCAAACTTTAAAAAATAATAACTTAATTTTTAGATATCAAAATTGAAGTGATTCCAAAAGTGGTAGAACTCTTATTGAGTATAGTTTCAAGGTAAAATATAGTCTTTATCCAAATGGAAGTACACAATTACCAAAAATTCCATCTTTGGATGTTGCTCCAGAAATTTTTTCAGTTTCACTGGGTAAACTTTAAAAATTCATAACTTTTTACTTACATCTCCAAAAATTACCCATGACCTATTAAATTAAAGCTCATGATGTCTACTTTTATTCTATAAAATTTCAAAATTCTTGCTCATCATTTATTCATACAAAATCGCATGACAAGCTCACTGCCTCACAAGAAATTTAACTGGAAACCTTGTTCTTCTTTCAATTTCTAATATTTAATTCCTATGATCAAAATTAACATTAATATTGGTCAAATATAATTCTTTTGTATTCCTCTACTTTGAGCCTCAATATTGCGCTTTTAAGAAAACTCAAGAATTAATTTTATGATTTGTTCTAACCCAATCTTCATGAAAATGGAAATTTATTAATTTCTAAAACTCTAAATTCATAAATATTCACCATTTTAGTCCTTTGAATATAAGATATTTTGATGACTGAAATTCGAGATGTTACATGCCACCTAGGTGTAGAACGGTTAGGTGTCAGCTCGGGAACCACCTCTACGGGCCTCTCACCAAGCAAGAACTGCCCTATTCTCGAGAGGATTTAAATTGCCTCCCCAAGGACTCGAAGCCATGAACTGAGAATAAGTCATGCCTTAAATTGCCTTAAGGGGAGGTACTGCCTAAATTTACACTAATCATGTCTAAAAGGTTTTTAAGTGATTAAACATGGAATTGGAGGTGAAAAGGAGTTGATTTATGGATTAAAATCATGATAACTACATTTTCCCCTTTCTTGAGTAATTTTCGCCTAGTCCTGAAAATGGGGGGAAGGAGTTGGAATTTCATCAATTTGATGTTTCCATTGTGTTTAGAAGGAAAAATTGTGTAGTTTTCATGTTGATAGTGCAGTGTGAAAAGCCTTGGAATGTGAAATGACAAAATTACCTCTAAACCCTAAATAAGGGTTGCCAAGGGTATTTTTGCCTTTTGGTAGTAATTTTGGGAAAACCGAGGTAAAAAATAGATTCTACAAACAAAATTATGTAGGAATAGCCCAGGTCAAAATTTTTGGAAAAGTACAGTTAGACTGGGTACAAAAAGACTTGGACTGGGTCTTTAAGGGTAATTTAGTAATTTTGCATCTTTAGACAAAGATAACTAACATAATAAGTTTAGAATGAATTATGAGTGACTAATAACTCATCAATCTTAAATTTGAAATTTTAGGATATATCGATAGCCTAAGCCAGATACAGTATTAGACTGACAGTCAATCAAGGGAAGGCAATCCAGATAGTGAACTTACCTCTCCTACATGTATTTGATATTTGTATTTGTGTATTGATGCATGTGATTGCTTTGCTTGATTATGTGAAACATATTTGATGATTGAAGCTCTGTTTTGATTTGTGCTATGGCCATGAGTATATTGTTTGAAACAATAACCATGCAAATATGTCATTGTGTTGCATGAATTTATGTAAGGCAAGCATGTTATGCATTAAACACTTATCTTGCATGCATATTGGTATTGTTTACTATTGAAATTCCCCTGAATCTCACCTTTTCCATAAACATAAAAAGTTTGCAGCAGCAGATAGTGGAGCTGAGGCAGAATTGTAATTACTGGCAACTAGAGGTTCCAGACTAGGACAAGGGAAGACGTTGGTTATCTGAAGACCTTTTATTATTTTAAGGTCTATAATTATTATGTATGAACCCCTGTGGGGAACTCCTGTATTATAATTAAGCAATATTGTTTCAATAATATCAATATATTCATGCTATTCCTATGTGCCTACTGAACTACGCATTGCTACTCTGGTTGATATCGATAATAAGTGGTATGTAAGGTGGGGTCTTCTAGAATTTTTATTTTAAAGGTTGAATATAACCTCTATCACATTTTAATTTTTTAAATTAAACACTGCTATTACTTTTGCAAATAAGAATCATGTGCCATTTGATATGGATTAAAAAAATTAGGTTTTGGTATAAAAAAACCCACCAAACTCTATGCAAGTTTTGTAAAACCCACACATTTTAAAATTTATTCTAATTTGTAACCTTAAACACCATACTGTTGCTTTTTGTCCCTATCTAATGCTTATCAAAGAAAGCAAGCTCATTACGTTTACATTCTTCATGTGTTGAAATAGCAGGTGATGTAGTTGACCCAAAAAAAAGAAAGAAAGAAATTGTCGGCGACACACACACACACACACATATGCATATAATATCAGATGATTGTATCGTCTTTATTAAAAATTAAAAAACAACAAAAAATAAATGGCCTAAAGAAGAGAAAAGATAAACAAAGACGACAAACCATTAACCACGGAACCCACACATCAGGATAAAGAAAGACAACTTAAGGGAAATCATCAAAACACCATTCAAGTAGTGATCATCATATCCAACTTTTAGATACATAATTAATTGTTAATTGATTATGAGTGTGTTTAGATAGCGGTGGGAAAAGTGGCTTATTTGCAATCTGATTTATGGAAACTTAAGATTGTGTAAAAGTGAAATTGTGCATTATGATATATGATTGGATTGGAAGTATGATAAGTGCTGGTTTGAAATTGAATTTTTTTTGGATTGGTGGTACCATAAGTGGCTTTTGTGATAATGATAAGAGAAAAATTAAAATATGAAATATTAAAAAGTTAAAAAAATGAAGTTGGGAAATTTGGCAATGCAAAAATACATCATTTGATGAAATAATATTACATAACTAGTTGGATCATATGTCCTGTACAATTCGGTCCTTAATTGTGTCATGAATACAATTCATTTAGGTTGAAGATAGTACCACATAATTTATCGAGGAAGGCTCTGTTAGAACCGACCGACACCCAAGAGGGAGGGTGAGTTGGGTGTAAGATAAAATCTTAAGAAATTTGAAAATATTTTCACATCTTAGTAAAAGTAAACTACTATAAAAATGTTGAAAAGTGGCGCCCATTTTGTGGCCCTTCTTTAAAGAACTGCCCAGCATCCTTTTTTTTCTTTTTCTATTTTAATTTTTTTTTAATTTTGGGAACCAGCTGTGGCGCTTGTATGATCAAGTGCCATAGCTGGTGTGTGGTTGACATGATGCTTGCAGAAGTGAGCGCCACGTCAGCCCAAATGACCCAGCTATGGCACCTGGTCCATCAGGCGCCACAGCTAATCTGTGGACCAAGTATGGCGCCTGCCTTAAGATTGGCTGGAAGTGGATAAAAAATCCACTTCCCACTAATCAGATTTCCCTCCTTCACTTTACCTTTTATCCTTTCTATTTCCCTCCCTTTTTCCTTTTTATTCCTTCTTCCTCGTGCCGATGCCCTCCCCCTGTAAAAGATATATCACTTTCTCTACACAACAAACACACACACACACACACACACACACACGTCTTCTTCAGTAAATTCTCTTGTCCCTTTTTCCATTTTTATTTTGTCCATCCTCACTCCTGTCCCTAGTTGTTTCCTTTTCTTTGTACTCTCTGTCTCTCTTCCTCTTTTGAACCTTACTCCAGTTGGTCCCCACTCTACTCCACAGCTCACATTTGCTCATCCTCATCACTCAAGCTAGCGTCACCAATATGGTCCCTCACTTAATACATTTGCACTAGTCAATTAATAGATTTGTAAGTGTCTGTGCTTTTTAAATTTTTATTTTTTTCAAGTTCTTTTATATGATATAACATTGCTCAGTTGAATTTTCTGGTTGGTTATGATGTAAAAAAGAAGACTGTTTCGTTCAAGCCCATGGATTGCTCTACCATGGCATGATTAATTAGATCGTGGCCATTTATAATTTGAGGAAATTAGGTTTTAGTTTAATCTAATTTATCTTGTTTGATCTCTGTGTAAGTATAGTTGTTATGATCTATGTTCTTAGCTACTACTAGGTTTGTGGTCGATTCAGAGATGAAAAAATCATATTTAAAAACAGAACGGCACATAAAAAAATCATTCACTAGTGTATGATTCCTAATTTTGATAATTAACCGAATTCGTACATAAATTACTAATAGTACTTCTTAACTCCATATTCTTTGCATATCTTTAAGGATATTTATATTTATAACATATCTATCTATATTTTATCCAGATAATCTAAATTTAATTAGAAATATTTTCACCTATTTACTTTTTTCATTTTTCTTTTTTTAATTGAAAAAATAATATAATTATACATTAATTAAAAAAAATTTATTTTATATGAAATATAAAATTGATATCAAATAAAAAACATATATACAAACACACACACACATATAAAGTCAGACATATCATATGTCTGACATAAAGCCATATATGTTATAAATTAAAAAAAACATCTCTTCAGGTCAAAAAAATTGAGAATTGAAATATCTCATAAAATAAATTACTTTGATTTAATTTGATGCTGATTAGAGTGTAATATCACCTTTAAAAAACAAAATCAAGGATATTGATCAATGAGATAACAGGTAAAAAAAGAAGTGATCTAGCTTGCTTTGTTTTAATATTTTGGTCGACAAGGTTGCATTTTTTCATAATCTTTTAATTTATTTAATTAGTTGTTGATGTACTGTGTTTACATATCAAGTTCTTGTACTGTGATATTTTTTATGTTAGCTTTGGAGAGTATTAATATAAGAACATTATTGTTGGGGAAGTGACAATAAATATATTATTGTGTAGGAACATTATTGTTGGGGAACTTGAATTTTAAATGTGAAAAAAATAAATGTTATATAAAAAAAATATATATATATATATATAATATTTTAGAAGGAAATGACACAAGTGAAAGGAAAATAATTTTAAACAAGTTTTAGAATTTCAATAATAATGATTTTACTATTGTTAGATATCTTAAATGTATGTGTATTTGAAGTTTAATTTTTTTTGGTGACTTTTTACTAAATTTAGAAAAATTAATGTAGTTTTTACGTGAAAAGAATTAACACTTGGAAAATACAAAATCCAAGTAATTTTCTTAATAAAATATAATTATAATATATTAATATAAGGATGTCAAAATTATATCATTTTATAATTTAATTGGAAAATAAATATATGTGCATATGTGTGAGATTTCAAAACATATATATTCTGTTTGTTTGTATATATAAAAAATAGAACAGTACATATTAAAATATTTAGTTTTCTTTCCTATGATTCATAGTATCATGAAACAACATATACAACAAATTAATTTTGTGTTCCATATTGCCAAAGCTTGCTTTCCCATGTGTTGGGAAATATGATTTCTTTCCTTATGAGCTATATTATTTGTCAACTAAAACATAGGGTTTAATTTAAGGTTTAGAAAGCTTCAATTTTATTTTAAAATTGGTAAGAAAATATAAAAGTAATTAGTAAAAAAGTCATACAACTAACCACGTACTTTTTTAAAAATAGATTGAAGGTATAGATGGATCATAAATGGATGTCATCTAATCGATGTTAATGGGAATATATAGATGGGGTGAAATTTTATTACATTTGCAATCAAGCACACAGAAGATCCTGACAAAATCTTGTGTCCTTGCTTATCTTGTTGTTTTGGAAAGCGGATTAGTCCACATAATTTGCTAGATCATTTAGTATGTTATGGTATTGATCAAACATATATACGATGGACAAGGCATGGTGAGACGAATGATGCATGTAGTGATCGGGTGCATACCACTTGTGATGCTTCGAATGAATTTGATCAAAGCATGTTTGATGAAGATGATGGTCTTAAAAAAATGCTAAATATGGTTGAAGGGGTGCTTCATAACTACGCTAATGATTTTAAGAAGTTGAAAGGTGATGCAGAGAAACCATTATATTCTGGTAGAACTAAATACACAAGATTGCTAGCAGTGTTGAAGTTGTACAACTTTAAAGCTCGCTACGGATTGAGTGATTCAGGTTTCACCGCACTGCTTGAACTATTGCAAGATATGCTTCCAGAAGAAAATGTACTTCCTACCAAGACATACGAGGCAAAGCAAATTCTTTGCTCTACAACCGGTATAGGATATGAGAAGATACATGCATGTCTTAACGATTGCGTATTATTTCAAAATCAGTATGCAACATTGGAGAAGTGCCCTAAATGTAACGCATCTTGATATAGGAAGAAGAAAGGAAAATGTCCTTTGAAGATCCTATGGTATTTTCCCATTATTCTGAGGTTGAAGTGACTGTATAGTAATGCAGAGATTGCTAAACAGTTGACATGGCATGTAGATGAAAGAATTAAAGATATGAAGCTTAGGCACCCTGTAGATTCTCCTCAATGGAAAAAATTGATCATGAGTACCCTGACTTATGGATGAAGTAAGGAACCTTCACATTGCACTATCTGTAATGACCCAAAAATGGGATTAAGGGCTAATGACTTCAAAAGTGATGTAATTATTGTTAATAAACACTTTTAAACAATGTGAAGTGAATTATGATTCAAATATGTTTTGATTAGTGCCTAAACCCCTGTATTTAAGCTTAATTGTGTGATAAAGCTTAAAATGAATTTTAATAGTAGGGGAGGGCGCATGAATGGTGATATGAATGATATAAATATGCTTAATGGTTATTCAAGAGGAATTGCCATTATTAGGGGCAAAATGGGAAAACGGAGAGTTACTGACTGATTGGTCAGTCACCGAAGAGGAAGCTCCTTGGTAACTCAAAGATTAATGGTTAGGATTAAGTGATTAAGAGAAGGGAATTGTGTGTATGAGCTCATGTGTGTGTATGAAAAGAGAACAAGATCATGACAAGTGGCAACATGGAAGCCATTGGATCAAAGTCAAAGTTTCAACATCTTTTTCTCTCTTTCCTCTCTCCCTCTAAGTCGGTTCTCATGCATGGGGAGGGTCAAAAATCTGCATCTTCATCATTTTCATCTTCTCTCTACATACTCCATTGTCGTGCAAGCATAAAGAAGAAAGAGAAAGAAGAAAACTCAAGGTTTGTCTTCCATATGACCTTGAATGTTTAATTCTCCTTCATTAATCTTGTTCATGGTGCTGAGAGCTACGTCTTTATGGTTTTAGATTCTTAAAAGGTGGTGCTTGAGGGCTTGAGGGAATTTGAAAGTTGATAAATCAAGGAACTAACTTTGGGAAGAGGAAGAGATAAGAAAGAGCTCTCTTTTGACATATTCATTGTGAGCATTGATTAAGTTTTGTAAATTTTGGATTTTGCCTTGATTTTGGTGTCATTTGTAAATGGATGAATTTGTAGTATATGATGGTGAAATTAGTGTCATGTTGTGTCATTGGTACCATTGGTACTGACTTGAGCCTTGGGAGGAAAAGTAGTGTAATTAGGTAATATATGGGAATGAGGTGTCTAGGGTAAAACTTGTTAAAATAAGAATTTGCTTGCTTTAGTGTTTCCATTGGGTTCTTTGGGCAAAATTATGTGGGAGTAGTATTTGATAGGCATTTAGGACCCTTGGAAGCCTATTGGTTAAGTTTGGAAAATTCTGTTAGTTGATGCGTTTTCGCTTCTGATAAGCCTCACTCGAGTGCACAGGGGTGCCACTCGAGTACAGCATCTTGTTTTCCTTTTTCCTTCAGCTTTGGTCATCTTTCCATGCCAAAATGCAAGAGTGCACATTTTTCACTTGCGAGTGATATGGGTCATTACTTGAGTGTTAGAGTATTTTGTATTATGAGGCTGCGTCTTGGGTTGTCACTCGTAGGCCATTTTTGAAGAGTGTATTCCAGCACCAGCAAGTGCTGAGCCATCACTCAAGTGCTAGAGCTAGTGCTCGAGTGCACTCCTCATTCTAGGGTTTCGGTTGCTCTCGGGTAGTCACTTCTTGTGCCTCACTCAGTTGGACTCAGGTGAGCATGAGGGCATCACTCGAGTGTTAGGGTCAGGACTCGAATGCTGTGATCATATTCTGTCTCTGTGGTTGCTCTCGGGCAAGCACTCGCACGAGTGAGCCAACCTCACTCGAGTACAAATCATCTCATCACTTGAGTGCATCATCTATCACTCGAGTGCAAGAGCTGAAAATCAATCGTTTCTCTTCCGAAAGAGGGATCTTTGGTGTAATGTTCCCAACCCTTTAGGCATATGTCTAGGCTTCTAGTAGCCACCCAAAGAGTTCAAATGATAACCAACTTAAAGTATTATAAAGAAAGAACTTGGAATAGAGAATAACCTGTCGTCCTTGATTTTAGTTTATAGGGTTTGATATTTTCCCTGTTCATGAACAGACAGTGCCAGGGCACACCAAGAAAGAACAAGGTAGTGACTCTTTCTCTTATACTATATGTGATGCATTGTATGTGTGTTAGATCATTGATGTGTGATGATTTCAAATGCTGTAAAGCCTATGGACATGTGAAAGCCAAAAGGCTATTTGTGAAGCCGAAAGGCTATGTGAGCCGTAAGGCTATATGTATGCACCGCCACGCCAATAGTCCCTGAGTCGCTAGCAATGGTTCGGGTAAGGACTACGTGCCTTCCCAGAGATAAAAGGGGATGAGGGTGGGGTGTGATGTGTATTGCTGCTGCTGCTTGGTGATTTACTTGCATGCTATGTGATCATGTGTGGTATGAGTGATTTGTTACTACTGCGATTCTCTTGAATCTCATTCTTTTCTTTGACTAACCTTCAGACAGGGCAAGTGGCTCCAAGGATAAGTAGATGACCAAGGGCGGATAGGACTCCTTAGGGAGATTTATATTTTGGTTGTTGTTTTTCAGTTTTGGTATTGGGATTACTGTACATATTTGGGATGTAAACATTGAAATGATTTTGTGTAATCCCCTAAGAGGGAAATTGTAAACCCTTAGTGTATATATATATGAAACCCGGGGGTTGCGAGGATTTTTGTTGTACACTCTGATATGTTTAAGTGTGATTTAACTGCATAGGGTAATTATATTCAAAATATGAAATTGAGACCAGGTTAAGGAAGGAATTTTGAAAGAATTTGTGAAAACCCTACTGGAAGGAAGGTATTGAAATGAATTTCAATTATCTGGGGTCTCTAATTCATTTTAATTACACCTTTTCAAATCATAATCACGGTTTTTGAGGCAGGGATTACATTTTTGGTATAAGAGTTGTAGTTCCTGGCAAAGGTAGAAGTTGCTAGGACAGTTCTCTTAGTTTTGGCTATAAGGATAGAAGATGATTTGCGAATGGTTATTGTATACACATGTTTGTTTTGCTAATGTAGATATATATAAGATTGATGGATATATGTGTATGCCTATTTGTAATATTGATGGGGTGAGTTATTTGTAGAGTGAAGAAAACAAAAGGTCATCCCAGAGTTCATCAAGTAGACACTGAGGCGGAAGAAGTTAACACTAATCCACCAAATCCTATGTAAGACTGATGGGTCTGATAAGAGATCAGTGAGATATGATTACTGAGCTGAGAGAAGAGCTCAGAGTAGAGAGAGCTAAAAATAAGGAAGACTTGGTTTAGTCCACTATGGAAGAGACCGAGGAAGAAACTCGTCACAAAGAAACTACAGAAGGGTCAACATGACTACTAGAATCACCTCCTCATACTGGACCAAACCAAGAATCATATAGGGTTCCAGTTATAGAAGAAAGGAATATGCAGTATTGGGTTTCAAAATTCTGCAAGTACTTGCCTCTAGTATTTAGAGGTAGAGTCGATCCCCAAGTAGCTGAAGATTGGTTAAACAGGCTAGAAAGGATCTTTGAAGTCTTTGAGTGCCCAGATGAGGCAAAGGCAGGATTGGTAATATATGAGCTCGAGGGAGATGTAGATCATTGTTGGCAAAATATTGCCCTAATATTGAGAAACAACAATGTGCCACTGACCTGGGAGCTGTTCCAGCAACAATTCAACGAGAAGCACTTTCCCAAGTCGGTATGGCACGAGAAGGAGACTGAATTCTTCTCTATTAAATAAGGGGACATGGAGACTTTTGATGATTATTTATCCTATTTCATATGGTTGTCCAGGTATTCTTTTTTCAGAGACGTATGGATTATGAGGAGTGGAATTCTGATATGTTGATACGTGGGTTGTGGCGAGAAATGAGAAAGAGGTTAGCCACCCACTAGTTTACTGAGTTCAATAAAGCGGTAGAAGAATGCAGAATTATTGAAAACAATCTGAGAGACTTGTATCTAGCCAAGGGTACTGGTAGCCGTAGTGAACCCAGTAATGGTAATACCTCTCAAAAGAGGAAGGGCCAGGGATCCTCTTCATCCTGGGGTACTAGTAAGAAGCCCTACCAGGCTAGAGATCGTGAGCCTCAGAGATTTGTGACAGTGTGGGCCTGTCCTCGTTGTAATCAACCACATTATGGAAGAAATTGTTGGGGTGAAATGATCTACTTTAATTGTAAACAACCAGGACATCTTTCTAGAGATTGTCAGCGGCCGCAGGTAGAGCAAAGACCGAGGACTCAGGGCAGGGTATTTGAGATGACTCAAGAGGAAGTCCGAAAGTCCGAAAGTCCCCCAATCTCATTCAAGGTAACGTCCTTCTTAATGGTAATGAATTGCAAGTGTTGTTCGACTCAGGTGCAAGTCACGCTTTTATTGCCTATAATTGTGTGAAGCGATTGGGATTGTATGTGCATAAGTTGCCATACGATTTAGTTGTGTCGATGCCAATGAGTGTCAAGACTGTGACTGCCGAAGCCTGCCTAAACTATGTTATAACTGTGGAAGGGCTAATCCACTGTAGATTTGATCTGCTTGCCGTTCTATAAATTAGAAGTCATTTTGGGTTTTGATTGGTTGACGGCAAACAATGTGATGATTGATTGCGTCAACAAGATGATAGTGTATTTTGCTTCTCAAAGTGTTAGAATGTGAATGCTAAACTGAATTTTCTCTCAACAGCTAAAGCTGAGAACTATTTGGAGAAGGGTTGCCAAGGGTATATGGTGTTCTTTTCCAATTCTGGGAGAGACTAAGGAAACTTTGAGTAGTATACCCGTGGTAAATGAATTCTCTAAGGTATTTTCCGGATGATCTGAGCGGATTGCCTCTAGAATGGGAAGTTCAATTCCCTATTGAGATTGTGCCTGGAGCTGGTTTTATATCAAAAGCCCCCTACCGGATGGCCCCAAATCAAATGGCGGAGTTAAAGAACAGATTGAAGACTTGCTTGAGAAAGGGATTATTAGACCCAGTGTGTTGTGTGGGGAGCGCCAGCGTTGTTTCTAAAAAAGAAGAATGGAAGTCTTCATTTGTGCGTGGAATATAAAGAGTTGAACAAGATTACTATTAAGAATAAGTACCCTCTCCTAAGAATCGATGACCTTCTAGATCAACTATCTGTTTCATGTGTGTTTTTAAAGATTAATCTAAGGTCAGGATATCATTAGCTACGTGTGAAAGCTGAAGATATTCTAAAGACTGCTTTGAGAACGAGATATGGGCATTGAGTTTTTGGTAATGCCATTTGGTTTAACCAATGCACCTGCAGTATTCATGGATTACATTAATTGTGTCTTTCGAGAATATTTAGATCAGTTCATTGTTGTGTTTATTGATGATATTTTGATATATTCCAAGAATAAGGAGGAGTATGAGCATCATTTGAGGATTGTGTTAACATCTTACGTAAGATGCAGCTCTATGCCAAATTGAGTAAATATGAGTTTTGGCTGCCAGAAGTAAAATTTTTAGGCTATGTTATCTCGTAAGAAGGGGTCTCTGTGGATCCCAGTAAGGTGGAAGCAGTACTGGACTGGAAGAGGCTGGAAACTGTTGCTGAGGTACGCAATTTTCTGGGTCTTGCTGGTTACTACCGGAGATTCATTCAGAACTTTTCTCATATTGCTTTGTCGATAACCAAGCTCACAAGAAAGGATCAACCATTTGTGTGGGATGACCGTTGTGAAAATTGCTTTGTGGTGCTGAAAGAAAGGTTGACTAAGGTACCTGTTTTGATTATACTTGATCCCAACTTGACTTATGTTATGTATAGTGATGCGAGTAAGCAGGGGTTAGGGTGTGTCCTTATACAATAGGGACGTGTGGTGGCCTATGCCTCTCGACAGCTCAAACCTCATGAAATGAACTATCCCACCCATGATCTGGAGCTTGCGGCAATTGTGTTTACTTTGAAAATTTGGTGACATTATTTGTATGTCGTGACGGTAAAACTGTACTATGACTACAAGAGTCTCAAGTATCTATACTACCAGAAAGAATTGAACTTGAGATAACGTCGTTGGATGGAGTTGCTGAAAGATTACAACCTGGAAATTAAATACCATCCAGGTAAGGCAAATGTATTTGTGGATGCTCTTAATTAGAATATGGCGCTTGTACCAGCAATGATGATACAAGAAGGGAAATTAATAGAATATTTTCGAGATTTAAATCTATCAAACCAGATCGTTTGTGACAATTATAGTGTTCCCCAAGGGGAAAGTGATTTGAGAGCTGAGATTGAAGAGGCTCAAAGGCAAGATGTTTGGATACAGTGTAATCTGCCTAGAATTGAATGAGGAGAAGCTCGGGACTATGATTTGTTGCTTAGTGGATTGGTTTTTTACCAGAAGAGAATTTGTGTTTCATTTAAGGTGGAGTTGAGGCAAAAGATTCTTGATGAGGTACATAAGAGCCGATATAGTCTTCACCCCGATATGACCAAAATGTACCATAATTTGAAATCTGTGTATTGGTGGCCGAGATTGAAGAGTGATGTGACAAAATATATGGTGATGTGTCTTACTTGCCAGAGGGTAAAGATCAAGCACTAAAGGCCTCCAGGATTGTTGCAGAGTCCTAAGATTCCAGAATGAAAATGGGAGAGTGTGACCATGGACCTTGTTGTGGGATTGCCCAGAATCAAAAATTATGATACGAACTGGGTGATTGTTGATCGGTTAACAAAGTCGGCATACTTCATATCGATCAATACTAGCTACTCTCCGGATAAACTGGCAGAGATTTACATACGAGAAATTATGAAAATTCATGGCATACCGAAGAATATCATTTCCAACCGAGATCCTCGATTCACTTTGAGATTCTGAAGAGCCTTACATGAGGCTCTAGGTACTTAGTTGAGTTCTTTACGGCCTATCATCCTTAAACAGACGGACAATCTGAGAGGAATATTCAGACATTAGAATATATCTTTTTGAGCTTGTATCCTTGACTTCATTTAAAGGGAAATGGGATTACTTTCTTCCACTAGCCAAGTTCGCCTACAACAATAGCTATCATGCGAGCATCCAGATAGCACCGTATGAAGCGTTGTATGGGAGGAAGTGCCAATCACCCTTGTGCTGGAATGAGTGAGAGGAAGTTATATGGGCCGGAACTTATTGATCAAACCTCAACACAAATTCGAATTATTCAAGAGAGGCTTCTTGCAGTGTAAAGTCAACAGAAAAACTATGTGACAAGAGGAGAAGGCCTCTAGAGTTTGAGGTTGGTAATCACATATTTTTGAGAATATCACCAGTTACCAGCATCAGGAGAGCTATCAAGAGGAAAAAACTGAGCTCGAGATATATAGATCTTTTTAAAATTCTTGCGAGAATTAGGCCTGTTGCGTATCGAGTAGCTCTACCCCCAAACTTGAGCAGACTCCACGACGTGTTTCAAGTTTCCCAACTAAAGAAGTACCAACCAGATCTATCTCACATTGTTGAATATGAAGAGGTCAAACTCCAAGATAACTTCACATATGCGATAGAGCCAGAACAGATTTTTGATCTTGAAGAATGATGGCTCAGACACTGAAGTATTCCGTATGTAAAGATGATCTGGAAGGGGATGACTCAGAGAGAGCAACTTGGGAAGCGAAAGATGACATGCATAGATGGTATCTGAGATTTATAGCTCAAGTCATGTGACAAATTTTGAGGACGAAATTTATTTTGGGGGGGGGGGAGAATTGTAATGACCCAAAAACGGGATTAAGGGCTAATGACTTCAAAAGTGATGTATTTATTGTTAATAAACACTTTTGAAGAATGTAAAGTGAATTATGATCTGAATGTGTTTTGATTAGTGCCTAAACCCCTACATTTAAGCTTAAAATGAATCCTAATAGTAGGGGAGGGTGCATGAATGGTGATATGAATGATATAAATATGCTTAAAGGTGATTTAAGTGGAATTGCTATCATCAGGGGCAAAATGGGAAAAGGGAAAGTTATCAACCAATTAGTCAGTTACCGAAGAGGAAGCTCCTTGGTAACTTAAAGATGGGTTAGGATTAAGGATTAAGAGAAGGAATTGTGTGTATGAGCTCATGTGTGTGTATGAAAGGAGAACAAGATCATGACAAGTAGCAACATAGAAGCCATTGGATCAAAGTCAAAGTTTCAACATCTTTTCCTCTCTCCTCTCTCCCTCTAAGTCGGTTCCATGCATGGGGAGGGTCAAAAATCTGTTTCTTTATCATTTTCATCTTCTCTCTCCATTCTCTATTGTCATGCAAGCATAAAGAAGAAAGAGAAAGAAGAAAACTCAAGGTTTGTGTTCCATATGACCTTGAATGTTTAATTTACCTTTATTAATCTTGTTCATTCTTTCCTTTGACTAACCTTCAGATAGGGCAAGTGGCTCTAAGGATAAACAAACGACCAAGGGCGGATGGGACTCCTTAGGGAGATTTATATTTTGGCTGTTGTTTATCAATTTTGGTATTGGGATTACTGTACATATTTAGGATGTAAACATTGAAATGATTTTGTCTGATCCCCTAAGAGGGAAATTGTAAACCCTTAGTGTATATATATATGTGAAACCCGGGGGTTGCCAGGATTTTTGTTGTATACTCTGATATGTATAAGTATGATTTAACTGCATAGGGTAATTATATTCGAAATGTGAAATTGAGACCAGGATATTGAAGGAATTTTGAAAGAATTTGTGAAAACCTTATAAGAAGGAAGGGATTGAAATGAATTTTAATTATCCGGGGTCTCTAATTCATTTTAATTACACCTTTTCAAATCATAATTATGGTTTTTGAGGCAGGGGTTAAACTGTCAGCTGATGGAATTAATCTACACGGTGTTCAAAGTAGTACACATAGCACGTGGTCGGTGATATTGATGATTTATAAACTTCCTCCTCAGTTATCATGAAACATAAGTTTATGATGTTATCCATGTTAATGATATAGTACACATAGCACCTAGGAATGATATAGATGTATACTTGGCTCCTTTAATTGATGGCTTGAAGATGCTTGGGAGAAAGGCATCAGTGTGTATGACGAGTACATGAAAGAAAGGTTCACTTTGAAAGCCATATTGTTTGACACAAGTAATGATTTCCCTGCTTATGGTAATTTGTCAGGATGCAGCTTCAAAGGATATGGTGCATGCCCTATATATAAAGATGACACTCATTCAGTGTGACTTCATCATTGTAAGAAAAATGTTTACATAGGGCATCAAAGATTCTTACCATCACAATATCGTTGAAGGAAGTGCAAAAAGCCTTTCAATGGTGACTCAGAAGAAGGTAGCCCACCAAAGATGTTGACCAGTGCCTAGGTGTATTCCAAGGTAAAAGACTGGGATAACAATTTTGGCAAGCCTTTTGCAAAACAAATCGAGACAAGTGGTCGGAAGAAAAAGTCTATTTTCTTTGAACTTCTATATTGGAAGTCTTTATATATGAGACATTTTCTTGATGTGATACACATAGAAAAAAATATCTATGATAGTCTAATTGGCACGTTGCTCAATATCCAAGGAAAAAAAAAGGATAGTGTCAATTCGAGGTTGGATTTGGTGAACTTGTGAATTAAAGAAGAGTTAGCACCAATTGAGCAAGGGCTTCATACTTATCTACCTCAGCGGCATACACTCTGTCGAGGAAAGAGAGGAAATTGTTGTGCGAGTTTCTGCAAGGAATTAAAGTTCCTGAGGGCTACTCTTCAAATATGAGGAACCTTGTATCAGTGAAAGAGTTGAAGTTAAAGAACCTCAAGTCTCATGATTGTCATGTGCTCATGCAGAATTTCCTACCGGTTGGTATATGATTCATTTTACCCAAAAATTTAAGAAACGCCATAACTAAACTTTGCGTGTTTTTAAAGTTGATCTGCAGTAAAGTGGTAGATCCAACTAAGTTAGAAGATTTGTAAAGGCTAATTGTATGCACTTTGTGTAAACTTGAAATGTATTTTCCACCTTCTTTTTTTTGACATTGTGGTACATCTAACCGTACACTTGGTCAAAGAGATTCAATTGTGCGGTCTAATATACTTGAGATGGATATACCCAAATGAGCGATTCATGAAAATATTAAAAGGGTATCTGAAAAATTGATATCGCCCAGAGGGTTGTATCGCTGAAAGGTATACGGTTGAAGAAGCAAGTGACTTCTGTGTTTATTTTCTTTCAAATGTTGACCCTGTAGGGATCCCCAAGTCCTATCATGATGGGTTAAGATCAGGGAAAGAAACAAGTAGGAGGGATGTAATAACAATATCAGTGACCGAACGGGAGCAAGCCCACTTCTATATGCTATATAACACTGATAAGGTCGAACCTATGTAGAAGAATACAAGGATGCTTTTCGATTGGTACACGGTGATAGGAATGAAAATTTGTTAATAAAAGAACAAAATAAACAATTTTTAGGCTGGTTGAAAAATTGCATTAATGATGAGATGGAGCGGAATCCTGATTCAGTTTCTGAAAAATTGAAGTGGCTGTCAAAGGGATTGAGCTTAAATGTATTATCTTACAATGGTTATGCAATCAACGGTTACACATTCTATACACAAGACCATGATACACAGAGCACGATACAGAATAGTGGGGTAACACTTGTTGCTTATTCTTGGCATAGATCCAGTGCTAAAGACATACACCCTATATATGCATCAATGTTATACTTTGGTGTCATTGAATGCATATGGGAGTTAGATTACTCTATGTTCAGGGTCCCTATCTTCACATGTAAGTGGGTTAACAACAACAGTGGATTGCGGAAGATGACTTAGGCTTTATGCAAGTGGACCTTTCTAAGGTTTAGTATGAAGATGATCCTTTTATTTTAGAACCACAAGCAGAACAAGCATTTTTCATTCTGGATCTTGCTAAGAAGAATTGGTCTATTGTATTCCCATCCAACAAAAATCGTCAAGAACAAGTTGATTTTAAAAGTAATTAATATTTGAACATCAATGATGATGATCCTTCATTTGAGAATTTGTGGTCAGTAGACATTGGTATAGATGCAAATAAAGATGAAGATAAAGATGAAGATGAAGATAGAGATGGAGATGGAGATGGAGATGGACTCGTATATGTGAGACATGATCATGAAGAGGGAACTTGGGTCAAGAGAAACACAATTCTCAATCCAACACAAATTCTGAAGAATAAAATTTTAAATCAAATGAGAAAAAGGAAAAGATAATGAGTGCCTTGACTTGTTTACTTGTACGTACGTTTTTATAAATTTCAAAATAATTTGCTTTCATTGACATGGTTGACATTGTGCACTGATGTTTTGTTCTGATTTATTTCACTTCCACAAGTATGGACTCACCACACAATGAAATTGATAATGTTCCCAAAAACATTGGTAGACAAAGATTTAAGGAGCACGTAAGACGTGGCAGGATAGTTATGGCAAGGTTGATCAAATTGAGAAATAAGGGAATCAAGTTACAACTGGAGTGGAATTAAAAGGGAAACCTATTCAGTGAGAATAGTACCTCATTAAATAACTTGATTGGGACTACAGTTCGAGACAGAGTCCATATTATAGTTCAAAATTGGAAAATGGAAAGAAAAAATTATGAGGATGACATATGGGAGAAGTACAAGTAACATATTAATTATATTATTGTTCAGTTTGCTTTGTTTCACTTAATTTCAATGTTACGTATTATATATGTTTTTTTATTGTTACATAGCATTTTTATTATTGATGATGATCTGAAGAACTTCGTGCTAAGAAAATCCAAAAAACTTATAAGAAAGTTTCGTTCTTATCTTGTCAAATACTTCTTGAGGAATGATAATGAGATTATCATTACTACACTGCTAACATTGTATGAAGGAATCATCACTCAAGAAATGTGGGATGAGTTTATCAGAACACATACAACTCAAGAATTCCTGGTAATATAATATGTTTGACTTTCCCTATTACTTGTAATGTACGTATTTGTAATTAACATTTATATATTGATATGAATCATTTTTATCTAAACAGGAGTTGAGCAAGAAAAATTGGGCTAACGCTGTAATATCCCAAAAAGCGATTAAGGGCTAATGACTTCAAAAGTGACTGTAATTATTGTTGAATAAACACTTTTGGAGAATGAGTGATGGGAATTTGGATGTTTTAATGATTCCAATGGCTTCCTTGTGAAAATTCGTGTGGGGAGAGAGTTTATTGTGAAATTGGAACCGTTGGGAACAATTGTGCAAAAGTTGGAAACTCTGTCCATTGAAACTCTGTACAGGGCAGTCGACTTGTATGGACGTTTTAAATATGCAAAGGGTGTCTAAATGGATATATAAGTTGTGCCATTTCAAGTTTTGAGCTAAGAGTTATGATTTTCCAAAGTTTGGGATGGAAACTGGAATCTGTTTTAGAGCAGTATGGACTTTTGTACAATTCTGTATTTTTGAGGTTATTAAATGCAGTGATCCATATTTTTCCAATAAATAGTACTTAAATATCTTTCCATTGGCTTTGGGATCACCCCATTTTGATTTTTCTAGAATTAGTTATGATTTTTCAAAGTTTGGGCAAAAATCTGCCAGAATTTTGTAAAAATCCGAAATTGATGGAAATTTAGTAAATAATTAGAAAATAATATTATATTATATTAAATCATCATCCACCTCCTCCATCATCCCAAAACCGTGACATTCAGCTGCAACAAGAGAGAGAAGTTGTGAGAAATTCTAGAGAGAGA
The DNA here is from genome assembly GCA_963210345.1 of Inga oerstediana. Taxonomy (NCBI): domain Eukaryota; kingdom Viridiplantae; phylum Streptophyta; class Magnoliopsida; order Fabales; family Fabaceae; genus Inga; species Inga oerstediana. Next base: position 35,420,408 of record OY723406.1, read on the forward strand.
AGTAGAAGAGAACTTGTACGGTAAGTCGATTTCTTCGGTAAATCCTTACCTAACGCGTATAACTCCTCTCCTAAGCTATTCTTCTATATTCTTCAAGGTTTGTGGAGCACAAATTTGGGTGTTCTAAGGCTAGGGTTTTCAGCCACCTTGAGGAAAAGATAGTGGGAGCTTGAGGTAACTTCCAAACTTTCGTATATTGCTTATTCTGGCTGCTGTGGGCAATTTAATCGGTGAAATTTCGCCGGATTGCCATTGGTTTTAAAGTTTGGAAATGATATGGCCTAGGGGTTATGCTGCCCAAATTGGGTCTTAATGTTAGTTGTAACCTAATGTAATGATTAATAAAGTGGTTAGGAGTCGAAAGGAACACGTTTACGGAGCTGAAACCGAAAAACACCGATTCTTTCCAAAGTACACGAAGATTTCGTCCAGGGCTAGATCTGAGGATTAGAGTTGGATTTTCAATGATTTGATGGTTCCATTGAGTTCAGGAGCGAAAATTAGGTGCGGTTACAGTTGGTCACTTTTTCGGAAAAAGCTGAAAAAGCATAATTACGAAAACGCCCATAAAACCCTTAAAGTGGGGCTGTCAAGGTTAATGTTGTAATTTGACATTGAATTTCATAATTTTGAGTTCAGAAATGGATTCCTTGGGCAAAAATATGTCAGAATAGCCCATGTCAAAATTTCAGGAAAAGTACAGCCGGACCGGGTACGGCCGGGCCGGGTCCCCGGGGGCATTTTTGTAAATTTTCATAATAGCCTCATATAACCCCCAGAAACACTATGGAAGTGTCTAAATTGTATTTTGGAATTGTAGGACCAAGTTGTGAGCCCAGTGGTTAGCACGTTTTACAATGCACACTAAAAGGTGGTCTTTGAGATAGTACTCCCCAACCCTTTAGGCATATGTCTAGGCTTCTAGTAGCCACCTAAAGAGTCCAAGTGATAACCAACTTTCAGTGTTCTGAATGTGAGAATTTGGAATAGAGAATAACTTGTCGTCTTTGACTTTGGTTTATAGGGTTCGACATTTGCCTTAATCGCAAGCAACCTGTGCTGGCGTACGTCAGGAAAGAACAAGGTAGTGACTCTTTTCCCTTATACTATATGTGATACATGGTATATTTGTTTGATCATTGTTTGTGAGTCTATCACCTGCAGCCCATCGATGTTGACGGTGGGAGGATCGTACCTTCGGGGTGGTGGAATCCGGGGGATGAGACTATGTGAAAGCCGTAAGGCTATATGTGAAAGCCAAAAGGCTATTTGTGAAACCTTCACCCGCGGCCCATCGGTGTTGACGGTGGGAGGACCATGCCTTCGAGGCGGTGGAATACGGGGGATGAGATTAGGTGATTATGTGCATATGTGGCAGCCTGCGTGCTGTGCTTTATGTTGTGATGCTGCTTGATGATTTTCTTGGATGCTTTATGATTACATGTGGTATGAGTGATTTGTTAATACTGGGATTCTTTTGAATCTCATTCTTTCCATTGACAAACCTTCAGACAGGGCGAGTGGCTCCAAGGGAAAGGAGACGACCAAGGGCGGATAAGGCTCCTTAAGGAGATTTATATTTTGGTGTTGGATATCATGTTTTGTTGGGAGATCACCATATATCTTATAAATGTTGTTTTGGAGACAGTGGTGTAATCCCCTAATGGGAATTTATAAACCTTTAGTTTATGTATGAAACCCGAGGGTTGCCGGGATTTTGTTGTACACTCTGATATGTAAATGTGATGTAATTGCACAGGGTAATTATATTCGAGTTGTGGAATTTGAGACCAGGGTAAGGTAAGGCAGAATCTTTGAAAATATTTCTGAAACCCTTCTGTAAGGAAGGGATTGTAAATGAGTTTGATTATTATTGGACTCTATTTCATTTTAAAATACGTATTTTGAATCATAATTACGAAGGGGGGTTACAAACGCGACCAACATGGCATACCGGTACACACGAGAACCTGTTTCATATGCACAGTTAGAAAGAAAAATGGTAAGAACTAATGATTATTTCATATGTAGATAAATTGTATGAATATCATTTAACTTCAACTAACTTTGATATGCAAATAGAAGAATCAGGTTCAGATATTACACAGGTGCCACGACATGATCTGTGGGTAGCGGTTGCACAAATATGAAAGGTGAAATTCGTAGTGAAGAAGCAAGAAGAGTAGCCTAATATTGTGTAAGTATTGGATTATTCTTACAATAAATAATTAGCTTTACTTAAATGAATTTGATTTATAATAACTAATATTGTTGTAATTTTTTTTGTGATAGCGACAAATGACACAGGAGGATCCTACGTTGGCGAGCTATGTTGGTCAGGATGATTTGTTGAGCAGAGCGCTAAGAGTACCCGAGTATGATGGTCGTGTTTGGGGTACTAGTTTTGCAATCACCCAATCAGCATACTTCGGACGTCAGAAGTGCCCCAATAAAAGTGACGTTTCCTAGCTGCGTAAGGAGATGACTTGTTTCAAGCATCAAATGCGAGAACTTCAAGAACAAATGCACTAAAAGGAAAAACGAGAATTACAATTCTTAGAACAAATGCGTTTGATGCAAGAACAAAAATGCACTGTTAACAATGCAAATTCAACAGTTGGTGCAGTATAGGCCAACAAAAAATGTTCCCCTCTGTGATAGCTCAAGTGTCAAAGATAGTTGCACTTCCATGCCTAAAGTCCCTTTTCCTTTGGTAATTAATTTCTTCTATACTTAATTTTATGTTACATTATAATTTAGTAAACTTTAATATATTAACTCTATTTTCCATAGGGCGAATCTCAATACAAGTTATATGTTGATCAAATTTACAAGCACATGGTTTGTAATCCCCTGCGCTAATTAGCGTAATTAAGATTCGATAATGCATTAAAATATATTAGAGACCCTTAGATAAATCAAAACTCATTTGAAACTCCTTCTTTGTAGTAGGGACTTAACAAAATTTTCAAAACTTCTTTCCAATCCTGGTCTCAAGTTCAAATATCGAATATAATTACCTGTGCAGCTATATCATATTTAACATATTAGAGTGCATAACTTAATACCCGGCAACCCCCGGGTTTCATCTATATATAGAACTATAGGGTTTTAGTTCCCAATTAGGGGATTACACTACCATGTACTCAAAAATTATCTACAACTCAAAGATGTCATACAGTAATCCTTATCCAAAATGAATAACCAACATGGCCTGAACCAAATGTCCCTACAAGGTTCTAACCACTCTGGGTCATTCGCTTCTCCTTGGAGCCACTTGCCCTATCTGAAATGTTAGTCTAAGGAAAGAATGAGATTCAAGAGAATCCCAGTAGTAACAAAACATTCATACCACACATAAGCACACAGCATGTAGGCAAGTCATCATATAGCAGCGGCATAAATTACACTCCACCCTTATCCCCTTTTACCGTCGGGAAGGCATACCATCATAACCCGAACCGTTATTAGTAACTTAGAGACTATTGGCATGGCAATGCATACACATAGCCTTATAGCTCATATAGCCCTCCGAATTTCACAATTGGCCCATCGGCCTTCACAAATAGCCTTTCGGCTTTACACATAATCACACATATCACACCCCATCCTCATCCCCTTTTACCGCCGAGAAGGCACACCGTCATAACTCGAATCATTGTTAGAGACTCAGGGACTATTGGTATGGCGGTGCTTACACATATCCACAATCATTGCAGCATTCGAATTTGTCACAAATCAATGATATAACACACATACAATGCATCACATATGGTATAAAAGAAAGAGTCACTGCCTTGTTCCTTCCTGATGTTCACTAGCACAATAGGCTCACAAGGATAGCAGATGTCAAATCCTATAAACCAAATTAGGGATAATAGATCAATTTCTTTTCCAAATTCTTAATTCCATAATACTTTAAGTTGGTATTCATATAAACTCTTTGGGTATTAAATGCCTAAACATATGCCTAAAGAGTTGGGGGAAACTACCCCGAAGATGCCTTTTTGGAAGAAAAAGCATTGATTTTTGGTCAGCTCAGTCTAATGGAGATCTCCTCACTTGAGTGATGACCCCCAAATTCACCCGAACACCCAAAAAGTGCCACACTGGAAGTGTTTGTTCAAGAGCAAACCTCAATATGTCTTACACCCTCACCAGAGCATAGGAAGCTGCACTCGAGTGATGACTTCAAATGCACTCGAGCGCCAAAAAGTGAGACACAGCAAGTGACTACCCGTGAGCAACCATAAATCCCAAAAGCTTAAACTTACTCCCTCACTCGAGTGAAACCAAGATCACTCGAGTGATGACCTATATCACTCGCGGGAATGAAAGTGCACTCTTGAGCTTTGCCTGAGAACCCAAGTGAAACTGAAGGGAAACAGGGAAAATGTTGCGTAGCACTTGGCTAAACCCTCCCTTACTCGATTGTTATTCATTAGAAGCCAAAAAACGCAGCAACTGAGATATGTTCCCAGATTTACCCATTTCACTACCAATGGTCCTAAAACTTGTGCCAAAGCTCATTCTCACTCATTTTGACACAAGGAACCTCTTGGTAACTCCAAAATACACAAAATCACATCCCAACAACAATTTCGCTCTTAGGTCTCCACTTTACTTTCCAATACTCAATCACCAACATTTTCATTTCCAATCCCCCCAAATCAATCACAATGACTTAAAGACTCTATAAGTTTACCAATACAACAGTAACACTCTATCCAATTTCTACATTTCACTTAACATCATATTTAGGGTAAAATTCCAAAATCCATATAGCTTAACCAAAAATCACTATAAATATACCAAAATGCATCAAATTCTTACCTCTTCAACTTGGTAAGATCAAATCTCTGTTTTCCCAACTTTCAAATTTGTGCAAATACCAAATCACCACTTCTCAAAATTCTGAAAACACAGCAAAGAAACTCTCAACCTCTAGAGCAAGTTTAATGAAGAGGCTTTAAGCATAGGGAGACTATTACCTACTCAAAACCAAGCTTTTCTCTTTCTCTTTGTTGCTCGAACTTCAGCGAAAATGGAGAATGATGAGAGAGAAGGTGAGAGATAATGGTGAATGCATGAAGATCAGATTTTTTTCCCACACACACACACTTCCATAACCGACTTGGAGGAGAGAGGGAAGAGAAAATGAGTTTGAAATTTTGACTTTGATCCAAGGGTCCTTATGGTGACACTTTGCAAAATCTTACTCTTCCACAATGATTTGTCATGCTTCCATTAGCATAGTATTCTACCCCTAGAATCTTTAAATCCTAGCTATTGACTCCTTTGACTTTCAATCACAACCATTGATCTTCAAGTTACCAATGAGTTTCTTCTTCGGCAACCGACCAATTGGTAAGTGAATTTCCCATTTTGCCCCTGATTAACATAACTTTTACCAAATCATCATCAAATATACATATAGGTTTAAGCATGATTTATAACGTATTTACATTAATTAAGCAATGATTATACCATTAAGGACATCATTAGCCCTTACTCACAAGTTTGGTCATTACAATTCTCCCCCTGAAAATTAAATTTTGTCTTCAAAATTGTTACACAACTTGAGCCATAAACTCTGGATACCGTCTTCGCATATCTTCTTCCGCTTCCCGAGTTGATTCCTTCTAAGTCATTCCCTTCCAGATCACCTTCACAAATGGAATGCTTTGGTGTCTGAGTTGTCATTCCTCCTGGTCAATGATCTGCTCTGGCTCTATCGCATACATGAAGTTATCTTGTATCTTGACATCCTTAAACTCAATGACGTGAGTGGGATCCAGTTGGCACTTTTTTAGTTGGGAAATGTGAAACATATCATGGAGCCTGCTCAAGTTTGGGGGTAGGGTGGCACGATAGGCAACAGGCCCAATTCTTGCAAGAATCTCAAAAAGACTTATATATCTTGGGCTCAACTTCTTTCGCTTGATTGATTGCCCAACGCCAGTGACAGGAGATACTCTCAGAAACACATGGTCACCAACTTCAAACTCTAGAGGTCTTCTTCTCTTGTCAGCGTAGCATTTCTGCTGACTCTGCGCTGCAAGCAACCTCTTACGAATAATCCGAATCTATGCTGAGGTTTGATCAATAAGATCCAGTCCATAAAGTTTCCTTTCTGATAACTCATTCCAACACAAAGGTGATTAACACCTCCTTCCGTACAATGCTTCATACAGAGCCATCTGGATGCTTGCATGATAGTTATTATTGTAGGCGAACTCAGCGAGTGGAAGAAAGCGATCCCAACTCCCTTTAAAGTTGAGAACATATACTCGCAACATATCTTCCAGCGTCTGAATAGTCCTTTCTAACTGTCTATCGTCTAGGGATGATAAGCTGTACTGAATCTCAATTAAGTACCCAGTGCCTCATACAATGCTCTCCAAAATCTTGAAGTAAATCGGGGATCTCAGTCAGAAATGATATTCTTCGATGTGCCATAAAGCTTCATAATCTCACGAATGTAAATCTCTGCTAGCTTATCAGGAGAATAACAAGCATTGATTAGTATGAGACATAGTCACACCCTCATAATTCTTGATCATGGGCAACCCCACTACCAGGTCCATAGTCACACTTTCCCATTTCTATTCTGGAATCTCAGGACTCTGAAGCAAACCAGGTGGTATCTGGTGCTCAATTTTTACTTTCTGGCAAGTGAGACATCTCGCCACATATTTTGTCACATCGCTCTTCAAACCCGGCCACCAATATGCAGATTTTAGATTATGGTACATTTTGGTCATACCAGGATGAAGAGTATATCGGCTCTTATGCGCTTCATCTAGAATCTTCTGTCTCAACTCCGCCTTAAGTGGAACATAGATCCTTTTTTGATAACGAACTACTCCACTAGGCGACAAATCATAGCCATGAGCTTCGCCCTATTCAATTCGAGCTAGATTGTGCTATATCTAGCCATCTTGCCTCTAAGCTTCTTCAATTTCAGCTCTTAGATCACTTTCCCCTTAGGAAACAGTGTAGTTGGCACAAATAATCTGATTCAATAAATTCAAATCATGAAAATCTTCAATCAATTTCCCCTCTTGTATCATCATAGCTGCCACAAAAATAGTCTTTCGACTAAGAGCATCCGCGACTATATTTGCCTTACCCGGATGGTATTTAATTTCTAGGTTGTAATCCTTAAGCAACTCTATCTAGTGACGCTGTCTCATATTCAATTCTTTCTGATCATACAAATACTTGAGCCTCTTGTGGTCGCAGTACAGTTCTACCGTCACACCATACAAATAATGCCTCCAAATTTTCAAGGCAAACACAATGGCTGCAAGCTCCAGATCATGAGTGGGATAGTTCATTTCATGAGGTTTGAGTTGTCGAGAGGCATAGGCCACCACACATCCCTGTTTTATCAGGACACACCCTAATCCCTGCTTACTCGTATCACTATACACAACATAAGTCAAGCTGGGATCAGTTATACTATTTAATTCACTAGCTGATCTTTAATGTGTTGTTTCTTGACATTTGTTGTGTCATGTATTCAAGTTGAATTTGTTGTATTTCATTCACGTACATTATATTGTATAACTATTTTTTATACCACTTTAGTTAATTAATCATCTGTTTGTATCATTTTAAAGTTATCTATCATTGTTGTTGTTTGCCTTTCTTTATTCTGCTGTGGATATAGATACAAAATGTTTAAACCATGCAGTGCAATACTGCAATTATGGAATATATGAGCAAAAAAAAGGCCAAAAAAAAGATTTCCTATGGCGCTTCCTTAAACAAGGGCCAAAGGAAGAACCAAAAAAAAAATAGGACCTTCTTGTGGTGCTTCTTTAAGGAAGGGCCACAGGAAGGGTACCTCCTGTGGCGCTTGCTAACGTAAGCGCCACAGGAGACCCCCCTCTTATGGCCCTTCCTCCAAAAAGCACTATAGGAGGGTATTTTTTTACAAAAAAATTTAAAATGCTGTGGCGCTTCCAAATGCCACAGCTTTGTTTAGTGGCATCCAGATATGTGACACTTTTCTAGTACCATAGCTAATGCAATTATTAACCCCACAGTTTTGCTTTTTTGTAGTAGTGGTAATAAGTATGAAAGTAATGAATCTTAAATCAACAATTAGATTAAATAATATATACTGGAAATATAAGAGCTTAGGGAAGAGAATATACAAACTGTGATTTATCCTGGTTCAGTCCAATCCACAATGATATACGTCCAGTCCCCAAGCTCCTCCTGAGATTTTCAAATCCACTATCTTCTTGTTTAATCCAAGCACAAGAAAAGCCTTTACAACTGTTAAGTTTAGCCGGGCACTTGTGAAGCCCCTTACAAATCTCTCACAGAGTTACTCCCCCTTACACACCATAAGGTTACAACCGAGTTACTCCCCCTTGCACATCATATTGATGATACAACTTTGATGATGAAAGATTACAATCAATCTTCTCAGTCAGAAGTGAATAAGATGAATACTAAAGTGCAATATAAATAATCTCTCTCTAAGGTAAATGATATTGAAGGTAAATAAACGGAGAGTATTCGGGCAGGAGTGGATGCTTCATGATTTTAGTATATTTTCCATTATGGTTGTGTTTTCGCTCTTGTTTGAATGCATTCATATTTATAGTTGAATTATAGTAGATGACCGCTGTAAGCATTCGTCCGTTAAAGTCCCGTTGCTTTGTTTGACCATTCTTCATATTTAAAAAACTAGTCGTTACATTAGGTGGACACCCTACTTTCGTAAATTCAACTTTTGTCTCTTCACATCATATCTTCATTATATTCCTGAAGAAATACATTAAACACTAATACAATAAAGTGTTCGAGTGATTGGAAGCAAGAAGAGTGAGTTACACATCATTCCCATTATTTTCTGAAGTTATGATACCTTACCTATCGCATCACTCGAGTGATCCTGGGTCATCACTCGAGTGATCCTGGGTCATCACTCAAGTGATCACTCAAGTGATCCTTTTCAAAATGTGGCAGAGAACATCGAAGTCATTTTTCAACGTCATCACTCTAGTGGTCCTGGGGCATCACTCGAGTGATCTCTTCATTTTGATTCAAAACATTACAAATTACATATCATCGGAACGCCATTGCCATGTATATTCTAGTGCAACAAGAATCAGCTCTTAACTCATTGTATTCTGAAAGTTATGATCCAAGTAGTGACTACTACAATACATAGTCTTTGAATTCACAAGTGTCGAATTCCAAAAGGCATAGCTCGTATCATATAACTTCAAATTTGACAAATTACCTATCCATGGAAATATCTTTAAGTTTAGTTTCATATGACACTAGTTTTAGCTCAATCCGACATGTAGTTTGATAGTTATACCCAAAATATCAAAGTTGTTTTGGAATATGATGTTGATTTGAATGTCATCTTTCAAAGATCATATCTCTCACATATGAACTCCTTTAAATGTGATTCTAGTGTGTATTTGACATGTTGGGAGTCTAGTTTCATATTCAACTAGTTTCGGATGAATCTGACATGTGGTTAGAGATATATTGGCCAAAATACCGAAGCTCTGTCATGTTGCACAAAACAGAGCACAATAAAATGCTCATTACTTGAGTGATCACTCGAGTAATGCCTTATAAAACTTGGCAGAGAGCCAATACTCAAGGGAATGCCTTGGTGAAGTTTCATAACTTTCATATATGTTATCTTGGCTTCAAATTGATCCATTTTGACTTCCATATGATCATAGAAACCTTTGATATCTCTTATAAGAGCTGAATCTTGATATTCTCATTAGATCTTGCAAGTTCTTCTTTCTTCAATCTCTTTCTTCTTGTTTTTCCTCTTGATGATCATTATTCATAACCCAAGCAGATATCTTCTTGAATATCTTCAATATTCTTTTTTTTTGCTTGACTAATCTTGAATCTTGATATTCCCATTAGATCTTACAATTTCTTCTTTCTTCAACCCCTGGCTTCTTGATTTTCTTCTTGATGATCATTCTCCATTTAAGAGGCATTATAAGCAAAATAACGTCAACCTACTATCGGGTGTATGACTAATCTACAAGATATACAAGATTAAATATAGTAGTTAGTCAATGTAGAAGATAAGTATAGTATGCAAACTTTTTTCTCTTAATATTTAACATCTATATTTGACATCATCAAAACTAATCATATCTAATAGGCTCTTTATCTATACTATTATTATCGTGCATGTCCTATATTCCAAGTTACAACTTGTTGAAAATTAACATCAGAATCAAAATTTCTCCTAATAAAATTATGTATGGCCATTGTTGTACAAACTATGTAGACTTGTGTTTGGTAGCTGTATTTGCCCATTTTTTGTAAGATTTCAAATATATTCTTTGCACTCCAAAACTTCTTTTATAGTGGACCTCAAACTTGAATGATAAAAATTGAAGGTCCCTTTAGGATTTCTAAATACAGGTTGACACCTAAATTCTAGCATGTGTGATAACGCTCACATTTATAAGAACCAAGATACCCAAAAGGTGTTGGATATCCAACATCGACCAAATAGTATTTGCCTAATAAATGGTAAAAGCATTTTCAAAGTGGTAGATTAATTGAAATGTGAAATTAAAGTAATTTAATTAAAATTGACGATAAACCATATCTAGGGGGTGTCAAATGTAACATCCAAAATTTCAGTCACCAAAATTCCTTTACACCTTTGTGGTAATAAAGGGAACAACATAGTGAATATTGGCACAATTGAATTAGCTAAATATTGCAATTAGTAGCCACATGAATTTTGGGCCACAATAAGACATAAAATTTAATTTGTGTCTTCATAAAAGCCTATTCTTAAAGCCCAAAATAATGAATCGAAGAACACAAGTCCTGGCCCCAACTAATTGTGATTTTTGGCCAAATAGAGAGGAAAAGAAGAAGGCTCAAATTAAATACAAAAATGTATGGGCAAAATAGTCATTTGGCTAAATAAAAATTAAAAGCCAATATTTTCTTCTTTTTATATGGCCTTGGACGTCCAAATAGAAGCAAGAAAGGGATTAAATACTTGATTCATATATGCTAAAAGATGGAGGAATTGTGGCCAAGTAAAAATATATTGAAAATTCAAAAATTGTAGGAAAATATTGCAATACTTGAAGAGATGAAATTAGGATATTTCAAGAACTCATTTATCCTCTTTCAAGGACCTCAATTTCATCCAAGTTAAATGGAGAGGGAGAGAGAAAATATGTTTGGTCCAAAACAAAAAGATGAAGCAAGGAAAAGTCAAAGGATAAACATGTAGTAAAAATTGTAATTAAAATATTACAAACTAAGGAGGTGGAGATGATATTTTTGGAGCTCATTAAACCTTAGAAAGGCCCTCATACTTTCAGCCAACTCAAGCAAATAGAGAGAGAGAGAGAAAGAGTGTTCAAGAGCATAACGAGCAAGAGAGAGGGAGCAATTTCAAGAAGACAAAATCAAGGTAAGTGGTGGTGAAATTCAATTGATTTTGCTTCTAAATTCATGCGAGACCTTCTCTAATCTCTATTCCTTTGTGAATCCCACTTGTAGCAAGAAAAAGCAAGGGAGAGAAGGAGAGAGAGAAGACAAAATTTGGAGCAAGAAAGAGAGACAAGATCACTAATCTCTATTCTTGCATGTTGACTTGTAGTTGTTGTTGGTGTTGTTGTTGATTGTTTGGCTTTTGTAGCTTGGTTTTTATGATTTGGGATGATGAAAGCCTAAGGGGTTATGCTACCCAATTTTACATTGATTATGATTAATAGGTGTTTAAGTAGTTAATTATATTATGTTATTTCAAGTGGAAAGAAAGGGTTTAAACAAGTGTAATCATGAAAACACAACTTTCCCATTTACTTTGTAAGTTTTGACCAGCTATATAACAGAGGGATAGAGCTGGAATATTGTGTTTTGGATGGTTCCATTGTGTTCTACATGAAAAACTATGTGGAAACAGCCTCTGGTTATGAATTATAGATCATTGGAACAAAATTCTTAAAATGTGAAACTTGCTACCGATTAGGGTTCTGCATGATAGTCTTGTTGTCATGTATTTTTGGATAATCAAATGATGTCTAATGAATGTGAGATTTTTCAAAATAAAAGCAGATATATAATGCTTCAATTTGATATGTAATTTGTCCCATTTGGATTAGTATGTTAAGAGTTATGATTTATTGAAGTTGGATTTGTAAAATTGGAATGCTGTGGTGGCAGTGTGCAAAAAATGTTGATACTAGAATTTTGGGACTACAAATTAAAATGAATTAAAATCAGTAAAACTTAATTATCATGCACTAATTAAATTTAATTAAAACATAATATGAATTGCAACTAAATGACTTACTTTTTGAGGAATAAATGGCTGATCGTGCGTAATTACATCCTTTATAAATTTCATAAAATAGTACTTACAATCATTGTCATTGGTTGGAAAGGACACTGCAAAAATATAATGAAATATTTAACTCTGTTTATGAATAAAAATTGTTTAGTAATAAAGTTTGAGTAAATTCATATATCAGTATCCGTATCTTCTTCTAAGCATAGCTAAGGTGAGGGTCAACAGCTTTAGAATAGCTTTAGGAGACAGAGGCCTGATACGCAGTCAATACACTAACAAAACAAATAGAAACTGATTACTTTCGGTTATTCAATCACATAAGCAAATATTTACACATACGCATGTACGCTTACCTATTGGACAATCCCAACATATTAGGATGGGTTTTTGGAAGACCTGCAATTAGATGATCCACATAAAAATGTGAGGGCATAAAGGTTCTACTGGATTGATAACTATCAATATCCAATGTAACATAAAATATTTTAAAATATTTGTTTCAACAATCATGTTATGATAAAATTTAAACATTAAAAATAAAAATTATACCACTAATAACTTACTCTGCATTGTATGGCACTAGAAATAGCGTAGTTAGTGTCACTTTCTTTCTAAGTTAATCTTTCAGATCATTAGATTGTGCATGTATATCTACTTTGCCCCCAAGCTGGCCAAATAGATAAGGGTTGACAAATACGAATTGGACCTTGTCAGTATCTATTAAGATGTCATGGTACAAATGCCTAGTATAAAATAAACAGTGTAATGAAAAACAAAAAAATGGAATGAGAAATAATAATAACAGTGATAAATTATGATGGTAAAGTACTTAATCAGATGTTGATAGCCGAAGCACTAACCCATTCACGATTACATATTTTGTGCAAGACATCACCATTAACATGATCAACTAGATCGCTAACACTGTAGATATGTCTATCAAAATGTAATTCCAGTCCTCCTTCACAGATCAAATTTGGTGTAATCGATACTAATTGATCGCGATATGAGGTCAGTCTTCTTTTGCTTTGTTGGCTAGCCGATGCTTTTGACTTAGGCTGTGTTATTGAACACTTTGAAATCTTACCATAAAGTTGGATTTGTTTTTCTCTAGACTGTCCACCCTACGAAAAATCAAAAAATTAAATCACACTTTTAGATGGAAGTGCGAAGGAAAAGTGCATGGAATTGTAAATAAACGACATTTTCATATGGCTCAATAACACCTATTGGCCAAGCAACATAGCCACCTAAAACATCTTTGACCATTATTTACGCATCCCGAGACGGGATCGGTAAGAGCGCATCTTCATTCGTGCAGACATCAACCCTTACTCAGAGTGTGTTGTCGGCAACAGTGAATTGTGCAGTATGTCCTTATTATGTTGTAGGCAGCACCCACTGTAACCACTTGCTTGGAAGCTTCATTGACATATAACTTGCATTGAGATTCGCCCTATGGAAAATAGAGTTAATATATTAAAGTTCACTAAATTATAATGTAACATAAAGTTAAGGAGAGAAGAAATTAATTACCAAAGGAAAAGGGACTTTAGGCATGGAAGTGCAACTATCTCTAACACTTGGGCTATCACAGAGGGGAACATTTTGTGTTGGTCTATACTGCACCAATTGTTCTATTTGCGTTCTTAACAACGCATTTTGTTCTTATATCAAACACATTTGTTCTAATAATTGTTCTTCCTGTTGTTCCTTGTAGCGCATTTGTTCATGAAGTTCTTGCCTTTGATGCTTGAAACTAGTCATCTCCTCACGCAGCTGGGAAATGTCACTTTTATTGAGGCGCTTCTGACATCTAAAGTATGTTGATTGGGTGACTGCAAAACCAATACCCCGAACACAACCATCATACTCGGGTACTCCTAGCGCTCTGCTCAACAAATCATCTCGACTAACATAGCTTGCCAACGCAGGATCCTCCTGTGTCATTATTTGCTATGACAAAAAGAATTACAACAATATTAGTTAATAGAAATCAAATTCATTTAAGTAAAGCTAATTATTTATTGTACGCATAATCCAATACTTACACAATATTCGACTACTCGTTCTACTTCTTCACTATGAATTTCCTTTTCTTATTTGTGCAACTGGCTACCCATAGAACATGTTGTGGTACCTGTGTAATATCTGAACTTGATTCTTCTATCTGCATATCAAAGTTAGTTGAAGTTAAATAATATTCATACAATTTATCTACATATGAAATAATCATTAGTTCTTACAATTTTTTTTAACTGTGCGTATGAAATAAGTTCTTGTGTGTACCAGTATGGCATGTTGGTCGCATTAGAGTGATCTTTCTCACTAAAATCCTGTTTAGATCAAAATGATTCATATCAATATATAAATCTTAATTACAAATACGTACATTACAAGTGAGAGGGAAAGTCAAACATATATATTACCTGGAATTCCTAAGTTATATGTGTCCTCACAAACTCATCCCACATTTCTTGAGTGATGATTCCTTCATACATTGTCGATGGTGTAGTAATGATAATCTCATTATTATCCCTCAAGAAGAATTTTACAAGATCAGAACGAAACTTTCTCATAAGTTTACCTTCTTTTCTTAGAACGAAGTTCTTCTGATGATCATCAATAATAAAAATGCTCTGTAACAATAAAAGAAAACATAATTTATTACATTGAAATTAAGTGAAACAAAACAAATCGAACAATAAAGTAATTAATGTGTTACCGGTATTTCATCCCTGATTTCATCCTCATAATGTTACTTCAATCGTCTCCAGTGTTAAATTGTAATAGAGACTTTGTCTTGAATTGTAGTCCCAATCAAGTTATTTAATGAGGTACTGTTCTCGCCGAATGGGTTCTCCTTTTCATTTCACTCCAATTGTAACTTAATTCCCTTACTTCTCAATTTGATCAACCTCACTATAATGGTCCTACCACAAGTTACCCTCTCCACAAAACTTTGTCTGCCAATGTCCTTGGGAACATCATCAGTTTCATCGTATAGTGAGTCCATACCCCTACAACTGGAATAAACCAAAACAAAATATCAGTGCACAATGTCAACCATGTCAACGAATGTAAATTATTTTGAAATATAAAAAAACATACGTACATGCAAAAAATTTAAGGCACTCATTATCTTTTCCTTTTTCTTGTTTGATTTAAACTTTTATTCTTGAAAATTTGTGCTAGAATGAGAATTACGTTTCTCTTGCCCAAGTCCCCTCTTCATGATCATGTCTCACGTATACGGGTCTATCTCCATCTCCATCATCATCTTCAACTTTATCTGAATCTATACCAATATCTAGTAACCACAAATTCTCAAACGAAGGATCATCCTCATTGATATTCAAATATTCATTACTTTCAAAAAACAACTTATTCTTGATGATTCTTGTTGGATAGGAGTACAATAGACCAATTCTTCTTAGCAGGATCTGGAAAAATGCTTGTTCTGCTTGTGCTGATAAAATAAAAGGATCATTTTCATACCAAACTTTAGAAAGGTCCACTTGAACAAAGCCTAAGTCATCTAACCATAATCCACTATTGTTGTTAACCCACGTACATCTGAAGACAGGGATCTTAAACATAGAGTAATCTAACTCCCATATGCGTTCAATGACACCAAAGTATAATATTGATGCATAGATAGGGTGTATGTCTTTAGCATCAGGATTCAGTCCTATCGACAGCCATTTCAATTTTTCAAAAACTGAATCAGGATTCCGCTCCATCTCATCATTAATGCACTTTTTCAACCAGCCTGAAAAATGTTTATTATGTTCATTTGTTAACAAATTTTCATTCCTATCAAAAAGTACCAATCAAAGAGCATCCATGTGTTCTTCAACATACGGTTCGACCTTATCAGTGTTATGTAACACATACAAGTGGGCTTGCTCCCATTTAGTCACTGATATCGTTATTACATCCCTTCCACTTGTTCCTTTCCCTGATCTTCATCAATCATGACAAGACTTGGGGATCCCTATAGGGTAAACATTTGATAGAAAATCAGCACAGAAGTCACTTGCTTCTTCAACTATGTACCTTTCAGCAATACAACCCTCTGGGCGATATCTATTTTTCACATACCCTTTTAATATTTTCATGAATTTCTTATTTGGGTACATCCATCTCAAGTACACTGAATTACACAATTGAATCTCTTTGACCAAGTGTACGGTTAGATATACCATAATGTCAAAAAAGGAAGGAGGAAAATACATTTCAAGTTCACACAGAGTACAAACAATTATCCTTTGTAAATCTTGTAACTTAGTTAAACCTACCACTTTACTGCAGATCAACTTGAAAAACATGCAAAGTTTAGTGATGATGTTTCTTAAATTTTTGGGTAAAATGGATCGTATACCTGTGGGAAATTGTGCCCAAAGGGCCAATCATTGTACTTTGAACATTATTAATTTAATAAAATTTCTCCATTCTGTTATCATATTATTTGCATATTAATTGTGATAATTGTATCCTTGGATAATTCATAAAATTGTCCTAAAATGTCCCTGGTCAGTCATCTATGCGGGAGCAGAGATGAAACAAGATCAGTATGACTTTGATAAGATATAGAGATACGAATCAAAGTCTTAGGCACTTGTAAGAGTACAAGGTGCTGGACCGACCCACTATGAGAAAGCTACATGGATCAAGTCATAAGCTTTTCTCGTGTATAACCATTTCACAATGCCCTTTGACCTGAGGTCATCATGGATTCCTACATGAGAGTTGCTAAGCTTTGAACTAGTCAAAAGTCACCTTTGACCGAGTGATGATAAAGGCTATAATCAGGCTTGGTGGTTTTGCATGCAAAGGAATATGAATGATCAAGATGGAATTTGTCCCTCACATTAGTAGAGAGATATTACTGGGCCCCTCGATGAGTAAGTCTAAGAAATGTATGGCTATACTACAATGGAAAGGAGTTTCCATTTCTATTATCAGGCTACTCAGGAATCGAGAAAGTAATGGTCAGGAACAAGAGGATGACATTATCCATGCCTTATCCTTGATCGATATATCATGTGACAAAAGGGACGTGACATGGTTGTATGACAGGTTGCATCGTGATAACGATCCTCATATGAATTGGGTAGTCGTAATGTCTTGCTAGAGGCCACTTGCGACTTTTGGGTTAGTATAGTTATTGGCCCACTGCCAACTTCATATGGGCCTACAGGGTCGCACACAAGAATCGTCCAACACGAGATAATGTTTAATTTAGGGTGGACGAATTTTATATTTATATATATATAATATAAAATTCATTCATAATATTATATAGATATATATTTTCGAAATATATATATCTTATATATATATATATATGTATGTATATATATATATTATATGATATTATTATATTGTGTTAGTTTTAAATTTAATTTATTACAATATATTAAATTTAAAAAATAACATGATAGAGATATAGTATCTCAGATTTAATTTATGAAGATAAATTAAATCTAATAGCTCTTTATTTGGATTAAATAAATAGGTTATATTAAAACTGTTGGATAGATTTAATTTAAACTGAATTTATTTAATTAGCTCATCAAAATAATTAATAGTTAATTAATTTCAAAACTAATGATGATTAATTTTGAAATTTGAAAATAGCCCTCATAGGTTATAAACTTGATAGAGCAGATATATTGATATGCACATGAGAATTGAGAGCCGTAAGGGAAACCCTAGGAGACATTAGAGGCGCTAGCATGCAGTCTCGGTTGGAGAGCATTTGTGTGGATACCGATAGAGGGAGCGGACCCGACGTGTTGGCTCTTAGAGATCGTTAAAACCCTTAATCATAAAGGTATGAATCCTTCTAACTAGGTTTAAACGCCGTTGATAGATCCTCAATTAGGATCGGTGAAAATTTTTAAAATTCTTCCGCTGTGCCTGCCGATCCTAACAATACCAACCAGTAGGAAATTCTACATGAGCATATGACAATCATGAGACTTGAGGTTTTTTAACTCCAACTCTTTCACTGATACAAGGTTCTTTATATTTGAAGAGCAACCCTTGGGAACTTTAATTCCTTGCAGAAACTCACAAAAAAAAATTCTCTTTCCTCGATAGAGTGTATGCCTCTGGTAGTAGATAAGTACGATACCCTTGCTCAATCAGTGCCCACTCTTCTCTAATTCCCAAGTTCACCAAATCCAACCTCGAATTGACACTATCCTTGCTTTTTTCCTTGGATATTAAGTAACATGCCAATTAAAGTTTCACATATATTTTTTTTCTATGTGCATCACATCAAGAAAATGTCTCACATATAAAGACTTCCAATATGAAAGTTTAAAGAAAATGTCTTGATTTGTTTTACAAAAGGCTTGCCAAAATTGTTATCCAAGTCTTTTACCTTTGAATACACCTGGGCATCGGTCAACATCTTCGGTGGGCTACCTTCTTTTGAGTCACCATTGAAAGGCTCTTTAAACTTCCTCCAACGATGTTGTGATGGTAAGAATCTTCAATGTCCCATGTAAACATTTTTGTTACAATGATGTAGTCACACTGAATGAGTGTTATCTTCACATAGAGGGCATGCACCATATCCTTTGATGCTTTATCCCAACAAATTACCATAAGCAGGTAAATCATTAATGTGCCAAACAACATGATTTTCAAAGTGAAACTTTCATGCCTATACCCATCATACACATTGACGTCTTCTTCCCAAAGCAAGTTCAAGTCATCAATTAAAGGAACCAAGTATACATCTATATCATTCTCAGGTTGCCTTGGCCCAAAAATTAACATGGACAACATCATAAAATTACGTTTCATAATCAAGTGTGGAGGAAGGTTATAAATAATCAATATCACCGACCACGTGCTATGTGTACTACTCTGAGCACCATGCGGATTAATTCCATCAGTTAATAGTTTAAGGCGAAGGTTCCTTACTTCATCCCCAAAGTCAGGATACTCATGATCAATTTTTTTTCCAATGAGAAGCATCTACAGGGTGCCTAAGCTTCGTGTCTTTAATCCTTTCATATGCATGTCATGTCAACTGTTTAACAATATCTGCATTATAGTACAGTCACTTGAATCTCAGAATAATGGGAAAATACCATAGGACCTTCGAAGGACTTTTTCCTTTCTTCTTCCTATATCGAGATGCGTTGCATTTAGGGCACTTTTCCAATGTTGCAAACTAATTTTGAAATAATACGCAATCGTTAGGACATGCATGTATCTTCTCATATCCTATACCAGTTGTAGTGTAAAGAATTCACTTTGCCTCATATTTTCTTCTGGTAGTATATCTTGCAATAGTTCAAGCAGTGCAATGAAACCTGAATCACTCAACCCATAGTGAGCTTTAAAGTTATACAACTTCAACACTACTAGCAATTTTGTGTATTTAGTACTACCGGCATATAATGGTTTCTTTGCATCACCTTTCAACTTCTCAAATTCGTTAAGGCAGTTATGAAGCACCCCTTCAACCACATTTGGCATTTCTTTAAGACCATCATCTTCATCAAACATGCTTTCATCAAATTCATTTGAAGCACTACTCGTGGTATGCCCCAGATCACTAAATGCATCATTCGTCTCACCATGCCTTGTCCATCGTATATATGTTTGATCAATTCTGTAACACACTAAATGATCTAGCAAATCAAGTGGACTAATCCGCTTTCTAAAACAACAAGATAAGCAAGGACACAAGATTTTGTCAGCATCTTTTGTATGCTTAATTGCAAATGTAATAAACTCTTTCACCCCATCTGTATATTTCCTTGAACACCGATTAGATGACATCCATTTACAATCCATCTATACCTTCAATCTACTTTTAAAAAAGTATGTGGTTAGTTGTATGACTATTGCATTTACTAATTACTTCTATATTATCTTACCAATTTTAAAATAAAATTGAAGCTTTCTAAGCCTTAAATTAAACCCTATATTTTAATTGACAAATGATCCATTAATTTATCCAACAACATCATAATAATTTTTCACAGCTCATAAGGAAAGAAATCATATTTCCCAACACATAGGAAAGCAAGCTTTAGCAATATGGAACACAAAAATTAGTTTGTTGTATGTGTTATTTCATGATACTGTGAATCATAGGAAAGCAAACTAAATATTTTAATATGTTCTTTTTTTATATATATACCAATAAGCAAGAATATATATGTTTTGAAATCTCACATATACACATATTTATTTTCCAATTAAATTATAAAATAATATAACTTCGACATCCTTATATTAATATATTATAATTATATTTTATTAAAAAAATTACTTGTATTTTGTATTTTCCAAGTATTAATTCTTTTCACATAAAAACTACTTTAATTTTTCTAAATTTAGTAAAAAGTCAGGGGGTTATTTACAATTGACTCAAAGTATAGGGGTTTTATATAATTTCACCAAAAAAATATAACTTCAAATACACATTCATTTAAAATATCTAACAATAATAAAATTTATTTAAAATAGAATTAGAAGATTTACAAGTAAAATCATTATTATTGAAAGGGCGAAGGTTCAAAAATACCCATCTACATATGTCACATGTGCGTCTGGCACCATTTACATTCATTGGGTGCAAAACTACTCATTATCATTGTAAAAGGGTACAAAAATACCAAGTCCGTTAATTCCCCAAAACGTCCGTCAATTTCAAATTATGGGCCCCACTTTTCTGTACACATGTCATCCACCATGTCTCTTTTGACCAATGTTTGTCCCCATTTTGCTGACTAGGATTCTGGGGATGAAACAAAGGCCCACGTGTTGCTGAAAATAAATCCCTACTGTGCAAGTGAATAATAAAGCAAAAAGCATCTCTGTTGAATACCAACACCAACCCATTTTTCTGTCATTAAAACCCAAACCCGTTTCTGCTTCTTCAACCTTGAAACCTGTCGGAGAGCTTGGAGGAAGGGACAGTCAGCAAGACAAGAAGGGAGACCAGTAATATAAATGGCGTCAACCTCATCTTCAACAAGCGTAAGAAGCAAACGATGAGTCACGTTGTTGAGGCCACCGAGTCGAGAAGATGTGTATGACGGTCCGATCAGGTTATGCTACCACAGGTTAGTTGCTCCTGGTTGGATGGCGTGGACGAACGGCAACCCTGGGCGAAGGTTCTATGGTTGTCGATTCTACTACCAGGTATGAGATTTAATGTTTTTGGGATGGTTGATGCATCTGCAAGTGTTTAAACGTTGGTGTTGAACTATGAACAGGATGGAGGCTGTGGGTATTTTGCTTGGCACGATGATGACTTTGGTGAGAGGGCCAATGTTGTGATAAAGCAACTATTGGATGACATAGACAAATTGTATGATGAGAACACCAAGATTCGAAAAGACGACGATGGCAGGAGGATGTTTGAGGAGCTTGATGCAATCCATGGAGAGTTGAGGAATCTGAAATGTAGAAGCAAGATAAGGGGAAGTGATGTAAAGTTCAAAATTGTTGTGGCTGCTTTAATAATGACTTGGGTTTGGATAATTGTCATGTAGTTGGAAAGTTAATATGGGATTGAAGGCACTTGTGATGTAACAAGTTTTTTAATAGTTTGACATATCTTTGATCTCCTTTTCTTATACTTTG
Source organism: Inga oerstediana (assembly GCA_963210345.1). Lineage (NCBI taxonomy): Eukaryota > Viridiplantae > Streptophyta > Magnoliopsida > Fabales > Fabaceae > Inga > Inga oerstediana. The sequence goes on from OY723406.1 coordinate 35,442,366, forward strand.
CAATTTTTGCTTCAGCTACTACCTTTGACGACAATGTAATGGTTTAATAGTTCCACTTCCATTTTGTTTAATGGTTTAACTTTGAAGGCACTTTGCAATTTTTGCTTCAGCACCTATCTTTGATCACCAGTGTTCGTGTTTCTTTCTCAATGGCTCTTTTTTTGTAATGATACAATGTAAAACTCTCACAGCATACCAAATAGGGATATGAAGTTTATGAGCAGGCTCCCAAATTGCTATAAGAATCAGAGCAAGCTAATGATACAACCATAGCCGAATATAACACCAACACAATAAAATTAACTTCCCATATGAGCATAAAATTAACTTCCCATACTTCCCATATGAGTATAAAATTAACTTCCCATATGAGCATATGAGCATCTGCTGGAATACAACCAAGGCTAATTGCTGCCGACGATATTCTAGGGCAACAGTTATTGCAGTAACATGACCATACCAGGACTCCCCTTGCTAATTTAGATACATTGCTGCCTACTGAATTTAATGAAAGCAAATGCAAACAGTGGACACAGTAAATACTAGAAAAGGTCTTATAATGACTCCAATTGATTGATGTTGCAAATACACAGATACAAAAATTATCCCAAATGTGAAAGTCATCACAGTATACACCTATTGAAGCATGGCCTTGACTTAACATTATATGCAGTGGCAACGTGTGCCAATCACACTGAAGGAACAAGTGTCTGAGTAACAAAAACCAAAAAAGGCCATAACTATATACACATCCAAAAAACTACATTCTAGCATAAATCCCTAGTAAGAAATCCCAAAAAGTGATAATACAAGGGCCTAAATATCAGAGGTATTTGTCCTTGCCCTGGTCTTTGCAATCATGGCCTATCTCTTTGCCAAGAGTTGTGATGTTGAAATGCTTGGGATGCCTTTCCATTGTAGACCCGGGGCCTTGAATGGAAGTTGATCAAGAATTGGTTCACCAGGAGCCGAGAATCCAATCCTTCTAGAACCCTCTGCTGCAGTTGAAGTTGAACGTCTAGATTTCCTAATTGCCTTCTCGTTAGGTATTGGGAATTTGGTTTGGGCATCAGCATTATTTTGGAAAAACTGTTGAGCACAACCTTGGTGGACCACAACCTCTGATGACATCCCAGGCTTCATCATAATTGAAAGAAAGTCAATAACACTACAAATTCAGATTTATAAAGGACAACAACATAACTCACATTAAATACAGTTCGCCCAGTATGTTCGTTATAGACTACACCCATCCCGCACACAGATTTGGATTTGGACACCTTTTTCTTCTGTGTGGGTGGCTGTGTAGATGGCTGGGAGGGAGTGGGTGGCTGTGTTGATGGCTGGGAGGTAGTGGGTGGCTGTGTTGATGGCTGGGCACGTCTCCTCTTCCTTGCAGGCTGCGCGTTACTTGATGAAGGAGCCTGCAATTTCAAATTCAATGTATTAGTTACATGATACAACCTCTTAACAATATACTAAATAAGTTGGTATGGAAGATACAACCTTTGTACAAGTGGATCTATAGTGTCCTTCTTGTTTGCAGAAGGTACATCTAACAATCTGACCGCATTTGCTTAATCTCTCTGGTTGGGAAGTTTGTTGTTCACCTTGTACACTGTTCTGGACAAATTTTCCCTTTTTCAGTCTTCTTACAGATTCTTCAGTCCTCTTTCTCTTTTTCCTCGGTCTTCCAGGCAAGGTTGGAACAGGTGGAGGTTGCATTGGGAGGCAATTGGCAGTGTCCCAAAACTGCCTCCCCTTAACCGGTTGGAGCTTTATCCTATAACTAGCTAAGTACATGTCTTTGTGGTAATAATGAGATATCTTGGTTAATAGGTCTACTTTTGCATGATCCATAGCACAAATAGCATGTTGGCATGGGATTCCAGTCAAATCCCATGCCTTGCAAGTACACATTTCACTATTCAAATACACATTGTGTCTATCTTGACCCTCAGTAACCTCATACCCATCATCACCATTAAAAAACACTCGACAATTATTAGCTAAAAATCGGTTAGTCTCAAATAACTCAATGCAACGTGGGCTGTAATTACTCTTCCAATTTCTAACATCATTTTCACTATTTGCCCATTTTCCCATCATCTTTAATCTAATGCCATCAAACATCCTAATGACAGGAAGATACCTATACTCATCAATCCAAGAGTTTAGGCTTTCACTAATATTATTGTCTACCATCCACGACTTACATCTAGTGGTAAAGAAAGCTCTTACCCATATTTTTGGATTGTATGCCATAGCTGCCTCAGCTGCTTGTCTATTAAGTGCACCAAGAGCTTCCATATTGTCTTTAAACTCTTGCTGAAATGAACTCCACGAGCATTGAAAGAATGCTTTCTTGAATTCGTTGCCGCTCCACACTTTGCTCCAGTTTGCATATATGTGTCTTGAACAATTTCTGTGCTCAGCCAGTGGTAGTACCTCATTTATAGCTTGCCCTAAACCCTATAATACAGAAATTAAAATAAGTCATTTTTCAATAGCAATCCATAAACGACAAGACAGTATTAATGCACAATATTAATGTTTCACCTTCTGCATGTCAGATATGAAGGTTACAGTTGAACCATTACCAAGTTTCAGCGAGCTTCGAAGGCATTCAAGAAACCATCCCCATTGAAGGCCATTTTCTTTCTGAGTCAAACAAAAAGCCAAGGGATACAAGGAGTCATTCGCATCTATACAAACAGCTGTGAGTAAAATACCCTTTGATTTCCCTTTCAAAAAAGTGCCATCAACACCAATCAATGGCCGACATCCTTGAGACCACCCAACCTAGACAAAATCAAGTTCACAAAACGTAAAATTCAGATTATAACCAACAGAACGTAAACAAAAAAATTTAGATTCAATCAAAGTTATTCCAATACTAACTTAAAATTCATATTCATACCTTCGAAGCGTTTAAACAAAGGTATAGCCTGCTAAACACCCTTCTCCCATATTCTAATGCCTCATTGCACAATTCCACAATAACATCTGAACCAGGATTAGAGATGCGAAGTTCATTGCAATAAGCATCAATCTTCGCAAACTCATCCTTGAAACTGCCTTCCATGTCTTCCACTATCTTCCTCTTCTCCCTCTTACACTTGGGTATGCTAACACAGACCTTCAATTCACGTTGGACATCATCTTTTATTTGACTAATCGGGAATTGAGGGCTTTGTTGCACTTTGTCCTTGTAATGGTAAGCCAACCAGTTTGCAGAAGCTCTAGGGTTATTATACACCCTAGCACAACTATGCTCTAAACACAATGTCTTCACCATGAACCCTACTTGTTGCCCATAACTAGAAGCATATAATACAAATAGGCACCCCTCTTGGCATACTGCTTTTATTAGCTTCTTATCACTCTTAGCCATTCTTAGCTTTACCCCTGTTGTTATTACATAAGTATCCAAAGCCCTTTTCAGCTCCACCTTGTCCTTAAAAGTCATACCCACCATAAAAAAAGGCTTGTCAGCCGAGCCCACCACAATAGTCCCTCTCACTTCTTCTGGAGGCCCATCCCCATACTGTAGGCCCATATCCTCCTCCTCTTGCTCACTTCCATCACTACATGCTACTTCAAATTCTACTTCAACACTCTCCTCAGTGTCAGAGCTTCTACTTTCAGCCTTGTAACTCTCATCTTCACTATCAGAATCCTTTGAATTTTGCTGCTCATCCTCATCAGATTTATTATTCCCACTCTCATTTCCACTAGTGTCCCTTATTACATTTCCATTACCTACTTCATTTGCATTTATAAGAGGACCCCCAAGTTCATTTATGTCACTAGTAATATAATCTTCATCGCCCAGATACTCAATCTCATCAATTATATCTTGTTCCTCAATATGCATTGTTTCTTTTTCGACTCCCTCTCTACTTGCTCTTAATCTATCTTCTACAAAGTTATCGCTCCCTCTCAAATGTCTTGTAAGTCAACAAATTTTGCTTACCTTGTTCAGCATTAGATTGTGCAACACTTGAGCATGCTCTTGAGCCCCACTTGACGACATTCACTCTGCGACAAAGCAAACCAATAAATTAATCGAGGGCTTCAATGGTATTTCACTGTACACAATAGAAAACAAGAATTTTTAGGACCCATTTCATGCTTACCTTTGCTTTTCGTATGCCCTTTCCTCAGTCAGTGGGATTTAACAATCTCAGCACATGCGTTCGAAAATTCCAACCTTGACTCTCTCTGTTTCTCTCGCGTTATTCCTCCCTTACTCACGATTCCACCTGTTGCTTTATGCCTTTTTGTGGATCCCGTCAATTACTCACCATCGCTCTCTCGCATCGAAGCTCATCAATCTCACTGTTGGAAACCCTAAAGAACACCTCTTTTTGTTATAGCAGAGTCGAGACTTAGCCTTATTATTCACTTGCTTTTTGCTCATCAATTCAACAGAGATGCTTTTTGCTTTATTATTTACTTACACAGTAGGGATTTATTTTCAGCAACACGTGGGTCTTTGTTTCATCCCCAGAATCCTAGTCAGCAAAATGGGGACAAACATTGGTCAAAAGAGACATGGTGGATGACATGTGTACAGAAAAGTGGGGCCCATAATTTGAAATTGACGGACGTTTTGGGGAATTAACGGACCTGGTATTTTTATACCCTTTTACAATGATAATGAGTAGTTTTGCACCCAATGAATGTAAATGGTGCCAGACGCATATGTGACATATGTATATGGGTATTTTTGCACCTTCGCCCTTATTGAAATACTAAAACTTGTTTAACATAATTTTCCTTTCACTTGTGTCATTTTCTTCTAAAATATTATATATATATATATATTTAAATAACATTTATTTTTTTTCACATTTAACATTCAATTTTAATAGTATTTTTTTAAAGTACATCAAATTCAATTAATTTTAATTATTTTACTATAAATTATGCTTATCAATACTTGATAATTTATTTTCATTTTTAAGAATAACAAATCACGATAAAACTTTTAAAATTCAACCATCAATCTTTATAAATTTATAATTATCACTATACCTCACCATGTATATCATAGAGTACATTATATTCTCCAGTACACAATGCCAAGTCATAATAGTAGAATCAACACGTGTAACAACAAATTATGGAACAAAAAAAATGCAAAAGCTTAAAAAAAACGCAAGCTAGCTAACATAAAAAAGCATAGAATAAGAACTTGAAATGTGAGCACAGTACATCAGCAACTAAGTAAAAGAATAAAAAACATAAGCTAGTTGTAGGGCAAGAAAAAGCAAGCTATCATATAAAAGAAACTGAAAAAAAAAGCACAGACACTTACAAGTGAATTTGATGAAGAAGGAAGAGGAAAAAAAGCACAGACGCTAGCTTGATTGAGGAGGAAGAGGAAATGTGAGCTGTGGAGTGGAGTGGGATCCAAAAGAGGAAGAGAGTAGGAAAAAAGGGCACAACTGGAGACAGGAGTGGGGACGACAGGGAACAAATGGGGAAAGAGGGACCAAGTGAATTTGATGAAGAAGACGTGTGTGTGTGTGTGTGTGTGTTTGTTGTGCAGAGAAATGGCTTGGGGGGCGTCGGCCGGTGAAAGAATAATGAAAAGAGGGAGACAAATTGAAAGATAAAGTAAAATAAAGAGGGAAGCAATCTGATTGGCTGGAAGTAGATTGCATTATCCACTTTCAGCCAATCATGGCGTTTGCCTTGGCAAGTGCCACATGTGGCAGGCCACCAGCTGTGGCACTTGGTCAGCTGGTCCAATGTGGCTTACATGGTGCCACGTAAGCCATGCACTAGCTGTGGTGTTTGGTTAGCCAAGCGCCACAGTGGTTCCAAAAAAAATAGAAAAAGTAAAAAAAAAAAGAATAAGCTGTGACACTTCTTTAAAGAAGGGCCACAAAATGGGTGCCACTTTTCAACCTTTTTGTAGTAGTGGTAAATTAATGTTTCAAGTGGTTAATATATAATTTGCATGATGGATGGATTAATCTCCTAAGCGCAGTAATTAAACTAGGAATGGGTAATCGCATGGTACGAACCCATTAGTTAACGAACATTCCACGAATAAGAGCATATTAAGAACTCTGTAGAAATTAATACAGTAGAGAATCGCTCTGATTGAATTGGAAGAAAAGATAAGAATCGATAAGTAATAATAAAGTTGCGAAGCACTAAAAGTCGCTTCCGAAAGATTTTGAAATTTTTACGAAGGTGGTTCGGACTTATTGTGTAAAAGCTCATATGATTGGGTTAGAGAATAAGGTGCTATATTTATTGGTATTAGAGTGTTCAACCAAGACATTAGTATCAGTATCGGGACTGTATTAATAGAAATAAGGAAATTAAGTAATAATTCATATGTATATATTAAATAAATTAGGGTTTTACAATACAAAGTCACTCCTACAGAATATAGATTCTGCTACCTTAAAAGACATCCCTATTTAAAATAGGGACATCTAAAACATAGGTAGTGACATTTTTGTAATTCTGGATGGAAACTAGGTAGCTTTAAGAGTCCCAAATGCAAATTGGGACACATAAAGTCACCTTTTAGATGTCTCGTTTTGAATTTGGGACGTCTAAAGTGAAAAAAATTTAATTTTTTTTAACTTTAAACGTCACAAATTCAATTTGGTACCTCTAAAGTGAAAAAAATTATTATTATTTTACTTTAAACGTCCTAAATTCACTTTTGGATGTCTAAAGTAATTTGAAAATTTACTTACGAGTTGCATTAAATATAAAGGACGCCCATCTCTTATATTAAATAAAAGGGGCGCTTTCCTTCCTCCCTCCCTCCCCCCCTCCTCTCTCTCGCTTCCACAACATTTTTCAATTTCTCTGAGAGTTGTAGAGAGAAGCCCACGTTCTATAGATTCAAATGGCTTCTTCCCTTGGTGTTCTCGCCATCCTCCCCCTTCTCATCATGCCTTTCGATGCCTCTATCTGCGACGGTAACTCCCTCTTTATCACTTCTCAAATCTAACATGCTTGCTTGTTTATTATTATTATATAATTTCTTCTCTTTTTCACAATTAGATCTGGTACAGTGCATCTGAAGATGAAAAAAATGAATTTTTGAATTCTAAAGTTTAACTAAAAGAAGTTTGAACAAACACTAGCGGAAAAATCACTTTTAAGACCGGTTAATAAAGGCATTTTAGACCGATTCTGGATCCTGTCTTGATACAGCCGGTTTAAAAAGTCTGTTACTTTTTAGACTAGTTATGGAACCGGTCTTAAAAAACTGTTTTAAGGCCGGTTAGTATAAAACCGGTCTAAAAATAAATATTTTTAGATTGGTTATCCAAGGAACCGGTCTAAAAGGTTAAAATTTTAGACCGGTTGTATGAATAATCGGTCTAAAAATTTTACTTTTCAGACTGGTTCTCTCCAAAACCGGTCTTAAATGTACTTTTCAGACCGGTTTTGGAGAGAACCGGTCTTAAAAGTTGAATTTTTTTAAAAAAAATTTCGCTTTAAAGATATACCCAGCAAGCCATTTCCCCTGTTAAAACATTTCACTCAGCAAGCAGTAGCTAATTCAGCGATATTCAAATAAATCTTCTCTTACAGATTATATAACTAACATCTTAATGACATGTGAGAGACTTAAAACTCATTGGAACATATTAAAACTCAACTCCCTTGTGCTTAAACAGTGCTGGCCGAAACAGAAGAAAGGAAAACAACCATAAATAATAAACTCACAATCATAGACAGAATCATAATGCAAGGAAATCATACAACCATGACAATGTTGTTTTTACTAAGTTCCTTATATTTTCACTTACATACATACATCAAAGATTAAATTACATTAATGACAATTCTGTTATTCATTAGGGCTAAAATACTTTATACACACTCTTCTCAGGCTGATGATCACTAGCTGGCCTGGCTTCGGAGAATCTACACTAAGACGTACACCTTATATCCTTCATTTTCCTGTGATGACAACAAAAAAAAGTAGTTATATATATACACCAATAACAATATACATAATTCAAATATAGTTCATGATAATTATTTTAGTTAACTAACCTTCAATGTAGTTTTATAAAGGGATATCCTCCTATATCCCTTCATGATGATTGTTTCTTGTGCTGAGTTCATTGTCTGCTTCATCTTCTTCATTCAATTCTGGTAAACCCCTAGAAAAAGAAGGAGTCTCAAGCAGATCATTCATTGAATGACTTTCTTAATTAATATCAATGACCCTTTTTCCTTGGAGAGCTACAGACCACATTTTGTTTGCATGATAAGTAACATAGAACACTTGTTTCGCTTGATATGCCATAATGAAAGGTTCATCTCTAAAACTTCTACTATTCAAATCAACCAATGTAAATCCCAACTGATCAATTATCACACCATTGTTGATATCAACCCACTTGCATTTGAAAATAGGCAGTTTAACTTTAACATAATCAACCACCCAAATCTCTTCAAGCACCCCATAATAAGGTATTGCTGCCAATCTAGGATTCTTATCTTTTGAACTAGAGAAGTGCATAGATTCAGCCACTAACATAACCCCACTGTTCTGGACGATGCTTCTATTATCAAGGGACTTCGTGTAAAACATATAACCATTTATCACAAATGAAGTCCAACTTATGACACCAGCATCAGGACCACGTGCTAACCATTTAATTGTATCAGACACACATTCTTTGCCGTCAACCTTTTATTTGAACCAATGTGCAAAAGTTTTGTTATGCTCCCTAATTAACCTTTGTTCAGTCATTCGACTATTTCCTTTCCGTACAATTTCTTTATGAGCATTAATGTAATCTTGAACTTCATCAACATTATTCAAGATGTACAAGTGGACTTGTTGCAATTCATCAGGATCCATACTCTTTACTGAAGCCCCACGTCTACCGCCTTCTTCGTCATGACGTTCAGGAAGTCCAATGTGTCCTACATTGACAAGTAATCTTGACAAAACTCCATGGCTTCTTCAGAAACATATTTCTGAACAATAGATGCTTCAGGCCGGTTAGGGTTCTTCACATACCCTTTTAAGATTTTCATAGTTTTTTCAATTGGGTACATCCATCGTAAATAGATAGGGCCACACAACTTGATCTCTCTGACTAGATGAACAATTAGATGTACCATGATGTCAAAAAAAGAAGGAAGAAACAGCTTCTCAAACTGGCACAAGATCATATATCCTTCATTTTCCACTTCATCCAATTTTTCTGTCTTAATGACTTTACTACAAATAGCATTGAAGAAAAAACAAAGTCTAGTCAAAATATGTTGAAGATCATATTCGGCAATGCCTCGAATAGCTACTGGGAGCAGTTGTTACATTAAAACATGACAATTATGAGACTTTAGCCCCACTAACTTCAAGTCTTTCATCGACACAAGCTTCATAACATTTGAAGAATACCTTGAAGGAACTTTGATGCCATGTAAACACTAACAAAAGCTTCTTTTCTCATCCTTAGACAAAGTATAAGCAGCTGGAGGACAAAAAGTTCTCTTACCATATGGCTTTGGATGCAAGTCTTCTCGTATCCCCATTTCTTGTAAATCTAATCTTGCCTTCATGCCATCCTTAGAACTACCTTGTATGTTAAGTAGTGTCCCAACAATACTATCACAAACATTTTTCTTCACATGCATGAAATCAATACAGTGTCTTACATCAAGTTTCGGCAAATATGGAAGATTGAAGAAGACAGACCTCTTTTTCCATTTACTTTTCTCATTACTTTTCTTTGTAGTCTTACCAAAGATAACATTCATAATTTTCACCTTTTCATAAAATTGCTCCCCAGTCAATGTCTTCGAAGCATCTTCAAACTCTTGTCCACCAAAAAAAGCTTTCTTTAATCTGCGATACGGGTGGCCTCGTCTAAGAAATCTCCTATGACCAAGATAAACTGTCTTTCTTCCATGTTGAAGTTGATGATAACATGTTCCTTCTTCAAAAATCGGACATGCTTTATGGCCTTTAACACTATAGCCTAACAAGTTTCCATATGCAGAGAAGTCATTTATAGTACAAAAGATCATGGCTCACATTTTAAAAACCTCCTTCTTGTTCGCGTTAAAAACATCAACACCTTCGTCCCACAACTCTTTCAAGTCTTCGATCAAGGGCTCCAGGTAAACATCTATATCATTTCCGGGTTGTTTTGGTCCCGAAATCAACATAGATAATATGATGTGCTTTCGTTTCATGCATAACAGAGGAGATAAGTTGTAAATTACCATCAGAACAGGCCATGAACTATATATACTGCTCAGGCTACCAAAAGGATTCATGCCATTCATGCTAAGCCCAAGCCTAAGGTTCCTAGGCTCTTAACTGAAGGCAGGAAATAATTGATCGATTTTCTTCCATTGAGAAGAATCAGCCGGATGTCGAAGCTTTCCATCAGATATCCTCTCATCCACATGCCATCTCAAATTTCTTGCATCATTTTCATTAGCAAACAAGCGCTTGAACCTTGGTATGATTGGAAGGTACCACAATACTTTTGCAGAAGTGTTATTTGATTTGTACCTCGGGGTTTCACATATTGGACACTGTTGTTCCTCTTCATGCTCTTTTCTATACAATATACAATCATTAGGGCATGCATGGATCTTTTTATACTTCATCCCTAGTGGACACAATATTTTCTTAGCATCATAGTATCGAGAAGGCAACACATTATCATCTGGAAGCATGTCCTTAAAAGCCTCAAGCATTTCTGAAAAACTCTTGTCGCTCCATCCATGCTGTGCTTTCAAACTTACCAATTTCAATACTGCTTTCAACAATTGGTACTTTTTACACCCCGGGTACAACGGCGTCTCAGCATCACTACACATATTACCATATGCATGTGATTGCTCAAAAGTCTCTTCTCCTACATCACGAATAATATCCTCTATTCGATCATTTATATTCGTGTCATTATCATCAAAGTTCACTCCCCCTTGTTGAGATGAACTTGGCATTTCTAATTGTTTACCATGCAATACCCACACTGGATAACTCTTACAAAATCCTTCACAAATTAAATGTGTATATATATCTGCAGTACTTAGTCGCTTCTCATTCAAACATACTACACAGGGGCAATAAAACTTTCCACTACCATCAACGGCATTTCTACTAGCGAAGTCTAAAAAACCCCTCACCCCATTATCATATTCAACACTCATTTGTTTAGCATTTATCCAACTATGATCCATATATATCTCAACACTTCTAGCACCCTATATCCAACAACAAAATGATAGACAAAAAAACAACAACAATAGAGTTTTAGATATTTCAACGAAATTAACAGGCACCATTTGAAACTAGTATTGTTTTAACAAACCAATAACATTTGCAATAATCAAACAACCGCACTAAACTAAAACAGAACATAGAGTGGTATTAATCCAAGCCAAATATCACAGGGATATAATTAAAAATCAGAGCATATATCTAACAAGAATGTGCAGATTTAATTTTTTCTAAATTACGTACGTTTAAGTGCTCAAAGCAAAAACAAGAACCATTTTTTCATTAAAAATTATTAATTATAAAACAACGTACAACTAAATAACAGATCGAACACTAACCTGAATGAAAACCAAGGAATGAGCTACAACCCAAAGTCACGGTGGCAACGATTGAGGTTAAATTCAAAATGCGTTAACGTTTTAAGACCGGTTTTAGTAAAAACCGGTCTTAAATGTGGACCGGTTCTTATCAAAACCGGTCTTAAATGTGAAATTTCCTTTTTTAAGACCGGTTTTTAATAAAAACGGGTCTTAAAGGTAAGATTTTTCATCTTTATTTTTCCTCCTGCCCCCAGATCGCGCGCTCTGTGAACCTTTCTTCTCTCTTTACCATTTCTCTGTGAGCTTTGCTGAGTGTTTAGGGACGCATTTTCTAAAATATGCTACACCCTTCATATAAACGTTCCCCTATTTTTGGATGTTAAAAGTGCCAAAATAGGGATGTTAAAACCCCTGTGTGTAGCAGTAAGTATACTATATATTTCATACAAAAAATGCCATAGTAACACTCAGCAAAACTCATTCAGGCCTTCATAAAAACTAAAACACAGCATTCATCCTCTTTTGCAATCATCCTCCAAACATGCAAACTTTCTCAATAGAAAGGGATAATCCAATATCTAATGACTCTCTCTCTCTCCCCCTATGAACCAACATTATTATAACTGCAATTATGATGCTTGTTATTGAATTCTTATGGTGTGATTGAGTGTCTTATAGAGACTTTTCACACTCCTCCCAGCAAAATATAATACAGAAAATAAAAAATACGTTAGTGTGCCAACCGATTGTTGATCAACTCAGTTCGGGCCAACATATTACCTAAAATCCGAACTCTTAACTGTTCCCATTTTCCTCTGCTTCCCAAACAAATTAACACAAGTTCCGACCTCCGCCACAAACGACCATGGAAAGCAACAGATGAGAGGAATGTCGGCACCAAATATCAGAACCGGCAATTAAGAAAAAAAACACAACTATGTACCTTCAACACAGACCACATACGCGACTACACCACATACGCAACTAGGTACAGGGGTAGATCTTGCTTAAATGAACCTTTAAAGCTTACCGGAGATCACCGACATAGAACAGATCGACGAGCAAAGTAGCGTCAACCTCAGATTGACACTTCAAAGCCAGGCAAGCTCAAAGGCTCTTGCATGAAAAGATCGGTCACCGTTTGAGTCAAAACCTTCCGATACCAAACCACAAACACACTGTCGGACTTCAATACGACCTGTCGAACTTCAAGATGCACGGCAACTCCGACAGAGACTGAGAACAAAAGCACAGCGACTGCCGGAGAAAAGCCCACAAGAAGCAGCTCAAAACCACGCCGGAAACCAAACTTTACTACCCACACCAGCTGGGGTCGGCAGCTCGAGACGGAGAAGGATCACAGGCTCTCTGTGCTTCAACCCCGAAGAGAAGACAGAGTAATAAGAGGGTGAAGAGAAAGAAAAAGTTAGCTGGTTGGTGTCATTTTTTAAAACGTATTTAATGCACAATAACAGTCAATTTGGGCTTTTCCCAGAAGTTACAAGCTCCACCTGGTGGCTTAATACCAGTCATACGATTAAGTTAAAAGCGCATGTTGCCAACCGTGTCAACCAAACAAGACACATTTTGCCATCAGCCGGAAATCGCGTGATTGGGCCTCCAATCGAGCTATTGGCCCATCAGATCGTTGTGCCAAACATATTCCCAATCTATGTTTTAAAAATCAGATCGGATATTGAACCGGAGAGATCAACGGATCATGATTCATCCGGTTGGATCGGTCAAACCGGTGGCTTAATAATTAAAAAGAATTTACATATATAATAATATAAATATAAGAAGTAAATATTACCTCCGGTCTTTAATATAAGATATAATTGCTTTTTTTAGAAAGATTAAGGAGACTAAATAAATTAATCATAATATATATTTTATATCATTAAATTATACATTAGTTTATAAGTCACATAAATTAGTTTGAAGGAAAAATAATAAATATAAATAATTTAAAGCAATTTATTTAATTTTTTTAATTTTTACAAAAAAAAATCAATTATGTCTTATATTTAAGACTGGAAGTAGTCTCTCATATGTGGAGATAAGAAAGGTGCTAAAAGCGTTATATTTAATTGTAACAAAATTTTAGAAATTAAAAAATAAATACAAATAAACTCACATGTAATAGCATATATATATCCCAAATACCAAGCCATAGTATAATAAAATTATTCAAAGTAACCCAATAAAAAATAAAATGCCAAAAATATATTTTAAACTAGTTCATTGTAAAAAAATTTAAATGGTTAAAAATTATAATCATATCATAACATAAGTAAAAAAAAAAAAAGAGATGCAATTAAAAATATTCAGCTGAAATATATATGTTAAATGGTTAAAAAAAAATCAATTATGTCTTATATTTAAGACTGAAAGTAGTCTCTCATATGTGGAGATAAGAAAGGTGCTAAAAGCGTTATATTTAATTGTAACAAAATTTTAGAAATTAAAAAATAAATACAAATAAACTCACATGTAATAGCATATATATATCCCAAATACCAAGCCATAGTATAATAAAATTATTCAAAGTAACCCAATAAAAAATAAAATGCCAAAAATATATTTTAAACTAGTTCATAGTAAAAAAATTTAAATGGTTAAAAATTATAATCATATCATAACATAAGTAAAAAAAAAAAAAGAGATGCAATTAAAAAAATTCAGCTGAAATATATATGTTAGACTATAAGTTTTTGTGTATGTTTAGGATAGCGGAAGGAAAAATGACTTATTATGATTCTGATTTATTAAAAATGACATAATAGAAAAGTCAGTTTTTGTAATGTGCTTTATGTTTGGATGAGGGATTTATTTTGGATAATAACTGCTTATAAATCGTGATTTACGATCTACGAAGTAAGTATGTAAGAGGAGTTTTATTTCGACATAAGTTAATAAGTGACTTAATAGAAAAGCTATAGTGAGAAGCTTATTTAATAAGTAGCTTATTCTACTCGTGATGCAATTAAAATAAGCTGAACTAAATATTACAAAAACGCAACACGTTTTTATTTTGGCTTATTACCTAAAAACGGATTTATTTCTACCCAATAAACTGAATTAAACACACCCTTTGGTTTAAAAAAAAAAAAGTTATAACAATTTAAGGCCAAAGCACATGGTTATCTTACCCAAAAAAAAAAGGCACATGGTTAAGATTACATCAGGACACGTGCATCGAGGTCTAAAAGAGGGAATTCAAACACACATACAGTCATAAAAAAGTTACTGTACTTAGATGCAGATTATAATAATATTTCTCTTTCTTAAAGGCTTTTCTTCCTCCTTTTGTCTACAACTCCGACGACCTCTGCGAATTCTTTTTTCATCTGCTTCATGAAACTTAGGTCGGACAGTTAATGAAAGGCTATTTCGGTTTCCGGATTAACTCCTGTTTACAGGCCAAAGACGGATTTATGACGACTCAAAACGGCTAAACGAGAAAGAAGATTTTCATGTCTGACTCGAGCCACCTTCTTCTTCGGGCGGCAAGCGGACCGGCTGGACCGTCCGGTCTAATCCGGTTGCAAAAACACTATGCCGGATGATGATTGTTAATTGATATGTTAACATAGCAGTACTTTTTAGAGGAATGAAAAAAAAAAAAATTCCAATTTTTTTTAATTAATTTATTTGGCATGAATATGAAATAGGTTTTCCGCCGCGCAATTATAGAACTTCAAAATCAAAAGACAGAAAAAGGAGATATCCGGACATGCCAACACGGGCTAATAAATCGCATGGTTCAATTTCGGCACGTGGTGGAGTATGCTACGTGTGCCACAGAAGAAGCCCCACCTGACACGTCTCTCTTCTTCCTGCCACGTGTCCTCTCTCTGTTGCCGGCGCCGATCTATTTCTGTTATGCTTCCTGCAACCGAACCCAATCTCAGATTTCTGAAACACTATATCACTAACAGTAACGAAAAAGACCAATTATTATTATTATCCAAAGAAATCACACACCACACCAAACCAAAAACGCCGCCAAAAAAATGATCAACCTCGTGGCTCTTAGTCTACTAATGTCTTCCCTTGCCGGAGCCGGTGTCTGGTCTCCCACCCCACAATTCCGTCATCAAAACGACGCCGAACGGACCATCGTCAAGGAAGGTCACAGAGTGGTCGTGGTGGAATACGACCAAGACGGCCACCACAACACCAAAGTCTCCATCACCCCAGACCAACCACCACAAGGCGGCGAGAAACTCATCATCGATGGTGGAGGCGGCGATCATCGCTCTGGCGGCGTGTTCGCCGACACCAAGGAGAGATTCAAAGAAGCCACTTCAGTTCTCCCAAACATAGGCCCAGGCCTCTCTTCTCATCAAGATCTTTCCCAATATGGTGGTTCCTTTCTTCACGCTCCTAAAGAACTCATCTGCGACGCCTATGGAAAATGCAAGCATAAAATTTCCGACGTCATGGGAAGAGCAAAGGATAGTGCAAAAGAGGCCATAGACACGAAGAAGGACGAAGCAAAAGAAGTTCGTGAGAGTTTCACTGAAGCAGCAAATAACGTCATAGCTAAAGCCAAAGATACTTTGAAAGAAGCAAAGGAAGTTGGAGAAACCATGGCAGATACGGTTGGTAGTTTCAAAGATACAGTATCATACAGGACACATTACGTCCAAGAAAAAACGAAAGGCACATTAAAAGAGGCGAAGGAAACTGGAAATACACTTAGAAAAGTTGTTTCGAGCAATGTTTCAGAAGCGGTGAAGACTGTTAGGAACTATATAGGATCAAAGAAGGAGACGATAATAGATAATGTCATGTGTGTTGCAAATTTGATGGGATTTGCGAATGCTTATGGGTTATGTGTTTGGGTTACGTTTGTTTCAAGCTATGTGTTGTGTAGGGCTATGCCAAGGCAACAATTTGGAGTGGTTCAGAGTAAGATTTATCCAGTTTATTTTAGGACTATGAGTTATAGTGTTGGATTGGCTTTGTTTGGGCATGTTTTGAGGCATCGGAGTAAGTTGTTCTTTAGCAAGGCTGAAATGTTGCAAGTTTATAATCTTTTGGCTTCGCTTCTCACCCTTTTTGTTAATTCCATGTACTTGGAGCCTCGTGCCACTAAGGTATGTATATATATTATCAAATTTTTTTGTTATTTTTTATAATCATGATATGATGGGTTTTCCTGTGAACATGCTTCTCTGTTTGCACTTAAGTGAGAGACTATTTTGGAATGAGTCTGGCAGGTGGTGATTTATATGCTATGAATATCATCTTGATCTTCAAATTCTGTTTGGATTGGTATCAAAATTTGATAAATTATGTATACATATTGGGTTGAGGGCCCCTTTTAATGCCCTAACCCAACATCCCAATTGTTTTTTTATTTTTTGTTTTAATGGTTAGATTTTACGGTGACATTTTCACATTTATGGCGAACATGTGTAGTATTGATTTTTTTTTACGATTTAAATTTTTTTATCAATAAAATATCCAAATGTCACTAGTTTTTATGTAGAACCTAATCATTAAAATTAAAAAAATATTGGGGATATTGGGATGTTATAAAGGGCATTGGAGTTCTTATTACTCAGATTGATCAAGAATTTATTTGATTGTTTGTCCCTCATTATAGGCGCAAATTTTTATATATCAAACTCACAAACCATGGAGTATAATATATGTTATCTATTTTGTGATTTAACTTTCTAAATGGTAGGCATATAAAATATTGCTTATAATTGTCCCCAACTTTTACAATTTATGTTTGATTTGCTCTGTGCTGCTGAAAATGAAAGAGTAACGTAATCGTTTGGTCTCTGGCCTACAAGTCTCATTCACTGCATTACTCTTGTTTTGGTGGACTAAATAATGTTCAAATTATAATAACATCATTTTTGGTCTTGATTCTTCCTTTGTTTTATTACTGGACAGGTTATGTTTGAGAGGATGAAAATAGAGAAGGAAGAAGGAAGGGGAAGGGCAGATCTTACCTCTGAACTTGGCAAAGGGAATCAGCCTTCTACCCCAACCGGCACAAATTCTTCCGCCACCACTGACACCACCACTGCCGCCGCCACCCCAGCGAAGGAAGCAGAGCATGATGTGGTCCGATCACGGATTATAAGGCTGAACGACAAGCTAAAGAGGCTTAATTCATATTCATCTCTGCTAAATATTCTGAATTTGATGTCCCTTACTTGGCATCTGGTTTATTTGGCTCAATGCCTTCAACCCGATTGTTGAGCCGAATCGAGGTAGCTGCTACATATATATTTATATATATATATTCTGTGTTGTGTTTGTAAATACATGTTGTAGTATTTTTAGATGTGCATCTTTCATGTTTTAAACGTTGGTTTATGAGTTCAGTTACAGAACATCATGTTGTAATGTTCAGACAATATACCTTAGCTTTAGTCGGCTATAGAATTGAGATGCTTGCTTTAGAGATATATTGGAAAAGGTTTGTGCTGCGTTTCTGATCTGTACAAAGAAGTGCTTCACTGTTAATAGAAGTTGCAGCTTATTTGTGAAACCTTGCCAATTTCTGATCTCTCTCTCTCTCAAACACACACGCACACGCATTAACACACATCTTTGGGGTATCGATGTTTGAATTCAAAATCCAGAGACACTAAAAAAACAGTGAATTGACAACGGAATTGTGACAGTCGATCTATTTCAATAGTGAAATAATCAAATTCTGCCATTAATCCCCTGTTTTGTTTTTCCCATAGTGAGATTTAAACTCATACAAATATCTTTATCTTTTTGGTACCCGTTTTTGAACTCAAGATTCCCACATTTAAGCTCATTTTTGGCTGCTGGTACTTATAATATAATTCTGCGTTTCTATACCTGAATTTGAACCCAAAATCTACAGTTTCAGATTTTTTTGGACTTACCATGGACGCCTAATCTGTCTATTAATAAAATTAAAGTGGGGTCGGTGTATTTGCATGAGTAGCTCAGCTTTATATTTTACTTATATTAATATACTGGGATGAGATTGATAATTTAGGAATCTAAGCATGTCAAAAAGGATTTTTACGTTAGTTTTATGTCCGATTCAGAAGAAAGTCGATTGTGATTTTTTATTTACTATTATTTGTAACTAACATGGCCACGCAATTTTTTTTTTTGGCAGAAAGTGTTTAAATTTCTATTACTCAGGAAGCAACAACAAATTAACGTTAATTACGTCAAATTAGAAAACAAAACAACATGCTTAGATTTCTTTTTTGTGAAAATAACACACGAGGCATAGTCCGTTTTAGATTGCAAAAATTAGATTGGGCAAGCTAGGTTGGTCTTATTGTACAACATCCCTATGGATGAATGATTTTCATGAACTCATGGAGAGAACCCCTACAAGACAAGGAAATATCATAGGAAAGTAGAAAATCCACTTTCCAATAAATCAGTTTTTAGAGCTATATTCCATTGATTTTAAAGAGAAAACGATTTTATAGGTACCTATCTCTTTTTTATTAAATTATTCAACTTTTCTCTTTTAATTAACACCATTGGTGCTAATAGGGTAAAGTTACATGGGCTAGTTAAACTCTCTCACATCAAGATACTTGCCCGAAATGATAGATAGTCCACGGGAAACTTGGTTTTCTCCTGTACATATTTCATACTTTCATTTTTTAATGCAAAATTTATTTTATATAGAAAATAATGTATAGCCTAGAAGTGTAGAGTAGATTAGTCTAGTTTATTACTTTTTTGTTTATTTGACATGTCCTTTATTTATTAATACATTGAAGCAATATATCAATTGAGTATTCAAGGTTTTGATTAATCATTAAAGCAATAATGAGAATATTGTATGACACCATCACACTACAAAAAAAACATCCGATTTACGACGAAATTGTTTTTGTAGCAATTTCTGAAGGAAATTTCTGTCAGAATTTGTCTTCAAAAATTTTCCGATAAAATATTTTCCGTGGCAAATTCTGATGGAATTTCCGACAAAAATTTCCGTCGCAATTTGCCACGGAAAATTCTATCAGAAATTCCGTATGAAAAATTAAAAATTATTAATTTTTTTAAAAATAATATTTATGAAATTAAAATATTGATTATTAAATAATTATATTTAAATTTAATTATTAAAATTATATTATTATTTATTAATATATATGTTATTAATATTATATTTATAATTTTATATTAAAAATAATATTTATAATATTAAATTATTATTTATTAAGTAATTTTAATTAAAAATTAATTTAATTTAAATATATAATTATTTTTTTCGTTTTTATTAAATTTTTCATTATTTTTAATAATATTATATTTAATTAATAATTAATTATATGTATATATGTTTATATATATATATATATATATGATAATATTATATATATATAATAATATGTAATAATATAACAGGTTCATTACAGCACAACTTGCAAATACTACTACAAAAAAATAAAGCTGTGACGCTTATATTTGAATTAACTATGGCGCTTAGTAAGTGCTACATATCAAGACGCCACTAAAAAAAGTTGTGGCGCTTGAAAGCGCCACAGCATATATATATTTTTTTTTAAAAAAAAAACACTTCATGTAGCGCTTCCATAAAAAAGTGCCACAAGAAGTCAATAATTATTTTTTAAAAAAAAATACCTAGGGTGCCTTCCTGTGGCACTTGTTCAAGCAAGCGCCACCCTAGGAATTTTCTTTTTTTTATTTTTTTAAAAAATACCTAGGGTGGTGCTTTCTTGAACAAGTGGCACAAGAAGCCACTTCTTCAAGAAAGTGCCACCCTAGGTATTTTTTTTAAAGAAAAAAGTAGTTTCGTATTTTTATTTTAGAACCCTATAATTATTTTTTTTATCAAAAGAACCCCATAATTATAGTTGATAACAAACTTTAAATGCATATTCATATCCACAACAAAATTAAAAAAATTACCAAATAAATAATTAACAAAATCACTACTAAGTAAAGTATAAGTGTTAAAATAAATAATTATTTTACTCAGGCAAATCATCAATATTAATAATTATAACTAATAAATAAATACAACTTATATATAATAACATTTAATTTTATCTCATTTATTTTTTAGCATATAAAAATGAAAATAATTTTTTCAGGAATAAAATGAGAAAAGAAATTTCAGAAGCATTCTTCATCAAGGAAAATTAAAACAATTAAAAGTAGGAAACTTGAAAGTAAATATGAACGTTCTTTACCAATGCAACAATTGATAAAACAATACGAACACCATTCCCTCCATCATCAAAAACCAAAGATTTTTTCTCCTGTAAAAACATATGCAACATAATAGTAAGAAACTATTATTCAAAATAAACTGGTAAGCTATATATGTGATATAATACAGCTAAAATAGTAATTAAACCAAATAAACTTACTACTTCGTGGCTAATGCTAAGTTGGACGACGCAGATCTAAAATTCGAAGCTTAATATAAAAAAAATGGAAGAAGAAATAAGTGAAGAGAGAGAGAGTGTGTGCGTGTGTGAAGGAAGGAAGTGTCACCATTTTCATAAGATCTAGGGAAGGGAAAGCGATTGAAGATCTATTATTTATATATGTAAAAATTTGGCAGACAACAAATTTTTCAAAAGAAAATCCTCACAAAGGTGATGAATGAAGTAGAGACGGTGATGAATGACAAAAAGAAGAGAAGGAGAAAATATAGGGACTAGGAGGATAAAGAGTGATGGCATGTGTTAGATGGGGAGTGGAGATTAAGAGGATAAATTACTTTGTGTGGCGCTTCCTAAGCCAAGTGCCACATAAAATACATAGCAGATGTGACACTTCCTTAAGCAAGCGCCACAGCTGCTGCTACTTCTTTTTTTTAAAAAAAACACCTTAGGTGGCTCTTCTTCAAGGAAGGGCCACCTAATGTCACCAAGCAATTGTGGCACTTCCTTGAGGAAGCGCCATCTAAAGTATTTTTTTTTAAAAAAATAAAAATCTAAAAAGAAACTGTGGCACTTCTTTAGAGAAGTGCCACAAAAGGTGCGCCACTAATCTCTATTTTTGTAGTAGTGAAAGACTCGGGCGTGAATGCGTCTGCATCCTGAGGTCGCGAGTTAGAACAGGAGGAGAGGCATTTGGAGGAATTATGAGGAGGCAACACGTGGTAGGCAGGGGAGAGGGATACATGGCACTCTGAGGAGCAAACATATGGCATTTGTAAATTAAAAAAAAATTTTGATGTTTTTAAAACAATTCAATATAAATTCTCAATTATAAGTTCAATATGCATTTGGCCACAAAACACAGTTATAGGGAAAGGCGTTCCAAAGGATAAGATGTGAACCTAATTAAAGAATCAATTTGGTACCATCATGTGACACTATAAAAAAACACCCGATTTTTGACCAAATTTGTGACGAAATCAGCATTTCCGATGGAACGGATTCCGTCGGTAATAATAGCGTAACAAAAAAATTTGCCACGGAATTTCCAATGGAATATGTTCCGTCGGAATTTACGACGGAACAGATTCTATCGGAAATTCCATCGCATATTTTTTGTGACGCTATTATTACCGACGGAATCTGTTTTGTCGAAAATGCTGATTCCGTCGCAAATTCTGCCGGAAATCGGGTGTTTTTTTGTAGTGTCACATGATGGTACCAAATTGATTCTTTAATTAGGTCCACATCTTATCCTTTAGAACGCCTTTCCCTATAACTATGTTTTGTGGCCAAATGTATATTGAACTTATAATTGAGAATTTGTATTGAATTGTTTTATTGCTTTGCTTATATGATATTTCCTTTTTATCAAAAAATAATTATTCACTAGTGAAGAATGCTTTTCAACAGTAGGATTATACACTGACAATAAAAGAAACCTGATGCAGAAAGTGCATGCGACATTTTTTGTGTGAATAAATTATATGGCAGTTACTTTCCTACACCAGTTAACCAACCTATAGAAAATACTTTCTAACTATCATCCCGCAACATGGTGGCTTTTTTTTTGCGCCCTTTTTGTAGGTTTTTTTGTTTCTATTTTTTGGGGTGTTTCCCTCCGGTGATCATTAAGTGAGAGTGGTTTTCTGATCTACGAATGGTTGTGGGATATGGTGGGTACATTGTGTGGCGAAAAATGATTTGGGGGTAAGGGAAACTGGCGATGAAGTAAAGAACCAAGGAAGATTAGAGATTTCAGCGGCCTTTCTCAAAGGAGGTCTGATTTGTGTAACGACATCTGATGACAATCTCCAATGGGCGCCTCCAACAATCTCAGCGGCGATATATGGGTTGAGGTGGAGGTACTCTAGACCCACAATCAAATGGAAGGTTCGAAGGATCAATTGATGGGTAGATGTTGGGGATTTTCAGTTGCAATGGGAAAACACAGGCAATAGAGCAAAGAAGTTTAGAGGTGACAACTGTGATGACTCACAAATTTAAATAGGATAATTACATTATAGTTATGAAATTATGATATCATTGAGATAAAGAGTTAAATATAAAATGTTTGTTGGCACTGCAACAAAGGGACATAAAAGACTAGTGGAAATTATATGGGTCCTTTTTCCCTAATTGTTGCGGTGTCTTTTTTTTATGAATGCAATGGACCTTTCTTGGCCTTCGGTACACCACCTTCCAGGTATTCGGGTTAACCTGAAGGCCAATGCCGAACTTACCAACATGGGCCCCCAACTACCGACTAGTCCTAAAGCCCCTTTTTTTTAAGGCCCGAACGATTTTAACACCTCTTCGAGGAATCATGGAGGAGAGAGCTCCCAACGGAAATTCTTTTCACCTGCTATTCTCTGGGATCGAACCCAGGAATGGAGTAGTGGGGCACGGATGCCTTAACCATCTACGCCAACCTCTGTTGGTATTGTTGCGGTGTATAAAGTGAAGGACTTAGGGGTTGATTCTTTATTTACTATTGGTCGTGCTATCAGATAATTTGATGGGGATGCTAGTTGTTATATATTAAGCCCAAATCTCATTAGGAGAATTAGTTTTGATGGAAGAATTTTATTTGGCTCTAACTTTGATAATATCTGACTTTATTATAATCTAAATGTTGGGTTGCATCTCAATTGTTTGATAAAATGTGTATTGGAAGAATTTTGTTGGAATGGGAGCAGTTTACTATGACCAATATATTGTGGACAAGAAATTAGGATTTAAGTTGTTCAATTTGTATTTTGTAACTTAGAAATTGAGGATTATGAATACACACATAATTATTGAGATTATAAGCTAGATTTTGTTAGGAATTTGAATTGAGGGAATAGTGTGGTATCAAAAGTTTTGTATCATTGGTAATTTATGAGTTTTGGAGTTGCTTTTTTCTTAGTTTTGAAGGTCCCTAAGGTGTAATGGAATGAATGAAAGAGAAATTATAGGAGGTTAAGCAGAAATTATGTGAAACTTTTTTTGCTTAATGGAACCTTCAAGTGTGCTAAATAAATTTTATGGAAGATATTTTTCCCTTCATGGATACCATACATAAGCTTAAGGGTGCATGGAAACAGGAGCAAAGATAAATTATGATTGCAATCCTATTTTGAGTTATTGAAAATTGTTGTTAAATGACTTGAGAAAGTTTGAAATATTAAAGATGTTGCTAAGTATATGTAAATGAGAGTATTGGAAGGCGATATGGATTCTATAAAGTTTGTTTTCAAATAAGTTGAAATAAGAATGGCGAAAGATGCTTCTCTCAAGCCTTATGTGTAATATCCTGATTTGCGATTAGGGCTAATGACTATGAGAATTATTGTAATTAGTGTAATTAAGAACTTTTGGGATTAATGAATATGAATTTGGTGTACATATATGTGGTATTTAAGATCAAGGGTTGAGATTCCTTGGCTATGGGTCGGAATCCGGTGTATTAAGCTTATGTGAGCTCATGGAGAGAATGGACAAGATACGGATATGTGGCATGTGGTGAGCCATGGGATGTGGCACTAAGTAACAAAATAGCACTTTTCTCTCTCCCTCCTCTCTCTTTTTTGGTTGTGTGTAGGAAGGGGAAAGAGACATTTCATCATTATCATCTCACCATCTCTCTCTCATACTCTCCCTCTCTTCTCTCTATTTCTGGCGACCTTGAGGCAAGAAAGAGAAAGGAAAGCTTTGATTTTTGGGTAAGCAATGATCTCCTTAAGCTCAAAACCTCTTCTTTAATGTTGTTCACTTCATTGAGAGCTTCATTATGGTAATTTCAGAATCTTGAATATTGGAGGTTGTGAATTGATCGAAATTTGAAAGTTGAAGAATCAAGATTCTTGATTGGGCAAAGTGAAGAGGTAGGCATTTAGTGCACTTGAATGTATTGGTTGTGATTTTTGGATAAGTTTAGGAAAATCTGGAAATTTGCCCTAGTTTGTACCAAATGTAGATTTTAGGAATTTCATTGGGTTTGATATTGGAAATGGTTTAATGTAGAGTTGTTTGATTGTTGGATATAATCTGGAATGTTGGAATTAAGTTGAATGAAATTTGGATATTGTGTATCATGGAGACCTTAGTGTTTGATTGTGGTCAAAATGGGTTTTGGAGTGTTTTTGGAGTTGCCAATGTGTTCCCTAGTTAGTGCTAAGAGTGTATGAGCTTTGGGAAGAGTTTGGGAACCATTGTGTATGATTTTGACCATCTGGGATTTTCTGGTTTTTGCTGCGTTTTTGGTCTCTGATGCACAACACTCGAGCAGAGGAAGATCATGCTCGAGTGCTGCGTGAGTTTTTCCCTTTATGCTTTGAGTTTTGCCTGGATTCTTTGAATGAGACTCGAGTGTACTTCTTTGTTCTCGAGTAAGGGAATATCATGTTCGAGTGGGCTTGGGTTTTCTCGAGTAATAGTGTGAGTCCAGTGTTGAGGTTGCTCTTGGGTCCTCACTCGCTGGTTTATGCCAAGAGTGTGCTCTAACACTCGCAAGCATGGCCAACTCACCCGAGCACTGAGGTTATGCTCGAGTGAGCTATTGCCTCTGGTGTGGTTGGTGCTCTTGGGTTGTCACTCGTGAGGTAGCACTTTCAGGGACTCAAGCATAATTTGGGTCATCACCCGAGTGCAGAGCTTGGTACTCGAGTGATGAGAGCACTTCCTGGCCGTGAAGATTGCTCTCTGTCAAGCACTCGCGGGTGAGAGTTGTCCTCACCCGAGCACAAATCTCTCATCACTCGAGTGAGGTCGTCTTCACTCGAGTGAGGTGGTCAGAAATCAGTTTGTGCCTTCGAAAAAGGGGTCTTTGGGGTAGTGTCTTCCAACCCTTTAGGCATATGTTTAGGCCTCTAGTAGTCACCTAAAGAGTCCTAAATTATAACCAACTAAGTGTATTATGAAATTAAGAACTTGGAAAAGAGATTGATCGGTTGTCCCTAATTTGGTATAGGATTTGATATCTGTCGCCCTCATGAGACTGTGGTACTGGAGCCAGTTAGGAAAGATACAGGTAGTGACTCTTTCTTTATACCTTATGTGATACATTGTATGTGTGCTATATCATTGTAATGAGATGGATTTCGTATGCTGCAAGTTTTGTGAAAATTGTGTGAACCACCGCTATACCAACAGTCCCTGAGTTGCTAACAACGGTTCGGGTAAGGGATGTGTTCCTTCCCGGCAGTAAAAGGGGATGAGGTTAGGGTGTGTTATATGTGATTATGTGGGCTGAAAGGCTAATTGTGAGCCGAAAGGCTATTTGTGAAGGCCGACGGGCCATTTGTGGAAGCCAAAAGGCTATATGTGAGCCGTAAGGCTATTCGTATGCACTGCCACGCCAATAGTCCTTGAGTCGCTAACAACGGTTCGGGTTAGGACGGTGTGCCTTCCCGGCAGTAAAAGGGGATGAGGGTGGAATGTGATTTGTGTTGCTGATATGAGATGATTTTTTTACATGCTTTGTGATTACGTGTGGTATGAATAATTTGTTACTACTGGGATTCTTTAGAATCTCACTCTTTCCAAATGACTAACCTTTTCAGACAGGGCGAGTGGTTCGAAAAGGAAGCGGACAACCAGGAGTAGTTAGCATTACTCTAAGACTTAGTGGTAGTTGGTTATCTTTGTTTTGGATTTGGGATTACCAAATGTATATAAGATGTAAATGAATATTTTGGACATGTAATCTCTATTTTGGAAACCTTAAACCCATGTTATATATGTAAGTAACCCGGGGTTTGCCGGGATTTTAGTTTCCGCACACTGATATTTATTATGTGATTTGATTTCTCAAGTAATTATATCCGTACGTGAATGTGAGACCAAGACTATTTATATTTTGAATTGATTTCGAAATACCCCATCTTGTGATGAGGGATTAATAGTTGTGGATTTCATTTTATTGGTCTCTATTTCACTTAAATTTCGTAATCCGGATGTAATTACGGTGAGGGGGGTTACATTATGAGGTTTCGTGGCCAAAAGTTAATATGAAGTGGAAAGAATTGCAAATGTAAGGCAATAATTTAGCAAAGATCATGATTGGTTAAAGTGCATTAGAAGGCAATGAATTATTTTTTTTCCCCGTGTGTGTTGCATTAAATTGAAAGGTGCATAGAGTAAATTACTTTTCAAATGATAATTAAAGGATCTGAGGTTTGGTAGCATGAAAGTGTAATAACAATATTTACAGTAAAATTTAAAAGTAAAGAAGGGATATCATAGTAATCTTTAATCAAGTGAAGTATAATGAGCTTTATAAAATTTTAGAGAGTTGATTGCAACCCATTTTCTTATATTAGGATGTTTCCCAAATATAAGGCTCTTGTCATGGACAGTGTCAAGCAGTAATGTAGAAGAATGCATCTAATCTGTTGAATGAATAGTGTCACATTTTAATGTTTATAAATGATATTTTACTAGTTATCATATTTTTATGTTAATTTCCATATTTATAAGTATGATTTCATTGAAGAAAGTTTATCAGACTTATTTAATCTTATTGATATTTAAAGGAGCAAAGATTGATTATTTTAATCAGTGTTATTTATTCTTCTCCTATTGTTTCATAGTATAATTCATGATTATGCATGGAAATGATAAGGAAATTTTTGAGATATCATTCATAAATGTTCATGTTGAGATGATCTAGCATTTTCGAATGTTCATATGCAAGTTTTTATTATTTGAATGGGGTTTTCTTTGCATAGTGAATTTGAAGGGAAGCTTTAAGATATTATTTGTGAACCTTCATGTTAAGGAATTCTATTATAAAATATTTGATACGAGCTATCACTATCTTGAAAGGATAATTTTTTTCACTGCTTTTGATAAATTAGCCCCATGTATGCTTGAAATGTTTTTAAGAGGACTAAATACATAATGCTGGTTACTAACTGCAGTATTGTTAGTCCTTGGGGCGCCATGGCTAACCTTAAGCTCACTTAACATTCGTGGGCATATTATTCACACTTGATATTCATGGGATTTGTTCTCATGCTTAATATTTGTGCGTCTTGTACCTGTAGTTGTTTCATGGCCTCGAGTCAGGCTTGGTTATTTACCATCGTGGATTGTGGATTGTGTATCTGCGCTTGTTTTCGTGGCCTTGAGCTGCGATTGGTTACTTACCCTCATGGATTGTATGTGTACGCTTGTTAATCATTCAGTTGATGTCCTATGAATAGATGAGATTTGAAAATCATCGTTTTAAACTAATTCTATTGGACAAGTTGTTTTACTACATACTTGGGATTGTTCGATTAATGATCTTATATGTAGTTTTATTTATGTTTATGATTGTAGATTATAGAAGTTGAAAATTATTGTCATGCTATTATCATTCAAAATAAATATGTTTACAACTATTTTCTTTAGAATTTCATTGGATTCTATAAATGGGACATTATTCACCAAAAAAATATTCTTAGTTTTAGACAGTTTAGCTAGTCTTGTACCTCTTGCTGAATATTGAGGGGTAATAACGCTGAATGGCATTGAACCATCATGTCAACATATCTCCATTGATATAAAGCTCAAATTTGTGTATTATTATTATTATTATTTGAAAATCTTATTCTAGGTGGTCCAAATAAATTATAGTTAAGGTCTTCATCTTCTTGATATGCATATATTGTATAGTTGTTAGCATGGAGCAGAGCTCCTTTTTGTTTAATTGTTGCTAAATATGTCATCAATTGACAATGCCCCTAGTTTTGATAATGCCTCTACTTTCGATAATGTTCCTAATGGTATTGATATGGTCCTTATGCCACCTAGGAATAAGACCCCAGCAGAGGCATTAGAATGAGTATAAGATATTATAAAGAGGGGCCGCTACACCTTGACTGTTGTGAACCAAGCAAAGTCTTTAGGGAGAAGATTTCATGTGACATGGAACATTGACGGTCAACCTCTTGAGCCGTCACACTTCACTAGCTACATAGGCTTAACGACATGGACCAACATTTCTATCATGGTGCATAATTGGCGTAGGGTACAGAGAGATTATGGAGGCGTTATTTGGGACAATATCAGGGTAAGGTATATATGCCTGTTAATTACTTTCCATGTACTTGTAAAAAATGTTAACTTGAATTGTGTGCTTTGCAGTCTACATATCATGTAGATGGAGATTACATCGGGGAATTTGTTGTTAAGAAAGTTGGCAATTCACTACACACATTCTGTCATACATTGGCGAAGGCGTATTTGCATAATCCTTAAGAAGCTGATGAGAGAGAAGTTTATGTGGATCTATGGTCCACCATCAAACTGGATGATTGAAGAAATTTTGTCATCTCACATCGTGACTTGGCATTTCAAGTAATTGTTATTTGAAATTCATAAGACATACAAATATCTATTTAATATTAACTCAAGTGATGTGTGTTCTCATTGGAATTAAGCTGGGTGAATCAAAAGAGTGAAAAAAATAAGTATTCCAATAAGGGAGGGCGAAAAAGTGTGAATGGTAGTAGACCTCCCTATCATGAACTTTCATCCATGGCAAGGCAAAATAAATATGGCTCTTATGGCGATCCTCAGGTGAAGAAGGTCACCGATAAAATGGTAAGTATTAATATTAGTCCCCGTTTTATGGAAGTAATGTCTTTAATTAACTATCAATATTAACAGTATTGTTAACTACACAGCAAGCCATGTCCAAGTAAGTTACAACACAGAGAATCTGCCTTTCTATGGATGAGAACATATCGACAAATATATTAGGGCTAGACCATCCCAGTCTTCTTTGGGGTATTGCCTTTAGATTGACTAAGAAAAAATAGTATGGTCACCAGCAACCTCAAAGAAATAACCAAGATGAAAAGTATGAAAACTCTAGAAAGAGTGTGATGAAATATAGGAACAAATATTGTTTTTTACACAAGAGTTGATGAAGGAGCATACTATGAAGCATCAAGGAGGAAATAGAAGCCCAAGTACTGGAGGCAGCTACACATTTCCCCCTATTATCTACTTGAGGCAAAGACAGATGTTTAATGTTTTACCGATAACCTTGGACGTCATGCAATTGCAATAGGCTACTTGTTCAACCGCCCAAAGGATAACACACTTTATAATGAGCTTATCCCTTATGAGCACGTGAAGATACAATTCAACACCAACATCGATCCAACTACCAAAGACATAGATACAGTAGGAGGGGCTACAGACAGCTTTGTTGTGTGGGCTTACTGTTTACTTAGAGTATGGAAGCCCCCCACTCAAAAGAAGTCAATCGTTTAAAAGAATCTGCCCACCATAACTCTAAGATCCCTACTGATCAGTCTAAACCCCCCACTTTTAAGAACCCCGATCAGTCCAATTTCCTACTTCTAAGACTTCCACACAGTCCAAGAAGAGGAAACATCCTACCCCAATAATCAATCAAGGAAGAAGTCTTCCTCAAAGAATAAGCCCCTTGGTCAATCTGCCCAGAAGTCCCTCCAGGAGTTCACTAGCAAGATCTTGGCTGTAGACCCATTTACATATATCAAATTTAAGAGAGAGGTCTTTGACCAATAAGACCAAGAGGATTCTATAAGCCAAGAGCTTGTTTCTGAGGTGCTGAACAAGGACATGGCAAGTTCAAGCTTTGTTACCTTCTTTATAAGATATTTCTTCAACTATAATTGAACAGTTGGCTTCTTAGAACTTTGTTTACAATTTGATATGTTGATTTCAACATTTTAGGCACATGTACCATAATAACCTCATCTCCCCAGCCTCTAGAACAAGTTCAAGTTTATTCACTCTGACCAAATCAACAACCAGGGTGATGACATGAAGGAATATCTCATGCAACAACACATGAAGTTTTTTGGGGGGATGAATTCATTAGGAGGGCACCAAAAGGAAGGGACACTTCTTTGTGCCTTACATTCAAGGGTGGGAACATTATTAACTCTGCTTAAATTAGTTTTTATTTATTTTGTAATTATCCTAATAGTGTGATTTATTATTATACTTAAGGAGCATTGGATGCTCAAAGCGGTAAATCCAATTTACAACAAGACTGGTTTTATGACTCTATAGGTGAGGATCCAGATAGGAGACAATACATGGATGAGACATTCAACTAATAAGTTATCCATTAATCATATCTTATAATTCATTTCAGCTTGCATGTTTCTATATATATAATTTTTTATTATATCTTCTAAGAGTGGTGCACAAGTGACGCATAAAGAATGGTTTCAATTACAATAACTACAAGCTCACCAAAAAAGTATTATATAAATTTTTATTATATCTTGGGGATTTATTTCACCTCCCCAAGGACTCAAGGCTATGACCTGAGGATAAGTCATGCCTTAAGAGCCACTTGGTAGCCATGCGTTCATTTTGATTTATTCCACCTCCCCAAGGGCTAGAGGCCATAATCTGAGGATAAGTCATGCCTTAAGTGTAATATCCCAATTTTTGATTATGAAAATCATGATTAGTATGGATAATTATGAATTTAATTGGAATAATGATGTGTTTTATGACAATATTAATTAATATGTCCTAATTAGTGGAAAATTGAAAGAATGGAAATATTGTCCATAAGTGGTAATTAATGGGGAAATTAATTACTAACTAATTGAAAATGAGAAGTGTGAGCAAAATGGCTAATGGAGTGATTAATTGGTGACTTATTTGGTGAGAACCAATAGCATTGTGACATGTGGCAAAAGTGGGTGTAGAGATAAGAAGAGAAAAATCAAATGGGATTAGAAAACAATATTTTCTCTCTCTTCTTCCCTCTTTTCGGCTGAGTGCAGGGGAGGGAGTATGTCATCATCATTCTTCATCTTCCCCAACACTCTTCTCTCTCATTTCTTCCTCCATTTCCGGTGACCAAGTTAGGCAAGAGAAAGGAAGGAAAAGCTTGTGATTTGGGTAAGTAAATGGCCTCCATTGCTTAAGTTCTCTTCATGTTGATTTGTGCCACACGAAATTTTGGAGGTTAGTGAATCAAGAAAATCTCTTTGGCAAAGTGAAAGAGGTAAGTGAGACTAATCTATCCATCTAGGTTTTATGCCAAATGGTTTAGTTTGAAATTTTTGGAAATTTTGGCCTATTTTCGTTGGATATGGGTCATTGGTAATTTGACATGTTATTGGTGTGGAAAATGGTGTTTTGATATGAGTTTTGAATAGATAAATTAATTGGAGGTTGAAATGTTAAGATTGGTGGTTAAGGATTTTGGTGTTTAATGTTGATTCAAACCAAAGCATGATAATGGAGTAGGATTTTGGTAACTCTGATGATTCCATTGAATTCCTTGGGTGTTTTTGTGTGGGAGTAGCTTTGGTTTGGTATTTGGGTTCATTTGGATCACTTGGTAAAAGATTTTGGAAGTGTTGTTATACCTTTTACATTTTCTGGTTTCTGATAAAATCACTCGAGTGATATGGGGTTCACTCAAGTGAGGGATGAACATCACTTGAGTGAGGTAGTGCAATTTCCCTTTCTTCCTTCAATTTTCATGTGGGAGGCAAGAGTGTTGCCTCACTTGCAAGTGTTGTGGGTTCTCACTCAAGTGAGCCTCCTCTCACTCGAGTGCTAGTGTATTTGTCAGCTGATCTATCGTCTCGGGTTGTCACTTGCGTCCAAAATTCAAGAGTGCATTTTAATACTTGCGAGTGTTAAGTTTTCACTCAAGTAAGGTCTTCTTTACTCGAGTGCTCCTCTTCTTTGAAAGTTCTTGTGCTCTCAGGCAAATACTTTTTGTCCTCACTTTCTAGCACTTGAAGTGCAGTCCGTACCATCACTCGAGTGAGGCCTTCTTCACTCAAGTGTCCGTACCAGCACTCGAGTGAGGCCATCTTTACTTGAGTGCAGTAGTGAAAAATCAGTTTTTATGCTTCCAAAAGGGGATCTTTAGGATAGTTCTTCCAACCCTTTAGGAGTTTTGTTAGGGGTATTTAATGACTCTAAAAGAGCAATATTGATAACCAAATTAAGTGTTAAGAGTCATTGAGAATTGGAATAGAGAATTGACTCTTCGTCCGTAATTATGAATATAGGATTTGACATTTGCCCTATTCGGGAGAGATCGGCGCTAGGACACGCACAAAAGGATCAATATAGTGACTCTTCTCTCATGTTGTATATGATACTTGGTATGCATGTTTATCATTGTGAATGTGTTATTGGCTATAGGGCATTACAGCGCGAGCAGTTCAACGTGAGCTTTCGTAGGGGGCAATGCTCATGATACCTACCCCGGCCATTGTATCTGCCGTTGTAAGTGCCGAGGTTGCGTTATGGAATCGTGGATTCCTGTTTAAGTATCCAGCCTGTGGGGCTGCATGTTGTGAAATGTTTTATATAGATCCTAGCTGTAGTAATATATGTGATATGTTCATGTGGATGTGCAATACAGCAAGTAGTTCAGCGTGAGCCGTCGTAGGGGGCGATGCCCATGATACCTACCCTGGCCATGGCAACTGTTGTTATGATTGCTGTGTGATGTATAGATGATTTACTTCCATGCTTTGATGTTGTGCATATTTGAGTGATTTGTTACTACGGGGATTCTTTAGAATCTCACTCTCCCAAAAATATAAAATTTTAGACAGGGCTGAAGGATCCAATAGAAAGCGGGTGATGAAGAGCAGTTAGAGCTCCAGTTTAGGAGTTTATTTTGGTTAATGGTTATCAATATAAAATTCATTGGATATTTTGTGGTAAATAGTTGTATATTTTGGAAGTATAGTGTAGTTTTGTGTAATCCCCAAAGTAAGGGAAAAAGTTATGGGCTTTGTGCCTTTGTAGACCCTTTATTAATTAATGGAACCCAAGTGTGTCGGGAATTTATGCTGTACTATGATATGTATGAATGAAATCAACCTGTATAGGCCATTTATGTATTAAAAGGTGAATATGAGACTGCTGTGAACATGTTTTGTAAAAGTTTTTGAAAACCTTGATTTTGGGAAGTTTAATTTGAATAAGTCCCAAATCATTTTACGGTCTCTAATTCAAACTTAATTACGTGTTTATAAATGTAAATCTTGGCCTTGATCATGAAGGGGGTTACATTAAAAGCCACTTGGTCATAAGGCATGACTTATCCTCAGGTCATAGCCTCAAGTCCTTGGGAAGGCAAAATATATCCCTAAGAGGAGGGGACAATTCCTGCGGGGTACTGTGTGGTACTATGTGGCTGGTACTATGTGGCTGTATCGTCCTGGCCAGCTACTGTGTGTGGGCCATTACACAGCTCTTTAGATGAAGATAGTGATGAAGATAGTGATGAAGAAGTAGCCATTATCTGTCTGATAGCCCAAGAAGAAACTAAAGTGGTGGAGGTAACTGATTCTGATCCTACCTATGATGAATTGATTTCCAAGTATAATTCTTTACATCCTGAATTCATCAAAGTAATTAAATAACTAGTTGTTTTCAAAAAGAAGAACAAAGTTCTTGAAGAAAAACTCAACGAGGTACCTGAAAAAGACTGAAAACTGTTTTTCATTTAAAAAGAAAAATGTTGATCTTACTAAAACTCTTGAGAAATTTATTAAAGGTAGTGAGATGTTAAATGTCATTTTAAAAGCTCAAAATTTTGTAAATGATCGATCTGGTATTGGATAAAACCCCAAATCAGACAAAAAGAAAGGAAGAAAGAAAATAGAAGGAAAAACATACTTGAATTATTTTTCAGAATTCTGTACATGTATCGAATCCTTTTGCGCATTGTAATTTCTGCAATAGGAAGGGTCACTACACTTCCTCGTGTCTTCATAAAAGGAAAAGAAAAATAGGAACCTATAAATGGGTGCCTAAAGGTTCAAATGTTCAGAAAATTATTTGTCCTAACCAAAAAGGACCCAAAAAGATATGGGTACCTAAGACTTAATTGTATTTTATTTAGGTATGTCTTAAAGCATCTAGAGCCAACAAATGGTATATAGACATTGGATTCTCCAGACATATGACAGGTGATCCCAAAAATTTTACCACGTTAGAGCCTAAAGAAGGAGGAAAGTTAAAATTTGGAGGAAATCAGCCTGACAAGATAGCAGGGATTGGTGAAATCAGAAGCAATAAAGACATTCAAGTCAAAGACAGTTATTACATTGAAGGCTTGTGTCATAATCTGCTAAGCGTGAGTCAAAGCACAGATAAAGACAACTAGGTGATATTTGACTCACAAGAGTGTCTAATTATAAACAAAAAGGATCTACAAATAGAAAAGAAAAGTCTTAAAGTAAAACTCAGAGCAAAAAGGGAAGGTAACTGCTATACCCTTGACATAAGTAAGAATACTTCTGAAAATTGTTTTCTAAATAATACCAATGAAAGTTGGTTATGGCATAAACTACTAGCTCATGTCAATATGCACCAATTAGGTACGTTACTTAAAGATGATTTAGCTATTGGTTTACCCAAATTAAATTTCAAAAATGATTTAATCTGTGATGCATGTTAAAAGGGTAAACAAACAAAATCACATTTCAAATTGAAAAAGTAAATCACAATAAATTGACCATTACAACTACTACATATGAATTTAGTTGGACCAACAACAGTTAAAAGTCTTGGTGGCAACATATATTTATTAGTCATTGTTGATGATTTTTCTAGATTTACATGGACAATTTTCTTATCATCGAAGGATGAAATCTTCAGTGAAATTATTGTTTTTGCCAAGAAAGTGTAAACTAAGAAAGGTACATCCATTGCAAGTATCATGACAGATCACGATGAGAATTTGAAAATCAAGTCTTTGGAGAATACTGTGACACCAACAGTATCGATCACAACTTCTCTACACCAAGAACACCGCAACAAAATAGAGTCATAGAGAGAAAGAACAAAGTGTTCACTGAGATGGCAAGAGCCATGCTGAATGAAAAGAATATGTCTCAAGTTTTCTAGGCAGACGCTATGAGCACTACATGTTATATTTCAAATAGAGCATATATAAAAACTAAACGTGGAAAGACACCGTACGAACTTTACAAGGGAAGGAAGCCAAATCTTGCTCATATGCACATCTTTGGTTGTAAGTGTTTCATTCACAATAATGGTAAAAATAACCTAGGAAAGTTTGATTCTAAAACTGATGAAGGGATATTTCTAGGCTATTCTAACTGAAGCAAAGCCTACAGAGTTTTCAATAAACAAACATGTGTAGTTGAAGAATCAATTCATGTTCTATTTGATGAATTTGAATCCTCTGACAAGATTCTTGACGATGATCAGGAAATAATTGTTAGTCATGAAAATAACCAATCTACACTTAATGCTTCAATCTTAACGTTAAGGAAATTCCGATTGAAAACAAACCTCGTAGGATAAGTCAACCTAGAGCTTGGAAGTATAATAAGAGTCATCCCTTAGACCAGGTTATAGGAGAAATAAGTGATGGTGTAAAAGCTAGAAACAAGATTCTAAATGAAGTTAGCTTCTCTTCATTTATTTTTAAGATTGAACCTTTAAACATTGACGAAGCCCTATCAGATAATGATTGGGTAATAGCAATGCAAGAGAACTTAATTAATTTTAAAGAGATCAAGTTAGGGAATTGATGCCCCAACCTAAAGATCATCCAGTCATTGGCACTAAATGGGTATTTAAAAATAAACTTGATGAATCTGCAATCATTGTTAGAAACAAGGCAAGATTGGTGGCTAAAGGCTATAATCAAGAAGAAGGTATTGATTTTGAGGAAACGTATGCTCCAGTAGCAAGATTGGAAGCTATACAAGTACTCTTAGTCTTTGCGTGAATCAAGGGATTCAAACTTTACCAAATGGATATAAAGAGTGCATTTCTAAATAGTTGTATCATGGAAGAAGTATATATAGAACAACCTCCCGGTTTTGAGGGTGTAACCAAACCTGATCATGTTTTCAAACTAAGAAAAGCTTTATACAGTCTAAAACAAACCCCTAGAGCATGGTATGAAGAACATAGTAAATTTCTCATCAATCAAGGTTTTGTACGAGGAAGATTTGACGCCACACTTTTTATAAAATGAAAACGAAATGATATTTTGATAGTCCAAATATATGTTGATGATATCATTTTCAGTGCTACTAATGAAATTTTGGTTAAATAGTCCTATAAGATAATACAGGTAGAGTTTGAGATGTCAATGTTGGGAAAATTGAATTTCTTTCTTGGTTTGCAAATCAAGCAAAGGAAGAATAGAATCATTATATCTCAAACAAAGTATCTAAAAGAACTATTGAAGAAATACAAGATGGATCAAGCAAATGGAGCAAACATGCCTATGAGCTCAACTACATTGGTTGATGCTGATGTCAAAGGAAAAACCTATAACATCACTAAATATAGAGGAATGATTGACTTATTACTCTATCTTACTGCAAGCAGACCTGACATCTAATTTATTGTTGGAATATGTGCAAGATATCAATCAGCCTTAAAAGAATCACATGTTGAAACTATCAAACAGATCTTCAGATATCTTGCTGACACAACATAATTAGGTATATGATATCCTAAAGGTGGAAATGCATACCTAGTTGTATACTCAGACTTTGATCACGAGGGTTACAAGACTGACAGAAAGAGTACCAGTAGGCAATGCCAATTTCTTGGAGGCTTACTTGTATCATGGTTCAGCAAGAAACATAACGCAGTATCTCTTTCATCAATAAAAGTTGAGTATGTCGTAGCATTAAGTTGTTGTGCACAAGTACTATGGCTGAAACAACAATAACAAGACCATGGTATACACTTGAAAGAGATACCTATCAACTGTGACAATACTAGCATGATAAGCTTGGAAAAGAATCCATTTCAACACTCCAGAATCAAGCATATCGATGTTAGACATTACTTTATTAGGGATCATGTTCAAAAGAAGGATGTCAAAGTGATATAGTCATCCCAACTCATTCTCAAATAGCAGATATCTTCATAAAACCTCTTGCTAAAGATCAATTTCTATTTATTAGAAGAGAATTGGGAATGGTAAATCCTAATAAATTGTGAGTGAGTTTATATTTTTAAATTGTATTACATTATGTTTTGATGATATATTAACTAACTTAAGCATCAGAGTCTCTAGAAATTTGTTTTGCAGGATGCTCTGCTCTCCCGTTAAATAAAAAAGGTGAATAAAGAAGAAATCACTTGGAGTGATTTGGAAGATCACCCGAGTGTGCTAGAAATAAAAGGACATTGCTCGAGTGATCAAGTAGAGGAAATATAGTCTCGTGAGATCACTCAAAGTAAAAGGAGAAATCACTTGAGTGATGATGACTTTGAAAGGGAAACTTGAGTACACGAAACAAATTCACTTGGGTGAGGTAAGTACTTTGCAGAATCATTGTAAGTGATTTTTAGTTGCACTCGAAGTGGTAGTATTTTTTAATACACTTGAGTGAATTTGATATTTCACTTGAGTGACACTGTGTCTTATGGCAATCACTTGAGTGGTTTCTTACAATTCACTTGAGTGATTACAAAAATAACTCGAGTGGCTTAGTAAATCACTCGAGTCAAATAGTATTTCAAAAGCTATATCAAATTTTTTTTCCTGTTACTCTTCTTATTCTTTTCAAAATCATCTCTTTATCTTCATCGCTCTTTCTCCGCTCCTACTCTTAGCTTCTCTCTATTATTCATACACTTCTTTAAATCTCTCAAATGCTCCAACGGATCATCCTTAAATACTTTACAGATTATCACATTCTATATTTTCTTCATCGCTACCCTAAATTATTGAAATAGAGATCCTATAAGCCACTATTCTTCTTGCCAGAACCCTAACTTTCTTCTCTAGTCATGCTAAGAACCAAATGCCTTAACATTGATCGAGACTCACCCTCTCCTCCTCCAACCAAGAAACCTAAGAAATCCAAAAGTGACAACTACAAACCCAAGGTTATGAATGAAGATCCTCAATTTATTCCACCGAAAGCCAAAAGTGTTGTCATTCAAGAGCCTACTGAAATGAGGTCCAAATCCAAGACCAAAACAATATCAGAGGGAAAGGGAAAAAGGAAAATTCTAAAGAGAGAGGCTGACATTCAGGATAGCATGTTTAGAGCTAAGCTAGCTACCATAGCCAAAAGAATTAGCTATGAAGGATCAATGCTAAGGAAGTCACGATACAGTTCTTCAACCTTTCAGGATTCTACAAGTCCATCTCAATCAACACGCATATCCTCAGCATTTGCACAACCTTCTTAACAAGTGCACTAGAGATACAAGTGCTCCTCCAAATTTCAAAACAGGTACACTCAAGGTAAAAAATCAAGCTGCCTTTGACTTTGATTTTGGAAAAAGACAATTCTGCCCAATGGTTTAGATTGATTTGGCTAAACTAAAAAGAGAATTTCAATTAGATCTATATCCCTTCTTAAGTCAGTATGAATCTTGGTTGAGTTTGAGAATCCCTTACAATCCTATTATAGTAAAAAACTTTTACTCAAACATGAAAATACCTAACCTATATGATAGCAAGGGCAATGCAATTGAAGAAAACATTGAGACGATAGTAAGGGACAAGAAGATTTTGTTATCCGGAACTTGATTAATATTCTTCTAAGGATTGAGGAAGTTCCTACTAATTCTCCTAAATTCGTTCAAATCCATGAGTTATCTGAGTTATTTGGATCAAGAGATCCTAGTAAACCCTTACCATGTACACCTGTTACTTTAACTCAGATATAGAGAGCCGTTTTTTATGTTTACTCCCAGAGTATGGTAAACAAAGCTAAAAGCTTTACACATATCACTGGAAAAGATTTACAAATGATGGCCTCTATAGTTACTCAGGAGAAAAGGAATATGGGAGATTTGAATTTTCAAGAAACGAAGTGATTCAGGCTTTATTCCTCTAGGACTGCTACCATTCCTTATCCACAGTTTGTCTCTCTTATCCTCTCTATGTATAAAATATGGCATTTAATTCCCGGGCGTGAAGTTGTAAGGATTCCCAAGTTTGGGAAACTTTACTTAGGCAAAATAGGAATCTTAGTCCCTATTGGAACCTCCAAAGCTCAAAGCAGTTACTCCTTGCCTCAAGGTCAAAGCAAGAATAAGCACAAAAAGGAGCTCAATACTCTAGGATTGAATCTCTGGGACCCTTTTTTATAGGAGCAACTTTCTAGACTTATATTCAAGATGCTCTTTAGGCAGCTATATCAGAATGAAGAAATCTAATGTTTATCTGGTTGAGAATATTGATTATCAAGTTAAGGTTTTAGTTGAAGCGGTGAATTAAAATTTCAAACAACTCTCTGACTTACAGAATACTAAGGCAAAGTGAATACAACGAATGGAGGAAATGTAGAGGACGCACCTTGGAATACCTTTTCCTAAGCCATCCACTACTACCACTTCTGTCCCTCTTGTCACCACTTCAATTCATACTCCTTCCAATACATTAGAAATTGTACTTCCTCCTGATACCACCACTCATCCTTCTTCCATAACACACATCTCTTGACCCATTCCTACTATTAATCTTCTTTATGAAAATCTCATCAATAAGTCAACATCACATTTCTTACATGTACATTCACATAGCTCTGTATCTAGCACTTACATGGAAAAGGTTAAGCTCTAGATACAGTGACTTATACTAATCCTAGACCTACCATAGTACAAACTTCTTATTTACCCTCCTCTCCTACATTTACACTATATTCACCCATATACACTTCTTCACCTGATCACACCTCAATACCTATTGATCTCTTGACTTCCATAGTCCTATACAAACCTCCTGATTCTTCTTCTGACCCTGATACTACTCCTCCATCTGCAAATATTACTTTTTCAACTTATTCCCTTCTTTATGATCATGACAAAAAGGGGAAGAAGAGCCCTGGGGATCCTTCTGGATCTATTATCTCACATAGCTTCTGTAACCCCCTGCCTTAAATAGCGTAATTATAATTCGATATTACGTAATTAAATTGGTTTAGAGACCGTTGAATAGTTCAAAACTCATTTAGAACTCCCTGTGAAGTAGGGACTTTATAAAATTTTCAAGACTTCTTTCTTATTCCGGTCTCAAGTTCAATTATCGAATATAATCACCTGTGCAGTTAATTCACATTCATTCATATCAGAATATCTAATAGCAATCCCGGCAACCCCCGGGTTCCATTCATACACAAAAGGGTTTACAACCTCCATATAGGGGACTACACAACTACGTTCAACTATTCTTTACAACCAACATAATATACAGACACCCTGTCCAACAGGTTTAACCAACATAACCAAAATAAATGTCCCTACAGGATTCTAACCGCTCCGGGTCGTACGTTTCTCCTTAGAGCCACTCGCCCTGTCTGAAAGGTTAGTTAAAGGAAAGAATGAGATTCAAGAGAATCCCAGTAGTAACAAAACATTTATACCACACATAAGCACACAGCATGTAAGCAAATCATCATACAGCAGCAGCACCACAAATCACACTCCACCCTCATCCCCTTTCTCCGCCGGGAAGGCACACCGCCTAACCCGAACCGTTGTTAGCTACTCAGGGACTATTGGCGTGGCAGTGCATACATATAGCCTTATAGCCCATACAGCTATTCGGCTTTCACAAATGGCCCGTCGGCCTCCACAAATAGCCTTTTGGCTCACATAATCACATATATCACACCTCATCCTCATCCCCTTTCTCCGCCGAGGAGGCACACCGCCCTAACCCGAACCGTTGTTAGCTACTCAGGGACTATTGGTATGACGGTGTTTACACATATTCACAATGTCGCAGCATACGAGTTTATCACAAATCAATGATAATACACACATACAATGCATCACATATGGTACGAAAGAAAAGTTACTACCTCGTTCCTTTCTGACGTTCGCTGGCGTAGTTGGCTCACGAGGGCGGCAAATATCAAAGCCTATAAACAAAATCAAGAATGGTGGATTAATTCCCTACCCCCAATTCCTACTTTCAAACACTTAGAATAGGTTCCATATGAGTCCCTTAAATGGTTATAACAAACTCAAAGAGAACCTAAAAGGATTGGAGAATTCTAGGTTGGAAATTGCTTTGCAAACTCACAAAGTGCTAAAAATTGGGTTCTGGCTGCAGCCAAAAATGGCTAAAAACGTCACAGAAACATTTTGGCTGCAGCCAAGAATTTCTGGCTGCGGCCAGGACACACACAGAAAGTTTTGTGCTGCAGCCAAGGAAACTTTGAAAAATCATAACTAATTCTAGAAAAATCAAAATGAGGTGATCCCAAAGCCAAATGAAAGATATTTAAGTCCTCTTTCAAGGAAAAATATTGGCCATTACTGGAAATCACCACAAAAATCCAGATTTACCAAAAACCTAACGTTGTGCCAAAACTGGGTCCAGTTTTGATGCCAAACATTGGACAGTTCAAACTCCCCGCTCAAAAAGCGAAATGACACAAAGTTTATGTCCATTTTGAAGCTTGAGATGTGAACTTTAAGACTGGAAAGTTTCATAATTTTTCAACATCATTTGCCCAGTCAAAACGTCCACACCATCTGACTGTCCAGAACAGACTTACATTGACCAGATTTTCCAAATTTTGCCAATTGGCTTCCAATGGTCCCTAATTTCAAATCACATACTATCCTTACACAATTTGGCTCAAGGAACACATTGGAGCCATCAAAATGACCATATTCATTATCCATGGGCAAGTTCTACCACTATCACCACACATCACCTTAACATCTCCAATCAACACACACATTGCAATCCATTCCATCCCAAAATTCCAAATCAACTCCCATGGCTCAAAGACACAATTTAACACCACATTCTCTACCACACACTAACCAATTCAAGCATTCAAATTAGACCAAAAATCAGGGCAAAAATTCAAAATTCCCAAAACCAAACCAATGACCACAACAATTATACCAAAAGGTATCACATACTCATTACAACTTCTTTCCAAAGCTATTTCTTTGATTCACCAACTTTCAAATCCCCACAAGTTCTCAAACTCCACTAATCAAAAATATGAAACCATAGGAATAAAGCTCTCAACCCCTTGAACAATATTAATAAAGGTGAGTTGAGCATTTAGGGACAAGACCTTACCTAAAACTCAAGCTCCTTCTTTCCCTTTCTTGCTTGTTCTTGGCGAAAATGGAGGAGAGGTGAGAGGTGAGAAGATGATGATGGAATCAGAATTTTTTTGGTGCACTTAGGCCCTTGGCCGACTTAAAATGGAGGAGGGAAAGGAGTTGCAATTGTTGACTCTTTGACCTCAATCCATGGTTCTTGTGTTGACATGTGTCAACATCTTGTGCCCCCTTCTAAACCCTCACATGAGCACATGCACACACAATCCCACTCCTTTGCTTATTCAATCTTAGCCATTGATATCAATTACCAATGAGTTTCCTCTTCGGTAATTGTCCAATCGGTCGGTAAATTTACCGTTTTGCCCCTGATTGTCACAATGCTTAATAAACCATCATCAAACACATTTGTATCATAATTCACATTATTTACTTCAAGAGTGTTTAATTAGCATTAATTACATCACTTTGAAGTTATTAGCCCTTAATTACAATTTGGGATATTACAGCTTCTGATATGCTGTTATTATGATTTATAATTTAGCTTTTGATATGTTTTTATTGTGTTCTATAGTAGTTTATGACATGTAATATCAATGCAATTATGTCATTTCTGGGTTAACCATGATAATCAATGAAATGATGTCAATCCTACGTTAACTGTACATTTTGAGAAGAAGATTTAATTAAAAATTCTTAACAATAAGTTTATTTCTAATTTCAAACTCACAAGTTTTGTCGTCAACAAAAAGGGGGAGAGTGTTAGATCCTATAATGTTTTGATGATAACAAATCTTGATGAATGGCAGATTGTTTATTTCCATATAACATATTTGAAACATAGTTGTGTTAGATATGAATAGTTTTGATGATGTCAAATATAGATGTTAAATATGAGCAAAAAGTTTGTATGATATAATTATCTTCTACATTGACTAACTACTATATTTAATGTTGCATATTTTGTAGATTAGTCATAAACCCGATTGTGGGTTAATATTATAATGCCTCATATGTGGAGAATGATTATCAAGAAGAAAATCAAGAGACAAGGGATTAAAGAAAGAAGAACTTGCAAGATCACATGAGAATATCAAGATTCAAGCTCCTAGAAGTGGTACCGGAGGTTTCTATGATCATACGGAAGTTAGAATGGGTCAATACGAAGCTAAAATGATGTATACGGAAGTTATGGTACCTTTGGGGATGATTACCCGAGTAATCACTCGAGTAATATGGTATTGTCTGATTTTGGAGGTGTTTACTCGAGGCCTTACTCGAGTAATCTGCCGGGTTATTTGATGAATTACTCGAGGCGGAACTTGAAGTAATGGCACTCTGTTTTCGCGCGACAGAACAGAGGTTCGGTATTTTGATGATATCTCTCCAACCACATGTCGGATCGAACTGAAACCGGTGGCATTGGAAACTAGACTTCCAACACGAACTTTTGACACCAAGATCACATTCAAAGGAGTTCAGATGAGGGAGATATGATCTGTTGAAGTTGACTCATGAATCACCGTCATGTTCCTGGACAGTTTCGGTATTTTGAACATAACTCTCAAAATACATATCGGATTGAGACGAAACCGGTGCCATATGAAAGAAGACTCAAAGAGATTTCCATGGATATAAAATTTGTCACATTTGAAGCTA
The DNA here is from genome assembly GCA_963210345.1 of Inga oerstediana. Classification (NCBI taxonomy): domain Eukaryota; kingdom Viridiplantae; phylum Streptophyta; class Magnoliopsida; order Fabales; family Fabaceae; genus Inga; species Inga oerstediana. The sequence continues at coordinate 35,487,011 of OY723406.1, forward strand.
TACCCTAAGAGCTATGACTTCTGGAAGTTGCTGCTCGTGAGTTCAGAAATGATCTAAGAACAGTAGATACTTTTTGGATCATAACTTTCTGTACACAACGAGTTTGGAGCTGATTCTTGTTGCATTGGAATGTAGATCATGAGGGCTTTCCGATGATATATAATTTGCCATGTTTCGAGTCAAAATCAAGAATTTACTTGAAGGCACCACTCGAGTAACTAGTTGATAACAAAAGACGTTACTAGAGTAGCTACTCGAGTAACCAGGTAAATCACGTGAAGTTGCTCTCGGCCTGCTAATGTTACTCGAGGCGCTACTCGAGTAACCATGTAAAAGACTTCCAGTTGCTCTCGGCATTTTGTACGACTGCTAATGTTACTCGAGGAGGTACTCGAGTAACCATGTGAAAAATTCCAGTTGCCTTCCAGTTTTCCCAATGATACTCGAGGAGCTACTCGAGTAACTCTCTGTGGTAAGCAAAAACCTGAAGTTCATCAAAAGTTTTTTTAAAGGATTACTCGAGGTGTTGCCCCAATAATCTATGAAGTTGCAAAAGCATTACTGGAGTAGCTACTGGAGTAAATCACTGTTCATGAAGAGTTATTGACGAAAACTTCAAGTCCTTACTGGAGTAAAGCACTGTTCATGCGAAAACTTCAAGTCACTACTGGAGTAAATCACTGTACATGAAGAGTTATTGACGAAAACTTCAAGTCACTACTGGAGTAAAGCACTGTGCATGAACAGAAAACTTCAAGTCACTACCCGAGTAAGCTATGCAGAAAATAGAAGGTCACTCGAGTACCCACTCGAGTAACCTGTGAAGAAACTTGATGTTTACTCGAGTACGTACTCGAGTAATGCTTCCCAGGAAACAGAGCAAAGACCCGAAAATTCTAGAAATCAATGGAATGATCATATAACTCATTCTTATTGCTTCTAATCACTCTAATACTTCATTATATTAGTGTTTAATGTATTTCTCCAGGAATACAATGAAGAGATGATGTGAAGAGAGAAAAGTTGAATTTACGGAGCGGAGCGTCAAACGTACGTAACGGCTAGTTTTTCAAAATCAAGCAACGGACGAATGAAGCAGTCACACTTCAACGGATAGGTTGAAATACTCACAACGGTCATATCCTACTCAACTATAAATACAGAAGATTCAAGCAGACAACAACAACGAAGAACATGATAAGATTATGAATCATCCACTTCTATCCGAATACTCTCTGTTCTTATCTATTTTCCATATCATGTATATTTGAGAGAGAGTTTTTGTATTGTACTTCTGTGTTCATCATATCCACTCTGTGAGAGAGTTTGTAAACCCTTTCAATTGTATTTCTGAATTGATCTCAAGGTAGAGGGACCTTGAGTGGGTTGATTTCCTTACGGGCAAGTGTAGAGAGAATCGCCGGTAAGACTTTCTACTCGTAAGACTTACAAGGTGCAAGCAGTAGAGAACGTTGCTGCTCATAAGACTTACAGTGGTGTAAGCAGAAGAGAACGTTGCTGCTCGTTAGACTTGCATATGTAAGCAGGAGAGAAAGGTCTTCGGGATTGCTCTGCTCGTAAGACTTGTTGTAAGGGGGAGTACTTGGTGAGAACTTTGTAAAGGCTTTTCTTGTGCCTAGATTAAACAAGAAGATAGTGGATTTGAAAATCTCAGGAGGAGCCTGGGGACTGGACGTAGGCCATCACAGATTGGACCGAACCAGGATAAATCACAGTTTGCACACTCTCTTCCTTAAACTCTTATATTTCCAGCATATATTAACTGTTGATTTATGATTCATTACTTTCATATTTATTGCTTCCTCTAAGAAGCAAAAAGATTTACAAAGTTCTTATGATTTTTATCTTACACCCAATTCACCCCCCCTCTTGGGTGTCAGCCGGTTCTAACATTTGGTATCAGAGCCGGACTCTTGTTTAAAGGACTTAACCGTCTCAAGAGTTTATAATGGCTGATTTTGGGTGTTATATGCTTTCCGAAGGTTTTGACTACACTGTTCCACCTATTTTGAAAGATATTGATTTTTGGTTTTGGAAAGCTAGAACGACGTCTTTCATAAAAAGCTTTGATTATGATATGTGGAATGTTTTTACAAATACCTTTGATTTCAAACCAAGAAAGGATTGGACAGAAAGAGAAAAGAAAATGTTTTCGTTAAACATTAGAGCAATGAAAATTTTGTATAGTGCTTTAACTGAAAATGATTTTGAGAAAATTAGATTATGCTCTACTGCAAGAGATATTTGGGATACGCTTGATTCAATGTATACTTCTAACAAGTGTGTTGAAGTTGAAAATGTTGATAGTTCATGTGAAACTACAAGCTGCATATCTACGATTCATGAACAAGTGGAAGTTGACAATGAAGATGGAGAAATCATAGAACACTTCCATGATCTTGTCAACATAAAAGAACAAGAGAAAGATGATTCCCAAGAAGAGCTCATTACGAACGAATTTGATGGATCATCCTCTAGAGATCAAGAAACACATATGGTAAACAATTCCAATTCTTCTGGAGTTATTTTGAGAACTGATTTTCAAAGTTTGCATAAAATTGTTTCTCAACCAAGTATTGATTCTATTTTGAAAAGTAAAAATGTTTTCAATCATGCTGGAAAGTTTATTGGAAAGAAAGAATGTTCAAATGAAATTTATTCAGGTTTTTACTCTCTTGACCGACACAATACTTGCATAAAATCTCATAATGCATATCATCATATTATTTGCAATTATTGTGGTAAATTAGGTCATATTTCTCACACATGCTATATTAGAAGAAATCCTAATGTGAGGAATAAATGTGCTTGGATTCCTAAAACGCAAGTGAGTTCAAATGCTAACGCTCAAGGACCCAAAGCAAAATGGGTACCAAAATGTCCATATGGTGTTTCATGTGTGCAGATTGATCCTAGAAAAATTGAAAAAAAGGGTACTGAGAAAATGAAGAAGATTCCAAGAGTTTCTCATGCACCAAGAAAGAGGTTCATACCATCTATATCGAAAAGAAGAACTCTCGGAGCACCCATTGCTGGAACTGCAAAGTTTAATCACAAAGAAATGCAATGGAGAAAAAGAGTACGTTCTACCACAAGAATGGACTACCATAGAGTACCGCTCAACTATCTTGAGGAAAACAAGAAAAGGAGGATCTCTCAAGCATCAAGTAAAAGACTCCTGGAGTCTATGTATTTTGAGAGACGATTGCCAACACCCAAAGCAAGATATTCAAAGTATCAACATCCTAGAAAGATGCAGTGGGTAAGCAAAAGCAATCCTCCAAGTATCTAAGGCAAAGGTACACAATGATAAAATCTCCTATACTATTGTCTGTAATATTTCTTGAGATTTTATATCTTGGAATTTTAGGAATGAGCATTGCAAATGATTTTGAAATTATATTTTCACATTCCTTAAAAAGCCATTTAATAGATTTATTTATGAAGGGATTGTAATGCTCAACAGGATAATTCTTTATGCATATATAATGATTTGAAAAGAAAATATTTTTTTTGCATAAAGATATGTTTAATTCATTATGCACAATTGCCTCGAATTGATTATATTCTTAGAGCATGTGAATTTTACCTTGATTCCTACAAGCTAACAAGAAATGGTTCCAATCAATGTTGGATACCATGAAGAAAAGAAATTTATATAGTTCTGTAGAATAAGAAAAAGCTTCTCAAGACTATGACCACATTCATATCTTGATGATGCTGAAATTCGGAGGTTGGATCTTGGTTCTGATTGTGCAAAGGAGAGAAACCAATATTATTCAACCAAAATCAAGCAAGCTGTCACAAGGACAAGAGAAATTACGGTGATATCTAATCCTTACTCTATACTGTGATTATATGAATTATTTATTTTGAGTAATGAGAATTTGTTCATTATTGCATTCATTTAGCAATCAATCCTTCATGATTGATAATTTGTTTATAGATTGCTAAATGAACGATAAGTGAAATTGTGCATAGTTTATCTATCAATTTATGTTTTGAAGAACACAATTCAAAAATGTGTTTTGGTTTCATCATGTGTTATAAAATTGCATACCATTAGCAATCAATCATTTATGGTTTTCAGACTGTTTTTAGATTGCTAAATGGACTTAAAATGAAATTGTGTATTTGAGTTTTGAAAAGTACATTTCAAAAATATACTTAGATTCCAATTCATCTTGTTTATAAAAATGCATACACATTATTTGAAAATTACTTATATATTGTTTGCATTTAAATTGGTTTCAAAATTGGAAGTTAATATTTATGTATACTGTAAATCAGAAATGCTTCAAATTCTTCCACTAGAGTATTTCCCCATCATTGACATATTGATCATTGATCCTAAATGTGTTATCCAATGCTTGAACTCCTCAATCATTATTTTCTAACAAATTAGACCTTATGTCTAACAAGTTATCTATCTATGAGTTTCAAGTATATTTCCCAGAAAAGAATTCAATATGTGAAAGCCTTATGCCTGATGCATAAATCTTTGGTTGGCTATGTTATTCCAAGCATTATGAATGTTTATTAGTGCATTGAATCTTAATGCATTAATCATTATAGTGGAATAACTTACTAGGATGATATTCAAGTACTCAAGTCATTTGGACTAATGAGTATGTGCTTCATCACTCATAAATTCTTATACTCATCCTGTTGCTCAAATGTATTACCATTTGTTTTCATCTATTCTTTGAGTAACTTGATCCTTCTATTCAAATTCTTGAGGTGAATATCCCTATTCTTCAAGACACATCTCTAAAAGTCAAGGTTATCTCTTGGTCAATAGCAAAGTCATTGTGTTTATATACATCCTTGAAATTAAGCCTTTTTGGCTAATTCATTTTCAATATGACTTTTGCACTTGGAAAATTCTCAAACATGTTAAACTCCAATGTCTAACATGTTATCTTAGTTGTTCTCTAAAAAGGAAGTTTTCTGGTATATGTATATTTAAACTATTGACTTTCACCATTTTCAACATAAACATTGATTATAAACATATTTCAAAGATGAGTTTTACATATATTCAAAATCTCAATTTTACAATGCATTGTCATGATTTGAAATTAAATATGAGATTTGAATCAATGTGTGTATCTCATGATCATTCTTAAAAAAAAATTTCATTCATGATTTATCATTTTATAATAGTTGATCATTATAAATAGATTTTCAACTCTCTTTGATCTGACTTACCTGCCTTGCATGAAAATCTTATCAATGACATATCTTTTAAAGTGTATTTACAAAGTGTCATTGATCTTTGAAATCATCATTCTTGGTATTATTTGTTCGTTACCCTTTATGATTTAATTGCTTGAATTTATTTAATTGGGTAAAATTATATTTTGGTCTTTGTTGATTATTATACTCTTTGCTCAACTATCATATGATTCAATTATATAAGAGCGTAAGAGTTATAATATTATATGGACCCAAGAGAAAGTTGGGTACCAAAGAGCATTTATTTATACTTTTGCAGGAGTTGATCAAAATGCTCTACTTTTGGATACAAAGATCAAAGGCTAACAGAGAAGGCATGACTAGCAGTGTTGCAATGTGAGCAGAAGCAAAATCTGTGGTATCGTTTAAGTGACACCATAAGTAAGTAGCTAGTGATGCAGCCAGAGAAAGGGAAAGAAGAAGAAAATCTCTTAAGTGAACCTAGATGAGATTCATCTCAAAGCAACTCAAGGCCAAGAACAAGTATAGCCAATGTAAAACTTTGTTGCCTTCCCACCTTCTTAAGTGAACCTAGATGAGATTCATCTCAAAGCAACTCAAGGCCAAGAACAAGTATAGCCAATGTAAAACTTTGTTGCCTTCCCACCTTCCTTATCGTTCCAAGGTGATCAAAAGATGTTTAGAGGAAGATGCTGAGATGCACAGAATCATCAAGCTTGGTGAGCCTATGAGGATTCTCAACTACAATCCTAGCTCTATGTTTTCACAAAATTATATGATATATCTATACTAGAGCTATGGTGAGCAAGGCCAATTAAATCGCTTCATGAAAGGATTATCACACAATGGCCTATATTATTAGTGAGAAGGAGAGGAACGTTGGAGAAATCATGTCTTTCAAAGATATATATACTTCTACAGGACTTACTCCAAGTAATCAGAAGTTACTTCAAGTAATCTGCAATTACTTCAAGTATACCTTCAAGTAATTCACAATTACTTCAAGTAAGTCTGAATCTTACTCACAAGAGGCACAAAGGATGAAAGCTGAGACTTCAAGAATAAATAAGAGACAACACTTTGCTAGAGTTGGTCTCCCTGGTCCTTCATTCTTTAGTCCATCTATCCAAGGCTATCAGAGAAAGGAGCTCAACAATCACACAGAGCTTGCTGCAAACAATGTTGAGTTCATCACTTCTGTGAATGACAAGATTAGAAGACTCTGTGATTTGATCAACCGGAACTTCAAGGCCTTATTCCGAGCTCATCTTGGTATGCTTAACTGATCACAGAAATTATGCTTCAAAATCCTTCCATACTGATCACATCAACGGACAATGACTAAGCCAATGATGCATTCATGGACTTCAGAGGATTATGGCTCGAGTAATTACGATATTACTCGAGTGAGGTATTGTATTCTTTAATTCAAATTCTCTGAGTTGCATCACTCAAAATGAACACTTGAGTAATGACTCAAGTAATACAGGGTTACAGCCTTAAAACCCTGAATAGCATCATTATTTTCAATACTTAATTTCTTTCCAAATCTTCATATTTTCATACTCATTCTCTCTACAAAATTTTCAATGATTTTACAAATTCAGGAGAGTTATTAATTGTATTACTCATGATGATTTTTTTTTAAAAAAGCCATGCATTCATTAAGGGGGAGCTTCACATTCACATGTGTTTTATATCTTAAAAGCTCATCTCATTTATTGAAAGAAAATCCTTTTAACATACTCATCTGAATTCACTATGTTTTAATTAGTTTTGATGATGAGTTAATCTTATATTTTCCTTTCATGATCTTAATTTTTAACATATCATATAGAAAGGATGGCTTTAGTTTATGCAATAAATTTGATACTTGATTGCACTAACCATTCTCTTTGCAAGAATGCTTTTATAGTAGGAGAATTGGCTCTATGCAAGATCATTTCTCAGCATACTAAAAGGAGCATATATGATGACATGTGCTTTAACAATCAATCAAGGGAGATAAATTGGCTGCAATATTCAAAGCAATAAATACATATGCCAATACAAATGAGCATTGAGCATGCTGAACAGAAGCTCAACTCAATTGGAGAATCTATCAACTTTGAGGAAAGATGATTTAATACTGGATACAACCCTCAAAGCAACAAAAGGCACAAATCAGGATGATTTTGGTAGCATTCTAAGGAAGGCTATTCCTGAGCTTCCTATTGAGCACACTTTAGAGCCTACCATTGAGCCAGCCAACTCCTATGAACAAGATTCATCACAGTTACATAGTGAAAGTATGGTGAACACAACATCATAGATCTATACAACAAGAAAAGGAAGCAACGGACTTCATAGAGCACTTCATCATTTTCCAAAAACTACATGAGCATTTCTAAACCCTCTCTTTTTATTTTGAGCTTACTTTGCCTATCCTTGATTATGAAAGTTTTTTTTTTCTTGAAAACCTTTCCATATTCTTTCAAATGTGTTTTTCAGGAAAACCATTTTTCATTTGCATCAAATTATAAATGAAACTACTTTCAAAACGGGGGAGAGAAACTTGTTTTCCTGATGCATTTATTTTGGTTAATGGGGAGAATGACATTTCTCATTTGACTTCATATTTACTTCTTTACAAGTCTTTCTTCTTTATACTTCAAACTTTTTGCTGATGTCAAATAGGGGGAGAGAAAGGCAAGAAAAATATATTGTTTGCAAGAAAAATATATTGTTCTTACTTAGTTTTTAGAACTCATACATATTTTTCTTGAAGGATTTGTCATCATCAAAAAGGGGGAGAATGTTAGATATGAATAGTTTTGATGATGTCAAATATAGATGTTAAATATGAGCAAAAAGTTTGTATGATATAATTATCTTCTACATTGACTAACTACTATATTTAATGTTGCATATTTTGTAGATTAGTCATAAACCCGATTGTGGGTTAATATTATAATGCCTCATATGTGGAGAATGATTATCAAGAAGAAAATCAAGAGACAAGGGATTAAAGAAAGAAGAACTTGCAAGATCACATGAGAATATCAAGATTCAAGCTCCTAGAAGTGGTACCGGAGGTTTCTATGATCATACGGAAGTTAGAATGGGTCAATACGAAGCTAAAATGATGTATACGGAAGTTATGGTACCTTTGGGGATGATTACCCGAGTAATCACTCGAGTAATATGGTATTGTCTGATTTTGGAGGTGTTTACTCGAGGCCTTACTCGAGTAATCTGCCGGGTTATTTGATGAATTACTCGAGGCGGAACTTGAAGTAATGGCACTCTGTTTTCGCGCGACAGAACAGAGGTTCGGTATTTTGATGATATCTCTCCAACCACATGTCGGATCGAACTGAAACCGGTGGCATTGGAAACTAGACTTCCAACACGAACTTTTGACACCAAGATCACATTCAAAGGAGTTCAGATGAGGGAGATATGATCTGTTGAAGTTGACTCATGAATCACCGTCATGTTCCTGGACAGTTTCGGTATTTTGAACATAACTCTCAAAATACATATCGGATTGAGACGAAACCGGTGCCATATGAAAGAAGACTCAAAGAGCTTTCCATGGATATAAAATTTGTCACATTTGAAGCTATACCCTAAGAGCTATGACTTCTGGAAGTTGCTGCTCGTGAGTTCAGAAATGATCTAAGAACAGTAGATACTTTTTGGATCATAACTTTCTGTACACAACGAGTTTGGAGCTGATTCTTGTTGCATTGGAATGTAGATCATGAGGGCTTTCCGATGATATATAATTTGCCATGTTTCGAGTCAAAATCAAGAATTTACTTGAAGGCACCACTCGAGTAACTAGTTGATAACAAAAGACGTTACTCGAGTAGCTACTCGAGTAACCAGGTAAATCACGTGAAGTTGCTCTCGGCCTGCTAATGTTACTCGAGGCGCTACTCGAGTAACCATGTAAAAGACTTCCAGTTGCTCTCGGCATTTTGTACGACTGCTAATGTTACTCGAGGAGGTACTCGAGTAACCATGTGAAAAATTCCAGTTGCCTTCCAGTTTTCCCAATGATACTCGAGGAGCTACTCGAGTAACTCTCTGTGGTAAGCAAAAACCTGAAGTTCATCAAAAGTTTTTTTAAAGGATTACTCGAGGTGTTGCCCCAATAATCTATGAAGTTGCAAAAGCATTACTGGAGTAGCTACTGGAGTAAATCACTGTTCATGAAGAGTTATTGACGAAAACTTCAAGTCCTTACTGGAGTAAAGCACTGTTCATGCGAAAACTTCAAGTCACTACTGGAGTAAATCACTGTACATGAAGAGTTATTGACGAAAACTTCAAGTCACTACTGGAGTAAAGCACTGTGCATGAACAGAAAACTTCAAGTCACTACCCGAGTAAGCTATGCAGAAAATAGAAGGTCACTCGAGTACCCACTCGAGTAACCTGTGAAGAAACTTGATGTTTACTCGAGTACGTACTCGAGTAATGCTTCCCAGGAAACAGAGCAAAGACCCGAAAATTCTAGAAATCAATGGAATGATCATATAACTCATTCTTATTGCTTCTAATCACTCTAATACTTCATTATATTAGTGTTTAATGTATTTCTCCAGGAATACAATGAAGAGATGATGTGAAGAGAGAAAAGTTGAATTTACGGAGCGGAGCGTCAAACGTACGTAACGGCTAGTTTTTCAAAATCAAGCAACGGACGAATGAAGCAGTCACACTTCAACGGATAGGTTGAAATACTCACAACGGTCATATCCTACTCAACTATAAATACAGAAGATTCAAGCAGACAACAACAACGAAGAACATGATAAGATTATGAATCATCCACTTCTATCCGAATACTCTCTGTTCTTATCTATTTTCCATATCATGTATATTTGAGAGAGAGTTTTTGTATTGTACTTCTGTGTTCATCATATCCACTCTGTGAGAGAGTTTGTAAACTCTTTCAATTGTATTTCTGAATTGATCTCAAGGTAGAGGGACCTTGAGTGGGTTGATTTCCTTACGGGCAAGTGTAGAGAGAATCGCCGGTAAGACTTTCTACTCGTAAGACTTACAAGGTGCAAGCAGTAGAGAACGTTGCTGCTCATAAGACTTACAGTGGTGTAAGCAGAAGAGAACGTTGCTGCTCGTTAGACTTGCATATGTAAGCAGGAGAGAAAGGTCTTCGGGATTGCTCTGCTCGTAAGACTTGTTGTAAGGGGGAGTACTTGGTGAGAACTTTGTAAAGGCTTTTCTTGTGCCTAGATTAAACAAGAAGATAGTGGATTTGAAAATCTCAGGAGGAGCCTGGGGACTGGACGTAGGCCATCACAGATTGGACCGAACCAGGATAAATCACAGTTTGCACACTCTCTTCCTTAAACTCTTATATTTCCAGCATATATTAACTGTTGATTTATGATTCATTACTTTCATATTTATTGCTTCCTCTAAGAAGCAAAAAGATTTACAAAGTTCTTATGATTTTTATCTTACACCCAATTCACCCCCCCTCTTGGGTGTCAGCCGGTTCTAACAAGTTGCAGGAGTTATACTAATGAAAGCTGAAGCACTCGAGTGCAAGGTAAGCAATCAAGTGAAACTATGATATGATATCATATTACTCGAGTGAATATGAGGATTCACTCAAGTGAATTATGTAACCCCCTGCCTGATTAACTGTAATTATGAATTGATCACACGTAATAAAATGGATTAGAGACCATCGGATAATTTAAAACTCGTTTTAATTCCCTATCTTAAAATAGGGTTTCAACAAAAACTTTCAAAACTTTTCTTTACCCTGGTCTCACCCTCAAATGTCGAACATAATTACCTGTGCAGTTATATATCATTACTGCATATCAGAGTGTATAGCCAAATTCCCGACAACTCCCGGGTTTCCCACATGTACAAACTAAGGGTTCATAAGTCCCAATGAGGGGATTACATGCCCAAAATCAAACGTAATATTTGTATCTCGAAATATACAGTAATCCCAAATCCAAAAATGGATAACTAATATCCCAAAATCAAATATTTTCCTCTAAAGGGTCCTAACCGCTCCTGGTTACTCGTTTTTCCTTAGAGCCACTTGCCCTATTTGAAATATTAGTTAATGGAAAGAATGAGATTTAAGAGAATCCCAGTAGTAACAAATCATTCATACCACACATAATCATATAGCATGCAAGTAAATCATCACATAGGAGCAGCAGCACAAATCCCACTCTACACTCATCCCCTTTTACCGCCGAGAAGGTATACAGCCCTTACCCGAACTGTTGTTAGCGACTCAGGGACTATTGACATGGCAGTGCATACACATAACCTTACGGCTCACAATAGCCTTTTGGCTTTCACATAATCACAAATATTACACCCCATCCTCATCCCCTTTTACCGCCGGGAAGGTATACAGCCATCACCTGAACCATTGTTAGCGACTCAGGGACTATTGGCATGGCAATGCATACACATTCCACAAACATTATATCATTCGAATCTGTCACAAAATAATGATATAATACACATACAATGTATCACATATGGTATAAAAGAAAGAGTCACTACCTTGTTCCTTCCTGACGTTCGCTGGTACAGTGGGCTCGTGAGGGCGGAAAATGTCAAATCCTATCAACCAAAATCAAGAGCGGTGGATTATGTTAGTGCAAGCGTTTCACCCAAGAGGGGGGGTGAATTGGGTGATACCAAAAAATTTCGTTTTGTATAAGTAAATTGACAGGATATTTAAAGCAGTTGAGAGCAAAGAGAAATATCACCTAAGTGTACACCAGGAGTTATACTGGTTCGGCCACAAATACTTTGACCTACATCCAGTCCTCAGAGCATCTCTGAGAGTTTCACTATATTCTCCAAGATTTAGTGGGTTCTTGGCATCTCAGTATATAGCAAGTTCCTTCACCTGGACACTTGCTCCCCCTTACACGTTGCAATCAAATCCCCAACTCAAGGTTCCACAACCTTAGTTATCTCAATAATAAATATTAAGTTTGTAATGAAAAAATCTCTCACAGAGCAAATATATAATCACTGAAGTACAATGAATGAGTATAAGAAAACAAGCCATAAAGATTATGTTGATTGATGTGTGATTGCTTGTTCTCAGTTGTTGTTGTATGCTCTTTGAATGCTCCAAATATATAGATGATTTGTAGTATCTGTTGGAAGCAATTCAAACATGTCCGTTAGAGTCGCGTTGCAATGGTTGACCATTCTTTAAATTTGAAAACTATCCATTTATGGTAGGTAGTGGTAGGTGAACGTTCGGACTTTTATTTAACTTTTCACTTCTGGCATGTTCTCTTCGTTGTTTCTCTACAAATGTGCTTAAAATACTAGTTCAATAAAGAGTTAATCATATAGATAATAAATTAATAATTATTTGATTAAAAAATGATTTCTGGACTTCATTACTCGAGTGATCATGTTTGTTACTCGAGTAGTCCCTCGAGTAAACCTATCAAAAATATGGCAGTGAGTAATTCAACATTTTACATAAGATATTACTCGAGTAAGACATGGAGTTAGATACATCACAAACCTTGGAAATACCTGATTACTTGAGTGGTTACTCGAGTGGCCATGTCTTATCTTCACACACTACTCGGGTGCCGCCTCCAGTAAGCCTATTACTCGAGTAGTTACTTGAGTGGCCATATCTTTTCTTCACATCTTACTCAAGTAACCCCTCAAGTGAATTCCAAATAACTTTACAGATTACTCTATTACTCACTCGAGTAATTGCATCAAATTCTTGGCTGAGAGTACTTGTTCTTTATTTACCTGATTACTCAAGTGATCTCTCGAGTAATGGATCAAATAAGTCCGTAGATTACTGGAGTGCTCCCTCAATTAATGCCTTTTCCTCACATGGTTACTCAAGTGGCTACTCAAGTAAAGTATTGCATTTCTTGGCCGAGAGCTACTGGAAGATTTTTGACCTAGTTACTCGAGTGTCTACTCGAGTAATGCCTTTTCTCATGTGTTATTCGAGTGGCTACTCGAGTAATGGTTCATATAACTTTGCAGATTACTTGAGTGGCTACTCGAGTAAAGTGTTGCATTTCTTGGCCGAGAGCTACTGGAAGATTTTTACCTGGTTACTCGAGTGGCTACTCGAGTAATGCCTTTTATCATGTGTTACTCGAGTAGCTACTCAAATAATGGTTCATATAACTTTACAGATAACTCGAGTGGCTACTCGAGTAACTTCTTCCAAATTTTGGCAGTGCCTCCAAAAATATTTTCTTTCAACATTACTCAAGTGCCCACTCGAGTAACAGTGTTCCTTACTCGAGTGGTCACTCAAGTAATATAGACTACTGTCAATAATGGTCTTCCTTTGCTCTTCCTTTCTCAAATCTTTTTCATTACTTCAGTGCTTACTTCAAGTAATGTTTTGTCTACCATTTATTTACTTTGTTCAAATTCATTTGTTATCATATCCTCTTATATCATTGGTCCAATCTTTATTATCATCAAAATATATGGGATCTAACAGAATAATTCCTTACTCCAATTTTCGCTTTCAAGACATTTAAGTTGGTTATCATATAAACTCCTTAGGTGGCTTTTAAATGCTTAAACATAAGCCTAAAGGGTTGGGTGAAAGTTTGCCCAAAAGACCCTCTCCAGAAGTTCAAATTGCAGATATTCAATAGTTGGCCGTGGCCAGCCCAACTATAGGTCACAGCCAACGGGTGCACAGAAAGATTTAGGCCACGGCCAGCCACCTTGGGCCGCAGTCAGAGTTAGGACAGAAAGTCTTAGGCCGCGGCCAGCCCCACACGGGCCACGGCCAACCTGTGACCCTAACTTCTGGCTGATTTCCAAACACTTATAAATTTGTGAACAGAACTCAGAATGACTCAATCTTTATATACATAGAAAGCTTGCAATGTGCACTACAATCTTGGAAAGTTTCATAATATTTAGATACTATTTACTAGGTCAAATATTATGCAAAGTCAGGTCCCTGCACAGCATTTTAAACTTAGCAAATTTCTAGACTTAACCAAATTTTCCAGAATTTCAGACTTTGGCTTCCAATGGTTCCAAATTTCAAATCAAACACCATTCCTACACAATTTGGACAAGGAATCCATTGGAGCTATCAAAACAACCAAATTCCACTCACATTTGACATGTTCCACCACCAACACAATATGTCACACCAAAACTCAATCAAGTTATCACATTGCAATCCATTCCAAACCAAAATTCTCAACCAATTTCAAATGCACAAAGACACTCTATGACACCAGTTTCCACACTAAATACCAAGTCATGCTTTTCAAAATTCACCAAAAATCAGGCCAAAATCATAAATTCCTAAGACTCAACCAATAGTCACAAGTTTTAGGTCAAAGTGTAACAAATTCTTACCTCAACTTCTTCCCAAAGCTAATTCTTCAATTCTTTTACTTCCAAATTTCCACAAATCCTCAAACACCACTATTCAAAAATCTGAAACCATAGGAATAAAGCCCTCAACCTAATGATCAATATCAATGAAGATGAGTTGAGCACTTAAGGTTAAATCCTTACCTAAACTTGAACCCTTTTCTTTCTCTTTCCTTCCCTGGTTGAATGAAAATGGAGGTTGAAGTGAGAGAAGTTGATGATAAAGAAGGAAATCAGATTTTCCCTTGGCCATAAGGTCTTAGCTGACCTAAGAATGAGAGAGGGAGAGGAAAAGAGTTTGAAATGTTGACCCTAATCCAATGGCTCACACATGGATACTGGCAACATCTTGGCCTTCCTTCCCTTACCTCACATAACATATACATACATACTCCTACTCCCATGCTCATAAATTCTAACCGTTGGTCTCAAGTTACCAATGAGTTTCTTCTTCGGTAACTGACCAATTTGTTGGCAACTTCCTAATTTTACCATTTTGCCCCTGATTATGGCAATTCTACTCAATTCATTTACAAACTCATTTTTATCATTCCACTAACATCATCATGTGCCCTCCCCTATATTTCAACCCATATAAACATTGATCCACTCATAAGCTTAAATATAGGGATTAGGCGTTAATTAAAACATTTTCATAACAAATTCAACAGTAATTAATTCGATACTAACACAATTAGCCTTAAATCCCAAATTGGGTTATTACAAATTGGGAAAAACACTCGAGTGATTAAAATGATATCACTTGAGTGATAATTAAAAAAGAAGTAGATCACTTGAGTGACTTGTTATTACACTCGAGTGATCTAGAAATATATAAGATCCTTTAAAACAAATTATGTTTACACTCGAGTTAAGTTTAAACAATGTCTTTATAGTTGACAGCATATGATAAACTATTGAAACACTAACACTTTGGATTTCTATGTTATCCATTAACCTTTTTCTTGACTAAAACATAGGTGTAAAGCAACAGATCTATTTCAAAATCTTGGTCAACGAAGCATCACACAAACAACAGTGCACAATAGTAGAAACATCCTCGATAGTCAAAGTAATGATCATCTTCCAATGGGCAAACATTTGAATGTTCTCAACTGTTAGAATCCAAGTTTTCATGATAACAAAAGGTAATTATGTGTTTTGATAAGAAACTCATGTTTTGAAAGTGTAAACATTGATCTAAATGGTTTTCAAATGCATTTCACAAAGTTAAGAAACAATTACTGAGAATTTGACTGATGCACTCCAGTGAAGCAGCCTCACTCGAGTGACAATCATCGAGTGAGAATCATCTTAACACTCGAGTCCATGAAGTGTTACTCTGAAAGTGTGTTACAGAAGTGACTGAGTTCTAAGATTTTTCAGCAACATTTAAGTGACAGACAGTGAACTTGAGTGATGACCAGGTTTGCACTCGTGCATGAAGGCATACTCTTGGAAGTGCTGGACAGAATGACAAGTCAGACACAAAAAATGATCGTTGTACTCGAGCACTGACTCAACACTCGAGTAAGAGCCATAAGCTCACTCGAGTCATGCAAGTGAAGCACAGGAAGTGTCTGTCCGAGAGTAAGAAAGAACTTGAAAATGGGAAGTGCACTCGAGTGAGACCTATTGTACTCAAGTAAGGTGCCATAACACTTGAAAATGCAAGGTACACTAGTGAAAAAGTAAGGAAGTGTTGATTAGAAAGAACACCAGAACATGATATATTCAGGAGCACTCGAGTGAGGTCTTTTACACTCGAGTGAGGACCCAACACTCACGAATGAGAAAGCTCACTTCCTCAAATACTGGTGCAAGAGCTGAGTAAAAAACTATCCATAAGCAAAGATATACTAATGTACTCGAGTGAGCATCTTAGCAATCAAGTGAACATCTCAATACTTGCAAGTGCAAAAGCTCATTCTTGCGAAACTTGGTGCAAGTGCTGTCCAAAAGCAAAGCTTGAAGCTGAAGTGCATTGATGTACTAAAGTGAGACATCTACACTCAAGTGAGTATCAGTCGCACTCGCAAGTGAGATATCTAAAGATATTGCTGCAAGTGTTATCTAGAGGCTCAAGTACATAGTACAAAATACACATACACTCGAGTGAGAAGTCAGTACACTCACAAGTAAGAAAACTCACTCTTATTTATTCTCAAGAAAGTGCTACATAAAAGCTAAGGAAAAAGTAGAAGAATGATAATACACTTGAGTGATGGACTAAAATTACACAATACTTTCTATCCACACTTGAAAGTCATAGAAGTGCAAGCTGAGAAATATGGGATGTACTCGAGTGAGGCCTCAATATACTTAAGTGAGACCCTGACAGGAGCCAAAACACAACAGACTCACAGCGATCAATCTACATATGGTTTAATGTTATTCATTCATTATGTTTTCACTTGTTATCATTATTAAACATTATTTAACATATATTTCAAGTGTGAAATAGGAGTTTGAACATTTGGATCAGAGATGCATATATAGAAAGTTAAATACGACAAACATAATCATTACGCTAAGTGACGACTAGCTATGTACACACGTTACTGACCTACCATGATATCTTGTCCAGAGATTTCAAATGCACGCATGCCACACCATAAATTTACACTACACTCCACAACATCTATTACACGAAGGACAAAACCAACTGATTATAAATACAGAGCTTCAGAGACCATTCAATATTGAACACAGAATGAGAGCATACACAAGTAAATTTACACGAGTCTCTTTATTCATATTTTTTGTATTCATATTGTACTTTAGTGTTTATCATATCCACTCTGTGAGAGAGTCTGTATACACTTCAAAATCATATTTTCAATTGAACTCAAGGTATTGAGACCTTAAGAGGGTAGATATCCTTACGAGGGAAACAGTTGAGAAAATTCCTAGTAAGACTTTCTACTCATAAGACTTACAAGGTACAAGTAAGATAGAACATTACTGCTCGTATGGCTTATAGGGGTACAAGCAGGAGAGAACGTTGCTTCTCGTAAGACTTGCATACGTAAGAGGGAGAGAAAGGTCATATGGATTGTTATGCATATAAAACCTGTCGTGAGGGGGAGAGAAAATTCTAGGTATTAGAATATTTCTGCTCGTAGTCATTACAAGAATGATTGTTATTTTATGGTATTCAGAGGGCCTACTGAATCTTGAAAGATTAGTGAAAATCTCAGTAAGTCTTGATCTCTGAGGACTGGACGTATGCCTAGGTTTTGGGCCGAACCTGTATAACTCTCTATGTGGAAATTCTCTACACCCTACTCTAACTGCATTTATTTTCATATCACCTCAACAACCAAAAGTTTTAAAACATCACCCAATTCACCCTCTCTTGGATGAAGCTTGCCTCTTTTATCAATGGCTCTCAAATATATTCTATATAATTCCCAAGCATTCAAGAAAAAAAAGGAATAATAACTTACAATCAACTTACGAAAAATATTCTCTTACTCTGTTCTTCATTCTTTCTTTACTCTTTACTTTAGTGATTACTTATTTACTCTTTGAGAGAGAATTGCATTACAAATTCAATACATTATATACAACTTAAGGTTGTGGAATCTTGAGTTGGGGTTTGGATTACATCGGGTAAGGGGTGTTGGAACCAGCTGACACCCAAGAGGGGGTGAATTGGGTGTAAGTTAAAAACTTAAGAACTTTAAAAATCTTTTTGGATCTTAGTGGAAGCAATAAATATGAAAGTAATGAATTATAAATCAACAGTAAGATTAAATAATGTAAGCTAGAAATATAAGAGCTTAGGGAAGAGAATATGCAAACTGTGATTTATCCTGGTTCGGTCCAATCTGTGACAGCCTACATCCAGTCCCTCGGCTCCTCCTAAGATTTTCAAATCCACTATTTTCTTGTTTAATCTAGGCACAAGAAAACCCTTTACAAAGTTCTCACCAAGATACTCCTTCTTACAGCAAGTATTATGAGTAGAGTAATCCCGAAGATATTTCCTTCCTGCTTACCTATGCAAGTCTTACAAGAAGCAATGTTCTCTCCTGGTTATACCCCCGAAGTCAAACGAGCAACAATGTTCTCTACTGGTTGCACCTTATAAGTCTTACGAGCAGAAAGACTTATCAATGATTCTCTCTATACTTCCCCGTAAGGAAATCAAACCACTCAAGGTCCCTCTACCTTGAGATCAATTCAGAAATATAGTTGAAAGTGTTTACAGACTCTCTCACAGAGTAGATATAATGAACACTGAAGTACAATACAAATAATCTCTCTCTTAAATATACATGATATAGAAAATAGATAAGAACAGAGAGTAGTTGGATTGGAGTAGATGATTCATGATCTTTTCATGTCTCTCGTTGTTGTTGTTGTTCTCTGCTTGAATCTCTTGTATTTATGGTTGATGAAGATTGATGACCATTTGAGCATTTCAATAGATCCGTTGGAGTGCGGCTGCTTCTTTTGTTCGTTCTTCGATTTTGAAAACTAGCCGTTGTGGTTGGTGAACGATCCACTTCCATAAAGTCAAATTTTGTCTCTTTGCATCATCTCTTCATTGAATTCCTAGAGAAATATATTAAACACTAATACAATGAAGTGTTAGAGTAATTGGAAGAAAAAAGAATAAGTTTCATAATTAATCCCATGATTTTTGAAAGCTTCATTACGTTGTTCTATTCTCCTGGGAAGCATTACTCGAGTGGTCACTCGAGTAAGCCTTGGTCATGACTCGAGTGATCCCTCAAGTAATCTCGTTCAAAATCTGGCTGAGAACATTTTCAACTTTATTGCTTGAGTGATCCCTCGAGTAATGCTCTCTTTTCATTTCATGTTACTCGAGTGCTCCCTCAAGTAATGTCACTCATTTCTTGGCTGAGAGCTACTGGATGATTTCTTCTCTGATTACTCGAGTAGCCCCTGGAGTAATGTCTTAAATAACTATACAGATTACTTGAGTGATCTCTTCAAGTAATCCCATGCAATTCTAGACAGAGAGCTTACCGGAATAATTTCTCACACATTACTCGAGTGGTCCCTTGAGTAAGGTTTCAAATAACTTTGCATATCACTCGAGTTAGCCCTTTAAGTGAATTCTTGATTTTGATTCGAAACATGGCAAATTAGATATCATCGGAAAGCTTTCATCATCTATATTTCCAATGCAACAAGAATCAGCTCCAAACGCGTTGTATACAGAAAGTTATGATCCAAAGAGTATTTATTGTTCTTAGACAATCTCTAAAATCACGAGCAGCAACTTTAATAAGACATAGATCTTAGTATATAACTTGAATTGTGACAAATTATATATCCAAGGAAACCTCATTGAGCCTACTTTCATATGGCACCAGTTTCGTCTCAATCCGATATGTAGTTTGAGAGTTATGACCAAAATACCAAAACTATTCTGGTAAAGATATTGATTCATATGTCAACTTCAACAGATCATATCTCCCTCATATGAACTCATTTTAACGTGATCTTGGTATCCATAGTTCATATTGGGAGTCTAGTTTCATATGCCCTGGTTTTTTATCAATCCGACCTATGGTTAAAGAGATATGCCCAAAATACCGAACGTCTATTATACCGCACGAAAACAAAGTGCCATTACTTGAGGGAGCCCTCGAGTAATCTTTCAAGTAACTTTGTCGATTACTCAAGTAAGCCAATCACCTCCAAAATGAGGCAGTGCCATATTACTTAAGTGATTACTTGAGTAATCATCTCTGGAGGTGCCATAACTTCCGTATATGTCATTTTAACTTCATATTGACCCATTCCAACCTCCGGTATCACTTCTAAGAGCTTAAATCTTGATATTCTCATTTGATCTTACAAGTTATTCTTTCTTCAATCTTTTTCTTCTTGTTTTGCCTCTTGATGATCATTCTTCATCACCCAACTAGATATCTTCTTGAATTGATGATCATTTCTCATAACCTAATTAGATGTCTTCTTGAATTTCTTCAATCTTCTTCTTTCTTTGCATGGCTAATATCATCTTCTTGAATATCTTCCTCTTGATGATCTTTCTTCATAACTTAACTAGATATCTTCTTGAATATCTGCAATCTTCTTTTTGCTCTTGCTTGACTATTCTATAAGATAGACAATATTAAATATAGTAGTTAGTCAATATAGAAGATTATGCACTCTTAATGCTTGACATCTATATTTGACATCATCAAAACTAATCATATCTAACATTCTCCCCCTTTTTGATGATGGCAAATCTTTTAAGAAAAATATGTATGAGTTGTAAAACTAAATTGAAAACAACATATTTTTCTTGCATTTCTCTCCCCCTTTTTGACATTAGCAAAAAGTTTGAAGTATAGATAGGAAAGACTTAGAGAAGCAAATGTGAAATTGAATTTAGAAATGCCTTTCTTTCAGTCAAAATAAATGTCAAGAAAATAGTTTTCTGTCCCTCGTTTTGAAGGTAATTTAATGCAAATGAAAAATGGTTTTCATGAAAACTTTCATAATCAAGGAAAATTGAAATCAAAGATATGAAAGTATTCTCAAAATATAAAAAGAGGGTTTAGAAATGCTCATTTGGATTTAGCAAGCTGATGATTGATCCATGAAACCCATTGCCTTCTTTTCTTGTTATATTAGATCCAAGATGCCATATTCACCACACTTTCACTATGCAACTATGATGGATCTTGTTCATAGGAGTTAACAGTAGCTAGCTCAATGGTAGGCTTGAAAGTGTACTCAATAGAAAGCTTAGGAATAGCCTCTAATATGTGAAAGGAAACTGAAGCACTTGCTTCTCAAGTGGTGTCTAAACTCTTGTTGCTTGAAATGTTATTGTCCCATGATTTAACGTTAAAGCACATGTCCTTAAAGTTGATATATTCTCCTTTTAGTGTGTTGAGGAACAATCTCGCATAGAGCAAACTCTTCTGCTATAAGTAAAAGCATTCTTGCAAGGAGAATGGTTAGAGCAATCAAGTATTAAATTTATTGCACAAATCAAAGTTATCCTTTCTATATGATATGTTAAAAATTAAGATCATGAAAGGAAAAATATAAGAGTAACTCATCATCAAAACTAATTAAAAGATAGTGAATTTAGATGAGTATGTTAAAAGGATTTTCTTTCAATAATTGAGATGAGCTTTTAAGATATAAAACACATGTGAATGTGAAGCTTCCCCTTAATGAATGCATGGCTTAAAAGAAAATTGTTGTCAATAATAGTTTAATAACTCTCCTGGATTTATAAAATCATTGGAAATTTTGTAGAGATAATGATTGTGAAAGTATGAAGATTTGGAGAGAAATTAAGTTTTGAAAATAATGATGCTATTAGGGTTTTAAGGCTATAACCGTGTATTACTTAAGTCATTACTCAAGTGTTCACTTGGAGTAATGCAACTCAGAGAATTTGAATTAAAGAATACAATGTTAGATCTCATGTTTTGATGATAACAAAGAATATTATGAAAAAGATTTGAATAATAAATAAGTTTGAACAAAGTAATAACAGGGAAAAGCATCACTTGAAGTAAGCATTGGAATAATGAAGAAAGGCCAAGAGAAAAAGCTGAGAAACTTGATCAGAAGCAAGTTTTCTAAGGCATTACTCGAGTCTGTACTCGAGTAAAGGAACAGAAACTTGAAGTAATCAGAGACACCTTCGAGTAACCTGCCAATGTTACTCGAGTAAGTACTCGAGTAATAGTGTAAATGATTTCAAGTTGCTCTCGGCCTGCCAATGTTACTCGAGTAACCAGGTAATTCACTTGGAGTTGCTCTCGGCCTGCCAATGATACTCGAGTCCCCTGTTTCAAGAAATATGTTGCTCTCGGCATTTTCAACCCTGCCAATGTTACTCAAGGAGCTACTCGAGTAACTCACTATGGTAAGCAAAAACCTGAAGGTAGTACTCGAATAACTTGTTCTATAGATTCAAAGTGTAAAGTGAATGAAATCATAATATACACCTTGCATACACAACAAACTCATTAGTCCAACAATGTATCATAATTTAAAACTTAAATGGACATGAAATGAAATCATAACATAAATTAACTTGCATTAAACTTAAGCTGTATTACAAGATGAAAAGATGAAAAGCTTAAAATTCAAAAGACTCCCTAAAAGCTCAAAAGCTCCCTAAAACCCATATACACCAATATATCCCTAAAATAAACATAGACATTCCACAAAATCAAACTCAAGCTCTTCTCCCCCTTTTTGTCTTCATCAATCAAGTGGAGGACTAGAAGGCTTAATCATGGAGATAGGCTGCACTGGAAGAACCATAGAGTCATCTGAACCAGAAGAATCAAATAAGCTAGAGGATTCTGGTTCAGGAAGATTAATTAGAGGGATATGGATATCATCTCGTGGAGGAATAGATAAAGACTGGTAGACAATCATAGTAGTGGTCTCAACCTCTGGAGTGGTCTCAACCTCTGGAATGGTCTCAACCTCTGGAGTATGATGATCAGAGGAAGAGGAGGGAGATATTTCCTCAGTATGGGTAGGAGATGAGATAGGTTTAGGAGCGGGTTCAGTCTGAGGTTTGGGTGGTGAATCATCAATGATGATGTGAATGGTCTCATTTGTTTCAGGGTTATCCACTGAGTATAAGATATCTTTGGGTTGTGGCTCAGGTGGACTAGAGACCGGAGGGATAGAAGGCTCAGCCTCAGAGTGAGGAATATCAGAAGGAGTGTTCTTTGGAGGTGGTGGTGCAGAAGATGGTATATACTCTGGAGAAGAAGAGGATGGACAGCAGAAGGTCTGGGACCCAAGGAGTCCAGTCGTGCTAGAATCAATCTCAATGTCTCACCCTGGGCACGTTGCTCAGCTAGCAACTCCTCATGCCTCTTATCCATCTTTTCTACCAACTCCGCCATCTTGTGATTCATGTGGGTTATCAGTTCGGCATTTGTGTTGGCAATGTCCACATGGAATCCTCTCAGCATATTTTCCATGAAGTGCTGGAGTGTGGCATTAAGAAAAGAGGGTGATGATGTAGTGGCAGCTGGAGCTGACGACTGAGTGTCATCCATCTTACTAGTCTCAGTCTCATTCTTCTTCTTCTTCTTCGACCCAGACTCTAGAGGACCCTTAAGAGGGATGTCAATATTGAGCTTACCTATCTGATTTCTCCCAACTGGAGTAATTCTCTCAATAGGTTCCTTGTTCTCCAGATACCATATCTTATTCTCCTTAAGAATAAGTGACACAACCTGAGGATATGGCATTGGTGTGGTAGCCTTCCCATCCACCCTATACCTCTTCATCTCGGAGAAAATGTACTCCCCCAAATCTTTTTGTTCCTTCAGGAGAAGTGAAGCAAACCATCTAAAGTCCCTATCTGAGAAATGGGTATAGTTGTTGGCCTTGTTCACAAGGGATCTAGAGTAGATGTACCATAGAACCCTGTGATGATCACACATATCAGTTGGTTTGAAATTTAAAGGGCCAACAAGCTCACCAGGTTTAAGGACAGAAAATATTTGGTTTGGGTCAAGTTGGGAGTAAATGTCATCTGGGGGGTTCTCTATCCCTAACCACATGTTTATCCTAGAGGGTGAAATGAGAATCTTTTGGCCTCTCACAATGGTGGTAATCTCTTCCTCAGCTGAGGTCCTATTTGGTTCATCTAAGATCTCAAGGTTGCAATAAAAATGTGTGATCACTTTTGTGTAAAAAGGTAATCTATGAAAGCCAAGGCATAAAAGGTTCTAAATAGGAACTGAGATCATGCTTCAATACCTCCTGAAGTAACTTGAGGTCCATATAGTGTGTCTTACACACTTTTCTCCTGGAGAATTGAGTGAGATACTTTGGGGACTCCTCCAGTTTGTTGACATTGAACCCTTTGGAGGGTTGGTGATCTCCTCTTCTGGCAATTTAGACTTCTTTCAAGATTGCCCCTTCTCTATTTGATCTAGAATGCTAGCCATTTCCTTAGCCACATTCTTATCATATTTGGGCTTTTTATAAGGCTTTGGTGTGAAAGAGGGAGTAGAGGAATCAGAGGGTGTAGGAGAGGGATACTTTGTACTTTTGCCTCTCCCAGTAGAGGTGCTCTTTTTGGATTGAGCCCTTGTAACTATAAGCTTTTTGATCACAACCTCTTTTGGTTTCGGTTGAGGTTGGATTTTGGCTTTTGATCTAGGGGTAAGTTTCCTTCTCTTTGTGGGAGGAGAAGAAAGAGGGTCAGAAAGTCGTTGGGATTCAGAGGAATCTGTGGGCGTAAGGTTTTTGGTTCTAACCATTTTGAATCAGTGAAAGTAGAAAATCTCAGAAAAAACAGAGCCAAAAGTCACAAGATAGGGCACAGAGAATCTGAGCAGAATAGGAAGTTTCTGGGGTTGAAATCTGTTGGGTTTTAACGGAAATGATACAAGGAATCGATTGTGAAAAGTTTTTGTGAGAGAGTAGAGTGATTTACTCGAGGAGATTTTATGGAAATGACCGAGTTTGCGACAGATAAAGACCTAAAACCCGACATTACTCGAGGCCTTACTCGAGTAAACTTCATGTTTACTCGAGTCCTTACTCGAGTGATCATACAGAAAATCTCTAAAATAATTCATTTAAATTACGTACCTGGCATGAATAATATTGTAATTATCCATGTATGTTCCCTCTATCATTTATAACCATTTTTTGATCAGATTTGAGTCGTTTTTCATCAATTTGAAAATCTAGACTTGCAGTTACTCGAGTCCTCACTCGAGTAAACTTCAAGTTTACTCGAGGCTTGCCTCGGGTAACTTGTCTTTTCAACTTCTGACTGTTCATTTCTTAGTAACTGAACCGTTTGATTTAAATTCCAGGTAACTTGATCCGTTACTTCCATTTTTGGAAGACCATTACTCGAGTAGTTACTCGAGTAAAGTGCTTCTTGACTTCAAGTTGTTCCTCGGGTAATGGTTCTCTGTCAGTCATTACGTTAAGTTGGTACTCCAGTAAATATGTCCTCTGATAACCTCTGTTTTTGTTTCTCAAAACAGAGTTTCAACCTTCCTGCAAAACAAGTTTCTATATACTCCGATGCTTAAATTAATAATCATCAAAACATTATCAAATGACTTCATCTAATATTATGAGAAATTGAAATAATTTACAACTCATTTGGATTTACCATTCCCAATTCTCTTCTAATGTATAAAAATTGATCTTTTGCAAGGGGTTTTGTGAAGATATCAGCTAGTTGAAGATGAGTAGGAATGAATATCACTTTCACATCTTTCTTTTGGACATGATCTCTGATGAAGTGATGTCTGACATCGATATGCTTGGTTCTAGAATGTTGAACTGGATTTTTAGCCAAGCTTATTGTACTAGTATTGTCACAATATATTGGTATTTCTTTGAGATAAATACCAAGATCTTGTAGTTGTTGTTTTAACCATATCACTTGTGCACAACAACTTGAGACTGCAACATATTCGGCTTCCGTTGACGAAAGAGACACTGTATTTTGTTTCTTGCTAAACCATGATACAAGAGATCCTCTAAGAAATTGTCCTTGTCCGCTGGTGCTCTTTCTGTTTGTCTTATATCCTCCATGATCTGAATCTGAATATGCAATAAGATATTCACTTCTTCCTTTGGGATACCACAGACCCAATTCGGGTGTGTCAGCAAGGTATCTAAAAATTCGTTTGACCATTTCAGCATGTGATTCCTTTGGTGCTGATTGATATCTTGCACATATACCAACACTAAATTAGATGTCCGGTCTACTTACTGTGAGATAGAGTAATGATCCAATCATTCCTCTATAATTTGTGATGTTGTAGCCTTTTCCCTTGACATCAGCATCAAGCAATTTAGTTGAGCTCATAGTCGTGTCAGTGCCATTTGCTTCATCCATTCCATACTTCTTCAATAGCTCTTTCAAATACTTTGTTTGAGATATGAAGATTCCATTCTTTCTTTGTTTGATTTGCAAACCAAGAAAAAAATTCAATTCTCCCATCATTGACATCTCAAACTCTCCTTGCATTATCTCAGAAAATTCCTTACACAGAGATTCATTAGTAGCACCGAAAACAATGTCATCAATATATATTTGAACAATTAAAATATCATCATGTTTTTGTTTTATAAAAAGTGTTGTATCAACTTTTCCTCGTATAAAACCTTGATCAATAAGAAACTTACTGAGCCTTTCATACCATGCTCTAGGAGCTTGTTTTAAACCATATAAAGCCTTTTTGAGTTTGAAAACATGGTCAGGTTTAGTAACATCCTCAAAACCTGGAGGTTGTTCTACATATACTTCTTCCATGATGTATCCATTTAGAAATGCACTCTTTACATCCATTTGATAGAGTTTGAATCCTTTGATGCATGCAAAGGCTAAGAGTACGCGTATAGCTTCCAATCTAGCCACTGGAGCATACGTTTCCTCATAATCAATCCCTTCTTCTTGATTATAGCCTTTGGCCACCAACCTTGCCTTATTTCTGACAATAATTGTGAATTCATCGAGTTTGTTCTTGAATACTCATTTAGTTCTAATGATCGGATGATCTTTGGGTCGGGGTACCAAATCCATTTAGTTCTTCTTGCATTGCTATAACCCAATCATTGTCTGATAGGGCTTCATCAATGTTAGAAGGTTCAATATCAGAAATAAATGCAGAAAAATTTACTTCATTGAAAATTCTATTTCTAGTTTTGATCCCTTCATTCACATCTCCTATGACTTGATTTAAGGGATGACTTTTATTGTATTTCCAAGCTTTAAGTTGACCTAGTGATTGCTCTTCTTCCTTAGTTTCATCAACATCTGGAATAAGAGACTTAGAAATAGATTGACCATTTTCTTGATTTAAAACAACTTCCTGTTCTTCATCAATAGTTTTGTCAGAGGATTCAAATTCATCAAATACAATATGAATTGATTCTTCAACAACACATGTTCTTTTATTAAAAACTCTATATGCTTTACTTCGGTTAGAATATCCTAGGAAAATTCCTTCATCAGTTTTAGAATCAAATTTTCCTAAGTTATCTTTACCATTATTATGAATGAAACACTTACAACCGAAGATGTGTAGATGAGCAATGTTTGGCCTTCTTCCTTTGTGCAGCTCGTATGGTATCTTTCCAAGTTTTCTTTTGATATAGGCTCTATTTGAAATGTAGCATGCTATACTAATAGCATCAGCCCAGAAAACTTGAGACACGTTCTTTTCATTTAACATTGCACTAGCCATTTCAGTGAGTACTCTATTCTTGGGTTCCACGACTCCATTTTGTTGGGGTGTCCTTCAAAGGCTTGATTCTCAAATTCTCCACCTTGATCAGTCCTAATACCTGCAATGGTCATACCTTTCTCATTTTGCACTTTCTTGGCAAAAACAATAAATTCTTCAAAGGTTTCATCTTTTGATGATAGAAAAATGACCCATGTAAATCTGGAGAAACCATCAACAATGACCAATGAATATAAGTTACCACCAAGACTCTTTACTCTTGCTGGGCCAACTAAATCCATATGCAATAATTGTAGTGGTCTATTTGATGAAATCTCATTTTTCAATTTGAAAAATGATTTAGTTTGTTTACCCTTTTGACATGCGTCACAGATCAAGTCATTTTTGAAAGATACTTTGGGTAATCCAAGAACTAAATCCTTTTTGAGTAGTTTGCCTAATTGATGCATATTGACATGAGCCAATCTCTTATGCCATAGCCAACTTTCATCAGCATTACTCAGAAAACAATTTTCAGATTCATTTCTACTAATATCTAGAGTATAGCAGTTACCTTCCCTTTTTGCTCTGAGCTTAGCCTTGATATTCTTCTTATCAAGCTGTAAGTCATTCTTGTTGATAATTAAGCATTCTTCTGCGTCAAATATTACCCAGTTGTCTTTATCTGCACTTTGACTTACGCTCAGCAAATTGTGACACAAGCCTTCAATATAATATACATCTTTGACTTGTATTCCTTTGTCATTTTTGATTTCACCAATTCCTGCTATCCTTCCGGATTGATTTCCTCCAAATTTTACCTTTCCACCTTCCTTAGGTTGTAATGTGGTAAAACTTTCAAAATCTCTGGTCATATGTCTAGAGCATCCACTATCTATGTACCACTTGCTATTTTTGGATGCTTTGAGACATACCTGCAATCAAATGACTAAGTCTTAGGTACCCATATCTTTTTGGGTCCTTTTGGGTTAGTACAAATAATTTTCCGAACATATGAGCCTTTAGGTACCCATTTGTAGGTTCCTATTGTTCCTTTTTTCTTATGAATACATGAAGAAGTATAATGGCCTTTTCTATTACAGTAGTTACAAAATGCAAAAGGATTTGATGTATGCACAGAATGCTGGAAATAATTCAAATATGACTTACCTCCTGCTTTCTTTCTACCTTTCCTTCTATCTGATTTTGGATCATATCCAATTCCAGATCGATCATTTACAAATCGTTGAGCTTTTAGAATAACATTTAGCATCTCACTTCCTTGTATAAATTTTTCAAGATGAGTATATCAAGAAAGAATATTCAAAATCTTTCATATTTGGGTATGCTGATCATAGACTTTCCCAAGAGCTGCAAGTTGATTAACAAGATGAGTATATCTAAGTTCAAATTCAGATATTGATTTACCTGATTTCATTTGAAGTAAATCGAATTCAGTGACCAAGGTGTTGATCCGATTCTCCTTTATTCCCGAAGTTCCTTCATGAGCTATTTCCAGCGCTTCCCACATTTCCTTTGCTGTTGGAAGTGTGCAAATTCTGAAGTATTAACTTTGACTCAAGGCACTCTGTAACATCAGAATTGCCTTGCTGTTAAGAGTGATAAGTTTCTTGTCATTCTCATCATATTCCGCTGGCGTCTTTGAAATTTTCTGAGAATCTACAATCTTTGTAAGTTGATAGTTTCTACTCTCAATTACATCCCATAGCCCATATTCGGTAGCCATCACAAACACTCTGAATTTTGCTTTCCAGAAGGAAAAATGTTCTCCACTGAAACCGGGAGGTCTAGTGATGGATGCTCTGTCGGGAAGAATTCCTTCACCCATCCTTGCCATTGGATCCTTCTTAGGTTGTTATACCTTAACAAGAAGACCTACGCTCTGATACCAAATGTTAGAGCAAGTGTTTCACCCAAGAGGGGGGGTGAATTGGGTGATACTAAAAATTTCGTTGCAAATATAAAACTTGACGGTGAAATTGAAACAGTAAAGAGTAAGGAGAAATATCACTGAAGTGTATACCGGGAGTTATACTGGTTCGGCCACAACCACTTTGACCTATGTCCAGTCCTCAGAGCTTCTCTGAGAGTTTCACTATAACTTTCAAGATTCAGTGAGTTCTTGGCACCTCAGTACAAGCAAGTTCCTTCACCTGGATACTCGCTTCCCCTTACAAGTTGTAATCCAATCCCAACTCAAGGTTCCACAACCTTAAGTTATCTCAATAACAAATATTGAGTTTGAATAAAATATCTCTCTCTCTCAGAGTGTATAAGAATCACTGAACTACAGAATTACTAAAATGAGTAAAACAGAGTAATGAACTTGATGATATTTTCATGTGTGTTCTTGTTGTTATTTCTCTGTTTGGATGTTCCCATTTATATAGATATGTTGGTGATGACCGTTGGAACATTTTCTTCTCATCCGTTGGAGAGTGCACAACCACTGTTGACTTTTCCAATATTTGAAAAATATCCGTTGGCGGTAGGTGGCATTTGAACTTCACATTTGACTTTCCTTATTTGATAAGATTTCTTCATTGTTTATCTGTAAATATGCTAGGAATACTAATACAATGAAAGGTTAATCATATAAGAAACAAATCAATGAACGTTTGAATGATTTCTAAGTTTCTGGGTTTACATACTCGAGTAGCTACTCGTGTATTCATTAAAGTTTACTCGAGTACTTACTCGAGTATCATCGAGAAAAATTTGATGAACTGCAAGTCAACAAACAAATATAAGATTACTCGGGTAGTGCATGGAATAAACAAAATATCAAACCTTTGGAAATGCATGTTTACTCGGGTACTTACTCGAGTAATGCACTCTTTTCTTTATAGGTTACTCGGGTACCAACTCGAGTAAACCTTCAAGTAAACTTTTGGTTACTCGATACTTTACTCCAGTAATGTTGGCAGGATTTCAAGGCCGAGAGCACTTCAAGCTTGATTATCTTGTTACTCGAGTACATACTCGAGTAAACTCAATTTATGTGCATAGCTTACTCGGGTAATGACTTGAGGTTTTCCTTCAAAAATAATTCTACATACTCGAGTACTTACTCTAGTAATCCACTTTAAATGAGTCATTGAATACCTGCATACTTGAGTAATGCCTCGAGTGAAGTGTAACAAAAATAGAACAAGTTATTCGAGTACTACCTTCAGGTTTTTGCTTACCATAGTGAGTTACTCGAGTAGCTCCTCGAGTAACATTGGCAGGGTTGAAAATGCCGAGAGCAACATATTTCTTGAAACAGGGGACTCGAGTACATACTCGAGTATCATTGGCAGGCCGAGAGCAACTCCAAGTGAATTACCTGGTTACTCGAGTAACATTGGTAGGCCGAGAGCAACTTGAAATCATTTACACTATTACTCGAGTACTTACACGAGTAACGTTGGCAGGTTACTCAAAGGTGTCTCTGATTACTTCAAGTTTCTGTTTCTTTACTCGAGTACATACTCGAGTAATGCCTTAGAAAACTTGCTTTTGATCAAGTTTCTCAGCTTTTTCTCTTGGCCTTTCTTCATTACCCCAATGCTTACTTCAAGTGATGCTTTTCCCTGTTATTACTTTGTTCAAACTTATTTATTATTCAAATCTTTTTCATAATTTTCTTTGTTATCATCAAAACATGAGATCTAACATTCTCCCCCTTTTTGATGATGACAAAACTTGGTGATTTTGAACAGGGTTTTTGAAATTGAATTCTCAATTAAATACTTCTTGTATTCAAAGATTATTTTGAAAAACTCTCTCACAGAGTAAATATATAAGCATTAAAGTACGAAGAATGATTACAAGAAATTTAGAGCACCCTGAATGCGTTGATCGTTGTAAGCTTGTGTGATCTCAGTATATATTACTTCTTCGTTGAATGATCCCATATATATAGATGAATTAAGATAGCTGTTGGAACCATTTCAATATGCCCATTAGAGTCGCGCAGCTTCGTTTAACCTTTTTTCGAATTTGAAAACTATCCATTGCGGTAGGTGAACGTTCGGACGTTTCATTTGACTTTTCTCTCAAAGCAAGATCTCTTCATTATTTTCATAAAATACACTTAGAAAACTAATACAATGAAATATTAACCATATAGATAACAAATCAACAAACAACATATTAAAATCATGCTTTTTGAACTTCATCACTCAAGTGGTTACTCGAGTGATCCAAATCCATCATTTGAGGGATCACTGGAGTGATTCATTGAAAAACTTGGCAGAGAAAGAAATCAATATTTCTGATTTGATCACTCGAGTGGTCACTAGAGTGATCCCTTCAAAATATAGGCAGAGACTTCATTGCCTCATTTCTTACCTTGTCACTCGAGTGGTCACTTGAGTGATCCTTGGCCATTACTCGAGTGATCCCTCGAGTGACACCATGTGAATCTTGGTAGAGGGCTTATGGAACAATTTAACACGCATTACTCAAGTGATCACTTCGAGTAATGGAGGATCATCACTCGAGTGATCACTCAAGTGATCTCCTTTGAAATCTGCCCATGATACTTTCTCCTGTTCTGTGTTTTCTTGTTCTCCTTCATCACTCGAGTACCTACTCGAGTGATGGCCTTCCCTGCCACCAAGTACTTACTTCCTTTGTTTAAAAACTCTTTTGTCTATTTATCAAAATCTTTTGTAAGAGCATTCCAATCTTTATTATCATCAAAACATATGGATTTAATACAGTGCATAGTTGTAAATTTACCCCATAATCATCGAGTTAATTACCTCTCTTTGGTATGTGAGATTTAGTTAAAAGAGACTTATAAATAGAATCAGAGTAGTAAATGTCATCATCTTCTTGAGGAAATGACCCAAAATCAAGACCTTCAACTTCCCCAATCTCATGGTTAGCTTAAGGATGAACCTCATTGCCTTGTTCTTCAAAAGCATCATTATAAAATAGTGTGCAACAAACCAAATTATTAAAATTAGTAACATATAATATAAATAAAATAAAGCAACATGTCTAAAATTTATGTCATTTTTTTTATTATTATTTTTTTGCAGCACCAACTTTTTTTAAAAAAATGGTTGTAGCAAAAAAAAAATTTTCACATTTTTATTGAGCCAAATGATTTTTAAAAAATTAGTCTGGCTTCCGGTCTAACAAAAATTGACAACCCAAAAAACAGATAAACAACCGCCTAAAATGGCTGCCCCAAAAAGAGGGTCCAAATGCATATGTTCAACCCGGCTGAGTGACTGACCGACGGGCTGATCGATTTTTCTAAACAATGATATAAACTGAGTGGTTATTGAAAAATATGCCCATACTGACAATGGTGTTAAAAAAAAGAAAGTACACTTTCTACGCTGGCGATGACATTTACTTAGTGCAGAAAGTTAAGGTATATTAGTTGTACCTTACAGAATAGAATGTGAATAAAATATTTCTTTCTTTTTCTTTAACTTTTCTGCATCTTTTTTTTATGCAACATTTATAGTGTAAAGTTGCAACTTTAATTTCTACTTGTTTCTATCCCGGTATCGAAAACCCAATAATTTTCCCTATAAAAAATCATTTTGAACTAATGTTAAAAGTCTTTTTCCACGTACGGCACCGATTAACAATAATGAACTCGCATTTTCTCGAAACAATAAAACTATCATAATTACCAGTTGAAGTTCAAATATCGTGATGATAATGAAGATGTAATAATATTCTAAAAATAAAAATATTTCAAATAGTAAAAATATAAAATTGATGAAAAAAATTTAAATACATAATGTAATAAAATATTGTTGTGGGTTGGCTTGAGGGACTTATTACACCTCTTAAACAATACTATATATGTTTTTTTTTTATAAATGAAAAAAAAAATTATCATATTACAAGAAATATCTCTAATTTTAGATATGACAATGTTTAAATTTGAATTTGTAGGAGGTACCAAATACCAATTTTTTATCAATTGGAAAATGTTAAAATAGTACTACCTGTCCTAAATGGAAGAACTATACATTACAAAATATGCAGTACATTTAGTACTAAGGAGTAAATATATTTCCTATAGTATGACTTATATATGGTTATGTATTCTCAAATTAATAACGTGTATGATTACATTAAATAATAGTATACAATCACAAGCAGGTGATCTCATAGGGAAACATACGATCGTCAAACAACACATATGACTTGCTTAAATTATTTAAAATATTATTTCCCTGGAATGGATATATCCCACACCCACCAATGGCCGAGCTTTTTACTCTTAATTTTTATTAGGTTAAGATGTAAATTTGTTCTGAAAATTTTGTTTGATCAGCAATGTTACCCTTGAAGTTTTTTAAGATTTAATATTGCCCTGACAGTATTAAAAAAGAGTAATGTTGTTATTTTCTGTTAAAAAGTTAATAGTAAACATCAATTGTTTAATGGTCAACTTTTTAATTGAATGAGATAATATTGTTATGTTTTGAAATGTGACATTAAATTTGAAAAAACTTTCATGGCAATATAATTTTTGGAGAAAATTTCTTCACCTTAGCCAATTTTTATTTGGGAAAATGACCCAAAAAGAACTTTAAATATACTAAAAGACAAAAAGGTGTTAGAAGATTTGAAAATACCACAGAGGTGATAGCACTTGTTAGGGATTTACAATTTCAGGGTAAAATTACCATTTTACCCTTACTTATATTTTTATTAAAATAATAAAAATTCTACAATCTAAATTATACTATATTTTAATAATTTAGCTTAAAAAACGAAAGTTGTGAAATTCTTATATGAAGTTGTTAATTTCTTTTATTAATCTGCTAATTCATTATTTGCACTTGTTGGTTGGTTTAGTTAAAAATCAAAGTTTACTATATATTTTTATTTTGCACTATAATTATTGACCACAGGTGGGGGGTTCAAACCCCCCACTCCCCAAAGCTTTGGGATTTTTTTCCCAAAGCTTGGGGAATATTCCGACGGGGGTGAAATATTCCCTGGCGGCGGCCCCCGTCTGCCGCCGCGGTTGGGTGGCCGGCCGGCGGAGGGATTTTTATTATTTTAATAAAAATATAAGTAAGGGTAAAATGGTAATTTAACCCTGAAATTGTAAATCTCTGACAAGCGCTATCACCTATGTGGTATTTCCAAATCTTCTAACACCTTTTTGTCTTTTAGTATATTTAAAGTTCTTTTTGGTCATTTTCCCTTTTTATTTTAGCAAATCACACCGATCACAAGTGACACTGACTTTCATTTCACTCTGACTAAAGTTTCAATTATTCCACGTTTCAACCAACTTGTTCAACGATTTTGTGGATGAACCAAATGTGCCTCTTGCTGATTCAGCCAAGTTTTTCATCTTCAAGCTTCTTTCCCTCGTCTCTTTTCCTTTCTCGGATTCCATAAGTTCTCTCACTTTCTTCACCAATTCATCACCTTTCACCAACCCATCTTCGTCTCTGTGCTCCAACCCTGTCACCATTTTTATGTCCTCCACCAGCAAATTCCTATTCATGTGCTGCTCGGCATACAGCGGCCACGCAATCATTGGCACTACGGCCACCACCGCCTCTAATACCGAGTTCCACCACAGTGAGTCACAAACCCGCCGACAGATTCTCGGGTCAGCACCTCCACTTGTGGGGCCCACGACCTCACCACCATCCCTCTATCTTTAGTTCTCTCCGTGAACCCGCTCAGCAAAACCAATTCCAAATTGAACTCTCCTATTGTGTCCAATGTCTGCTTCTGTTGGACTTTGGGTCCAAGTCCGCCCTTGATGAGCCGGACTATATGATGTAGCCAGGCAAAGAACTATTTTTCACAAATGAGATTGTAAAAGAGATACTATGAAAAAGAAAGTTCTAAGTTCGAATGTTAAGTACATTTTAGAACTAATGTCTGTACGGTGAAAGATAAAGAAATCGACGTACACCTCACTGTAGCATGCAATTCATACTACATGTGCTTAAGAGTTAAACTGCAACACGGGATGTAGGTGAAAGATCCCTAGTTCACTATATTGTGAGTCCCAGGAAGGAAAAATCCTTCCGTAATGCCCTTAAGACTTAGACAACATCATGAAAGCTTGGTTTGGTGACAGCTACTTTAGCTGAAGCTCCATGATCACACTCGATTCGGTCAGACGAGTGAAAACTAGGAAAGCGACCAAGTCAAGATGGACTGATGTTTAGTCAAAAAGGAAGATTTACTCCTAGATACATAAGATGTGCTAGTATCTGTGGTCGACCCCTTACTAGCTCTATGTGTAGCTAGTAAGTGTGGATACTATGTGCGTAGAAGGCAATATGAGTTAATCAACATATTAACTCAAAAGGGATTAGATATGCCATGAGTAATTTGTATGGGAGAATCTGGGGCATATGAGGCAATGAATATATGGCTTACGGTTATATATAAAGGGTATCCTTGGATGCTGATCCGATATGAAGGATTTCTAGTATCACAAGCACCAAATCTTAAAGACGTTTTTGCCCATGCAGTCACGGCAGACGCCAAGTATGAAACAAGAAAGAGTAATGCACGCACGATGGGAGGCCCATCAAGTGCGAGTGGGAGATGTTGGACTTTGGGTCCAAGTCTGCCCTTGATGGGCCGGACTATTTGATTAGGAAATAAGTAGCCTAATCAAATAAGAATAAAATCAGCATAAAATGCAGATTGAGGAATATTTCAGTAATAATTATGGATTTGTTAATTAAGGAACAAATTACCATAATTAGGGAATTAATTGAGAATCAATTAATTACTGTCTTGGAGGGCAAGAAGGTGTGCATACGTTTCCTAATTAGTGGCCTCCATAGACCACTATAAATAGGGTGTGCCTCCTCAATTGCAATTCACTCCGCCATTGAGTTTTCTGGCAATTCTCGTCTCTCCTACCTCTTTCTGGTTCTGGTGATCTGCTGTGCAAATCACAATTAGGCTCTAATAGTCTAATAATTGTGTGGGCACAAGTATGGAGCATTGGAGCTTTGATCCAGATCCGAACATGGATTCGCCCCGGTACGCCAGTTCTCCTTTTTTGTTATATTTTTCTTTTATTGGCATCAGAGCCTTCTTGATCCTGTGGCTGTGATTATTCTATGTGAATAAACTAAATGATATAATTTGTTTATATCTCCATCTAATTCCGCTGTGCTATTATATATATGAATATATAATGTTAATATGTTCCACTATACATATTTTTATTCTTCAAGCCTTATAGGCTTAGATTTTATTGCTTGAAATTTTGGTTCATATGTGAATACGTGAACATGTATATATATATTTTACTTCTGCCTACACATATGAAACTCTATCATAAATATATATATACAACTTATATGCATCTGTGTTTTGTGCGCTGCTATTCTTTTTCCCATTTTTTCCCTCATTCGACCAGAACTCCATATACACACAAATATTATTGGGTTCATTATTGTTAGCAGAATGCGTTTGCTCCTCTGATAATTATATATGCGCATGTATATATATATATATATTGTATGGCACAATTCCTTCGTCTTCTCTTCACTTCTTTGATCTCTTTCAAGTTAGGTGTTTTTGGAACCTATGTGGAACTAAAAACGGAAAAGACTTGACCCCTCAAAGGTTAGAAGAGCCTTTGAAACACAGAGACACACATCATGTCGCATTACGTCACGCCAACAATGTTGAGGAAAATAGGGTGTTTCAAAACTGAGTGTTTTTGCCCTAAACGAAGCCATGGATGTGTAGATCTCGAAGAGATGATTCCAATGATGCTTATAATGCGTCAAACAAAGTTTGGATGAGGGAGAAACAAAGGAAAGAAGTTGGTGGGTCGTTAGTCGCCGCCACCACTTTACTCGAGATTTGATCAATGAAATTGAGGTTTTTAGATCAAATAAATGCTATGGATTTGTAGTTTGCTAAACTACGATTCCAACAACAACAAGAACGTGAAAAACAGATCTAAAATGAGGGAGATATGGCCTCCCAAAGTTGGAGGGTCGTGATGACCGTTGGAGCTCCAACCGGGTCGGGTTGACCCGGCTGGAGGTTGAAGATGATAACGTGGTAGTCAACGCCATGTCATCATTCAACCAATGCCATGTGGCACCAATGAGAGGTCGCCACGTCAGCATAGGTCAACGAAGGCTACGTCATCCGTTGACCATCCACGTCATCAGCGCCACGTCGCCGACACGTCTGCAGTGACGGGTCAAGGTTGACCAATCCACCCTGACTGGTCAACGGTCAACAATGGTCAAAGTTAACAGTTATTCGTTGACTGTTGACCAAAAAAAAGAGGGCAATTGACAAGTGGCGCGTGGGGCCCACTGGGACCTCTGTTTGACACATGGCAAGCACCGTCGAAGAGAGGACGGCACGTGGAGTTGTTAGGGCCGGCGCATGTCGCTGGCTGACGACCGCAAGGCGGCGCGTGGATGTCACGCGCCTCTGACGAGAGTGCCATTCGTTGGAATTTTCCAATTTTTTAGGATTTTTTGATCCAGAGACCTTCTAGGGGCGCGTAAGAGTGCGTGTGATCTCTGATTGAGACGCGTTTTGTTCCTAAAAATCCCTAAATTCGAGAGCTTCAATTTGATATATAATTTGCATATATTTGAAGAAATTTTGGGTGTAATTTGAGTTAAAAAAGTGCTTATGTGCATTTAAAGGGTCCCAAAAATGTTGGAATTGAATCAATATTGGTTCTATTGTTTTTTGGGATAGGTTGGCTTATTTTTTTAAGAGTATTTTCAGTTGCAACATAAGGTGAAATGCTGAAAGATTCTTTAAAAGTAAGGGATTATTCAAATGAGTTTTTGAATATAAAATCCTATCCAACCTTGACTCAAACTCTTAGAGATAAAAACCTGAAAAATTGCAGCAACTTAAAATTATTCAACAATTATTGAATAATAATAAGTCTTCTCATGCTTCTAACCACATTGATCCACTTGGATTGAAGCAATGACTTCTAAAAGTCAATCCTTTATCACAAATGTTGTGACAAAGGATAAGATAGATAAAGATGTTAGAATCATCTTATGAAGTGGGAGGTATGCTGTAATTATATCTAAGTAAGTGGATGTAAACATGGCAAAGAGGAGCTGGACATTGTAGCTAGATGCTACATGAGTTAATATGGTCAGAAGGGCCTATGAGAATGAGAATCTATTAAGAGACAACAATATGAGGCTTAAACTTTTGAATGTTCTTGTTTTTCCATTGAATTTAAGATTAAATTCTCTGTTTGTTTTTAGAATTGAATTCAGTATATTCTCTTCTTGTTTTCTTGAACATCCATGCTAGTTAGATGATATTGTGTTATTATCTTGTTAATATAACTGCTCTTTGATTGAGTGGGAGTTTTTTTTTCTGGAATGTGTCTAGAAATCCAAAGGGGAAAATGTTCAATAAAGACTATGGTTAAAAGGGTAATGAGCTAACTAGTATGATTGGGATGAGAGTCAATATAGTTGTCTCCTGAACATGAAACTAGTGAATTTATTATCTAATTATCCTTTGTTTTTTTTGAACAAATAAGATTTGTATACCATAATCATCTAAGTGACCAATTATGACCAAGTCTATTTGACTGAGCTTATGAAGACAAGCTCAATAGAGATATCTGTGGAGTTAAAAACTCTCAAATCTCTTTCATTCAAGAAGAATGAGATGTCAAGGACATCCTACCAACTAGTCTTCAGCATTTAGAGGTTGAAGCAACCGAAGGATACAAAAGGTTTATGCTATCAAGTATAGAAAGAACAACATTGCTTAAACTTATGTTGGTATGAACAATGTAACCTTACCAAGCCGTGTGGATAGTGTTGGAAGATAGTGAAATAGGTGATCTTCTTCCATAAAGTTAAAACTAAGTTAAGTTTTAACATAGTGTACTAAGTCCTAACATGTTGTTTAGGCAACACTTGAGGCATATGTCAAACTAAGAAGTTGAGACAAACTAAATGCCAAGTTTTTTCTAACAAACAAGTGTATGTTGTGATAAGACATCTCCCAGTGAGTGGGAGGAAGCTATGTCTACCAGTGAGTAGGAGTGAGCCATGTCTTCCAGTGAGTAGGCGTATACGAAAGTAAAGATTACCTTTAATATGCATATTGTAACATTCAGCAATATGATTCGCCACATTGAACTTGAGTATGAAAGACTGAAGGATTCAAGATCCATCAGTCAGACGAATTTAGCTAGAGAGTGGGAGGATTCATCCTCTAAGCCCAAAGGCAAGAAACCTATGAGGTAAACTTGATCTAGAGGAGGTCAAATGGTTTCTACAAAGATGAAAAGCTATATTCATAATCCTTAAGGGTTGTAAAAGTAGCAATCCACATGAATTATGGATATTTCATAGAAGCATATGGCTTCATGTCAAATGCAAAGCAACAAAGAGATAGAATCAAGGGATTGGAACTTGCATGTTAACTCTGCACTGATGAACCACCCTGATATAATCCATGCAATTGCAACTGACAAATCACATCTTTGCTATCTCTTTAGTTAAGGATCGATGGGACTATGATTCTCAAATCCTTCGTTGGATTTTGATGTTTCTTTCTAGGGATAAAAGATTCTATTTCTTGCCACATGTACACCTTGATCAAAGGGAATGATCAAACTAGCAAAAGAATATTTGCTAAACAACGTGTGGTAAAGGGTTAATACCTCTATGAATAAGTTGAGAACTCATTCTACCTGGCAAGAAAAACAAAGAAACATTTTTGAGAAAATCCAC
Source organism: Inga oerstediana (assembly GCA_963210345.1). Classification (NCBI taxonomy): domain Eukaryota; kingdom Viridiplantae; phylum Streptophyta; class Magnoliopsida; order Fabales; family Fabaceae; genus Inga; species Inga oerstediana. Next base: position 35,527,569 of record OY723406.1, read on the forward strand.
TGCAATTGGCAAATTATGACGTTAGTGAACCAGTGAACGTGAGGGCAAGACACAAAGCTTGGTGTTTCATTAACGTTGTGGACGTTTACTCGAAATACAGTGATGTTTACTTGATTTTTGGCAAGTGTGAAGTTGTTAAATAATGGCTGAACTAGTCAGGAATCAGTAAACTGAAAGAATAAGACCTTTCGAACTAACAAGGGTTTAGGACACCCAAGTGATTAGTTCAAGCAGTTTTGTGTATAAGAAATGTATTGTTAGGCAACTATCAATACCTAGAACCCTTCAACATAATAGAGTTGTTGAAATGGAAAGATAGACCTCTCCTTGATTTGGTTGTGAACATAATGGCATCAATGAGGCTATCAACCATATGTTGGTAGGTGGACTCACAGCTATTATATTCACACTTAACCAAATGCCCTCTATGTCAGTCATGACCTTACCCTATGAATCGTGGATGGGCCTTAGACCAGAGCCAATCTTGTTAAGACCATAAGGGTCATCAACTTTATATTCATAATTCTTCCTATAAGTAAGGAAGATTAAGGCCAAGGTATACAAGGTATCTCTTTGTGAGATGACATGAGATTTTGACATGACACGTCTTCATTAGTGAAAATGATAGTGGTTCAGTGACTGAGAAAAAACCGTGGAACACAATATTCATAAAACCCATATTTCCTAGCAGGAAATGAGCATTGATCACAGTAAATCTCTTTAAGAGGTTCACAAGTGACAAGGAATAACCAAGTGTTCCTAAGTTCACTGATCTGAGTGGGAGGATTGAGACCATTTTCACGACGAAAGAGGTAAGAGGTAAGTTACGAGAGAATTACCTCACTTATACATAGGAAAAGAATCCTATGAAATCCACCTCGGAGTAAATTCTCATTTAGCGAATGACTATAAGGGATAGATTCCCTAATGGATTGAATACTCTCTTCATCATTTAGAAGATGATGATAACTACCTATAAGTGTCTGCAAGACACTAGAAGGACCTGCTAATATGAATTGCAAAGTGTCATGCAGAAGGATTTGGATTCTTTTTAAGACAAATACGTGTTTGGGTAATTTGTCATCTAGCCAAGAGGCGATTGGGAACAAGTAGGTTCTTAACTTTGTTGGAGGCATGTGGAACCTAAAACACTTAGTGGCTAAGGGGTAATACAATGGAAGGTTGTCCATTATGCATTTTAACTCTAAACTTTGGCTATGATAACAAGCTTAGTCTTGAAATTGCATCAAGATGATGTAAAGACCACCTTCCAATTTGGAATTTTGGAAATTGGATGATGAACTCAACATTAAGCAGCTTAAGGGCTTCGTAGAAACAATCACCCAAATAGTAGTATATGAGGTTTTCACAAGGTGAAAGCCTCACCAACTTTGAAATAATAGAAGAATACTACATAAGTCCCAAACGGTCTAGTGATGATGCTTTGTGAATTCATCCTTTGTCAAATGACATATTAAACAAGTGTCAAGGGAGTCAAAGGAATAAAGGATCAGAGAATCCTTAAATTGTGAGTTAAGAAAGTCATGGGTTGAACAAATATCTTGAATGACAAGACAAACGGAGATTGCACAAGAAAGATACAGTCTTTTCCACCAAGACATGTACAAGTATACTCCTTAGACATCTTAGGATGTCAAACTGCAAACCCATGGACACCCCTGAAGTCAAGGGCATAAACCTAAAGAGGATTACATGTCCTATGAGGAATCCAACATAAGAAAGGTGGATAAGGTTCCATGTGAGACTATAGTTGGTAATATGAATGTACACATTGGTGTACATAAGACCAAATATTTTTTGTCAGACTTGGAAGTTGTTTTTGGTCCTGTTGTGAAATGGGTTATGAGAATAACTATGGATTAAGTTGTCAAGACAACAACTTTCCTTTGAAAGGATACTTCAATACAAGACCTAGGCAAATGGTGATGGAGTAAGGAAATATACAAAGTATTTTTTCCTGTTATCCATGGAAATAGAACACAGGGCATGTTCTACCATCATTCAAAGTGCTTATGGCTAAAGTAATTCTATGAGAGATTGGGAATGAATGGTGGATAGAAGGATCCAAATGATAACATCTTATGATGAGGATCCTAAATATCACAGCAAGGCGAAACATACTTTTTGATACATCTCTATGAGAGATATGCTTTCAAAGAGGGAAAGCAATAGTTCAATGACCTTCTACTGACAGAATGTTGGTAGATCCCCTTATTGAGCCCATAGCTTGATTTTCATTGAGTTAGTGAAAATCTAGGGGCGCAAATAAAATGTAAGGTCGTGAACTTCTTTTATATGAAGATAAAAGACATAGTATGTATGTTATGAGTAAATACATATAAGGTGTACAAGTTTGTATGTCGTATAGGTCAAAAAAAGGTTGGTTTACTCACACGAACAACCATCTTCCCATGTTTTATGGGGGCATGAGAGGATAAGACGAGCAAATGATCACCATGAGATGGTTATGAAGAATCTTTGCGTTTGAGCCACCTCGGTTAGACTGAGATGAGATCTATATGTGTGCATATACATAGAAAATAGATCGAAGCATGAATATAGACCTGTAGCTAGGCAAAGAACTCTTTTTCACAAATGAGATTGTAAAAGAGATATTGTGAAAAAGAAAGTTATAAGTTCGAATGTTAAGTACATTTTGGAACTAATGTCTGTACGGTGAAAGATAAAGAAATCGACGTACACCTCACCGTAGCATGCAATTCATACTGCATGTGCTTAAGAGTTAAACTACAACACAGGATGTAGGTGAAAGATCCCTAGTTCACTATAGTGTGAGTCCCAAGAAGGAAAAACCTTCCGTAATGCCCTTAAGACTTAGACGGCATCATGAAAGCTTGGTTTGGTGACAGCTACTTTAGCTGAAGCTCCATGATTACACTCGATTCGGTCAGACGAGTGAAAACTAGGAAAGCGACCAAGTTAAGATGGACTAATGTTTAGTCAAAAAGGAAGATTTACTCCTAGATACATAAGATGTGCTAGTATCTGTGGTCGACCCCTTACTAGCTCTGTGTGTAGCTAGTAAGTGTGGATACTATGTGCGTAGAAGGCAATATGAGTTAATCAATATATTAACTCAAAAGGGATTAGATATGCCATGAGTAATATGTATGGGAGAATCTGGGTCATATGAGACAATGAATATATGGCTTACGGTTATATATAAAGGGTGTCCTTAGATGCTGATCCGATATGAAGGATTTCTAGTATCACAAGCACCAAATCTTAAAGACGTTTTTGCCCACGCAGTCACGGCAGACGCCAAGTATGAAACAAGAAAGAGTAATGCACGCACGATGGGAGGCCCATCAAGTGCGAGTGGGAGATGTTGGACTTTGGGTCCAAGTCTGCCCTTGATGGGCCGAACTATTTGATTAGGAAATAAGTAGCCTAATCAAATAAGAATAAAATTAGCATAAAATGCAGATTGAGGAATATTTCAGTAATAATTATGGATTTGTTAATTAAGGAACAAATCACCATAATTAGGGAATTAATTGAGAATCAATTAATTGCTGTCTTGGAGGGCAAGAAGGTGTGTACACGTTTCCTAATTAGTGGCCTCCATAAACTACTATAAATAGGGTGTGCCTCCTCAATTGTAATTATCCCCGCCATTGAGTTTTCTGGCAATTCTCATCTCTCCTACCATCTTTCTGGTTCTGGTGATCTACTGTGCAAATCACAATTAGGCTCTAGTAGTCTAATAATTGTGTGGGCACAAGTATGGAGCATTGGAGCTTTGATCCGGATCTGAACATGGATTCACCCCGGTACGCCAATTCTCCTTTTTAGTTATATTTTTCTTACAGCTTCGTTCTCTCATCAATGGGTGGCCTTTTCTCAACCCACAAGAATCTCTGCTCACTCTTTTACAATCCATAAGCTATCTCCTTCAATTGTTCCATTGACATCGAGCCACGGCTTCCGAAACACAAGTAAACTACACTGTGGCTCGGCTGCTTGTGAAGCCACTTCAAATAGTTCTGGATTCTTCCACGATTTTCTGCTTCCTCTCCTTCTTCTTCGTTTCGTTCTTTAGGCCCTGCGATCATAGGACCAATGTAGTAAACAGGAGGTGCTTGTTTTGGATCCGGAAAGCAAGCACCTTCAGATATAACCTTAACAGCTATGGGCTCGAGGTTTTGAAATGTGTTAATAATGATGCCAGATGATTTTGGAAGATGGGAACAGAAATACAAGAAGTCCTAGTAAGCTAGATCGTCTCTTTCAAGCGATGGTTCTGCCATGTGAAAGGCCTTAATTGGGGTTTAGTTGGAAAGTGAAGATCCATGGAGAGGTCCTTGAAGTTCTTAGTGGTTTGCTCATGAATCTTCGGAAAGTACGAGAAAGCGGAAAGAACGGCGGCTCCAGAGGTGAAGAAGTAGTAAACAGGAATCCCAAGAGAGGAACCTATGTTCATTGCGGATGTACAGAACAGATCGATGACCAAAGCTCGGACGTTGGACGTTTGTGAGATGTCGTTAAGAGCTGAAGCCATGTTGGTGTCGTTGAGCCAGATGAACTCGAAGATTGTGGCCGCAAAGCTTTGAGGCGAGGCGGCAAATTTGACAGTGAAGAAAGGGAAGCAGCCGAAGGAGATAGAGGGGTAAGATTGAGAGATGCAGTGGATGTAATAATCGAGGGAGGGTTTGTAGAGAAAACAGGCGGTGAGGAGGATGGTGATAGAGAAAGAGTGGGAATGATGAAGGAGGAGGAGCTTGCCAAGCTCAACCATGGAGACTATATGGCCTATGCCTGGTGCAGGATAGAGGACAATCGTTTGTTTCATTTTTGGGATTTTTTTAATAAAGCTGTTGGGATAGGAAAAATATGGTGAAGTCTAGATTCACAAGCGCCCACATAAATATATTTTGTGGAACTCAACGAGTACTGTACGTAAATGTGCATGTGGTCGGCCGAATGATAAGCTTTTTTTCTTCTTTTTCTTGGTGATATAATGATATGCTTTTTCACGGTGCATGAACTTAGGCAGAATTATTACAATAAGAACTACCCTTAAAATTTTTTCAAAAGTGCATTCACCACCATAAACTTTTTTTTTGGCACGAAAGTAACCATAAACTTATAAAAATGGTGCAAAAGTAACCATGAACTTTCAAAAAAAGGGGCAAAAGTGACACTTCCGTTAACGGCCATTTACTCAAAAGTTTTTAAGGGGCAAAAATATCCATAAACTTTTCTCAAGGATGCATTCACTACCATAAACTTTTTTTTTGGGTGCAAAAATAGCCATAAATTTTCAAAAATGGGGCAAAAGTGACGGTTATCTTACTGGGTTCAAATGTAATCTTTTAATTGTTCTAAATCCAAGAAAAAAACACATCGACTTGTCCACCATGATTTTTCCAAGCCAAAAATTGAAAAACCCATCTTTAATGAAGATGACATCGCTATCATGCTCTCACCGACATACAGTAAATGGAATTGTTGAGATCCTTCCCCATCAACAAATTTGGCAACTGCATTTACGACACCATTGATATCAACAATTCCATTTACGGTATGTCGATGAGAGCAGGATGACGATGTCATCTTCATTGGAGATCATTTTTTCAATGTTTGGTTTCAAAAAATCATGGTGGATAAGTCGAGGTGCTGTTTTCCTGGACTTAGAACAATCAAAAGATGATATTTGAACACAGTAAGAGAACCGTCACTTTTGCCCCATTTTTGAAAGTTTATGGTTACTTTTGCACCCAAAAAAAAGTTTATGGTGGTGAGTGCACTTTTAAGAAAAGTTTATAGGTATTTTTGCCCCTTAACTTTTGAGTAAATGGCCGTTAACGGTAGTGTCACTTTTGCCCATTGTTTGAAAGTTCATGGTTACTTTTACACAATTTTTAAAAGTTTATGATTACTTTTGCATCAAAAAAAAGTTTATGGTGGTGAGTGCACTTTTGAGAAAAGTTTAAGGTTAATTTTTCCCCTTAACCCAATTATTACCCCCTAAGGTCCTTAGTCTAAGACATGGAGAGTTAATGCTAATTATAAATATAAAACATATTTTTTATATTTGTCAATCTTTTTTTTTTAATTTACTCTTATTAATGCTCCCTCAACAATATTCAAGAAGGAGGAGAGGGAATGAGACAAAGAAGATAACCAGAGTGTTTTAAAAATCACATGTCATATTAATTAATTTGATTGAATTAAATACTTTAGTTAAGTGTACATAACTTAAAAAATTCAGTAAAATAAAGTTAATATTTTTAAAATTTTAAAGTTATACCTAGGGATTGTTTTGATGAGCTAGTTATTAGATTATTTAATTATTAGAAAATATTAAAGCAAATAATATTTATAAAAAATAAATCCTTTTGAGGCCTTTTCGTATGAAGGAATTGAGGGTGAGGAGAAATTTGAGTTAGATTTGAAAAAAAAAATATAGAAGTTATAATTTTAATAAAATGAAGATGCAAGTTTAGCTAGAAAAGTTAGTTTAAAACTTTCAACTTCACTTCTCTCAATTTTCCTAAATCAAATTAATAAAAATTTCACATCCTTCCCTTCCAAATCCCTCAAGCCAAACAACACTTAGTTAGATGATAATGTACTACCTACAGTCTTTAATATAAGAACTAATTTGTATGTAGTGCAATTTGTATTACAAGTTAAATCTTATATTAAAGATCGGATGTGATATTATATTAAGAATCACAAAAATAATCTTATAAAAAGCAGTACAAAATGGATTTGGGTATTTGCTTATTGAAGTAAAATTCTGTAGAACCTGATTAAAATTTTTTGGTTTATGGACGCCCCTTTTTGGTAAAAATATAATAAAATAATAATAATGGGTATCTTATTCGCTTAATTACGAAAGCTAGTCAATAATTAATACCTGGTCAACAAAATGGTTGGCAGTTGTTGATAGAGATTAGAATTGTTTATTTATTATACTCAACGACCACTATCGGCGTCGTGTAGTTATATCATACGCCCTCTTCTGAGATCTTGCAGATTTTATTTTACGACGTAGCCAATGCAGATGAAGCATATTACTTCTTCCAGTTCATTTTATAAAAAACAAAGTCTTCTAGAAGGGATTTTTTTTTTATACGACATTTTGACAAAGAGTATTAAAAAGAGGAAATGGACAAACAAGTAATTTGGTATAAATATGGAGTTTTAAGGTTTGATTGTTGACAACTTAAATATAGAAATTAATAACTTGGATATAGAAAATGACAACTTGAACTCTCTAAGTTATCACTGTGTATATCCAATTTACTAATTAATTATTATTTTTAAGTTGTCATTACGTATATTTAACTTGTAAATACCAAAACTTCATAATCCCATATTCTATTAGAGCACCTATTTGTCATTTTGCTAACTTAATTGACATTTTGAGGCTTTTGTAATTTAAATGATTTTTTTTTTCATTTTCACGATTAAATATTTTTTTCCATATAAGCTCATATTTAAAAGGGTAGTGATAGAGAATATAAATTAAATATGATGTTGGAGTTTATAGTGGTTAATAAAGGTGATGTTGGAAATTACTTTAATTGTATGACAAATATATTGCATTTAATTATTTTTATTGATACATAAGAATGAGTTAAAAACGCTTTATAAAAGGGATTCGAAGGAGTAGTTTCTATTTGGTTGTGGGCTTATGATTGATTTCATCACGTATACATCATACATGTATATAGAGGTTTTTGAATATTTGGCTTTCATAATTAATTGGTTAAAAAAGATATTTGACCCTTCAAGTTTGGAACAAGTTTCAATACGAAAGTTTCAATTTATAAAGTGCATTTTCAATTTCTGAAACTTAACATTGTTAGCCTTATTTAATAGAAAATGCTGATTCAACAATTTTAAATGATTACTATGCAATTAATTGCTAATCAAACATGCTTATTTAATTATAGTCTGATGCGGCATGATTCAATTCACATAACTTTTTAAACAAAAAAAAAAAAAAACAATATGGTTCATCGTGCCTTTTCCATTCATTTCCATATTCTCTCCCTCATTAGGGATTTCCTACATCTCCATATCTTCCGCCATCTCTCCTCATTTTCTTCTCGGGCGCAGATGCTCCCTATCATCCTTCCTCTCATAGTGGGGGGAGTTTGCCCAGCGGAATTGGTTCTTCCCCCTCTTCTGTTCTAATATTTATTATGTAAATTGCATTCCATTCCTTAATATGCTAAAAAAAACGTATATGCCTATTCTTATGGAAATATATTCTGCTAAATTGTTTTGAAGCCATTTGTAAAATCTTAGCACCTCATTCTCAATATTATTCGTTTTGGGCCCTAAGCTATTGTAAAATATTTTCCTTATACATAGTAATTAACTATGGATTTGATAAAACCATTTTTCTAAATACATTATTATAATTATTTAAAAAGTCTACCATGATAATAAAAAATTACAACTCATCTTTCAGAAGATTACTATGGTAGAAAAGAGTTTAACTAACCATTTGAAAACTCTTTGATTGAATACTTTCTCATCATATATCAAAATATCTATATCAGACAAAATTATGGTTCCACCAATTCAAAACATATCATAAGGCCTATAGACCATCAAACATCATTAAGAGTAATTAAAAATATATAGTTAAAATATCAAATCTCTAAAACAAAACAAAGTATGCAAAATGAGCCCTGACGTGGTAATATACAATAATCCAACATATACTAAAAGGATAGAAGCGCTACTCTTAGCAGAATTAGTTTAAGCTTCCGGAATCTTCTCTGATGGACTCGTAAGATGTAATATCCCGATTTGTGATTAGGGCTAATGACTCTGATAATTATTGTAATCAGTGTAATTAAGCACTTTTGGGATTAATGTAATGTGAATTTGGTATAGATATGTGTGGTCTTTAAGATCAAGGGTTGAGATTCATTGCACATGGGTCGGAATCCTATGCTTTTCGATTGAGTGAGCTCATGGAGGAATGAGTAGGATAGTGACAAGTGGCATTTGGTGAGCCATTGGATGAGGCCACAAGAGGACAAAGGACCACTTTTTTCCCTCATTCTCTCTCTCCTATTTGGTTGGTATGGGCAAGGGAAGAGAGAAGTGTACATCATCATCATCATTTGTTTCATCTCACTATTTTCTCTCTCTTCTCTCCCTCTCCATTTTCGCTGAATCAAGCAAGAAAGAGAAGGATAAAGCTTTGATCTTTGGTAAGTAATGATCCTCCTTTGCTAAAATCCTCTTCTCTAAACATATGCATCTCATTGAGAGCTCCATTGTAGTGGTTGTAGAATCTTGAGAAGTGGTGATTTATGTGTTGGTCGAAATTAGAAGTAGGAGAATCAAGATTCTGGATTTGGCAAAGTAAAGAGGTAGGTATTTAGTGCATTTTGATATATTATTGGTGATTTTTGGATAAGTTTATGAAAATCTGGAAATTTGCCCTAGTTATGCCAAATATTAAAAGTATGGATTTCATTTTGTTTGATATTGGAAATGATTTGTGGTGAAGATATTTGAGTATTGGATTTAGTTTGGAATGTTGGAAATGTGTTAAGGGATATTGGACATTTGTTGTGTTATAGAGACCTAAGGGTATGATTATGGTTAAATTAGTTTTGGGAGTGTTTTTGAGGTTACCAATGTGTTCCTTAGTTAGTGCTAAGTGTGTATGAGCTTTTGGGAGAGTTTGGGAACCATTGGGTATGAAATTGACTATCTGGTGTTTTCTGATGTTTTCTGCATTTCTGCTCTCTGATGCACAACACTCAAGTAAAGGAAGATCATGCTCGAGTGCTGCATGCATTTTTCCCTTCTCTACTTTGAGTTTTAGTGGGATTCTATGAATAAGGTCCGAATGCACTTCTTTGTTCTCGAGTGAGGGTTGAACATGCTTGAGTGAGCTTGGGTTTTCTCGAGTGATAGTGTGAGGCCAGAGTTGGGGGTTGCTCTTAGGTCTTCACTCGCTGGTGGATGCCAAGAGTGTGTTCTGACACTCGCAAGCATAGTTCTCTCACCTGAGTGCAGGGTGTCATGCTCAAGTGAGCTGGTGCCTCTGGTGTGGTTTGAGCTCTCAGGTTGTCACTCGTGATGTTGCACTTTCGGGTACTCGAGCATATTTGGGGTCTTCACCCAAGTGCAGATCTTGGTGCTCGAGTGATGTGAGCACGTTCTGGTCGTTGTAGTTGCTCATTATCAAACACTCGCGAATGAGAGTTGTTCTCACCCGAGCACAAGTCTCTCATCACTCGAGTGAGGTCGTCTTCACTCGAGTGAGGCTGTTAGAAATCAGTGTTATGCCTTCGAAAAAGGGGTCTTTGGGGTAGTTTCTTCCAACCCTTTAGGAGTTTTGTTAGGGGTATTCAATGACTCTAAAAGAGCAATAATGATAACCAATTAAGTATTATGAAGTGAATTAAGTCTTGGAATAGAGTATAACTCTTCGTTCCTAATTGTGAATATAGGATTTGACATTTGCCCTACTCGGGAGAGACCGGCGCTAGGACACGCACGGAAGGATCAAGGTAGTGACTCTTCTCTCACATTGTGTATGATGTTTTGGTATGCATAACTTATCATTGCATTTTGTGAAATGTGTGCCATGGTACATTATGGCGTGAGTACTTCAGCATGAGCTGTATAGGGATTGACGCTAGTCATCTCTAGGTCGGCCGTTGAACTGCCGTCGTGGGCTGTGTATCTTGCCTGTATGGTTTACATTATGAAATGCTTTATATGGATCCTAGCTGTGGTGAATTATATTGTGTGGATTGTTGTGATGCAATACAGCATGAGCAATCGTCAGGGAAGACATGTGTCATACTAACCATTGCCATTGAACAGCCGTTGTAGTTGCTTGTATGGATAATGATTTGATTTCATGCCTTATTATTGTACATTATATGATTGATTTGACACTATAGGGATTCTTTATAATCTCACTCTCCAAAAATTAAACATTTTAGACAGGGCTGAAGGATCGAAAGGCAAACGGGTGACGAAGAGCGAGTAGAGCTCCGTGTTAGGAGTTCCTTTTTTGTTATTGGTTATCATTGTATATCATTTGGATATTTTTAGTAGAAATGATTGTATATATTAGATTTTGTGTAATCCCCAAGTAAAGGGTAAGAATTATGGGCCTTGTACCTTTGTATGAACCCTTGTTTAATTAATGGAACCCGAGTGTGTCGGGAATTTATGCTGTACTCTGATATTTGTAAATGGAATCAACTTGTACAGGTCATTTTGTATTGAAATATGAATGTGAGACCATTGTTGAACAGGTTTTGTAAAATCTTTGTGAACCCTGATTTTGGGAAGTTTGACTTTGTTTAAGTCCCAAATCAATTACGGTCTCTAATTCTACATTAATTATATTTTTACGAACTAATCTCGGCCTAAGAATGAAAGGGGTTACCCAAGACAAATATTATTTGAAAAAATGTTAAATCAACAGGGTGAGACAAAAGCCTCAGCAACCAACAATCCATTTCTTGCCGCGATCCAGGCATTATTGGCTTAAAAATGGTATAAAGTTTATATCATTTGGAGTTGTGTGCTGAGAGTTATGGTTAGTTTAAATTAGCCAAGAATCAAGCTAGTTTTTTGCCGCGATCCAGGCATTGTTGGCTATTGCCAAAATGTTTCAGACCAGTTCTTGGCCGCTAATGGGAGCTGGCCATGGCCCAAAATTTTTTGACCTGTCCTAGCCACAGCCCAAAACTTTTGACCTTTTCTTGGTTGTGGCCAAAGAGGGTTTTGGCCACGGCCAACCCCTCAAAAACTTCATTTTGAACTTTTGAAAGATGGTCTTTGGTCCAGTATTTTCCAACCTTTTAGGAATTTGTTTAGGCTTCTACTAGCCATCTAAAGGTCTCAAATGATAACCAACCCTAAGTGTTTTGGAATTAAGAATTGGAATAAGGAATAACTCTTTGTCCTTGATTATGATTTATAGGATTTGATATTTACCCTACGCATGATAAACCGGTGCCAGAGCACGAGCAGAAAGAACAAGATAGTGACTCTTTCTCTTATATTATGTGTAATGCATTTTATTTATGTCTTATCATTGAATTGTGTTGGCTGCAAATACTGCAGTGTATGTTGCTATAAAAGCTTTTTGTATATAGCCATGAGTGTTGTCGTTTGTGACGTAAGTCACGTATCATGTGGATACAACCGTGAGAGATGTTGTTTGTGATGTAAGTCATGTATCATGTAGAAACAGCCATAAGAGCTGACATTTGTGACGTAAGTCACGCATCATGTGGATACAGTCGTGAGAGCTGTCGTTGTGACTAAGGTCAAGCATCACTGTGATTGTTGCTACTTTTGCTACTTTGTGATTTGCTTACAGGCTATGTTATTATATGTTATATGAGTGAATTGTTACTACTAGGATTCTTTTGAATTTCACTCTTTTCACTGACTAACCTATAGCCAAGGCAAGTGATTCTAAGGATAAACAGGTGATGAGGGCAACTAGTATTCCCAGCTAGGAGTTTGAGCTTTTATGTTGGTTATCAAATTTTGGAATTTTTGTACCTAGTGTAAATATTATAGATTTAGATAGTGTTATGTAATCTCCAGTATGGGAAATTGAAATGGGCAAGTAAGCCCTGTAAATCCTTTAGTGAATGGATGAAACCTGAGTTTTGTTGGGAATTTTGCTTACACTCTGTTATGCATGAATGAAATCAAACTGCACAGGCTAAATATATTCGAAATATGAATATGAGATTGTATTAAACAAGTTTTGGAAAAATTTTCTTGAAAACCCACTTTATCAAAGGACCGAACCTTATCTTGAAGTTAGGACTTCTAATAAGTTTTGAATTATCTGTTGTTCTCTAATTTAACTTAATGACGTATTTTCGAACTATAATTATGGCTATTAAGGTAGGGGGTTGCATTTTTGGTATTAGAGCTGTAATTCCTGACAAGGGTAGGTTTTGCTAGGATAATTGACATAGTTCCTTGTCTTGGTGATGATAGATAACTCATGATTGTTTGTTGTATACACATGAATGTTCTTATTATTGCTAACATATGAGTTTTAAGGAATATATGTATACATTTACTATGATATTAACGTGGTGAATCATTTGTAGAGTGGAAAGAAACAATGGTTTGCCCTAGGTAGAAGAGATACATGACAACCTACCTGATCCCATACAACTGATGATGGTCATGATAAGGGAACAACGGGATATGTTCAATGGGCTAAAGGAAGAGTTCCGAGAGGAGAAAGAAAAACACAATGCTGATAGAGTTCAATCGACCCAAGAAGAGACCCAATAGGAGACACATCATGAAGAAATAATAGAAGGGTCAATTAGATCTCAGGAGTCCCCACCTCATACTGCACCGAACCAGGAGTCACATGGGGTACGAGTTTGAGATGAGAGAGATCTACAATATTGGGTCTCTAAATTCTGCAAACATCTACCTTTAGTGTTTAGGGGAAGGTTTGATCCCCAAGCAGTGAAAGATTGGCTAATCTGACTGGAGAAGATTTTTGAAGTACTAGACTGCCCAACCGAGGTGAAGGTAGGATTAGCCGTTTATAAACTAAAGGGGGATGCCAACCAGTGGTGGCGAAATATTGCTATGACATTGCACAACCGGAATGAGCCTCTTACCTGGGAATTGTTCCAAGAACAATTTAATGACAATTATTTCCCAAAGTTTGTGAGAATAGAGAAAGAATCAAGATTCCTGTCCATTAAGTAGGGTGATGTAAAGACATTTGATGACTAACTTTCTCGATTCGTTCGGCTAGCTCGATACTACTCCTATCTATAACGCATGGATGATGAGGAATGAAGTTTTGATATGCTAATCTGAGGCTTACAGGGTGAGTTAAGGAAAAGATTAGCCAACCACCATTTTACTGTATCCAACAAGGCTGTGGAGAAGCACAGAATCACAGAAAATAATTTGAGAGATTTGAACCCAACCAAGGGTGGTGGTCGTGGTGAGCCCAGTAAGGGAAGAACTCCTCATAAGCGAAAAGGTCAGGGATCCTCGTATAAGGGCAGTAGTAAAAAGCCCTATCAACCCGAAGACAGCGAACCCTAGAAATCCTAATGGTATGGACATGTGCTCATTATGGTAGGTCACATCCTGGAAGAACAAGTATGAGGAAAGTAATCTATTATAAATGTAAAAAACCAAGACATATTGCAGCGGATGCAGACGGTCGCCGACAGATCAAAGGCTTAGGAATCAGGGTAGGGTGTTTGTTTTGACCCACGAAGAAGGATGGAAGTCCCCCGACCTAATCCAAGGTAAAATCCTTCTCAATGGTAGTTTACTGCAAGCTTTATTTGATTTACAAATCATTCCTTCATTACTTATGATTGTGTAAAGCACCTAGGATTACATATTTATAAACTACTATTATTTGATATGGTTATGTCAATGCCAATGGGTATCAAAATTGTGACTACTGAGGCTTGTTTGAATTATGTGATAATTGTCGAGGGGCATGAGTCTACAATTGATTTGATATGTTTGCCACTCCATCAATTAGAAGTCATATTGGGTTTTGATTGGTTGATGATGAATAATATATTGCTGGATTGTAGGAACAAAAGAATAGTTTATACTACTCTGCAGAGGAATGATGATGTGAATGTAAAATTGAACTTCCTCTCAATGGCTAAAGCCGAGAAATGCCTGGAGAAGGGGTGACAGGGGTATATGGTATTATTTTCTGTGCAGAGAGAAATAGAAGAAACTCTAAATAGTATACCAGTGGTAAAAGAGTTCCCTGAGGTATTTCCAGATGATCTTGGCAGATTGCCTCTGTAAAGGGAAGTAGAATGTTTGATAGAAATTGTGCTTGGAGCTAGTTCCATATCAAAGACCCTATACCGAATGGCCCCAAACGAGATGGCAGAGCTAAATAAGCAAATTGAAGAGTTGCTTTAAAAAGGGTTTATTTGACCTAGTGTTTTGCTGTGGGGAGCTCCAGTATTGTTTGTTAAGAAGAAAGACGAAAGTCTGAGATTGTGTGTGGATTATAGAGAATTGAACAAGATAACTATCAAGAACAAGTATCCACTTCTAAGAATTGATGTCCTTCTAGATCAATTGTCTGGTTCTTGTGTATTTTTGAAGATTGATCTAAGGTCGAGTTATCATCAGCTGCGTGTGAAAGTAGAATTGTATCGAAGACTGCTTTCAGAACTAGGTGTGGGCACTATAAATTTCTGGTGAATCCTTTGGCCTAACTAATGCACCTATGGTATTTATAGATTACATGAATCATGTCTTTAGACAGTACCTAGACCAATTTATAGTGGTGTTTATTAATGACATTATGATCTACTCCAAGAGTAAAGAGGAGCACGAGCATCATTTGAGTAAGTGTGAATTCTAGCATTTGGAAGTAAAGTTCCTAGGACATGTTATTTCGTGAGAAGGGGTCTTAATGGATCCCAGTAAAGTGGAAGTAGAACTGGACTGGAAGAGGCCAAAAACTGTTGCTGAGATATACAGTTTTTTGGATCTTACTAGTTACTACCGGAGATTTATTTAGTAGTTCTCCCGTAACGCCTTGATGATGACCAAGCTCACTCGAAAAGATCATCCATTTAAGTGGGATGAACGATGTGAAAACTGTTTTGTTGAGTTGAAGGAGAAGTTGACCACAGCACCTGTGTTGATTATACTCAATCCCAGCTTGACTTCTGTTGTGTACAGTGATGCGAGCAAGAAGGGGTTGGGGTGTGTCTTTATGCAGTAAGGATGAGTGGTGGCCTACGCCTCCCAACAGCTGAAGCCTCATGAAATGAACTATCCCACTCATGATCTTGAGCTTGCGGTGATTATGTTTGCATTAAAAATATGGTGACATTATCTGTATGGTGTGATGGTAGAACTGTACTGCGACCACAAGAGTCTCAAATATTTGTACTATAAAAAAGAGTTGAATATGAGACAGTGCTGGTGGATGGAGTTGCTGAAAGATTACAACCTGGAGATAAAATATCATCAGGGTAAAGCTAAGTCGTCATATATGTGCTTAGTCGAAAGGCAGTGCTAGTGGCAGTAATGATGATTCAGGAAGGAAAATTGATAAAAGATTTTCGGGATCTAAATCTCTGGAACCAAATCTTATGTGCTATATGTGGTGTCTCCTAAGGGGAAAGTAATTTGAGAGCTGAAATTGAAGAGGCTTAGAAGCAAGATGATCGGGTGTAGTCTATTTATACCATGATCAAACGAGGAGAAACTTGGGATTATGACTTATCTCCTAATGGATTAGTTCGATACAAAAAGAGAATTTGTGTTTCACAAAAGGCTAACTTGAGATAGAGAATCCTGGATGAGGCACATAAGAGTCGGGATACTCTTCACCCCGGAATGACCAAAATGTATCATGGTTTGAAGTTATGTATTGGTGGTTGGGATTGAAGAGCGATGTGACTAAGTATGTGGCACAATGTCTTACTTGTCAGACAGTAAATATTGAACATCAAAGGCCGTCGGGATTACTGTAGAGTCTTAAGATTCCAGAATGGAAGTGGGAAAGTGTGACCATAGATCGTGTGGTGGGTTTGCCTAGGATTAGAAACTATAATGCATTTGGGTGATTATGGACTGATTCATGAAGTCGGCACATTTTATACCAATCAATGCTAGTTACTCTCCAGACAAACTGGCAGAAATCTATATTTAGAAGATAGTGAAACTTTATGGCACACTGAAGAGTATTATTTCATATAGAAATCCTCGTTTTACTTTAAGGTTCTGGAGGGGTCTACATGAAGCTCTGGGTACGAAATTGAGGTTTAGTATAACCTATCATCCACAGACAGACGAACAGTCAAAAAGGACTATTCAAATGCTAGAAGATATGTTGAGGGCGTGTGTCCTAGACTTTAAAGGGAATTAGGATTATTTCCTTCCACTTGCTAAGTTTTCTTATAACAATAGCTATCATGCGAGCATTTAGATGGCTCCGTATGAAGCATTATCCGGGAGCAAGTGCCAATCACCTTTGTGCTGGACAGAACTATCTGAGAGACGATTGTACGGGCCGGATCTTGTTGATCAAACCACAGAACATATTCGACAAAAAAGTTACATTGATAAGAGGAGAAGACCTTTAGAGTTCAAGGTTGGTGATCATGTGTTCTTGAGGGTGTCTCCGGTCATAGGCATCGGAAAAGTGGACAAACGAAAGAAGTTGAGTCTGCGGTACATAGGTCCTTTTGAGATTCTTACGAGAATTGGACCTATAGCATATCAAATAGCCCTACCCCCGAACTTCAGCAGGCTCCATGACGTGTTCCATGTTTCTCAACTGAAGAAGTACGTCCTATGCATATTATTGAGCATGAAGATGTTGACTTGTAAAACAAATTTACATATGTGGTAGAGCTAGAATAAGTCATTGATTGGGAAGAAAGGCAGCTCTGACACTAAAGTATTCCATTTGTGAAAGTGGTCTAGAAGGGAATGTCTCAGAGGGAAGCGACATGGGAAGCAGAAGCTAACATGTAAAGGCGTTATCCGGAGTTTATGGATCAAGTAGTGTAAAAAATTTTGGGGACAAAATTTATTGTACGGGGGGAGAATTGTAATATCCTAAAATATGATCAAGGGCTAATGACTCCAAAAGTGAATATAATTAATGTTAAATAAACACTTTCGGAGAATATAATGTGAATTATGACTGAAGTGGCAGTAACTAGTGCCCTAACCCTATATTTAAGCTCCATTGTGTTGTCAAGGCTTAAATTGCATTAAAATAGAGGGAATGGCGCATGGAAGGAGGAAATGTGGCTAAAGAATGTGTTAAGTGGTAATCCAATAGGAATTGCCATAGTTAGGGGTAAAATAGGAAGAAAGAAAATTTATCGACCAATTAGTTAACAACCGAAGACGGAATCCACTAATGACTAAAAGATTAAGTAAGGTGACTAATTACCAAGTGAATAAGAGAGAATAATCACATAGGTGCAACCTCATGGAAGAAGTTCTAGGATCATGACACATGGCACCATTTGTACCCTTGGATACATTGTAAGCTTTAAATTTGTAGTGTTTTGAAATAGCAAATGGTGTCAAAATGTTATGAAATTTTCCAGTTTTGTAGTATACATTGTAAGCTTTAAATTTCTATAAAGTTTGTGTCATTTGGAGTTGTGTGCTGAGAGTTATGGTTAGTTGAAATCAGTCAAGAATCAGGCCAGTTTTTTGCCACGACCCAAATGTTACTGACTTGTTCTTGGCAGTGGCACAAAAGTTTCTGACCTGTCTTGGCCGTGGCCAATGGTTCCTGGCTGCAACCCAAAACTTTCTGACCTTCTCTTGGCCGTGGCCAAAGAGGGTCTTGGCCATGGCCAATCCCTCAAAAACTGCACTTTAAACTTTTAAAAGATGGTCTTTGGTCCAGTATTTCCTAGCCTTTTAAGCATTTGTTTGGGCTTCTAGTAGCCACCTAAAGGTCTTAAATGATAACCAACCCTAAGTGTTTTATAATTAAGAATTCGAATAAGGAATAACTCATCATCCTTGATTATGATTTATAGGATTCAACATTTACCCTACGCGTGATAAACTGGTGCCACCAACAATAATGCAACTATTAATTAATTAAAAGAAATTGATTGTAAATCTTGTCTGATTGAGTCATAAATACCTGGAGTTTGAGCTTAAGGAACAAAACTAGGGAGCCAAGCAACGGCAATGAGGGAATGCAATCCATAGTACCCCTGTGTCAATTGGCGATGTTGGTAAAGAACGGAGGAGAGACATAGGAAGGAGGAGTTTAATAAAGAACCTAAGGGAGGCAAGAAAATGAGGTTGAGAAAGAAACCAATTGGTGGGAACAAACTCCAAGCCTTACAATAATGTATTCAACTATACGTCTGCATCGACGACGGCGAAGGTTAAGGACGAAGGAGAGAAGTGGAAAAAAGAAGCTACCGCGAATCAAGGGAGGGGTTTGCAAGATGTGCTTGAGTATCATATTTCAGAGTTGAAATTAGGCACGAGTTGAAATTTAGGTCATCTTTAAGACCAGTTGTTCTAAAAAACCGGTCTTAAAAGTAATGTTTTAGACAGGTTTTTACAAAATAACCGGTCTTAAAAAATGTAACTTTTTAAGACCGGTTCTTATTAACAACTGGTCTTAAAGTTTTAATATTTAAGACCGGTTTTTCTTTACAACCAGTCTTAAAAATAATAAACAAATTATTTTTTTTAATTTCCTTTAATTCAGATAATATATTAGACCTGTTATATTTAGAATTGGTCTAGAAAATATATTACATATATTTATATTTTTTAACTTTTTATATTTTAAGACTGGTTGTTTTTGCAACTGGTCTAAAAAGTATTTTATAGACCTTATTTCTATATAACCGGTCTTAAAAGTTGATTATAATTACAAAAATGCCACCAGTCATATTTTTAAGACCTTATCTAATATAACCGGTCTACATTTGCCAGTCTAAATGCACTTTTCTATTAGTGTTTGCCCTGTGCATGATAAATTGGTGCTAGAGCACGAGTAAAAAGAACAAGGCAGTGACTCTTTCTCTTATATTATACGGAAAGAACTGGTGTCTGGGACATCATATATTTGGTGCAAGGTAAAACATAAGGTAATTGTATTTGAAGCAATAGGAATAAAGCTATAATTATCATAGATGTATCGAAACTTATATACCAAAAGTTGTTGCCAAATCATGTCTTTCGTTTTTAGGAGAACCAATCTCCAATTATCGTAGATAATGTGCACTTTGCTTCGACCCAAAACCCTAAGTAGCTAATAAAATGGTTTTCCTCAGGACCAATTGGATTCATATTCGCATCGAAGTCCACATGCAACCTTTCTTGTTGATGTTTATGATGTGCAACTAATGCTTCCATCTTTGTACAGCCTCTAACCCTTCTTGCAACAGGTTCATCTCTAGGCATTTCATCATCCCCAGCACTTTGTGATAAGTCACTAGAGTTGTCCATATTCTTGTTAACACAAAAAGCATCGTCAGATAGGTAAATAAGTTGCAATAAAAATAAAATAAACTAACAAGAAGTCAAACAAAAAGCACACAGTTCTATTTTCTAAGTTAAGGTCTTACTTTATATTGTTTTCCATATTCCTTCACCATGATCATTTCTTACAGCATATTCTTCATCATCTATAAATTCTACTTTATTTGTTCTAGGTGGATTTATTGTGAAAGGTGGTATGTCATCAAGGTTGAAGGACCATACTTCTGTTTTTTACTTTGAAGTACAATGGACATTTTTTTATTCATAGGATCTGTGGCATAAAACACTTGTTTCACCTGGCTTGCTAAAATGAAGGGCTCTTCTCTATAGCCAACTCTTTTAAGATCAACTAAGATAAATCTAAATTGGTGATCTATTATCATACCATTATTGCTAACCCACTTACATTTGAATAAAGCAACTTTAAACTTGTTGTATGTAATCTCCCATATTTCTTCTACAACTCCATAATAGATAATGGACGCTAATATGAGGTTTTTGTCTTTTGAACTAGAAAAGAGCATGGCTTCAGCTTCTACTATCACCCCACTATTTTACATAGTACTTCTGTTATCTTGCTCTTTTATGTAGATAGAATAGTTGTTTATATCATAACAGTCCAAGTAATAACCTCAAATGAAGGCCCCCAAGCTAGCCACTCGATTGTCTCAGACACACAGGTCTCGTGCGAAACCTTTTCCTCGCACCACTCTATGAATGTCTTGTTGTACTCAATAGTAATCTGCATGTCATTCTTCCTTGGATTCTTGTTCTTCAAAGTCTTTCTGTGTTCATCTATGTCAGGTTGAATTTCTTCCATGTTATTCAAGATATAGAAGTATGCTTGCAACACCTCTTCATGAGGAACATTCTTCACTTTCAGTCCTCATATTCCCTTACTTCTCCCCTGTTCATGCCAAGATTATTCCTTCTTCCTTGACAGATAATCTTTGCAAAACTCTATAGCCTCTTCAATTACATATCTTTCAACTATTGAGGCTTCTGGTCAACAAGGATTTTTAGAATACCCTTTTAAGATCTTCATGTATCGCTCGAAAGGGTACATCTACCTCAGGTAAACTAGGTCGTAAAGCCTTACCTCCCTTACTAAATAAACTATCAAATGCACCATTATATCGAAAAATAAAGGATAAAAATGTGTCTCTAGTTGGGAAAAGATAATATAACCCTCATTTTCCAGTTCATCCAACTTTTAAGTGTTAATGACTTTGTTACAGACAGCATTAAAGAAAATGCACAATCTTATTACAGTGATTCGTACTTCATCTTTCATGATGCCTCTAATAGCTATCGGTAATAGTTGTTGCATCAACACATGATAATCATGGGGCTTCATTCCTACTAACTTTAAATCATCCATTGAGACACATCTTCTCACATTAGAGGAATACCCTTAAGGCACCTTAATTTCATGCAAACACAACACACAAACTTCTTTTCTCTGCTTTTGATAGTGTATGTGCTATTGGCTCTATGTATGCCCTCCTACCATCATCTCTTAGTTGTGGATGTAACTGTTCTTTTATTCCCATATCAATAAGGTCTAGTCTTGCACTAATTTCATCCTTAGTCTTCCTAAGTATGTACAAAAGCGTACTAACAAGACTATCACAAACATTTTTCTCCACATGCATCACATCAATATTGTGTCTCATATCAAGACTACACCAATATGGAAGATCAAAGAAAATTGATCTCTTCTTCCATATATTCTTCTCACCTACAGTCCTCTGATTCTTACCAAATGTGACATTGATACGTTCCACCCGACTATAAACTTCCTCTTCGATTAATGCCTTTGAAGCCATTCCATACTCCGGTAAGCCATTAAAATACTTTATTAACTTACGATATGGGTGGAACCGATGAAGAAACCTCCTGTGGCTAAGGTAGATAGTTTTTCTTCCATGCTTAAGTTGATGGAAGTGTGTCTACTTCACATATCGGACATGCTTTATGCCCCTTCACACTGTACCCTGACAAGTTTCCGTACGTAGGGAAGTCATTTATCATTGTGAAAATCATTGTATGTAGCTTGAAGAACTCCTTCTTATATGCATCAAACACATCTATGCCTTCCTCCCACAACTTCTTTAAGTCCTCAATCAAAGGACCCAAGTAGACATCAATATCGTTCCCTGGCTGTTTTGGTCCAGAAATTATCATAGAAAGCATCATATACTTGCATTTCATATACAGCTAGGGAGGCAAGTTGTATATTACAAGGAGAATTGGCCATACACTATGTTTACTAGTAAGAGTTCTATACAGATTGATACCGTCTGTACAAAGCCCAAGTCAAAGGTTTCACGGCTCCCTGGCAAATTGAGGGAACATTTCATCTATTTTCTGCCATTATAGAGAGTCAGCTGGGTGTCAAAGATATTTTGCATTAGATATTCTCTTATCAGAGTGCCATCTCAACTTCTTTGCATTTGTTGCAGTTGCAAACAAATGTTTAAAATGTGGTATTATTGGAAGATACTACAAAAACTTTAAAGGCTACATTTTAGTTGTCCCATCGCCACAACCACCATCTTTCTTCACTTTGTATCATTCTGTTTTACACTTAGGATACTCACTAAGACCTTCATACTTATTTCTATACAGTACATAGTCATTAGGGTAGGCATGTATCTTTTTATACTCTATACCCATCTTAGACAGGATTTTCTTGGCCTCATATATATGATTTGGAAGTACATTATCGTTTAGAAACATATCATACAATAATTCAAGTAGCAATGCGAAACTACTATCGGTCTACCCACAAGTTTCCTTTAAATTAACCAAATGCAATGTTCCTACCAGCCGTGTATACTAACTCCCAATGTACAACGGTGTCTTTGCATTACTCTGTAGGCTATCATACTCTGCAGTTGCTCTAAGGATTCTACCTCAACATCGTGAATCATTTTCTCCATTCTATCTTCATCTATGACATCCTTATCTTCCTTCTTGTGTGACGGATAATCCGTTACTTCCTTATCATGCCATATCCACCTTATGTATCACAGATTTATTCCATCATAAAGTAGGTGATCCTTTATGACATCAACATCCCATCGACTCTCATTTAAACAATTGACATAAGGACAAAAATACTTTCCATTTTTGCTGGAGCATTTGGTGAACCCACGTTGTGTGAGTTCTCAAAATAAAACTAGGTTTGAAAATGTAGCATAGTAGCTCAACCCAGGTTATTCTTGTAAGGAGATTAATTTCCAAGTTTCTAAGTAGTAAAGTGATAAATACCTTAAAGTTGAAAGAAATCATTTTGAGGATTTGATTTTAAAACTATGAAGTAATCTAATCTAAAACAATATTTTTGTATTTTTCGGTTTTTAAGACAAAGAAGCAAAAGGAATTGAAATTAACACTAACAACAAGATAAATTCAATTAACTAATATAATGATGAAATGGGATTCCCTTGAGTTGAGGTTTTAGTCTTCCTTGCTTGCTAATGATATGAATTCCGTAATATGAGTCAAGAGGATGGAACTAAGCTACCACTAGCTCCATACTTGCAATAATCATTTAATTCATTCTACCGATGCAATTAAATGAATATCACTAAATAATTCAGACTCAAGGAGATGAATAATCAACTTCCAATTCTAGGTTGTAATTACCATTACAAAAGTTCAATGCATTCAGTTTAGTCATTTACAATCCACTTGACCAAACAAAGCTTAATTAATCAACTCCTAGCTCAACCACCAAGTTTATTCAATTGGCATAGTACAATCTAGATCATAATCACATACTTTACCAAGCCATACAATTATTAAATAGAAAGAGAGCTTAAGGAATTCTATTGAATTTTAGAAGCTCAAACCATTACCCAACTCAAGGAAGAAGATGAAGATTAATGAAGGAAGAAGGAATCAGCCATGAAGATCAAAGGAAAACACACCGAACAGATCTTTAATAAAAGCACCGAGCTCCTCCTCTTTTATAATACATTCACTCCTTCTTTCTCAACTTTATTCGGTTAACTCTCTAATACCCTTCTTCAATTATTTTGGCTATACTCTCCTCTCTTCACCAGCCGCCACTCTCCTCTCTTCCTTTATTCATTTTCGGTGCCCCCTTTCTCCAGTCATGTTCCCTTTCCTTTTTCTTTTCGGTCTTGGTATTTTTCCATATTAATTCGGTCCAATTCATTGCTTTAACTCGTTCAGCCCTTCTTTTCTTTCCAATCTTCAATTTTGGTTCAGCTTGTTACTCTTGGGTCAACAAATTTGGCTGTTTCCTTTTTCCATTCCCCTTTCACACGGTTCAACATCTCTTCTTCCTTCACACATCGGTCCAGCTCCTTTATTCTTCATTCAACCATTCAACTTGGTCCACTCCACACAATCGGTCTAGCCTCCTCTTTCTTTAATAATTCCCATCGGTTCAGCATAAGCAATTCTCCAAAAATTCAGCTGCCACCTCCTCTTCTCTTCCCTTATTCTTTAGGTTAAAAGTGAGTTGTGCCTTGTTTGAATAGGAGTTAAAAATATGTTTTAAGCATTAGACATAAAATTGTAACCACCAAACAATGCCCTTACTCATTTAACCTCCTCTTAGAAAAAAATGTGAAAATAATTCTGCACTTGTGATGTTCCACTTTTGTCCTTCATTAAGCTCCAAAATAACATATTTGACATCAACTACTCAAGTTGTGCCACATCATCAACTACAAAATTATATTCACAAAGGTAATGTCTTTTGCCTACAATTAAAGAATAATGGGAATAATAAATATTAATTAAAAATATAAAAATTTATCTAATATAATTCCCAAATTATTCTTTTACTAAAATCTCACATTAACACTTGATTATGCCCAAAATATTCAATTAAATCTCACAGAAGCCTAAGATTAATTAATAAAAGTATATAAATATTGAGCTCTATCAATATTCTTTATAGCGAATTCAATAAACTCTTCCACCCTTTTTCTCATATTCTTCACTAGTTCTCAAAGCATTCATCCAACTGTGATCCAGTTTGTTATCACCTAAGCCATTCCCAATAACACTCAAGTTTAGAACAATTGTCAATGATATGATGGGATTGCCTTTTTTCACTTTTTTCAACAAAAAATTCGGCAGCATTTCCCCTTAAAAGTAAGACATCCCAAAATTTCAATAACAAACCATTTTAGCTTAATTCAAACAAAACAAACAAACACAAGATCTAATTTAGAACAATATCAACAATTAAATCTAACAATTGTTCTTTAGGGAACTAACATGAGGTTATGATATAAGCAATTTCTTAGCCAAATATGAGTTAGAGCTTGAATTTAATTTTGTTTTATTTACTTTCTCATCAGGAACAATATAATAATTTCTATCATGACTTCATCATCTTTCTTAAAGGAGAGAATTACAAATAGTTTGTTCCTACCTCCTTGTCCTCATCTTCTTGTGGCTAACAAAGCAACCCTATCTCCACTACACTAATAACCACACTACTTTTTTTTATATATTGAGGAAACTACACTAATAATCATACTAATATAATCTAAAAAAAATAAAACCAACAATATTGCATATTGTATATGGATTATGGATGCAATAAGATAATTATAAAATTTTTTTATATTTATATTGATAATAAATAAATTTCATTATACTGCTTTTCTTATTTTGTATTTTGTGCAAATTTACATGTTAGTTAGCCAACAAACACATACCAATTAGTGAAAGTTAAAGCATGTTAATTAAAGGCTTAAGCTTTTACAATGAGCTAGTCTTGATTGATACATATGGATTTTGACTTCTTTTACTTTCATTGATATAATTAACTCTCATTAATTCAAACCAAAAAGAGCTTCACGCATAAAAGGAAAAAAATTACTATGTTTAATTGTTGTTTATTTCATCAAAATCAATCAAAAGCTCCGTTTATTTATAATATACATATGTATTTCCCTTGATTTCCAAGCTCTAAACATATAAAATAAAAACATTAGTATTGCATAACTGCTAACAACGAGTTTATGATTCTGTCAAAAAAAAAAAACCAATCAAATGGGAAAATCACTCCAGTAACTAGAATCATATAAAATAAATTAAAAGCATTATAATAATTTCACATTGCAATATTAAATTAATTCTGCATGTAAATTTATATTTTTTCTAAAAAAAACTTGATGAAAGGAGGGAGAACGCCAGACTGTAATGCCCCAAATTTTGATTAAGAGCTAATGATAATTACTGAGAATAATTTGTTAATTAAAAATATAATTATTATGTGTTTTGTGACAATTTCAGTAAATGTGCCAAAATCAGTGGGAAATTAAAAAGAACAAAAAATTTAGTTAGTGATTAATGGAGAAATTAATTACTAACTAAGAAGAAATACGATGTGTGACTAAATGGCTAATGGAGTGGTTAGAGTAACTAATTAGTTACTTATTTTATAAGAGCCAATGAGATTGAGACACTTGGCAAGCTTATATCATGAGAGAGAAGGGAGAAAAGTCAAATAGGTGTTTTTAATCGTATTTTCTCTCTCTCCTTCCCTCCTTTTTTGTTGAAATGGTATGGGGAAGAGAAGCACCATCATTCCATCTTCATCTTTAAGCTCTCATCTCTCATTTCTCTCTCTTATTTCGTTGGCCATTGTTGTTTAAGTGAGAGGAAGAAAAGCTTGATTTTAAGATAAGCTAATTACCTTAAATGCCAAAACTCCTTTCATTAATCTTGTTCCATGGTTTGAGGGCTCCATTTTTATGGTTCTAGATTGTCTATTAGTGGTGTTTTGAGCACCCAAGGGAATCTAAGGATTGGTGAATCAAGGAACCTCTTTAGGAAAGTTGTTGAGGTAAGTGAAATGAATCTTTCCATATGAATTTTGTGGCATTTGATTGAGTTTGGAATTTTAGAAATTTTTGGCCTTATTTTTAAAAATATGGGTCATTGTGAATATGGCATGTTGTTGTCATGGATGGGTGTTTTGGTATATGTTTGGAATAGATAGAAATGGGTTTGAGGTTGAAATGTAAAGTTTGGTGATTTTGGTAATTTTGTATTGAATGTTGCCTAAAACCAAGCATGATAATGGAATAGGAATTTGGTATTTTTGATGTTTCCATTGGATTCCTTGTGTAATTTTATATGAGAGTAGCCTTAGTTGAGGATTTGGGATTATTGGAAACACTTGGGTAAAGTTTAGAAAATGCTGTCATTTTGCTGCATTTTTGGCTTTTGATATGCATCACTCGAGTGATCAAGGGTCTCACTCGAGTGAACCTTGTCTTACTCGAGTGAAGGTGTATTTGACACTATAAACTCACATATCGGATTGTCACTCGAGGTCAATTTTCATGAATGTGTCTTAAAACTCGCAAGTATTAAGCCATCACTCGAGTGCCAAGGTCCTTGCTCAAGTAATGTTCTCTTTTGAAAGTTTCTTATGCTCTCGGGTGAGCACTTCTTGAAAATCACTTTATGGAACTCAGGTGAGCATTAGGCTATCACTCAAGTGAATTGAGTTATGCTCGAGTACAGCGATCATTTCTAGTTTCTGTCATTTCTTTCTACTCTCAAGTGGACACTTTCTGCACCTCACTTTGTAGGACTCGAGTGAGCATTTGGCTATCACTCAAGTGTTAACCTTTATGCTTGAGTGCTGCGGGCATTTCTTGTTTTTTTCTGTGTTTGCTGTCAAGCACTCGTATGAGTGTGCTTTTAAGGACTCGAGTACAAGTCCATCATGACTCGAGTAAGGCCTTCTTCACTTGACTGAAATAGTAAAAAATTAGCATTTGTTCTTCCAAAAAGGGGATCTTTGGGATAGTTCTTCCAACCCTTTAGGCCTTTTGTATCTGTCATTGTAATTGTCGAGGTTGCGTTGTGGAATCATGGATTCCTGTTTGAGAATATGCTAGTGTGGCTTTAATGTATTGTGAAATATTTTATATGAAACCCAGTTGTGGTGAAATATATAATGTGGTACAAAACAGCATGAGCAAACGTAAGGGTGACACACGTCATACCTGCCCTTGTTGCTGTAACTGCCGTTGTAGTTGCTATGTGTTGTGTTATGATTTGCTTTCATGCTTTATGGTTGTGAATACTATGAGTGACACTACGGGGATTCCTTAGAATTTTACTCTACCAAACAAATTTCAGACAGGGTTGGTGGTTCCAAAGAAAAGCAAGTGATGAAGGGCAGATAGAGCTTTGGGCTTGGAGTTAACTATTTTGGATAACTAGTTATTATTTTGTAAATCATTGGATATTTTGTTAGGAATTAAATGTATATTTTAGAGATATTGGATAGTATATGTGTAATCCCCTAGAGTGGGAAACTGATAATGGGCGTTCGTGCCCTGTAAATCCTTAATTGATTATTAGAACCCGAGTGTGTTGTGAATTTACATTGTACTATGATATTTATGAATGAAATCGTACTGTATAGGCTATTTGTGTAATTGAAATGTGAATATGAGACCCTTATTGAACATGATTTGTAAAAGTTTTTGAAAATCATGTTTTGGGTAAAAGGAATTTTATTATGTCTCAAATCATCTTACGGACTCTAATTCAACATAATTACATATTTGTGAACTCAATCTCAGCCTTGGTTGAAAGGGGGTTACACAGACGACGGTGTCTAAGTGTCCAACCAAGGTGGAGAGAAGATGTTGGAGGAGGTGTATGCATGGTGAATGAGGCACGCCAGAGGGTGGACGAAAGCAAGAGAAGTTGGAGGAGGTAAGCCGGAGGGTAGAGGAAATTGTTACATCCTATATGTTTTGATGATAACAAAGATTGGACTAATGATAAAAGAAGATATGATAACAAACAAATGAATTTAAACAAATTAAATAAAGCATTACTTGAAGTAAGCACTGGTGGTAGCATATTTTGTAATGGCTTACTCGAGTGACTACTCGAGTAAGGGAAGCTGTTACTCTAGTAAGCACTCAAGCAATCTTGAAGAATTTCATCCAGAAAAGCACTGCCAAAATTTGGAAGAAGTTACTCGAGGGGATACTTGAGTAATCTACAAAGTTATATAGACCATTACTCAAGTAGCCACTCGAGTAACAACATGAGCATAAGGCATTACATGAATAGCCACTCGAGTAACCAGAGCAAATTTTTTCCAGTAGCTCTCGGCCAAGAAATGCAACAAGTTACTTGAGTAGCCACTCGAGTAACCAGGTGAGAAAAAGGCTTTACTTGAGGGACCACTTGAGTAATCTACAGAGTTATTTGAAGCATTACTTGAGGGGTCACTTAAGTAATCAGGTAAGCAAACTCTCGGCCAAGAATCTAATACAATTACTCGAGGGAGTAATCGAGTAATCTGCAAACTTATTTGAAATTTACTCGAGGCCTCACTCAAGTAACTTGTGAAGAAAAGACATAGTCACTCGAGTAGCCACTCGAGTAATCAAGTATTTCCATAGTTTATGATGTATCTTACTCCATGTCTTACCCGAGTAATATTTCATGAAAAATATTACATTACTCTCTAGCATATTTTGTAGGCTTACTCGAGGGACTACTCAAGTAATGAGCATGATCACTCGAGTAGCCACTCGAGTAAGGTAGTCTAGAAATCATGTTTTTAATCGAATGTTTATTGATTTGCTATCTATATGATTAACTCTTCATTCATTGTACTAGTATTCTAAGTACATTTGCAAGGAAACAATAAGTCAAATAAAAGGTCCGTAGGCTCACCTACCGCTACCTACCGCAAACGGATAGTTTTCAAATTAGAAAAATGGTCAACCATTACTGTGCAACTTTAACGGACATATTTGAAATGCTTCCGACGAATACTACAAATCATTTATATATATATATGGAGCATTCAAAGACAACAACAACAACTGAGAACAAGCAATCACACATAGATCAATATACTCTTTGTGCTTTATTTCTTATACTCATTCATTTGTACTTCAGTGATTATATATTTACTTTGTGAGAGAGCTTTTTCATTACAAACTCAATATTTGTTATTGAGACAACTTAAGGTTGTGGAACCTTGAGTTGGGGATTTGATTATAATGTGTAAGGGGGAGCAAGTGTCCAAGTGAAGGAACTTACTGCGTACTGAGGTGCCAAGAACTCAGTGAATCTTAGAGAAATAGTGAAGCTCTCAGAGAGACTCTGAGGACTGGATGTAGGTCAAGGTAGTTGTGGCCAAACTAGTATAACTCTCGGCGTACACTTCGGTGATATTTCTCTTTGCTTTTAATTGCTTTAAATATTCTATCAATTTTCTTATACACAATGAAATTTATGGTATCACCCAATTCACCCCCCTCTTGGGTGAAATGCTTGCACTAACATTCGGTATCATAGCGTAGGTCTTCTTGTTAAGGTTTATTGGCCTAAGAAGGATCCAATTGCAAGCATAGCTGAAGGTATTCTTCTCGACGGAGTTTCTATCACAAGACCTCCAGGTTTCAATGGCGAACACTTCTCATTCTGGAAAGCAAAGTTCAGAGTCTTCGTAATGGCTACTAAATATGGGCTATGGGATGTAATTAAGAGTGGAAACTACAAACCTAAAAAGATTGTAGATTTACAGAAAGTTCCTAAGACACCAGTAAAATATGATGAGAATGACAAGAAACTCATCACACTCAACAGCAAGGCAATTCTGATTATTCAAAGTAATTTGAGTCAAAATGAGTACTTCATAATCTGCACACTCCCAACAGCTAAAGAAATGTGGAAAGCCTTGGAAATAGCTCACGAAGGAACTTCGGGAATAAAAGAAAACTGGATCAATACTCTGGTTACTGATTTTGATTTACTTTGAATGAAATCAGGTGAGTCGATAGCTGAATTTGAACTTAGATATACTCAGCTTGTTAATCAACTTGCAGTACTTGGAAAAGTCTATGATCAACATACCCAAGTACGAAAGATTCTAAATATTCTTTTTAAAGACTAGGAGGCAAAAGTCACTGCAATTGAGGAAGCAAAAGGTGAATCAATGTGATTGGTTGCTTCTCTATTTGGAAGTCTTTCAGAATATAAAAGTAAATTAAAGTTCAAACGAAGACTAGATGATATTAGTGACAAGAAGAAAAGAGGTCTAGCACTAAAAGCAAAAGAAGAAGAATAAAATGAAGATGAAGAGCTAGACGATGATGAAATAGGCCTAATCATAAAACGATTAAGAAAGTTTTACAAGAAAGGCCAAGGATTCAAAAACTTTCAGAAGGGAGGAACAAGCAATAAAGAACACATCATCTGTTATGAATGTGGAAAGCCTGAACATTTCAAATCAAAATGTCAAGAACTGATTCAAAAGAATAAAGAAAAGAGAAAAGGCAAATTCTACAATAAGAAGAAAGCCTTTCTATCTGCCATATAGGGATATAGCTCTTCTGACGAAGAAAGCGATGAAGAGGAAGTGGCCAATATCTGTCTAGTTGCTCAAGAAGAAACAGAAGAAGAGGTAAAGGATTCTAATCCTACCTATGATGAATTACTTTCAAAATATAATGCTTTACATTCTGCATTCATCAAAGTAGTTAAAGACCTAGTTGTTTTCAAAAAGAAAAACAAAGCTCTTGAAATAGAACTTAAAGAGAATTTTGAAAAGGATTGTGAAAACTGTACTTCTTTAAAAAAGAAAAACATTGATCTTATTAAAACTCTTGAAAAATTCACTAAAGGAAGTGAGATGCTAAATGTAATTTTAAAAGCTTAACGTTTTGTGAATGAGCGATCTTGAATTGGATATGATCCAAAATCAGATAGAAGGAAAGGAAGAAAGAAAGCTGGAGGTAAATCATACATGAACTATTTTCAGCATTCTGTGCATACATCAAATCCTTTTGCATACTGTAATTATTGTAATAGAAAAGGTCATTATACTTTATCATGCATTTATAAGAAGAAAGGAAAAATAGGAACCTACAAATGGGTACTTAAAGGTTCATATGTTCTGAAAATCTTTTGTACTAACCCAAAAGGACCCAAAAAGATATAGCTAACTAAGACTTAATCGTATTTGATTGCATATATGTCTTAAAGCATCCAAAACCAACAAATGGTATATAGATAGTGGATGCTCTAGATGTATGACCGGTGATTTTGAAAGTTTTACCATATTGCAACCTAAGGAAGGTGGAAAGGTAAAATTTGGAGGAAATCAATCCGGAAAGATAGCAGGAATTGGTGATATCAAAAATGATAAAGGAATACAAGTCAAAGATGTATATTATGTTGAAGGCTTGTGTCACAATTTGCTGAGCGTGAGTCAAAGTGCAGACAAAGACAACTGGATAATATTTGACTGAGAAGAATGTCTCATTGTAAACAAGGTAGATTTACAATTAGATAAGAAGAATCTCAAAGCAAAGCTCAGAGAAAAAAGAGAAGGTAACTGCTATACTCTTGATATCAGTAAAAATGGCTCTAAAAATTGTTTTCTAAGTAATGTCGATGAAAGTTGGTTATGGCATAAGAGGCTAGCTTATGTCAACATGCACCAACTAAGCAAGTTAATTAAAAAGGATTTAGTGATTGGATTACCCAAAGTAAACTTCAAAAACTATTTGATTTGTGATGTATGTCAAAAGGGTAAACAAACTAAATCTTCTTTCAAATTGAAAATTGAGATATCAACTAATATACCACTTCAATTATTACGCATGGATTTAGTTGGACCAGTAAGAGTTAAGAGTCTTGGTGACAACTTATATTTATTGGTCATTGTTGATGATTTCACTAGATTTACATGGACCATTTTTCTATCATCAATGGATGAAACCTTTGGAGAATTTATTGATTTTGCCAAGAAAGTGCAAAATGAGAAAGGTATGTCCATTGCAGGTATTAGGAAAGATCATGGTGGAGAATTTGAAAATCAAGCCTTTGAAGAATATTGTGATACTAATGGCATAGATCACAATTTCTCTACTCCAAGGACACCTCAACAAAACGGAGTCATGGAACGTAAGAATAGAGTGCTCACTGAAATGGCTAGAGTAATGTTGAATGAAAAGAACATGTCTCAAGTCTTCTAGGCTGATGCAATGAGCACAACATGCTATATTTCAAATAGAGCCTACATTAGAACAAAACTTGGAAAGACACCAAACAAGCTATACAAAGGAAGGAAGCCAAATCGTGCTTATTTACACATCTTCTGTTGTAAGTGTTTCATTCATAATAATGGTAAAGATAACTTAGGAAAATTTGATTCTAGAATAAATGAAGGAATTTTCCTAGGCTATTCTAACCGAAGTAAAAGCATACAAAATTTTTAATAAAAGAACATGTGGTGTTGAAGAATCAATTCATGTTGTATTTAATGAATTTGAATCCTCTAACAAAACCATTGATGATGAGCAGGAAGTTGTTTTAAATCAAGAAAATGGTCATTCTATTTCTAAATCTCTTATTCCAGATGTTGATGAAACCAAGGAAGATGGTTAGTCACTAGGACAGCCTAGAGCCTGAAAATACAATAAATGTCATCTCCTAGATCAAGTCATAGGAGATGTGAATGAAGGTGTCAAAACTAGAAATAGAGTCTTCAATGAAGTTAGTTTCTCTGCTTTTATTTCTGAGATTGAACCTTCTAATATTGACGAAGCCCTATCAGACAATGATTGGGTTATAGCAATGCAAGAAGAACTAAACCAATTTGAAAGAAATCAAGTTTGGGAGTTGGTACCCCAACCTAAGGATCATTCGATCATTGGCACTAAATAGATATTCAAGAACAAACTTGATGAATCCACAATCATTGTCAGGAACAAGGCAAGATTGGTGGCCAAAGGCTATAATCAGGACGAAGGAATTGATTATAAGGAAATATATGCTTCAGTGGCTAGATTGGAAGCTATACAAGTACTCTTAGCCTTTGCATGCATCAAAGGATTAAAACTCTATCAAATGGATATAAAGAGTGAATTTCTAAATGGCTACATCATGGAAGAAGTATATGTAGATCAACCTCCAGATTTTGAAGATGTAACCAAACCTGACCATGTTTTCAAACTCAAAAAGGCTTTATATGGTTTTAAACAAGCTCCTAGAGCATGGTACGAAAGGCTCAGTAAATTCTTATTGATCAAGGTTTTGTACAAGGAAAAGTTGATACAATACTTTTTACAAAACAAAAACGTGATAATATCTTAATTGTGCAAATATATGTTGATGATATAGTTTTCGGTGTTACTAACGAAACCATGTGCAAGGAATTTTTTGAGATAATGTAGGGAGAGTTTTAGATTTCAATGATGGGAGAATTGAATTTCTTTCTCAGTTTTCAAATCAAACAAAGAAAGAATGGAATTTTCATATCTCAAATGAAGTATCTGAAAGAGCTATTGAAGAAGTATGGATTCGATGAAGCAAATGGGATGGATACTCCTATGAGCTCAATTATGTTACTTAATGCTGATGTCAAGGGAAAAGATTACAATATCACAAAATATAGAGGAATGATTGGATCATTACTCTATCTCACTGCAAGCAGGCCTAACATTCAATTCAGTGTAGGTATGTGTGCAAGATATCAATCAGCACCAAAAGAGTCACATGCTGAAACCATCAAACGTATCTTCTAATATCTTACTGACACGGCAGAATTAGGTCTCTGGTATCCCAAAGGAAGAAGTGAATATCTAGTTGCATACTCAAACTCTAATCATAGAGGATACAAGACAGACAGAAAAAGTACCAGTAGACAAAGTCAGTTTCTTGGAGGTTCACTTGTGTCATGGTTTAGCAAGAAACAAAATACAGTGTCTCGTTTATCAACAGAAACTGAGTATGTTGCAACATCAAGTTGTTGTGCACAAGTATTATGGCTAAAGCAACAACTCCAGGATCTTGGTATTTATTTGAAGGAGATACCAATATACTGTAACAACACTAGCACGATAAGCTTGGCAAAGAATCCTATTCAACATTCTAGAACCAAGCATATTGATGTCTGACATCACTTCATCAGAGATCATGTTTAAAAGAAAGATGTCAAAGTGATATTCATTCCAACTCATCTTCAACTAGCTGATATCTTCATAAAACCTCTTGCAAAAGATCAATTTTTGTATATTAGAAGAGAATTGGGAATGGTAAATCCCAATGAATTATAAGTTATTTAGAGTTTACAAAATGTTAGATAATGTTATTTATTGATATTTTGATTATTACTAACTTAAGCAACGGAGTATCTATCAATTTGTTTTGCAGAATCATGATATTTTGTTTTGGAGTATGAAAAGTAGAGGTTAACAGAGGACAATATTACTGGAGGGATAACTTCAAGTAACCACCATTACTGGAGTGACATCTTGAAGTAATTGAATGGGTTACTCGAGTAGTGAACCATATTTTTACATAATTTTTCATGATTTATTTGGGATTTAAATACATTTTATGAAGCATTATTGCATGATTAAGCATTAATTTTGGTTAGGAACAATTGTTTGGAATTAATGGCAATTAAGGGAAAATGTTTACAATTTATTAATTATTTTTATACAATTGTCCCTTGAACTTTTGATGCTACGTTGTGCTTACTTTTTGCATTGTAGGTGCTCAAGGAGAAATTGAGACTTTGGAGGTGAAAAATTATTAATTTGTAGGTTAGAGAAAATCACAAGATAAATCTCAGAATTTCATAGAAATTACAAGTGTATGGAGAAAAGTGATAGAAGAAATTATAGTAAAGGACATAAAATATTCAGAAATTTTAGTCCTGCCTCAGAACATTTCAAATTAGTTTGCTTAAGTCCCTCCTTAAGAACATTTTGGAATTGTCATGGAGGTCCCTGGTCATCTCATCGTGTGTGGGCTTCATGGAGCAGAAATTAAAGACCCAACTGTAGTGAGATACTTGTGTGGGCCGCAGCTGGGACTGAAATAAGGATCCCGTAATTTAGACCCAGAGCTGTTGGACATGGGAAATGGACACACACAGACCCGACTGAGAGGGAATACAGCAGCGAGAATAAGAACCTGAGAGCGCCGAGGAGCCCAGAAGGTTATATCATCACCTTCATTTTCTTCCAAACCTCGTCGGCGACCTTCACTTTCTTTTCTCCATTGTTTCCGTCGCCGGCGAGGCTCAGTTTTAGAATTTCGGAACTGTGAGAGAACCGGAGGGAGCTGAGAGACATATACAGAATAGAGGGGGCCGCGACTGTGAGCTGGGGAGTTGTGGGCGAAAGCTGAGAGGGAGAATCGGGAGTTGCAGTGTGGAAGTCCGGTCTCCACCTCCTCCATTCCCGATCGTCTCATCAACATCTACCACCGCACTTCACCAATCTGTAACCAAAAACAGAGCTGAGTGTTGGGATTCACAAAGGGAGCTACTGCGAGACATTGGAGGAGAGAGGAGCGACCATTCTTTGCCAACCACCTTATCTGCACCACTCCGCATTCATTGTCATCAACTATCTTCAGTCCAGAATTTGTTTTGCTTCTCTGGGTTCTTACTGTTAATAGCCGTGGCTTGCTCTGATTCCATGTGTTAATATTTCAGCGCTCAATTTCATTGTTTACAGCTAATTGGTTAATTGATTCAATGTGTTACATGGCTGAAACTGTGAATATATTTGGGGACTTTGTGATGACAAATTGCAGTGGCTGATTCTCAAATCCTCTAGAGTAGTGGTGATGGCTTGAGCTTGGAGCTTAAAGGGGAGTGTCTTACCATTTAATTTCTATCTTTAATCCTTTGTATTAATTGAATTCTAGGTTTAGAGTTTAATTAATTATTGGACTGAGATTTTGCATTGGGGTTCCATGCAATTTATGAGATTAAATGTGTATTTGGATTTAATTGTGTGCATTTGACACCTTTGACTTCATTAGTATTAATTTCATGCAATTTACTTGGTATAGCTTTTGCTTGAGGTTGTTATGAACATTTAATTGTGATTGTAATGCAAGGGTTCTTGGTTACTTGTGTCATTGCATTTCATTGATTCAAATTGCTAGTGTTTAAATTAGGTTTCGATTAGAGGGATTAATTTCTACCCGGTGTGGAGGAATTAATTCACCTAACTCAAGCTAGCTCGAAGAGTCTTTTGAGCAAGTTTGTCTAACTAGCACACTCCCAAATTAATTGAAGCAAGGATAGCTTGAATCATTGCGCTAGAGGATTATCATCTTATTGTTATCACTTCTTAATTTTCATTTCATTAACTCCAATATCATTTCATTTCATATTTTCAAGAAAAATCGTAAAAAGAATTAGTTTAGAACAATTTAATTCTTAATTGCAAAAAGTAGTTGATAGTTAAAAAGACCAAATTTTCCCATTTTTAATCATTTCATGTCAATCATTGCACTTAGTTCCTAGGTAATTAATAAAAGGCTCTTCGAGAGACGATCCGGGATTGCACCCTATATTGCAATCCTTGGTTATTTTTGAAGAGGTTACCAAGGCACAAAGCCAGCAAAACCTTAATTCTTCAAGTGGCGCCGTTGCCGGGGAGCCAAGTAATTGGTTCCTTAGTAGATTAGTGTCCATCTTTGATTAATTGGTACCTTTAGCCTTTAGGTTGCATTTTAGTTAGTTTAGGTAGTTTTGCATGTCTTTCAAAGCATATTGCATCTTTTGTCATTTTGAAATCCTTTTCCCCTTTTTCATTTGCATTTGTGTTCTCTTAGATTTTTTTCCCCTTAGTTTTTATAGTTTTTTGTTAGATAATCCTCTTTGTGATTCATTGGAATTTATTATGATTGGATTTCATGGCTTGGTTTAATGGTAATCAAGGTTTATCCGTTCACTCTCACTCTTCTGTAGCAGATTCGACTGAAAGGAAAGAGTCCATCTCTAAAAGCATCCATGCTATTCAACAAACATTGCAGCTTCTTCAAGCCAAGATGGGATGTCAAGATAGTCCAATTGGTGAAGAATGTAATGGTCTATTCCACTCTCTATATCATGAACCATACCCACAACCTTCATTCCAATCTCATTACCCACCACACCCACCCTATAGATCATACCACAAACCCACCTTTCAACCACCTCAAACCCACTTCAACCATACTTCTTCACCTTACCCATTCCATCAAGAATCACCCACTCCACTCTATCAAGAACCATCATATCCATTTCATCCATTTTCCCCTACTTCCATCCAATGTAGAACTCCCTATGAACCACCTTCTCCATCATTCTATGAACCTCCACCATAATCTCCTACCCCTCAACCTAGTGGATTGGATGCCCTCTTCTCATCCCACAACATGGATTCCCTAACACGTGCATTGACAATGAAGTATGAAGCACGCCAAGAGCCATACCTTCAGTTACTCTTCCATCAAGGTACAATTGGAAGCTCTAGGAAGATAGAAGAGCAATTAAAAGACATTGATGTGTTTTTCAAAGCATACTTTGCTCATATGCTATGGGTAAAAACAAGAGGTGAAGATGGAACCCCTTGGCCCCATGACCTACAAGAGGAGGAACAAGGAGTCCAAGCTCTAGGGTCACATGCTACTTCACAAGTGGAAGATTTCGGACCTCCGTTGCCTATTCTTACACAAGTACAAGAAGTGAAACAAGTACAGAAGAACATTGAAGAGTCTCCCCTACCATCTGGTAATGATCATATCCTTTAGAAGTAGACTCTCCTGCTACACTAACTAATGAAGCAATTAATGATTTGAGTGATGATGAGGTGGTTGAGGAAATCATTGTTGAATACCCTCAATTGTTTGAAAATGTAATTGCTCAACCCATTAGTTTAAGTAGTAGTGATTCGATTGTACCTGTCGATGACTGTGCTTTTACTTCTTTGTGTGATGCTTCTATTGTTGAAAATGCTTCTCTTCATACTACTAGGGATGATTGTGGTCAATTGAATGATATATCTTCATGTTCTTGTGCGGTAGATCAAATATGTGTTGATTGTTATCATGACAAATGCCACTTACTTGTTGAGTTTCGAAAGAAAGCATTTAATGAAGTGGTTGATTCTACCGTTCATCTTGATGCATCTCCTTGTATTATTGATGATTATAAGCATGACACTTGTGAACATGTTGAATCTTGTGTGGATGCCACTGTGGTTGTTGTGATTGGGAAAGACAATAGCCTAAGAAATGATATTTCTCTTAATTCCAATGAATTACATGATAGTTTCATATAGAAAGATTCAAATACTTTGATTGATGATTTTACAAATGAAAATGATTCTTTCCATATGATTCTTTCTTGTGATTTGCCACCCGATATAGAAAAGGAAAGTGATTCTTTTGGAAGTTCAAAATTTTCAGGTGGTAATTATCTGAACAATTCTCTTTCTTCTTCGACTCTTTTCCCTTCCATCTCTTATGATTGCAATGATGATGTGGTGTACCCCAACACTAAGTTGGATTCCGCACCTTCCACTTTGCAAACACAAGAGAATTTGACTATTTGTTTGACTTCTACTGATGGGAGTACCGTTGATTTCCTTGGATGTGATAGTTACTTAGAGAGTTTGGAACTTAATAAGCCTTTACTTCACTTGAAATCTCTCCATGTTTTTATTTTTGGATGGGATACTGCTGTTTGCTCGGATCCTTTACAGGCACATTCTTGGAAAGGTCATCGAAGGAACCAATATCCACCTTACATCTTTAGACCTCTTTCGATTGATCCTGAGCCACCTTCACCAAGGAAATCCAATGCGGGAGAAGTTGTTTTTAAAGACAAATGCATGATTCTCATCAGGGATAAGAACTTCTCCTTCAAACGACTCAAGATTCTCTAACACAGGTTGTCTCTTTCCTCACTTGTTTTCTTCCTGATTCTTATGTTTCTTTGGGTTTAATTGTTGTATAAGGAGGATAAGTGTGGGGGAGGGACAAAAACTAGTAGAAAAAGGTAGAAGTTGCTTAGTTTTAATCTGAATAAAATCCCCTTTATATGCTTTGCATTTGTGGCCACTACCCTACTTAATTACCATTGTGCCTTGAATTTCAACTTGCTAAGCATTCTCTTTAGAGTGTCTTTACACATTGAGGATAATGTGTTGATTAAGTGTGGGGGAGGGTAATACATTTCAAATCCTACTATTTGGTTGTTTTCAAATGAAAAATGCCATTAACTAGAAAATTTTTCAAGAATGACTTGCTTTTATACATGTCCTAAGTGGTAAAGGGTCGCATTTGTCACTTTGGAAATGTGATTTGTGAGAAATTCTTTAAACTTTAATGAGATCTAGTGTTTTAGTAACATTTTCAAACCATGATTTGCTTTTCAAGTGAATGGGAAGAGAAATGAACCCACAATTAGATTTTTGCTTACTTTTGGTTTTGAAAGAAAAAAGAAGTTTCCACATCATTAATGTTTTTGGGAGTTGAGCATTTTTGTTAATTGATTGCAATGTTTTAATTGATTGTTTTTAGTAAAGTTAGCACTTGGAATAGTTAAGAAAATGTGTTGTGGTTAGTTTACTATGCAATTGATTGTATTAGAGTAAGCATTAGAGAGATACCTTGTTGGAAAGTTAATTGAGCCTTGAATTCTTTCTATGTGTGCATGTTCACTTAGTTCTTCATCTTCTAGAACTTGTTTCAACTCTTTTTCAAAACGGCATTTGCATTAGTGTGATGGAAATGAAAGAGGCATTCATTCTAAACCCTTTAAACCCAAACACAAGCCCTCATTCATCACCATTTGTTTACCTCTTTGAGCCATTCCTATGTTGTATGCATGTCATTATTTATAGTGTTCATAGTATTCTAAAATCAAAGTGGTTTGTCAATAGAAAGTTGAACAATGTGTATATTGAAATGCCATGTGTATAAAAATATATATATAGTTGAAAAAAAAAATTTGAATTAAAAAAAAAAGAAGAAAGAAAGAGAAGAAAAGAAATTAAAAAAAACGAAAGAAAAAAAAAGAGAAAAGCAAAAGAAATAGGAAGAAGGCAATTGTTCATGATTTAAAAAAAGAATTGGCAAGAGTTTTCAAGTTATTTAGATGCTATTAATTTATTCATTAACTTTGACTTGCATATCAACTATTTCTTTTTTCTAATTGATTCATTCCATCTAGCCTTCATCCATCATTACAACCCTTTAAAACCCTCTTGATTCATTGCATTAAGTGCTATTAGTTGTGGAGATATTAGAGTTGTTACAAGCCTATGGTAAGGTGTTAATTAAGTGAGATAAAGTGAAATTATCCCAATGAGGTAAGATGAGTTAAACACTAATACCTTGAGAGTCCCTTGTGCTTCATTCTAATATTTTAGATTGTGTAGTTAGCTAATTTCTTTGCATTGCTTGACTATGACTACTACTGACTTGAAAAATTTGATTAATTAATCCATTTCTTTCGTATTATGAAATTGTTCATCTTTCAATTGCATTGATAATTGGAATTTAGAAAATTTTGCTTAATTCCCTTTGTTCAGGAGTACAAAGGTCAAAGTGTGGGGGAATTGATTGAACCATATTTTTACATAATTTTTCATGATTTATTTGGGATTTAAATGCATTTTATGAAGCATTATTGCATGATTAAGCATTAATTTTGGTTAGGACAATTGTTTTGAATTAATGGCAATTAGGGGAAAATGTTTACAATTTATTAATTATTTTTATACAATTATCCCTTGAACTTTTGATGCTACGTTGTGCTTAATTTTTGCATTGTAGGTGCTCAAGGAGAAATTGAGACTTTGGACGTCAAAAATTATTAATTTGTGGGTTAGAGAAAATCACAAGATAAATCCCAGAATTTCATAGAAATTACAAGTGTATGGAGAAAAGGGATAGAAGAAATTATAGTAAAGGACCCAAAATATTCAGAAATTTTAGTCCTACCTCAAAACATTTCAAATTAGTTTGCTTAAGTCGCTCCTTAAGAACATTTTGGAATTGTCATGGAGGTCCATGGTCATCTCATCGTGTGTGGGCTTTATGGAGCAGAAATTAAAGACCTAATTGCAGTGAGATACTGGTGTGGGCCGCAGCTGGGACTGAAATAAGGATCCGATAATTTGGACCCGAAGCTGTTAGACATGGGAAATGGACACACACAGACCCGACTGAGAGGGAATACAGCAGCAAGAATCAGAACCTGAGAGCGCCACGGAGCCCAGAGGGTTATATCATCACCTTCATTTTCTTCCAAACCTCGCCGGTGACCTTCACTTTCTTTTCTCCATTGTTTCTGTCTCCGGCGAGGCTCAGTTTCAGAGTTTCAGAACTGTGAGAGAACCGGAGGGAGCTGAGAGACATATACAGAACAGAGGGGGCCGAGAATGTGAGCTGGGGAGTTGAGGGCGAAAGCTGAGAGGCAGAATCGGGAGTTGCAGTATGGAAGTCCGGTCTCCACCTCCTCTATTCCCCATTGTCTCATCAACATCTACCACCGCACTTCACCAATCAGCAACCAAAGACAGAGCTGAGTGTCGGGATTCACAGAGGGAGCTACTGTGAGACATTGGAGGAGAAAGGAGTGACCATTCTTCACCAACCACCTTATCTACACCACTCCGCATTCATTGTCATCAACTATCTTCACTCCAGAATTTGTTTTACTTCTCTGGGTTCTTACTGTTAATAGCCGTGGCTTGCTCTGATTCCATGTGTTAATTTTCCAGCGCTCAATTTCATTGTTTACAGCTAATTGGTTAATTGATTCAATGTGTTACATGACTGAAACTGTGAATATATTTGGGGACTTTGTGATGACAAATTGCAGTGGCTGATTCTCAAATCCTCTAGAGTAGTGGTGATGGCTTGAGCTTGGAGCTTAAAGGGGAGTGTCTTACTATTTAATTTCTATCTTTAATCCTTTATATTAATTGAATTCTAGGTTTAGAGTTTAATTAATTATTGGACTGAGATTTTGCATTGGGGTTCCATGCAATTTATGAGATTAAATGTGTATTTGGATTTAATTGTGTGCATTTGACACCTTTGACTTCATTAGTATCAATTTCATACAATTTACTTGGTATAGCTTTTGCTTGAGGTTGTTATGAACACTTAATTGTAATTATAATGCAAGGGTTCTTGGTTACTTGTGTCATTGCATTTCATTGATTCAAATTGCTAGTGTTTAAATTAGGTTTCGGTTAAAGGGATTAATTTCTACCCGGTGTGGAGGA
Organism: Inga oerstediana; assembly: GCA_963210345.1. Lineage (NCBI taxonomy): Eukaryota > Viridiplantae > Streptophyta > Magnoliopsida > Fabales > Fabaceae > Inga > Inga oerstediana. The sequence goes on from OY723406.1 coordinate 35,570,693, forward strand.
ATTAATTCACCTAACTCAAGCTAGCTCGAAGGGTCTTTTGAGCAAGTTTGTCGAACTAGCATACTCCCAAATTAATTGAAGCAAGAATAGCTTGAATCATTGCGCTAGAGGATTATCATCTTATTGTTATCACTTGTTAATTTTCATTTCATTAACTCCATTATCATTTCATTTCATATTTTCAAGAAAAATCGTAAAAAGAATTAGTTTAGAACAATTTAATTCTTAATTGCAAAAAGTAGTTGATAGTTAAAAAGACCAAATTTTCCCATTTTTAATCATTTCATGTCAATCATTGCACTTAGTTCCTAGGTAATTAATAAAAGGCCCTTCGAGAGACAATCCGGGATTGCACCCTATATTGCAATCCTTTTTTATTTTTGAAGAGGTTACCAAGGCACAAAACCGACAAAGCCTTAATTCTTCAAGTGAGATTCCCCCACACTTAAGCTTTTGCACTCCTGAGCAAAACATTAAACTCACAATAGGAAGAGAGGGATGAAAGTTGAAAGGATAGGCAGGATCATGCTTCAAAAGTCACAATTAGTCAAATAACAAGGTATCCTCTTATCCAAATTCAAAGAATATACCAAAAATTGAAGTAGTTAAAGCAATGCAACGTTTAATTATAATGAGCTTAATTGGAAACCTTAACTAGGATAAGTGTTTACACTCTTCTCTCATATAAGGTACTGTTTCACTCACATCCACTTTAACCACACTCTACCATAGGCTTGTAGTATTTCTAGGCTCTCTACTACTTGCAATAATGGCATAAATAAATCCAAAGGACTTTGTAGGGTTGTAATGTTGAATAGGTCAAATGATGGAAAATGTAACAAACACTATGCTTGCACCAAATAATTTTCTGGATCTCTTAGCACTATAAAACTAAACTTAATTCACATTTCACCATTGTAACTTTATTTCTTTCTTTGAATTTTTTTTATTCACACTTTTTCTCTTCTTTTTCTTCTTTTCGATTTTCTTTCTTTTGACTATTCACATGGTATGTTTTTTTTCCTTTTCTAATATATAATAGTACTCTCCTTTTTTTAATAGTGCTAATAAGAACTTGATAAAGGATGCAAACATAGCATTTGTATAATGAAATGGAAATGAAGGAAAAGGCTCAAGGGGTTACACAAAAGTAAATGGTAAATGGTTTGTGTTTGGGTAAATGGGTAATGAAATGAATGCCAATGTTATCTCTATCCATACCATTGCAAAATGTAGCCTCAAGCAAGAAACAAAACAAGTTCTAGAGAGCAATAATCTAAGTAGATGAATCACACAATGAAATAAACAATTAGGCCCAAAATACCTTCCAACTAGGCTTTTTGTTTCCTAACAAACTCATCAAAATTAAACCATGCATCATTAAAACACTTGAATTTTATGGCAATTCACTAATTCAAAGCAAGTTTCAACCATGAATCCAACTAAAAGTAATCAAGTTACTTGATCTTGACTAAAGGCTTCAAAAATCTCAGTGAATTGGACCAGAAACAACAGATAACACAAGCAAGAGACAGAGGCATATGATATCACAGTGAATTCTCATGAGAATAACACACACTCCCCCACACTCAATCCTTATATTGCCCTCAATGTAATGCACAAAAACAAAGAACCTAGACACACTTATCTCTTAGGTGAAGTGAATGTTGTGAAGTCTAATTCAAGTTTGAAGTACAACACATCATCATCACAAGGAGAGAGAGGACAAGACATAAGTGGAAATAGTTCTCAGAAATTAGACATAAGGATAAGAGAAAAGGGTAGTGTAGGATAAGGTTAAGCATAAGAGTATAATTCAAAATGGAGTTTATTTAATTGGAAAATGCAAAACAAACAGACTACTTTTTACTACTGGTAAGTCCTTCCCCCATACTTGTTCAATAGCATATATCATCAAATAAAACAAGAATCAAGGTAAGGAAAGAGACTACCGTGTGCATTATGGTGGTTGATGACTAGCATGGTAGTGCTTCAACAAGTGACCATTCACTTGAAACTTTGCACCACTTGCAAGATCTTCGAGCTCTATTAATCCAAAGCTATGCACCTTGACTACTTTGTAGGGACCTTGCCATTTGGTTTTAAGCTTCCCATTTTTGAGCTTGAATCTTGCCTTGAACATAAGCACTTGCTCTCCTTCATGAAACTGCTTCCGTAACATGCCTTGATCATGAATCAATTTGGATTTTTCCTTATAGATACGAGAACTTTCATATGCTTCCAACCTCAATTCTTCTAGCTCTTGTATCTCAAGCATCCTTTCCTCAGTAAAACCTTGAAGATCCATATTACAAGTCTTCACAGCCCAGTAAGCTCTATGCTCTAGCTCAATAGGTAGATGGCAACCCTTACCAAAGACTAACAGAAAAGGAGACATGCCAATAGGAGTTTTAAAAGCTGTACGATATGCCCAAAGAGCATCATCCAACCGGAGACTCCAATCTTTCCTACTTGGCTTGACAATTCGCTCCAAGATATACTTGATTTCCCTATTAGACACCCCAGCTTGCCCATTTGTCTGTGGATGGTATGGGGTGGAAGTCTTGTGGAGAACACCATATTTGGATAGCAAGTTGTCCAACAATTTGTTGCAAAAATGTGAGCCACGATCACTCATAATTGCTCTTGGCACACTAAACCTACAAAAGATATGAATACGTAGGAATTTTATAACAGTAGAGGCATCATCTTTCCTTGTAGGAATGGCCTCAATCCACCTTGAAAGGTAATTAACAGCCAAAAAAATATACAGATATCCATGAGATACAGGAAATGGGCCCATAAAATCAATGCCCCAAACATCAAAAACTTGACAAAACATCATGGGTTGTTGCAGCATTTCATGCTTTCTAGATAAACCCCTAAAACGCTGGCATGCATCACAAGTTTTACAAAAAGCATAACAATCCTTAAAGAGGCTAGGCCAATATAAACCACAATCTAAGATTTTCCTAGCAGTTTTCTTTGCCCCAAAGTGATCACCACACAACAAAGAATGACAAGATGTTATAATAGAAGAAATTTCATCATCCGACACACATCTCCTAATGACTTGATCACTACAATGCTGCCACAAGTAAGGAGGATCCCACAAATAGTATTGAGGTTCATGTTTCAGCTTCGGTTTCTGAAAACGAGGCAAAGAATCAAGTAACACTCCAGCAGCAAGATAATTCACAATATGAGCAAACCATGGGTCATGAAGTGTGATAGTAAGGAGATGGGCATCAGGAAAACCATCACAAGTAACTTCAGCATCAATTACTCCCTGTGTAGCAAGGGGCAAGCGGCTTAGATGGTCAGCAACAAGATTTTCTGCATCGGCCTTGTCCCTAAACTCTGTGTTAAATTCTTGAAGTAGTAGCATCCACCTTAGTAACTAAGGCTTAGTATGAGTCTTCTTAGATAAGAACTTGACAGCAGAATGATCAGAATAGATAATCGCTTTAGAATTCACTAGATAAGACCTAAACTTCTTAAGTGCAAAAACAATGGAAAAGAGCTCTTTCTCAGTAGTAGTGTAATTGATTTGAGTCTTATCCAAAGCTTTAGAAGTATAAGCAATAACACAAGAGGTTTTACCAATTTTCTGACCTAGAAGTACACCAACAGCACTATTAGAAGCATCACAACAAAGCTTAAAATCAAGATCTCAATTAGGAGCAACAAGTATAGGTGGAGAAATGAGTCTAGACTTAATTTCATCAAAGGCCAATTTGCATGCATCATCAAAGATGAAATCCACATCCTTTTGGAGAAGCTTAGATAGGGGACAAGCTATTTTACTAAAATCCTTAATGAATCTTCTATAAAACCCAGCAAGTGTAACCCCCTGCCTTAAATAGCGTAATTATAATTCGATATTACGTAATTAAATTGGTTTAGAGACCGTCGAATAGTTCAAAACTCATTTAGAACTCCCTGTGAAGTAGGGACTTTATAAAATTTTCAAAACTTCTTTCCTATTCCGGTCTCAAGTTCAATTATCGAATATAATCACCTGTGCAGTTAATTCACATTCATTCATATCAGAATATCTAATAGCAATCCCGGCAACCCCCGGGTTCCATTCATACACAAAAAGGGTTTACAACCTCCATATAGGGGACTACACAACTACGTTCAACTATTCTTTACAACCAACATAATATACAGACACCCTGTCCAACAGGTTTAACCAACATAACCAAAATAAATGTCCCTACAGGATTCTAACCGCTCCGGGTCGTACGCTTCTCCTTAGAGCCACTCGCCCTGTCTAAAAGGTTAGTTAAAGGAAAGAATGAGATTCAAGAGAATCCCAATAGTAACAAAACATTTATACCACACATAAGCACACAGCATGTAAGCAAATTATCATACAGCAGCAGCACCACAAATCACACTCCACCCTCATCCCCTTTCTCCGCCGGGAGGGCACACCGCCTAACCCGAACCGTTGTTAGCTACTCAGGGATTATTGGCGTGGTAGTGCATACATATAGCCTTATAGCCCATACAGCTATTCGGCTTTCACAAATGGCCCGTCGGCCTCCACAAATAGCCTTTCGGCTCACATAATCACATATATCACACCTCATCCTCATCCCCTTTCTCCGCCAGGAAGGCACACCGTCCTAACCCGAACCGTTGTTAGCTACTCAGGGACTATTGGAATGACAGTGCTAACACAAATCCACAGATGTCGCAGCATACGAATTCATTACAAATAAATGATATAACACACATACAATGCATCATATATGGTATAAAAGAAAAGTCACTACCTCGTTCCTTCCTGACGTTTGCAGGCTCAGTGGGCTCACGAGGACGGCAAATGTCGAATCCTATAAACCAAAGTAGGGACAATAAATCAATCTCTTTTCCAAGTTTCCTAATTTCATAATACTTTATGTTGGTTCTCATTTAGACTCTTTAGGTGGCTATTCTAGGCCTAAACATATGCCTAAAGGGTTGGGAAAGACTATACCCAAAACCACCTTTCAAAAGTGCAAAACACATATTTTTGGGGGTGGGCCACGGCCCAAGAAAATCCAGTTTTTGGGGGTGGGCCGCGGCCCAAAATCCATGGGCTGCGGCCCAAAACTGTCCAGACATACTCAGAAACATTTGGGCTGCGGCCCAGAATCCTCGGGCCGCGGCCCAAGAAAATCCAGTTTCTGGCTGAGCTTTCAAAAATCATAACTAATTCAGGAAAAATCGAAATAAGGTGATTCCAAAGCCAAATGAAAGCTATTTAAGTCCTCTTTCAAGGCAAAATATTGGCCATAACTAGAAAGCACCACAAAAGTCCAGATTTACCAAAAACCTAACATTGCACCAAAACAGGGTCCAGCTTTGATGCCAAACTTTGGACAGTTCAAACTCCCAGCTCAAAAAGCGAAATGACACAAAATTTATGTCCATTTTGAAGCTTGAGATGTGAACTTTAAGACTCGAAAGTTTCATAATTTTTCAACATCATTTGCCCAGTCAAAACGTCCGCACCATCTGACTGTCCAGAACAGACTTACATTAACCAGATTTTCCAAATTTTGCCAATTGGCTTCCAATGGTCCCTAATTTCAAATCACATACTATCCTTACACAATTTGGCTCAAGGAACACATTGGAGCCATCAAAATGACCATATTCATTATCCACATAGACATGTTCCACAAAAACTTAACATGTCAACACAATATACACCATCCACCACAATGCAATTCCTTCCATTCCAAAAATTCCAAACCAACTCCCATGCCTCAAAGACACAATTTAACACCACATTCTCTACCACACACTAACCAATTCAAGCATTCAAATTAGACAAAAAATCAGGGCAAAAATTCGAAATTCCCAAAACCAAACCAATGACCACAACAATTATACCAAAATGTATCACATACTCATTACAACTTCTTTCCAAGGCTATTTCTTTGATTCACCAACTTTCAAATCCCCACAAGTTCTCAAACTCCACTAATCAAAAGTATGAAACCATAGGAATAAAGCTCTCAACCCCTTGAACAATATTAATAAAGGTGAGTTGAGCATTTAGGGACAAGACCTTACCTAAAACTCAAGCTCCTTCTTTCTCTTTCTTGCTTGTTCTTGGTGAAAATGGAGGAGAGGTGAGAGGTGAGAAGATGATGATGGAATCAGAATTTTTTTGGTGCACTTAGGCCCTTGGCCGACTTGAAATGGAGGAGGGAAAGGAGTTGCAATTGTTAACTCTTTGACCTCAATCCATGGTTCTTGTGTTGACATGTGTCAACATCTTGTGCCCCCTTCTAAACCCTCACATGAGCACATGCACACACAATACCACTCCTTTGCTTATTCAATCTTAGCCATTGATATCAATTACCAATGAGTTTCCTCTTCGGTAACTATCCAATCGGTCGGTAAATTTACCGTTTTGCCCCTGATTGTCACAATGCTTAATAAACCATCATCAAACACATTTGCATCATAATTCACATTATTTACTTCAAGAGTGTTTAATTAGCATTAATTACATCACTTTGAAGTTATTAGCCCTTAATTACAATTTGGGATATTACAATTCTCCCCCCGAAAATTAAATTTCGTCCTCGAAATTGTTACACAACTAGAGTCATAAACTCCGGATACCGCCTTCGCATATCTTCCTCCGCTTCCCAGGTTGCCTCTCTTTGAGTCATTGCCTTCCAGATCACCTTCACATACGGAATGCTCTGGTGTCTGAGCCGTCGCTCCTCTCAATCAATGATTTGCTCTGGCTCCACCGCATAGGTAAAGTTGTCTTGTAGCTCAACTTCTTCATACTCAACTATGTGAGATGGATCTGGTTGGTACTTCTTCAGTTGGGAAACGTGAAACACGTCATGAAGTCTGCTCAAGCTCGGAGGTAGAGCTACTCGGTAGGCTACAGGCCCAATCCTATCAAGGATTTCAAAAGGACCTATGTACCTAGGGCTTAGCTTCTTTCTCTTGATCGCTCGCCCAACGCCCGTAACTGGTGATACTCTCAGAAAAATATGATCTCCAACCTCAAACTCTAGAGGCCGTCTTCTCTTGTCAGCGTAACTTTTCTGTCGACTCTGCGCTGCAAGCAACCTCTTGCGAATAATCTGAATCTGTGCTGAGGTTTAATCAACCAAATCTGGCCCATAAAGCTTCCTTTCGGATAACTCATTCCAGCATAATGGTGATTGACACCGTCTTCCATACAATGCTTCATACGGAGCCATTTGGATGCTCGCATGATAGCTATTGTTGTAGGCGAACTCAGCAAGTGGAAGGAAATGATCCCAACTTCCTTTAAAGTCGAGAACACAAAGCTTTATGCAATGCTCTCCAGAATCTTGAAGTAAACCGGGGATCTCGGTCGGAAATGATGTTCTTCGGAACGCCATGGAGTTTCACGATCTCACTAACATAAATCTCTGCTAGTTTGTCAGGAGAATAACCAGCATTGATTGGTATGAAGTGGGCTGTCTTTGTTAGCCGATCCACAATTACCCAGATCGCATCATAGTTCCTGATCTTAGGCAAGCCCACAACTAAATCCATGGTCACGCTTTCCCATTTCCATTCTGGAATCTCAGGACTCTGAAGTAAACCAGGCGGTCTCTGGTGCTCGATCTTTACCTTCTGGCATGTGAGACACCTTGCTACATACTTCGTCACATCACTCTTCAAACCCGGCCACCAATAAACAGATTTCAGGTTATGGTACATTTTAGTCATACCAGGATGAAGAGTATATCGACTCTTGTGTGCCTCATCTAGAATCTTCTGCCTCAACTCCGCCTGAAGTGGAACGCAGACTCTTTTCTGATAGCGAACCAATCCACGAGGTGATAGGTCATAGCCCGGAACTTCTCCCCGCTTAATTCGAGTCAGATTGCGCTGTATCCAGTCATCTTGCCTCTGAGCTTCTTCAATCTCAGCTCTTAGATCACTTTCCTCTTGGGAAACAGTGTAATTGGCACATATAATTTGGTTTGTCAAATTCAAATCATGAAAATCTTCAATCAATTTCTTCTCTTGTATCATCATAGTTGCAACGAGCACGGTTTTTCGACTAAGAGCATCAGCGACTACATTTGCCTTACCCGGATGATATTTTATTTCCAGGTCGTAGTCCTTAAGCAATTCCATCCAACGGCGCTGTCTCATATTCAGTTCTTTTTGATCATACAGATATTTAAGACTCTTGTGGTCGCAGTACAATTCCACAGTTACACCATACAGGTAATGACGCCAAATCTTCAAAGCAAATACAATGGCCGCAAGCTCCAGATCATGAGTGGGATAGTTCAATTCATGAGGTCTGAGCTGTCAAGAGGTGTAGACCACCACACGTCCCTGCTGCATAAGGACACACCCTAATCCCTGCCCACTGGCATCAGAATACACAACATATGTCACACTGGGATCGGGTAAAATCAACACAGGTGCCGACGTCAACCTCTCCTTCAGCTCCACAAAACAGTTTTCACATTTCTCATCCCACACAAACGACTGATCCTTTCTCGTGAGATTGGTCATTGGCAACGCAATATGGGAGAAATTCTGGATAAATCTCCGATAGTAACCAGCAAGACCCAGAAAACTGCGTATCTCAGCAACAGTTTCTGGCCTCTTCCAGTCCAGTACCGCTTCCACTTTACTGGGATCTACAGAGACCCCTTCTTGCAAGATTACATGGCCTAAGAATTTCACTTCTGATAGCCAGAACTCGCACTTGCTCAATTTAGCATATAATTGCTTCTCATACAATATATTCAATACGATTCTCAAATGATGCTCATGCTCCTCCCTACTCTTGGAGTATATCAGAATGTCATCGATAAACACAACAACAAACTGATCCAAATACTGCCTAAAGATACGGTTCATGTAATCCATGAAAACCGCAGGCGTATTGGTTAGCCCAAATGGCATCACCAGAAACTCATAATGACCATATCGGGTCCTGAAAGCAGTCTTTGGAACATCCTCTGCTTTCACTCGCAGCTGATGATACCCTGACCTCAGATCAATCTTTGAAAATACACACGAACCAGATAGTTGATCTAAAAGGTCATCGATTCGGGGAAGAGGGTACTTGTTTTTAATAGTAACCTTATTCAATTCTCTGTAGTCGATACACAATCGAAGACTCCCATCTTTCTTCTTTACAAACAACACTGGAGCTCCCCAAGGCGACACACTGGGTCTAATGAACCCTTTCTCAAGCAAGTCTTCTATTTGTTTCTTTAACTCTGCCATTTCGTTTGGGGCCATGCGGTATGGGGCCTTAGATATAGAACCAGCTCCAGGAATAATGTCAATTGGAAATTGAACTTCCCTCTCAGGAGGCAATCCATTTAGATCATCTGGAAATACCTCAGGGAATTCATTTACCACGGGTATATCACTCAAAGTTTCACCAGTTTCCCTTTGCACTGAGAAAAACACTACATACCCCTGGCAACCCTTTTTAAGATACTTTTCAGCTTTAGCCGTAGAAAGAAAATTCATACCGGCATTCACAGCTTCAACCCTCTGAGAAACAGGATATACTATCCTCTTGTTTCCACAATCAAGCAAAACATTATTTGCCGTTAACCAATCAAAACCCAAAATGACTTCCAATTAGTAAAGCGGCAAACATATCAAATCTACAACAGATTGGTGCCCTTCCACAGTTACGACACAATTCAAGTAAGCTTCTGTGGTTAAAGCCTTAACACCCATCGGGGTTGACACTACCAAATCAAATGGTAATTTATGTATATGCAATCCCAGGCGCTTCACGCAATCATAAGCAATGAAGGAGTGACTTGCACCTGAGTCAAACAATGCTTGCAACAGATGGCCATTAATAGAGATTTTACCTTGTATCAACTCAGGAGATTTACGAGCTTCCTCGTGGGTCATAGCGAACACTCGGCCCTGTGTCCTCGGTTTCTGCTCGACTCGTGGTCGTTGACAATCTCGGGAAAAATGTCCTGGTTGCTTACAGTTAAAACAGACCAATTCTCCCAAGCAATTTTGGTCATAATGCGCTTTATTGCAGCGAGGGCATTTCCACTCAGTCACAGCCCTCTGAGGCTCACGGTCTCTGGGCTGATAGGGCTTCTTATCACCGCTGTTGTATGAAGAGGATCCTTGGCCTTTCCGCTTCTGGGAAGCATTACCCTTACTGGGTTCACTGCGGTGGCCAGTAGCTCTAGTAGGATTCAACTCCCTCAGATTATTCTCCGTAATTCGACATTGCTACACAGCCTTGTTGAACTTAGTGAATTGGTTCGTAACCAATCGCTTTCTCAATTCTCGCCTCAGACCGCGGATGAGCATATCAGAACTCCATTCTTCATCATCTTTAAACCGGAGGTAAGAGGAGTACCGAGCCAACCGGACAAAACGGGACAAATAGTCGTCAAAGCTCTCTGTATCCCCTTGTTTGATGTTGAGAAATTCTGTCTCCTTCTCGATCCGCACTGATTTGGGAAAGTATTTCTCATTGAACTCTTGTTGAAACAGTTCCCAAGTCAATGGTGTTTCATTGCTCTTTAATGTTAGGGCGATATTCCGCCACCAACGATCCGCGTCCCCCTCGAGTTTATACACTGCCAACCGTTGCTTCACCTCCTCTGGGCAACACAGAACCTCAAATATCTTCTCCAGTCTGTACAACCAATCTTTGGCTGCCTGAGGGTCAAACCTTCCTCTGAATGCCGGAGGCATATGCTTGCAGAATCGGGTGACCCAATACTGAAGGTCTTTTTCCTCCCTGGGTGGCATCCCATATGATTCCTGATTCAAGGTAGCACGAGGTGGGGATTCCAGAGGTCGTGCTGATCCTTCTGCAGTATCCTCATGTCGAGTCACTTCTTGAGTCTCCTCCAGAGTGGATTGAACCGGACCTTCCCGGTTCTTCGCCTTCTCAGCTCTGAGCTCTTCCCTCAGTTCAGTGATTATATCTCTCTGATCCCGAATTAGACCCATCAGCTCTTACATTGCATCCGGTGGGTTTTCATTAATAACCTCCACCTCGGGGTCTACACGCGGAATATTAAGGCGTCCTCTAGTTTTCTTCATTCTACAAACAACTTGCCCCATTAATTCAGCAGAAATAGTATGCACAATAGTCATAAAACCCATATATGTCCATATCAATAAACATACATGTGCATACACAACAATCGTTCACAAATAATCTTCTATCCCTAAAACCAACTAAGGGAGCTATCCTAGCAACCTCTACCCTTGCCAGGAACTACAGCTCTGATACCAAAATGTAACCCCCTGCCTTAAATAGCGTAATTATAATTCGATATTACATAATTAAATTGGTTTAGAGACCATCGAATAGTTCAAAACTCATTTAGAACTCCCTGTGAAGTAGGGACTTTATAAAATTTTCAAAACTTCTTTCCTATTCCGGTCTCAAGTTCAATTATCGAATATAATCACCTGTGCAGTTAATTCACATTCATTCATATCAGAATATCTAATAGCAATCCCGGCAACCCCCGGGTTCCATTCATACACAAAAAGGGTTTACAACCTCCATATAGGGGACTACACAACTACGTTCAACTATTCTTTACAACCAACATAATATACAGACACCCTGTCCAACAGGTTTAACCAACATAACCAAAATAAATGTCCCTACAGGATTCTAACCGCTCCGGGTCGTACCCTTCTCCTTAGAGCCACTCGCCCTGTCTAAAAGGTTAGTTAAAGGAAAGAATGAGATTCAAGAGAATCCCAATAGTAACAAAACATTTATACCACACATAAGCACACAGCATGTAAGCAAATTATCATACAGCAGCAGCACCACAAATCACACTCCACCCTCATCCCCTTTCTCCGCCGGGAGGGCACACCGCCTAACCCGAACCGTTGTTAGCTACTCAGGGACTATTGGCGTGGCAGTGCATACATATAGCCTTATAGCCCATACAGCTATTCGGCTTTCACAAATGGCCCGTCGGCCTCCACAAATAGCCTTTCGGCTCACATAATCACATATATCACACCTCATCCTCATCCCCTTTCTCCGCCGGGAAGGCACACCGTCCTAACCCGAACCGTTGTTAGCTACTCAGGAACTATTGGAATGACAGTGCTAACACAAATCCACAGATGTCGCAGCATACGAATTCATTACAAATCAATGATATAACACACATACAATGCATCATATATGGTACAAAAGAAAAGTCACTACCTCGTTCCTTCCTGACGTTTGCACGCTCAGTGGGCTCACGAGGACGACAAATGTCGAATCCTATAAACCAAAGTAGGGACAATAAATCAATCTCTTTTCCAAGTTTCCTAATTTCATAATACTTTATGTTGGTTCTCATTTAGACTCTTTAGGTGGCTATTCTAGGCCTAAACATATGCCTAAAGGGTTAGGAAAGACTATACCCAAAACCACCTTTCAAAAGTGCAAAACACATATTTTTGGGGGTGGGCCGCGGCCCAAAACTGTCCAGACATGCTCAGAAACATTTGGGCTACGGCCCAGAATCCTCGGGCCGCGGCCCAAGAAAATCCAGTTTCTGGCTGAACTTTCAAAAATCATAACTAATTCAGGAAAAATCGAAATAAGGTGATTCCAAAGCCAAATGAAAGCTATTTAAGTCCTCTTTCAAGGAAAAATATTGGCCATAACTAGAAATCACCACAAAAGTCCAGACTTACCAAAAACCTAACATTGCACCAAAACAGGGTCCAGCTTTGATGCCAAACTTTGGACAGTTCAAACTCCCAGCTCAAAAAGCGAAATGACACAAAATTTATGTCCATTTTGAAGCTTGAGATGTGAACTTTAAGACTGGAAAGTTTCATAATTTTTCAACATCATTTGCTCAGTCAAAACGTCCACACCATCTGACTGTCCAGAACAGACTTACATTAACCAGATTTTCCAAATTTTGCCAATTGGCTTCCAATGGTCCCTAATTTCAAATCACATACTATCCTCACACAATTTGGCTCAAGGAACACATTGGAGCCATCAAAATGACCATATTCATTATCCACATAGACATGTTCCACAAAAACTTAACATGTCAACACAATATACACCATCCACCACAATGCAATTCCTTCCATTCCAAAAATTCCAAACCAACTCCCATAGCTCAAAGACACAATTTAACACCACATTCTCTACCACACACTAACCAATTCAAGCATTCAAATTAGACAAAAAATCAGGGCAAAAATTCGAAATTCCCAAAACCAAACCAATGACCACAACAATTATACCAAAAGGTATCACATACTCATTACAACTTCTTTCCAAGGCTATTTCTTTGATTCACCAACTTTCAAATCCCCACAAGTTCTCAAACTCCACTAATCAAAAATATGAAACCATAGGAATAAAGCTCTCAACCCCTTGAACAATATTAATAAAGGTGAGTTGAGCATTTAGGGACAAGACCTTACCTAAAACTCAAGCTCCTTCTTTCTCTTTCTTGCTTGTTCTTGGCGAAAATGGAGGAGAGGTGAGAGGTGAGAAGATGATGATGGAATCAGAATTTTTTTGGTGTACTTAGGCCCTTGGCCGACTTGAAATGGAGGAGGGAAAGGAGTTGCAATTGTTGACTCTTTGACCTCAATCCATGGTTCTTGTGTTGACATGTGTCAACATCTTGTGCCCCCTTCTAAACCCTCACATGAGCACATGCACACACAATACCACTCCTTTGCTTATTCAATCTTAGCCATTGATATCAATTACCAATGAGTTTCCTCTTCGGTAACTATCCAATCGGTCGGTAAATTTACCGTTTTGCCCCTGATTGTCACAATGCTTAATAAACCATCATCAAACACATTTGCATCATAATTCAAATTATTTACTTCAAGAGTGTTTAATTAGCATTAATTACATCACTTTGAAGTTATTAGCCCTTAATTACAATTTGGGATATTACAACATGCCCCAAGAAAGATCTAAGTTCTCTTAAGTTAAAGGGATAAGGAAGAGATGAAATTACTTCAATTTTAGATTTGTCAACTTCTATACCCCTCTTACTTATCAAGTGGCCTAAGACTATTCCTTGATCTACCATGAAGTGGCATTTCTCAAAATTTAGCACAAGGTTCTTTTGCACACATTTTTCTAATGCTCTCTCCAAATTCAGCAAACATTCCTCAAAAGAATTCCCATATATAGAAAAATCATCCATGTATACCTCAATACCTTGTTCAAGTAAGTCACTAAAGATAGAGAGCATGCATCTTTGAAATGTCCCAGGAGCATTGCATACCCAAAATGCATCCTTCGGTATGCAAACGTCCCAAATGGGCAAGTAAGTGTTGTCTTTTCCTGATCCTCCGGTGCAATAGGAACCTGAAAATAACCAGAAAAACCATCAAGGAAACAATAATGAGATTTGCATGCCAATCTTTCTAGAATCTGATCTATAAAGGGGAGGGGAAAGTGGTCCTTTCTAGTTGCCTCATTCAACTTTCTAAATTCTATAATAACTCTACAAGAGTTTTGGACTCTTGTTGGAATGAGTTTGTTCTTCTCATTTCGCACAACAGTTATGCCACTCTTTTTTGGAACAACTTGGACCGGACTGACCCACTCACTATCTGAAATAGGATATATGATCCCTGCACTCAAGAGTTTGGTGACCTCCTTCTTAACTACATCTAAGATGAGAAGGTTGGGTCTACATTGGGGCTGTCTCATAGGTTTAGAACCCTCATTCAAAAGTATTTTGTGGGTGCACACAGTTGGGTTAATACCTGGAATGTCACTTAAAGTCCATCCTATTGCCCTCTTGTATTTCTTCAACACATGGAGTAAACTCAACTCCTCATATGTACTTAAGGAACTAGAGATAATGACAGGTAATTGATCATGTTCAGCAAGAAAGGCATACTTCAAGTTAAGGGGAAGCGGTTTCAAATCAAGTTCAGGGGGTTGCACAATTGAAGGTAAAAGTTCTTTCAACTCAAGTGCACCAAGAAACTTCCCTTTCTTATGAGAATCCCCAATAATTGTTGGATTGGAAGTATGTCCCCCTTGTTTAGATGTGGATTGAGATTGTGGCTCATTTACAAAGCAACCTGGACTACCACCTACATCATTCAAAGAGTGAAATATTTGAGAAGTAGCATCATAAAATGGTATGCAACATTGTAGTAATTGATTGGAACTGAGTTTCTCCCCTGTTGCAGTCTTGACATGTAGTTGTCCATTATTTCCAAAATTTTCAGCAAAGAAATTTATGACTTTTGACCTGCTTTCAATAATTTTAAAGAAGTGAGGTTACCCACACAATCATCCTTGAGGTTAGGAGAAGTCTGAAACTTGTAAGATGGAGGAATATGAAGCTTAAACCCATGAATTGCAGTCGTGCCATCAGTAGCACATTGATTTCTTTCCTCATCTTCAACAATGACTCCACTTGTGTTCATAGGAGTAGATTCAATGCTAATGGATGTTACTTCACTTCCAAAAGTGGAATCCACTTTACTAACATTCTCAAATTCTGCAAAGCTACACAATAATTCTTTCCCAACACCATGATAACGATCAAATGAAGATATAGTACTACCAAGGTTAGAAAAATAAAAAATAAAAGGATTAGAAGTGGAAAGTGAGCTATCAATTGACATGCAATCAATACTACACACATCATCATCACAATCAATAGAGGGAGAAGAATTTGAACCAATGGTAGCACATACCTCATCATGACAATCATTTTTCACACATAATGAGAAAGCAGACTCATCAATTGCCTCTTCCAAGGCCAAATCAATCTCATTCAAGCCAAGAAGGGAGTAGTCCTCAAATGGGTGATTCATAGCTTCATAAACAGTGAACCGAATGACATGATCACCTACTTCCATAGTTATGTACCCATCCTTCATGCTAATTATAGTATTAGCTGTGTGCATGAAAGGCCTACCCAAAATCAATGGTTCCTCAACTGAGACCTCAATAGACATGTCTAGGACATAAAAATCAGCAGGAAACACTAAGTCTTTGACCTTGACTAAGATGTCTTCCAATAAGCCATGAGGTTTCTTAGTGGTGCAATCAGCTAGTTGTAGGATGACACTAGTGGGTTTGATGTTTGTGAGGCCAAGAGAGGTGTAAACAGAGTAGGGCATGACATTTATAGCGGCTCCTAGATCAAGAAGAGCATTACTAAAAGGCATGGTACCTATAATGCATGGAACAGTGAATGAGCCAGGGTCTTTAAACTTAATTGGAAGATGGGGTTTAAACATAGTAGACACACTAGGACTCAATTGAACACACTCATTGGGTTTACACCTACGCTTTTGGGTACACAAATCTTTCAAGAATTTAGCACAAGCAGGCATTCCTTTCAACACATCAAGCAAAGGCAAATTAACTTCAATCTTACCGAAAATATCCATCATATCAAGAAATTTCTTTTCATTTGAAACCTTTTTGCTAAGCACATATGAATTAGGAAATGGGATTTCAGAGAGATTTACCTTTTTACCTTCCCCTTTGCTTGAAAAAGAAGAAGTTGAAGGGTCAAGTACCTTAGCATTTGTTGAAGTTGACACTCCTTGCTTGCTATCCATATTTGAATTTGGAGAAGAATGCCTTTGTAGAAGCTTATGTTCAACCATACTCTTAGATTTTCCAATAGCAAGGTGAGTGCTTTGATCAGAATCATCACTACCATCAATATCTTCCACTTGTGGTTGCAATGGAACCTCAACCTCTTTATTGTGCCTATCACTAGAATGCATTCCAGATTTGAAACTCTCAACAGTTTCTTCAAATTGGACTTGTTTACCCACTTGTTTACCACTCCTTAAAGAGATAGCATGTACATCCTTAGGATTGATCATAGTGTTGGAAGGCAACCCTTGTCCACTTTTAGCTTGTTGCTCATTGAGGCTATTAGACATTTGAGTGACAAATGAAGTAAGGTTAGAATTCTTAGAATCCAATAACTCCAACTTGTTAAAGATTGTGTCAAACTTAGTCCCAATGTCAGAAAATTTAGAATTAGTTTGAGCTCTCTCTTCATCAAATCTCGAGGCTAAGTTACCCATTGAAGATGACACATTGTTCATACACTTGAAAAGTTGAGAGATGTCATCTTTAGTAGCATGGGATTCAGGTGTAGCAACCACTGTTTGTTGAGGATTAGATTGGTTTGGAGGTCCTTGAGTTGGAGCTTGATTTGAAGAACTACCTTGAAATTGATTCTGGTTCCTCCAACCAAAGTTGGGATGGGACCTCAAACCCTCATTGTATGTATTAGAGTAGGGATTCCAAGGCCTTTGATTCTGTCCTTGTCTTCCTTGAAAAATAGCCGAGACCTCCCCAAGTTGGTGTGGGCAATTAGGAGCAATATGCATGTGAGAGCTACATATGTCAGAGTTAGGAGCCACTAGAGCTTGAGAATGTGACCCATGATTGTTCACATTGTTTAGATGGGCCATGAGCTTATTAAGGTCAGTTCCCATATCTGTCATTTGAGATGACAAATTATCATACTCCCTTGAAGACCTTGAAGCATATGAGACCTCATGGACTTGTCTAGCATCCAACCCTTCAAATTGTTGATCATTACTAGCTATCTTCTCAATTAAAGCCTAAGCTTCTTCAGGTGTAAGCAATTGAATAGTGCCTCCAGAAGATGAATCCAAACTCTTCTTATCTTAAGGAAGCAACCCACTATGAAAATATTGTACCAGTCGAGCTTTTGGGATTTGGTGATGTGGACACTTGGCTAGAAGTTCTTGAAAATGACACCAATACTAATAAAAAGATTCATGGAGGCCTTGTTTAGCACCGAAGATTTCCTTAGTGAGAGATGTTATCTTTGAAGAAAGGAAGTATTTTTCCAAAAAGGCACTCTTCAAGTTGTCCCAGGATGCTAAAGCATTAGGATTGTGGTGAGGTAGCATAAAAAACTACTCCTTAGCTTTGTTTTCCAATGTAAAATGAAAGACTTTCCGGCACATCTCATCTAGATCAACTCCCATTAGTTTCATGGAGGTGCACACAATGTACATATTCCTCAAGTGCCTGTTAGGGTCTTCTGCAGGTAAACCATGAAATTTTGGTAAGTGACTCAACAAAGGACCTTTCAACTCAAAATTAATATTAAATTCTGGATAAGAGAGGAAAGGATCAATAATATCAGGAGAAGAGGTAAGATCTTTGATAATTCTACGCTCCCCAATAGGTAGAGGTACGTCTTCTGGAGGAGGAACTGGATCCATGGTAAGATGGTGATCTACAATGAACGAAGAGCCAATATGAGAAGAATTATCACAAGTATGTGCAACAATTTCAGTGTCAATGACTTGTCCAAGCCCTACACTAGATGATTTAGCTTTCTTACCTTTCTTAAGCAACCTAATTGTCTTGTTAATATCTTTATCTAAAGGCACAAGTTCAGTTTTCTGAGATCTAGTCATGCACAGTAAGAAGACTCATATAGACACATAAATTACAGCAAAGTAATTAGTCAAATGGTCAATTGAAGAAGGGTTGTATACAGCAAAAATTAGCAACTTGTAGGAAACCAAGATAACTAATCTTTGACAACCAAAAGAGTTAACCACAACCAACAAAATTCAAGTGTCTAAAGAGTAAGACCAGTTTCAGCAATAACAAGACAAGTGCAACACAATGTGACAAGAGGCAAATAGGAGTTTCAAGGTAAGAATTCACCTTTTAGGAGAACAAGTTGGTATATTAGTGAAGTAGTACTTATGTAAGTAGAGTAACTGGAAGCACAACTTACAAAATGTGATAGCTACCTGAAATCTCAAGTTGCAACCAACAAATTTCCAAGGATGAAGAATGCAAAGTTGCTCACCACAAAACAATAATGAACCACATAATGGCCACTAAGAACATGATAGCAAAGCAACAAAATGCAAATTTCTTTTTGTTTTTTTAATTGCAAATGGAATGCAAAACAACTATGAATATGAAAAATGACTAAACCACTATCAAACACTCCAACAATGAACAACTACCTAAAACAAACTCAAAAACACACTAACAACCACGAAAAATCAAATAAAACCCTAAGAACAAACTAAATCAAAAGCTTAGAAAAATACCAAAAAAAGAAAGAAAATTCAGAAAAGTATAGCAAACCTTCGAATTTGGCTAAAATCTAGCAGACCTAATAGCTTCAGCTATTAGTCTTGCTTAGAATGCTGAAAAAATTTAACCTATCAAATTTTAGAATTTTCTAGGCACAAATATTTTAGTTCCAACAAGACAGTGCTAATAAAAAATCAGAATTTTGCCAAAATTCAAATGAGTGCTACACACTTCCTACCAAACTAAGACAAACTAAGACAACTAAAAAGAACACTTAACTACTTAAAACCTTGGCAATCATCTCCCCGGCAACGACTCCAATTTGATGAACCCATGTCGTGTGAGTTCACAAAATAAAACTAGGTTTGAAAATGTAGCATAGTAGCTCAACCTAGGTCGTTCTTGTGACGAAATTAATTTCCAATTTTCTAAGTAGTAAAGTGATAAAAAGCCTTAAAGTTGTGAGAAATCATTTTGAGAATTTGATTTTAAATCTAATGAAGTAATCTAAGCTAAAGCAATATTTGTTTATTTTTTAGTTTTTAAAACAAAGCAGCAAAAGGAATTGAAATTAACACTAATAACAAAGTAAATTTAATAAACTAGAATAATGATGAAATGGGATTCCCTTGAGTTGAGGTTTTAGTCTTCCTTGTTTGCTAATAATATGAATTCTATAATGAGTCAAGAGGATGGAACTAAGATACCACTAGCTCCATACTTGCAATAATCATTTAATTTATTCAACCGAAGCAATTAAATGAATACTACCAATTAATAGTGACCCAAGGAGATGAATAACTAACTTCCAATTCTAGCTTGTAATTACCATTACAACAATTCAAAACACTCAGTTTAATCATTTAAATCCACTTAACCAAGTTGGAATAAACAATTCAACCTACTCATAATATGAATCATACAAAGCTTAATTAATCAACTCTTAGCTCAACCACCAAGTTTATTCACTTGGCATAACAATATAGATCACAATTACATACTTAACCAAGCTACATAATCATTAACTAAAAAGAGAGCTTAAAGGAATTCCATTGAAGTTTAGAAGCTCAAACCATTACCCAACTCAAGGAAATCACCAAAGCTTAGCTACACATAAAGGAAGAGGAAGATGAGGCTTGATGAATGAATGTGGAATTGGCCATTAAACCTGCAGCACCGAACACCCCCTTTTTCAATTCTCCTTACATTCGGTCAAGCATCCTCTTTCACACACACACTCAGCCGCTACTCCTTCTCTCATTCGCTGCCTCCTTTCTTTCCTATTTCCGTAGCTCCTTCCCCTTTTACTTTGTGCAGCGCCTCCTCCTCTCCCTTTCACACCAAGCCGCCACCCTCCTTTTATTCCATCGTGTTTCCCTTTTTCCTCTTTCACATTAGGTGTTTCTCCATTTTATTCCCTCATGGTCCAGCTTATTCCGGTTCTCTTTTCTCTATTCTCAAAGCCACATGGGCAACAAAAACGACTAGCTTCCTTCTTTTATCTATTTAGCAATTTGGTCTTCTCTCCATAGGTCAAGCTTGCTTCATCAATTAACCCTTTTCATTCTTCATTCCCGGTTGCTTCTATAAACCACTTGGGTCAACAATTTCGGCTGAAGCTTCTCTTCCTAATAAATCAATTTGGTCTAGCATCTTCCATGCTTTTCAATTCAGTTCACAGCTCATCTTCCTTTCTTTTATGACTCAAATTGGTCCAACCTCCTCTTTCTTCAATAATTCCTATCGGTTCAGTATAAGCATTTTTCCAAAAATTCAGCCGCCACCTCCTCTTCTCTTCTCTTATTCTTTAGGTTAAAAATGAGTTGTGCCTTGTTTGGATAAGAGATAAAAATCTGTTTTGGCATTAGACACAAAATTGCAACCACCAAACAAGGCCCTTACTCATTTAACCTCCTCTTAGAAAAAATGTGAAAATAAATTCTGCACTTGCGATATTCCAATTTTGTCCTTCATTAAGCTCCAAAATATCATCTTTGACCTTAACCACTCAAGTTGTGTCACATCATCACCTATAAAATTATATTCACAAAGGTAATACCTTTTGCTCAAAATTAAAGAACATTGGGAATAACAAATATTAATTAAAAATATAATAATTTAACTAATATAATTCCCAAATTATGCTTTCACTAAAATCTCACTTTAACACTTGATTATGCCCAAAATATTCAATTAAGTCCAACAAAAGCCTAAGATTAATTAATAAAAATATATAAATATTGAGTTCTATCAAGTAGCCACTCGAGTAATGACTAAAAAATTATGACAGTAGAGCATTGATTTAAAATAAATTCAAAAGAAATGGCACAATGGTTGGAAATGAATAGTCAGAAGGTGAAGAATCAGATTACCCGAGGGAGGCCTCGAGTAAACTTCAAAGGTTACTTGAGTAAGGCCTCAAGTGAACCTGGGTGCAGATCATAAATTTGCTAAGTTTCAACTCAAATTTGTCCTAAAGAGCTATCAAATGATTGAGGGAATATACATGGGTAATTACAATATTATTCATGCCAGGTACGCACTTGAAGTTGATGCATTTTGAAATTTCTAGTATGATCACTCGAGTAACTACTCTAGTGAAGCTGATGATCACTCGAGTAAGCTGTCGAGTGATGTTAGGCCCTAGGTCTATTTCAGTCGATACTCGGTCATTTCTCACAAAATCGCCTCGAGTTATTCTCCCAGTGCTCTCACAAAAAATTTTCACAATCATTTTCTCTCCTCATAACCATCAAAACCCATTGATTTTTGCTTATAAAAACCTCTCATATTTCACTAAATCTTCTGCCCTACTCTTGCGACCAACGACCCTATTTTCCAGAAAATTTCAGTTTCTCACAAATCAAAATGGTGAGGACCAAATCTCCCAATCTTAGCACTCCTTCTGATTCCTTTGAACTATATCAACCCTCTGATTCTCTTTCATCTCCACCTACCAAGAAACGAAAGCTTTCTCCTAAACCTAAAGCCAAAGCTAAACCGCAACCTAAGCCTAAGGTGAAAGGGGTTGTCATTAAGGAACCAGTGATCACAAGAGATCAAACCCAGAAGAGTACATCTCCAGGAAGAGGCAAAGCAACAAAAGAGCCATCTCCTCCTCCTTTTGATTCATCCAACACTCCCACATTTACTCCAAAACCTCTGAAAAAGCCAAGATTAATGAAAAGATTACCAAAGTTAGGGTAGGCATGCTTAAAGAAGCTTTTTAGTCTAAGGAAGAAAAGAAAGGACCATCTTTAAAGAAACCAAAAGAAAGGGACGAAGAAATCACATTCCCTCCTCAGGGATTTAATGTGTTGAAGCTTGAGGAATCTTAGAAGTACCTGAGTCACTTTGCAAGAAGAAATGTGTGCAAGATGCACTATATTTGACAACAAGGTTCTTTAAGAGGTGTTGAAATTTGACCTGAGTCCCTATCTTGATTCCTATATGCCCTGGCTGTTGTTAAACTCCCATTTTACACCAAAGTTGTGAGGCATTTTTACTGTAACCTTGAACCTATAAATGATCCTATTAGGAAGTCTGTGGAAGAAGAAATGACTTCAAGGTTAGAGAACAGAAAATCCTAATCTCACCCTACAAAATCAATACTTGGTTAGAATAAAGGACCCTCCTGATGATGATTATCCTAATTATGACTCAAACCAGATATTCTCTATTCTAAGACCTGGTAAGATAGTGGGACCTCTAAATTTCAATCCTAGAGATATGAGTGATTTTCATCGAGTCCTATGGTATATCTATCCTAGAGCCATAGTGAACAAATCCAACAACTTCACATATTTCGTTGAGAGGGATTTCAGAAAATTTTCCTTATTAATTCTCAAAGAACAAAAGAACTTGGGAGAGTATATCTTTGCTGAGATAAAGAGAAATAAGTATGAAGGAAAACCTACTACTCCAATGCCTTACCCTCAACTTATTTCTTTATTTCTCAAGAAGAATAAGATTTGGTACTTTGAGAGTAAGGAGCCAATTGAGAGGATAACACCAGTTGGGAGGAATCAAATTTGGAAGTTGAACATTGAAATTCCTTTGAAAAATCCTCTAGAAGCAAGTCCCAAGAAGAAGAAGATTGAAACTGCAACTAGTCGTATAGATGACACACAGTCTTCTGCTCCAGCCAACACATCCTCTCCTTCTTTCTTTGGAGCCAAAATGCAAACATTTATGGAGAACATTCTGAAGAGTTTTCACATTGACATTGTGAATACTAATACCGAGTTGATAACTCATATGAATGAGAAGATGTGACAACTTATGGAGAGAATGGATAAGAAGCACGAAGAGTTGTTAGATGAACAACTTCCCAAGGTGAGCTTCTGAGATCCATTATTGCCAGATTTGATGTTATGGCATCTGGCTCTCCTATTCCTGGTCCTTCTTATTAGATCAAGTGTTTCACCCAAGAGGGGGTGAATTGGGTGATACTAAAATTTCGTTGCAAATATAAAAACTTGACGCTGAATATAAAGCAATAAAGAGTAAGGAGAAATATCACTGAAGTGTATACCGAGAGTTATACTGGTTTGGCCACAACTACTTTGACCTACGTCCAGTCCTCAGAGCTTCCCTGAGAGTTTCACTATAACTTCCAAAATTCAGTGGGTTCTTGGCACCTCAGTACAAGCAAGTTCCTTCACCTGGACACTCGTTCCCCCTTACAAGTTGTAATCTAATCCCAACTCAAGGTTCCACAACCTTAAGTTACCTCAATAACAAATATTGAGTTTGAATGAAATATCTCTCTCACAGAGTGAATAAGAATCACTGAAGCATAGAATTACAAGTATAATGTAAAACAGAGTAATGAGCTTGATAATGTGTTCGTGTGTGTTCTTGTTGTCTCTTCTCTGTTTGGATGTTCCCGTATATATAGATGTGTTTGTAATGATTGTTGGAACATTTTTCTTCATGTCTGTTAGAGAGTGTGCAGCCACTATTGACTTTTCCAGTATTTAAAAAATATCCGTTTGCGGTAGGTGGACGTAGGTAGCATTTGAACGTTGCATTTGAATTTCCTTATTTGGTAAGATCTCGTCATTGTTTATCTGTGGATATGCTAAGAATACTAATACAATGAAAGGTTAATCACATAGGAGACAAATCAATGAACGTTTAAATGAATTCTAAATTTCTGGACTTGCATACTCGAGTAGCTACTCGAGTATTCATTAAGTTTACTCGAGTACTTACTCAAGTATCATCGTGACAATATTGACAAACTGCAAGTTAACAAATGAACATTACATTACTCGGGAAGTGTATGGAGTAAACACAATTTCAAACCTTTAGAAATACCTGTTTACTCGAGTACTTACTCGAGTATGGCACCCTTTACTTTATAGGTTACTCTAGTAAACTCTCAAATAAACTTTAGGTTACTCGATGCTTCACTCCAGTAATGCTAGCAGGATTTCAAGGCCGAGAGCACTTCAAGTTTGATTACCATGTTACTCGAGTAAACAAAAATTTCCTGCATAGTTTACTCGGGTAGTGACTTGAAGTTCTCTTCCAACTAACTCTGCATACTCGAGTAGTGACTTGAAGTGAAGTGTGAGAAAAGCATTTCATGTTATTCGAGTATTACCTTCAGGTTTTGACTTACCACAGTGAGTTACTCGAGTAGCTCCTCAAGTAACATTGGCAGGGTTGAAAATACCGAGAGTAACACATTTCTTGAAACAGAGTAACTCGAGTACAGACTAGAGTATCATTGGCAGGGTTGAAAATGCCGAGAGGAACTGGAAGTCTTTGACATGGTTACTCGAGTACTTACTCGAGTAACGTTGGCAGGCCGAGAGCAACTGCCAGTGATTTACCTGATTGCTCGAGTAGCTACTCGAGTAGCGTTGGCAGGCCGAGAGCAACTTTGAGTCATTTACCTTCTTACTCGAGTACTTATTCGAGTAACGTTGGCAGGTTACTTGAAGGTTGCTCTAGTTACTGAAGAATTAAGGCTTTGTCAGCTTTTGCCTTGGTAACCTCTTCAAAAATAACCAAGGATTGCAATATAGGGTGCAATCCCGAATCGTCTCTCGAAGAGCCTTTTATTAATTACCTAGGAACTAAGTGCAATGATTGAAATGAAATGAGTTAAAATTGATCTTTGAGCTTTTTATCTAACAACTAAATTGAAATTAAACTAAAATGCTTTTAAAACTAATATTTTTGGATTTTTGGAATAAAATTGATATGGAATGGAAATTGGTTAAAAATGCAAGTGATAAATATGCTCTTGGAAATGGTTTTTAATGGTTATCCTTGCTCAATTAAGATATTTGGGGAGTTAATACACTACGTTTCTAATATACCAAACCTCAATTACCATTGAGTCTAGCATCACAAGAGAGGAACCCCTATCCTTAAAATGCTATTAAGCCTTCTTAGTGTAATGAGTTTCTCTAAGTTTTCTAATATATCAAACCCCAATTACCATTGAGTCTAATGCTTAAACTCATGAACCCATTTATTTAAGCATTATTAAAATCCCTTAGAGAGTGACTATGGAATAAGCAATGCATTTAGGTTCAACTACAATTCTAATTCAATCAAACTATCCAACAATACCATGTTAAATAGATAGAAAACAATAGAATCGTAGGAAACATATATATAACCATATATATTTATGAGTACAAATCCTTATTACAAATTCCAAATCACAACAACTCAATCCATAGAATAAAACATAACTAGAATTATAGTCTCAATATATAAATGAATTCTTAAACCTAAGAAATCAAAAATACAATGAGCTATAGATAAAATAAACTCCTCTTTAAAGCACATATGAGCTCAAGCCATCTCCAATTCATCCCCAAGAGCACAAAATTGTCTAGCTAATCATGAGAATAACTTCAAGAAATATAACCACACTCTAATTCAAATACCCAGCCATGAAATCACATATTAAAAATGACAAATTAGCATTTAATCAATTAAGCATTGGGGCTGGATTTGAATTCAAAAAAAGAACATAACAGAGGGAATTAAGCCACGGTTTAGACAGTTCAGGAATAGGGGAGGCTGCCGGCGGTAGTGATTTCAGACAGAGGAGTCACGGCTTGAGATTGTGGAAGGAGCTCATCGGAAAAATGGAGTTCCGACGGTGAAGAAGATGGATAGAGGTGGAGGACGATTAAGTAGTGGAATGGTGGCGAGGTGTGACGGCGATGAAGAAGTGGTGAAAAGGATGAGCTCCTCGCTCTCAGCTTTCAGTCAATTCCCCAGCTCTCTCAGCCACGCTCTCACAGCTCCTTCTTACAGCTCCCTCGTCTCTCGTCTCGTGGCTGAGCTTCTGTCTTCTCATATTTGGTTCAAGGGCATCGCCGGCGGCAATGGTGAAGAGAAGAGGCTTGTACCGCCGGCTACACAAGAAGGGGAAGGGAGGAAGAAGATGAAGGTCAAGGTGATGCGATGATGTCCAGCTCGATGATCCTTGCGGCGCCTCTGTATAATCTATATCATTCCCTCCAATCAGTCGGGTTTCTCACATATCCACTTCCCATATCCATCAAGTTTGGGTCCAAGTTATTGGATCTCAGCCGGGTCTCGGCTTCCTTTTTGGGCCTGTTCTATTCTCTCTCTTTTTTCTTCTTTGCTTTTGGGTCCTTTTCTCCTTGCGGGCCCAAATCTGTTTCTTTATTTTTTTTTTCATTCAGCTACAAGAAGCCCAAAATAGCATCCCAACTCAATTTTTTTCCTTTTTCCACTTGGCCCAATAGTTTGAAATTGCAAAATCTTCAATTTCTTCTTTAATACCTACAATACAAAATTTAAGCATAAGTAGCATTAAAATTCCAAGAAACAATTGTACAAAATAATTAATAATTTTGATCATTTTGCCCCTAATTACCATTAATTCAAAATAATTGTTCCTAACCAAAATTTATGCTTAATAATGCAATAATGTCCCAGAAAATACATTAAAATCCCAAATTAATCATGGAAAAATCATGTAAAAATATGGTTCAATCAATTCCCCCACACTTAAACCTTTGTACTCCTGAACAAAGGCAATGAAGCACAAGTTTCTAAATTCAAATCACTAATGCATTTAAATGACGAGCAATTTCATAATTGGAAAGCAATGTATCAATTAATCAAATTCCTCAAGTCAACACTAATCATAATCAAGTAATGCAAAAAAATTAGCTAACCACACAATCCAAAATATTAGAATGAAGCACAAGAGACTCTCAAGGTATTAGTGTTTAACTCATCTCACCTCATTGGGGTCATTTCACTCTAGTTCACTTAATCAACATCTTACCATAGGCTTGTAACAACCCTAACTTCTCTACTACTTATAACACTAAATGCAATGAATCAAGAGGGCTTAAAAGGGTTGTAATGATGGATGAAGGCTAGATGGAATGAATTAAAAAGAAGAAGAAATTGTTGATATGCAAGTTTAAGTTAATGAATAAATTCATAGCATCTAAATAACTTGAAAACTCTTGCCAATTCTTTTCTAAATTCATGAACAAATGCCTTCTTGGTATTTCTTTTGCTTTTCTCTCTCTCTCTCTCTTTTTAATTCAATCAATTTTTTTTCTTCTTCTTCTTCTTTTTTTTTCAATTCCATTTTTTTCAATACTTTTCTTCTTTCTTTTTCTTTTTTTCAATTCTCTTCTACTTCTCTTTTCTATATACATGGCATTTCAATATATACCTTGTTCAACTTTTTTATTTGGCAAGCCACTTTGATTTTAAAATGCCATGAACACTATGATTAATAACATGACATGCATACAACATAAAAATGGCTCAAAGGGGTAAGCAAATAGTCATGAATGAGGGTTTGTGTTTAGGTTAAAAAGGTTTAAAATGAATGCCTCTTTCATTTCCATCACACTAATGCAAATGCCGTTTTGAAAAAAGAGTGGAGACAAGTTCTAGAAGGTGAAAGACTAAGTAAACATGCACACATGGAAAGAATTCAAGGCCCAATTAACCTTCCAACAAGGTTTCTCTCTAATGCTCACTCTAATACAATCAATTGCATAGGAAGCTAACCACAATGCATTTACTTCACTTATTCTTAATGCTAACCTTATAAATATAATCAATCAAAACATTGCAATCAATTATAAGAATGCTCAACTCTTAAATGCATTAATGATGTGGAAACTTTCTTTATCAAAACAAGGAGTTAACAAAATCCAAAATGTGGGTTCATTTCTCTTCCCATTCACTTGAAAAGCAAAATATGGTTTTAAAAAATTGCCAAAACACTATATCTCATAAAAGCTCAAAGAATTTCTCACACATCACATTCCAAAGTGGCAAATGCGACCCTTTACCACTTAGGACATGCATCAAAGCAAGTCATTTTTGAAAAACTTTTTGAAAAATTTTCTAGTTTAAGGCATTTCTCATTTGAAAACAACCAATTCATGGGATTTAAAATGTATTTCCCTCCCCCACACTTAATCAACACATTGTCCTCAATGTGTAAAGCAATTCTAAAGAGAGTGCTTAGCAAATAGAATTTTAAGGCACAATGGTAATTAAGTAGGGTAGTAGCCATAGATGCAAAGCATACAAAGTGGATTCTTATTAAGCCTACTGAACTAAGCGACTTCTACCTTTTTCTACTGGATTGTGTCCCTCCCCCACACTTATCTTCCTCATGCAACAATTAAACCCAAAGAAACATAAGAATCAGGAAGAAAACAAGTGAGGAAAGAGACAACCTGTATTAGAGAATCTTGACTCGTTTGAAGGAGAAGTTCTCATCCCTGATGAGAATCATGCATTTGTCTTTAAAAACAACCTCTCCCGCATTGGATTTCCTTGGTGGAAGTGGCTCAGGATCAATCAGAAGAGATCCAAGGATGTAATGTGGATATTGGTTCCTTTGATGACCTTTCCAAGAATGTGCCTGCAAAGGATCCGAGCAAACAGCAGTATCCCATCCAAAAATAGAAACATGGAGATATTTCAAGTGAAGTAAAGGCATATTAAGTTCAAAACTCTCCAAGTAACTATCACATCCAAGGAAATCAATGGTACTCCCATCAGTAGGAGTCAAACAAACAGTTAAATTCTCTTGAGTTTGCAAAGTGGAAGGTATGGAATCCAACTTAGTGTTGGGGTGCACAACATCATCATTGCAATCACAAGAGATGGAAGGGAAAATAGTGGAAGAAGAAGGAGAATTTTTCAAATCATTACCACCCAAAACTTTTGAACTTTCAAAAGAATCATTTTCCTTTTCTATGTTGGGTGATAAATCACAAGAAAGAATCATATGGAAAGAATCATTTTCATTTGTAATATTATCAATCAAAACAGTTGAATCTTCCCTTATGATAGTATCAAGCAATTCATTGGAATCAAAAGAAAGATCTTTTTCTAAGCAATGGTCTGTCTCGTTCACAACAATCACATTAGCATCCACACAAGATTCAACATTTTCACAAGTGTCATGATTAGAAACATCAATAGTACAAGGAGATGCATCAAGATGAACTGTAGAATCAACCACTTTGCTTAATTCTTTCTTTCGAAACTCAACAAGTAAGTGGCATTTTTCATGATAACAATCTACACAAATATGATCTTCAGCACAAGAACATGAAGATATATTATCCAATTGAGTGCAATCATCCCTAGTACTATGAAGAGAAGCATTTTCGACAGTTAAAGCATCACACAAAGAAGAATGAGCATAGTCATGAATAGGTACAATCAAATCACTACTACTTAAACTAATGGGTGGAGCAATTACTTCTTCAAACAGTTGAGGGGATTCAACAATGATTTCCTCATCCACCTCATCATCACTCAAATCGTGAATTGCTTCTCTAGTTAAAGTAGTAGGAGAATCTACTTCTATAAGGATAGGATTATTATCGAATGGTAAGGAAGACTCTTCAATACTATTTTGAACTTGCTCCACTTCATATGTTTGTATGGGAATAGGCACCGGAGGTTTGAAGTCTTCCACTTGTGAAGTGGCATTTGACCCTTGAGCTTGGACTCCTTATGCCTCTTCTTGTAGGTCATGGGGCCAAGGGGTTCCATCTTCACCTCTTGTTTTTACCCATAGCATATATCAAAGTATGCTTTGAAAAACACATCAATGTCTTTTAATTGCTTTTCTATCTTCCTAGAGCTTCCAATTGTATCTTGATGGAAGAGTAACTAAAGGTATGGCTCTTGGAGTGCTTCATACTTCCTTGTCAATGCACTTGTTAGGGAATCCATATTGTGGGATGAGAAGAAGGCATCCAATCCACTAGGTTGAGGGGTAGGAGATTGTGGTGGAGGTTCATAGAATGATGGAGAAAGTGGTTCATAGGGAGTTCTACATTGGATGGAAGTAGGGGAAAATGGGGAACGATGAAATGGTTATGATGGTTCTTGATATGGAATGGGTAAGGTGAAGAAGTATGGTTGAAGTGGGTTTGAGGTGGTTGTTCGCCGTTTAGCTTTCGCAAGGTCACGGGTCGCAAGTAATAAAGTGATAAGTAAGGATCGTTCCCACGAGGACTATGACGAAAGTGAGCTAATTATTGTAATTATATTCTTAACTAGGTTGAATGGAATCATTTGGAATTGAGTATGTTAATTAAGAGAATTTGCGAAAAAAACAATAAGGTAAAACAAAGGTGAATGTAAAATTGATTCTACTTCAAGGTTTAAAGGCTTAGGATTACTTCTTCCTCATTGTATTTCATAAAACTATGCAATTAATTCACTTATGCTAGTTGTGTGAGTCCATATGCTAGTCAAAGATTCTAAGATAATCAATCAAGCTCTCTCAAGTCAAGATTGATTTTTAATCTTCATTAACAATATTCAATCTCTTGTCTATCATTAATGAAAATCATCTTTCCCAAAGCAATTCTTCATTATACTATGCTAGGTTGTTAGATATATCTCTATTTTAACAACAAACCATCCATTTAATCCTTAAACTGCAAGTCTAGCATGATTTTTCTCAAGTTCTACAACCAAAATAGCTCTCTCAAGCATCATTCAATTAAACCAAACTGGTCATGTGGTGATCAAGCACAAGATAGTAATTAAGCATGGAGAAAAATCAGCATATATTCTCAACAACTAGCAAAGGCAAGAAAATATAGTAGTTTTAATCCATACAATGAGTAAAAGTAATCCTAAATGAGAGTTTTAGCCACTCATAATCAATAAAAACCAGCAACTCAACATAAAACTCATGACCATATCAACAAATGAGAAGAGAAGAGGGGGAAAACCAGAAAAAGAGAAGAAAATCTTGAATTTCTCTAAGAATCTCCTCCAAGAACCACCAAAATCCTCCTAAAGCTCTCCAAGAAGCCTCCTTGTGGTTCTTGAGCTCTTCCTTGTGCAGAATCCCTTCATTTTGGCGCCCCCATTAGGTTAAAAACACAGCTGAAGCTTCACTTTTTCAAAACGCACATTTGCAGTATCGTGACTTTGCTTTCGCTTCGCTATAGCAAACCCACAGCATACGCGGTCAGAAGGGCCTATTTTTGATGTGTTTTCGCTTTCGCTTCACTATAGCGACCCCACAGCGTACGCGGTCAGAATGACCTATTTTTGATGTTTTTTCGCTTTTGCTTCGCTGTGGCATAGCAAAAGCAACCGGGGGCACCTTTAAGCTACTTAGATCTTTCTTTTTGGCTTTTTTTATTTGCTCCACCTCCAAGGATCCATGTAAGCTTCCATTTCTTATCATCATCCTCCTACAAAGAGAAGGATTTTATGAGCTTTTCAAATTTTCTTCAATTCAACCTAAAACCCTATACATCTAGCTCAAAATTTGCACTTTTTCAAGTATTTTCAACACATCACATTTTCCTTCATATGTATAAATTTTATGCACAATTTTAGTTTAAAACCATAAATATATAAGAAAAATGTGATGAAATACAAGAATTTCCAGAGAATAACACTCCCCCAAACTTAAGCTTTTGCTTGTCCTCAAGCAAATTCACACATGTAACATGACTTCATAAATTGCTTATCTAAATTACAGATATGTTCATGCCCTCATTCATTGCTCTAAAGATCACATGAAACAGGAACTTGAGAGAATATGCCAAGATGAATGTCTTATAATCTTTAAGTATGTTTTTCAAGAGTCCTTTGAGTGTGGGTGTGTGTTTGGAATCAAAGACATTTCTCCGGATTCTATCTCAATCACACATAATACTCCAACTCATATACAAATTGTCAACTCTACTACTTCACTATCCTCTTTTCATCCTTCTCTACTTACAAGTTACCTCATATGGTATCAAAATCAAAAGGACTTTTAGGCTTGTAACGTGGCCATGGGTTTAGGGTGTTTGAATGGAAGGGAAAAAGGAATAAATACAAAGACTTTGAGATAAATAAACTAACTTCCTTTCTTCTTTTTCTTTCTTTTTTTTTTGTTTTTTTTTATTTTTTCAACAAAATTGAACTAACTTGGCTTCTGTAAATTTTGTTCAGCCTTCAACACTTTACATATTTCATATTCACAACTTGCCCTTTCACATATCAAACCTTTTTTTTATCTCAAAGCAGGGTGTATCACGGTTTTTCAGGTTAGGGGTTAAGGAAGTGAATTGGTTTTCAATAAGAATATTTATATTGCTTTTTCTATAAAGGCTCAAAATTGGGTTCAAAATGGAAGAATAACAATGCAGGATAGCTTGAAAGGCCCAAACGCTTTTTAACGAAATGCCTAGATCATTTTTCAAAACCATATGAGATGCACCATAAGCTTCAAAAAATTCTAAAGTAGATTTGGAAATTGTATCTTTGAAAATAGGTATATAAGCTAGTTTACCAAGAGTTTCTTTAACAAAAACCTTCAAAACATCCCTGACTCCAATAGTGCAAGATTATGCTCAAG
The DNA here is from genome assembly GCA_963210345.1 of Inga oerstediana. Classification (NCBI taxonomy): domain Eukaryota; kingdom Viridiplantae; phylum Streptophyta; class Magnoliopsida; order Fabales; family Fabaceae; genus Inga; species Inga oerstediana. Next base: position 35,603,656 of record OY723406.1, read on the forward strand.
AGAATTCCTTAGAAACTCACTCCAACATTATAACTCATTCAACAAGGCATATTAATCACAATTTCCTATAAAGCATAATGCTAAATAGCTATCCAATCATAAGACCATTTATGCAATCCTAAACAAACAATTTAACCAATTTAAAAAATATTTTCTCTAAAATTTCCCAAGTAAAGGCTTAAGTTTGTGAAATTACATATATTTCACCCCTTTTTTTCAATCAAACTATACATCAAAACTACTTGTATATCCCTGTGCACTCACTGTTCACATTCAAAATTTTCACAATTTCCCTCCCCCAAACTTGAAATCAACAGTGTCCTCACTGTCAATGTAGGTTGAGGGAAAGATCAACATTCACAAACCTGGATGCAAACAGCACTCAAACCTGTACACATTTACAATTAATATTCACAGCAGTCTCAAGTGCATCAAACAGTACATACATAATGGCAACTACTTATCCAGTCAAACAAAGGGCATCAACGCCCACATTCAAGCCTATCATATGAACAGCCAGTGATAATGACAAAGTTAGCACACAAAACAACTGTTAGCCATCAGTAGCTAACATCACACAAGAACAAAATATTCACATGAACCCAAATGGAATTGCACATCAATGCTAACTATAATTCCTACATTTAAAAGATGTCAGAAAATACAGTGAAGCAAAAAGAACAAGCATCCAAAAAATTCAATAGTCAGAGGGGTCTTGTCAATCATCAGTATCATCTGCCAGATCATACTCATCAGAAGGACGTAAAGATGCAGCAGCAGCCTTTTTCAGTTTAGGTGCTGGCTTTTTAGGAGTAGCTCAGCGCTTGGTCATTATCTGCAAAAATCAAAACCAAAGAAAACACACACAAAAACAATGACCAATCCACAACTAACAAAAGAAAAGAAAAAGAGAAACACTGGTCCTAAAAGAAAAAATTCCCCCAAACTTGTGGCTGGCTAAGAACCTCAACAAGGCAATCCATAATTCCATGCCTAAACCTATCCTTGCTACCTCGTATCACTATAAGTGAGCTCAAAGTGACTCGCTAACTCAAATGATCCCAAAGGGGCTCTCCAACTCAGTTGAACAACATAAGCACTGGTAACAAATGGTTATGTAATGGAGTCAAGGGAAACAACAGCTGAAACACCTGATTTGTCAAGAAAACAAGCTCCACAAAACAGAAAACCCATTTTGTAACCCCCTCAGTAATTATATCCGAAATACACGATTAAAATGAAATAGAGACCAATAATAATCAAATAACATTTACTAACCCATCACATGATGGGGTTTTCAAAAATACCTTTCGAAATCATTTATAAACGTGGTCTCATATTCACATTTCGAATACAATTACTACGCGAAGATAAATCACATTCATATAAATATCAAAGTGCACAACTTAATCATCCCGGCAATCTCGGGTACATACCTTCGCTAAAGATATACAGGGCACAATTGCCCATTACAATTCTTCAAATGGGGATTACACAATCTCATCTCAAATGAGTCCTGCCGCTCCCTCCACGAGCCACTTGCCCTGTCTAAATTGTTGGTAAAGGAGGGTGAGATTCGAGAGAATCTCAGTAGGAAAACATTATCAATATGCAGGCAAGATAAGTGTTTAATGCATGACATGCTTGCATCACATAACTCATGCACACATACAATGACAAATCTATAAGCTCAATGCTTCGAACGATACACATATGGCCATAGCATATATTGAAACATAGCTTCAAATCATTCATACATGTTCCACATAATCAAGCAAAGCAATAACATGCATCAACACATTAATACAGTTATCAGAGCATGCAGGAGAGATAAGTTCCCTACCTCCAGTCTTTTCTCCTAGATTTGCGTGCCAGCAACTCGGGGCTTCACATTCGATCCTACAATGTTAAATGTACTATTTAGACACTTCCATAGTGTTTCTGGGGGTTATATGAGGCTATATTGAAAATTTACTAAAATACCCCCGGGGACCCGGCCCGGCCCCGCCGTACCCGGTCCAGCTGTACTTTCCTTGAAATTTTGACATGGGCTATTCTGACATATTTTCGCCCAAGGAATCCATTTCCGGACTCGGAATTATCAAATTCAATGTCAAATTACGAAATTGCCCTTGGCAGCCCTACTTTTAGGGTTTTAGGGGCGTTTCCGTAATTATGCTTTCTCGGCCTTTTCCGAAAAAGTGTCCAACTGTAACCCCACCTATTTTCGCCCACTGAATCCAATGGAACCATAAAATCATTGAAAATCCAACTCTAAGGCCCTCAAACATCCCTGGCCGAAATAATTGTGTTCTCCGGGAAAAATCGGGGTTTTTCGGTTTCGGCTCCGTAAACACGTTCCTTTCTACTCCTAACCACTTTATTGACTATTCCATTAGGTTACAACTACCATTAAGACCCAATTTGGGCAGCATAACCCCTAGAAAACCCATTTTCCATTTTTACAACCAATGGCAATCCGGCGAAATTTCACCGATTAAATTGCCCACAGCAGCCAGAATAGTCAATATACAAGAGTTTGGAAGTTACCTCAAGCTCCCAATAGCTTTTCCTCAATATGGCTGAACCCTAGCCCCTTTTAAAACCATGAAAATTGAGCTTCCAACACCTTAAAGAACATGAAAGAGAAGCTTAGAAGCAAGGTTATACGAGTTAGGAGCTAGATCGTCGGAGAAATCGGCTTACCTTGTGAGATTTCTCCTCTTTCTCTCTCTAAGAGCTCCCAACTTTCTCTCACAAGTTTCAGCTGCTTCATCACGACAGAAAATGATAGCTGAAGAAGATGAGAATATATTTAATTCCATGCTGATGTCATCTTTTAATGAGATGATGTCATAATTCCCATTTTCGGATTTTCTGGCAGATTTTCTGCCCAAACTTTGAAAAATCATAACTAATTCTAGAAAAATCGAAATGAGGTGATTCCAAAGCCAAATGAAAGGTATTTAAGTCCTATTTATAGGAAAAATATTTACCAATACTAGAAATCACCACAAAATTCCAGAATTACACAAATGTCATCACTGCCCCAAAACAGAGTCCATTTTCGACCTCAAACTTTGGACAGTCATATCTCCTAGTTCCCAACATGAAATGGCACAAATTATATGTCCATTTTGAAGCTTTGGATGTGAAATTTAAGACTGGAAAGTTTCATAATTTTCTGACATCATTTGCCTATTAAACACGTCCACACGAGAAGACTGCCCAGACAGAATTCACACTGGACAACATTTCTAGTTTTGCAACCAATGTGTCCAATCCAATTTAAATCAATTCCAATGATTAAATACCACAACATGACACCATTTCCATCACAATATCCCATTCAATTCCTCCCTCTATTCTAAGTCAATTTGGATGTTAATCCACAATTGAACTCAAATACAGGGTTTTGGCGTTGCTCATAACACAAGCGACTACAATCCTCTTTATATTCTCTAAAAGGGTTCATTAATCACTAACCACGTCCACTTTTGTAGTCATTAACCCCTAATCACAATTTGGGATCTTGCTAAACCAGGGCTTAGCAATCCACTAATCTCAGGCTTATTCTCTATCCTCGAGTCTCAAAATTCGGGGTGTTACATTTCTCCCCCCGTTCAATAAATTTCGTCCTCGAAATTTGTCATACCACTTAATCCAAAAACTATGGATGCTTCTTCACGATAGCTTCCGTTTCACAATTCATTTCATATTGGGATGGTCTCCTCTAGACCACCCACACACAAATGATAATCCACAAATCCGATTCTCGTAAGAATCTCAAACAATGAATGCAACTCAGTTGCCACAAATTGCAATCGGCCCATTTCACGATTGCCGCACAAACACAATCACCATACATTTGCCAACAAATGCAATCGCCTCCACATACGATTGCCACAACACCACCATCACATAACCATAAAGTCGGAGGCTCTAAATCATGAGCCATATCATAAGATTTTGGCAGTTAGGCAGCATAGGCCACCACTCTGCTCAACTCAATCTAGTTACCCCTTCCGGGAGTAAACACCACAACCTCAGTACATCAAACGACAGCCTCAGTTGTATACACAAACATTCAGCTTCTGCTATATCCACTTTCACAGCTTTACCCTCACCCGTACACCCACCAGTAACTCCACTAGTGGTAACCGGGACTTTTGGGAATTCACAACAATATCACATCTATATCAACTTTCATGGTGTCGCCCACACCCGTATACCCACCAGTGACTCCGCTAGTAGTAACCGGGACTTTTGGGTATCAACCACAATCGCATCAAGTCACTCCGGAATCTCAATCTCTTCTATCCGAAGCACCCTACCATAATGGCCCACCTAGAGTCTCAGTCTCTTCTATCCAGGCGCCTTTTATTGTCACACCCACCCCGATTTTACCCCCTCTAGGGATGCCCCGTGCCGGTGGTGCCCACCCCGGTTTTACCCCCGCTGGGGATGCCCCGCGACGGTGGCTGGGCTACTCAATTATTGTCACACCTACCCCGGTTTTACCCCCTCTAGGGATGCCCCGTGCCGGTGGTGCCCACCCCGGTTTTACCCCCTGCTGGGGATGCCCCGCGACAGTGGCTGGGTTACTCACATTTCACCCAGGACTCACAAGAAAATCCATTTCCTTATCAAACGTACATTGCAGATTCTAATTTTACGCACCGCCTTTCGGCCTTGGGTCAACACCGGTGTAACCAACGTGGTGGCTAGCCAGGCTGGCCATGCCGGGGTAATTGCCCTCACAAACGAGAACCCCCGATCATGTAGTCAAATTAGCCATTATCTGAATTAGCTTTGCTCTACTAGACAACCATACCCCATTCCCAGCTTGTCCACAATTGTCACAGATTCACAATCACACTCCACTCTCATCCCCTTTCTCCGCTGGGAAGACACACAGTCTTTACCCGAACCGTTGTTAGCTACTCAGGGACTATTGATATGGCAGTGCACACATATAGCCATTCAGGCTCACAATAGTATATCCATAATCACACCCTACCCTCATCCCCTTTCTCCGCCGGGAAGACACATAGTCTTTACCCAAACTGTTGTTAGCTACTCATGGACTATTGGCGTGGCAGTGCATACACATAGCCTTATAGCTCATACAGCTATCCGGCTTCCACAACTGGCCCGTCAGCCTACACAAATGGCTTGTCCCCCGTAAACTACCGCCCCAAAGGCACGGTCCTCCGCCATAGGAATCACCCCATGCGGCCATAGGTGAGAGACTCACAATGCACAATTGCCACAAGCTGAAACCAGGCATTTTAATAATTCCACCCACCACAAATTCTTTTCACTAAACTAGGATCCTTCAAGACCCATTTTCACAAAATAATCTGGACTTTGAAGTTTTACCTCTCGAAGCCATGATTAACACATCATTCTCACGGTAACCTCGAGCTTCTGCTCAACACAATTCTCAAACATATCCCATTCTCACGCTTCCACTGCACACTCTGAGGTCAATCTCCTCATATGTGCTTTAACAATGTCAAGTTGATTTAACAAGAGTCCCATAGGAATCTCCCACCACAACTGACAACATTCATAACATATATTCATCTGTGTCAGACCTTGGCCCTATTCAACTTGAATCATCCAGAGCCACAACCAGCACTTTGTTGAGATCCCATACTCTCAACATTCCCAGAGCTCTATTCTACAATTCAACGTCACGGCTATTGCTCTCCACGGTTCGTTATCATGGCAGCTGCACACTAGGGTTTGTCGTCATGGAGGCTTTCACAAATATAGTCACACCCCGGTTTTACCCCCTCAAGGGATGCCCCGCGCCGGTGCCCACCCCGCTCACGTACATGGGGCTGCCAGGTGGCTGAGCTGGCTGGTCTCACCCCTCATGGGCTAACCCACCACCCAGGACTCACACATATCCCCCGTATTACCACCGCCCCGAAGGCACGGTCCTCCCACTGTGTGCCATACACACCCCCAGTGGGCCGCAGGTGATAAATTCACAAACAGCCGCTCCGGTCAGACGTCACCGTAGGTAGCCCTCTCCGATCAAAACTCCCCGTAGGTTGCCTTTTCCGCTCCGAATCCTCGTAGGTAACTCTTTCAAATTCAAACTCTCTGCAGAATCACTTTTCCCTGTGCTAGATTAACGCTAGCAACCTCAGGATACCTGATACATATTTCAATTTCAATCTAGTACCATACCCTGGTACCACAGACCATATAGGTCATATCAATCTCCTAAGGACCAGCTTAACTATGGAGTCTGATCCTTGGATCACAATTCATCTTTTAAAATTTCAACCTCAGTTGAACCGGGAAATCACTTCCCTCCAATCCACAGAGCATCATCCACTTCAGCATAAACTCAAATATCTCTGCCAGCCTAAGGCACCTCAGCCCCTAGGTCTTAAGGCCTTTAAACATACAAGCTCAGTATGACATCACTACATGTAACATCATACCACCTTGGGTTACTTACCCAACATCTAGGTTAGACATAACACCTAGAAGCTCAATATCACATTCCTGGGAAATCATTTTCCTTAGTTCTCTAATTAGACGATGGGTCTGATTACCTCCACCTCTGAATCTACACATCTAATTCTCGGGTGAATCATACTGACTCACCATATCCACAACACAAATAATGTATACACAGTCCATAAATCACATATATCCACAACCAGCAGGGACCATAATGTGTATACCACAACAAACAAAGCCATTCTCTAGGACTTAAGGCAGCACCTACTGCTAATATCCTAGCAAATTCCCATCTTTGCCAGGAACTGCAACTCTGATACCAAAATGTAACCCCCTCAGTAATTATATCCGAAATACACGATTAAAATGAAATAGAGACCAATAATAATCAAATAACATTTACTAACCCATCACATGATGGGGTTTTCAAAAATACCTTTCGAAATCATTTATAAACGTGGTCTCATATTCACATTTCGAATACAATTACTACGCGAAGATAAATCACATTCATATAAATATCAGAATGCACAACTTAATCATCCCGGCAATCTCGGGTACATACCTTCGCTAAAGATATACAGGGCACAATTGCCCATTACAATTCTTCAAATGGGGATTACACAATCTCATCTCAAATGAGTCCTGCCGCTCCCTCCACGAGCCACTTGCCCTGTCTAAATTGTTGGTAAAGGAGGGTGAGATTCGAGAGAATCTCAGTAGGAAAACATTATCAATATGCAGGCAAGATAAGTGCTTAATGCATGACATGCTTGCATCACATAACTCATGCACACATACAATGACAAATCTATAAGCTCAATGCTTCGAACGATACACATATGGCCATAGCATATATTGAAACATAGCTTCAAATCATTCATACATGTTCCACATAATCAAGCAAAGCAATAACATGCATCAACACATTAATACAGTTATCAGAGCATGCAGGAGAGATAAGTTCCCTACCTCCAGTCTTTTCTCCTCGATTTGCGTGCCAGCAACTCGGGGCTTCACATTCGATCCTACAATGTTAAATGTACTATTTAGACACTTCCATAGTGTTTCTGGGGGTTATATGAGGCTATATTGAAAATTTACTAAAATACCCCCGGGGACCCGGCCCGGCCCCGCGGTACCCGGTCCAGCTGTACTTTTCTTGAAATTTTGACATGGGCTATTCTGACATATTTTCGCCCAAGGAATCCATTTCCGGACTCGGAATTATCAAATTCAATGTCAAATTACGAAATTGCCCTTGGCAGCCCTACTTTTAGGGTTTTAGGGGCGTTTCCGTAATTATGCTTTCTCGGCCTTTTCCGAAAAAGTGTCCAACTGTAACCCCACCTATTTTCGCCCACTGAATCCAATGGAACCATAAAATCATTGAAAATCCAACTCTAAGGCCCTCAAACATCCCTAGCCGAAATAATTGTGTTCTCCGGGAAAAATCGGGGTTTTTCGGTTTCGGCTCCGTAAACACGTTCCTTTCTACTCCTAACCACTTTATTGACTATTCCATTAGGTTACAACTACCATTAAGACCCAATTTGGGCAGCATAACCCCTAGGAAACCCATTTTCCATTTTTACAACCAATGGCAATCCGGCGAAATTTCACCGATTAAATTGCCCACAGCAGCCAGAATAGTCAATATACAAGAGTTTGGAAGTTACCTCAAGCTCCCAATAGCTTTTCCTCAATATGGCTGAACCCTAGCCCCTTTTAAAACCATGAAAATTGAGCTTCCAACACCTTAAAGAACATGAAAGAGAAGCTTAGAAGCAAGGTTATACGAGTTAGGAGCTAGATCGTCGGAGAAATCGGCTTACCTTGTGAGATTTCTCCTCTTTCTCTCTCTAAGAGCTCCCAACTTTCTCTCACAAGTTTCAGCTGCTTCATCACGACAGAAAATGATAGCTGAAGAAGATGAGAATATATTTAATTCCATGCTGATGTCATCTTTTAATGAGATGATGTCATAATTCCCATTTTCGGATTTTCTGGCAGATTTTCTGTCCAAACTTTGAAAAATCATAACTAATTCTAGAAAAATCGAAATGAGGTGATTCCAAAGCCAAATGAAAGGTATTTAAGTCCTATTTATAGGAAAAATATTTACCAATACTAGAAATCACCACAAAATTCCAGAATTACACAAATGTCATCACTGCCCCAAAACAGAGTCCATTTTCGACCTCAAACTTTGGACAGTCATATCTCCTAGTTCCCAACATGAAATGGCACAAATTATATGTCCATTTTGAAGCTTTGGATGTGAAATTTAAGACTGGAAAGTTTCATAATTTTCTGACATCATTTGCCTATTAAACACGTCCACACGAGAAGACTGCCCAGACAGAATTCACACTGGACAACATTTCTAGTTTTGCAACCAATGTGTCCAATCCAATTTAAATCAATTCCAATGATTAAATACCACAACATGACACCATTTCCATCACAATATCCCATTCAATTCCTCCCTCTATTCTAAGTCAATTTGGATGTTAATCCACAATTGAACTCAAATACAGGGTTTTGGCGTTGCTCATAACACAAGCGACTACAATCCTCTTTATATTCTCTAAAAGGGTTCATTAATCACTAACCACGTCCACTTTTGTAGTCATTAACCCCTAATCACAATTTGGGATCTTGCTAAACCAGGGCTTAGCAATCCACTAATCTCAGGCTTATTCTCTATCCTCGAGTCTCAAAATTCGGGGTGTTACACATTTCTTTGCAGTGGTAATGCCTTAGAAAGAAGGCCAAAATTTTCAAAACAGCAGATTAATGCCTTTGCATTTCAGTATGTCGAGAGGTGTTTCACTGTTACCAGATAAACTCAAACTTTCCCACGTAGAAAAAAATTCTGAAACATCCACTTGAGAAAGTATTTCTTAGTTCAAAATGAAGTTCAAGTGTTAGAGAGATTTCCAAACAATTGGCACATGCGGGCTAATTCAAGAACTAGTAGGTGCGTTTTCAAAATTGAAAATGGACTTTGGTAAAGATGATGTCAAAGCCATTGTTATGGCAGTAGAAAAATGAATATGAAAGCAGTGCGAGACCTGCTTTTCCAACTGAAGCACCTCTAGAACAAGTAAACAAGGAACAAGGGTGCAAGCACCTAATCTTATGCAGAAGTTCTCAAATTAGCCATTCATGTGCCTATATGCAAGGAAACAAGAGACATTCACATGTACCTTTCAGAGGTTATCCAAACCACTAATGCTCAATACACTAATCACCAAATTAAACCACATCAATGCAAGCCTAAGTGTAGAATGATTCACTTAAAATGAGTTACAGCTATGCAATCCTAAGCTCATAGATTAGAAGAATATCCATATAGGTAGCACATTTAGCCTAGTCAGAGAGTTGACACAAATAGTCAAAATGGTTCCCTTTGTGACAAAATGGCCTCTAAAAATCAAATAATTATGAAAAGCAATTAGGACTTCGAGGCTCCCAATTCCAGTTTCTAAAGCATGTGACAAAGCACAATTATTTCCAAATAACCAAGCATGTGCAGCTACGGTGGGGTCTCAACTAATGTAAATATGAAACTATGTAACTAGTCAGGCACACTGATAATCCTCAAACAAACCAAATCAGTTCAAGCTTAAAGTTAGCATGCTTCCCCAATTAATCATAAGCACAGAAACATCTGTAAACCACCCAACTAGAAGTTCCCCATAGAAATAGAGAAAGAACCAGATATACCTCAGAGGCAGCAATGAGAGACGAATCTGAATTCTAGAAGAGTAACCCAGGGGAAAAAAATTATGAGCTCAGCTGCGAAATGGAAAGCGAGGTGGACGAAGAAGATGCCTGACGGAGAGGGAGTGAAAGGGGTGGCCGACGGTGACGGTGTGGGTGCAGCGGCAGTAGAGTAGATGTGTGACAGTGGCGGATCTGAATCAGAGTGAAGGTGGTGAGAGAAGAGGGAAACGGTGGTGAGAGTTGGGAAGAACGATGAGCGGTGGTGAGAGTTTGGTCGACGGTGGAGGAGCTGGGAAATGGGGGTGTTGTCGGACGAAGGAGTGGGGAGCGGGCGACGGTGGTCGACGGTGGAGTGGGGAAAGGACAACGGATCTGGGGTTTTGATTGTGGGCTGAGGAAAAAAATGAGCTGGTGTCGGGATTGTGGAGTTGGAAGTGAGCTGGAGTGAGAGAGCGGGAGTGAGAGATGGAGGAGTTGTGGAGAATGAAGGAGATGACAGTGGGAGAGGAGATCTACAATGGATCTGGGGGTGGAGTGAGAGAGGGCAATGGTGGTCGATGGTAGGGCTGGGGAGAGGGCGACGGATCTGGAGTGGAGTCACGGTGGAGTGGAGTTGGGAGTGAGCGGGGTTGGGAGAGCGTGGTTGAGAGGCGGAACCAGCTGAGGGAAATATGAGGGCGTCAGAGGTGAAGGTTAGAGCTGAAGGGAAATATGAGAGTAGGGGACGTTGAAGCTGAAAGGAAAAATGTTTGGGATGAAATTAGGAGAGAATTTACAAAAGAGGAAAAGATTTTGAATTTGAAAAATGAATGTGGGTCATATGTGGGGTAGGTGCATAAGGGTAAAAAGAAAATCAAAGAATAGAAAAATAAGGGTAAAATGGTAAAATTTATTTATTAAAAAAAATAATTTTTTTTTGTATTAATATTTATGTTTTATATATATATATTTTTAATCTTTTTTTTTTGTGGCTGTCAGGATGCACAGAAGGGGTGTAAAATGGCATGTGTTCGCCCTGGCCTTGCTATAGCGAAGCAGGGGCGAACCCAAGGAAAACTACACAGAAAGGTCAAAAAATGCCATGTGTTTGCCTTGACCTTGCTATAGCGAAGCAAGGGCGACCCCAAGGAAAACTGCACAGAAGCATTGAAAAATGGGTTGCTTTTGCCTTCAGTAAGCCATAGCAAAGCAACAGCAAGCACAGATGCACAGCAAATCATAGAAAAACTAAACATTTGCTGCAGCTTGCCACAGCAAGTGATAGCCAAGGATGACAGCAAACAAACAAAAATTCTGACAGTAAAATGAGATTCTCAAAGCATCCTAACTCACCCAATTTCCACAAATGGTACCTTAATCTTATCACACACCATTCAATCACATCAAAACATTATGATAACACCACACACAATAAAAATGCATTAAATGATTCCCAAACCACCTCAAATTCCACAAATAGCACCCAACTCACTTCAAAAACCATTGATCCACATCAAAAGGCATAAGGGCAGCATGCTATACTCAAACATGGTGAAAACTGATTTGTCAATCCTAAAGCTCCATTCACCCCATACAAATTCCATCTCAAGTTACATTCACCTTTGAGACAAACATTAAAGCAGCAGCAATGATATTCAAGCAAGTAGTTTCAAATGCAAAATTTTAGGTGTACTTCCCTTTATAGTTCCAACTCCTTGTATCAAAATGCACTTTGTAGCTCCAATGCAATGCAATTCGTTCAGCCATGGGAAAACCTTTCTTACCTACAAAAAGGTAAAACCAAACATAAATCCACTAAAACACATAAAGATTAAAGGAAAATGAATAGAAAAGGTATTGAGAGCTTGGGTTGCCTCCCAAGAAGCACTTGATTTATAGTCTTCAGCCGGACTCTTTTCTTTGTCAAGTGGAATCAGTGAGCGGTAGAGTGATGGTTTGCCTCTCCACCGTGCCACCCCAATAGTGCTTTAGCCGCTATCCATTAACTTTGAATCTCTCACCATCTTATCCTTCTAGCTCCAAACACCCTTGTCAAAGACTTGAACCACAGTGAAAGGTCCAGACCATCTAGACTTTAACTTTCCCGGAAAGATTTTCAGCTTAGAGTTATAGAGGAGAACTTGTTGACCCGGCTCAAAAGACTTAGAGATAATCTTTTTGTCATGCCACCACTTTGTTTTCTCCTTGTAAAGCCTTAAACTCTCATAAGCATGGAAACAAAATTCTTCAAGCTCATTAAGCTGCAAGAGCCTCTTGTCACCCACTTCTTTTTCATCAAAATTCATCTTTTTAATAGCCCAATAGGCATTGTGTTCCAACTCCACAGGAAGATGACAAGCTTTCCCAAAAACCAATCGGTAAGGAGACATACCGATAGGTGTCTTGTAGGCGGTGCGATAGGCCCATAATGCATCATCTAACTTCATGGACCAATCCTTTCGAGTGATACCCACAGTTTTCTCAAGGATTTTCTTGATTTCTCTATTGGAAATCTCAGCTTGACCATTTGTTTGAGGATGGTAGGCTAAAGACACCTTATGCTTCACTTTATACTTCTTTAAAAATGATTTAAATTGATGGTTGCAAAAGTGGGTGCCTCCATCACTAATAACAGCCCTTAGAGCATCAAAACGAGTGAAGATATGCTTTTTCATGAATTTGACCACTACTTTAGCATCATTTGTTGGAGAAGCAATGGCCTCAACCCATTTAGACATATAATCCACCACTACAAGAATGTATTGATTGTTGAAGGACTTGGGAAACGGTCCTATGAAGTCAATCCCCCATAATCAAATAATTCCACTTCCAACATGCTGTTGAGTGGCATTTCATTCCTCCTAGAGATATTGCCAACCCTTTGACACCGATCACAAGATAGAGCGAATTTATACGCATCCTTGAACAAGGATGGCCAGAAAAACCCAGATTGCAAGACTTTTGTAGCAGTCTTGTTACCTCCAAAGTGGCCCCCATATTCAGAAGAATGGCAACACTTCAATACATCTTGTTGCTCACCTTCTGGAACACACCTTCTAATCAACTTATCACTAAAATAGTGAAATAGGAAGGGTTCTTCCCAATGATAGAACTTGACATCATGTAAGAACTTCTTCCGTTGGTGATAGCTCAAGTCCTCAGAAATGATTCCACTGACAAGGTAATTTATTATGTCGGCATACCAAGGAGTTTCAGAATGACACACCAAAAAGAGTTGCTCGTCCGAAAAAGTTTCATGAATAGGAAGATCTCCATCACATTGAGCTTCAGTACTCAACCTAGACAAGTGGTCGACAACCTAATTTTTGGAGCCTTTTCTATCCACAATTTCAAGATCAAATTCTTGTAAGAGCAAAACCCATCGAATCAACCTTGCTTTAGGTTCTTCTTACTAAAGAGGTACCGTAGTGCAGAATAGTCAGTATGAACAACCACTTTGGCACCAATCAAGTAAGGCCGAAATTTAGCAAATGCATACACTACAGCCAAAAGCTCTTTCTCAATGGTAGTGTAGTTTTCTTGAGCATCATCGAGTGTTTTACTTGCATAGTAAATAGAATGGAAGATTTTATCCCTTTTCTACCCAAGTACAGCTCCCACGGTATAGTCACTAGCATCACACATCACTATAAAGGGCAAACTCCAATCCGGAGCCTTAATGATAGGAGCGGTTACAAGTCTTCTTTTCAACTCTTCAAATGCTTTCAAGCATGCATCATCAAACTTGAACACAGTATCCTTCTCAAGTAAATCACAGAGTGGCTTAGTGACTTTGGAGAAATCCTTTATGAACCGTCTATAAAATCCAGCATGGCCCAAAAAGCTTCTCACACCCTTAACATTGATAGGTGGAGGAAGTTGTTCAATCACCACTAACTTTGCCCGGTCAACTTTTAAACCTTTCTTGGAGACACGATGGCCCAACACAATGCCTTCCTTCACCATGAAATGGCATTTCTCCCAATTAAGCACAAGATTAGCGTCTTCACACCGCTTCAAAACTCGAGCTAAGTTGGTTAAGCACTCTTCATATGAATCACCAAACATAGTGAAGTCGTCTATGAACACTTCCATGGTATGCTCTATCATGTCAGCGAAAATAGCCATCATACACCGTTGGAATGTAACCGGTGCATTGCAAAGGCCAAAGGGCATGCGCTTGAAAGCAAAGGTGCTATATGGGCACGTAAATGTAGTCTTCTCTTGGTCTTCCGGAGCAATTGCTATTTGGTTATACCCTGAATAACCATCAAGAAAACAAAAGAATTCCCTTCCAGCTAGTTTGTCCAACATTTGATCAATGGAAGGCAATGGGAAGTGATCCTTACGAGTAGCTGTATTGAGCTTATGGTAGTCCATGCAAACCCTCCACCTAGTTACAGTGCGAGTGGGAATGAGTTCATTGTGGGTGTTAGCCACTACAGTCATACCGCCCTTTTTGGGGACGCATTGGACTGGGCTCACCCAAGAACTATCAGAAATAGGGTATACAATGCTATAAGAAGCTCCTTCTTCACTACTTCCTTTATAATAGGGTTGAGTCTTCTTTGATGTTCAATGGAAGGCTTGTGATTCTCTTCCAAAAAGATCTTCTGCATACACATAGAGGGGCTAATGCCCTTGATATCAGCAATTGTCCACCCAATAGCCCTTTTGTGAGCTTTTAAGACTTCAACTAATTGCTCCTCTTGCTGAATAGTGAGATCGAAAGCAATAATCACCAAAAGAGTATTATTGGAACCCAAATAAGCATATTGCAAATGAGATGGCAATACCTTCAACTCAAGTGAAGGTGGTTCTTCTAAAGAAGATTTCAACTTTGGTCGATCAGTTGGCCCCAAATCGAGTGACTCAAAAGGCATCCTCCTTTTTGGATAAGGAATTGTTGCATCCATCATAACCTTGCATTCCACTACATCCAAACCCTCAGAATCAACCTCAAGAAGAGTGGCTTCAAGTGTAACTTCAATCATAGAGGTCTCAAATTCCTCTTGTGTGACAAGACCAATCATATCAAGAAAGAAACAATCTTCATGCACATGAGGAGTCTTCATTATTTGATTCATATTAAAGGTAACTTGCTCATCGGCCACCCTCAAGGTCAACTCACCTTTCTCCACATCTATCAAAGTTCTAGCCGTAGCTAAAAATGGCCTTCCTAGCAGCAAAGGTAGTTCTCTATCCGGATCAAAATCAAGTACAATAAAATCAACCAGAAATATGAACTTATCAACCTTGACTAAGACATCTTCAATAATCCCTTTAGGATAAGACAAGCTTCTATCAGCCAATTGCAAAGTAACCATGGTAGGTCTAGCATCACCTAATCCCAACTTATTGAACACAGACAAAGGCATAAGATTGACACTAGAGCCAAGATCACACAAGCCATTCCCTAAGAATTTACCCCCAATGTGACAAGGTATAGAGAAGCTCCCAGGATCCTTTAACTTAGGTGGAAGTTGCTTGATAACATCAGTGAAGCTTTTGGTGACGGCCACCGTCTCAAATTCATTAAACCTTCTTTTCTTTGAGAGGACATCTTTCATGAACTTGGCATATTTAGGCATTTGTTCTAGGGCTTCCGCAAAGTGAATGTTGATATGCAATTGCTTGAACATCTCAATAAACTTCTTAAATTGCCAATCTTCTTGATGTTTCTTAAGCCTTTGTGGAAAAGGAGGTGGTGGGACATATCTTGGAGGAGAAGTATTGGTTTTTCTCTTCTTTTCTTCCATATTTTCAAGAGCAACGGGCTTGCTTTGCACCACATCATCTAGATTCACTTCAAGTTGCTTCCTCTTCTTGTTGTCCTCTTCTTCGACCATAATGTCTTCAACAACCTCTTCATCAAGGTTAAGATCTTCCATAACATGGTCGATTGGCTTTGTTGTAGCCTTACCCATATTTGGAACATCGGGTAAAGTCTTACCACTTCGGAGAGTAAGAGCCTTGCATTCTTCTTTACCCTCTCGCTTAGGATTGGGAATAGTATCACTTGGAAGACCATTTCTTGGTTGATCACTCAAGTGTGAAGCAATTTGGCCCATTTGTATCTCAAGATTTTTTATTGCTGTGTCATGAAGAGAAACTGTGCCAACTAAGCCTTCTTGACCCTTGATAAGTTACCTCAAGAGTTTATTTGTCTCAGAATCACCCTCTTGTGGCTTTGGTGGTTGCTCAAAACCCGGTGGACGCATTGGCTTACTAGAAGAAGCATAGTGATTAATTGCATTATCACTAGGTCCATTCCTCCAAGAGAAGTTAGGATGGTCCCTCATACCTTTGTTGTAGGTATTAGAGTAAGGGTTGCTACGTGGATACCTTTGATTATTGTTCAAATAACTCACCGACTCTATAGTATGATAACATTCTTCAGAGGAGTGGGCTTCTCCACATATTTCACAAGAAGGACTTGGAGCTTGGATAGCGTTCACATTCTTGGAGGAGTTTTTCTCCATTCTTTGTTCAAGTTGATCAAACCTCTTGGCAATTGCTTCAAGTTGAGCGGCAATTTCTTTAGACACATTTGAACTACTTGAAGGACTTGGTTCCTTATATGTTCTATAGCTAGAACGTGATTTTTCATATTGTTGCAAGGAACTAGAGGCAATATCCTCATACAACTGTGATATATCACAAACTCTCATCTTGCCAATTCCACCATTAGAGGCATTGTTGAGCATATTGGAAGTAGGCACATCTAATCCGGCTGCAAAGGCTTCAAGCAACACATAGGTCTTCTGTTCATGGTTGGGACAACTACGCCACAACTCCTTGAATCTCTCCCATGCTTCATGAAAAAGTTCTCCGGGTTGTTGTTGAAAACCCAAGAGTTCAGCTCTTTGAACTGCCCGTCTACCCCTTGGAATAAACCTTGCCTTGAACTTAGATGCCATTTCATCCCAAGTAGTGATGGAGTTAGGAGGTAGAGCGGTAAGCCAAGCTCTTGCCTTCTTGACAAGTGATAGGGGGAAGAGTCGCAATCTAAGTGCATCCGCAGTTACTCCTTGAAACTTGAAGTTCTCACACACTTATACAAAGCGTGTCAAATGGTCAGTAGGATCTTCATTCTGAGTTCCCGAAAACAAACCAATCATTTGGAGCATTTGGAGCATGATTGGCTTTAACTTAAAATTCTGAGCTTGAATAGCAGGAAATTGGATGCTAAATTGATAGGTGGAGTTTTCTTGCTCCATGTACTCATCCAAAGTGCGCTCCAAGTCATCATCATTAGGATTAGCCATATTGTAAAATGGATGAGGACGAGGTGGTGGTCTCGGTTGCTCTTGTATGGGCAAAGCTTCAGGTCCTTGAAAAGGTTGCACTTGAGGTGGATTCTCTGGTTCAGTTTCAAAGTCTTCAGAAAAATATTCTTCGAGAGCACCGTCAAGAACGATCTCCAAATCGGTTTACATACGGAGCTCAAATACCTACAAGTGAAAAATCCAAAAACGAGTATCAAACTTATCAACTAATCGAACTATACTAAGAAAAACAAGAAATAGAACTATAGCTATAACTAGACTTAAAAACAAAGCAAATTACGAAAGTAAAACAAGAAGAAGAGAAGTATTCAAGCGTAATCAAGCACACAATTACACTAATTAACTTAAGAGACTTTAGTCAATAGTCCCCGGCAACGGCGCCAAAAACTTGTTCGCCATTTAGCTTCCACAAGCGCACGGGTCGCAAGTAATAAATTGATAAGTAAGGATCGTTCCCACGAGGACTATGACAAAAGTGAGCTAATTATTGTAATTATGTTCTTAACTAGGTTGAATGGAATTATTTGGCATTAAGTATGTTAATTAAGAGAATTTGTGAAAAAAACAATAAGGTAAAATAAAGGTGAATGTAAAATTGATTCTACTTCAAGGTTTAAAGGCTTAGGATTACTTCTTCCTCATTGTATTTCATAAAACTATGCAATTAATTCACTTATGCTAGTTGTGTGAGTCCATATGCTAGTCAAAGATTCTAAGATAATCAATCAAGCTCTCTCAAGTCAAGATTGATTTTTAATCTTCATTAACAATATTCAATCTCTTGTCTATCATTAATGAAAATCATCTTTCCCAAAGCAATTCTTCATTAGACTATGCTAGGTTGTTAGATATATCTCTATTCTAATAACAAACCATCCATTTAATCCTTAAACTTCAAGTCTAGCATGATTTTTCTCAAGTTCTACAACCAAAATAGCTCTCTCAAGCATCATTCAATTGAACCAAACTAGTCATGTGGTGATCAAGAACAAGATAGTAATTAAGCATGGAGAAAAATCAGCATATATTCTCAACAACTAGCAAAGGCAAGAAAATATAGTAGTTTTAATCATACAATGAGTAGAAGTAATCCTAAATGAGAGTTTTAGCCACTCATAATCAATAAAAACTAGCAACTCAACATAAAACTCATGACCATATCAGCAAATGAGAAGAGAAGAGGGGAAAAACCAGAAAAAGAGAAGAAAATCTTGAATTTCTCCAAGAATCTCCTCCAAGAACCACCAAAATCCTCCTAAAGCTCTCCAAGAAGCCTCCTTGTGGTTCTTGAGCTCTTCCTTGTGCAGAATCCCTTCATTTCGGCGCCCCCATTAGGTTAAAAACACAGCTGAAGCTTCACTTTTTCAAAACGCACAGTTGCAGTATCGTGACTTTGCTTTCGCTTCGCTATAGTGAACCAACAGCGTACGCGGTCAGAAGGGCCTATTTTTGATGTGTTTTCGCTTTCGCTTCGCTATAACGACCCCACAGCGTGCGCGGTCAGAAGAACCTATTTTTGATGTTTTTTCGCTTTTGCTTCGCTGTGGCATAGCAAAAGCAACCGGGGGCACCTTCAAGCTACTTAGATCTTTCTTTTTGGCTTTTGTTCTTCTTTTCTCCACCTCCAAGGATCCATGTAAGCTTCCATTTCTTATTATCATCCTCCTACAAAGAGAAGAATTTTATGAGCTTTCCAAATTTTCTTCAATTCAACCTAAAACCCTATACATCTAGCTCAAAATTTGCACTTTTTCAAGTATTTTTATTTTCAACACATTACATTTTCCTTCATATGTATAAATTTTATGCGCAATTTTAGTTTAAAACCACAAATATATATGAAAAATGTGATGAAATACAAGAATTTTCAGAGAATAACAGTGGTTGAAAGGTAGGTTCATGGTATGATCTATAGGGTGGGTGTGGAGGGTAATGAGATTGGAATAAAGGTTGTTGGTATGGTTCATGGTATGTAGAGTAGAATGGACCATTACATTCTTCACCAATTAGACTATCTTGACATCTCATCTTGGCTTGAAGAAGCTGCAATGTTTGTTGAATAGCATGGATGCTTTCAGAGATAAACTCTTTCCTTTTAGTCAAATCTGCTACAGAAGAGTGAGAGTGAACGGATAAACGTTGATTACCATTAAACCAAGCCATGAAATCCAATCACAATAAATTCCAATGAATCACAAAGAGGATTGTCTAACAAAATACTATAAAAACTAAGAAAAAAAATCTAAGAGAACACAAATGCAAATGAAAAAGGGGGAAATGATTTCAAAATGACAAAAGATGCAATATGCTTTAAAAAACATGCAAAACTACCTAAACTATCTAAAATGCAACCTAAAGGCTCAAGGTACCAATTAATCAAAGATTGACACTTAGCTACTAAGCAACCAATTACTTGGCTCCCCGGCAACGGCGCCACTTGAAGAAATAGGCTTTGTCGGTTTTTGCCTTGGTAACCTCTTCTCCTTGCGGGCCCAAATCTATTTCTTTATTTTTTTTTCATTCAGCTACAAGAAGCCTAAAATAGCAGCCCAACTCAATTTTTTTCCTTTTTCCACTTGGCTCAATAGTTTGAAACTCCAAAATCTTCAATTTCTTCTTTAATAACTACAATACAAAATTTAAGCATAAGTAGCATTAAAATTCCAAGAAACAATTGTACAAAATAATTAATAATTTTGATCATTTTGCCCCTAATTACCATTAATTCAAAACAATTGTTCCTAACTAAAATTCATGCTTAATAATGCAATAATGTCCCAGAAAATACATTAAAATCCCAAATTAATCATGGAAAAATCAAGTAAAAATATGGTTCAATCAGTTACTTCAAGTTTCTGTCCCATTACTCGAGTAACCCTTTAGAAACCTTGTCAGTGATGAAGTTTCTCAGCTTTTTCTCTTGGCCTTTCTTCATTACTCCAATGCTAACTTCAAGTAATGATTTGCCCTGTTATTACTTTGTTCAAACTTATTTATTTATCAAATCTTTTTCATGCCATCCTTTGTTATCATCAAAACATAAGAAATCTAACATTCTCCCTATTTTTTATGATGACAAAACTTGGTGATTTTGAACAAAGTTTTTGAAATTAAGTTCTCAAATAAACACTTTTTGAATTCAATGAGAATTTTGAAAACCTTGTTAAGTGTAAATTCAAAGTGTTTTGGAAAATCATAACATATTAACCTTGCATACATAACAAACTTATTAGTCCCATAATGTATTATAATTTAAAAGCTTAAATGAACTTAAAATGAAATTATAACTTAAAGAAACAACTTGCATTAAGCTTAAACATTACATTACAAGATGAAACATAAGTTGAAAAGCTCCCTAAATCCCATGTACACCCATATACCCAAAATGACTCAGAAACTTCCATAAAATCACTCTCAAGCTCTTTTCCCCCTTTTTGTCTTCATCAATCAAGTAGAGGACTAGAAGGCTTGACCATAGAGATAGGTTTCACAGGAAGAACCAAAGGGCCATCTGAACTCAGAGAATCAAAAGAAGAACTTGAAGATTCTGGTTCAGGAAGATTAAGTGGAGGGATATAGATGTCTTCTCTTAGAGGAACAGGAGAGGGCTGATAGACAATCATAGTGGTGGTCTCAACCTCTTCAGTAGCACCTGGAGTATGATGATCAGAGGATGAGGGAGAGATTTCCTCTGTATAAGTAAGGGATGAAATAGGTATAGGAGATGGTTCAGGCTGAGGTTTGGGTAGTGAATCCTCAATGATGATATGGATGGTCTCATTGGTTTTAGGGTTATCCACTGAGCATAGAATATCTTTGGGTCTTGGCTTAGGTGGACTAGAAACTGGAGGGATAAGTGGCTCAACCTCAGTGTGATGAAGGTCAGATGGGATGTTCTCTGGAGTTAGTGGTATATGCTCTGGGGATGGTATATGCTCTAGAGATGAAAAAGTTTCAAGTGCAGAAGATGATGGATCGGAAGAAGGTCCTGGACCCAAAGAATCCAATCTTGCCAGAATCAACTTCAAGGTCTCACCCTGGGCACGTTGCTCAGCTAGCAACTCTTATGCCTCTTATCCATCCTTTCAACCAGCTCACCCATCTTGTGATTCATGTGAGTTATCATCTCAGCATTGGTGTTGGAAATGTCCACATGGAATCCCTTGAGCATATTCTCCATAAAGTGTTAAAGTGTGGCATTGAGGAATGAGGGTGTAGAGGTAGTGGCAGCTGGAACTGAAGACTGAGTGTCATCCAATTTACTCGTCTTAGTCTCGGTCTTCTTCTTCTTAGATCCAGATTCCAGAGGACCCTTGAGAGGAATATCAATGTTGAGCTTGCCAATTTGATTTCTCCCAACTGGAGTAATTCTCTCAATATGCTCTTTGCTCTCCAAGTACCATATCTTATTTTCCTTCAGAATGAGTGAAACAATCTGAGGATATGGCATAGCCGTTGTAGCTTTCCCATCTACTCTGTACCTCTTCATCTCAGAAAATATGTACTCCCCCAAATCTTTTTGTTCCTTCAGGAGTAAGGAAGCAAACCATCTAAAGTCCCTATCAGAAAAGTGGGTATAATTGTTGGCCTTGTTCACAAAGGGTCTAGAGTATATATACCATAGAACCCTGTGATGATCGCACATGTCACTAGGTTTGAAGTTCAAAGGGCCTACAAGCTCACCAGGTTTAAGGTTTGAATCAAGTTTGGAGTAAATATCATCTGGTGGGTTCTCTATTCCTAACACAGATTGATCCTAGAAGGTGAGATAAGTATCTTTTGGCCTCTAACAATAGTAGTCATTTCTTCCTCAGCTGAAGATCTATTTGGTTCATCTAGAATCTCAAGATTGCAGTAGGAGTGTGTGACTTCTTTGGTGCAAAAAGGAAGCTTAATAGATAACCAGGGCATAAAAGGTTCCAGAAAGGGACTAAGATTGTACTTCAATACCTCCTGAAGTATTTTAAGGTCCACATAGTGAGTCTTAAATACTTTTCTCCTTGAAAATTGAGTGAGGTACTTCGGGGACTCCTCTAGCTTGTTGACATTAAACCCCTTTGGAAGTTTGGTGATCTCCTCTTCTAGCAATACATATTTCTTTGAAGACTGCCCCTTCTCAAGCTGATATAGAATGCCAGCCATTGCCTTAGCCATATTCACATCATATTTAGGCTTTTTGGATGGTTTAGGTGTGAAAGAGGGAATGGAAGAATCCGAAGGTGGAGGAGAAAGAGACTTGGGACTTTTGCCTCTCCCAGTAGAGGTGCTCTTCTTGGATTGAGCCCTTGTAACCACTAGCTCTTTAATCACAACACCTTTTGGTTTCGGTTGAGGTTTGGGTTGAATTTTTGCTTTTGACCTAGGTGTGAGTTTTCTTCTCTTTCTGGGAGGAGAAGAAAGAGGTTCAGAGAGTTGAGGGGATCCAGAAGAATATGTGGGAGTAAGGTTTTTGGTTCTAACCATTTTGATTCAGTGAAAACTTGAAAACTCAGAAAAATAGAGTTTGAAGTCGCGAGTTAGGTCAGGAAGAATCTGAACAAAATAGGTGGTTTTTGGAGCTAGGAATTCATGGGTTTTGACGGAAATGAAGTAAGAAAGAGATTGTGAAAAATTTTTCAGAGAGAACTAGGTGATTTACTTGAGGAGATTTTGTGGAAATGACTGAGTTTGCGACAGATAAAGACCTAGAACCCGACGTTACTCGAGGCCTTACTTGAGTAAATATCATGTTTACTCGAGTCCCTACTCGAGTGATCATATAGAAAATTTCTAAAATAATTCATTTAAATTGCGTACCTGGCATGAATAATATTGTAATTATCCATGTATGTTCCCTCGATCATTTTATAACCATTTTAGATCAGATTTGAGTCGATTCTCATCAAATTTGTGATCTGGACCTGCAGTTACTTGAGGCCTTACTCAAGTAACCTTCAAGTTTATTTAAGGCTCTCCTCGGGTAACCTGTCATTTCTAGTTTGGACTGTTCATTTCTCACCAAATGAACCGTTTGATTTAAAATTTAGGTAACTTGATACGTTACTTCCAGTTTTGGAAGACCTTTACTCGAGTACATACTCAAGTAAATTGCTCTTTTACTTCAAGTTGTTCCTCAGGTAATGCTTCACTGTCAGTCATTACTTGAAGTTGGTACTCCAGTAATGATGTCCTCTGATAACCTCTATTTTTATTTCTCAGAACAGAGTTTCAATCTTCCTGCAAAACAAGTTTCTACATACTCTGATGCTTAAATTAGTAATCATCAAAACATTATCAAATATCTTATTCTAACATTATGATAAACTGAAATAACTCACAATTCATTGGGATTTACCATTCCCAATTCTCTTCTAATGTATAGAAATTGATCTTTTGCAAGAGGTTTGGTGAAGATATCAGCTAGTTGAAGATGAGTAGGAATGAATATCACTTTCACATCTTTCTTTTGAACATGATCTCTGATAAAGTGATGTCTAACATCGATATGCTTGGTTCTAGAATGTTGAACTGGATTCTTTGCCAAGCTTATCTTACTGGTATTGTCACAATAGATTGGTATGTCTTTGAGATAAATACCAAGATCTTGTAGTTGTTGTTTTAACCATATCACTTGTGCATAACAACTTGAGACTGCAACATATTCGGCTTTCGTTGACGAAAGAGACACTGTATTTTATTTCATGCTGAACCATAATACAAGAGAACCTCCAAGAAATTGTCCTTGTCCACTGGAGCTCTTTCTGTCTGTCTTGTATCCTCCATGATCAGAATCTGAATATGCAACTAGATATTCACTTCTTCCTTTGGGATACCACAGACCCAATTCTGGTGTGTCAGCAAGGTATCTAAAGATTCGTTTGATAGTTTCGGCATATGATTCCTTTGGTGCTGATTGATATCTTGCACATATGCCAATACTAAATTGAATGTCTGGTCTACTTGCCATGAGATAGATTATTGATCCAATCATTCCTCTATATTTTGTGATGTTGTAGTCTTTCCCTTTGATATCAGCATTAAGCAACGTAGTTGAGCTTATAGGTGTGTCCGTTCCATTTGCTTCATCCATTCCATACTTCTTCAACAACTCTTTCAAATACTTTGTTTGAGATATGAAGATTCTATTCTTTCTTTGTTTGATTTGAAAACCAAGAAAGAAATTCAATTCTCCCATCATTGACATCTCAAACTCTCCCTGCATTATCTCAGAAAATTCCTTACACAAAGATTCATTAGTAGCACTGAAAACAATGTCATCAACATATATTTGAACAATTAAAATATCATCACGTTTTTGTTTTATAAAAAGTATTGTATCAACTTTTCCCCGTACAAAACCTTGATCAATAAGAAATTTACTGAGCCTTTCATACCATGTTCTAGGAGCTTGTTTTAAACCATATAAAGCCTTTTTGAGTTTGAAAACATAGTCAGGTTTAGTTACATCTTCAAAACCTGGAGGTTGCTCTACATATACTTCTTCCATGATGTAACCATTTACAAATGCACTCTTTACATCCATTTGATAGAGTTTGAATCCTTTGATGCATGCAAAGGCTAAGAGTACGCGTATAGCTTCCAATCTAGCCACTAGAGCATATGTTTCCTCATAATCAATCCCTTCTTCCTGATTATAGCCTTTGGCCACCAATCTTGCCTTGTTTCTGACAATAATTGCAGATTCATCGAGTTTGTTCTTGAATACCCATTTAGTTCCAATGATTGGATGGTCTTTGGGTCGGAGTACCAAATCCCAAACTTGATTTCTTTCAAATTGATTTAGTTTTTCTTGCATTGCTATAACCCAATCATTGTCTGATAGGGCTTCATCAATGTTAGAAGGTTCAATCTCAGAAATGAATGCAGAAAAACTTACTTCATTGAAAATTCTATTTCTAGTTTTAATCTCTTCATTCACATCTCCTATGACTTGATCTAAGGGATGACTTTTATTGTATTTCCATGATCTAGGTTGTCCTAGTGATTGCTCTTCTTCCTTGGTTTCATCAACTTCTGGAATAAGAGATTTAGAAATAGATTGACCATTTTCTTGATTTAAAACAACTTCCTGTTCTTCATCAATGATTTTGTCAGAGGATTCAAATTCATCAAATACAATATGAATTGATTCTTCAACAACACATGTTCTTTTGTTAAAAACTCTATATGCTTTACTTTGGTTAGAATATCCTAGGAAAATTCCTTCATCAGTTTTAGAATCAAATTTTCCTAAGTTATCTTTACCATTATTATGAATGAAACACTTACAACCGAAGATGTGTAGATGATCAATGTTTGGCTTCCTTCCTTTGTATAGCTCGTATGGTGTCTTTCCAAGTTTTGTTATAATATATGCTCTATTTGAAATATAGCATGCCGTACTCATAGCATCGGCCCAGAAAACTTGAGACACGTTCTTTTCATTTAATATTGCTCTAGCCATTTCAGTAAGTACTCTATTCTTACATTCCACTCCATTTTGTTGAGGTGTCCTTGGAGCAGAGAAATTGTGATCAAAGACATTAGTATCACAATATTCTTCAAAGGCTTGATTTTCAAATTCTCCACCATGATCAGTCCTAATACCTACAATGGACATACCTTTCTCATTTTGCACTTTCTTGGCAAAGACAATAAATTCTTCAAAGGTTTCATCTTTTGATGATAGAAAAATAACCCATGTAAATCTGGAGAAATCCTTAACAATGACCAATGAATATAAGTTGCCACCAAGACTCTTTACTCTTGTTGGGCCAACTAAATCCATATGCAATAATTGTAGTGGTCTATTCATTGAAATCTCATTTTTCAATTTGAAAGATGATTTAGTTTGTTTACCCTTTTGACATGCGTCACAAATCAAGTCATTTTTGAAAGTTACTTTGGGTAATCCAAGAACTAAAACCTTTTTGAGTAATTTGCCTAATTGATGCATATTGACATGAGCCAATCTCTTATGCCATTGCCAACTTTCATCGGCATTACTCAAAAAACAATTTTCAGATTCATTTCTACTAATATCTAGAGTATAACAATTACCTTCCCTTTTTGCTCTGAGCTTAGCCTTGATATTCTTCATATCAAGTAGTAAGTCATTTTTGTTGATAATTAGACATTCCTCTAAGTCAAATATTACCCAGTTTTGTTTGTCTGCACTTTGACTTACACTCAGCAAGTTATGGCATAATCCTTCGACATAGTATACGTCTTTGACTTGTATACCTTTGTCATTTTTTATTTCACCAATTCCTGCTATCCTTCCGGTTTGATTTCCTCCAAATTTTACCTTTCCACCTTCTTTAGGTTGTAATTTGGTAAAACTTTCGAAATCACCGGTCATATGTCTAGAGCATCTACTGTCTATATACAATTTATTGTTTTTGGATGCTTTGAGACACATATGCAATTAAATACGATTAATTCTTAGGTACCTACTACTTTTTGGGTCCTTTTAGGTTAGTACACGAAACTTTGGAAACATATGATCCTTTAGGTACCCATTTGTAGGTTCCTATCGTTCCTTTCTTCTTATGAATACATGAAGAAGTATAATGACCTTTTCTATTACAGTAATTACAAAATGCAAAAGGGTTTGATGTATGCATAGAATGCTGGAAATAATTCAAAATGACTTACCTCCTGCTTTCTTTCTACCTTTCCTTCTATCTGATTTTGGATCATATCCAATACCAGATCGGTCATTTACAAATCGTTGAGCTTTTAAAATAACATTTAGCATCTCACTTCCTTGTGTAAATTTTTCAAGAGTTTTTGTGAGATCAGTGTTTTTCTTTTTCAAAGAAGAACAATTTTCACAATCCTTTTCTGAACTTTCTTTAAGTTCGATTTCAAGAGCTTTGTTTTTCTTTTTGAAAACAACTAATTCTTTAACTACTTTGATGAATTCAAAATGTAAAGCATTATATTTAGAAAGTAATTCATCATAGGTAGGATCAGAATCATTTACCTCTTCTTTGGTTTCTTCTTGAGCAATGAGACATATGTTGGCTACTTCTTCTTCATCACTTTCTTCGTCAGAGGAACTATCACGCCATATAGTAGATACAAAGGCCTTCTTTTTGTTAAAGAATTTGCCTTTTCTCTTTTCTTTACTCTTTTGATTCAGTTCTGGACATTCTGGTTTGATATGTCCTGGTTTTCCATATTCATAGCAAATGATATGGTCTTTGCTGCTAGTCCCTCCTTTCTGAAAGTGTTTGAATCTTTGTCCTTTCTTGTAGAACTTTCTGAATCATTTTATGATTACGCCCATTTCATCATTGTCAAACTCCTCATCCTCATCTTGATTTTCTTCTTTTGCTTTTAATGCTAGGCCTTTCTTTTTCTTGTCACCGATGTCATCTAGTTCCCGTTTGAACTTTAGTTTGCTTTCATATTCAGAAAGGCTTCCAAATAGAGAAGCAACTGATCTCATTGATTCTCCTTTTGCTTCTTCTATCATAGTGACTTTGGCCTCCCATTCTTTAGAAAGAATATTCAAAATCTTTCGTACTTAGGTATGTTGATCATAGATTTTCCCAAGTGCTAAAAGTTGATTAATAAGATGAGTATATCTAAGTTCGAATTCAGATATTGACTCACCTGATTTCATTCGAAGTAGATCAAATTCAGTGACCAAGGTGTTGATCCGATTCTCCTTTATCCCGAAGTTCCTTCATGAGCTATTTCCAGAGCTTCCCACATTTCCTTTGCTGTTGGAAGTGTGCAAATTCTGAAGTATTCACTTTGACTCAAGGCACTTTGTAACATCAGAATTGCCTTGCTGTTGAGAGTGATAATTTTCTTGTCATCTCATCATATTCCGCTAGTGTCTTAGGAATTTTCTAAGAATCTACAATCTTTGTAGGTTGATAGTTTCCACTCTCAATCACATCCCATAGCTCATATTCAGTAGCCATCACGAATACTCTGAACTTTGCTTTCCAGAAAGAAAAGTGTTCGCCACTGACACCTGGAGGTCTAGTGATGGATGCTCCATCGGGAAAAATTCCTTAACCCATGCTTGCCATTGGATCTTTCTTAGGTTGTTATACCTTAACAAGAAGACCTACGCTCTGATACCAAATGTTAGAGCAAGCGTTTCACCCAAGAGGGGGGTGAATTGTGTGATACTAAAATTTTGTTGCAAATATAAAAACTTGACGATGAATATAAAGCAATAAAGAGTAAGGAGAAATATCACCAAAGTGTACACTACGAGTTATACTGGTTCGGCCACAACCACTTTGACCTACGTCCAGTCCTCAGAGCTTCTCTGAGAGTTTCACTATAACTTCCAAGATTCAGTGGGTTCTTGGCACCTTAGTACAAGCAAGTTCCTTCGCCTGGACACTCACTCCCCCTTACAAGTTGTAATCCAATCCCAACTCAAGGTTCCACAACCTTAAGTTACCTCAATAACAAATATTGAGTTTAAATAAAATATCTCTCTCACAGAGTGAATAAGAATCACTGAAGCATAGAATTACAAGTATAATGTAAAACAGAGTAATGAGCTCGATAATGCATTCGTGTGTGTTCTTGTTGTCTCTTCTCTGTTTGGATGTTCCCGTATATATAGATGTGTTGGTAATAATTGTTGGAACGTTTTTCTTCATGTCCGTTAGAGAGTGCGTAGCCACTATTGACTTTTCCAGTATTTGAAAAATATCCGTTTGCGGTAGGTGGCGGTAGGTAGCATTTGAACGTTGCATTTGACTTTCCTTATTTGGTAAGATCTCTTCATTGTTTATCTGTGGATATGCTAAGAATACTAATACAATGAAAGGTTAATCACATAGGAAACAAATCAATGAACGTTTAAATGAATTCTGAATTTCTGGACTTGCATACTCGAGTAGCTACTCGAGTATTCATTAAGTTTACTCGAGTACTTACTCAAGTATCATCGTGAAAATATTGACAAACTGCAAGTTAACAAATGAACATTATATTACTCGGGTAGTGTATGGAGTAAACACAATTTTAAACCTTTGGAAATACCTGTTTACTCGGGTACTTACTCGAGTATGGCACCCTTTACTTTATAGGTTACTCGAGTATCAACTCGAGTAAACTCTCAGATAAACTTTAGGTTACTCGATGCTTCACTCCAGTAATGTTGACAGGATTTCAAGGGCGAGAGCACTTCAAGTTTAATTACCATGTTACTCGAGTACTTACTCAAGTAAACATAAATTTTCTGCATAGTTTACTTGGGTAGTGACTTGAAGTTCTCTTCCAACTAACTCTGCATACTTGAGTAGTGACTTGAAGTGAAGTGTGAGAAAAGCATTTCATGTTATTCCAGTATTACCTTCAGGTTTTGACTTACCACAGTGAGTTACTCGAGTAGCTCCTTGAGTAACATTGGCAGGGTTGAAAATGCCAAGAGCAACACATTTCTTGAAACAAAGTAACTCGAGTACAAACTCGAGTATCATTGGCAGGGTTGAAAATGCCAAGAGGAACTAGAAGTCTTTGACATGGTTACTCGAGTACTTACTTGAGTAACGTTGGCAGGCCGAGAGCAACTCCAGTGATTTACCTGGTTACTCGAGTAGCTACTCGAGTAACATTGGCAGGCTGAGAGCAACTTTGAGTCATTTACCTTCTTACTCGAGTACTTACTCGAGTAACATTGGCAGGTTACTTGAAGGTTGCTCTAGTTACTTCAAGTTTCTGTCCCATTACTCGAGTACTTACTCGAGTAACCCTTTAGAAACCTTGTCAATAATGAAGTTTCTCATCTTTTTCTCTTGGCCTTTCTTCATTACTCTAATGCTTACTTCAAGTAATGATTTGCCCTGTTATTACTTTGTTCAAACTTATTTATTTATCAAATCTTTTTCATGCCATCCTTTGTTATAATCAAAACATGAGAAATCTAACACTTCTGTTACTCCAGAACCAGTACCAGTCTCTGAACTTGGACCTAGTCCTCCTGATTCTATACCTACGAGCATAAACCCTCTGAGCTTTAACCTAGTAATCTTCCATTCTCTATGCCTGACCTTGACACATCTGAGCAAATCCACATCACTACTAATGATCCACCTTAGCCTGTTCAGCCAGAGCCCATATCTACTCCCATTGCCTCACCTGCACGTACTGAGGAGGTGCTTGTGTCTTCACCTGTTGGTATAGAGGAAGTAGAAACTACTTCTCTAGTTCCTTACCCATAATCTCCAGTGAATCCTCCAAAGGATCTTCAGACATCCCCAGTAAACCTTCCTGACCCTGAACCTTCATCTTCAAATTCTTCCAGTTTAGATGGTTCATATGAATCATTGGCATTTCCTGTTACTCCTATCTTCGCAGCCAAGCCATCTACTCCTCCTCATGATTGATTCCACCTTTGTGATAAAGACAAAAAGGGGGAGAAGAGCCAGAGTGATTTTGTGATCAATGGTTGAGTTAATGCATAGGGGATATGGGTGTACAGGGCTTTAGGGAGCTTTTAACTTTAAATTTTAAGTTTGATTATGTAATGAATTCTTCTTTATGCAATTTATTTCTTTATGCCATTCAAAGTTAAATTTCATTGAAGTTATATTACATTGTGGGACTAATGAGTTTTCAATTGTGTATGCAAGGTGAACAAGTAAATAAGAACAAAAACTTTGAAAAGATCTTTACTAAGCTATTTCAAAAGACTTTTCAAGTTTAAATTGAACAAAAGATTTCATATGAAAAGTATTTAAGAAGCACAAGTTTGAAAACTCAATTTCAAAAACTTTGTTCAAAATCATAAAGTTTTGTCATTATCAAAAAGGGAGAGAATGTTAAATCCCATATGTTTTGATAATAACAAAGATTAGACTAATGATAAAAGAGGATATGATAACAAACGAATGAATTTGAACAAATTAAATAAAGCATTATTTGAAGTAAGCGCTGGTGGTAGCAGATTTTGTAATGGCTTACTCGAGTGACTACTTGAGTAAGGGAAGTTGTTACTCGAGTAAGCACTTGAGTAATCTTGAAGAATTTCATTAAGAGAAGCACTGCCAAAATTTGGAAGAAGTTACTCGAGGGGATACTCGAATAATCGGCACAAAGTTATATAGACCATTACTCGAGTAGCCACTCAAGTAACAACATAAGCATAAGACATTACTCGAGTAATTAGAGCAAATTTCTTCCAGTAGCTCTCGGCCAAGAAATGCAACAATTTACTTGAGTAGCCACTCGAGTAACCAGGTGAGAAAAAGACTTTACTCGAGGGACCACTCGAGTAATCTGTAGAGTTATTTGAAGCATTACTCGAGGGGTCACTCGAGTAATTAGGTAAGCAAACTCTCGGCCAAGAATTTAATGCAATTACTCGAAGGAGTAATCAGTAATCTGTAAACTTATTTGAAATTTACTTGAGGGCTCACTCAAGTAACTTGTGAAGAAAAGATATGGTCACTCGAGTAGCCACTCAAGTAATCAAGTATTTCCACGGTTTATGATGTATCTTACTCCATGTCTTACCCGAGTAATATTTCATGAAAAATATTGCATTACTCTCTGGCATATTTTATAGGCTTACTCGAGGGACTACTCAAGTAATGAGCATGATCACTCAAGTAGCCACTTGAGTAAGGCAGTCCAAAAATCATGTTTTTAATCGAATGTTTATTGATTTGCTATCTATATGATTAACTCTTCATTACACTAGTATTCTAAGTACATTCTCAGGGAAACAATGAAGAGATCATGCCAGAAGTGAAAAGTCAAATAAAAGGTCTGTACGCTCACCTACCGCTACCTACCGCAAACGGATAGTTTTCAAATTAGAAGAATGATCAACTGTTGCTGTACTACTCTAACAGACATATTTGAAATGCTTCCAACGGATACTACAAATCATCTATATATATAGAGCATTCAAAGACAAAAAACAACAACTGAGAACAAGCAATCACACATCGATCAATATACTCTTTGTGCTTTGATTTCTTATACTCATTCATTTATACTTCAGTGATTATATATTTACTCTGTGAGAGAGTTTTTTATTACAAACTCAATATTTGTTATTAAGACAACTTAAGGTTGTGGAACCTTGAGTTGGGGATTTGATTACAACGTGTAAGGGGGAGCGAGTGTCCAAGTGAAGGAACATGCTGCGTACTGAGGTGCCAAGAACCTACTGAATCTTGGAGAATATAGTGAAACTCTCAGAGAGGCTCTGAGGCTGGATGCAGGTCAAAGTGGTTGTGGCCGATCCAGTATAACTCCCGATGTACACTTCGGTGATATTTCTCTTTGCTTTCAACTGCTTTAAATATTTTGTCAATTTTCTTATACGCAACGAAATTTCTGGTATCACCCAATTCACCCTCCTCTTGGTGAAATGCTTGCACTAATAGAAATTAAGCAAGAAGACAGTGTGTGCTGACAATAGAAGGAGGTGGAAGAAAGCAAGATAGTGGGATGGGGTCGGCTATGTGCTGACAATAGAAGAAGGAGGAAGAGTCAAGTGGGAAATGGGAATGAAGAAAGAAGAAGACAAATTGGGAAATTGGAATGAAGTGACGAGAGTTGTTGGTAGAAAAGTAAAGAAGGA
This sequence comes from Inga oerstediana, assembly GCA_963210345.1. NCBI lineage: Eukaryota > Viridiplantae > Streptophyta > Magnoliopsida > Fabales > Fabaceae > Inga > Inga oerstediana. The sequence continues at coordinate 35,636,698 of OY723406.1, forward strand.
AAGGAAGGAGTAAAGGAGGAGGCACATGTCAGATACTTGTCTTGTCTGACATGTGCAGGGGACGCCTTTAGGTATGCCAAAATTTATTTAGGACGCGTAAAGTCAAGACTTTAGGCGTCCTAAATAGTTTTAGGAAGCCTAAAATAAGTCAAAGTTTTTTAATTTCCTATTTTTGGCATCAGGAGGAATCTTTAGGTGTCCCAATTGAAATTTGGGACGTCTAAACTTTACTTTTGGTGTCCCAATTCAAATTTGGGACACCTAATATTTTGATTTCACTGCTTTATTTACAAAAATGCCTCAACTTCTATGTTTTTGCTTCCCTTTTTGAAAAAGGGATGTCTATAGGGGTAGTAATATCTTCAACCTGTAGTAGTGTTCCCCAAAAAAACATATGTTTTTCAAAAATGGAAGTAAAACATAAAGGCAGTAGCCTTTTTATAATTTTGTGTGGGAATTTTGACATAGTTGGCGTCCTTTTCAACTTTTAACGTCCCAATTTCAAATTGGGAGGCCAAAAGTATGCCCAAAAACTTAAATTATTTTGGTCTTCTTCCTCTCCAACACTCTTTCTCACATCATCGAAAGCTTTGTCCACCAACAGCGTCAACACTCTGTAATATCCCAAATTTTGGGTCTAAAGGCTTGTGGGCTTATGTTAAGCATACAACTAAGACTAGTTTAGGAAGACTCATAAGGATGGTGAGAGATAGAATAACTTTCAAGGACTATATGGATCGGCCCTCCAGGTAGAGAGTGACTCTCCAGATTGTATAAGGGGACAATATGTGGAAGTCATCAGATAGAATATACCAGTGCAAGTGCATTTTGGTATACTTAGGTGCCATTTTGATGGCAACCATTAAGAATGCATGTGGTGCCATGTGGGTCCCACATGCAGCATACCGACATTTGTAACTTGTGTGCTAAGTGTGTAATCGATCAAGTAGAATATATCGGCATATAGACATGTAGCGCAATCTAAAGCCTACACTGAAAAAGTAGTTTTATTAAACTGGCTTTTTGGTTGGCCCAATGAGAAGGGGCCACCTAGTGTTTGCTTTTAGGTTGGCTAAATGAGAAGATGACACCTATGTGTTGGCATAAGAAGAAGGCACCACCTAGCACCTAGCTGGGACACCTCATCTCTTTTGGTTGGGACACATGTCAGACATTCCCTAACACCAAGTAGGAAAGCCAGAGGAAATCATTGGACTTCCCTCTCTTGACAAAAAAGGCGCCATTTAAGGAAGAGTGAGAGAGAGAGGGAGAATGATGACTTATAAACACATAAAGTAGCTTTTGTGTTAGCACCATGAGATGTTGTCACCTAAGCACTTTTGCTATATGATTTTGTGTTGGATAAATGGTGTGTTGCCACCTAGCCCATTAGTCTAGGAAATTCACCAGTCTCTAGTTCGGTCTCATGAATGACTTTCCCAAGTACCGAGTAAGGGAGTCAATGGCGTTTGATAAGTAAAATATTTGCATATTTATTTTCCCTTATATGATGATTTTGTGAATAATATGTGAGGTTAATTTAATAAATTTGGGTGTAACTGATCAATAAATAATGATTTTGGCATAAAATAGAATTTATTGAAAGATACTAAATTTGACCCTTTTTCAGTTTTCAGGTAATATCTAGAGCTCTTAATGTTGGATTGGGATATTCTTTATATGGATAAAAAGCTAAGAAAAAGCTCTGCAACTTTTATGTTGAGACCAAAATCTAATTTTGCCTTCAAGGGTTTCAAATGTTGCTTGGATGTTGAGAATGTGAATTTGTCCCAAACTAACCTTTACCCACTAATTTGACCGTAACTTGAGTTGGAAATGTTGAAATGAGGAGCTTCTAGTTGCATCTTCAAGTTAAGATCCAGAGCTACTACTTTCATTAAGATCACATTGTGAAATTCCACCCTTTTTACTGTCTAAATTAGGTTGCAATCAAGAAGTTTGGCTACCACAAGGTCAATATTGGTGGCTTGAGGTCAAGATTCATGCCTAACAATGTGGAAATTATTTCACCCCCTCCATCTATAAATAAAGGAGCTCAAGGCACAAGGAACCACACCATCTTAGAGTTAATTTCTTGCGTTGTATTTGTTTCTTGCATGCCTCCTTCATGTAAGGCATAGGTAGTCCTCCTTTATGGATGGTATATGTTGCCACCTACATGGAAGGTTTTACCTCCTATATGGAATGTTAAATTTTTTCAGTTTAATACATATTTTATATTTTAGAATTTAACAATTAAGTTTTATGCAATGTTTATGAAGTTTTCAATTTATTTTGGTTTCTTTTTAAATTTCATCATTAGCTAAATTTTCACTTTCATAGGGTTATGATATAGTTTACTAAAAACGGATTGAATCTTAACTTAAATCTAGTTTTAATTTTTCCTTTATGATTGAGTTTTGTTTATTATTCTTAATGCTTTCGATATGCATGTTTATTGTTCTTAAATCTAGTTCTTAATTGTTGATTGGCCATCTTTTAAATGATTTCAATATGCATGTTGAGACCGAAAGGAGATGCATGTGTGTAGATCCTATAATTAAAACCATAACCTGCATATAAAATAGGAATATCTTCATATGGGTTGTATAGTCTAACTGAGTTCTACAAATCTTATTGCATTATTAATTGCTTTAATTCATATATGGATATATTGGATTAGCAGTTAATTATAGAATTTCTTGACCTTGGAAAAGGCTAGTAATTAAATAAGGAAAACCCGGCTATCAATCATGTGGAATAAATTGGCCTACAATGGATAGGTGATTCAATCCGAAATTTGTTAAGTGAAATCTAATCCCTAGGGCTTTTTCTCATAGTTGTTTTCATATCATTTCCATTCATATTTAAGTAGTTGTAATTTTATAATCTCAATCACCAACTAATCGATTGACCTAATAGAATTAAGATTACTAATTTTGGTATTTAGTAATCAATCCTCGTGGAAACGATACTCTACTCACTTCTGTATTATTTGTTTTTGACAGTGTATGCTTGCAATTTTTAATAAACCATTTACACTTGTAATAAGTTCTTGGCGCCGTTGCCGGGGATTGTTATCATTAATATCAATATTAAGTAATTTTAAGAATAATTTGGTCTTCATATTATTTTTTTTTTTTTGGTGTCTTCTGTTCCTTTTCAGGCTTTTGCTTAATGCATGGCTAGATCAAAAGAGACTGAACTACAACCTTTTGAGTATGAGATCGAGAGAACTTGTCGAAGAAATCGAAGAGTTCGAAAGCAATCTACTTTAATCCTAAGCAATTCAATGGCAAATTCGGAGGGAGAAACAATAGATACCAAAATACTCTATGATTATGCAAGACCAACTATCATGAGGACAATTTCTGGAATCAGAAAACCGCAAGTAGCAGACAATAACTTTGAAATCAAGCCTACAATTATCCAAATGGTGCAAGCAAATCATTTCAGTGGTTTACCAATAGAAGATCCTAACACACATATAGCCAACTTCCTAGAAATATGGGACACATTCAAGCATAATGGTGTTACTGATGACTCAGTTAGACTTAGTCTTTTTCCTTTTCACTTAGGGATAAGGCTAAGAGCTGGTTACACTCGCTACCAGGGGGAAGCATAACTACATGGGATGTCTTGGCATAGAAATTTTTGGCAAAATACTTTCCTTCAGGAAAAACTGCTAAATTGAGGAATAAAATTGCCTAATTGACCCTGCATGAACTAGAAAGCCTGAAGCCTAGGAAAAATACAAGGAGATGCCCTCATCATGGGTTACCAGATTCGTGGCAACTGCAAACTTTCTATAATGGGATGACGTATACCTCCAGAATTCTTGCAAATGCTGCAATTGGAGGACTTTAATGGGAAAAAGTCTAGATGATGCCTACAACCTACTTGAGGAGATGGCAGTCAATTCATATCAATGACCTTCTGAACGTAACATTTCAAAGAAAGCACTTGGAGTGCACAAGCTGGATATCCTTACAACTTTGTCTTCTCAAGTTGCATTTATATCTAAGAAAGAGAGCTCATTGATAAACCAAGCAAACGTAATCAACACTCCTATTGAAACCTATGATCGATGCGGAGGATCTTGTGTGAGCACGCAATTTTAAGAAGGACACCCATTCATGTCGGAGCAAGCTTATTATGTCAGAAATCAAGAAACCACCCATTTTCAAACACTTATAATCCAGGTTGGCAAAATCATCCAAACTTTGGTTGGAGGAATAATCAAAATGCATTTAAGTCATAAGGGAACTAAAAGCAACAAGCTCTTCAACCACCAAATCCATCACAGTAGAAAGTGAATATGGAAGATGCATTGGCTCAACTAACCATGAATACATCTCAATTCATGGCTATGACTGACACAATACTCAAAAGTGAAGAAGACTCAATAAAGAACTTGGAGATCTAAATGGGCCAAATTGCATATGCTGAATAACAGACAACCAGGAACTCTAACAAGTGACACCGAAAGAAACCTAAGAGAGCATGTGAAGGCCGTTGCATTAAGGAGTGGAAAAGAATTGAAAGATCCTGTAATTAAAAAAAAAGAATAATGGAGAAAAGAAAGAAAGCAGAGAAGACCAAAAGGAGGAAGTATAGAAACCTAATGAGGATGATATGCATCTAGGAAGAATTAGCTTTCCGGATAATCCTCCTCTGTATGTACCACCAGTTTCATACCCTTAAGGGTTTGGGGGAGAAAAGGGAAAGTGGGCGGAGGAAAAATTTTTCTAGTTGGATTTTAAAAAAATGAAAAAAGTGGGGTTCAAAGTTTTAAAGTTATTTTTCTTACTCATCAATCTATGTAAAATATACCATTTCAATAGGTTCTTTTTTCACAGCAACAAGTTCCGTAATTCAATCCCCAATCTCATGCTTTATAAATAAAAATTCCAAAATTGCAATTCCACTATTGAACATCTAATAGCAATTCCATATCAATAAACAATTTTCTAGACTTGGAAGCTACCACAGCAACAAACACAATCCCGTGGATTTTGGGCCTCTAATGTGCCTCTATCTAGTGTCCTTAGTAATATATACTAACCTTTCAAATGTTTTTTTTAATCTTTTTTATCATTAAATTCTACTGACATTTTGATATCTTATGAGTATAAAATAGTGCAAGTTTGGAGTTTTTACGAATTTTTGAAGAATTTTTTTTTAAATTGTGCAGTTTTGATTTTTTAAAAAAAGTTATAAAAAATTAAAACTGCATCATTTTATTATAACAAGATATTAAAATGTCACTCATTTTAGAAAAAATCTAATAATAAAGAAAGAAAAAACCAATAAAAATAGGAAGATTAAGACGTTACATAAGGCGTTAAATTCTGAAAATGGTTGATTGAGGAGACAAATGGTCTCGGCCCGTATGGAGAATAATACAGCTGGTTCGCATTCTGAAAAACACACTCGTTAGGAGAGATGAAACCCTTCCGTTATAAGTCCAAACCCCAAATTGCATGATAAAAGGTAAAAAAATTTGTCACCACCTTACTAATAAAATGTGACAAATGTATTACAATATTCAAAATAACTCATCTCAGATACAATGCAATGATTTATGATTGAGAATGGAAAAATGACATAAATGAATGAACTAGCAATCATAGTCTTACATACGAAAGAAAAAGAAATGCCAGAGAAGGATAGTTGCAGAAAACCCCATAGAAGGACCAGAGAGGGAATCTTCACGGGGAAAGAAATCACGTGATTTATCTTCTGCCACATCCAACTCACGTTATTTCTCCGTCTGCCTAACTTTATAAGTTATAACTCATTTGCACAGATTTTTGCTTTGGGCGCCTCATTAGGCCCCCCATCTGGGCCCAAATCTTTTGTGGGGCATTGATGTTAAAAGGGAGGGAATGAATTTTTTCATGAGAGAATTACATTTAGATCCGCATAAAAGAAAAATTAAAGAAATGGTTTAATTGATAAGTCTAAGAGTTTCAATTAACAATTTAGGGGCATCATTGACAAATTTATGGGATTATTTTTTTTATTTTTTCTTTTGTGTGGGACCTAAATATAATTCTCCCTTCTTCTTTTTTTTTTTAAACTGCTGACATGTTTAGTAAGCGTTGGAATAAAAATGGTTTGATAAGAAAATTTATACTTAGTTGATTGAAAATGATGATAAGATAGGTAGGGAAAAAAAATACAAATGAAGCAAGTTGCCCTTAGTGACTATTTGTTAGTGAATTAATATTCTAATATAAAAATCAAAATATTTAAAAATTCAATTTATTCATACAATAATTCATAAAAAATAAAATAAATAAAAAATTATAATTTAAATCAATGTCGATATTAGGGTGCTGGTTTCTCTCAAAAATCATTTTAAATTATGTTTATTAGAAGTACCCATTAATGGAAACTCCTTAATATTTGTAATGAATGCAAACTCTGAGGCAAAAATTATAAATCAGGGACAATGGATTGAGGTATGTTCATAACAAAAATAAACCTCTTGTCTAGTTTTGGACCGGATGGAGTATTATGTAATCCTATCATAAATATGATAATATTATCCAAATAAAATAGGAAATTTTCAAATAATGAGTTCTGATCCTAGCCTGAATAATTGAAATTATAAGACAAGTTATCCAACCATAAATATATAGATAATTATTTTTCTAGTAAAATTAGGAGATCGCATAGAATGTACTATTTTATTTAAACTGGAAACTCTCTAGAGGCAAGATACAGTGATTAAGGACATTTATAGACATATATCAATCACTAGTATAAAATTCCCTTTTTAGATCGCCACATTTAGACCGATTTTAGCGGATAAGGTCTTAAAAATTTGACTGGTGGCAGTTTTGTAAATATATAGAACTTCTAAGACCGGTTCTAAAAATAACCGGTCATAAAAAATTTATCTAGACCAGTTATAAAAAAAGCCGGTCTTAAAATATCAAAATATTTTAAAATGTAAAAAAATTTTAACTTTTAAGACCGGTTATTAAGAAAACCGGTCTTAAATAAAAAATTATCTAGACCGGTTATAAATAAACTGGTCTTAAAATATGAAAATATTTTAAAATTAAAACTTTTTTAACTTTAAAGACCAATTTTCAAAAGAACCAGTCTTAAAGATGAAAATTTTTTAAAATTATTTTTTTCACCATTTTAAGACCGGTTTTAATGGAAAACTGGTCAAAAGGTGAGATATTTCAGCGTATTTTCACTCCCACACACCCAGATCCCACGCTCTGAACCCTTTCTTCTTTTATCGCCATTTCTCTGTGAGCTTTGTCACTGCTTATTCTAAACTCCTCCATCTCTCCCCATTCCTCTTTTGCTCAACTCTCCTCCGTTATTACCGTTATCGTTGCTGTGTTCCTCGTCGCTATTCTTTGATCATCGTCACTCTCTTCTGCCGCCACCTCTATTATCCGCAGTAACCATTCTCCTCTGTCGTGACTTCCCTTTGCCACCGTGACTTTGGGTAGAAGCTCACTCCTTGGTGTTCAATCATGTTAGTGTTCTGTTAATTAAAGCCCTCACCTTTTAGCTTGTATTTGCTATTCTCAACAATATTAACTCTGACATTATATAGTGGTTAGACACAAAATAATTGTAGAAAAATGTAATTAAGGTTAAAGGGAAAACGGTGTGATCGATGACTTTATTACTATATACGTTTTTCTTATTTGGACCAAAAGTAAATAAGATGCTCTCTGACTTGTGATAATTGGCTTTGAGTAATACCATTCTAAGTTTAATTTTGTATTAATTTAGTGTGATTGTTTGATTGTCAGTGTTATTGGTTTAGTGTAATTGTCAGTGTTATTAGTTTAGTGTGATTGTTTGATTGTCAGTGTTATTGTCAGTGTTTAGTGTGATTGTTTGATTCTAAGTTCTTTTTTTTTTTTACTACTTTCAAATGGTGCATGTTAAAATTCATTGAAATCTCTAAAACTCTATGGTGGTTGTTTTTTTGTCTATCCTTTTGTTGTTGGATATAGGGTGCTATAAGTGTTGAGATATATATGGATCATAGTTGGATAAAAGCTAAACGAACAAGTGTTGAATATGATAATGGGATAAGGGGTTTTTAGACTTCGCTAGAAGAAATGTCAATGATGGTAATGGGAAGTTTTATTGCACTCGTGTAGTATGTTTGAATGAGAAGTGACTAAGTGCTGTAGATATATATATACACATTTAATTTGTGAAGGATTTTGTAAGAGTTATACATTATGGGTATGGCATGGTGAACAATTAGAAATGCCAAGTTCATCTGAATAGGGGGAGTGGGCTTTGATGATAATGACATGGATATGGATGATCGGATAGAGGATATTATTCATGATATAGAAGAAAAGGCTTTTGAGCAATCACATGCATATGATAATATGTGTAGTGATGCTGAGACACCGCTGTACCCAGGGTGTCAAAAATACCAATTGTTGAAAGCAGTATTGAAATTAGTAAGCTTGAAAGCACGACATAGATGGAGCGACAAAAGTTTTTCAGAAACGCTTGAGGCTTTTAAGGATATGCTTCCAAATGATAATGTGTTGCCTTCTCGATACTATAATGCTAAGAAAATACTATGTCCACTAGGGATGAAGTATAAAAAGATTCATATATACCCTAATGATTGTATATTGTATAGAAAAAAGTATAAAGAGGAACAACAATGTCCGATATGTGAAACCTTGAGGTACAAATCAAATAACGCCCTTGCAAAAGTGTTGACTTTTAAGACCGGTTTTGAATATAACCGGTCTCAAAAAAATTTTTAAGACCGGTTTTATACAAAACGGTCTTAAAAGTTACTTTTAAGACCGATGTTTAATAGAACCAGTCTTTAAATTAGATCTTTTAATATCGGCTGTCTCTAAAACCGGTCTAAAAAGCTCAACTATTTAGACAGGTTTCTTCAATAACCGATCTAAAAATAATTATTTTAAGACCGATTTCATAAATAACTAGTCTTGAAATTTTTTTTTTTAAGACTGGTTCTATAACCGATCTAAAATGTAGCAGACTTTTAAGACTGGCTGTATCAAGACCGGATCCGGAACCAGTCTAAAATGTCATTTTTAACGGATGTTAAAACTGATTTTTCCACTAGTGAATTATATTTAATGGAGTTTGAGTAGATGTACAAGTGTTCTAATTTTTCTTTATAATGTGAATATTTTCAATAAAAATTAAGAAAAAAAGATTTTATTGCTTTTCTTTTTTATTTGATATTATTATTTAATATCCAATTTGGGGTTCGTGTCTACCCCTCCCAACTCAAATGTCTCTTCTGAGAATCAAACTCGAAACCCAGAAAGATCTTGCGGGGCCTTACACTACTACACCAATTCTGGTATATTATCACTTTTCTTTCACAATTGATTACTAAAATTATTTATTTCATTATATTTTATTAAACATGATTACTAACAACGAATATTTTGGCACCCTTATATATTTTTTGTAAAAAAATTTAAAAAATAACTATTTTGTTATAATAAAAGTGATAATTTATCATTTACTTCTTTATTTGCATCCAATTAAATATAAGTTTAGTAATCAAATTAGTTTTTTGGGAAAAATGATACTTTAATACCATACGAACATTGGAAACCCTGAAAAGACCACTAAAACTTGGCAAGGATCATATAAGTGATGGGGTGGGAATATGAGATTTTAATATTTAATTAGGGTAAAAACCAAAATGCCCCTTTGGAAAAGTTAGACAATATAAGGTGTGTTTGCAAAAACAGGGACAACCACACGCTGAAGGTGATGAAGCAGCTAGGCAATCAACGTGGAAGAAAGAGAAGCTAAGAAAAGAGTAAAGTGTAAGTAGCTTTTCGGAAATCATGATCATTTTTCAGATTAATTGAACCATACCCATATTATTTGCATTGTTGAGGTTGGTCTATTTTGGGTGTGATTGAGTGGGTTTGAAGGTGTATGAATGGCAAAAAGTGGGGGGTTTACGTGGGCTGTGGGAGATAATTTATTTGAGGTTATCAATAACGGGACCCAACAATGACAATGGTGCTATGATTGTGGATGATTTATGTGGGTTTTGATTGTGGGTGAGTGGGTTTGCAGGTAGAGGAGGAGTAAAGGTTGAGACTTTACGGTGTGATGTTGGGTGGAGGGAAAAATTAACATGTGGAGGAGCTACATATAGGAGTTTGGTGGGGAAAACATGGGTGTTTAATGTGGATGAGTTGTTGATGGTGAAAATTTATTGCAACTATTGTATATGGAAAGGAAAATGTTGTTTGGGCTTGATGACTGTGTACGGAGAATGAGTAATGTTCAAAAACAATTTGATTATCTGCATAATAGTTGATGTCATGAACATTAATGAGTCTTCTGGTCCATAATGGTAATGATTGGATCGATAATAGGAATGACACTTATTCTAAAACAAATGTGTCAAGTGATGGCCCAAAAGGGTTGGCCACTAACAAGTTCAGTAATGATAATGACGAAGTTTTTAACAGTTTTGATGAGATCGATAATGAGAATGACAAGTTTTGTTTTGACATTGACAAAAATCACAAATATTCATGACAGCAACTATCGTGCAAATGGTCAAATGGCAAGTTTACATTACTTGTTCCACCTACACCCAATGCATATAAGTAATGAACTCAAAAGAACATGTTCCTTCATATATACTTTAATTGCAATAAACTGTCACCATTAACAAGACTAGTAATGGTAATGACAAGTACAGTAATGACATTGACAAAACACCATATTCATGTTGACAGCACCTACTACATAATGTATAAAATGGCAAGTTTACATTACTCATTTCACCTAAACCCAATACATATAAGTCTTGAACCTAAAAGAACATATTCTTTCATGTATACTTTAATTACAATAAACTGAGACAATTAACAAGACTAGTACTGATAATAATAAATGCAATAATGGAATTTACAAAACACGAGATTCTTCATGATAGCAACTACCATATACTTTGTCAAATGACATGTGAACATTACGATTCCTTGCAAATGGAATTTACAAAATACTAGATTCTTCATGAGCTACAATTGTAAACTTTCTTGTTTTGGAACTGTGACTCTTTCCTTATAAATTTTAACCAAATACATAAATAACCCACACTAAATCATCGATATCATTATAGTTACGTAAAGTCCAAACCTTTAATCCACCTCAACCTACAAACCCACTTACTCATAACCAAAATTGCCATAATTAACCTAAAAGCGTAGCACCATCGTCATTGTTCTTAGCCCTCATTGACAACCCCACATAAATTAGCTCCCACACCCCACGTAAAAGCCCTAGCTTTGTACTGTTCATGCACCATTAAAGCCACTGAACTACACCCAATACCACCAATATGAACAATGGGAATAAGATGGTTATTGTTCGATTCATCTAAAAAAGAATATGTTTGTCACAAAATTTCTTACACTTGACTCTTTTCTTAGCTTCCCTTTCTTCAACGTTGATCGGCCACCTTGTTCGTCACCTTCACCTTCACCTTCACCTTCACCTTTACCTTGAGCTGACACCACCATTCCACTTTACCTTTTTTGCTTCTTTCCATATCAACCAACTCATGTCAAACCAATTTAAAAAGGGGCATTTTGAACTTTAGTATAAAACTTCAATAACCTAGATTCCCCCCTCAACCCTTATCTGTCTTTTGCATGTTATAATGGATTTTTTGGGGTTAAATAATTTTGAGTGGTATTTGAATAGGATTTTCCCTAATTTTTTTGTGGGCATTTTTTTGGGGATGGATAAATGATTGCTACCAAAGACAAATTAATTCTCTCCCTCTTTTCACTCTATACAGTGTACTGTTGCTTTCCTGCTTTCTCCTCGCTTTTTCCATTTCATAAATTTACATCTATAACAACCGCACGGCCAAATTATCTTAGAGTGTGTTTGGAGGAGCGATGAGAAAAATAGAGTTTCTCAATTTAACGTTTGGTAATTTTATTTTTGGTAAAAGCTCGATTGCGTAATGTGATTTATGTTTAGAATAGCGATTATATAAATGACTTTTGTAAAAATAAAACTTGTTTGGATTGACTTAAGCACAAGTGACTTTTGTAATAGTAGTAAGAGAGAGTGGGTGGAAAAATATTTTAAAGGGTTAAAAACACCAAAAAATATTTTAAAATAATTTTTGGAACTGAAAAAGTACATTAAGAATAAAATTGCAATCAGTCTGATAACACACTGGCTACAGTTGAAAAAAATATTTTAAGGGTTACAAGCGCCAAAAAATAGTTGAAATTAATTTTGGTAGCCGAAAAAGTATATTAAAGGTAAAATTGCAATCAGTCTGATATCACACTGGATACAACTGAAAAAATATTTTAATCATTCTCACTCTCTTCAAAAGCTAAATCACCAAAAGCTCCAAAGTTGAGCTTATGCCAAAGCTATTATTCCAATCTTATGTTCATTGTGCTTGCTAAACATTCATTTTTTTTTAAAAGTTGTCCATTGGGCTTTTGCTGGCACGCTGAATTCTGTACCATAATTCAGGGTTTGTTTGGCAAAGCAGCAGACCAGCCTAACCGCACGTTTACAGATAAATAATCACGATGGACAGTTTGTTTGAGTTTGGCAAAGCGGTGAACATGAATGAACTTTTTAAAATACCGCCACTTATTTTCCAAGCTCACTCCCGTGGCTTTTTTTCAACTTTGCCATGCTTTTGCTGTCTCTCTCTTCAATAAATGTTTGCAGGCAAACTGTTGGAAGCATTATAGTGCCATTATTTTGTCTCACCGAACCATGATTGTCGAAGCAGAGCTGGTAATATCGTGCATGCCCAAAGCCTTCTTCCTTCGAATCTGAGCTTCCCTTCCGGTGGTGTAGTCGTTCGAATTAGAGCTTTCTTCCTTCGAATCAGAGCTTCCCTTCCGGTCGGCGTCGTCGGTCACAGCACCGTCCAGATCTCCTTGTGGCTTGTCGCGTCTCGGGTCTCATAGGCATCTCGCGTCATCACTCAAGTCATGGCTTGCCTTCGGTGATTTTAGAGTTTCCTGCTGATCTGAGTTTGCTTCTCATCGGTGTCTCACGGCTGCCGGCGAATACAGTTGCTTCTGGTGAAATAGTTTGCTCAACTTTGCTTGTGTTGTGCCGATCTGTGGGCCCGAGACTCAGGAGGGCCAGATCCGTGAGTTGGGATAGAGAACAGAGGTCATCGGAGCTTCTTGATCTTCGCCGGAACAGTGTGCGGTGAACGGCTTTGTGTCTTCATCTCCCCACCATGTCTCTGTCATATATTCATCCAGAATTGAAAGCCAGCATCGGGTAAAGAAATGGTCGCCATTTTCGTTTCTCTAACATGTCTGCCCTGTTTTGATTGTGTGTGAACAAATGGTCGCCATTTTTGTTTCTTTGCCTTGTGAGTGTGGATGCCGAAGTGCTGCTCATGATTTTTGTTGAATTTGAGCAATGAACACTGCTTCTTTTCTTTCTATTTTAAATTTCTAATCACCCATCCTTGGTCCACTTTGTTTAATGCCACACTGCCTTCTTCTCTTCCGAACCACTTGTTAAGCATTTGAAATGCCTTGATAATATATCATGGGACGTTAAATAACTATTAGAATAAAGTGTACTCTTTTTTCACTTTTCTACATGCGTAAACAATTTAGAATTTTAGTGATGAAGCTTCCAAATTTATTGATCAATTAGTGCCCGTGGAGGATTGTTTCTTGTATATTTTTCAGTATTCTGTGTGAAAAGCAAGTTTGGAATCTCATGTCGTTTTGAAACATCTCCATGGTGGGGGAGCATTGAAAAGAGAATGAATTGCTAGTGCTCATGATGTTTTGAATATTGCATCAATCTGTGTATGAGTTTAGTTTCCACTGTCAAGTTATCTTGAAGTTGCTGTTTTTTTCAGTCTGTGTCTTAATTTTCATATTGGCAGGCTGCGGGTGTCAAGCGTCTTCTTTTTTGTGGTGATGATGTGTTGCTGTGACTTATGATGAAACATATTGAATTACATGCTAATATGTTGTTTGCTCTGTTTTACAAGCAGATATATGTAAAGTTCAAGTCTGCATGCTTTAAATACAGAGTTGATAATAGATGAATAGTTAGGCTCTAATGGTCTAATATTTCTTTAAATCAGTACTGGAACAAAGAATATGAGTGCACACGTTGGGATAATAAAGTTAATGACATGTCAACTGTACATGTCCAAAGTTCCTCCCTGTGGAGTTCATTATATTAACACAAACGCTCGATAATGTGATAAACAAAGAGAACGTAACAGACTAGACAACAAAGTTCATTAACGCATTAATTAATATTGGAACTGAGAGTTAACATGTTATAAAGAAGGAGCCTCTGCATAACTAGCTAGTCTTAAGGTTGCTCTTTTTTTTGGCTAAGTCTTTTTCTTTTTATCAAGCAATCTTTTAGTTAAGACATGAATTGCTATTATACTATTTTGTGCATAAATCACTGGTACTCCTTGATGAATTTGGTAGGCCTTTTTACTTCACAGTGGACAATGGAACTAGGGAAGGACTGGATAAGTTTCCCTTTGTAAACCCTTTATAGACTTGCTTTATGCTCTGGACTATTGCTCAATAAAGAGGGGAACAATTACTTGTTTGTGATTGGGAGTTGCTGCATTTCCAATGACATAACACGTTTAACTGAGGTGTTACTCAATTTTTGTATCATTCTCTTCTAGACTAAGTTATGATTTGATGCTAGATGTTATTTTAGTATTAAGGATATCTTTAGTATTAAGGATAAGGTCTATTAGAATTTTTCAAATGATCAAGGTAGCCAAGTGCCTAGGAAGCATGCAATTAAATGTGTTTGATGAATGTGGTAGAATGATTGATCAAATCTAAATTGAGGTGCTGTAAAATGACCAATATCAAAGGGATTCCTTAATGTATATATTTTCCTATGAATTCCTTTTTAGTTCACATACAAGTATGAATCCAAACAAATGTAAAACAACGTGGGATGTAAGTAGCACAGAGATTTTCATCCACGAATGCATTGATCAAATCTACAAGAAAGAACGTCAAGGATCTTCATTCACGAAGGATGGGTGGAAATACATTAAGTGTGCATTTAATGAGAAATCTGGACGATCATATGACAAGAAGCAACTTAAAAATAGGTTTGATAGCCTGAGGAAAGAATGGAAAGCATGGGAGAAGTTATTCCTGAGAAAGACTGGTATAGCTTTTAATGCAGCGAGGAATATGGTTATTGCGGAGGATGAGTGGTGGGAGAGGAAGATTCAGGTGAAAACTTGTTATTGTTACTGTTGTTGTTATTATTTTCATTATTATAGATGGTTGAATTTTTGTGTCATATGATGATTAGTATTATTATTAATTGTATTGTCATATTATTATATCCATGCAGGAGAATGGAGAGTATGCAAAGTATAGGTATAGAGGCCTCCGGTTTGCCAAAGAATTGGAGATCATATTTAAGGATGTTATGGCATCGGACAGCACCCAGTTCACACCATCTTCTGCACAACAACATATGTCAGTGGGTGCACAGCAATAGATGTCAGTGGATGCACAGCAACAAATGTCAGAGGGTGATGATGAAGATGATGTCTACCGACCTACAATGGACCTAGAAGAAGGATCGGGAGATAGTGAGGAAGATCTTGAAGGTCCAACGGCAGGAGGAAGTGTTGGAGTGACTAGTGATTTTGAAGGAATCACGATGACAACGAACACTGCACCTAGTGCACCTAGTGGTTCTAGTGGCAGTGGGAAGAGGAAGAGGGATGCAGGGTTTAAGAAATCAAACAAGAGACCAACAACCACTTCCAAAGCAATAGTAGACGCAGTTAGTAGAATAGCTGATGCAACTACGGATAGATTACAGGACATAAGAAAGATGTCCGCAGGTGATGCACTAGCGAGTGACGTCATATCAGAGTTACTCACAATTCCAGAAGTTGTTAGTAATAGGGACTTTCGTCGCCGCTGTTGTAATATGATGATGCACCAGATGCCTCGCGACATGTTTTGTGGGTTGAAAGGAAACAAAGAAGCCTTGTTAGAGTGGCTGGAGGAACATGCTTACAATAGCCCACACCTTCAGATTGCCCCTAAGCCCTGAACTCTATTATGTGTTACATTTGAAAACTTTGTCATGTGTTGTTATATCGATATCCAGACCTTATGTATGTTATGATAGTACTTATGTTAGACGACACATGTTATGTATGTTATGATATAACCTTATGCCCCTGAAACCTATGATTTTGTGCTAGTTATGCATTGATGAAATTAACACATGTTATGACGTTGTAAATCCACAACCTTCTAATTGTATTTTATTTCAAACAATGTTGGAAAAAACACAGGTTACATCGTCTATGGCAGGTTCAAGCAATGAAGATATTTCAGAGCGTACGGAGGAAGTACGACCGTCTCGTATAGAAAGAAGGAGACGACTCATAGCTATTTTAGACGAAGAGATGATGGAGTATGCACACGTAGGTGCCTTGATGGCTCAATATCTCGTGCCTTATATTTGTAAAGAGCCATGCAGAACTAGTCAGCAGCAAACAGGTGCAAAGTGGGTACAAGAGGTATTGGAAGGCCATGATGGAATTTGTCATCAAAATTTTAGAGTGGAAAAACATGTGTTTTTTCTCTTGTGCTCTAAATTGGTTGAACATGGGTTACGGAAAACAAGGTACATTGGAATTGAACAAATGGTTGCCATATTCTTATATACCATTGGACATGCACAAGGAAATAGGATCCTACAGGAACGATTTCAACATTCAGGAGAAACTATTAGTAGGATTTTCCATTTAGTTTTAAATGCTTGTGTCAATCTAGCGACAGAAATTATTAAACTGCTTGATCCTGAGTTCCGTCATTGTTACCCAAAAATATGCACTGATTGGCGATATTACCCATATTTCCAAGGTGCAATAGGAGCAATTGATGGAACTCACATCAAGTGTGTGGTTAGTCAATCAGAGCAAGAGAGATTTATCGGGAGAAAGGGATATCCAACACAGAATATCATGGCAGTATGTGATTGGGATATGTGCTTCACTTTTGTGCTGGCAGGGTGGGAAGGAACTGCACATGATGCTCGTATTTTTCAAACAGCTATCTCTACTCCATCCATGAATTTCCCCCATCCACCTGAAGGTATATCTTCAACACCTTCACCTACATAGTGTCTTTGAATTTCTTCCCTCACGTTTGCTATAATTTTACAGTCACTGGTAATTTCCTTCTATTTGTTAGGGAAATATTATTTAGTCGACGCTGGCTATCCAACACCAGTTGGATATCTTGGTCCGTATAGACGTGAGCGTTATCACCTTCTAGAATTCAGGCGACGCGAGGGATTTGCAAATCCCAACGAGATGTTCAATTATTATCATTCAAGTTTGAGGACCACTATAGAAAGGACGTTTGGAGTCTGGAAGAATAGGTTTCAGCTATTGGGGGAAATGAAGTCATATAGCTTTGAAACACAAATCCGCATAGTTTGTGCAACAATGGCCATACACAATCTTATCCGAAGAAATTCCCAAACAGATGTGCCTTTTCAATATGCTGAACGAGGAAATATACGTGGTGAAGGTAACAATGATCCAGTTGATGTAGCATCCACATCAACTATCCGTAGATTATCTTCAACACAAATGAATAATATTCGTGACACAATCAGAGACCAACTTGTTAGCGGTAGATGATTCTATCATTTGCACTTCATGTATGCATTGTAGTACTAATTTAAATTTATCCATTTTTAGTTAAATACTCTGGTGTATATTTTTTTAAATTATAATTTCAGTTATTTTAATTAAATTTTGTTTATTTTCCTTACTTCAAGTATATATACAGACCTGGGCAGCAAGTACTTTTCTTGCAGACAATAATTTAAAAAGACACAGACACACTTGCAAAAATCAAAATATTTACTAAAAAAGAATGAAGAAAACCAGAATGATTTTCAGTAATTTTTTTCCAGAAAATAATTTAAAAAGACACAGACACACTTGCAAAAATCAAAATATTCTTACATCATATGTATGTAATATTCAATGGCATCCATGCCCTTTTCAGTCATTTTACATCTAAACGGGCTTTTCAAACTCTAATCCAAACAGGTTCAAGGTTAGAAAAAAAAAAGTCACTTCTGCCACCGCTAATCCAAACACAAATCAAATTTACATTTTCACTTTTAATCTTACCTTACTTTTTCAAAAGTCAGATGGAAAAAAAAGTCACTTCTCCACCACTAATCCAAACGGGCACTCAGTCTTGAGAGTCCACCCTATGGAACGAAGCTCACGAGCCAAGAGTCATATACCCAACTTTCAATTTTTCAAGCGTAAATGGACGGTACTTTGTCTTGTTATATACTCCCTCCGCCCCTTTTTACAATATAGCATTTGATGAATGGGTAATTTCTTTGTATAATATAGTTTTTGAAGATGTATAAACATTTGATTTTTTTTTTTTACCCTCAATTAATAGATCCTCCTATCACTTTTTCCCACTCATTTTCCCTTCAATTTCTCTCCCACTCACATTTTCTATAAATAAGGATGACTTAAAAAAATAAGTTACATTTTTCTTTTCATATTTAATCAATTTGTAACCAACTTACTAATAATAAAAAGGGCACGTAATTAATATATATCTTTAATAGTGCTAACTACTTTATGATTAGTCCATGTATATTGTCCACATAATCAATAAGATCATTTTCTTTATTTAATTTGGTTCAATTTTTCTTTTTTAGATAAAATTCCAAATATTAAATATGTGTTTAGTTTCATATTTGAAATTTGAAACATTTCAAAATTTAATATCTTCCTTTAGGTTTTTCATAGTAGTGGTAAACATAGCCCACATACATCGCATGGAGCTGATCGTCTTTTTATATAAAAGGAACCGAGAGGGGTATGTTTATCTACTTACCTAATCTCTTCTTGTGTGTCCCAAAAATACATCAACTTATCTAGTAGCCTCAGCCAGCAAATCGTTGATCTCTATACCTCCCAAACATGGAACAAACCATTGTCCTCTATCCAGCTCCAGGCATAGGCCACATAATCTCCATGGTCGAGCTTGGCAAGCTCCTCCTTCTACATAATTCTCACTCTTTCTCCATCACCATCCTCCTCACCACCGGATTACTTGACAAACCCTCCATTGATTCCTACATCCATCGCATCTCTCAGTCCTACCCCTCCATCTCCTTCCACCGCTTCCCTTTCCTCGCCGTCGAACCGTCCGTCTCACCTCGCAGCCGAGCGGCAATCACCTTTGAATTCATTCGGCTCAACGACACCAACGTGGCTTCAGCTCTCAAGGACATCTCACAAACCTCCAATGTTCGAGCTTTGGTCATCGATCTGTTCTGTACATCCGCAATGAACATAGGTTCTTCTCTTGGTATCCCTGTTTACTACTTCTTCACCTCTGGAGCCGCCATTCTTTCGGCTTTCTCGTACTTTCCGATGATTCACAAACAAACCACCAGGAGCTTCAAGGATCTCTCCATAGATCTTCATCTCCCAGCAAATCCCCCGCTCAAGGCCTTTCACATGGTAGAACCATTGCTTGACAGAGACGATCCAGCTTACTGGGACTTCTTATATTTCTGTTCCAATCTTCCAAAATCAAGTGGTATCATTGTTAACACATTTCAAGAGCTCGAGCCCATAGCCATTAAGGTCATATCTGAAGGTGATTGCTTTCCAGATCCAAAACAAGTACCTCCTGTTTACTACATCGGTCCTCTAAGTGCAGAGCCTAAAGATCGAAACGAAGAAGGAGCAGAAGCAGAAGATCGTGGAAGAATCCTGAACTGTTTGACGTGGCTTGACAAGCAGCCGAGCCGAAGCGTGGTCTACTTGTGTTTCGGAAGCCGTGGCTCGATGTCGGTGGAACAATTGAAGGAGATCGCTCTCGGATTGGAAAACAGTGAGCAGAGATTCTTGTGGGTCGTGAAGAGGCCACCCATTGATGAGAGAACAAAGCAGACGGAGGACACAACGGGGGATTTCGATTTGGAATCGATTTTGCCAGGTGGGTTCATGGACAGAACCAGGGATAGAGGCGTGGTGGTGAGGTCGTGGGCCCCACAAGTGGAGGTGCTGACCCGGGAATCTGTCGGCGGGTTTGTGACTCACTGTGGGTGGAACTCAGTGCTGGAGGCGGTGGTGGCCGGAGTGCCGATGATCGGGTGGCCACTGTACGCAGAGCAGCACCTGAATAGGAATTTGCTGGTGGAGAACATGAAGATGGCGATTGGATTGGAGCACAGAGACGAAGATGGGTTTGTGAAAGGTGAAGAATTGGAAAAGAAAGTGAGAGAATTGATGGAATCGGAGAAAGGCAGAGAGATGAGAGATAGAAGCTTGAAGATGAGACACTTGGCTGAATCTGCAAGAGGTAGCTTCGGTTCATCCACCAAAGAGTTGAACAGCTTGGTTCAAACGTGGCAGAGGGCCCATTGAATTCTCTTTTTCTTTTCGTTTTTGATATGTTATAAAACTCTAGTTGGAGTCGAGTACCACTATGGGTTTGTTTGGAATAAACGTGGAAACAATGATTTATTTTTATGAAATTTTAAGATTGGAAATAGATTTATGAAATTTTAAGATTGAAAAAAAGATAAGATTAAGTAAAATGATTAATATTTGGATTGATAATTAGATAAGTGCTTTTGTAAAAAAGAAAAGTGTTTAATTTGATTTTTGCATAAATAATTTTTATGATATTTAAAAAAAATTTTAAAAATTATAAAAAATAAAAAAATTAATTTTAAAAATTTAGTAATGAAAAAATACGTAATAAAATTATAATTAAAATACAAATAAATTAAAAATTATAGAAACCGAAAGTTTTTCATAAAGTAAATTTTATAAAAAAACTTAATATTACAATTTTTATGCAATTTCAACAGCAGGCGTAGAATCATCCTGTGCTTGCATTTTATTGTTTAAAATCAGGGGTGCTATTTTTAAATTTTAACTTATATAATAAGGATATATAGATTTTTTTTTTTTTGCCAATAATAAGGATATATAGATTAATGACGATAAGTTTAATTTCTTTTTTAAAAAATTATTATAATGATATATAGATGAATTTGGACTTTCATGTTCAGGCCCAGCGTCCCATTTCCAGTTCAGAAAGCCCTCTATGTAGCACCAATAATTGCCGCCTGCAGCCTCTCATTTTCCCTTCTTTATGTTCTTCTATTTTTAACTGGCCAAGATCAGATGAGCAGCAGAGCGCCCCTTGTGCGTCGGACACCAAAGATGAGAGAGCAGAGAGCAGATCCAAAGTTCAGCTACCAAACTCACCCAAAGAGCCTCTGATGCATAGCTCGGCCACCCTTAGAGT
The DNA here is from genome assembly GCA_963210345.1 of Inga oerstediana. Lineage (NCBI taxonomy): Eukaryota > Viridiplantae > Streptophyta > Magnoliopsida > Fabales > Fabaceae > Inga > Inga oerstediana. The sequence goes on from OY723406.1 coordinate 35,658,093, forward strand.
CAGAAGCTTGCCACCAGACTCCAGAAGACACCGGTCGACAGTGTTGTCCCAACTTGGCTAGCTTGAACAGCAACTTAGAGACATGCCGGATTTTCTACTAGCCACCGCAAGCAACGCCCTGGAACAGGATCCCGTACAAGACACACCTGAAGGAGGGAGAAATTTTGCGCTCCAACGTCTTTAAGGTGGCCAGCGACGGAGGGACAAATAGCATCAAGCATGAGGAGAGGAGGAACTTGTTCAGACTTTGGACAGAAGAGACGGGAAGAGAGAGAAAAGAAATATATGAGGATGAGATGTCTGATAGCACATGATCCATAACGGTAATAAATTCCGATCGCTGGATTATTAAGCGCCAATTCTCAGCGTTTCAAATCGGTAGCTCATTTTTCACAAAGCCAGATGAACCAAACGTTCAACCAAACATCAATTTAACACCACCCAACGTTAGTCTTTCAATCGGGCTTATGAAGGACCAAACGCCCAAACAAACATAGTGATTGTCACGTTCTGCATCTAATTATACTGCCTTTTTTTTTAATAAATGGGACCCTGCAATTGAAGGGAAAGAATATATAACTAACTAGTACTGTTGTTGTAAGTTATCAGGATCCATTTCACATAGCTCGTCCATTTCACATGAGAAAATGTGATTTATAACTGTTTGGTTAGTGCAATTATTATTGGCAAAAAGGTTAGTGCAATTATTAAATGTGGCTCTTACTTTCTGATAAAAAACATGTGGCTACTATTAGTTTCAGCTTTGATGGGGCCCTTTTATTAAATGTCGCTACTATTTTCTGATAAAATGTAATGTTATGTCGTCCCACAAAAGCACTCTCCCTTTTCTTTAACTAACTTTCTATCTCAACTGCTTCCAGATTTTTCTCTCCTTGACATAAAAGACCCTGTTTTTTTTCATTTTGTATTTTTGATTGGATGCAATATGATCATGTCCTAAACATGTTTTGCAAGGACCTGGACTCCGAGGGAAGAAGGCAAAATTTTGAGAGAAATTATTCGGTATTTTGAAAATGGCTAAGAAAATATATTTTTTATAAAATATAATACTTATCTAAATAGGGATGTTGGTTTGAGACGATTTTGAGGCAATAATGAAGGGACGAATGAAGGTAAAAGTGGTCTTAACAACATGGAGGAGAGGGAACGTGAGAAGATTACATAAACATGGAGTTAATATATTACTTTCTCCCCGCTCATAAGAATGTGAATTGTGAGGGGAATTGGAAGGGCAAAGGGGAAGAGTGAGAAGGAGAAAGGAGGGGGAGGGGAGTTTGATTGGGAGGGTCCCAATATGGCGCAAAATTGAAATTCTTATTCGGAGAGAGATGCTCATAGTTCCACACATAAGAGGAAATCTGCATGAAAGTAGGAAAAAACAAAAAACAAAAAGTGAGAGAGAGAGAGAAGAGAAACGGGAGAGGGAAGAGACTTGGAAAAATAGTACTTACTCTAGTCATTAATATAAAAACTAATTGGAGGTTGGAATATAAGACTCCAATGCACTGCAAATTTGCCTCCCAAATTTATAAATTTTCCTTCAAAGTATTCCTATTGACTATATATAAGAGGTTTACAAACATATAAGGGTAGCCATGATTAAAAATGGTATTTTAAGGAAATAAACTTATATTTGTTATAAATAATTAACTTAACTAATTTTCTTAATCTATTCAAATTAGTTAAGTAGTTCTTATATTAAATATCAAAGGTAGTAATTCTTATTCAATCATATCAAAACTAGTTTGAATACAATTGTGAACCTTAGCTTTTTCTTATAGAGCCATAACAATAAAAGCTAGTCTCTCAAAGCATGGTGAATCAAATTTCAAATCCATATAAGATGTATCCACATTTAATGATTGACATGACTTCACTACTACAAAAATGTAGTATAATGGCGCTTATTTTATAAAATACTTTGGCCTTTAAGAAACGCCAAAGCTTTTGACGCCATTAAAAATCTCTGTGGCGCTTTTCAATTTACAGAAACGCCATACGTTACTTTATGAAATTAAATAAATATATTAATTATAAACAGCGTTTCGGGGGGATGCGCCAAAGGAGGGGTACCCCTCCTTTGGCGGTTTTTAGCATAAACGCCAAAGGAGGGGAATACCCCTCCTTTGGCGTTTTTAATTAAAACGGCATACCCTCCTATGGCGTTTTTAATACAAATGCCAAAGGAGGGGTATACCCCTCCTATGGCGTTTTTAATACAAACGCCAAAGGAGGGGTATACTCCTCCTTTGGCGTTTGTGCTACAAAACGCCAAAGGAGGGTTAGTACCCTCCTTTGGCGTTTTTTGTACAAAACGCCAAAGGAGGGTACCCCTCCTTTGGCATTTTACCCTTAAACGCTAAAGTAGGTTTAATTTTTTTTAATAATTTTTTAAAATATTTTTTTTTCCTGTGCAGTGTGTAATAATACCTGATGACCATATATATATAGTAAGCAAATGACCATAACGATGATGTTCAATACAAAACAAAATATTACAATACAAAACGATGATGGTCATTTGTCAAATAACTACAATGAATAAACAACTACATGCCTAAATTAACTAATTCCTTAACCAAATGGTGCCGAATGATAATGTTTAACAACTACAAAATATATTGATTGTATTAACAATGATTATATAGTGTACAACTAAATAGGAATAGGCAAGAAAGAAGCTACATGCCTAAATTAACTAATTCCTTGACCATATATTCACACCATTCTTCAATGATTTCATCCATTTGATGGTCAGACAGCTCAGCACAACGTGCATCTTCATAATACTACATAAACAATCATGTATACAAAGAATGAAAATCACTAAATTTAGACACTTTGTCAATTAAAATTAAAACACAATATCAATTGCAACTAAAGGGAACTTACTTTCATAGGAATTACAAGGTGGCGATGAGTAACTACATCTTTCATAAATTTCATAACATAATAACCACAATCATTATCATTCGGCTAGAATGGACACTGCAACAATACAATGAAATAGTTATGTCAATTTTTGAATAAATTTTTTTTACTAACAAGAATGGAGTAAATTCATATATAAGTACCATAATCTTCCTCCACGCATAGCTATTGGCCGAGTCATTGCGTCTAGAGTAGGCTAATCCAGCTTTTCCTCTATATGCGGTTAATGCACTAATAAAACAAAGAAGTTCCTGATTAATGTTAGTTATTCAATAATCACACACGAAAAGATTTACACATACACCCATACACTTACTTATTGAAGATAATCAGCATATCAGGGCGATTATCTGGATAAGCAGTTTCTATAGGATCTAGATAGTAAATGCGAGGGTTTTCTGGTGCTGCTGGATGGACAACAATTAATATCCAATATTCCCTAAAAACACATTTTGAAAATTTTATTTGGACAATCATTTAATGGTAAAAGTGAAAAAATAAAAAACATACATTCAAATATTGTCACAAATCACTTACCCTACATTGTATGGCACAAGAAAGAGCTTGTTAGGGGTTGCTCTAAGCATAAAGCAGTCTCTAAGTTGGTTAGACTGTGCTTCCAAATCTCTCCCCCTATGCAGGCCAAAGAGGTGTGGGCTAACAAAGATGAATCTCTGCATCCTATCCGTGCCTACTATCTCATCGTGGTACAAATGCCTTTATATCAAACAAACAATGTCATTTCCACAAAAAAAAATTGAATGATGAATAATAATAACAATCATAGACGAATACCTGATCCATAAGTTGATAGCTGTTCCACTTATCCTTCCACGAGTAATCACATCATTCAGCACAGCACCATCGACATGATCAATTACACCGTTGCATTATAGATGTCCGGATGAAATTGTATTTCCTGACCTCGTTGGAGGATCAATGGTTGTACCATTGATGCTAACTGTTGGCGATACGAGACCATTGGTTTGTTGTTTCGTTTGCTAGCAGAAGGTTGGGACTTCTGTTGGGTTGCTGAACCATGTGAGTTCTTCCTATGGCCTTTAATTCATTTTCCTTTATGACTAGTAGCAACCTACAAAAATCATTAAAATTTAATCATGTAGTTTTTTAGATAGAAGTGCATATAGAATAAGTAGAAGGAATTGTAAATTAAATCACCTTTTGATATGGCTCAATCAGACCTATTGGCCATGCAACATAACCACCAACAACATCTTTTACCATTGTCTATTCATCTAGAGAAGGGATTGGTAGGAGGGCATCTGCATCTATGCATACGTCAACCTTGACTCTAAGTGTGTTCTCAGGCAATGGTGAACCATGAAGGATATCAATGTCGGTGTTGTAGACAACTCCTACAGCAACTGCATGCTTGAAAGATTCATCGACATGCAGCTTGCACGCCGATTCACCCTATGAAAGATGGAGTCAATATTAAGGTACACTAATTTAAAATATAACAAAAAGTTAACTAGAGAAGAAATTGATTACGAAAGGAATTGGGACTTTAGGCGTGTAGGGGCAACTATCATTCTTCACACTTGTGCTGTCACACATTGGGCTTGGTGCTGGCCGAGAAAGCAGTAAAGTATCAATTTGAGCCTTCAATAATGCATTTTTCTCTTGCATCAATCGCATATGATTGTTAAATTGTTCTATTTGGTGTTGGTGGACACTCATCTGCTCATCTACTTGATGCTTGTAGATACTCATCTGCTGTTCCAGTTGCTTATTGTAGTCACTCATCTGCTATTCCAGTTGCTGCTTGTAGTCACCAATCTGCTCCTGTAGTTGCATAAAGTCATTTTTGTTTGGTCGCTTTTGGCGTCCGAAGTATGATGTTTGGGTGACTTCAAAACCAGTACCACGAAGACGACCATGATACTCAGGAGCTCCAAGAGCTCTGCTGAGCAAATCATCACGACCAACATAATTCATCAACTCTGGTTGGTCCTGCGTCATTTTTTGCTACCACAACAACAATTGCAATAATATTAGTTATTATAAAATAGAATCATTTAATCAAAGCAAAATATTTATGAATAATCCACCACTTACACAATATTCTGCAACTTCTCTGGCTTATTGGCTGGGAATTTCTCCTTTTTTATTAGTGACGCCGGCCAGCCACAAATTATGACGTGGCACGTGTGTGACATCAGAATGTGATTGTTTGACCTTTATAACAAAGTTAGTTGTAGTTAAAAATTAGTCATCTAAATTATATATGCATATGAAATGATTATAAGTTCTTACCAATTGTTTCTCCAACTTTGCATACGATAGTGGTCCTTTTAAGTACCGGTATGTCATGTTGCTTGCGCTTTCACGATTTCTATCACTTCGTTCCTTTTTAAATACAAATAATTTCAATAAATATTAATTTCAATTACATTGCAAGTAGTCTGTAAGGGCTAATATTGTATTACCAGAAACTCCGCGGTAGTATGTGTACTCAAAAACTCATCCCACAGCTCTTGTGTAATTATTCCATCATACAACTGTGGTGGCGTATGAATGATATTGCCATCTGTGTCCCGCGAGTAGAATTTGATAAGATTGGAACGAAAACATCTCAAAAGTTTGCCACATTTTGCGAGCACGAATTTGTCTTTGTCGTCATCGATAATGAAGATAGACTGTAACAAAAAAACCACACATGCTTTGTTAGATTGTAATTCATGCAACAAAACAACTAGAATAATAAAGTAAATAATGTTTACCTTAACTGAACTCAGAAGCATATTAGAATAGTCCTTCTTTGCCCGTCTCCAATCTGAAATTGTAATGGGGACTCTTTCTTTGACAATAGTCCCAATATAATTAACAAAGTTGCTAGCATTTTCACCAACTGGGTTTCCCTTGTCATTCCACTCAAGCTCTAACAAAATGCCCTTGCTCCTTAGTTTGATCAGTTTATGCATCACAGTCCTACCTCGGACTACAACGGCTTCAAAGGCTGCTTGCTCAATTTGAGGATCAACTGCATCTTCATTGTCGGCTTCAAAGTCTGCTTGATCATTGTGTGGATCCATTTTCCTACAAGTTAAATAAACAAGACAAAAAATCAGTGCATATTGACAATCATATATAGTAATAAAAGTAAATTAAGTTGGAATATATGAATACATGTAATAAAACATACATACTGAAAAATCAAGACACTCATTATCATCTTTTTCTCTTTCTTGTTCGATTTAAAAACCATGTCCCCTCATTATGATCATGTCTCATATATAAATGTTCGTCTTCATCTTCTTCTTCATTTCTATCAATATATCTTGACCACAACATCTCAAAGGAAAGAGTATTCTCAGGAATATTCAAATATTCATTACTTGTAGTACCAACTTGTTCTTGATGATTCTTGTTTGATGGAACTACAATGGACCAATTCTTCTTAGCAGGATCGGGAACGAAAAACACTTGTTCTGCTTGTGATGCTAAAATGAAAGGATCATCTTTATACCAAACTTTAGAAAGGTCTACTTGAACAAACCATAACTCATCTGTCCGCAATCCACTATTGTTGTTAACCCACTTACACCTGAAGACAGGGACCCTCAACACAGTATAATCCAACTCCCATATTTGTTCAATTACACCAAAGTATGACATTGGTGCGTAGATAGGGTGCATGTCTTTGACACTGGATCTATGCCAAGAATCAGCAACAAGTGTTACCCCACTATTTTGCATCGTGCTCCTTGTATCATGTTCTTGTGTGTAGAAGGTGTAACCGTTGATTGCATAACCATTATAAGATAACACACTTAAGTTCGGTCCATTCGATAGCCATCTCAAGTTTTCAGAAATTAGATCAGGATTCCTCTCCACCTCATCTTTAATGCGCCTTTTTAACCAACTTGAAAAATGTTTGTTGTGTTCCTTTGTTATAAAATTTTCATTCCTGTCATCATGTGCCTATCGAAGTGTGGCCTTGTGTTCGTCAACAAATGGTTCAACCTCATCAGTGTTATGAAGCACATACAAGTGAGCTTGTTCCCGTTCAGTCACCGATATCCTTATTACATCCTTCCCACTTGTTCCTTTCCCTGATCTTCGCCCATCATGACGAGACTTGGGGATACCTACGGGGTCAACATTTGACAGGAAGTCAACACAGAAGTCACTTGCTTCTTCAACCATATACCGCTCAGCTATACAACCCTCTGGTCGATATCTATTTTTCACATACCCCTTTAAAATTTTCATAAATCACTCATTCGGGTACATCCATCTCAAGTACACTGGACCGCACAATTGAACCTCTTTCACCAAATGTACGGTTAGATGGACCATAATGTCAAAAAATGAAGGTGGAAAATACATTTCAAGTTCACACAGAGTACAAACAATCAGCCTTTGCAAATCTAGTAACTTTGTTGAATCAACCACTTTACTGCAAATCAACTTGAAGAACATGCAAAGTTTAGTAATGGTGTTCCTTACTTTTTTGGGTAAGATTGACCGTATACCAATCGGTATGAAATTTTGCATTAGCACATGACAATCATGAGATTTAAGGTTCTTTAGCTTCAACTCTTTTACTGATACAAGGTTCTTTATATTTGAAGAATACCCCTCTGGAACTTTAATTCCTTCCAGAAATTCACAAAATAATTTTTCCTCTTTCCTCGATAGAGTGTAAGCCGCTGGAGGTAGATAAGTGCGGTGCCCTTGCTCAACTGGTGCCAAATCTTCTCTTATTCCCAAATTAACTAAATCCAACCTCGCATTTACACTGTCCTTGCTTTTTCGTCGTATACTGAGCAATGTGCCAATGAGACTATCACATATATTTTTTTCTATGTGCATCACATCAAGAAAATGTCTCACATACAAGGACTTTCAATATGGAAGTTCAAAGAAAATAGAATTCTTTTTCCAACCGGTTGTCCCGAATTGTTTTGCAAAAGGCTTGCCAAAATTGTTATCCATGTGCTTAACCTTCTCAAAAACCTGAGCACCGGTCAACATCTTCGGTGGGCTACCTTCTTCTGACTCACCATTAAAAGCCTTTTTCCAATTCCTCCAATGATGTGTTGATGGTAAGAATCTTCGATGTCACATGTATACATTTTTCTTACAATGATCTAGTCGCATTGAATGAGTGTCATCTTCACATATAGGGCACGCACAATATCCTTTGACGCTATATCCGGACAAATTACCATAAGCAGGGAAATCATTAATTGTGCCAAACAACATGGCTTTCAAATTGAAACTTTCTTCCCTGTACCCATCATACACATTGACGCCTTCTTCCCAAAGTAGCTTCAAGTTATCAATTAAAGGAGCCAAGTATACATCTATATCATTTCCAGGTTGCCTTGGCCCAGAAATTAACATAGACAACATCATATACTTGCGTTTCATGATCAAGTGTGGAGGAAGGTTATAAATCATCAATATCACTGGCCATGTACTGTGTGTACTACTCTGAACCCCGTGGGGATTGATTCCATCGGTTGAAAGTGCAAGGCGTAGGTTCCTTTCTTCATTCGCGAAGTCAGGATGGTCATGATCAATTTTTTTCCATTGAGGGGCATCCGCAGGGTGCCTAAGGTTCGTGTCTTCAATCCTTTCATCTGCATGCCACGTCAACAACTTAGCAATCTCCTCATTACTGTATAATCGCTTGAATCTTGGAATAATTGGAAAATACCATACGACCTTCGAGGGACTCTTTCCTTTCTTTTTCCCATATCGAGATGTATTACATTTAGGGCACTTCTCTAACGTTGCATATTGATTTCAAAATAATATGCAATCGTTAGGGCATGCATGAATCTTCTCATAACCCATGCCAGTTGTAGAGCAAAGTATTCGCTTTGCCTCATATGTCTTGGTAGGAAGTACATTTTCTTCTGTGAGAATATCTTGCACAAGTTCAAGTAGTGTGGTGAAACCAGAATCACTCAATCCATAGCGTGCTTTAAAGTTGTATAATTTCAACACTGCTAACAATCTTGTGTATTTAGTACTACCAACATATAATGGCTTCTCTGCATCACCTTTCAACTTCTCATATTCTTGAGGACGGTTATGAAGCACCCCTTCCACTGCATTTAGCATTTCTTGAAGACCATCATCTTCATCACACATGCTTGAGTCAAACTCATTTGAAGCACCGATCATGGTATGTATTTGACCACGATCTGCATCATCCGTCTCACCGTGCCTTGTCCATCGTGTATATGATTGATCAATTCCATGACACACTAAATCATCTAGCAAATCAAGTGGACTAATCCGCTTTCCATAACAAGATAAGCAAGGACATAGGATTTTGTTAGGATCATTTGCATGCTCGCTTGCAAATCTAATAAACTCTTTCACCCCATCAATATATTCTCTTGAGCACCGATTAGATGACATCCATTTTCGATCCATCTATACCTTAAACATATATATTTTTATAAGTGGTCAGTTGCTTGCCTCTTAAAGTTCTCTTTATTTGTTATTTATTTTTTAAAAAAAGTAAATTCAACAGCGCAGCATAACATTCCAAAATTTAAAGTTTTACAAAATATTAAACACTCTTCTTAAATCACAAATAATCAACCAATTAATCCCACAACATCTAAATAATGTTCACAACTCACCACCAAATAAATCATATTGGCCAACACTACTACATGTTGTAATTAAAATAATTGGGTCCATAACAAGCCAACAAAAATACAACCCTGCGTTTATTAAATTAATTGATTCCAAAATAATCATTGATTACACTACCAACGGCATTTATAACACTTCTACCCAATTTGACCATTTCAACAGTGCCATCCCAACTCTCTCACTATTGACAACATGTACTTCTATAGAAAAGTATAAGCAAATATATAATAGCCATACATATTTTAATTAAAAAAAATGTGAATAAAATGTTAAAAAACAAACAACACTTACAGGAGCTTCTGTAGGAAGCTTTGTACTGCAACCAGCCAAAAAGAAAAAGAACACGAGGGAGGAAGCTTTAATCTGCAACCAGCCAAAAAGAAAAAGAACACGAGGGAGGAAGCTTTACTCTGCAACCAGCCAAAAGCACACGTGTGGGAAGTTTTGTACCGCAACGAAGCTCTATGCTGTAATGAAAGTGGCGAACAAATGTTTACAAATATTTGCACGAGGAGGAGACAAAAAAAATAGCAAGTGGGGACCAAAGAAGCTTCGCTAGGTCAAACAGAGGAAAGGGGATGGGGACAAATAGAAAAGAAAAGCAGGAAAGCGATAGTGGCGGCAACAATGGCGGGTGTTAAAAATTTTTAACATTTATATTACCTTTTATGGCGTTTATATAAAAAGTGCCAAAAAAGGTGTGAGTATCTATGGCACTTCTTATATAAGCGCCATTAATGTTATAAAACAAAACTAAAACCTTTGGCGCTTCCTTACAAAGCGCCAAACATTCCTTTAAAAAATATTTAAAAAAAAACTAAATTAAAGCTGACTAAATTTTTTTTCCTATTATAATTTTTTTAACATGTCCTAGGCGTTTTGTACATGTGCATTTATAAGGAGCCCTGCTGCCGCATATGGCTTCCTGTTGGTCACTTCAAATAATAAGAATATAGTTCATATCACTAACATGGATCAAAGTGGGAATCAGAGGGAACTAATTAATGGTGGGGCTGTGTACAGGGAATCAAAGCAAGCAGCTTTGAATACTTCAGAAATGCCAATTGCCAATTAATCATCATAATATAGTTGTAATTAAAAAAAAAAACCATTGCGTGATCCACCAAGTATAAAGGCATATTGTAAAAGAAGTCATGATTCTCATCAAGTAAATGGCCAACCTGTGATTCTTTCCCAACAGCGAGCTCTGAAGATGGCTTTCAACGGTTGAGGGAGCTGAGGACGTGAGGGCAAGGAGAAGATTAAGAGCATGAGCTTCTTCAATGCGCAGATGCAAATATGACTACTTCTTCAATGCGCAAATACAAAAAGTGATTTATATGTCCAACCTGATATATCTTCAAGGAGCTGTCGGATATATGGCCAAAGAAAAAAACAAATGAGTTGCCTTGTCAATGAAAGCTTTCACGTGAACATTTTCTCCATTCTTTTTTGACTTACAGCTTTTTCACTAAATGCCAAAGCTAGCTAGCTTTCACGTGATTCAATTATTGATCTTCTCCCTTCAATTCGGCGAATGCCAAAGTCTGAACCAATTCCTTCAATTAATTTTTTAATAATTGAGGAAGCTTTGGCGTTTTGTTAAAAAACGCCAAAGCTTCCCCTATATTTTTTTTTATAATACAAGCTTTGGCGTTTTGTATAAAAACGCCAAAGCTTCCCCTTTTTTTTTTTTTTACAAAGCTTCTCCTTCGTGTAGTAATGGCTTCCCCTATTTTTTTTTTTTTGTAATACAAGCTTTGGTGTTTTGATTAAAAACGCCAAAGCTTCCCCAATTTTTTTTTTTTTTTTGTAATACAAGCTTTGGCGTTTTTATTAAAAACGCCAAAGCTTCCCCAATTTTTTTTTTTTTTTACAAAGCTTCTCCATCGTGTATTAAGTTATTGTAATGGCTTCCCCTACTTTTTTTTAATAGAAGCTTTGGCGTTTTATTAAAAAACGCCAAAGCTTCACCATATTTTTTTTTTCAAAACAAAGCTTCCCATCTATATATCTTGATCCAAAAAAAATCTGCAATGATCATATGATTCATATCCTTCGTTTTTTATTTATTATATATGTGGAAGCTTTGGCGTTTAATTATAAAACGCCAAAGCTTCCCAGATCTTCGTTTTTTTTAATATATATGTGGAGGCTTACATCTACAGCCATTATTCAAATATAGGAAGCTTTGGCGTTTCCACATAAAACGCCAAAGCTTCCTATTGTTTTTTCAAAAAAAAAAAAAAAAAACTGGAGGCCTTGTTTGGCGCTTGTTCAGAGAAACGTCATACAAGGTTAACGTCAATTATGACGTTTATGCTTGTAAGCACCAAAGCTTTCAAATATTTTTGATTTTAAATAAATAAATAACAAGCTTTGGCGCTTCTTTAAACAAATGCCACAGGAGCTACGCCACTAAAGCCTCTTTTTGTAGTAGTGCTTGAACATGATTTCTTTTAAAAAGAGGATGCATGTACTTAGTAAAATAAAAATAAAAAATGACCAATGAAGATTGGGCCTTATGGTAAAGGTTAGTTCATAAAATAGCAATGTTCAAATTTTTGTTGGGAGATATACCCATATTTAATATTTGATATATATATATATATATAGTCAGATAATCTTACCTTCAGTGGTGTCCAAATAATAAACAATTGCTAGGGTACATATGAATTTGCTCACTTGGCCATGAGCCGATGACTTTGTGCAATCCCTGCGTACGTTTTACGCGATTTTTTACATGGCAAATAATTTGGAGGAGATTAGCTTATTCATCTGGTACACATTCATTTTTCAAACATGTAAGGTTATTAATACTGTTAACCCATATAAGCACAAAGAGGATGCATCAACGCTCTGTGGCATTGGATTGCCAAAAGACCTCACACTTGTTTGTAAAGAGTGACTATATAATTTATTCTAATAAATATATGAAAAATAAGAGGAACAGACTCAAATTAATGTATTTTTTCCACATTATTATTAGAATATAAATTTATTTTCTATTTTTTATTTGACTCCCAAAATTTTCAAACTTTGGATAATGATGAGATTAATTAATTTATTGTTAAAATTAAAGATACTAAAAGAAATACCAACATAAAAAGATTAAAAAATCTAAAAATTAAAAATATTAAGATAAATTCGTTGTTGGATATTTGCAATTTTGCATTACTTAATACTTATACATTATTATTGACCATATTTGTATGGGAAAATTTCCCATAAATGATTATTTAAAAATTTATTTATGAAATAGAACCTAGAATCTTGTAAATATGTGGAATCCTTGAGTGTAAATAATTGTGATAGGAGAAAGCCAAAATTACCCTTAATGAAAATATTCCTTGTTGTGTAGTCTATCTTTTCTTTATGTGCAATCAATCTTCCCTTACATTACAAAATTAGTCCCTAATGTGCAAACCACAACCTTTTATGCAAATGATCTTTTCTTATGTGCAAATGACTCCTATTATGTAATCCATCTTCCTAAGTGAAAACTATCTTCCCTTATGTGCAATCCATACACTACAAAAAAAAATAACATTTCGTAATGATGAATTTGTAGCAGTTACTTTTAACCTCTACAAATATTATTATTTGTAGCAGTAAGCTTCGTGCCAAGAGACGCAAGGGTAAGCTAACGTTATTTGTAGCGGTTTATAAAAAAAACCACTACAAATTTGGTATTTATTTCCCATCATAAGTTCGATTAGCTAATTTGTAGCGGTTACACCATGTGAACCGCTACAAATGTGGCACTAGCTTGGTGCAAGATAGCACGGAGCAGGCGTGACAATTGTTGCGGTTATTTTGTAGCGGTTATGTGGACATAAACTACTACGGAATGCAAAAGATCGCCTTTTTATAGCGGTTTTACGGAACCGCTACAAAGGTAAATGACACTTGTTGCAATTTTTGGAAGAAACCACTACAGAACTTTAAAAGTCTTAATATTTGTAATGGTTAGAGGTAACTGTTACAAAGTGTTTCATTGCCCGAGGTGTTTTGTAGCAGTTGGTGCGATGGTTTTCTCAATAACCGCTACAAAATTCAGCGCTATAAATACCGAGAGACCCTTCATTTGGCTCATTTACCCATTTTGTTTTCTGACGATTTTCTGAGAGTTTTCCTTTAGATCTGAGCTTTCTGACATTTCTCTGAAAGTTTTGCTGTAGCATTTCACATTTTTTTCACTTGAGATATGAAAGTTACATATTTTCTTTCTACTTTGTTTTATTATTATATTTTATATATAAATATTTAACAGTGACACAACCACAGATTCAGAGATGGTACAATCATGAAACAATGTAACGTTACTTCTTACAGCTCAGCATCATTTGTTACTTAGTTTCTATTCGGAAAGTGGACCTCTGGATTTCATATGTTCCTAGAATATTTTATTTTATCTTATCATCGTTTTGGTTGTGTTTTTATTTGGTAGCAGAAATTGCTCAGGCTCAAGCAATTGTTTGAAAAAAACAAAACAAAAGCATATATCCTGTAATAAACTTTGAGCGAAGCAGATTTAGCATTTAGGATTCTTTTGTAACTGTTTTTTGGCTTGTAAATTTATTATCTTCTCAAGTTTTGGGTTTTAGTCAACTCCTTCACTCCTTGTGTATGTGCATGTGTTTTGTGTAATATTCATACTTATGTTCATTCTGGATAGAATTGGTATTCTGATATCCTTTTTCTGACAAGGCAAAAGATGGCAGATAATGAGGATGGAGAAGAGAGGACTTCTCGTGGGAATGAATGGGAGGTTGTAACACTTACAGCATCAACATATGAAGCTGCTTCTGGTTCTGGACAAGTTGAGTTGAAAGATAATGACCAGGGAGACGCATCTATGCAGGATGAAGCTGAAACATCACGTGCCTTATTCATGTCTCGTCATTTTGTTTTTCCTCCCATTGAGCATGAGAACTTGCCATTGGAATCTGATTATAGTGAGATTCTTGGTCAATCTGGACTCAAAGATGTCTCTAAAGTTATTGTTGATGATGGGGCCAGACCTAGTGGAAAGGATGAAGAAAATGTGATGATATCTGGAATAAATGTTTCAGAAGCGTTTTCAGGTGTTCCATATTTTGATGATAAGATGAGCAAATTTTCTGTTCATGGTAAACAGTTTGCCGAAGGTACAACTTTAGAAGATTTTGATTTTATTGTCAAAGAGGAAAGCATGTACGACACTACAAAATACAGTTCTTTACACTGTGATGATAATAAATGAGAGCATGGTTTTGGTCCTTTATGACCAGCTAGTGATTTGTCATTTTTGGCATCTTCATTTTGAAAGTTCCTCTATGACCTATTTTGGACTACCTGGTTTTGCAATGCAGAAGTGAAAGTGATTGTAATTTTAACAACATAGGACTGAGTATGAGGCGATGTAATGAGAAATGTTGCATGTACTTATGGCATTTAAGTTTATTGTGGCTAAATAAAGCTATGCTTGGTTGGAGAAAAAGCTAGGTGAAAAATGGAGCATTAGAGTCTGAATATGCTGTTATTTTCCCACTGCCTATTTTTACTCCAAAGAAGTATTGACCTAAATGTATTGATTGCTCTCCATCCAGCCTTAAGTTGCCAATGACAGCAAGAGAGATGGCATTATAGACCAGGTTCCAAGGAGAGATGTTTATACTATTGATGACTGTGCTGATTTTGTTGACTATTTGCTAATGTCCTCTCTCTTGCTATTGAGCACATAACATTTTCTATCATTTATATATTTAGGAGACAATTATGGATGCTGTTGAAAACTATATAACTTGGCCATCAGAAATAGGTAATTCTGAATCTTCCCATGTATCTTAAGGTATTTAAGAATTGTAAATTGTAAATCATTTGGTTATTTGTATTAGTTCAGTTGACCCATGTGCTTTAAATTTTTTTACATATTACCTTGCTCATTCTTTTGAATTTGAATTTGAATTTCCCTCTATGATTTGTCCTTCTCGACACATATGCAAGGTCCACCCCACCCCCCGGCCGAGCTGCTCTTTCATCTGTATCTTTGGAGCTGAAGCTAATTTGTCAGCATGATGTCACATTCATTACCCTGATCGCTCAGTCATTGGTTTAACCGTCACATGATTTATACTTTTGTGCCAGTTGTAGCAAGTTCGGTCATAACTTCATATACTAATTGTTAGCAATAACTGAAATAGCTTCTATTATTTGATTTTGTTCGGTCACATGGCTTTTTGTACGGTGATAGAGGTGAGTTAGATACAAAGCATAGCCCACTGCTTTTTGTATGGCTTCATGTGGACTTGCTTTAATTTTTTAATAAAAATTATAAATTCAATATTTACTATATATAGTAGGTGGAACTTTGTAATGTTATGGCTATACTTTTTCTTAGAATGAAAATCAAGTTAGTGCCAAGGAAGTGTAAAGAGTTGACTAATAACGGGATGATGGCATCTCCTCCGTGGTAAAACTAATTTCAATTTTTCTTTTTCTTACATCGTCTTATAAAGCAAAGTGGAGCAGAAGCTTTGTTTGTATTATTAATTACATTATGCCTTCCAATCACTAAACTAAGCAATGGAGTGGAAATCAAATGAAGTCCATAATCATTGGATTTTTTTTTTTTTTTGATGGAGTGTTGATTAAACACAACATCTCAGTCACAAGCTTGTACGATCATTACACGATGTTTCTATTTCAGTTTCAATTTTGCAACCCCCAGATCCCTTATGTTTTTGTTTTTGTTTTCCTTGATTTATAGC
Organism: Inga oerstediana; assembly: GCA_963210345.1. Classification (NCBI taxonomy): domain Eukaryota; kingdom Viridiplantae; phylum Streptophyta; class Magnoliopsida; order Fabales; family Fabaceae; genus Inga; species Inga oerstediana. Next base: position 35,674,442 of record OY723406.1, read on the forward strand.
AGCTTTGCTGCTGAAGTATTTTTGTATCAATTTTTTTGGGACCAAGTAACTTTACATTTATTTTAAAATTGAAGGTGTCAAAACACTTTCCATTAAAAAAATTGAGGGTGTCAATTTAAGGTTTGGATGAGGTTGAGTTTTAGATATTTCTTAAATTTGTGTGTGCATGTCAAGTTTTCTCTCAAAATTTTGTTGCAGAGTACAGGGCTCCATTATTTGTTGTGTTGCCGCTTTCTAACAACTACAGCCGACAAACTATGTTTTGTCTTCATTTTCTTTTATTTTTAAGCATAAGATAATTAAGAGGGGGAAATTCAAGTGTCGTATTAATGCAATATAGACTGAAGTGAAATATTTTTGACCAAAGAAAAAATTCTTGAAATATCTAAATCATTCTCAAAATTCAATTTAACATTCTTGAAAGATATTATTTTAGTCTATACAATATCAATTCTTGTGTTGGCTGTGGGAGTTTCGGGGACCAATCTTGCTTTGTACTACCTCCGATTCTAAATATTAGACATGGTTGATTTTTTTTACAGATTAAGGAAGCTAAATAAGTTACTTAATCATATTATATGTTGAGTATCCTTAGATTATATATCAGTTTATAAGTTAAGCAAAATACTTTAAAATAATTTAATTAGCTTTCTTAATTTCTCTAAAAAAAGTCAACTTTGTCTTATATTTAGCTTAATTTCTCCAAAAAAGTCAATTTTGTCTTATATTTAGGATCAAAAGGAGTAGTAACTTTGAAGCACTCTTTACTCGTATTGGCTATTGTTAGATTTTTTTTCCTCAAGTAAAAAACTGGGTGATGTTGTAATATCCCAAATTTTGATTAAGGGATAATCATGATTATTATGGATAATTATGGGTTTAATTGGGATTATTATGTATTTTATGACAATATTAATTGATGTCATAATTAGTGGAAATTGGAAATATTAGCTCATATGTGTGGTATTTAAGATCAAGGGTGGTGATTCCTTGATCGTGGGTCGGGATCCAGTGTGCTTAGCTTGTGTGAGCTTATTGAGGGAATGATGGAGATGTTGACATGTGGCAGTGTGGTGGCCATTGGATGAGATCATATGAGGACAAAAGTTCACTTTTCTTCTCTCTCCTCTCCCACTCCATCTCTCCATCTCATCTCTCTCTTCTCTCTCTCGTTTTCGCTGAAGCAAGGGAGAAAGGAAGAAGGAAAAGATTGATCTTTGGGTAAGTAAATGATCTTCTTTGCTCAAACTCCATTCACAAATGTTGATCCTTGAGTAATGAGCTTCATTTTGGTGTGTATAATGTAGCCATTTGGTTGTGATCTGTGCCACACGAAAATTGATTGTTGGAGAATCAAGAACTCTCTTTGGAGAAGTTGCTAAGGTGAGTAAAACCAATCTATCTATCTATGTTTCATATCATTTGGAATAGTTTCTAAATTCTGGAAATTTGGGCTTGAATCTGAAAAATGAGTATCACTGTTCATTTGGTATGTTTTTGGTATGAGAATGGTGTTTTGGAATGAGTTATGATAGATAGATTGATTGGAGGTTGAAATGTTAATTTTAGTAATTTTGGGAAAATTGATGATTTGTGTTGATTCAACCCAAAACTTGATAATGGAGTTGGATTTTGATCATTTTAATGATTCCATTGAATTCCTTGGGTGTTTTTGTGTGGGAGTAGCTTTGGGTTGGTATTTGGGTTCATTTGAATCACTTGGAAAAATTTCTGGAAATGCTGTCATACCTTCTCGTTTTCTGGTTTCTGATAATCGTGCTTGAGGTGAGAGTGGGTGTGCTCGAGTGAGAATTTTGTGCTTGAGGTGATTTCCGTACTTGTGCTTGAGGTGAGGATTTTGTGCTCGAGTGAGCCTTTTCTGAGAAAGTTCTTGTGCTCTCGGGCATGTGCTTCCTGTCTTCACTTCCTTGTGCTTGAGGTGATTTTCGTGCTTGTGCTCGAGTGAGGATTTTGTGCTTGAGGTGATTTCCGTACTTGTGCTTGAGGTGAGGATTTTGTGCTCGAGTGAGCCTTTTCTGAGAAAGTTCTTGTGCTCTTGGGCATGTGCTTCCTGTCTTCACTTCCTTGTGCTTGAGGTGATTTTCGTGCTTGTGCTCGAGTGAGGATTTTGTGCTTGAGGTGATTTCCGTACTTGTGCTCGAGTGAGGATTTTGTGCTTGAGGTGATGTCCGTACTTGTGCTCGAGTGAGACCATTTTCACTCGAGGTGAAGCAGTGAAAAATGAGTTTTTGTGCTTCCAAAAAGGGATCTTTGGGATAGTTCTTCCAACCCTTTAGGAGTTTTGTTAGGAGTATTTAGTGACTCTAAAAGAGCAATAATGATAACCAATTAAGCATTATAAAGTGAATTAAGTCTTGGAATAGAGAATAACTCTTCGTCCCTAATTGTGAAAATAGGATTTGATATCTGCCTTCCTCGGGAGAGACCGGCGCTAGGATACGCCCGGAAGAACTCAGGTAGTGACTTTTCTCTCATATTTTGTATGATGTTTTGGTATGCATATCTTATCATTGAACTTGTGAATTGTGTGTCATGGTCCATTACGGCGCGAGCAGGTCAGCGTGAGCCGTATAGAGAGTGACAGTGGTCATCTCTAGGTCGGCCTTTGGACTGCCGTCGTAATCGACATGGATCTTTGTGAATCCGACCCGTGGGGGTGGCGTTTGTGAAACCAGCCGTGGGCTACGTGTGTGTATCTTGCCTATGTGGCTTGCGATTATGATATGCTTTATATGGATCCCAGCTGTGGTGAATTATACTGTATTGATTGTTGTGATGCAATACAACGTGAGCAATTCAGCGTGAGCAATCATCAGGGATGACATGTGTCATACTAACCATTGCCGTTGTAACTGCCGTTGTAGTTGCTTGTGTGGATAGTGATTTGATTACATGCATTATTATTGTACATTATATGATTGACTTGTTACTACGGGGATTCTTTAGAATCTCACTCTCCCAAAATTAACCATTTTAGACAGGGCTGAAGGATCGAAAGGCAAGCGGGCGACGAAGAGTAGTTAGAGCTCCTGTTTAGGAGTATATTTTGGAGTTTATGATTATCATTGTATATTTTGGAATTGTATATTGTAGACTTTGTGTAATCCCCAAGAAAAAGGGTATGAATTGTAGGCTCGTGCCTTGTGTAAATCCCTTTTATTTTTGAATGGAACCCGAGTAAGTCGGGAATATATTTTGCACTCTGATATTTGTAAATGAAATCAACTTGTACAGGCCATATTGTATTAAAATGGGAATATGAGACCATTGTAATCGAGTTTAGAAAAGTTTTTGCAAATCCGATTTTGGGCAAAATATTTCTTTAATAAGTCCCAAATCAATTACGGTCTATAATTCCACATTAATTACATGTTTATGAACTAAATCTCGGCCTTAAGCGTGAAGGGGGTTACAGATGTCATCTGCTATGAATAACATTTTTTTACTTAAAGCACGGAACGAAACGAATGAAAGCAAGTTATCTATCTCTCCATTGTTAGGCTGAGTATCTGATCTTTTGTCCCAACCTGATTTGTCTCTTCTATCATCTTTTGTTTGTATGGAAAAAAGTTATGCAAATCCAATATCTTTCAATTCTCATTACCCCAAGTGTTCCTACAGATGTTGCACTGACAACTATTTTAGCTCGTTCATTATAATATTTAAGAATAAAGGATGTTACTTCATTGTCAAAAGCTGTAGAAAGTCAGAAAAAAACCAGAGGGTGATAAAAAAAAAGACCAAAGTAGGGGAAAAGCAAAATAAAAGCTTATGGATTTCCATCATTGTCATCTGCTTGGGTTATGCTTAAAGTACTACTCATGGGTTAGACAAGTGCATGGACTGTGTGTTTCATTGTGGGTGATGTATTTATTCAACTTAATGTAAATTGAATAAAAACGAAGGTATAATTTAGCATATGAATATAAAATAAATGAGTTTTATTACTAAAAAATAATTTTGGGCTTCTTGTAATATGTTAATTGGGCTTTTCTTTGTAACGTCAACCAAGCTAAGGCATCCTCAACTACATTGTGACAACATCAAATTTCCGTATAGAACATTGATTGGATAGTAGACAAAAGTTCTCTCAAATTCTTATATTATTAATCACAAGTTAACCTATCATAACAATATATTAATCACCTCAAGCACTACTAGGGAGTTTTATGGGTCAAGATCGATCTCTTATATTACCAAGACATGGTGAGGGAAAATTTTCATGTGTAGTGTGTGATACCTTAAAATAAGCCCATTAAATCAATGACTCCAACAACAATGCCAAACATCCACTAACTACTATATGTTAGTGCTATTGAACGTAATTTGCATTGTTTTCCTTTCATTTATAACTATTCAATTAACCACATGGAAAAATGACATATATATACCTACCAACATTTAAACACATCTAATTTGAACCATTTTGGTTGCACAAGTTAATTTAGCATACAAAGTTTTAACACCATGATAAAAATAATATTTGATCATTTTGTCTTAGTTAATCCACTAACACCTTGGTTGGATTCTGACTTAGATAAAATACCTACTGATGAATTGCCATGTGCTGATGAGATAATGTTAATTCAAAAATGATTCGTTTAAAAATGGACTACCATGACTAATTTGTCATGAGAATGATTTCACAATCTTATATCCATGTGTTAGTTGTTGTACAAAGTATAAATAGTAATTATAAATTCTTTCAAACATTTACTTTTGCTTATGCATGTTGACATTTTGGGCTTATCATTTTTTTGGTTTGAATAAGTTAGAATGATTAATTATGAAAATTGAAGTTGTCTCATTAAAATTTTAATTCAACTTCAAAAACTACAATTAAAATGAAACAAATATATTTGAACGAAAAGATAACATCTGCTTGTAATATGAAAAAAGAAAGTCATTAGATTAGACAAACTAGATAATAAATTAATTATGTGATTAATGTTGTGATAGATTTTGATCATAACATATTAATCACCGCAAGCAACGCATAGGAGAGCAATTACGTTGAATGCATGCTTTTTGCTCATGTAATTAGTATAAATTCATCAAAACAGATCTATTGCCCCGTGCAACGCACAGGAGGTATTTCTCATATCTTTTAAATGAGGATATGCCGACTTGAGATAAGCCGTATGGATAGTACTTTCTAAGGTTTTTTGTCTCACATTTTACTATTACTAGGAAAAGTCACGGCTAGGGCTTTTTCGGGGCTTAGATGGCTAGGTGGGACCCGCCTGCTATTGCTCAGAATCATGTGGTTTACTTTTTCCTTTTTCTTTCTCACCTAAATGCTTAAGGGACTATTTGATTTGAATTTGAATATCCCTCCTAAAATTTGGCATTCTATCCCGACAAATGCGGTGTGTCATTCAATGCAATCCGAAGATGGCTTATTCTCCTTATCATCTCAATCGGGTGTTAGGTATGATTGATGGGTTGAGGTAGGGGTGTTCGGGATTGGGATCGGAAAATGCCATTCCCGATTCCGATCCCGAAAAGGGTTCGGGAATGAAAATCATTCCCGATCCCGATCCCAAAAATTTCCCGTCTCGTAGTTGAGGTAGGGGTGTTCGGGATTGGGATCGGGAAATGCCATTCCCGATTCCGATCCCGAAAAGGGTTCGGGAATGAAAATCATTCCCGATCCCGATCCCGAAAATTTCCCGTCCCGACGGGACGGGAAATGTTTGTGATCGGGATCGGGAATTTCCTGATCCCGAATTTCTTTTATTTTTTTTTTAAAATTCTTATATTAATTTTTTTATTTTATTTTCTTTAGTCTAGTATAAATATATAATTTATCTAATATCATATTGTACCAAATTAGTCCAATACAAATATATCATTAGTCCAATATATACTTAAAGTTGTCGATTTAGCTACAAAAAGCACAAAGACAAGAACAAAAAATTAGAATTATTTAATAAATAGTAAATAAAATTAACTAAATTAACTAAAAGAATAGATATTACCTTGAAGGTGTTAGGAATTTTCACATTTTATTTTGCATTTGGTCTTGCTTTCTTAAATATTTTAAAAAATTATACATAATATATATATATATTTTTTGGGATCGGGAAAAAGTCGGGATCAGGAAGTGAAGTCCCATTCCCGATCCTGAAAAAAAATTTCCCGATCCCGAACTTTTCCCATCCCGAAATTTTTGGGACGGGAAAATCCCGTCCCGATTTACTCGGGATCGGGATGGGAAGACCGGGACGGGAAATACTTGCACACCCCTAGGTTGAGGTAGAGTTCTGCTGCTTGCATATGTAAATCTCATTCTATCATTATTTATATTAGTACAAAGTGAAAGGACCTAGGATGGCATGAGGTTGGTATAATTTTATGAACTTGTGCAGGGTCAACGTTTTGTTGATATAGCAAAGATGATGCAATTTGAGCTTATTATTGCGTTCAACTCACTCGTTGCTTCAAGGTTATGTTTGATTTATTTTTATATTTTTAATTGTCTGTAGGATTGCAAAACTTTTGTCTTTTTCATCCAATATGCTCAACAGTCCTTGCCGGAATCAGTGCTTTTGTTACTATAGCTTTTGAACGAACCAGTTTTACATCACTTATTTTATATTTTGCCAGATTATGCATCAATATAGACATCCTGAATCATTAGTGTATGATTTTATACATGGTAAGTGATTTTGCTGGGGTTTTTGTTTTGTCTTTTGCCAACGTTGGATACTAGACCTATCTTTTTCCATAACACTTCAAAATTTTGTTGACCTTTTTCTCCCATCCTTCTGGACCATATTGGTTGATTCCTTTTCAGGCGCATCTTCGATCAAGTTCATCTGTCACTCCACAATTCCTTGCTGCATTTTCAGGTGCTAGGGGGAAAAATCATTGCAACATTTTGATTCTCACGTGTCTGATCCTGAGGTGATTTCAAAACCTTCGTTTTTTCTTTAGACCTGACTAAAAAGCATTTTGTATTTTCTGCTAGATGCACCTGTTAATGCCTTTTTTAATTTTCAAATATTTAGTGATTTTTTTTTGATAGTGGGGCTCTTGGAATGCTGGGGAACTCTTCTTTTAGGATCATGTTCCATTAGGACTCTTATATTGAAAGAGCCCTATTATCAAAATGTATTCTTTGCTTCTCAGAAGTCATTACATCTAGACTTGGTTGGATTCATTTTAATGTAGTTGCAATTTTTCCCCTTTTTTATGGTTAATTATGGTTCATTTGTTTTTCATCTTCATAAAAGTCACCATTATTAATGATATGATGATAGAAAATGCTATTGGAATTCTATGATTGAGTGGTGATATGGTTTAGGAGGGGTTTTGTATGTTGGCATTTGTGGAGAACATGAGTTTGCGGAGTGCTTGGCAGTAAAGTGGGGCAAATGGGATGTCTCATACAAAATGAGATGTGTTTGATTTTAATTTTACTCATAGGTTGTACTTTAGGCCGTTATTGAGCCTATTTCTTTTTAAAGTCATATTAGTGGATGTAATCTTTTTTTGAATATTAGTAATGTTCATTATTTTCTGTTTGAATAAGTTATCATTACTGGAAAATGTATATTAGTAACTTTAAAATGAGTATTCAGGGTTGGTGCCATAGAAAATCTGACCGATTTTTTTTTTAAACTACAAGGGTTGTCCGCTTCATTTTAATAGGAGGAGGTGTTATCATAGTCACTTGATTATGTTGATCACTTTCTCATTAGACAATGTATCCCTAAAGTGGAGTTAGTGTCTCTTTCCTTATCAGTGCTTAACACACTTATTGTCTCATGGAGTATAAATTTTGCCTATTATTTTAATTTCTCTACTAAGTATAATAAGACCAAGATTAATGAAAGGGGAAATAGAAAATAGTATAAAGAGGATATAGGAAATAGATATTATATTAGCCAAAATTAATGAAGTAGATATCACTAAAAGGAAATAGAAAAAGAGTAAATTTAAAAGGGTTTATGAAGTGGAGACATTTCACACTTCATGCCAGTCAGACTTTAGAATTTTAGGGCATGATAGAGTGGCATGGTAGCATGGGGATCAAAGGTATATGTTCTACAGGATGGATATCAACTGCTATATCTTCTTTTTCAAAAGATTTGGATGCAAATCTTTTAAACTGGAAATTTCTAAGTAGAGAAGTTAAGGGGATGAGTCACGAGAACACTAGAATTGGATCAGAAGTTGTACTACACACAATACGCGGTAGGGTCTGACTGCTTTTGTTGTTTACTATAGGTGGTACTAAAGGATGTTGTTGAGTCTTTTTTTAGTCTTCTTAGTGGATGTAATATTTTTTTTTAGATATTAATTAATAGCACTCATTGATTTTTATTTTACAAAAAATTATCATCATTGAAATCTTAATATTAGTGCTTTAAAATGAGTGTTCAAATATTGCTTATGCAAGTATACATTTCGTGCTAATTAGTTATTTATTTTGTTTGAAAAAATTAGAATGATTAATTATAAAAATTGAATTCGTCTAATTCAAATTTCAATTCAACTCTGAAAATTATAATTAAAATAAAATACCGAAAATCTTAATGGAGAGATAACATCTACCTGTAATAAATTAATCATTTGATTAATGTTATGATGGATTTTGATCACAACAAATTAATATGGAAAATTTGATTGATGTACTAATAAAAGCTGATCGTAACAAACTTATCACCCCGGGCAACGCACCGGAGAGTTTTCTAGTTATATATATACACATACATGCATATAACATTATATAATAATATAGTGCTAGTTCATTTCGGAAAAAATGAACAAGGCACGTGTGAGGGCGTCAAGAGCATGAAGTCATGGGTTTGAATAGGGAGAATATATATTTTCAGGAATAAAGAGGCGCAGATGTGTGACAGTTCGAGGTAGGGATGCATGGCGCACTGTGGAGCTAATACACAGCGGCCACCGATGATGAGGTAGCAACCACCGAAGTGGACACGTAGAGCCGCTAGTGAGTAGCCAGTGATGAAGTGGCCTCCTACAAACGTGACACATGACTTTTCTTGAGAATGTCCACTTGGCATTTTAAATTAAAAAAAAACAAATTAGCGAAGGAATTGTATTTCGTAGAAAATTTCCAACAGAATTAATTGAAAATTGATCAGAAATCATTTGCCATGGTCATGTCACTGACAAAATGAATTCTGTCCCAAATTTGTAGGAAATTCCTTTAGAAAACTTGTATTCCGTAGGAAATTTCTGACAAATTCCATTGGAAATTCATTGTTTTTTGTAGTGACTAAACTACATCTATTTTCAAAACAACAGACATTATAAACATAGGCGGTGGTGATCATGTAATTTTTGGCTGAGTTTCAAAATCTGTTTTTAAAAAACAAACATCAAAAATACAATTAAAAATTTTAACATCTATTATTGCAAAACAGGCATCAAAAGTGTGGTTTTTTTTTTAAAAAAAGCTTTCTAAACCCTAAAGTCTCGATTTCATTCCTCCGCCTCCCTCTTAGTAAACTATTGATTGAGCTCTCGCAAAGCGGCCTCCTCCTCCACATCTCTCTTCTCCATCTTCCTCCTCGTCCAGTGATTACTTTTCTCACTGTCGTATACGTCGTCAGCGTAGTCACCGAGACTGAGATAAAGAAGCCCTAAAGGTCCAAAAGAAGAGTAAATCCCACACCAAGCGAAGTCACAGGCACCGCAGCTTGTATGATTGATATTCCTCACTTCCGTGTTTGTCTACTCTAAGTTAGAAAGGCATCATTAAATCGTATGAAATCCTTAAAGCCAAGACTACCCTCTTTCTTGGATTTAGTAAGGGAAGACCATGAGGACCGGTGGATATTCCTAGATCCTTCTGTGCCACTCCAAAAGAAGTTAAATAATAAGTTGTCCAGAGCAATACATGTCACTTTTGGGAATTTAAAACATGCCATAGAGTATGTAGGGATAACACTTATAACTGATTTTAACATAATTTCGTGTCCTGCAAATGATAAACATTTCTTTTTCCATCCATGTACCTTTCGCCCCATTTTATCAAGCACAAAAACCAAAGCATTGTTTTTAGACCTGCCCCATAAAACTCAAAGGCCAAAGTATTTGCTTGGATCATCAACATCAGCCATGTTGAAACAAGAAGCAACTTCTTTTCTAAGGCCAAAGTATTTATTCTGGTTTGGTCCAATCTGTGATGGCCTACGTCCAGTCCCTGGGCTGCTCCTGAGATTTTCAAATCCACTATCTTCTTGTTTAATCCAGGAATAAGAAAAGCCTTCACAAACCACTAGTTTAGCCGGGCACTTGCGAAGCCTTTTACAAATCTCTCATTGATTTACTCCCCCTTACACACTGTAAGGTTACAACCGAGTTACTCTCTCTTACACACCCCACAAGGATACAACTTTGATGATGAAATATTACAATCAATCTTCTCTCTCAGAAGTAAATAGATGAATACTGAAGCACAATACAATCCATCACTCTCTCAAATACACATAATATAGAAAATAGATTAGAACAGAGAGTGTTTGGGTCGAGATGGATAAATTATGATATGAGCATGTTTGTGTCGTTGTGTTCTCATTGTTGTTACTCTTCTTTGAATGTTCCCATATTTATAGATGAGTTGTGATAGCCATTGGAAGTATTTCAACCTGTCCGTTAGAGTGGCGTAGCTTCGTTTGACTGTTCTTAGATTTTGAAAACTAGCCATTGTGGTTGGTGAACGCTCCACTTCCGTAAAGTCAACTTTTGTCTCTTCTCATCATCTCTTCATTGTATCCCTAGAGAAATGCATTAAACACTAATATAATGAAGTATTAGAGTGATTGGAAACAAGAAGGGTGAGTTTCATAATCATTGCCATGATTTCTGAAAGCTTCAGTAGGTTGTTCTGTTCTCCTGTGAAGCATTACTCGAGTGGTCACTTGAGTAAGCCTGGGTCATTACTCGAGTGATCCATTGAGTGATCATACTCAAAATCTGGCTGAGATCATTTCCAACTTAATTACACTAGTGATCTCTCGAGTAATGCTTTCTTTTCATTTCATATCACTCGAGTACTCCCTCAAGTAATGTCACTCATTTCTTGGCCGAGAGCTACTGGATGATTTCTTCTCTGATTACTCGAGTGGCCCCTTAAGTAATGTCTCAAATAACTTTGTAGATTACTCGAGTAATCCCACACAATACTTGACAGAGAGCTTACTGGAACATTTTCTCACACATTACTCGAGTGGTCCCTAGAGTAAATTTTAAATAACTTGCATATTATTCGAGTGAGCCCTTCAAGTGAATTCTTGATTTTGATTTGAAACATGGCAAATTCTATATCATCGGAAATCTCTCATCATCTACATTCCAATGCAACAAGAATCACCTCCAAACTCATTTTTATACAGAAAGTTATAATCCAACGAATGTCTACTGTACTTAGACAATATCTAAAATCACAAGTAGCAACTTCCAAAAGGCATAAATCTTAGTCTATAACTTGAAATGTAACCAATTATATATCTATGGAAAGATCTTTAAGTCTATTTTCATATGACACCAATTTTGTCTTAATCCGATGTGTAGTTTGACATTTATATCCAAAATACTGAAGCTTGTTCTGGTAAAAGATGTTGATTCATGTGTCAAATTCATCAGATCGTATCTCTCTCATATGAATTCCTTTTAATGTGATCTTGGTGTCCATAGTTCGTGTTAGGAGTCTACTTTCATATGCTAATAGTTTCAGCTCAATCCGAAGTGTGGTTAGAAAGATATCACCAAAATACCGAACCTCTATTCTGCCATACGAAAACAGAGTGACATTACTCAAGGGAGCCCTCAAGTAGTCTTTCAAGTAACTTTGCATATTACTCAAGTAAGCCCTCAAGTAATTGCCTCCAAAATGAGGCAGTGCCATATTACTTGAGTAATCATTTATAGAGGTGCCATAACTTCCGTATATGTCATTTTAACTTCGTATTGACCCATTCCAACCTCCGGTATCACTTCTAAGAGCTTGAATCTTGATATTCTTATTTAATCTTGCAAGTTCTTATTTCTTCAATCTCATTCTTCAATCTTTCTTCTTCTTTCTTTAATCTCTTTCTTCTTGTTTTTCCTCTTGGGTATCATTCCTCATCACCCAACTAGATATCTTCTTGAATTGATGATCATTCTTCATAGCCCAATTAGATGTCTTCTTGAATATCTTTAATCTTCTTTAATCTTTGCTTGATATTCCCATTAGTTCTTGCAATACCTTCTTTCTTCAATCCCTTGCCTCTTGATTTTCTTCTTGATGATCATTCTCCATATTAAGGCATTATAACATGAACCCACCATCGGGTTTATGACTAATCTGCAAGATATACAACATTAAATATAGTAGTTAGTCAATATAGAAGATAAGTATATTATGCAAAATTTTTTCTCTTAATATTTGATATCTATATTTGACATCATCAAAACTAATCATATCTAACATTCTCCCCCTTTTTGATGATGGCAAATCCTTTAAGAACAAATATGTATGATTTATAAAAACAAAGTAAGAGCAACATATTCTTCTTGCCTTTCTCTTCCCTTATTTGACATCAGCAAAAAGTTTGAAGCATAAATAGGAAAAGCTCTTAAAGAAGCAAATATAAAACCGAATCAGAAATGGCTTTCTCTTTGTCAATCAAAATAAATATGTCAAGAAAGTAGTTTTCTCTCCCCTGTTTTGAAGGTAACTTGATGCAAATGAAAAATGGTTTTCATGAAAACAAATTTGAAACAATTTGGGGAGGTTTTCAAGAAAAATTTTATAATCAAAGAAAATTGAAATCAAAGATATGAAAAGTATTCTCGAAATGTAAAGAGAAGGTTTAGAAATGCTTATTTAGATTCAGCATGCTGATGATTGATCTATGAAGTCCATTTCCTTCTTTTCTTTATCGTGTTGGATCCATGATGTTGCGTTCACAATACTTTCAATGTGCAACTCTGATAGATCAAGTTCATAGGAGTGAACTATAGCTAGCTTAGTGGTAGACTCTGAAGTGTGCTCAATAGAAAGCTCAAAAATAGCCTTCCTTTAAATCCTACCAAAATTGTCCTAATTTGTGCCTTTTGTTGCTTTGAGTGTTGTAGCCAGTATTAAATCATCTTTCCTCAAAGTTAATATATTCTCCTTTTAGTGTGTTGAGGAATAATCTTGCATAGAGTAAATTCTCCTGCTATAAATAAAAGCATTCTTGCGAGGAGAATGGTTAGTGCAATCAATTATTAAATTTATTGCACAAATCAAAGCTATCATTTCTATATGATATGTTAAAATTAAGATCATGAAAGGAAATATATAAGTAACTCATCATCAAAACTAATCGATTGAGAGTAAATACAGATAAGTATGCTGTAATAATTTTCTTCAGATAAAGGAGATAAGCTTTTAAGATATAAAACACATATGAATGTGAAGCTCCCCCTTAATGAATGCATGGCCTAAAAGAAAATCATCATAAGCAATACAATTAATAACTCTCTTGAATTTGTAAAATCATTGGAAATTTAGTAGAGAGAATGAAAATCTAAAGATCAAGTTTTGAAAATACAATGCTATTCAGGATTTTAAGGCTGTAACCATGTATTACTTGAGTCATTACTCAAGTGTTCACTTTGAGTAATGCAAATCAGAGAATTTGAATTAAAGAATACAATACCTCACTCGAATAATATCGTAATCACTCGAGCCATAATCCTCTGTAGTATATTCATGTATCGTGTCCTAGTCAATGTTAGATGATGTGATTGGTACTGAGGGATTCTAAAGTGTGGTCTCTTTGATCATTTAGTATATCAAGATGAGTTTGAAATAAGGCCTTGAAGCTTTGGCTGATAAAACCACAGAGTTGTCTAATCTTGCCATTCATAAAAGTGATGAACTCAGCATTGTTCATAGCAAGTTCTATGTGATTGTTGGAGCTCCTATTTCAGATAGCCATGGATAGATGGACCAAAAAATGAAGGACCAGGGAGACTAGCTCTAGCAAAGTGTTGTCTCTCATTTATTCGTGAAGTCTCAGCTCTCATCCTCTACACCTCTTGTGTTAACTTGGAGTGAGATTCATACTTACTTGGAGTAATTGTGAATTACTTGAAGGTATACTTGAAGTAATTTTAGATTACTTGAAGTGTATATATATATATATGATCTTTCTAGTATTCCTCTCCTCCTTGCTTATAATATAGGCCATTATATGGTAATTCTTCTCGATGAAGTGAGTGAAGTAGTTGGCCTTGTTTATCATAGCTCTAGTTTAGATGTACCATATAATTTTATGAAGTTTAGACATAGAGCTCGGATGGTAGTTGAGAATCCTCATTAGTTCTTATGGTTTGATGATTCTGTACTTCTCAAGTTAGTTGAACTCATTGAAAGGTCTAGTAAGAGGGTTGTTGAATTCTAGCCACTTATTGATCTTTGAGGCTGAGATAATGACCCTCTAATCTCTTATTGTTGTCTCCAATGTCTCTTCAATTATTATGCCTTCCTCAAAACATAACTTATCATGCTCCATGTTGCAATAGAGAAGTATAGCTCCTTTTGGCAGTAGGGAAGATGGCTGGATGGCGAAGACTTATAATGTTGGAAGTATGAGTACAACTCATGAGTATCCTTAGTCTCTCAGCTTGAGCTTCTTCAAATTGAATTCCGCAAGGCCTACTAAGAGGTTTTCTTCCTCTTTCTCTAAATTACAACACTGCCAGTCACGCATCCTCTATTAACCTCTGATTTTTGTATTCAAAAGTAGAGCATTTTGATCAATTCCTGTAAACGTATAAGTATATGCTCTTTGGTACCCAACTTTCTCTTGGGTCCATACAGTATTAGACATTATAACTCTTATGCTCGTATATAATTGAATCATATGATATTTGAGAAAAGAGTATAATAATCAACAAAGACCAAAAATATAATTTTGCCCTAAAAATAATTGAATCATAAAGGGTAATGAACAAATAATACCAAGAATGATGATTTTCAAATATCAATGACAATTTGTAAATTCACTTTATAAAAATAATATATCATTGATAAGATTTTCATGCAATCGATGTAAGTCAGATCAAAGAGAGTTGAAAATCTATTTATAATGACCAACTATTATGAAATGATAAATCATGAATGAAATCAAATTTTCCAAGAATGATCATGAGATATGCAAATTGTTTCAGATCTCATATGTAATTTCAAATCATAACAATGCATTGTAAAATTCAAATTTTGAATATATGCAAAACTCATCTTTGAAACATGTTTATAATCAATGTTCATATTGAAAATGGTGGAAGTCAACAATTTAAATATACATATACCAGAAAGCTTCACTTTAAAGTTCAGCTAAGATAATATGTTAATCATCAGAGTTAACATGTTCAAGAATTTTTCAAACAGCAAGAGTCATATGAATAACCAAGAGGATTAACTTCATAGATATATATATGAGCATCATGACTTTGCTATTAGCCAAGAGATAATATTGACTCTTATGTCCTAAACATTCAAATTCAAGACACTAATTACTCAGAGATATATGACATCAATGGTTCATGTATTTGAGTATAATAATTTATGAATGATTAAGCATATACTCATTAGTCCAAATGACTAGAGTACTAGAATATCATCCTAGTAAGTTATTCCACTATAATGGTTAATGCATTAAGATTCAATGCACTAATGAACAATTATAATGCTTGGAATAACATGGCCAACTAATGATTTATGCATTAGGCACAAGGCTTTCACACATAGAATTCTTTTCTAGGGAATACACTTGAAACTCATATAGATAGTTAGCTTGTTAGACATAAGGTCTAACTTGTTAGAAAATAAAGGGTGAGGAGTTCAAGCAGTAACAAGTTTAAAATCAAGAAATAATATGTGAATGATGGGGAAAAACTCTAGTGGATGGATATGAAACATTTTTTACTTTCAGTATACATAAATATTAACTTCCAATTTTGAAACCAATTTAAATGCAACCAAGATATGAATAATTTTCAAATAATGTGTATGTATTTTTATAAACAAGATGAATTGGAATCTAAGTACATTTTTGAAATGTGCATTTTGAAACTCAAATAAACAGAATGATTATGCACAATTTCACTTTCAGTCCATTTAGCAATCTAAAAACAATTTGAAAACCATAAATGATTGATTGCTAATGGTATGCAATAATGAGCAAGTATTTATTACCCAATTTAGTTCATATAAGCACAAGATATGAAAAGATATAGAGTAAGGATTAAATATCACCGTAATTTTTCTTGTCCTTGTGATAACTTGCTTGGTTTTGGTGAAATAATATTGATTTTCCTCCTTTGCACACACAACCCAAACTCCATAATTCAGTATCATCAAGATATGAATTTGTTTTGATGTGGCTATAGTCTTGAGAAGCTTTTTCTTATCCTACAAAAGTGTATAAATTCTTTTTCTTCATGGTATCCAACCTTGCTTGGATCCATTTCTCGTTAGCTTGTAGGAATCAAGATAAATTCACATTCTCTAAGAATACAATCAATTCGAGGCAATTGAGCATAATGAATTAAACATGTCTTTATGCATAAAATAAATATTTTCTTTTCAAATCATTATATATGCATAAAGAGTTAACCTGTTGAGCATTACAATTCCTTCATAAATAAATATATTAAGTGGCTTCTTAAGGGATGCGAAAACATAATTTCAAAACTGTTTGTAATGCTCATTCCTAAGGTTCCAAAATATAAAACCTCAATGAATATTATAGACAATAGCATTGGAGGTTTTATCATTGTGTACCTTTGCCTTAGATACTTGGAGGATTGCTTTTGCTTACCCATTGCATCTTTCTATGATGTTGATACTTTGAATATCTTGCTTTGGGTGTTGGCAACCTTCTCTCAAAATATATAGACTCCAGGAGTCTTTTACTTGATACTTGAGAGATCCTCCTTTTCTTGTTCTCCTCAAGATAGTTGAACGGTACTTTATGGTAGTCCATTCTTGAGGTGGAACATACTCCTTTTCTCCATTGCCTTTCTTTGTGGTTAAACTTTGCTGTTCCAGCATTGGGTGATCCGAGAGTTCTCCTAATTGATGTGAATCTCCATTTAGGTGCATTAGGAACTCTTGGAATCTTATTCATTTTCTCAATACCCTTTTGTCTATTCTTTCTAAAATCAATCTGCACACATGAAACACCATATGGATATTTTGGTACCCACTTTACTTTGGGTCCTTGATTGTTAGCATTGGACTTTACTTGACTTTTCAGAACCCAAGCATATTTATTTCTCACATTAGAATTTCTTCTAATATAGCATGTGCGAGAAATGTGACCGGATTTACCATAATAATTGCAAATTGTATGATGATATGCATTATGAGATTTTGTGCAGATATTATGTCGGTCACGAGAGTAAAAACCTGAATAAATTTCATTTGAACATTCTTTCTTCCCCATAAACTATCCAGTATGACTGAAAACATTGTTGCTTTTTAGAATAGAATCAATACTTGGTCGAAAAATACTTTTATGCAAACTTTGAAAATCAGTTTTTAAAATAACTCTAGAAGAATTGGAATTGTTTACCATATGTGCATCTTGAGCTCTAGAGGATGATCCATCAAATTTGTCTGTAATGAACTCTTCTTGGGAATCATCTTCCTCTTGTTCTTCTATGTTGACAAGATCATGGAAGTGTTCTATGATTTCTCCTTCTTCATTGTGAACTTCCACTATTCATGAATCGTAGATATGCAGCTTGTAGTTTCACATGAACTGTTAACACTTTCAACTTCAACACACATGTTAGAAGTATACATAGAATCAAGAGTATCTCAAATATCTCTAGCAGTAGAGCAAAATCTAATTTTCTCAAAATCATTTTCGGTTAAAGAACTATACAGAATTTTCATTGCTCTAATGTTAAATGAAAACATTTTCTTTTCTCTTTTTGTCCAATCCTTTCCCGGTTTGAAATAAAAGGCATTTGTAAAAACATTCCACATATCAAAATCATATGCTTTTATAAAACTAGTCATTCTAGCTTTCCAAAACCAAAAATCAATATCTTTCAACATAGGTGGAATTGTATAGTCAAAATCTTCGAAAAGCATATCACACCCAAAATTAGCCATTATAAGCTCTTGAGATGGTTAAGTCCTTTAAATAAGAGTCTAGCTCTGATACCAAATGTTAGAACCGACTGACACCCAAGAGGGAGTGAATAGATGAATACTGAAGCACACCCCGTAAGAATACAACTTTGATGATCAAAGACTACAATCAATCTTCTCTCTTAGAAGTGAATAGATGAATACTGAAGCACAATACAATCAACCACTCTCTCAAATACACATAATATAGAAAACAGATTAGAACAAAGAGTGTTTGTGTCGAGATGGATAGCTTATGATATAAACATGTTTGTGTCGTTGTGTTCTCATTGTTGTTGCTCTTCGTTAAACATTCCCATATTTATAGATGAGTTGTGATAGCCATTGGAAGTATTTCAACTTGTCTGTTAGAGTGGCGTAGCTTCGTTTGACTGTTCTTAGATTTTAAAAACTAGCCGTTGTGGTTAGTGAACGCTCCACTTCCGTAAAGTCAACTTTTGTCTCTTCTCATCATCTCTTCATTGTATCCCTAGAGAAATGCATTAAACACTAATATAATGAAGTGTTAGAGTGATTGGAAACAAGAAGGGTGAGTTTCATAATCATTGCCATGATTTCCGAAAGCTTCAGCAGGTTGTTCTGTTCTCCTGTGAAGCATTACTCGAGTGGTCAGTTGAGTAAGCCTGGGTCATTACTCAAGTGATCCCTCTAGTAATCGTACTCAAAATCTGGCTGAGAGCATTTCTAACTTCATTACTGAAGTGATCCCTCGAGTAATGCTTTCTTTTCATTTCATATCACTAGAGTGCTCCCTCAAGTAATGTCACTCATTTCTTGGCCGAGAGCTACTGGATGATTTCTTCTTTGATTACTCAAGTAGCCCCTCGAGTAATGTCTCAAATAACTCTGTAAATTACTCGAGTGATTCCTTCAAGTAATCCCACGCAATACTTGACAGAAAGCTTACTGGAACATTTTCTCACACATTACTCAAGTGGTCCCTCGAGTAAATTTTAAATAACTTGCATATTATTCGAGTAAGCCCTTCAAGTGAATTCTTGATTTTGATTCGAAACATGGCATCTATATTATCGGAAATCTCTCATTGTCTACATTCCAATGCAATAAGAATCACCTCCAAACTCGTTGTATACAGAAAGTTATGATCCAACGAATGTCTACTATACTTAGACAATGTCAGCAGCAACTTCCAAAAGGCATAAATCTTAGTATATAACTTGAAATGTGACAACGTATATATCCATGTAAAGCTCTTTAAGTCTATTTTCATATGACACCAATTTCGTCTCAATTCAATGTGTAGTTTGAGAGTTATATCCAAAATACTGAAGCTTGTTCTGCTAAAAGATGCTGATTCATGTGTCAACTTCATCAAATCATATCTCTCTCATCTGAGCTGATTTTAATGTGATCATGGTATCCATAGTTCGTGTTAGGAGTCTACTTTCATATGCCACTATTTTCCACTTAATGCAACGTGTGGTTAGAAAGATATCACCAAAATACCGAACCTCTATTCTGCCGTGGGAAAACAGAGTGCCATTACTTGAGGGAGCCCTCGAGTAATCTGTGAAGTAACTTTGCAGATTACTCTATTAAGACCTCGAGTAATTGCCTCCAAAATGAGGCAGTGCCATATTACTCGAGTAATCATCTATAAAGGTGCCATAACTTCCTTATATGTCATTTTAACTTCGTATTGACTCATTCCAACCTCCGGTATCACTTCTAAGAGTTTGAATCTTGATATTCTTATTTAATCTTACAAGTTCTTATTTCTTCAATCTCATTATTCAATCTTTCTTCTTCTTTCTTTAATCTCTTTCTTCTTGTTTTTCCTCTTGGTATCATTCTTCATCACCCAACTAGATATCTTCTTGAATTGATTATCATTCTTCATAGCCCAATTAGATGTCTTCTTGAATATCTTCAATCTCCTTCAATCTTTCTTGATATTCCCATTGGTTCTTGCAATACCTTCTTTCTTCAATCCCTTGTCTCTTAATTTTCTTCTTGATGATCATTCTCCACATATGAGGCATTATAACATCAACCCACCATCGGGTTTATGACTAACCTACAAGATATACAACATTAAATATAGTAGTTAGTCAATATAGAAGATAAGTATATTATGCAAACTTTTTGCTCTTAATATTTGATATCTATATTTAGCATTATCAAAACTAATCATATCTAATAGTTTCATTCAAAGGATCAATCATATCATCATTCCCAAATAAACCATTAACCATGTTCATAAGAGAAATATGTACCTCTTATAGAAGTGGTCATTAAATCCACCAGGTCCAGGAGCTTTAAATACGCCTAACTGGAAGGTAGGTGCCTTTATTTAACCAATGCAATCCTCTAGCTGGCTCTGGTTTTTCACATACCCTTTCAAGTCCTTCATCTTGCGCTGGTTGAATACATCCATCTCATATAGACTACACCATACAGTTGTAGCTCTCTAACTAAGTGAATAGTTAGGTATATCATTATGTCAAAGAAAGCTAGAGGAAAAACAATCTCCAACTCACACAATATAGTCACAATTCAGGTTTGTGGCCTTGGCAATTTCTTAGGGTCAATCAGTAGTGAAACCCAATGCACATACAAAATCACTCAAAAAAATATTTATATACTATTTACTCAAATCAATACTAACAAATAACATTTTTAATGATGATAAACACTTAAAATCAGTGGCAAGACCCTATACAAGTCAGATACAAAATCACTCAAAAAAACAATATCTACGTCCTCTTTACTCAAATCAATATTTGAAAAACCCATCAACAAACTCAAATTAAAGTAGGATGAAACTAAACTCACCTTCAGTAATAAGAGACAAGCTCAAAAACTAAACCCACAAACTCCACAAGAAGAAATGAACCTAGAGGCCACAAGTAGGAGAACCCAAGAAACCCACAAACTACGAGCGACAAAGGACAACTATAGAGGAGAGTAATGAAGGTGAAAGGTGTTAAACCACCAAGGGAGCAATGGAGGAGAGCAAAATGGTGGTCAAGAAGCTGAAATTGAATCGTTGAAGGTGTTAGAAGTGAGCTCTCTGTAACTTATAACTTTCAAAATTTGAACGAAAATGGTTGTGGTAAGGGTTTTTCAAAGACTGTACTTCACGGTTACTATTAAATAATCATGAAATATATGATAGTTTATGATTATTTAAATACAACCATCAAATATATGTGAACATTATTTTGTGGTTGTTCACATACAACCTTCAAGTAAACAATACAATTTTTTTCCCAAAACAAAACAAACTAATATATCACGGTTGTCATACACAACCGTCAAATATTGACACATATACTTAACAGTTGTTCAAAATAACCATTAACTATTTTATTCCCGTAACTCTGCCTCTTTTTATTTCATGGTTTCAGTATATATGGACCGTAAACTATAGACTATTCTATGGTAGTGTAACATTAGCTTCTTGATTTTTCACAATCAGGCATACAAAAGGATTTTTTTCTCTATTTTTTGTTTTCTCTTATTTTGGACCATAACCCCAAATCCCATATTATCACATTATCACATTTTAATAATTTTTTAACAAAATTACACACACACACACACACACATATGTGTGTGTATTCATTTTGAAACATGAAAATTGTAAACAAAAATGTCTCATAAGTAAAATATATTAATATCAATTAATTATTCATCCATTTAAAATAACTAATTAATTTAAAATATTGGAAAACCATTCTTAAGGCATCTTATAGTTTCCTTTAGTTTTTAGTTTGATCTATATGATTTTATCTCTTTACAAATCCAGTAATTTTACTCTATTAGTAACACAAACTTCTGCACAGTGGCTAATAATGCTAACAGTGCAAAGTTTAGAGACTAACGGTGTTAAAAGAGTACAACTAAAAGATTAAATGAACATGAAATATTTAATTAATCATGGACAAGATTAAATTATTTATTGTCAAGAAACTTCTTTTCAGAATTATATTGAGTAGTGGTTATGAATCTTTACAACACTCCAACCAAAATTCACGCTAGCATTTAGAAAATGTTTACCACAATGGTAGAGCCAAGAAAAAGGGCCAAACTCATTGGGCCAATATGTTTAGGTCAAGGGCTAGGCTCATAATGTAGTGCCTTAAAATAAAGTCAGACTTAAAAGGGCTAGCCCTGTAGGATCGCATGCTTAAATGATCCGACCCTTCAGGGCATCAGATTGACATGTTTAAGCTTGCCAATTTTTTTATTCATAGTAAGTTACTACAAGTTGAGTTTTGCATGAGGGTAATGATTTTTGAAAATTGGAAATGTTTTTTAGATCATATAATGCTACTATTTGAATGTTTTTTAAGGATAAAAATTGTTTATATTGTTATTAAAAAGTTAAGAGAAGGTTTTTCATGATATTATGGTTAGTTAACCATTGAAAAAGGTAATTAATTCTCCTAAATTTCAAACCTAGTGTCCAGCTCGTAATTTTTTATACATTTTTTCATGCACAATTCCTGATAGAATCATTTCTTATTGATGTAAGGTAGACAAAAATAATAATTTTTAAATTGTATTTGAAGAGGTTCAAATATTATGTAGACTATCTAAAAGAAAAGCTAATAACATATACTGAATAATCAAAAGGTAGACTCTCCATCTTTGGAAGGGTTTTTTTAAAGACAAATGAGCACTTATTTTATTTGAAGTGTATGAATGTTATTGTTGTAATATAATTTCTTTAAAAAAATGCAGAAAACTAAAAAATTTTTTTCTTAAACAGACCTAAAGCTTGTGGGCTGGCTTGAGCCCATGAGTAAAGGGAACGAGCTTCATAATATGACTCTTTTATGTAAGTGGGGCCTAAATGGACCAACCAACATTAGCCTGAGTTCATAAAAGACCGGCCCTGGTATTCCACCTCCACAAAATGGTAGAGGTTTTTAAACCCCCACTAATGTTGACGGCTTGATGCTAAAAATTCAAATTTCACTTGACACAAATATTTTTATTTTTGGCCCTAATATTAATAGCGGTTTGAAAATCATTGCCACCACCAGCAACTTCATAAAATTCATATTTTTGCGTCATCACAAATTTGAACTTTGGTGCCACCATTTTTGACAGCTTTTCGACCACTACACCTGACATGAATTTTTCTGCCCTCGTTCTTTTTTAATTTTTTGGCTCTACTTTTGTAGGAGTTGGTCAATGATCACCACTACTGACCTCATCTTAAGAGCCATACTAGGCTTTGGCATGGGTAACAGTGGCCTGGTGATGCTACTAGTGTCAGAGTGGATTTGACCATGTGTGTAGCGGTTATGGAGATTCGCTTCAAAACTGCTTGTCACAAACTCAGGATTGATTTAAGTAGTGGGTTTCATAACAGCTACAAATTCAATTAGTAGCATTTAAATCACTGCAAATCTATCAAAATAGCCAATACGAAGCATTGGTTTTTTAGTGGCCGTGCGTATTTAAAAAATATTTTAGGATATCGGATGTATCTAAAAAAATATTTTAAAGTACTATATGATCTACAAAATATTTTAGTATATTATATGCACATAAAAAATACTTCAAGATGTGGGCACTATTAGAAAAAAAGTTTTTTAGACCGGTTAAAAATGCCTATTTAGACCAGATTTAGATCTAATCTTATATCGAGTGGTTTTAAAAGTCTAATACTTTAAAGACTTGATAATGACAACCGGTCTAAAAAGTAAAACTAAAAATTAAAAAAAATCATAAAAATATAAATTTCAAAATTGCGGTGAAAAAGCGATTTTGAAATATGAATTTCTCTATTTTTTTAAATTTTATTTTTTAGAATAGTTTATTTTACAAAGATTTTAAGATATGGATTTTAAGATTTGGATAACATATCATAAAATCGTAGAAGAGAAGCTATGAGTTTATAAAATCTCATAATAAAATCCATATCTTAATAAAGATAAATTTGAAAAAATTAAGAAAAAAACATATTTGATAAAATCGCAACTAAACATCCAACAATAAAAATAGAAGAAGAGTAGAAAATATTAAATCAAATGGTACATTCAAGTTTGCCTAATTCAAATAACAATAATATATTCAATAAAATTAAAACAAAGAAAAAGGGAATTTGGTATTATCTTGGAAAAACTATGGCAGCGATGCAAACAAGTGTGGATCTGGGTGATGACTCGACAAGAGCTTGAGATTGTGTGTACTTGACATAAATAGCATAGATTTGGATTCAACAAACACGGATCTGGACATGATGAGCATAGATCTGGAAGCCAATGAGCATGAAGAAGCTACCGAGCATGAAGAAAAAGAGAAGCACAGAGAAGAAAATAGTGTCAAGGAAGCCGTCCAAGAATATGAAGAGCATAGCTTTAGACTCGACGAGCACGGATCTGGACATGACGAGCACGGATCTAGAAGCCAACAAGCATGAAGAAAAAGACAATCACGGAGAAGAAAACTAGTGTCGATGAAGCCTTCGAATAAAGGTGGAGAACCTGTTCCTCTTGAAGTAGTTGGGGAAAAGATCATAAGTGATGAGATGAGGAAGGGGAGCACTTCACAAAAATCACGAACATAGATGAAAAGACTCAAAGATCATGAAATTTGGTTTCAAAGGGGCATACGAGTGAAGTTTATATAATTGTTTTTAGGATTTAGATAATTTTATAGACCGGATTTTCCTAACAAAATCCAGTATTAAAACTTGTAAATATTTTTTTAAAAATAATATTTTTGATTTTCTTTAGACTGGTTGTACAAATAATAGGTTTAAAAAGTATATTTTAAACTAGTTGTATGTAGAACAAGTATAAAAAGACTATAAATATTATTTTTTATAAAAAAAACATTTTAATGCCTTTTAAACTGGTTGTAAAAGCAACTAGTTCCAAAAGTATATTTTAGACCTGTTGTATGCGGAATCGGTCTACAATTTTACCTATATTTACAAAATGCTACTGGTCATAATTTTTAAACTGTCTCCGCTTATAAGAGGTTTAGATGTAGTAGTCTTAAATACTTTTTTTGGAAGAATTATAGTTTAGTCCCATGGAAGGGAAAATATGAAGAAATAGTCCCGAGAAATGTCCAAATTGCTATCAAGTGCAATTGGACCATTTTGTAATAAATTAGAAATGGCTAGAGTCCAAAATACCCCTGTCAGATAAATAGAGAGAGGGATGGGGAAATGAAGTAAAGCTCAGAAACAAACAGATCTAGAAATGGCGTAAGAAGCATAATGAAGATCATCAACCAAGGTTGAAGAGTAAGGTAAGGAATTGATGCCAACACCTCTCTTGTCTTCAATATTCCATTTGATTCATGTTGTTGTTGAGTGGGAAAACATATTTTTAGGTTTTCTTAGTTCGTCTTCGTTTTAGTATGAAAAATGAGAAAAGTTGTCATTTTCTTATTTGGCTATTGTTCTCTATATGCTTGTAAACTATAAAGGAAAACCTAGGTGAATGCAATGGATATGCTTTGGCTTTGGTTTCAATGTGCTTGAGTATGGTTTAGTATGCTCTATTTTTGCTATCATTATGCTCTGTTTTCTAGTTCATTTGCATTGTGTTTCTGCAATAGAATGGCTAGGGAATAAAGATAAAAGGTTTGTGGCTATATAATCTGATGTGCGAAGGAAAAAAGATGTTGTTAATAGGAGCAACAACAATTGTCAATAGAGGCTGTTGAACTTGTTAGTGACAACTATATGTCATATTTAAATGTTTTACTTGTGGTGTAATAATGCTTGGTAAGGGTTTAAAAAGTTTGATATATTTTTTGATATTTTGTGCTTTTTTTAATCATTAAAAGTGGGATTTAATGAACACAGTGTGAAAGTTATGCGGCTGGAAGTCCTGAATACGTAGTCATAATATGTTGTTAATAGGGGCAGCGACAATTGTTTATAAGGCTGCTGAAATTGTTAATGACAACTGTATTGTGCAGGTGGACAACGGTGATGGCTAGCATGTCTGGCAAGATTCTACTATGTTTCCTTCCTATAGGGGGAAGGTTTGAAGTCAGTGGAGATGGTGATATAACATATATTAGGGGAACGGTCAGATCAAGAAATCTTATTAGATAGAAATCCAGACCACTTGATTTTTTGCCACGGTTGTTTGTTGTTAGTTCCTTGTACATGCATTTTCAGATGTAAATGAAGGTTGCATATAATATGGTTTTGTATCTCACTTTCATTTACAAAAATTTGTAATCTAATGTAAATTCTGTTATCAATGTATTGACCTGGGCTTGTCAATGAAGGCCCCTAGAGTTGTCAATGTACGCCTATGATGTTGTTAATATATATATATATATATATATGCAGTTGTGATCACATTGGAAAATGATAGTTTATATGCATATATTTATAGATTACCTATGTTATTGATATTCAATATTAACTAGGTGGTCATATTATATGACTTGTCTCTAGTGCCTCCTTGACTTGTCAATGGAAGGGTTGAAGAGTTGTCAATGGAGGCCCAATGACTTGTTAGTAGAGGCTCCTGGAGTTGTCATTAGAGGGTCCTTGAGTTGGTCAATGGAAGGCCATTGAGTTGGTCAATGGAAGCCTTATGACTTGTCAGTGGAACCTCCTTGACTTGTCACTGGAGGCACTTGGAGTGTCAGTATTAGAATCCATGTTTTGATGATAACAAAATGTGATTATGTATTTTGACAAAAAACTCATGTTTTGGAAGTGGGAACATTGCCCCCAATTGGTTATCAGATGCATTTCACAAGTTAAGAGAAAATAGTTGTTGAATTTGACTGATGTACTCGAGTTTTGGAGCAACACGTGAGTGTGGTATGTCTTTGTACTCGAGTCTAGGAAGTATGGCCTTGAAAGTGTTTTATAGAAGCTACTGTGGAGTGAAATATTTCAATAACACTCGAGTGTTTGGTAATGCACTTGAGTGATGACAAGAATTGCACTTGAGTTTGAAGGAATACTCTTGCAAGTGTTTCATAGAACGACAAGTAAGGGATAGAAATTATAAGCTACACTCAAGTTCTAGATCAACACTCGAGTAATAGTAAGATGTACACTCAAGTACTGAAGGTGAAGCCTTGGAAGTGTTAACCCGAGATGAAACAAGATCCAGAGACCTTGAAGTGCACTCGAGTGTGAGGTAAGGCACTCGAGTGTGGTGTTGCACTTCCAGTGTACTCTTGATAGTCTCTAACAGGAAACAAGTGAAGGAGTTTTGATCTCACCTATGCACTTTAGTTTGATCTTCAGCACTCAAGTATGGACTCAACAATCTCAAGTGTAAAAGCTCACTCTCGCAAGTGTTGGTGCAAGTGTAGTCCAAAAGATGAACCATAAAGTGTAAAATACTGATGCAATCGAGTGAGGACTTTAGTGCTCGAGGATCTAGAACACTCGCAAGTGCAAAGCACACTCTTCTATTGACAAGTCAATAAGCCTTCACTGACAACTTAATATTCTTCTATTGACAAGTCAATGAACCTCTACCGACAACTTGTTATTCTCTAGAAATTTTTGTATTTTATCACATTTTTCTTATATATTTATTGGTTTTGAACTCAAATTGGGCATAAAGTTTATACATATGAAGAAAAATATAATGTGATGAAAATCCTTTGAAAATATTCAAATTTTGAGCTAAGCATTTATTAAATTTTGAGCTGTGGCATATAAAGAACATTGACAAGTCAATGTTCTTCAATTTAATATATGCTTAGCTCAAAATTTGTATATTTCAAAGTATTTTCATCACATCAAATTTTTCTTTATATGTATAAACTTTATGCCCAATTTGAGTTCAAAACCAATAAATATATAAGAAAAATGTGATGAAATACAAGAATTTCTAGAGAATAACAAGTTATTAGTGGAGGCTCATTGAGTTATCAGTAGAGGCTTATTGACTCGAATTAACACTTGCATGGCTTCACTTACAGGACTCGAGTGTACATCATACCAACACTTGAGTGTTGATCCAAAATTCGAGTGTAGCTGATAAATTCTGTCCCTGACTTGTCTTTTTGCGAAACACTTGCAAGAGTGTTCCTTCACACTCGAGTGCAATTCTTGTCATCACTCGAGTACATTACCGAATATTTCACTCCACAGTAGCTACTGTAAAACACTTTCAAGGCCACACCTCCTGGACTTGAGTGCAAAGACATACCACACTCAAGTGTTGCTCCAAAACTCGAGTGCATCAATCAAATTCAATAGCTATTTTCTATTAACTTGTGAAATGCATCTGATAACCAATTTGGATTAATGTTCACACTTTCAGAACATGAGTTTCTTGTTAAAATACATAATCACATTTTGTTATCATCAAAACATGGATTCTAATACTGACAGCTCTAGGTGCCTCCATTGACAAGTCAAGGAGGCTCCACTAACAAGTCATAGGGCGTCCATTAACAACTCAATGGCTTTCAATTGATAAGTCAAGGAGCCTCCAATGACAACTCCAGGTACCTCCACTGATAAGTCAAAGAGCCTTCATTGATAAGTCATGGAGCTTCCACTGACAAGTAATTGGGCCTCCATTGACAACTATTCAACCCTTCAATTGACAAGTCAAGGAGGCACCAGTGACAAGTCATATAATATGACCACCTAATTAATATTGAATATCAACAACATAGGTAACTATAAATATATAGACATAAACTATCATTTTCCAATGTGATCATAACTGCATATATATATTAACAACTTCATAGGCGTACATTGACAACTCCAAGGGCCTCTACTGATAACTCTAGGTCCATACATTGACAACAGAATTTACATCAGATTACAAAATTCCATAAATGAAAGTGGGATTCCAAACCATATTATATGCAATCTTCATTTTCATCTAAAAATGCATATACAAGGAACTAACAACAAATTCACAGACCGTGGAAAAAAATCAAGTGGTCTAGATTTCTATCTAATCAGATTTACAATTGGACTTCTAGATCTGACTGTTCCCCTAATACATGTTATATCACCGTCTCCATTGACTTCAAACATTCCCCCTATATGAAGGAAGTATAGTAGAATCTTGCTAGACATGCTAGCCATCACCGCTGTCCACCTGCACAATACAGTTGTCATTAACAATTTCAGTAGCCTTATTAACAACCGTTGCTGCCCCTATTAACAACACATTCTGACTACGTATTCAAGACTTCCAACCATATAACTTTCACACCATGTTCATTAAATCTCGCTTCTAATGAGTAAAAACAGCACAAAATACCAAAAAAAAAAAAACATAGCAAACTTTTCAAACCCTTGCAAAACATCATTACACCACAAGTAAAATATTTAAATGACCTATAGTTGTCATTAACAAGTTCAGCAGCCTCCATTGACAACTGTCGTTGCTCCTATTAATAACACCTTTTTTCCTTCGCACATCAGGTTATGTAGCCACAAACCTTTCACCCTCATCTTCATTCCTTAGCCCTTCTATTGCAGAAACACAGCACAAATGAACTAGAAAACAGAGCATATTAACAGCAAAAACAGAGCTTACTAAACCATACCCAAGCACATTGAAACCAAAGCCAAAGCATATCCACTGCATTTACCTAGGTCTGCCTTTATAGTTTATAAGCATATAGAGGACAATAACCACACACAAAAATGATAGCTTTTCTCATTTTTCAGGCCAAAATGAAGACGAATTAAGAAAACCTAAAAATCTGTTTACCCACTCAACAAACAACATGAATCAAATGGAATAATGAAGACAAATGAGGTGTTGGCATCAATTTCATACCTTAATCTTCAACCTTGGCTGATGATCTTCATTCTGCTTCTTGCGCCATTTCCAGATCTGTTTGTTTTTTAGCTTTACTTCATTTGTTCATCCCTCTATCTATTTATCTTACAGGGGTATTTTGGACTTTAGCCATTTCCAATTTATTACAAAATGGTCCCATGGAGCTTGATAGTAATTTAGACATTTTTTGGAACTATTTCTTTGATTTTCCCTTCCATGGGACTATAGTGAAATTCTTTCTGTATTTTTCAGTCTATTAGAGTGGATGAATCTTAACCCAATTAAAAAAGTATAGTTATTTATGTATTGATTGTCATTGCTATTTATTTGTAATTGTTTATACAATTCTATTTTACATTTTCTAAACACAATACTTATTGTTAAATAATCAAGTCAATGTTTACTTAATATTTAAATTTTTCTAATTTAGCTTCTATTAACGTAGAACAAACTTTGTTTGCTGCTCAGATAATCTTTATCACTGTTATTACACAAGAATGCCTTCTCTCTCTCTCTCGGGATTTCAAATTCTGCTAGTTCCCAAAAAATTAGGCTTGTTAAGAATCTAGATACATCTAAATAAGGTCCCATGCCATACCAAAACAGCAAAACTCACTCTTTAATTCAACTATTTAACCCATCCATTGGTCACATTCCTGAAACTGTCCAATTCGGCCAGTGAAAGTGAAAATTGGCACTTTTAATCACTGTAACGGCACTCAAACCAGCTCCAAACAAAACCAAGCTATTGCAAGCAAATTTCAATTGGTTAAGACATTTCAAAACCAAAATGATTATTGTCCCAACGTCACTGAATCAAAATTTGACATGGCAACTCCTTGTTGAGATTTTCAAACTCAGATTCAGCCAAATGCCAAATAGAATTCTTAATGGCAACTCCCTGTTGCGATGCTTGTAGCTATTTTGACAAAGTTACTTGTCAATTTCCATGGATAACCATGACATTCAAACCCTTTTCAAGCAACAGTTTAGTAATGTAACTAGATAGATCAATAGCTAACATTCTGCACTTTCAAGCTATATATAGTTTAATTATACTGTCAACCTATGGCAATCAATAGATAACAGAACATAATTTAAGATTTTAAGTGATAACCAAACATAATTCTCAAGTTGCTCAGAATGAAATCACCTCCCTCTGGTTTACTCTAGCTCAAGGCTAAAATGAATGAAAACAGAAGCACAAGTCACAGAACTTCCATTCCCAAACCAATTATTCAAACCTGAGATATTCTGATGGAGAATTACCTTACTTAAGGTTCTTCCATTCATCCACATATCGCCGACCCATTTTATACGAATCATACAGCAACAACAAAAATCAGAATCCTAACCTTTTCAAACTCCTCCAAAATAGAAATCAAAACCAATTAAAAGGTTTGTCTAATTGAGAGGAAGACAATTAGTGAAGGTCATCTCACCTAAAACTCTCTTTTCCCTTCTTGTATGACGTCTAAGTTTCAATCATGAAAGGATTTTCTGCTGCTAAGAAGAGTAGAACATTATCTTCCTACGTCACTAAGAAATAAGTTATGAGGCTACTCTCATCTATAACTACCTTTTGGTTCTATGCTCTCCATTGAACTATTATTAACAAATTATTCAAAATTTTCATATTACATCAAAAGAATAAATTTTTCACTACAGATTTTGCTCAACATGAAGCCTTGTTATAGTTTAACAGTACACTGAACACAACACATTACACTTCTTAATACATTTTGAAATGACAAAATCAAACATGCTATCCCTGTGCAACACCTTTGTGATTATATATGTAAGATTTTGCATTGAAGATGAATAAAATCAACCCCATCACACTGAGCCCAGCAAGTAACCAATAAAAGTAATCAATATGTGCCTTATTGAGATTATCATCAAACCAGCTACTATTTCCATATATGCCAGCAATTTCCTCCACCACAGAGATTAGAAAGCTGCTTAAAAAACTCCCCACACCAATTACACTCAAGTAAAGAGCAAGACCCATGCTTCTTAGTTCATTTGGAACCTGATCATAGAAAAATTCTTGGAGACCAACCATGGTGAAAACCTCACAAACCCCAAATAAGAAGAATTGGGGAATCAACCACCACACACTCATTGGTATACTTGCATTTGGTTTATCAACTAGATCAAGTTCAGCAGCTACTTCCAGTCTTTTCATCTCAATAAGAGCCGCGATCACCATGGTAATTATAGATAGAAATATTCCAGTTCCAATCCTTTGTAGCATTGTGATTCCAGAAGGTTTCTTAGTTATAGCTCTTGCTATTGGTACAAAGATTCGATCATAGATCGGACTGAAAATAACAATCGCCAAGGTGACAAGGGATTGCAAAGCAGCTGCAGGCATAACAAAACCTGGAAAAATTGTTCTGTCCATATTAAAACCTTGTTTGGTGAAGAAAGTTCGAACTTGAGCATAAACAATACCAAACACCAAACTTGTAGCCCAGATAGGAACAAGCCTAAGTACAGCCTTTGCTTCTTCCACCTCACTAACGCTACACGCCTCATCTTCCTTAGATCCTTTTGTTGCATACAGTGACTTGTTCAGGAACCTGTCATAGTTGACAACAAAAAAACTACTCAGTTAAAGAGGCCACAATCATTGGTGCAATATTCCAAGAATCTTTTCAATGTCTTACTTGAATTGTTCGGAACATTGGTGAGGGATGATATTACAAGCTTCGTCTTTGATCGCAGTTTCCGATACAGAGATCCGCCGATTTCTTATGGCTGAGGCAAAAACTCTGCCAATTCTAACAAATGGAGTCTTTTTGTTCCTTTCAAAGTGAAATCTGTAAGTATTAGTTCCAAACAAGAAAACAACCAAAGCAATGAGCATTGCAATACAAGGGATTCCGAATCCAAGAACCCAGCTAAGGTTTTCTTGGACGTAGTTCAAAAAAGAGAGAGTGAGCAAGCAGCCTGCACACATGGTGAAATACCACCAATTAAAGAATGAGCTTCTGGCTTTGCATTCTTTTGGATGGTGATTATCAAATTGATCAGCTCCAAATGCTTGAACACAAGGCTTATGACCTCCTTGTCCAATGGCTACTAGGTAAAGCGAGATGAAGAACAATATCACTTGCAACTTTGTAGAACATGAAGCCAACCTAGTGTCAAATTCTAACTCAGGTGTAGTGCAAGAAGGAAGCATGGCTGACAGTGTCAACATGCCTAGTCCCTGAAATTTAAAATATGCCAAAGTTAAGGGTTAGTACATAGTAGCTAATAAACTCCCATACAAATCAGCATGCCTTTTATGATATGATACAGCATATAACTATGCTTAGACTATTGGTCCTTGTGGATTAAACCACATGGACTAAGTTGCATTGAGTTAAAATTTAACAAACAATTATAACAAAGTTAAAACTATAGAGACTAAATTGCACCAAGTCAAAATTTAATGACCAAGATATAACCGAGTCAAAACTATGAAAACCAAAAAGTTAATGTTCTATTTCTAAAATTATGAAATGCATAAAGGGAGGGGGTTTCCATCGTATGTATTCAGCCAAATGATAATTGAAACATAATAAAATTAAGTCTTGATATGAACCAAGAGGATTGGTGACCAAGTTGAGGATATATCATTAATTGTCCCAATAACGAGAGAAAGAATCAAGAGGTCCTATTTTTTGAAAAGAGCCCAAGGATAAAGGAGGATGTGAATAGTACTCCCTCCATCCCTATATGTAAGGTCCTATTTTTTGAATGACCCACTCCTCTTTATAAGGTCCCATTGGAGTTTATCTGAATAATAAATTCACTTTCACCATCTTGCCTTCAATTACTCTAACATCATGTATATTCCCCATAGATTCTCTTTCATCATTTTCTCATTATTACTCTCTCATACTCATCCATAAATAAGGGCATTGTTAGGGAAAAATTATATTTCCCATATATTTGTTGCTTTTGACTAATTTCAATAACAACAACAACAACAAAGCCTTTATCCCACTGGATGGGGTCGGTTACATGGATCGCACGATGCCATTATGCTCTGTCGAAAACCATGTCTTTAGATATATTATTAATCAAAAGGTTTCTCTTTATGACCTTATTGAGCATTCATTTCGGCCTTCTGCGACTTTGTTTTACAGAGGACTCCATACTGCTTGATCAACCCTCCTCACCGGTGCATTCAATGGCCTTCGTTGATCATGTCCAAACCACCTCAAACAACTTTCTACCATTTTTCCTTTAATAGAGGCCACTCTAACTCGTTTACGTATATGATTATTACAAATCTTTTCTTTTCTTGCATGACCACACATCCATCTCAACATCCTCATCTCGGCTACCCCCATTTTATGTTCATGTAATCCCTTTAAAGCCCAACACTCACTACCATATAGCATTGCTGGTCTTATAGCAGTGCGGTAGAACTTCCCTTTTACTTTATTAGATACTTTCTGATCACAAATAACTCCAGTTGCTTTTCTCCATTTATACCATCCAGCTTGAATTCTGTGATTGACATCTCCGTCAATTTCATCATCTTGTTATATAATTGATCCCAAATACCGAAATTTTGTCACTTGCGGAATGATTTGCCCCCCCAATTTAACTTCCACTTTGTTTCGACATTGTCTTTTATCATACTTACAATGCATATATTCAGTTTTGCTCCTACTCAGATGAAAACCTTTCACTTCTAAAGTCCGTCTCCATATCTCAAGTTTAGAATTAATTTCCTGCCTGGATTCAGCTAACAGAACTATATCATCTGTAAAAAGCATGCATTTAGGGATCTCCTCTCTTATAGGCTCAATTAGAATATCTACCACTAGATTAAACAAATTAGGGTTCAAAAATGATCCCTGATATAGGTCAATCCTTATAAGAAAGTCCTTTGTTATACCTCCAGGTGTTCTAACATTGGTTCTAACCCCTCATACATTCTTGAATGGCTTTGATATATGCAAATTGCACCCCCTTCTTTTCCAAGACTTTCCAGAGTATATCTCTTGGCACACGGTCATATGTTTTTTCCAAAACAATGAAAACCATATACAAATCTCTTCCTTTACTCCTATACTCTTCCATAAACCCCCTTAATAAATAAATCGCTTCATTGTAGATCTTCCTGACATGAAACCAAATTGGTTTTCAGCAATATCAGTCTCCAACCTCAACCTGTGTTCAATCACATTTTCCCATAATTTCATTGTATGACTCATAAGCTTAATTCCTCTATAGTTTGCATAATTTTGAATATCCCCTTTATTCTTATAAATAGGAATCAAAGTACTTTTCCTCTACTCATCGGGCATTTTCTTGAATCGTAAAATTTCATTAAATAATTTTATGAGCCACAAAACACCCTCTTCACGCAAACATTTCCAAACTTCAATAGGAATCCCATTAGACCCAACAGCTTTACCATTTTCCATTTTCTTAAGAGCTTCCCTAATCTTGCCAACTCGAATCCTGCGGTAAAATGACAAATTGAGATCACCTTCTCAAGTTGTCAAATCTTCGCAATCACAAGGCTCTCCCCCTCCACTTTGAACAACTTATAAAAGTAGACTTCCCACCTATTCTTAATATCTCCATCAGTAACCAAAACTTTGCCTTCTTCATCCTTTATATATCTCACTTGATCCAAGTCTCTCGATTTTCTCTCCTTGTTCTTTGCGATCTTGTAAATCTTACACTCTCCCACCTTTGTCCCTAACGCCTTATAAAACTCCTCATATGCTTTATTATGAGCTTCACTCACTGCCTTCTTAGTTTCTTTTTAGCCAAACGATACCTTTCCCAATTGTCAACATTATTACACAATCGTATTGCTCTAAAACAATCTTTTTTATGCTTGACTTTTTCTTGAACAGTCTCATCCCACCATCAAGTTTCCTTATCTTGCCGACCAAAACCTTTTGATTCTCCCAAAATTACTTTAGCAACCTTCTGGACCTTTTTAGACATATTCTCCCACATAATATTAATACTTCCTTGTAACTCCCACTCCCCCTCCTCCAAAAAAATTCTCTTAAAAGTCTCCCGCTGCTCCCCCTTTAACTGCTGCCACCTGACCCTTAGATTTAAAACTTGCTAGTGCTTTTGTTTTACACACTTAATATTTACATCGAGGACCAAAACCCTATGTTGTGTTGTCACGTCATCCCCAGGGATCACTTTGCAGTTAGTACAGAGTCTTGTATCAAAGTTCGTTACAAAAAAGAAGTCAATGTGTCTTGGCAGCTCCACTCTTGTATGTTATTAAATGCTCGTCTCTCTTCTTAAAGCAAGTGTTGACAATCTTGAGGTTATATGCGAGGGAGAAATCAATAATAGATTGACCTTCATTATTGAGCATTTCAAATCCAAAAGCCCCATGAGCCCTTGCATGAGGTCCTGCCTCCTTACCGACATGTCCATTAAAATCTCCTCCAATAAAAATCTTTTCGGTTAGTGGAATACTTTGAATTAACCCCTCCATATCTTCCCATAACTTTTCCTTAAGATGTGCTTCTGCCCCTACTTGAGGTGCATACACACTGATAATGTTTATAATATCCTTCCCAACAATCATTTTTAAGGAAATGATTCTATCCTCAACCATCTTAACTTCCACCACGTTCTTTCTCCATTCATTATCAGTGATGATACCAACACCATTCCTTCTATTGACCTTTTCTGTATACCAAAGCTTAAAATCATTAATTTCTCGAGACCTTTCTCCTATCCATTTAGTTTCTTGAAGGCACAAGATATTAATCTTTCGATCATTCATTACGCCTACCGCCTCCAGAGATTTGGCATTTAGAGTTCCAACGTTCCAAATGCCAAATCCAATCTTGCTCTCATGAACTAGCTTCTTTAGCCGCCTCTATTCAGAAGAGAGTGGTAGCCCTTGCTCATTTAACACTACATCCAAGCGATGATGCAGCGGCCCTCTCTCACTTATCATTGTAATCGAGCCATACAACGCGTTACTTACAGGAAACGACCTAGCATTAGCACAATTTCTTCATTGATCCATGTTCACAAGAGATTTGATAGGGTTTTACGTTGGCTGTCGAGGCCTAACACAACCCTCCTCCTTTACCCAGGCTTGAGACCGGCTATAAACATAGGCGGAGTTTTTCACTAATTTTAACCTTTTATAAAAAATTATGCAATTTGGTTGAAAGGACTTTGTATATAAGGAGGGGGAGTAACTTATAGTTCAATTTTGGACTTCCAAAAAGGGTTATAGATGCAACATATTGCTCCCTATGCACAATACCTGTTCTCCAAGCTAAAGATTCTTTTTCTCCCTAAATTGTTGAATATCCTGATTTCTTTTTTTCTTGTAGTTCTTTTAGTTGCCAATTTTCTAAATTAGTTTCTTACTATTTTCTAGTATCTTTATTTTAGGAAAGAACCATATTTGCATTTTAGGGAATAATACATTTTGACTTTTTAGAAGATTTGGCCAAATAATTATGGAAACAATTTTTTTTTTTAAATTGACCAACATCTAAAGTATTCTTAGGGACTTTAGGCTATAACATGCAATGTATCTCTTTGATGGAAGATTAAATGAAGGAATTGAGACTATGAATTTTTCAAAATGGAGAACTCATCTCCTAGGTTCTTTGCGAACCAAAAATCCATGGGTTAAATAGCAAATCCGTCCCGGAAGTATATGCAAAGGAGTAATGTTGTCCTAGAAGTTCTTTTGGTTTCAATATCGCCCCGGAAGTCTAAAAACGTAGCAATGTTGCACCTGAGTTAACAAATGTTAAATTTGACTATTTTGTTTGACTAAATATTCCATATAGCACTCTTATTTGGCACCTAATGATCCAACTCAGACACCTCATATTGGACCATGTTAAAATACCTAAATACACTCAACACATAAGTTTCTTTTTCCTCCCTACTTTCTTTCCCTACCATAGTTGCTTCTTCTCTCATCGCCGACACGCTCTCTCTTTCACCTCCATACGCATTCCCTTTGCCGTCGCCGGCATTGCTCTCTCTTCCCCTTCCAAATGTGTTCCCTCTTCTCTCATCACTGGCATGCTCTCTCTTCCACCACCGGACCTGTTCCCTTTGTCGTCACCGACATTGTTCTCTCTTACACCTCCAGATGCATTCCCTTTTCTCCTGTCGCTGGCATGCTCTCTCTTCTACCTCCAGACGCATTCCTCCATGGATCCAGCTTCTCTCCTTCATGCTTCTTGTCCTTTGCCCCTCCATTGCCCAAGACTAAACTATTTTGGGCATAAAATGTGAGGGGATCCACTTTTTTTTTCCAAAATAACATTCAGTGCTTCTAGTATTTTTTTTCAGAGCATCTAATATCTTAAAATAATTTTTTGTGCACCCTGTGACATAAAATATTTTTTTCAGTAGCACCAAGTATCTGACAAGCCGCCCCTTAAAAGAGCTGCACCTTAAAAGTACTTTTTTAGTAACAATGCGTATCTTAAATTAACCTTTTCATTTATACATTTTGGGTGTAAGTGAAAAAATACTTTAAAGTACAATTTGCTAAATATTTGGTACTACTGAAAAAATATTT
The DNA here is from genome assembly GCA_963210345.1 of Inga oerstediana. Classification (NCBI taxonomy): domain Eukaryota; kingdom Viridiplantae; phylum Streptophyta; class Magnoliopsida; order Fabales; family Fabaceae; genus Inga; species Inga oerstediana. The sequence goes on from OY723406.1 coordinate 35,712,939, forward strand.
TATCACATGTTGAGCAAAAACTTATCTTAAGATATTGGATGCTACTAAAAAAAATACTTAAAGCACTAAGTGTTATTCTTAAAAAAGAAAAAGTAGATCCCTCACATTTTACACCCAAAACAGTTTAGTTTTGGGCAATGGAGAGATAAAGGACTGGAAGTGCTGAGGAGAGAAGCTGGATCCGTTCCTCCACTGTCGCCAACATCGCTCTCACTTCCCCTTCCAGACACGTTCCCTCTGTTGTCGCCAGCATACTGTCTCTCTTCCCCCTCCAAATGCCTTCCTCTCCACCGTCGCCATCATCTTTCTCTCCCTCTTTCTCCTCTCTCTACAAACCGAACTCCCTTCGCCCTTTTCAAACTGACAACCCAAATCTCCAACCCTCGAGATGACCCAGCGCTACATCAACGGTAGAGGTAATTTTCGAATCTCTCTCTTCCATCCTAGAAACTCTTCTTCTCTTTTTTGTTATGCCGATTTGCTTCAATTTTAGAGGGAATATCAATTTCCTATTTTAGTTCTAAAACCATTGGTGGTGTCATTCTGATTGTTCCCTATCTAGGGTTCTTGGTTTGCAGTGAATATATTTGCTTCTTATTTTGCTCTGAATTCAACTGGATTCTCTAGAGATGAAGAGAAGAAAAAGCATAGCTTTTGTGAAGGAGACATGGGAAGGAAGCAAGGCTTTCATCTAATGAGAGAGAAAAGAAATGGTGGGTGGGAGCAAGGGGGATGGCTGAAGGTGTGATGATGAGGCGGAAAAGTCAGAATACATATGGCTGCCATACAAGCAATTATAGTAAAAATTAAAGGTCAACTTAAACAGTGGTTAACTCAAGAACAATATTTCTACATTTTAATACTTCTTTGACATTGCTCTGAATTCAACTGGATTCTCTAGAGATGAAGAGAAGAAAAAGCATAGCTTTTGTGAAGGAGACATGGGAAGGAAGCAAGGCTTTCATCTAATGAGAGAGAAAAGAAATGGTGGGTGGGAGCAAGGGGGATGGCCGAAGGTGTGATGATGAGGGATGCGGCTACCCTCCTTTGCAAAGGAGGGTTCGCTGCAGAATCTGGGTCGTTGGATCAGATCTCAACGGTCCAGATTTAATATATTATAAAAATATTATTATTATAATAATATAATATATTAAATCTGGACCGTTGAAATCTGATCCAACGGCCCAGATTCTGCAGCAGACCCTCCTTTTCTCTTTTACATAAGAGGGTAGCCGGATCCGATGATGAGGCGGAAAAGTCAGAATACATATGGCTGCCATACATGCAATTATAATAAAAATTAAAGGTCAACTTAAACAGTGGTTAACTCAAGAACAACATTACTACATTTTAATATTTTTAGAGTGACATTGAAATAAAAAAACGCAACATTACTCTTAGGCCTATACTTCTAAGATGGATTTACTACGAAATGAAAATTCATCTATAACTTATTCTAGAAGTGACTTGAGAATATTGTTTAATTTCTTTTGATTAAAATATTGAAACTTGTTGAAATTTTATATTATAAATAAAATATATGGATTTTATACCATTGTTGTTATTTCCCCCCCCCCCTTTATTTATAGGTTTCTAACGTGGTTTTCAAGCCTGAACGTAAATTTGGAGAAATATGAATGTTTTTTTTAAAGGTTCTACTAAAAACAATAAATTTTACAAAATAGTACAAGTACAACCAAATGAATGTCATCTCAAATTCCGTCAAATAAACATAATATGCTTAGTTGTGATAATATATGAAAATCGAAACATACACTCTCCAAACATAAATATAGCTCATGCCTAATTATCTCATGAAAACAAAAAAAAAAATTAAATCATAATAATTTAGAAATGAAAATAATTTTGAAATGCATCCATGTTTAAAAGTATGATTTGTATAAAAAATCTATAAGAAAAGAAAATAAAGCTAATAAAAATTATTACTGCATTTTTAGATGATGGCCGATTTATAGGTGGAGTGGCAAATATTTTCAAACTTCAACGGAGAGATTGTAATCAGTACTCTTGACTCTTGAGCAACTATTATTTATTCACAAGTACTTCCTCTTGTTTTTTTAATTAGAGGATCTTATAAATTTTCAGACAACTCTAAATAAAATTTTATAAAAACTTAAGATAATTTAAATTTTAAATTCTTATAAAAATAACGGGAGAAAATATTCCCCACTTCTTGGGTTCATGGCTTCAAGAGAAAGGACAAAACGGAGATTCAACGGCAAAAAAGCATACTCTCAAGTCTCAACACAATGCTGGCCAGATAAAGTTTGTCCCTTGTAAGGACAAAATATTGCTACCGGATAAAATATTAGTTGTTTAATAGGATAAACCATTAAACGCCTCCTGTGTCAATATTTGGCAGTTGGATTTGCTCCGTGTGGGCTCCACGCAGCAGCCTTCTCTGCCGAAAATTAAATGGCATTAATATGCCCATTTATTAGGAAAGCAAAGGATTTAGGTTGTGTTTGGATTGAGGAAGGTTGCTGGAGGGAAGCCAAATTTTTTGCTTTAATTTCCTCTCCTCCGTTTAAACAAAAAATGATCCACTTCCCTTTCATATATTCTAATAAATCAAATAAGATAATATACCCTCTCCTCTCCCTCAAACCAAACACACCTTTAGGGAAATGATCATTAGAGCATCAAAAAAAAAAAAAAAATATCAGAAAAGTCTAATTGATAAGTAAAAGAACTATCATTGAGACATTGATAAATAAAAGAGATATCATTAACAAATTTTAGGACTTCTTCTAATATTATTTTTTTTATTGGGATCTCAATGATATTTTTCCGGATATTTTTCTCATATAAACACTGGCTCAATACAAATACTATGCCCATGAGTTTAATTAGGATTTAAGTGAAACTTGTATATCATAAGGTAAGGGATTAAATTGTAAAATTGTAAAATTTATAGAGAGTGAGTCACAATGAATTAAATTCCAAGCATTGTGTTGCAATCAAGATAAAACTATAAACATTAAGTTGTAATGAGTTAAAACTATAGAAACAAAACATTAATTTTCCCTTTAAAATTAAGAAAATTAGATTTTTAATAAATTTAAAAATAAAGATCTAAAATTTACCCACTACTCCCTCCCATCCTTTTTATAATCAACAATCATCTTGGTTGTGAAAAATAAATTGACAGTTAAAATTAATTAAAAACAATAACTGTGTCAAAATATAATATCTTTTTTTAAGTATGCCTCTATTTATGAAAAGAGTATAAGAAAAAGAATGAGTAAAAGATATAAGAGAGAATAAATAAAAAATATGAGAGAAAATGTATAATAAATAATTAAATGAAAAAGAATTAGTGATTTATTAATATAAAAATAAATATTTAATAGGGGTAGAAAAAGAAAAGATAATTTAAATTTTGAGACTTAACAAAAAAAAATTACTTATATTAACGATATGATGAGAGAGGGAGAGAGAGAGTTGTGACATTTATTATAAGAAAAAGCATCCATGATACTGACAGTTGTGAACCCCGGGGGGGGTTTGAAACGTTGGAGATGGACGGATACTGCCTAAAACTATGACATCTATTATAAGAAAAAGCATCCATGATTCTGACGACAGCTAATTAAAATTATGTATTTCTCATTTTAATTATAAGATCAAGTTAATTTTTTTAGAGAAATTAAGAATACTAATTAAATTATTTTTGAGTAGTTAAATTTTTATTTTTTTTAAACAAATTAGTTTGACTAATAAATTAATATATAATCTAAAAATACATAACATATGATATAATTAGATAACTTATTCAGCTTCCTTAATTTTTCCAAAAAAAGTCAACTTTATCTTATAATTAGGACCGAAGGAAGATAGTATTTGGTATTAAGATTTATTTAATTTAAATTTAAATAATTTAAATCCAGTATTTTAATTCAAATATTTCATAAAAAACCGCATGATTGACGAGTAACAGTATCCGAAACAAAATCAAAATGGATTTAAAAATCATTCAAATTAATTTCAGATACTCTTATTCTAAAGTATTATAATTAAAAATTCAATCCCGATGTTGATTGATTTATTTAAAATAACGGGCAAAAAGAGTCGATGAATATATTCTGCGGCTGATGCATGTTGCTTAGAGAGAATAGAAAAATAGAAAAGGACTGAAGTGGACTGACCAAAATGTAGACAAGAGAAGCTCCAATAATGGTACGATAGCGTCCAAGATAGGAATCAGCAATGAAAGCACCCAACAGAGGCAACAACGACGCCGTTCCCTCCCAAACATTCACATTCTTAGCCGCCACCGCCGTGCTCTGATGAAGTGGCCCCGTCAAGAACATGATGAGGTTGGACCCTATCCCGTAGAACGCAATTCTCTCTCCCACTTCCACGCCTGCAATTTCAAAACATCAAACAACTTAATCTCCTATATATATATAGAGAGAGAGATCGAGTATGAAATACCTATGATGAAGCATGCAGATCTCCAATTGCCAGATTTGGATCGGATCGCCGGTCGGCCTTTGTAGTCAACAGCGCCGTTCACTGTCTCGTGTTGCAGAATCGGAGATTCAAGTTCGGAATCCTGCCAAACGGCGTCAGATCCGTGGAGGAGGGTCATTTCAGAATCAGAGAGGAGTGTTTATCAGAGAAGGTACATATTATTGTAGGAACTATAAATGAAAGTGGGGGAGGAGAGATGAAATGAATAATTGGAATAATTTATTGTGATTGGCAAAAAAAAAAAAAAGAATATTTTATTGTGATGTAGTGCACAGTAACAAAAGGAAGAAGAGTCCATCGATTGTTTTTCCCAATGTCTAGGGGAGAAAAGTCCATTTCGTTGAATCCTGGAACCGCGCAAGACCTTTTTTTTTTTTAATACAATTCTTTAAATTTATTTTTATTTTGATTTCGTCTACCAAATTTTAAATTATAGATTTTGTTTTAAAATATTAGTTTATATAATTTAATAAAGACGTGAATCTTTTGTTTTTTTAAGAAACTAAAACTTATGCTTTTAAACTTAGAGAACTATAACTAAACTCGAAATAAACGTAAGGAATAAAAGAATATATCAGTCCATTTTTTTCCAGCAAGTGATTTCAGTTCTTCTGTGTCAATGTGGATTTATTTTTTTCTTTTTTCTTTTTTTTTACCTGCTTCAACTTAATAAAACAAGTTTTTCTTTGCCACTTTACAAGATGTCAACCATTCCATGGTGTACTTTTAAGGTAGATGTGGTCTACAGCAATATTTTAAAAGCTGGATCGAATGTCAAACGGGAAAAGTCAGCGGATTATAGATCATCAGGTGGGATTGGACAGACCGGCGATCGAACCGGTAATATAATAATTAAATAAAAAAAATAATACTATATACACATAGTCATATATATATAAAAATATAGTAAGAAATATCTAAAATATTTACACAACTTGAAAAAAAAGCATGAAAAAATTTACATATAACATGTGTCCTATATTACACAATGAAATCATTAAAAATAAATTAGATAATAGTTATAATTTTAATGATATTTTACATTTAAACATTAAATATTAGGGAGTTTTTTTTATAATTTTTAATATAAAATTTTAAAATAGAAAGAGAGGACATATGTCTTATCTATTTTATATAGATGTGGATAATAGGAAACATTCAGATTATGCATTAATTGTTATTTATGTGTGAAATATCATGTAAAATCTTAAAATTAAGTTTAAAAAATAAATGAACATGGGATTCTCGTTGAAAATTAAAGGCTTATTTGTGAGAGCGTTTTGTACAGGAAAAACGCACTTATTACGCAAGCCGAGAAAAAACTCCTCTCACATACTTACCTCGTATACCGTGAATCACGAATTATAAGCATGTTTTGGACAAAAATAAGCCATTCCAAACGCACACTAAATAGTACTTTAAAGTGAAAACGTAACATCCTATTTATCCATGTATTGACCAATGGGTGTTGGCAAAAAAAAAAAAAGACCAATGGGTGACTGTTGGCCAAAAAAAGGACTAATGGATATTTACCCCACTAAAAGACAAAGCTTGGTTGGTGACACTTTGGGAGAAAATATTCATCCTAAAGGCTGTGTTTGGTTGGAGGGGGAGGGAATTACAATTTTGGACAAAAGAAATCCAAAATTTATCCTCTCATTTTTTAAAATTTTGGGTTCCCACCCAAAATTTACTTTCTTATTCTTTTCAAAATTTTTGATTCCCGCTCAAAATTTGAATTCCTTTAATCCAAAAAGGTAATTTACCCACCCTATCATTCCTCCCGGCCCCTCCCCTCCCCTCAAACCAAACACAGCTAAAGAAACTGGAACACGGGAAAAGACAGCGACCTTTTCTCTCTCCCTCTCAAAACCAGATCTAAGCTTCTATTTCTCTGGCCGGCGAGCTCATGTTCGAACGTTGAAAGAAGTTGATTTGTGTTTTTGTTTTTATGAAGATCATATTCACAATGAAAAATGAATCTCTCCTTCTCTCAATGGTGATAAATTAGTTGGATTATTATTTCATCTTCGACTATTCTTCTCCTCCTTCGCTTCTTCATTTTTCTTCTCAGTATAACCGTTAGTTGAGAACCGTCTGGCTTCCTTAAATCCGTCCCGGCTTCCGGCTGAAAGACAATTTCCAGGTTTATAACAATTTTTTCCTGGTCCAATATGGCTGAAACATTAAAATGGCTTTCCCCTCAAAACCAAGCTGTTGCTGACGCCCGCTGATAGTCCAGCCGGTCCGGCCGTCCAGCCGTCCAGTCCTGCTCAGCTTTGAAAACATTGGGTCTACTGACTAACTACATCGGAAAGAAATATGCCATTTAAATATATTCTAAAAAGTATTTTTCACTTATGTTCATTATTATGTTTTTAAAAAAGGTTCAAATTTATATTTTTGTTATTAAAATTATTATATAAACATTTTGTTATATAGATTTTAATCATTTCTTGACATCAATTTTCATGTGTTAGTGTAGAACTTCATCTCAAAAGGGTGGGTTGACTAGTCATTATAAAATTTTATCGAAATTAAAATTTTTAATGAAGAAATAAATAAATGAGATAGAGAGAAAATATATATCACCAAGTATAAATTGAACCAGGAAGAAACATAAACACAAATAAATTTATATTGGTTCCATCTTAATCAATACATAAAATATATCCAATTTTCAAAACAAACCTTTGAAAATTTCACTATACTCTAAGGATTAAAGTGGACTCTTAGGGCCTGTTTAGTTTAAAGGGAGGGGATGGAAGGGGAGGGGTTTATTTTCCATCCCCTCCAAAACCCTCCAATTTGAGATGAATAAAAATAAAGGAATGGGAAGGATTTGGAACCCCTTCTTTGGGGCCCTTTCCCTTCAATTTTTCATACCAAATAAAGGGAGGGGCTCATTTTTCATCCCCTCCCCTCCAACCAAACAAGCCCTTAGTATCTAGGTACAATATCAGGGATTGGGAGGGGAGGGGAGGGGACGGGAATGGGAGAAAATTTTTATAAGTTGAATTTTAAAAACATTGAAAAAATGGAGTTACAAAATTTTAATAAAGAGAATATGAAAGATAAAAGAATAAAAAAATTAATTAAAAATCTTAACCCCACTTATATAAATTTTTAAAATTCAATTCAAAAAAATTTGCTCTCAAGTCACTCCCCTCCCCTCCCCTCCCTTCATACCAAACAAGCCCCAAGTTTGGGCCTCAACTCTCCCTTACCATGTGTAAGAATCAAGGAATGAAAAATTGGACCGGGTAATGAACCGGTTATAGTACAAGTTTAAGGGTTAATGGGTTAACCGAGGTCTAACCGGTAGTTGAACCGGTCATATTAAAATATTATAATTTATTAGTGATAATATATATTAATATATTTTTAAACTCCTATAGATAAAAATGAAGATTTTTAGAAAAAAAATGTTTAAAATCTATTAGTATTAGTTATAATGCTTATACTTATACAACGATATATCCTTTTCTATAATTACTATATCTTTTTAAATAATTTTTTTTATTATCTTCTTCATTATTTTTTAGATTTGTTCTTTTTTAACTGCTTTTCTCTTCATTTTAGTATTCAACCTTCCATTTTCCCCTCAAAAAGCACAAAATAAAAATTTGAAAAATAAAAAAATGAAACCGGTCCAACCGATTTCAGACTGGTCTAACTATTTAAACCAGACCGAACCACTGACCGGTTCCCGATTCAATCGGTCGAACCGGCCGATCCAGTCTAGTTTTTTATTCTCTGGTAAGAATTTAATCCCCAACAAGATTCAAAAAATTTCAAGGAAATTCAAATACTAAATTTTTGTCTATGAAACCTCACACAAGTAGCATACGCCAAGCACTGAAGCTCAAGTTAGTTAAGCCAAAGATTGGAGATTGAATGCATCATCAATGCAATAGAGTGAAAGCGTAGTTTGGTAGTTTGCTCTGTCATGCAGTTATATATTTGTAATTGTGGGTTAATGAATTTGTATATAGTGGTTTAGAGACACTAATTTTCATGTTGAAAATTAGAATGACGTAAAAGCCATATAGAACAAAAATAAGTACCTATGAAGCCATCAAAAATTGATAAAGAAATAACCCTAATGTCACTACTTGAATAGTCAAACAGCAAAGATAAAATCTCCTGCCACGTAACATTAAGCACATATGAAGGATCCTTCGGAAAGTAAATGAAACACTTATTAACACAGAAAATTGTCATTGGAGGCTTCTGATTGTGGTTGATGAAACTAGTAAGAGAGTAGCTTTAAGACATTTTAAAAAGAAACAATCACCTGGTGTACCATTGGTTTGCCACAAAAATTTCTTAAGAGGATGTAATTTCTAAAAACATATGATTCCATGACAGAAGTGTTTAGCATATGCTACTTGTCCACAGAAAATTCTTAAGAGAACTTCTACTTCATCATCCAAGAACAAACCAAAAGATGAACTCCCTTCACCAACAAGCAATGAAGGGCTCGTATACATAACCTACAAACTCCATCATATGGTCTAGGTTTACCTATGGACCAGTACTTGAAGGAACTCATCACTCTCGTTCATTCGTTGAACAAGAAGGTGGACAAGTTACTGAGAAAAGAATTTGATGATGCATTAGATTCTTAAAACACCTCTATAACTTTTTATTTTTAGTTTGTTTATAAACTTTATCTTTGTGCACTACTAGAAAAAAATGGTTTTAACGTCCCCTTTTTTTGGCCTTTTAACATCTGAAAACAGAGGGACGTCTATCTGAGAGTCGTGGAAAAAAACGTCAATAACGTCCGTAAAATAGGGGACGTTAAAGGCAAACTTTAGATGTTCCCAGTCTTAAGTGGGGACGTCTAATGTCACTTTAGACGTCCCCAGTAAAACTGGGGACGTCTAAAGTGTCGCAAACCCTCTACCACGTCCCTTTTTGTTTTAAGAACGTTGAAAGTTTTTTTAAATGGCCTTTTTATATATATTTCACTGTCTGGAAAATGTAAACTACAGAAATAGGATGGAAACAACAGAATAAAACAACAACAGTTCAGTAGAATGGAAACAACAACTTGAAACACAGTGATCAACCTAAGGCTCTACTACATGCAATAACTTTAAGGAGTAGCAAACTAATTAACTAACAAACCACACAAACTACACAACAATCTATAGCCAAGTCTGTTATTGCACTAAAAAGATTATATCCAAGTCCCCAGTTTGTACAATAACTAATACTTAATCCAATCTCTATCCAACAACAACAACGCTAATTATATGTACAATATATAGAACTACCACAAAAGTATATCCTACACAAACTACTAAAGACTTTACTCTGGTATACGTTGAAGAAGATGTCTAGCCAAAAAGTCTTTGATCATATTTATGTCTTTATATAAGTAGGCATCTTTATTGTCAAAAATCTGTAAATTAAAAAATAAGCTTAGATGAAATAATGAATCAAGTGAATGAATTGCCATTGAATTACAACACCAATAATAATATCCTCTGAGAATGAAGAAGCGATTACTTGTTCAAAATATGTCGTAATACCACTTCGAATGATGTTAAACATATAAAGTAAAACATAATATCCATATTCCCAGCCGCCAGGTTGTTCAGGGTACTATAAATCAAAAGCAAATGGTTAAAATCAATAAAGACATATCTAAAACGACCGTCAATCAAAAGAACTTGATTTGAAATTACGTACCTTTGGAAACAACCATCTCGGGTCTTTGCCACCTTTACGATCATGTGGCCCGCCAAGCGCTCGATACGTCGGGCTTGCCCTATCATTAAAATGAAAATCAACATAACTTAGAATAATTCATTTAAGTCAAGAATCAAGAAGCATTGCAATACAAAAAAATAACTTACACGTTGAAGACACTTTTAGTTTCTTTGTCTGGTCTTCTACTCAATGAATCAAACCAGTAAACCACATGGGACCGAGGACAGATAATACACAAACTCCAGTGGTAACTATAACAAAATATAAATATTAAAAAGAAGTTAGATGGAAAGGTTAGCCATCTTGGTCTTTTGTGTAGAAAGAATACCCGTTTATATCATAACCGCTCCAAGTAATGATCTGAAACGAAGGCCCCCAGGCTAGCCACTCTATTGTCTCAGACACAACTGTCTCATGCAAAACCTTTTCCTGAAACCACTGAATGAATGTCTTGTTTTTCTCAATCGTAATCTGCATGTCATTCTTCCTCAGATTCATGTTCTTCAATCTCTTTCTGTGTTCATCTATGTACGGTTGAACTTCTGCCATGTTATTCAGGATATAAAGGTATGCTTGCAACACCTCTTCACGAGGCATAGTCTTCACTTTCAGTCCTCGTGTTCCGTTGCTCCTCCCCTCTTCATGCCGAGATTGTTCCTTCTTCCCTGATAGATAATCACTGCAAAAGTCCATAGCCTATTCAATAACATACCTTTCAACTATTGAGGCTTCTGGTTGATAGGGATTTTTAGAGTACCCTTTTAAGATCTTCATGTATCGTTCAAAAGGGTACATCCACCTTAGGTAAACTGGACCGCAGAGCCTTACCTCCCTTACCAAATGAACTATCAAATGCACCATTATATCAAAAAATGAAGGAGGAAAGTGCATCTCTAATTGGGACAATATAATATAACCCTCAGCTTCCAGTTCATCCAGCTTTTCAGTGTCAATAACTTTGTTACATATAGCACTAAAGAAAACACACAATCTTGTCACAGTGCTTTGAACTTCATCTTTCATAATACCTCTAATAGCTACTGGTAATAGTTGTTGCATCAACACATGATAATCATGGGACTTTATTTCCACCAACTTCAAATCGTCCATTGACACACACCTTCTCACATTCGAAGAATATCCTTGTGGTACCTTAATTTCATGCAAACACCCACACAAACTTATTTTCTCTGCTTTTGATAGTGTATGCGCTGCTGGCTCAATGTATGCCTTCCTACCATCATCTCTTAGCTGTGGATGTAACCGTTCTTTTATTCCCATATCAACAAGGTCTAGTCTCGCATTAATCCCATCCTTGGTCTTCCCTAGAATGTGCAAAAGCGTACTGACAAGGCTATCACAAACATTTTTCTCCACGTGCATTACATCAATACTGTGTCTCACGTCAAGACTACACCAATATGGAAGATCAAAGAAAATTGATCTCTTCTTCCATATGTTCTTCTCACCCGCAGTCTTCTGATTCTTACTGAGTAAAACATTGATACGTTCAACCCGACTGTAAACTTCCTCTCCGGTTAATGCCTTTAGAGCCATTCCATGCTCCGGCAAGCCGTTAAAACGCTTTCTTAACCTATGATACGGGTGGAACCTAGGAAGGAACCTCTTGTGACCAAGGTAGACCATTTTTCTTCCATGTTTAAGTTGGTGGAAGTGAGTGTCTGCTTCACAGATCAGACATGCTTTATGCCCCTTCACACTATACCCTGAGAGGTTTCCGTACGCAGGGAAGTCATTTATCGTGGTGAAAATCATTGCACGTAGCTTGAAGAACTCATTCTTATATGTATCAAACACATCTACGTCTTCCTCCCACAACTTCTTCAAGTCCTCAATCAAAGGCGCCAGGTAGACATTGATATCGTTTCCTGGCTGTTTTGGTCTAGAAATCATCATAGAAAGCATCACATACTTGCGTTTCATACAAAGCCAAGGAGGCAAGTTGTATATTACAAGGAGTACTGGCCACGTACTGTGTGTGCTATTAAGAGTTTCATACGGATTGATGCCATCTGTACAAAGCCCAAGTCGAAGGTTTCTCGGCTCGCTGCCAAATTTAGGGAACATTTAATCTATTTTCTTTCACTGTGAAGAGTCAGCTGGGTGCCGAAGATATTTTCCGTCGGATATTCTATCATCGGAATGCCATCTCAACTTCTTCGCTTTTTTTGCAGTGCCAAACAAACTCTTACAGGTTGCCTTTTAGTTGTCCCATCGCCACAACCACCATCTTTCTTCACTTTGTATCTTGCATTTTGACACTTAGGGCACTCACTCAGACCTTCATACTCCTTGCTGTACAGTATGCAGTCATTAGGGCAAGCGTGTATCTTTTTATACTTCATACCCATTGTAGATAGGATTTTTTTGGCCTCATACATACGATTTGGAAGTACATTATCGTCTGGAAACATATCACACAACAGTTCAAGCAGCAATGTGAAACTACTGTCAGTCCACCCACAAGTTGCTTTTAAGTTAACCAAATGTAATGTTCCTGTCAGCCGTGTGTACTTACTCCCAGGGTACAACGGTGTCTCTGCATCACTCCGTAGGGTGTCATATTCATGCGACTGAGTAAAGGATTCTACCTCAACATCGTGAATCATTCTCTCTATTCTATCTTCATCTATGACATCTATAGCTTCCTTCTTGTGCGACGGACAATCAGTTACTTCCTCACCATGCCATATCCACCTTGTGTATCGAAGATTTATTCCATCACAAAGTAGGTGATCCCTTATAACTTCAACATCCCGTTTTCTCTCATTTAAACAATTGACACAAGGACAAAAATACATCCCATTTTTGCCTGGAGCGTTCCTTCTAGCAAATTCAATAAACTCTTCAACCCCATTCTCATATTCTTCACTTGTTCTCAAAGCATTCATCCAATTATGATCCATTTTATTACCACCTATGCCATTCACACTCAAGTTTAGAATAATTGTCAACACTGGGAATTGTCTTTTACTATTTTATTTTTCAAAATTTTGGCAGCATTTCCCCTTAAAAGTGAGACATTCCAAAATCAAAATAACAAACCATCTCAGCTTAATTTAAACGAAACTAAACTTTAGCTTCTAGCACCAAGCACAAACATAATACACTTATATTTTACCAACCAAATTATTAAATCAGATATGTACCATGAGTGAGATATGTGGAAATTTACAAATCAACTATGTGTATTTACAAGAGAAACATGTGGGAATTTATAAGAGCGTCTCAACCATATATAAGACAAGGGCTTAAATGTCTTTTCAACAAAAGAAAAAAATTTCTGTTTAGACCTAAGGGTACAATGAAGTTTCAGAAAGTTTTAGAAACAGTTTGAGAATAATTTGCTAGAGAGGGTGTAGTGATATTTTCCCTATAGAAATTGAATAATCATGTCAAAGAGAATGACTTGTAGTTATGATTGCTGAAATGATATATAACATACTCCATCGCATTTGCCTCTTGGGATATATAGGTATTTATATGGTTGATGGGTCATTTATAGGCATATTGCTTATGAGTGACAGAGGAGAAAAAAAGGAAATTTTTTATTATTGTTGAATGAATTATGAAGGAATATAATCAAATGTGTGTGTGTGTGTAGAGAGAGAGAGAGAGAGAGAGAGAGAGAGAGAGAGAAAGAGAGTTTGGTGTTGTTGTAGTTGTAAGTGGAGGGGCATATGATCATTGGAATGATTGCATGCCTTGAAATTTCTCTGTAAATATACTCCCCATTCCCTCTCTCCCCATTATCCTCTTCCTAGCGCCCTTTATGCTTCTATGCATGCAAGCATAATTATATATATATATATATATATTCATCATTAATATCTAAATTAGTTATTCTCCCAACGTTACACATGCACATCATTCATAAAAATTAAATTAGAAATCCTTGTTCATGATATATATCATTATATTATATATATATATATATATATCTAGTCCCTTCTACTTGATCTAACTATATATTACTATTACTAGTGTGTGTGTATATAAAAAATTCAGATTCTTTAGCAATTCACATTCACACTTTAATTTATTCTTTTATTAATCACCAATTAAACTCAATAGCAAGCAAGTGTACAGGTCCAGCACAAGTCAAACTTTAAATTCACAACTCACGTTGGAAACAATTGTCTCAGCAAGTCTACCACCAAAACAGCAAAGATAAAGCTCAAGCACAAATCACACTTAAATTCCAGGCTAGAATTAAATGCATTTTGCTAAGCATTCACAAGTTTAGTTAGCTAACCTGTTGTCGAAACCCAGCAGAGCAAAGACGGAGACGAGCAGGCATGCAATGTAGGACCAACAAGAAACAGGGGATGGCATATAGAAAGATTTGGAGAAAGAAGAAAAAAACAAGAAGCCTAGGGGAGAGGAGAGCACGAAGAATGGGATGACGGAAGTGAAAGAGTAAAACAAAGAAAGAGTAAAGCAGATGAGAGGAGTGAAAAAAACAGAACATTTTCTGACACTGAACACGCCCCGGTAAATTCGACCAGGGACATGTGAATCATCTTTAGACGTCCCTAGCTTTAGATGTCTCCAGATGGGCTGGGGACGTCTAAATTCAGTTCTTTAGGCGTCCCCAACTCTTATGGGGACGTCTAAAGTTTTTCTAATTTTTTTTAAATGTATATGATATATTGGGCAGTTATGGGGGTCTTTAGACGTCCCCATTTTGATTGGGGACGTCTAAAACACCATCTAACCCCTCCTGGCGTGAGATTCAATTTTTTTTGACCTGCCAACCTCTCCAATTTACATATATAATTACACATATGCCACCCGCCAATATTTTGGGTGTCCCTTTTTCAAAAAGGGATGTCCTTTAGGGTAGTTAAAAGTATATTCTGTAGTAGTGTTGTTTTCCTATTTTGTTTGTAAAATGGTAGTTTCATAATCAATCACCAAAATTTTTTAAAAAAAGTGAAATACATAACAATAATTAAGTAAAACTCGCCACTTATTCGAATACCATATAAAGAAAAGTGAAATACATAACGGTTATTAACACAGAGCCATAATAAATGTAAACAAATAAATAACAATTCTTATCAATGAATCGTGATGCAAAGTCTTAGCATAATAACTCCAAAAAGCCCTACCATTCATCTTTTATTTAAACGTTTGAAATAAAATACACGTTACACTTAGTATGTTCGACAAAACCCACCACCATCTTAACCCTACAACTCTTGTCATCTTTTCCGACCATTAGGAGTCATTTTCAGTCAAATTCTAGCATAAAAGGCCTTCATCTGACTTTTTAGTGACAGCCACACTAGTGAATCCACTTGACCCTCGTCTTAATGACTTTCGTGTGAGTTGTTTCAGTTCGTGAGCCCTAGCTAGGTATTGTTATGATTTAACTCATCCATTTCACATTACCTTTATGCATTCACTTCTAACGGTTCCTCTCTTGTTTCTTGTAGTGTTCAACTAGCAGATTGGGCTACCTTTATGAAGTCACGATGTGATAAAGCATCCAAGGTGACATTAAATTACTTTTGTGAAGTTATGTTTTTTTGGAAAATCTAGTATTGCTCTGAATGAAGGTTCCTTAAATTGCTTTTATGAAGTTAAGTTTTTTTGGATAACCAATTATTCCTTTGATCAAAAGTTCCTCTCATGTTGCATGAAGTTGCCAACCTCATTGCTTTGACTGAAGGTTCCTACTCTGTTGATCTTTTTTTATGTAACTCCAGGAAATATGGATCCCTGAGCAATTACCTTGTCTTCTTTTTTTGGAAGTACCCATATCTCTAGAAGTTACTTTAAAAAGCTCAATAGGGATGTGATGAATAAATTAATTCAATTGTTCCAAGAGTCATACATGAATGAGCAAATACCTACAGCATTTCTGAAGTCACAACACGATAAAGCATTCAAGGTGACATATTAAATTGCTTTTATGAATTATGTTTTTTTTTGGAACACTCATTATTGCTTTGATTGAAAGTTCCTCTCTTGTTTTTGTATTGAGCAGGTGGCACCAGGTAAAAAGTTCTGATATTCAATATTGTGATTAGTCCTAGACTCTTTAATGTGAGACTTCCTAAGCTACTTGGTCTCAACTCTATCTAATAGAGTAGTACTTCCTACACTGAGTAACCATGCAATACATGACAGACCAAGATTTTCTACACTTTGTAGCGTGTCAGTTGCACTCCTAACCTATATATCTTATAATATAAGTGTTCATCACCTATATCTTGTGTCTCTCAGCAATTAAGTTAGGAAAGCAGTGACTAGGTGATAAAAACATGAATATTTGTGTAGGAAAGGCCTCAATGGGTAATCAAACCCTTGATCAACTCAAAGGTTTGTATATCCCTTGCTTTGCTCAAAGTTTTGTGTGACACCCTAATTCCATAGTTATCATATGAGTTTTTGCACAATGAATTTGAACCACTAAGCTAAGATTCAATCCTGGGATGATATACATTTGAAAATAATTTAAAATCCTAACTTCAACACATGATTCAAACCTGTACTTGAATGGGTTTTTCTAAAAATTTAAAACTTTCAAAAATAGTATAGTGGTTCATAGCTTCATTATGATTCATCAATTCTTAGCTTTATTTATTATTATCAGAGTGCTTCTCTGCTCATAAACTAGTATATTGAAGATTACACTATAGGCCCTTAACATAAAATTGCCCATTCCTAGCTCAATTATCATACTTGATGTAGTTACCTTTCATTATGTATATAAAATCATCTAAAACAACCCCATTCTATGTATAATCTGCTACCTCTACTACTCCGCGTATTATCTTAACTAATTTTACATACATACATACATACATCATACATACATACATACATACATACATACATACATACATACATACATACATACATACATACGTACGTACGTACGTACGTATATATATACACAACCCACGTAGCCACATGAGGCTACCAAAAATACTTAAGTCTAATCCAAAATAGTATATAGATAACCAACATAAAATACGCTTTTCTCCTCCACCTTCTTATTTATCTGCAATTACCATTCCCTTGCCCCCTGGAGCTGCTTGCTTTCACTGTATATCATTAATGGAAAGGGTGAGATTCGCGAGAATCTCATTAGTAACAGCAGTCAATCATAGCATATGCAAGTTCACAAAGCATGCTAAATAAACCATCATATGATTAAACATTTGGCAATCAAAATGCACACAATATTAATCACAGTACACATAGTACAAAACAGCACAATTGATTTAATAGGTCTTATAGCCCATAGATACACCCCATGCCTTAGGCACTTTGGGACTTACAGCCTCAGGACATAGAGTCTATCACTATACAGATTGCATAGCAGGTCTTGTAGCCCAGACATTCACCCCATGCCCTAGGCATATCAGGTTTTATAGCCTTACTCTGCATGTATATCAGGTTTTACAGCCCAAGGTTACACCCCATGCAACAAGACTTACGGCCTTTGGACTCATAGTCCAATATCATTCCATACATTTATAAAACGAATATAAGCAATAGTAAACACATATATGCAAAATAATACATAATATATGAGAGAAGGAGTTACTACCTGTTAACCTTTCCAGTAATTTACCTTCACCAATTTGCTTTCCCTTCGAGCTCGGGCAGATAACAAATCCTATAATTTGAAATTCATGTAGAGATGGGTCATTACTTATTCCAATGTTATTAACAAAATTAAAATTATGTTATTCTTGACCCTCTCATAACACTTATCCTTTATTTGAATTTGTTGTTTATCTTTGATAATCTTTTGTACTTGGGTCTATTGTGCATCTAAAATAGACATGTTGCATGTCTATTTTCCCTACCATTAACCATTTAATTCAATTAAATTAGCCCTTATAACTTATCCCAAACTCTCAAATCATCACTAACTTTAATTCCCTAAAAATTTCCTACCACCCCTTCCTTTGGTTTTGGAATTATTTTTTTCCAGATTTAAATATAATCAACATTTCAATAATCTTAATGCCTACAAGCACTAGTTGACCATGTATAATAATTAATGGGCATTTGGAAGCAGTGAAAAATCAAACTTTAAGTCAATTTCCTTAGCTTCCAAATCCATACAGCATGATTATTAACATCCAAAATAGTCACTACGTATTCAAAAAGTAATAATAGTCAACTTAAATTAAATTTCTAACTGCCAAACCCACTTATAAACTCTTCCAAAACCATTGAAGCACTTAATTTCAATCATATTCAACTCTTTCTTTTAAAAGAAAGGATGGCTAAAACAGGACATAAGGGAGAAGTTTATAAAATTGAATCTTCCCATAGCCAATCACTTCAAAGAAGCCACTAAATACTTGTGTATGTAGTTCATCAACTTATAACTTACACTAACTCTTCCCAAATCATTGCTCTCCCCTTTTATAAAATGATGGATCATTTTGGACAGAAGCATATGTGTGTCTACATATGTTTATTGATCCACACACACACACACACACACACACACACACACACACTCTCTCTCTCTCTCTCTCTCTCTCTCTCTCTCTCATTTTAATGGCAAAAGCAATCTTATATCATTCTCCTTCATTCTGAAATTATTTTCCAGGTTTTATAACTAAAATTTAAAAATTCATAACTTATAAATTACACATTCAATTCCTAAGTTCTAATATTCAATGGAAAGCTCTCAATGTCTATTTTAAGAGAAAAATAATCATGTAGCTAGTTTACTAGATCACCCTTATGAAATTTGTCCCTTTTTTCCCATTGCTAGAACCTGAACTTCCAAAATTTTTCCTGTTTCCTGGCCTAACTTCCAATAGTTATAACTTGTTATCTAGATATCCAATTCATACATTCTAGGACTCATTTTAAATCTTTGGATATGTACTATTTTCCTGTAAACCTTCATAAAGATATGGCATATTTTGGATGATCAAAACCAAGCCCGAAACAAACTGACTCCAGAAATTCGCATATGTGACAGTCTACCTAAAACTCACAAGAACACCACCATTTTTACTCCAAATCAAACTCTCATTGTTCTATTATCAACAACACATCCTAAAATTTCAATGCCTCAAAGAAATGGAAAAAATATCCACTTATGGAGTCCATTTAAGCTTTTGCAACTTCCGGCAGAAACTCTGTTTTTTCCATTGACATGACAATAATGAAGAAATCAACATACATTCATGATTTTGGACTCTAATCCTCCAGAAATTTGACCCTAAGAATACCCAGCATCAAGCCCTATTTTAATGACAGTAAAACTGAACCAAAGAAGTCCCAAAAACCCCTAAAAAATGACATGCATGCTCAGTTTTAAGCTCACAAGTGACAGTAAAGTTTTTCTGGTGACCTCTCTCACTTTCAGCCACCTAAACCACTGGAAAACAGCCTCAAATCAACCAGAAAAAGTAAGCAAAAGTTGAAGGAGACTCACCTATACCAAAATATGTGGTTGCATGTGGAATCGGAGCTTACCTTCTTCCTTCCTCCAGTGAGAATCTCACCTTCGGTTTCTCTTCCTCTCCGACCTCTCACTCATCCTTCTCTCTCTTTCTTTCTTTCTCTCTTGCTCTCTGATAAGTAAAATATTTACATATTTATTTTTTCTTATATGATGATTTTATGGATGATATTTGAGCTTAATATAATATATTTGGGTGTAAAATAAATAGTATTTAAAAAATAAATAAAAATATGAAAAAAGGCAGCACTGTAGTGTCAGTCACTATTCATGACAGAATCACTGTAGTAGGACGTACTGTAGCAGATGGAATCATTGTAGCAGGCGACAAAGCACTGTAGCAATCATGGAAAAATGCGTAAATCTTCTGACAGGATACTGTTCACTACTGTAGCATCGTGGAAAAAATTGACAAAACACTGTAGCATGAAGGGAAAAAAATGACGCGACACTGTTTGCTCACTGCCTATAAATATGAAGCATCAGGCACAGATTCAGTGGCGTGGAGATATTTCTCTGACATGGAGATACTTCTCTGATAAGGAGAGATATTTTCTCTAATAGTTCTAAATAAATTGTGTTATTTTTTGGATTGAATTTTATGCATTGTATTACTTTTTGCATGCCTCCTACATGGACGGTTTAGGATTGTATTACTTTTTATATGCCACCTACATGGAAAGTTTTACCTCCTAAAGGGACGGCTAGATTTGTCTATTTTTCATGCATCTTTTTGTTGTATATTTATGTTTGAGAATTTAATATTCAAGTTTCTACAGTATTTATAAGGATTTCATTCTAGTTTTATATAATGTCAATTTATTTTGGTTTTGTTTTTAATTTTATCATGAGCTAAATTTCTATTTTCCTACGGTGATGATGTAGCTTACTAAAGACGGATTGAATCTTAACTTATTAAATCTAGTTTTAATTTCTCTTTCATGATTGAGTTTTAATTATTGTTCTTAATGCTTTCATTTGATTGGCTATCTTTTGAATGATTTCAATATGCATGTTGAGACCGGAAGGAGATGCAAGTGTGTAGATCCTATAATAAAAACCATGACTTACATATGAAATAGGAATATATTCATATGAGTTGTATAGTCTTACTGAGTTCTATAAATCTTAATGCATAATTAATTGCTTAAATTCATATATGAATATTTGGATTAGCAATTAATTATAGAATTGCTTGATCTTGGAAGAGGCTAGTAATTAAATTAGGAAAATTCGACTATCAACCATGTGGAAAAAATTGGGCTAGAATAGATAAGTGATTCAATCCGAAATTTGTTAAGTGAAATCTAATCCCTAGGGCTTTTTCTCATATTTGCTTTCATATCATCTGCACTCATATTTAATTATTTTTCTTTTATTTGTACTCTCAATCACCAACGAATCAATCGACTAAATAGAATTAAACTAACCCATTTTGATACTTAGTGATCAATCCTCATGGGAACGATACTCTATTCACTTTTATATTATTTGATTACGACAGTGTACACTTGCACACTAGGGTTTGTCGTCACGGCGGCTGTCACAAATTTTTTTTTATATTGTCACACCCCTTCAGAGTGCCCACCCCCTGGTCAACTACATACTAGGGCTCCGCTGGTCAGCCCTTACACTGAGCCTGGCAGGCAGCTGGGTTACTCACATTTCACCCAGGACTCACATATCCCCCGTATCTCCACCGCCTCGAAGGCACGGTCCTCCCACTGTGTGCCATACACACCCCCAGTGGGCCGCAGGTAATAAACACACAAATAGCCGCTTCGATCAGACGTCACCGTAGGTAGCCCTCTCCGATCAGAACTACCCGTAGGTTGCCTTCTCCACTTCAAATCCTCGTAGATAACTCTTTCAAATTCAAATTCTCCACAGAATCACTTTTCCCTGTGCTAGATTAACACTAACAACCTCAGGATCCTGATACACATTTCAATGCTAATCTAGTACCACATCCTGGTACCACAGACCATATAGATCATATCAACCTCCTAAGGACCAACTTGACTATTGAGTCTAATCCTTGGATCACAATTCATCTTTCAAACCTTCAACCTCTGTTGAACCGGGAAATCACTTCCCTCAAATCCACGGAGCATCATCCACTACAGCATAAACTCAAAAATCTCCACCAGTCTAAGGCATATTAGCCCCCTAGGTCTTAAGGCCTTTACACACACAAACTTAATATGATATCACTACATATAACATCATACCACCTAGGGTTTCTCACTGAACGTCTAGGTTGGAGCCATGATCAACCTAGAACCTCAATATCACACATCTAGGAAATCATTTTCCTTAGTTCTCTAATCAGATGATGGGTCTGATTACCTCTACCTCTTGGTCTACACCTCAAATTCTCGGGCGAATCATACTGACTCACCATATCCACATCACAGATAATGTATACACACATCCCTTAAACTCATATATCCACAAACAACAGGGACCATAATGTGTATACTACAACAAACAAAGCCATTCCCTATGACTTAAAGCAGAAACTACTGCCATTATCCTAGCAAATCCTTTACTTGCCAGGAACTGCAGCTCTGATACCAAAATGTAACCCCCTTATGTAATTATATCCGAAATACGAGATTAAAATGAAATAGAGACCATTAAGAATCAAAAACATTTATAAACCCATCTACCAGACGGGATTTTCACAAATAACTTTCGAAATCTAGTTAACCTGGTCTCATATTCACATTTCGAATACAATCACTTCATGCGGATAATCACATTCAATATATTAATCAGAGTGCATAATATAATAATCCCGGCAATCCCGGGTTCACATCCTTACACAAGGGTTTACAAAGGGCAATACGCCCATATATAAGTTCTCATACGGGAATTACACAAATCTCACCTCAAATACACATAATTAAATCCTCATCCACATATACAAATATCCAATACACAATACTCCCAACTATGATAACCAACTATCAGAATGACAACCCGAAGGAGTCCTCATCGCCCTTGGCTGCTTGCTCCAACCTCGATCCACCTACCCTGTCTAAAATGTTGGTAGGGGAGGGTGAGATTTGAGAGAATCTCAGTAGGAAACAAATACCTATATGCATGTATGATATGTGTTTAATGCATGACATGCTTGCAATACATAACTCATGCTCACACAATGACATATCTGCGTGTTCAATGTTTCAACAACATGCTCATGGCCATAGCATAACTAAAAACAGAGCTACAATCATTCATACATGTTTCACATAATCCAGCAAAGCAATACATGCATCAATACACAAACACAAATATCAAAGCATGCAAGAGAGGTAAGCTCCCTACCCTTGTTCTTTCCACGTATGCTCCAGTACCGGCTACTCACGATCAAAGTGAATATCCAACCCTATAACCAAATCAAGGACATAGGGTTATTCTCTATTCCAAATCTTTACTTCATATCACTTAAGGTTGGTTACCATTCACACCCTTTAGGTGGCTAAAATAAGCTCAACGAAAGCTTAAAGGATTGGGACGTACTGGGTTGGAAATCACCTTTCAAAATCTCAAAATGCTGAAAATGGGGGTTGGCTACAGACAAGAATCCTCTGGCTGTAGCCAGAACACGCACAGAAGGTTTTTGGCTGCAACCAAAACGTGCACAGAAACTTTTGCGCTGCAGCCAGGATTTTTTGCTGCAGCCAAGGAAACTTAGGAAATTCATAACTAATTCCACAAAAATCGAAATGAGGTGACCCCAAAGCCAAATGAAAGATATTCAAGTCCTCTACACAGGAAAAATATTGGCCAATGTTGGAAATCACCATACAAATACAGAATTACACACATTTCATCACTGCCCCAAAACAGAATCCATTTTCGACCTCAAACTTTGGACAGCTATAACTGCCAGTTCCCAAAACGAAATGGCACAAATTATATGTCCATTTTGAAGCTTGGGATGTGAACTTTAAGACTGGAAAGGTTCATAATTTTCTGACATCATTTTCCCAGTAAAACCGTCTACAAAAGCAGACTGTCCAGAACAGAGTTTCAAAAGACAGAATTCCAGTTTTTGCAATTTGGCTTCCAATGGTTCCATTTTCATACCAAACATCATTTCCACACAAATTTTCACAAGGAAACCATTGGAAATACCAAAACAACCAAATTCACATTATATTGACATGTTTTACCAACAATCACAACATGTCATCACAAATCACAACACAAACACCACATTGCTATTCTTTTCATTCCAAGTTCTCAAACCAATTCCAATGATACCAAAACACACTATTGCATCAATTTAACCACAATTCACCATTTTCAACACAAAACACATGACAATTCATGCATTTCACAATTCTACCAAAATCAGGGCAAAATTCACAATTCACAAAACTCATCCACAAATCACTAAACTTAGATCAAAAGGCTTCAAATACTCACCTCTTCCTCTTTCCCAAACCAATTCTTTGATTCTTCATCTTTCCAAATTTTCTCAAGCCATCAAACACCACCAATCAAGAATCTAAAACCATAGAGATGAAGCTCTCATCACTATGAACAACATTATAGAAGGTGATTAGAGCTAAAGAGGACAAGAAACAAGCCAAATCTCACCTTATTCTTTTCTCTTTCTTCCTTCTTGATGGACGACCATGGAGACAAGAGAGAGAGAGAGAGAGATGAGTGGATGATGAAGATGAATAAAGTGATCAGTTTTTGGGCAATTAGGCCCCCCCAAAAACGTCCAAATAAGGGAGAGAGAAGAGAGGAAGGGTGTTGAATCTTTGACCCAAGATCAAGGGTCCAAAACTTGCCAAGTGTCAACATCTTGTTCTATCAACCATGAATTCACATAGGCACACCACATAGGATTCCACCCTTTGATCTATTACACAAATCAATCCTAACCATTGATCTTGAAGTTACCAATGAGTTTCCTCTTCGGTAACCGATCAATCGGTCGGTAACTTTACCGTTTTGCCCCTGATTATGGCAATTCACACTGAATCACCACCAAACACACCATATCATTCCTTTTCTTCCACAATGCGACCTCCCCTCTATTTTAAGTCAATTTAGATGTTAATCCATAATTGAGCTTAAATACAGGGTTTCGACGTTGCTCACAACACATACGAATCACATCATATTCTCCAAAAGGGTTATTTATCACTAACCACATCCACTTTTAGAGTCATTAACCCTTAATCACAATTTGGGATTTTGCTAAACCGGGGCTTAGCAGTCCACTTATCCCAGGCTTATTCTCTAGCTTCTAGTCTCAAAATTCGGGGTATTACAGTGGGTGTTATTTTAATATATATATATATAAGTATATTTTTATCCTATTAATCACTTACACTAGGCTCTAATTTTCTCTCTTTGTCTAATATAAGATTCCTTAAATTCTTTAGGCTCTATAATTTGGCTTATCCTTAGTCAAATTCTGATTTTCGGGTCCGAATAATATAGTTAGCATTTTTTCTTAATTTTTAAATTGGTATTGACTCATTTTCTAATTTCATAAATTATTTCTTAATACTTTTTAAGGATTTTCTTCCTTAATTAACTTCATAAAGCCTTCAAATAATTTTTCTAAAATTTTTAAGCCAACTTATAACCTCTAACTATTTTTCCTCAAATTTTCGGGAAAATAGGCCCTTAAATTCCCAAAATTGATTTTATCACTATTTAAATTTCTTTTTTTTTGGGGAAATTTATCTTTTTCCAATTTTAGTGATGTTACAGTCTGAATGCCCCAAGCGTCTTTTCCTATATACATATTCATTCATTTTGTCCCCTTTGCCTTAGCTTTTCAGGGTTAATTCCTGTGTAAAGACACAATTTATAGGTCAATAGTTACATTATCATATATATATATATATATATGTCAACAGTTGCCATTGATTCTTCCCACAAAGCCTGGAATGTCTTGGTCAATCTCGAATTACATAGCCACTAGGTGTGGGAGGTAATGTTCTATTATATACAAACGAGTTCAACTAGCTCAGAAACTCTCATTTGAAGAGTCTCACATTCATGCATTATGGTTATTATATAATAACCGTCATTTATTAGAAATGTTCATAGTTCATATTTAGAAACTGTTATTAATGTACTAAACACATAACTGTTGTCTACACGACACCGTTGTTTATTTTTATTAAAAGTAACGGTTCTTACTTAAGAATCATTATATATGTTATTGAATAAATATCAGTTGTTAACATGAGACCGTTATATATTATGCAAGCATTGCCATATATTATGACAGTTGTTCATGTGTGTCCATTAATTATTATTGTAGCAATACCCATATCATGACATCATTGAGACTCAATCCATAAATGGTGTTATATTAGAACTGTTATAATAGGTCTCAAATAAATAACAGTTCAGAACAGTAATTTATTTGCGTAGAACATATATAGCGCTCGCATATATGACGGTTTAGAACTGTGATGTATGGCAGATAATAATTGCCATGTATTACGATTTCTGTAGTAGTGTTACCTTCTCTCCAAGTCAAAAGAAGGTGCACCTCATTAATGAAGGGCATGAGGGTCATTTTATGTGGTTTCTTTTCCCACAAGTTACCATATGGCGGCACCTAAGAGGATGAAGACCAATTTTTGCACTTGAAGTTGCCACATGTCATCATAATAATTAGTTAGAGATAATTCATGAAAATCCAAAAGATATTATCAAATCTTAATTCTCAAGATGCCACATGTCCTCATAATCTTAAAGGATAGAATAATTATAATAAAAAAAAGGGATTAAATTCAAATTATTATATCTTTTTATCCCTTGAGAATTAAATTCAATTTTTTCCCTCAAATATATTAAATTCAAATGCAAGAAAGAGATAAAGATTCATCAAGATCATCCTATCAACAAATCTTGAGGATGGCAATATCCTCCTCTCTTCCTACTTCAATAAGGAACATCAAAGCAGGCTATAAAATGGACTCCAAGGCTTCATTCCAAGAAGTGACCGTACACTACACTTCTCTTCTTTTTTTATCACCATTTGTGGTTAATTCTCCTCTTGAGAATGGATCTTGTGACTTGAGTTCTATATTCTTAATTATATAGTTGTTAGTCTGATTTTTTTCTCCTTTATGTCTTTAATGATTTTCTAGAGTAGTTAGGTTTTGAAAATTCATTTATTGAGACTTTGGAACTTGACTAGAATTCCATTGTGATCAAACTCATTTGTTATTCGATTTCTATTTTTATAATTTGATGTTCTTAATTTATATCTTTAATCCTCCCATGATTATTTTATGTTCTTGGTTCATAGTATGAATTTAGACACAAGATTTAATTGTGTTTATGATTTTTTGAGTAGAAATTTATTTAGAGGACAAATTATATAATTGAATTGAATAACATGCTAAGCAAAGCTTTAGTAATTATTTAAGGAATAATTATGATTTCAAGTGGAGTTATAATTCTTTCAGCTTAGTTATACACTTCACCATATCTATTGTTGAATGCAACCACATATATATTATCATGGAGATTTACCATCATATTTGCCTGCACGCGTCTTTTCTATTTTCGTTTTTATTATTAAGAAAATTCCAAAATTCATTCTTTTCTTTATTTTCTAGAGTCTTTCACCTTTAATTAATTTAGAAATTAAATACTATTGACTCCATACAAGAGAACATGACCAGTTTGTGCAACTGTGATGTATAATTTAGTTATTAATTTGAGCGCTAACGATAAGCATGATCACTAAGATGAGAATAAACCATATGTTTTGGTCCACTACTTCCATCGTCTGCAAGGGAGCATGAGAAAGCTAAGTCCACAAAGTGAGAAACATGCTTAATTTCTTTGATAATATCCATAGGAGTATTAAATTTACCTTGATGTAAAGCCATGTTGCGTTTCTTCCAAAGAATACGAAGGAAACAAATTATTTGATATGCTCATGAGAAAAATCCATCACACAAAACACTATTATAAAAGAGGGATTTACTGGCACCCCTCTTATAAAAAAGTGCTAAAGATAATTATTTTTTAAAAAAAATATTTAGAAGTTAAGGCGCTTATTATTATAAGTGCCATATGTAAGTGCAAGCGGTTCACCCAGGAGAGGTGAATTGAGTGATCACAGAATAATTGAATCGTAAACATTAATTGACGGAATTTAAAACGAAGTTAAGAGCTAAGAACGATACACCTTAGTGTATACCAGGAGTAATACTAGACTAATACAAATAGGGGTTTTAACATCCCTATTTTGGCACTTTTAACATCCAAAAACAGGGGGACGTCTATGTGAGGGATATAGTATACTTTAGAAAAGACGTCCTTAAAAAAAGGGATGTCTAAAATGGGACTTTAGACATCCCAAATTTAAAAAAAAAGGACGTCTAAAGTGGGACTTTAGACGTCTTAATTTTGCAAAAGGAATGTCTAAAATGAGGACTTTAGACCTCCCAAATGGATAAAAATGACGTCTAAAATCACTGTGTAGGGACTTTAGACGTCCCTATTTTCAAGACTAAAGTCCTCACTTTAGGCATCCCTTTATTAAATTTGGGACGTCTAAAGTCCTCACTTTAGACATCCATTTTTTTAAAATTGGGACGTCTAAAGTCCCACTTTAAACATCCCTTTTCTTCATTTGGGACGTTAAAATGTTTTATTTTTTTTAAATGATTATTTATATTCTTTATTACCCAGTAAATTAAAACTGCAGAAACAGAATCGAAGATGGATTCATAAACCACAAAATGTCCCTTACAAAATGGTAAGGACATCTAACACTGCAATCTTTTTACTATATATATGTACAATAACAACAACTCATACATCCTAATATTATATATGTATCACAACAACTAGAAAATGTCAAAATATTTGTCATCACACAACTACAAACTAATATAAATAAAAAGTTTACTAATCTATATATTGAAGAAGACGTCCAGCCAAAAATTCTCTGATCAAATTAATGTCTTCATATAGGTAGGCATCTTCATTATCAAAAATTTGTAAATTAGAAAATAAGCTTTAATGAAATGAATCAAGTAAATGAATTAATTAGCAATTCAATTACAACACCAAAAATACTATCATTTGAGAATGAAGAAGCGATTACCTGTTCAAAATTGCTAATAATTGAAAAATAATGCGATCTCATAATGCAGAAAAAGAAAATTTTGATGCTACATTATTTATCTATACCTCAGCCACATATAGAGCAGCAACAGGTGGGCCAAGTCCAATTCCAGTGCTAACAAATAACCTTCCCAAAAGCATACCCCACAGGCTTTTTGTTGTTGCACTGCAGAAGCAATTGACAAGCCTATAGCTTTATATCTTATTCAATATAGAAGGACTTCTTGGAGAAAGAAGACATTAATTTGGACGCCTCTAAGCAAGAGAACTTTAACACATGTATGAGAAAGAGTACATTTGAAAAAACAATTCCCCCTATTTCATGACAACAATTATTAAAGTTGCAGCATAATCTTTCTCATTCCCAATTACTTCTACTGATATAAGTTCTCTCTCTGTCCACTAATTATCAAAAAGCAACATGAAATGCAAAATTTTCAGATAGACAAAGAAGAGCTCAATTAATAAGCTAAATTAAATGATCACCCAATTCTTCACTGGGCAAAAACAAGGAAATTAAATTTCTTAGGCGACATAGTTAAATAAACAAATGAGAAAAAGATTAACCCCCTCCTTTGAACTAAAACTTTGATAGCATGAGTACATATATTGTTAATAAGAATGATGTAATCCAGGAAGATGAAAGGGGGAGAGATAAGGAAGCAGGAGGGAGAGGAAGTTTAGCTCTCTGAATATTATCACAGCAAGCAATATGTAATTAAAACCATCAAAAGAAATCTCTTTCAAAAATACATTGAGCTATATATAAGAACGCTGCTCAAGCTTCCTTCTCAGGTAGGAATCAATCCATTTGCTCTGCCAACTTAATAAAGTAAACATAAAAAAATAATGACAACATAAAGTAAATCAATTTCCTTCTATATAAGGTCTTCTCAAATTTACCATCAAAGTCTTACAGAACAAGATCACAACATTCTACATATATAAAGGTAACAATTTATTTTGCAGTTATGCAGTAGATACCTCATTGATGCCCCTATGATCATAGGCAAAGCACATATCTGGAATGCCCTTCGACGTCCAAACCCATCTGCAACCCACCCACTGAACAAAGATCCAACTAAAGCACCACCCAAACATGTACTTACTAAAAGACCTACCAAAATATAGAAGGATATTACATAATTAGATCCAAAGAACAAGATAAAAGATTTAATGTCAACCAAATCGAGTACCTTCAGCCATGGTATTCCCTCTAAATCCAAGGTCTATAGAAATGCTCTCTAAGGTTTCATTGACTACTCTGCATTAGCATCAGGAAAAACAATTAAAGCTAATAATATCTTGCCGCAGAAATTACAGACATAAGAAGAATGAAGATCAACCAGAGCATCAGAGTGAGACGCACACAAGATGGTAGCCACATAAAAATGATGAAATGGAAGCCACTAATACATGTTGCAATGAGCGCTTCCAAGAAGGTTTTCCATTCAGTAAACGTGCTGAGGTCATGAAGAGCGAAATTCTTCCATGAGTAACAATATCATGGGAACAAATTTCTAAATGGTATTCATGAACTAGAGAAAAACAAAAATGCAGATTTTTAAAATTATCACTCCCATTAAAGTTTGTAAACTTGTTACGTAGACTTTCTTAAATATAGATGGTATGCCCGATCTTGTTTTCTAATCTTATGCGTACGACTGCACGTTGTTATATCTATTTCGAATAAAAAATGACAAGCTCATAAACACGATGAATTGTCAGTGTACATCAAACTTGAGTGTACTTTGAAATTAATTCTCATCAGTATAAGTATGTACTAAAACCAATACATATCTGTGAGCATGAATTTTAAGGAAAATAGATCTATTGGTATTTTGTTGAATTGATGGTCGTAGTCTCTCTTTTGGAGCAACCATTTTATTTATCCATTTTCTAATCTAACCCCAACAGTTCCTTCAAGATGCTATATTCAACTCTGGCTTTCTAATCACTGATAAATAATCACAATATTATAAATCAAGAGTGGCAAGGTTTAGGTAATGATCAATGATTGAAAACCGTGTGATGTAATTAAAAAAAAGTCAAAATTTCCCAATCTGAAAATTTTTTCCCTAAAACGAAAACAACAGATTTTAGTAACCTTTGAAAAAACACGAATGATCAACATATGCTTTAAGAAGATAGTAACATCAGAAAGGTAGGGGAGGGGGAAATACCTGAATTTTCTTCTTTCTCACAAGAAATTATATGATCCTTGGATGCCATTCGCTTGTACGGATCAATAAGTCATCCCCGCATGCCCAAACGGCACAAACCTTTTCCAAGCCGCGCAAGAGAAACTACTTCCCCCGACTGCATCAAAATAACAAACAGCAACCATATAGTTCTAAGTTATAGCAAACAACCGGCTGTACGGAAAGACTAATTTCTTATATCTAACACTTCACAACATTTTGATCGCATGGGGAAGACAGGGGATGATGTGTCACTAGTTCACGTAGTTCACGTCTTCCGTTAGTTAGTAGATTGTTTAGGATAAAATAGTCTTTTCCAGTTTAGGTGTCAGTTGCTATTTAATTTGAGGACGTGGTTGGTTATTTATTCTGGTTATTTATTCTCATCGTGTAACACCAGTGGGTTCAGTTATGAAGTTTATGGTTCTTCTCATCTCCTCTGTTCTCCCCTGTTCTGCGTTCTCTTCTCTTCTTTGCTTCTTTTCCTTCTTTTCTGCACTATTTTATGCTCAGAACCTATCATTGGTATCAGAGCGTAACGATCCCCACTCATGGCTGATGGAACACGTTCCCACTCTCAGTTGAAGGACATGGAGGACCGAATGAGAACGGAGTTTGACCAGAGGCTTGGGTTCATGGAATCTAAGTTTGAGGGTCTTAATGAAATGCGTGATCAACTTGGTGGCTTACAAGAAGTGATGAGACGTTTGTCACTTCAGATTGCAGACATAAACCAAAACACAAGAAACAGGGGTGACGAACGTTGGGGAGAGTACCAGATTCCGACGAGATTGACCAAGCTTGATTTTCCACCCTTCTCTATTTCTGACGTCGACTCATGGTTAGCCAAGTGTGAACGATACTTCGATTTGGACGGTACACCGGAAGCAAGGAAGACTGTACTGGCCAGTATTGCACTTGATAGTGAGGCATATCGGTGGTTCCAATACTTTGAACGAGGATGCACCGGTGTAATACCATGGCGAGTATTTTCCGAAGCAATTAAGATTCGCTTCGGTCCTTTGAATGATGACCCAATGGAGGAATTAATGCGCCTAAGACAGACAGGGAATCTAGTCGATTATCAACGAGAGTTTGACACGTTAATGTGTAAGGTTGATCTCCCTGAAGAAAAACGCATCGGTTGCTTCCTAGGTGGTCTAAAAACAGAGTACGCTACAGGAGTGAAGCTTTTACGCCCCCGCACACTCTTAGAGGCAGTGAAGTTAGCGCGTTTGCAAGAGTCCAATCTGGACTCGATACAACGAGTTACGGTGGGAAGCCAAGCCAGCAAAGCATACTCTACAATGTCGAGAGGGAGCAATGCTACTTATTCTAAAGGGTCCACATCTTATGCGGGTGTTAAGGTTGAAGGAGGGGATTCAAGGAAATCAGTAAATGAGAAAGGGGTTTTAGGACGACCAAATATGACGTTTCAACAAAGGTTGACCGCCGAAGAATTAGAGGAATGTCGAGCAAAGAACCTGTGTTATTATTGCAAGGGTCGTTACACTCTAGGACATGTATGCGAGAACAAGAAACGAATGCAGATCTTCCTCATGGAGGTTCATGATGCACCTGAAACAGCCCTGGTCGAAGAAGTGGCATCAATAGACATAGGCCTAGGTGCAGATGAGGAGGTTACAGAAGCACCTGTCATCTCCCTAAACGCGATTCAAGGCACTACCACAGTGGACACTATACGGGTCAGAGGGGTGTTAGGAAGAAGAGTTATACATATCTTAGTGGACACAGGAAGCTCTCATAATTTTTTGGATGCGTCATTGAGCAGAGAGGGAGGACTACGACTGCAACCTATTATACCGTGACGTATCACAGTAGCAGGAGGGGGCCACATATGGTCGACTACGCGATGCGATTGTGTGAAATGGGTGTCATGCGGCACTGAATTCGAAACCGAGGTGATGTTGTTGCCTCTGGCTGGTTATGATATGATACTAGGAATGCATTGGCTACGTGAATTAGGTACCATTCAAATGGATTGCAAGGAGCTTACCATGGAGTTTGATTGGAGGGGAGTGCGTGTGCGATTAGAAGCTCCAAAACCAAGCAAAAGCAGAGTGGTGTCCGACACTAAAATGCAGAAGCTCTTGCACCAAAATCATAGTATACTCGCCGCTCAAGTTGTCCTTGAAGATTATTGTGTTCTGAAGTCTGAAGTGAATTACCAAGTGCCTCGAGAGGTTCAATTACTCTTAGATAAGTACACTTCTTTATTTGATGAGCCAAAGTCTTTACCTCCATCAAGAGGCAATCATGATCACAGAATTATTTTAAGGGAAGGAACAGAACCTATTAAGATCCGTCCTTATAGGTACCCCGCATTGCAAAAGGATGCTATTGATGATATGGTCAAAGAAATGCTGGATCAGGGAATAATTCAACACAGTACATCACCATTTGCATCACCGGTGGTGTTGGTGAAGAAAAAAGATGGCAGTTGGCGAATGTGTGTGGACTATCGTGCTCTAAACAAAGCTACGGTAAGAGATAGCTTCCCCATTCCTTTAATTGAAGATTTGTTAGACGAGTTAGGGGCTGCTCGGGTATTTTCTAAGCTTGACCTCCGATCTGGTTACCACCAAATTAGAATGAGAGAAGAAGATATATATAAAACAGCATTTCAAACACATGCCGATCATTATGAGTACTTGGTGATGCCCTTTGGGTTAACTAATGCTCCCTCTACCTTTCAAGCCATCATGAATCGTATCTTTGAAGGACTATTGAGGAAGTGTGTGTTGGTATTCTTTGATGATATCTTAGTGTACAGCCCGGACTTATCATCCCATTTGTCACATTTAAAGACAGTGTTTGACATTTTGGTGAGAAACAAGTTTTTAGTGAAGCAGTCAAAATGCGCATTTGCAACTGGTAACATTGAATATTTAGGACATGTCATTTTTGATGGGAAGGTTGCTGCAGATAATACTAAGATAGAAGCAGTTAAGAAATGGCCCATCCCTAAGACCATCAAAGAGTTAAGAGCATTTTTGGGGTTATGTGGATACTACAGAAGATTCATTAAATCATTTGGAGTGATTGCATTTCCACTCACTGAGTTATTGAAGAAAGACAATTTTCTTTGGTCTCAAGCAGCAGAGGAAGCTTTTGTTAAATTACAACAGGCATTGATTGAAGCCCCAGTATTAGCACTACCAGACATAACTGCACCCTTCATCCTAGAAACTGACGCTTCCAACATAGGTATTGGGGCAGTTTTATCACAGAAGGGACACCCAGTGGCATTTGTAAGTAAAGTTCTTTCTCCAAAGAACCGGTTACTTTCGGTTTATGATAAAGAGTTATTAGCTATCGTCCATGCTGTAGCTAAGTGGCACCAGTATCTTTTCATTCAACCTTTCACCATCCTTACTGACCAGAGGAGTCTGAAATTTCTTTTAGAGCAACGCCTTTCCACACCTTCTCAATATACTTGGATCACCAAGCTAATGGGGTTGCAATATGATATCAAGTATCGAAAGGGAACTGAAAACGGTGCAGCAGACGCATTATCTCGAGCTACTCATGGTGAGCTACTTCACTTGTCAGTTTCATCAGTTTCAACAGAACTGTGGAATAAGATTCATGCTCAATGGCAAAATGATGAGAGCCTGACTAAAATCATCCGAGAGCTGCAAGAACAACCTGCTTCTCATCCAAAATACCAATGGAACGATGGACTACTGCTTCGAAAGCACCGACTGGTTATAGGGTCCTCACAAAAAGAACTGCAACGATGCATCCTTCAATGGTTACACTCTGGGGCACAAGGGGGTCACTCAAGAATTAGAGCTACATACCATCGTGTCAAGTCTCTTTTTTATTGGAAAGGAATGATAAATGATATTCAAGCCTTCATTAAGCGTTGTGAAACTTGCCTTCGTTGCAAAAACGAAACTGTAGCTTACCCAGGACTTCTCCACCCACTACCTATACCAGACAGTATATGGCAGAGTATAGCCATGGATTTCATTGAAAAATTACCAAAGTCTACAGGAAAGGACACTATTTGGGTGGTAATTGATCGACTCAGTAAATATGCCCACTTTATAGCTCTGGCCCACCCTTACACCGCTTGTGATCTAGCTCAAGTTTTTTTAGACCAGGTCTACAGATTACATGGTGCACCTGCAAATATCGTAAGTGATAGAGATCCTGTGTTTACAAGTCAATTTTGGAAAGAGTTTTTACTTCAGCTGGGAATTGAACAAAAGTTGTCGACTGCTTATCACCCTCAGAGTGATGGGCAAAGTGAGGTGCTTAACCGTTGTCTTGAACATTATCTCCGTTGCTTCTCATGGCAGAATCCCACGGCTTGGACACGTTGGCTACCTCTAGCAGAATGGTGGTACAACACCTCTTATCACACAGCCACCAGAACTACTCCCTTTGAAATAGTTTATGGACAGCCACTACCCATACAACTTCCATATATTCCACATGAGTCTGCTATGGATGTTATTGACCGCTCTTTCACCGCCAGAGAAGCTCTGTTGCAGCAACTCAAAGCCAACTTGACCAGTGCGGTGGCGAGAATGAAGAAGTTTGCCGACCGACGGCGTTCTGAACGCTCATTTGAAGTGGGCGACTGGGCATTCCTCAAGTTGCAGCCGTATCGACAAATGAGTGTAACACCAAGGATCTCTGAGAAACTTTCACCTCGTTTTTACGGTCCTTTCCGTGTTGCCGCCAAGATCAGTGACGTCGCTTACACTCTGGAGCTGCCACCCACATCAAAGGTGCACCCCACATTTCATGTCTCTTTACTCAAGCCGTGTCCTGATCCGTTTGTACCGGTTATACCACTACCCGACATGGAGACAACTGCATCGCTTCCTAAGGTCCCATATGCCGTCTTGGATCGCAGAGTTACCAAACAGAACAACAAGGCAGTGACTCAGGTTCTCATTCAGTGGAAAGATGGCAGCCAGGAGGAAGCAACTTGGGAGTACTGGACTGACATCCTTTGACGTTTTCCAGAGTTTGCTGATCAAACACATCCTTGAGGACAAGGATGAAATTAAGGGGGGGTGTTGATGTGTCACTAGTTCACGTAGTTCACGTCTTCCGTTAGTTAGTAGATTGTTTAGGATAAAATAGTCTTTTCCAGTTTAGGTGTCAGTTGCTATTTAATTTGAGGACGTGGTTGGTTATTTATTCTGGTTATTTATTCTCATCGTGTAACACCAGTGGGTTCAGTTATGAAGTTTATGGTTCTTCTCATCTCCTCTGTTCTCCCCTGTTCTGCGTTCTCTTCTCTTCTCTGCTTCTTTTCCTTCTTTTCTGCACTATTTTATGCTCAGAACCTATTAGGGGAACACATGGTTTTGCATTTATCCTCATTTCTCAAAACAAGAAAAAACCGAAACTCACCATTTCCGTTTAAATCAGTAAGACAAACAAATCGGGAAACTTCACCCAATAATAATCAAATAAAAAAAAAAGGAAATACAAATGCAAAAGCAAACGTAAAGAGAAAAAACTACGCATTTAGGCGTCCCAAATCATTTGGGACACCTAAAGCAAGACTTTAGGCATCCCAAAATTATTTGGATGCCTAAAATCTTGGTTTAGTAAGTCAAATTTTTTTATTTTTTAATTTTTGGGGAACAAGGAAATCTTTAGGCGTCTTAATTTAAATTTGGGACGTCTAAACTCTTGAAAATGGGAAATTGGGCACCACTTCAGGTTCATCACTCGGGTGATCCCTTTTAAAG
This sequence comes from Inga oerstediana, assembly GCA_963210345.1. Classification (NCBI taxonomy): domain Eukaryota; kingdom Viridiplantae; phylum Streptophyta; class Magnoliopsida; order Fabales; family Fabaceae; genus Inga; species Inga oerstediana. The sequence goes on from OY723406.1 coordinate 35,749,718, forward strand.
GCACCAAGAGAGCATCACATAAAACAAAACATTATTCCTTACTTCATCACTTGAGTGGTTACTTGAGTAATGGCTCTATATGCCTCAGAAAACTTTGCTTCTCTGCTCAAAAACCTTTGTTCAATATTAAATCATTTGTAATATCGTTTGTTATAATTAAAACATAGGATCTAACATTCTCCCTTTTTTTATGATGACAAAACTTGTTGGTTTTTGAAAAACACATTTTAAAAGTGATTTTGCAAAATTTATCTTAAGAATCCAAATACGCCAATGCTTTCAATGATTTTGTAACTATAGAATCTCATGCTTTAATGAATAATAGCTTTAGACATTTGAAACATCAAAATATCACAATAATTAGACAGATTATCACATAGATAACAAAGAAGAAATATACTTCATATCAATTTTTCATATAAAGACAAATAAGTCAAGATAAGTCATAATACTCCCAGAATCCCTATACACCCTTGCACCCCAACAAAAGTACTAAGCACTTGGGCAAGTTCACCAAAATCACTCTAGGTCTTCTCCCCCTTTTTGATAGCATTAGAAAGGTTGAGCTAGACAGTAGTGTTAGACCCAGAACTCAGTATAGATGGTTCTTGGGCTGTTATAGGAGTGGCTTGGATAGGGGTGGATGCATCATCATGTGTATCTCCTCCTCTTAGAGCAAACGTAGGTGACTCAGGTGAAATAGGATTTGGTAAACGAAGAGGAGGAACCTGAAGTGGATTCTGTGGATGAGGTACATAGAGAGGGGGTGCAATGGTGGTGGTAGTCAAGGCTACTGATGTGTCCATCAACACCTTAGTGTCATCTAAGTACTGTGAATAGTAAGAAGGGGACTGAAGGAGCAACTTAGTATGTGCAGGTGAAGCTACTGGTGTGGTCACTATGCTAGGCTAGACTGTGGCCTGCTCATTTAGCGTAATGTGAACCAGAGTTAATGAGGAAGGATCAGTCATAGTGAACATGTCATTACTCAATGTAGTATGAGGGATGATAGGAGAAGGATCAGATCTAGGGATAGAGCTAGAGGCTGGAGCTGAAGCTAGGATAGATGGACTAGGAGTGGAAGTGCTAGGAGTTAAGGCATCAACCTTCTCATGAAGAGACTAGAGAAGGCTGACAATCTTGTTTAGTGTACTACCGAGCCAACACTGCCTAGTTGTGCTTGTTCATATACTCAACCATTTCTCCCATCTTGGTTGCTTGGTTGTGTTTATTCATATACTCAACTATCTCTCCTATCTTGAAGTTCATGTGGGTGATCAATTCAGCATTTGTGTTGGTTATCTCCACATGAAAACCCTCAAGTACCTCATTTAGGTAATTCTGAATCATAGACCCAAAGAAGGATAGTGGTGAGGTAGTGGCAGGAGTAGAGGACTGAGTATCATCCAATTTGCAAGTCTTAGCCTCAGATGCCTTCTTCTTCTTAGGATTTGACTCCATAGGCTTCTTTAAAGGTATCTCAATCCCAAGCTTCCCGATTTGGTTCCTTCCAACTGGCTAAAATCTCTTAATTTGTTTAATAGGCTCTAGGTACCAAATCTTATTCTAGTTAAGGAATAAGGAGATCAACTGAGGAAATGGCATCGGTGTAGTTCTAGTTCCAAAGAACTTGTACCTCTTGATTTCTGAGAAGATCAATTCTCCTAATTTCCTCTTCTCTTTGAACAATAATGAGGTCATATTCCCATAGTCTCGGTCAATGAAATGTGTGAAATTGTTGGACTTATTAGCAATGGCTCGAGAGTATATATACCAAAGCACTCTATATAGGTCACACATGTTGCTTGGATTGAAGATCAAAGGTCCAACTCTCTCACCAGGCCTCAGGATACTAAAGATTTAGATCAAAGTGAGATTGGCCGGTTTATCCTCTTATGGCTCCTCAATTCTTAACCACTTGTTTATTTTGGAGGCAGAGATTGTAAATTTCTTCCCTCTCACTTTTGTTTCCAACTCCTCCTTTACAACTGGACTCAGGCAATTTTCTACTGGTTCAAGGTTACAATAAAATGTCTAACAACCTTAGTGCAATAGGGCAGGTTTATAGATAACCATGGCATATATCACTTTATATAGTTACTTAAATCATACTTAATAGCTTCATAGAGAACTTGAAGATCAATATAGTACCTCTTACACATTTTTTGTCGGGAGAAGCACTCCTTGAACTTCTTTTTCTCTTCAAGTTTGTTCGTATTGAAGCTTTTTGGAGGGACAATGACATCTAGTTCCTCAAATTTCTTTTCTCCAACTCCTTATTTTATAGCTTTTGAATGAGATTTGGAGGGCTTTAAAGAGGTTCCTTGTGTGTTTCTCTTGGATTGAAAAGCTTCGTCCAATATATTTGCCATTGCCTTGGCAATCTTCACATTATATTTTGGTCTCTTGAGTCCTTTCTTTTACCAAAAGGGAGTGCCAGAGGAATCCGTAGAGGGTAGAGTAGAAGGAATTGTTTTCCTCCCTTTTCTCGGTGGTGTTGGCTTGGACTTGGCTCTTGTCGCAATCGGTTCTTGAATCACAACCCCTTTAGCCTTAGGTTGTGGTTTGGATTTCAGAGTTGGCAATTCTTCTATTTCTTGGGTGAAGGAGACAAAGGAGATTCAAAAGACTTGGAAGGATCATTATAAGGCATCTTAGTTCTAGCCATTGAGAGATTTGATCACAATATGAAATGTTCCTGTTTGAGTGTTGTTAGTCACAGATCCTAGGGCAAAAGGATTCAGAGAGTTTAGGTAGTTTTTGGGGATGGAATTCACTGGGTTTTATAGGTATTGGAGTGGGTAAATGATTGTGAAAAGTTTTGGGCAGAGTATTGGGAGAGTTACTGGAAGTGATTTAGTGCAAAATGATAGAGTGCCGACAGATATAACCTACTGTGCCTAACATCACTTGAGCGATCTTGGGCCATTACTCGAGTGATCTTGATCTATCACTTAAGTGGTCACTCGAGTGATCAAGCTAAGCAATTGAAAAATAATGAAATTTTAAATCATACCTGCCATGAATAATGTAGTAATTAGTGATAAATATTTTCTTGATGATTTATAGGCAATGGATGGTAGAATCAAGTTGAAACTTGGTTGAAATTTCATCTGCACTAATGATAACTTAAGTAATCAGTTTTTTCAACTTATGACTATTCATATTCAACTATTATGCCATTTCAATTTGAATATATTTGAATTAATACCAATTGCCCTTACTTTCTAAGTTATCACTCGAGTGGTGCAACCATCAATGGAAGAGGTCACTTGAGTGATGTTGTGTTGACCAACATCTCTGTTTAGCTCTTCTCTTCTTACCACAAAACAGAGTATCAATGTCCTGTAGAAACAAATCACTAGACACTATGATGCTTAAGTCAGTTATCATAAAAAACATAATCTAATTGCATTTACTAACATATAACAACTGACAATTTGTTAGGATTTACCATTCTCAATTCTCTTCTTATAAATAGAAATTAATTTTTGGTAAGGGGTTTTGTAAAGAAATCTGCTGTTTGAAGATGAGTTAAGATGAATATCACTTTGACATCCTTCTTTTGAACATGATCCCTGATAAAGTGATATCTAATATTGATATGCTTGGTTCTAAAGTGTTGAATTGGATTCTTTGCCAAGCTTATCGTGTTGGTGTTGTCACAATAGATAGGTATCTCTTTCAAGTGAATACCAAGGTCTTAAATTTGTTGCTTTAGCTAAAACACTTGTGCACAACAACTTGATGCTATGACGTACTCTACTTTCGTTGATGAAAGAGACACTACATTCTGTTTCTTACAAAATCATGATACAAGTGAACCTCCATGAAAATGGCATTGTCCACTAGTGCTCTTTCTGTCAGTTTGTATCTTCCATGATCAGAGTCTGAGTATACAACCAGGTATTCAATTCCTCTCTTAGGATACTAGATACCTAACTCTATTGTGTTGGCAAGATATTTGAAGATTCGTTTGATGGTTTCAGCATGTGATTCCTTTAGAGCTGATTGATATCTTACGCACATCCAACACTGAATTGTATGTTGGGTCTACTTGCAGTGAGATAGAGTAATGAACCAATCATTCTTATATATTTTGTGATGTTATAGTTTGTTCCCTTGATGTTGGCATCAAGCAAAGTAGTTGAGCTTATAGGTGTGTTTGCTCCATTTGCTTGATCCATGTCGTGTTTCTTCAATAGCTTCTTTAGGTATTTTGTTTGAGATATGAAAACTCCATTCTTTCTTTGCTTAATTTGCAAGGCAAGAAAGAAGTTCAATTCTTCTATCATTAACATCTCAAACTTCCCTTGCATTATCTCAGAAATTGTTTTGCACAGAATTTCATTAGCAGTACCGAAAATGATATCATCAACATATATTTGAACTATTAAAATATCATTTCATTTTAGTTTTATAAAAAGTGTTGTGTAATACCCCAAAATGTACTCAAGGGCTAAATGTACATAATAGATGGTGGGATTAATGACAAAATTACCCTCAGAAATTTTGTTCTGACTCTAGTTCCGATTAACTTGAGACAACTACTTAGCTTTTAGCCTAAAGTCAAAAATGACCAAATGCCTAATTTGAACATAAGAAGAAGGGGAATTGCTGTATGGAAGAGAAAGAAAGGAAACAAATAAAGAGTTGATGGCACAAGAATTAATGTTGCCATAATCAAGGGCAGAAGAGATAATTGCCACTTGATCTTGAGGTTAAAGTTAGAAACCAAAATGAAGGGCTAAGATTTGCTCTTACAAAGAAAAGGTAATGATGAAGAAGTAATTTCCCTTCCCTTTCCCTTGATAAAAAACGTTCAAGACCATAGGCAAGAAGGAAGAGAGAATTTCCAAGCCAAAAGGGAAGAAAAGAAGAGAAGGAAAGGTCAAAAGAACTTTATTTTGATCAAGTTGGAATTGTTTACTCGAAAGGCAAGCTTTAGGAAAGCAAAATTGGTCTATATTTCTTCTCCATGTTGAAGCAATATTTCAGTGTAAAAGAAGAGAAGAGGAAAGAGAAAGCTTCATCAAAAGTATATTAACCACACATGGTCAATTAATCACCAACTTGTGCAAGAAGCCAAAATATTTGCCACACATTATTTCTCTTCTTTCTTTTAGCTAATTTTAGGCCAAGTGATTTCAAGAAGCCAAGGAATGAATATTAAAACATCTCTCACTCCCTCAAACTCATTAAAAGTTGGCCAAGTTGGGAAAAGAAAGAGTAAAAAATGAAAGAAAAGGAAAAGGAAAGAGAAAAGGAGCATTTGAAGAACAACGAAGAAAGGTAGGTATTTTTGCTCACTTTTCACCTTCCAAATCACCTCTATTGCTCTTGAGGTCTTCATGAATATTGTTCCTCTTGATGAAAGCTTCATTTCTATGCTTTTAGAATTTCAAGAGGAGGTATTTTGAGCCATCATCCAAGAACAAAAGCTGAAAAACTAAAGAAAGGAGCTAAGGAGAAGCAAGAGGTGAGTATTGGCTTCAATTTTAGCTATTGGTTGTGTAAATTGAATGAGTATTTTCTAATCTTGTCCAAGTTAGGGTTTGGAGATGTCATGGTGTTTTGGTTATGTATTTGGTGTTTTATGATTATTAGAAACCATATGACACAAGTTTGATGCTCAAATTGGGAGTTTGGTAATTTCTAGAATTTTGTTGATTTTTAGGCCCAAAATAGGACATGTAAAAAGAGTGAAAATGTGGTTATTTTGATATTACCATTGTTTTCTACACAAAAAACGGTGTGGGAATAGCCCCAAGTTGTGAATTTTGGGTCATTGAAACTCAAAATGAAAAACTGGATTTTCTGTTAGAACAGGATTCTAGCAAGGTACCCTAATTGTGAGGTATTTTTGGATATCCAAATGATGTTCAATGAAGGTGAAACTTTCCAGAATAAAATTAGACATATCAAGCTTTAATTTGATAGGTCATTTGCATCATTTCAGTTTATACACTGGGAGCTATGAATTTTTGAAGTTAGGTCATGAAAACTAGGTTGAATTCTGGCAGTGTGCAATAAATGACAATTATGGGAATGCTATGCATATAATTGGCTATGAGTGATATTTTTCCTTAAAAATAAACTAAATAAGGGTCACATAGCCTTTAAAATCACTATAGTTTGATTTTTGTATATAAAGATATGATTTTTCAAATTTTTCTAAAAAATGCTGGCGGATTTGGTTCAAGTGTGTGAAAATTCAAAGGTAATGGCACATGGTAATAACTATCAACTTTAAGGTTAAAAAATTGGTCTTGTAGGTTAATTGACCACTTTAGTTCCTTAGTTAACTTGATTAAATGTCCCTAATGATAACCAACTTGAGTGTTTAAATTAAAGAATAATTGGATTAAGTAATAACCTATTATCCATAATTCTAATTATAGGATTCAATATCTGCCCTGAGTGTAAGAAATATGTGCAAGAACAAGATTGAAAAGACCAAGGTAGTGACTCTTTCTCTTTTGTCATGTATAATGCTTGTATTTTTGTGCTTATCACTAAATTGTGATGAATGTGAAGGCTTCCATGAATACAGCAAAATTCATCGTATTGTGAATACAACAAAAGTTGTCATGAAGGCCACATGGTGTGATGAATGTGTATACAGCTGTGAAAGCTATCGTTATTGTGAATACAGCTATAAAGGCTATCGTTTATGTGACAAATGTCACAACGTGAATGCTATTGTGTATTCTGCTGTGATGCTGCTTTGTGTAATTGCTTACATGCTTTGTTAATTATATATGATATGAGTGAAATGTTACTACTGAGATTCATATGAATCTTACTCTTTCCAATGACTAACCTTCAACTAGCTTAGGCAGGTTGAAGGAGAAGTAAGTAAAGAAGGGTGGCTAGTAGTTTCAGTTAGGAGACTAGGGTTTTGTGTTGGTTATCAGTTTTTTTGTAATGAATATATATATTGTATAGGATGTAAACTTGTGAAGTTGTATGTAATCCCTGGTATGGGAACTGAAATGGACAAACATGCCCTATATACCCTTTTAGTGAGTGAATGAAACCCAAAATCCATCAAAAAATTTTATTATGCACTCTGATATTAATCAATAGAACCGAACCAAGCAAGCCAAATATTTCTGGTAAAGTAGAAACGAGACCATATAATCATGTTTTAAAAAGTTTTAAAAATCCCCTTTATCACAGAACCAAATCTGTTCTTGAAGTCAGAACCTTTAATGAGTTTTCAATTATCTTTTAGTCTCCCATTTATTTTACAACACATTTTCGAACCATATTAAAGACTTTCAAGGAAGGGGGTTACATGTTGTATCGACCTTTCCTTGTACAAATCCTTGATTGATGAGAAACTTACTAAGTCTTTCATACCATGCTCTAGGGGCTTGTTTCAAACCATATAAATATTTCTTTAGTTTGAAAACATGATCAAGTTTGGTTACATCCTCAAATCCTGGAGGTTGTTCTACATATACTTCTTCCATGATATAGCCATTTAAAAATGCAGTTTTTGCATCCATTTGATAAAGTTTGAATCCCTTAATGCATACAAAGGCTAAGAGTACTCGTATAGCTTCCATTCTTGCCATTGGAGCATACGTTTCCTTATAATCAATCCCTTCTTATGGATTATAGCTTTTGGCCACCAATCTTGCCTTGTTTCTGACAATGATTGTGGATTCATCAAGTTTATTCTTGAATACCCATTTAGTGACAATGATCGTATGATCTTTAGGTCAGGGTACTAAATCCCAAACTTAATTTCTTTCAAATTGATTAAGCTCTTCTTACATTTCTATCACCCAATCATTGTTTAATAGGGCTTTGTCAATATTTGAAGGTTCATTCTCCGAAATAAATGCAGAAAAACTAACTTCATTTAAAACTTTATTTCTGGTTTTTACTCCTTCTCTTACTTCTCCTATAACATGATCTAGCGGATGACTCTTATTATACTTCCAAGCTCTAGGTTGTCCTAATCTACGTGGTTGGTTTTCAATCATATTTTGTTCAACATCAAGACTGGAAGGATTAGGTGTAGACTGGTTATTTTCTTGACTAAAAATTATATCCTACTCATTTTCAATAGTTTTGATAGAGGATTCAATTTATCGAATACAACATGAATTGATTCCTCAGTAGAGTAGATGTTCTTTTATTAAATACTCTATAGGCTTTGTGATAAGTAAAATATTTGCATATTTATTTTCCCTTATATAATTATTTTATGGACGATATTTGCGTTTAATATAATAAATTTGGGTGTGATTGATAAATAAATATTGTTTTTGGAATAAACAGCATTTTAAAAAAAATAATAATAAAAATAAAAAATAAAAATAAAAAGCACTGTAGCAGGTCAATGGCACTGAAGCAACCGCCAGGGCACTGTAGCACCCGCCATATCACTGTAGCAGTACTGTAACACACGTTTTTCCTCCTATAAATAGAGATCAATGCCAAGCTCAAAGGGGAAGAGAGAAAGAGAATCAGAGGTCCTTTTCTGACAATTAGAGGCCCTTCTGTTGACAAGGAGAGATCCTTTCTCTAACAGTTCTGAAAAAAGTGTCTTACTTTCTAGATTTACTTTCATACATTGTATCAATTCTTGCATGCCTCCATCTTGGAAGGCTTAAGATTTTATTACTTTTTGCATGCCTCCATCATGGAAGGCTTAGGATTTTATTTTGTATACCGCCTACATGGAAGGTTTTACCTCCTGAATGGATGGCTAGATTTCTTCATTTTTCATGCATCTTTTGGTTGTATATTTATGTTTGAGAATTTAATATTCAAGTTTATGCATTATTTCTGAGGATTTCATTCTAGTTTTATATAATGTCAATTTATTTTGGTTTTGTTTTTAATTTCATCATGTGCTAAACTTTCATTTTCCTAGGGTGATGACGTAGCTTATTAATGACGGATTGAATCCTAACTTATTAAATCTAGTTTGAATTTCTCCTTCATGATTGAGTTTTAATTATTATTCTTAATGCTTTTGATTGACTGGCCATCTTTTGAATGATTTCAATATACATGTTGAGACCGGAAGGAGATACATGTATGTAGACCCTATAATTAAAACCATGACTTGCATATGAAATAGGAATATATTCATATGAGTTGTGTAGTCTTACTAAGTCAATCAAATCTTAATACATAATTAATTGCTTAAATTCATATAGGAATATATTGGATTAGCAATTGATTATTGTAATATCCCAAAAAGTGATTAAGGGCTAATGACTTCAAAAGTGGATGTAATTATTGTTGAATAAACACTTTTGAAGAATGTGTGATGGGAATTTGGATATTTTAATGATTCCAATGGATTCCTTGTGAAAATTTATGTGGGAATGATGTTTGGTATGAAAATGGAATCAATGGAAGCAAAGATGCAAAATATAAAATTCTGTCCAGTGAAATTCTATTCTGGGCAGTCCGTTTGTGTGAACGTTTTTAATGACCAAATGGTATCTAAAAATTCTGAAAGTTTCCAGTCTTATAGTTCACATCTCAAGCTTCAAAATGGACATATAATTTGTTCCATTTAGTTTTGTGAACTAGGAGATATAACTGTCCAAAGTTTGGGATGGAAACTGAACTCTGTTTTGGGGCAGTGATGAGTTTTATGTAATTCTGGAATTGTGTGGTGATTTTTAGTAATGGCCAATATTTTTCCTATGAAGAGGACTTAAATATCTTTTATTTGGCTTTGGAATCACCTCATTTTGAGTTTTCTAGAATTAGTTATGATTTTTCAAAGTTTGGGCAGAAAATCTGCCAGAAAATCCGAAAATGGGAATTATGACATCATCTCAATAAAAGATGACATCAGCGTGGAATTAAATATGTTATCATCTTCCTCAGCTCATTTCTGTCGCACACAGCAGCTGAATGATGAGTGAGAACGTTGAGGTTTGTAGAGAGAGAAAGGAGAAGAAAAATCACAAGGTAAGCCGATTTCTCCGACGATTTAGCTCCTAACGCGTATAACTCCGATCCTAAGCTACTCCTCTTTGTTCTTTAAGGTTTGGAAGCTCAAAATCTGTTGTTGAGCACTTAGGGTTTTCAGCAATATTTGGGAAAAGCTTGTGGGAGCTTGAGGTAACTTCCAAACTTTCGTATATTGCTTATTCTGGCTGCTGTGGGCAATTTAATCGGTGAAATTTCGCTGGATTGCCATTGGTTTTAAATTTTGGAAATTGAGTTTCCTAAGGGTTATGCTGCCCAATTTTGGTTCAAATGGTAGTTATAACCTAATGTAATAGTGAATAAAGTGGTTAGGAGTAGAAAGGAACGTGTTTACGGAGCCGAAATCGTAAAACCCCAATTTTTCCCGGAGAACATGTATATTTCGGCCAAGGCTGTAAATGGGTCTTAGAGTTGGATTTTCAATGATTTGATGATTCCATTGGATTCAGTGGGCGAAAATAGGTGGGGTTACAGTTGGGCACTTTTTCAAAAAAGGCCGAGAAAACATAATTACGGAAACACCCCTAAAACCCTAAAAGTAGGGCTGCCAAGGGCAATTTCGTAATTTAACATTGAATTTGATAATTCCGAGTCCGGAAATGGATTCCTTGGGCGAAAATATGTCAGGATAGCCCATGTCAAAATTTCAAGAAAAGTACAGCCGGACCGGGTACGGCGGGCCCGGGCCGGGTCCCCGGGGGTAGTTTTGTAAATTTTCATTATAGACTCATATAACCCCAAGTAACACTATGGAAGTGTCTAAATGGTGCATTTGGAATTGTAGGATTCGATATTTGCCGCCCTCGTGAGCCAACTGCGCTGAAGGACGTCAGGAAAGGATCAGGTAGTGACTCTCTCTCTTATACTATGTGTAATGCTCTGTATGTGTGTGTTATCACTGTTCTGTGATGAATCTTTGATGCTGCTGTGGTTACAGCTGGTGATAGCTGTCGTTTACAGCGCAAGCTGTCGTTTACAGCGCAAGCTGTCGTTATTGTGATTACAGCGTAAGCTGTCGTGATTATGATTACAGCGAGAGCTGTCATATTGTGTATACAGCCGTGAGTGCTGTCATTTGTGGTGAAAACCATGTATCTTTGAGATTGATATTGCTGTTGTTGCTGGTTGTGATTTATATACATGCTTGGTATTTATACATTGTATGAGTGGTTTGTTACTACTGAGATTCTCTCGAATCTCATTCCTTCCTATGACTAACCTTTCAGACAGGGCATGTGGCTCAAAGGAGAAGAGGCCGACCCGGAGCACTTAGGACCCTTAGGGGTATAGTTGATTTTGGAAATGTTGGTTATATCTTTTGAATTCGGGATTACTGTATAATCTGAAATATGAATAGTATATTCGATTTTGGATGTAATCCCCTAGTGGATACTTAAACCTCAGGTTATATATGTATAGAATCCGGGAGTTGCCGTGGAATTGGTTTTATACTCTGTCATACGTGAATGTAGATAAACTGCACAGGTGATTATATTCGAATTTTGAAATGGAGACCAGGAATAGGAAAGAGATTTTGAATGATTTTGTGAAAACCCTACCCACAAAGTAGGAGATTGAAACGAGTTTAAGTTATCCAAAGGTCTCTAATCTACTTTAATTATTTAATATCGAATTATAATTACATGATTAAAGGCAGGGTGTTACATTTTGGTATCAGAGATGTAGTTCCTGGCAAGGGTAGAGGTAGCTAGGATAGATCCCTTAGATAGTAGTAGGGATATCTGTGAATGATTGTTGTGTATGCACGTGTATGTTTTATTGACATGGATATATATATGAGTTTTGTGACTATATGTGCATACTATCTCTGCTAAATTAATGGGGCAAGTTGTTTGTAGAATGAAGAAAACTAGAGGACGCCCCAATATTCCGCGTGTAGACCCAGAGGTGGAGGTCGTCAATGATAATCCACCAGATCTTATGCAAGAGCTGATGGGTCTAATCCGGGATCAAAGAGATATGATAACTGAGTTGAGAGAAGAGCTCAGAGCAGAGAAGGTGAAGAATAAGGAAGGTCCAGTTCAGTCCACTCCGGAGGAAACTTAAGGAGAAACCCGTCATGAGGACACTGCTGAAGGGTCAGCACGACCCCTGGAGTCCCCACCTCACATTGTCCCAAATCAAGAATCACATGGGATGCCGCTTAGAGAGGAAAGAGACCTTCAGTTTTGGGTCACCAGGTTCTGCAAGCATCTGCCTCCTGCGTTCAGAGGGAGGTTTGACCCTCAAGCAGCCGAAGATTAGATGAACAGACTGGAGAAAATATTTGAGGTGCTTAATTGTCCGGATGAGGTGAAGCCACGACTGGCCGTTTACAAACTCGAAGGGGATGCAGACCGTTGGTGGCGGAATATCGCCCTAACCTTGAAGAGCAACAAGATGCCATTGACTTGGGAATTGTTTCAACAAGAATTCAACGAGAAGTATTTTCCCAAATCAGTGAGGATCGAGAAGGAGACAGAATTCCTGAATATCAGGCAAGGGGACACGGAAAGCTTCGATGATTACTTGTCCCGTTTTGTCCGATTGGCTCGATACTCCTCCTATCTCCGGTTCAAGGATGATGAAGAATGGAGTTCTGATATGCTCATTCGCGGTCTGAGGCGAGAGTTGAGGAAGCGCTTAGCTACTCATCAATTTACCAAGTTCAACAAGGCGGTTGAACAGTGCAGGATTACAGAGAATAACTTGAGAGATTTGTATCCTGCCAGAGCTACTATCCACCGCAATGAACCTAATAAGGGTGCTACCTCACAAAAGCGAAAGGGGCAAGGATCTTCGTCTGGAAGTGGTAAGAAGCCCTACCAGTCTGGGAGCCGTGACCATCAAAGAACATATTCTGGACCATGGATTTGTTGTCGGTGTAACCAACCACATCAAGGCAAAACTTGTGATGGCAAAATAATATGCTTCAATTGTAAGCGTGTGGGGCATACTTCTGCTGAATGCAAAGAGCCACGACCAGACCAGAGACCGAGGACACAGGGCCGAGTATTCACTATGACCCATGAGGAGGCACGCAAATCTCCTGAGCTAATACAAGGTAAAATTCTACTTCACGGCCATCTGTTGCAAGTTTTATTTGACTCGGGTGCAAGTCACTCCTTCATTGCCTATGATTGCGTGAAGCGCCTGGGATTGCATGTGCACAAACTGCCATTTGAATTAGTAGTGTCAACTCAAATGGGTATTAAGGCCTTGACCACAGAAGCTTGTTTGAGTTGTGTCATAACTGTGGAAGGGCATCAATCTATTGTAGATTTGATATGTTTGCCTCTTAGTCAATTAGAAGTCATTTTGGGTTTTGATTGGTTAATGGCAAATAATATATTGCTTGATTGTGGAAACAAGAGGATAGTATATCCTGTATCTCAGAGGGCTGAAGATGTGGATGCTAGTATGAATTTTCTTTCGGCAGCCAAAGCTGAAAAGTATCTTGAAAAGTGTTGCCAGGGGTATGTAGTGTTTTTCTCTGTACAAGGGGAAAATGGCGAAACCTTGAATAATATACTCGTGGTAAATGAATTCCCTGAGGTGTTTCCGGACGATCTGAGCGGATTACCTCCAGAAAGGGAAGTTCAGTTCCCAATTGATATTGTACCTGGAGCTGGTTCTATATCCAAGGCCCCATACCGCATGGCCCCAAACGAAATGGCGGAGTTAAAGAAACAAATAGAAGATTTGCTTGAGAAAGGGTTTATTAGACCCAGTGTGTCGCCTTGGGGAGCTCCAGTGTTGTTTGTAAAGAAGAAAGATGGGAGTCTTTGCTTGTGTATCGACTACAGAGAGCTGAATAAAGTTACTATAAAAAACAAGTACCCTCTTCCCCGAATCGATGACCTTTTAGATCAACTCTCTGGTTCGTGTGTGTTTTCAAAGATTGATCTAAGGTCAGGGTATCATCAGCTGCGAGTGAAAGCAGAAGATGTACCAAAGACTGCTTTCAGGACCCGGTATGGTCATTATGAGTTTCTGGTAATGCCGTTTGGGCTAACCAATGCTCCTGCGGTTTTCATGGATTACATGAACCGTATCTTTCGGCAATACCTGGATCAGTTTGTTGTTGTGTTTATCGATGACATTTTGATATATTCCAAGAATAAGGATGAGCATGAGCATCATTTGAGAATTGTATTGAATATCTTGTGTGAGAAGCAACTATATGCTAAATTGAGCAAGTGCGAGTTTTGGCTATCAGAAGTGAAATTCTTAGGCCATGTTATCTCGCAAGAAGGGGTCTCTGTGGATCCCAGCAAAGTGGAAGTAGTACTGAACTGGAAGAGGCCAGAATCTGTGGCGGAAATACGCAATTTTCTGGGTCTTGCTGGTTATTATCGGAGATTTATCCAAAATTTCTCCCGTATTGCGTTACCAATGACCAAGCTCACGAGAAAAGATCTGCCGTTTGTGTGGGACGAGAAATGTGAAAATTGCTTTGTGGAGCTGAAGGAGAGGTTGACATCGGTACCTGTATTGGTTTTACCCGATCCCAGTGTGACTTATGTTGTGTACTCTGATGCCAGTGGGCAGGGATTAGGGTGTGTCCTTATGCAGCAGGGACGTGTGGTGGCCTACGCCTCTCGACAGCTCAGACCTCATGAATTGAATTATCCCACTCATGATCTGTAGCTTGCGGCCATTGTATTTGCTTTAAAGATTTGGCGTCATTACCTGTATGGTGTGACTGTGGAACTGTACTGCGACCACAAAAGTCTTAAATATCTGTATGATCAAAAAGAACTGAATATGAGACAGCGCCGCTGGATGGAATTGCTTAAGGACTACGACCTGGAGATAAAATATCACCCGGGTAAGGCAAATGTAGTCGCTGATGCTCTTAGCTGAAAGACTGTGCTCGTTGCAGCTATGATGATACAAGAAAGGAAATTGATTGAAGATTTCCGTGATTTAAATTTGACAAATCAGATCATCTGTGCCAATTACACTGTTTCTCAAGATGAGAGTGATCTAAGGGTGGAAATTGAAGAAGCTCAGAGTCAAGATGACTGGATACAGTGCAATCTGACTCGAATCAAACAGGGAGAAGTTCCAGGCTACGACATATCACCTCGTGGATTGGTTCGTTACCAGAAAAGAGTCTGCGTTCCACTTAAGGCAGAGTTGAGGCAGAAGATTCTGGATGAGGCACACAAGAGCCGATATACTCTTCATCCTGGTATGACCAAGATGTATCAGAATCTGAAATCGGTGTATTGGTGGCCGGGTTTGAAGAGTGACGTGACCAAATATGTTGCAAGGTGTCTCACTTGTTAGAAAGTGAAAATCGAGCACCAGAGACCGCCTGGTTTACTTCAGAGTCCTGAGATTCCGGAATGGAAATGGGAAAGTGTGACCATGGATCTGGTTGTGGGATTGCCCAGGATCAGGAATTTTGATGCGAACTGGGTAATTGTGGACCGATTAACAAAGTCAGCCCACTTCATACCAATCGATGCTGGTTACTCTCCGGATAAGCTAGCAGAGATTTATATTCAAGAAATTGTGAAACTCCATGGTGTACCGAAGAATATCATTTCCGATCGAGATCTCCGATTCACTTCGAGATTCTGGAAAGCATTGCATGAAGCCTTAGGTACTCAACTGAGGTTCAGTACGGCTTATCATCCTCAAACGGATGGACAATCTGAGAGAACAATTCAGACGCTGGAAGATATGTTGCGAGCTTGTGTTCTCGACTTTAAAGGAAGTTGGGACCGTTTCCTTCCACTGGCTGAGTTCGCTTACAACAATAGCTATCATGCGAGCATCCAAATGGCTCCGTATGAAGCGTTGTATGGAAGACGGTGTCAATCACCTTTGTTCTGGAACGAGTTATCCGAAAGGAAGCTTTATGGGCCAGATTTGGTTGATCAAACCTCAGCACAGATTCGGATTATTCGTAAGAGGTTGCTTGCAGCGCAGAGTCGACAGAAAAGCTACGCTGACCAGAGAAGACGGCCTCTAGAGTTTGAAGTTGGTGACCATGTGCTTCTGAGAGTATCTC
Source organism: Inga oerstediana (assembly GCA_963210345.1). Classification (NCBI taxonomy): domain Eukaryota; kingdom Viridiplantae; phylum Streptophyta; class Magnoliopsida; order Fabales; family Fabaceae; genus Inga; species Inga oerstediana. The sequence continues at coordinate 35,765,715 of OY723406.1, forward strand.
CTGTCACCGGCATTGGGCGAGCAATCAAACGAAAGAAGTTGAGCCCAAGATATATAGGTCCTTTTGAAATCCTTGAGAGGATTGGGCCTGTTGCTTATCGAGTAGCCCTACCCCCAAACTTGAGCAGACTCCACGATGTGTTTCATGTTTCCCAATTGAAGAAGTATCAACCGGATCCATCTCACATTGTCGAATACGAAGAAGTCGAGTTGCAAGACAACTTCACATATGCGATAGAGCCAGAACAGATCATTGATAGAGAAGAACGACGGCTCAGACACCGAAGCATTTCCTTTGTGAAGGTGATCTGGAAGGGAATGACTCAGAGGGAAGCAACTTGGGAAGTGGAGGCGGATATGCGAAGACGTTATCCAGAGTTTATGGCTCAAGTTGTGTGACAAATTTCGAGGACGAAATTTATTTTACGGGGGGAGAAATGTAATATCCCAAAAAGTGATTAAGGGCTAATGACTTCAAAAGTGGATGTAATTATTGTTGAATAAACACTTTTGAAGAATGTGTGATGGGAATTTGGATATTTTAATGATTCCAATGGATTCCTTGTGAAAATTTATGTGGGAATGATGTTTGGTATGAAAATGGAACCAATGGAAGCAAAGATGCAAAATCTAAAATTCTGTCCAGTGAAATTCTATTCTGGGCAGTCCGTTTGTGTGAACGTTTTTAATGACCAAATGGTATCGAACAATTCTGAAATTTTCCAGTCTTATAGTTCACATCTCAAGCTTCAAAATGGACATATAATTTGTTCCATTTCGTTTTGTGAACTAGGAGATATAACTGTCCAAAGTTTGGGATGGAAACTGAACTCTGTTTTGGGGCAGTGATGAGTTTTATGTAATTCTGGAATTGTGTGGTGATTTTTAGTAATGGCCAATATTTTTCCTATGAAGAGGACTTAAATATCTTTTATTTGGCTTTGGAGTCACCTCATTTTGAGTTTTCCAGAATTAGTTATGATTTTTCAAAGTTTGGGCAGAAAATCTGCCAGAAAATCCGAAAATGGGAATTATGACATCAGCATGGAATTAAATATGTTATCATCTTCCTCAGCTCATTTCTGTCGCACACAGCAGCTGAATGATGAGTGAGAACGTTGAGGTTTGTAGAGAGAGAAAGGAGAAGAAAAATCACAAGGTAAGCCGATTTCTCTGACGATTTAGCTCCTAACGCGTATAACTCCGATCCTAAGCTACTCCTCTTTGTTCTTTAAGGTTTGGAAGCTCAAAATCTGTTGTTGAGCACTTAGGGTTTTCAGCAATATTTGGGAAAAGCTTGTGGGAGCTTGAGGTAACTTCCAAACTTTCGTATATTGCTTATTCTGGCTGCTGTGGGCAATTTAATCGGTGAAATTTTGCTAGATTGCCATTGGTTTTAAATTTTGAAAATTGAGTTTCCTAAGGGTTATGCTGCCCAATTTTGGTTCAAATGGTAGTTATAACCTAATGTAATAGTGAATAAAGTGGTTAGGAGTAGAAAGGAACGTGTTTACGGAGCCGAAATCGTAAAACCCCAATTTTTCCCGGAGAACATGTATATTTCGGCCAAGGCTGTAAATGGGTCTTAGAGTTGGATTTTCAATGATTTGATGATTCCATTGGATTCAGTGGGCGAAAATAGGTGGGGTTACAGTTGGGCACTTTTTCAAAAAAGGCCGAGAAAACATAATTACGGAAACACCCCTAAAACCCTAAAAGTAGGGCTGCCAAGGGCAATTTCGTAATTTAACATTGAATTTGATAATTCCGAGTCCGGAAATGGATTCCTTGGGCGAAAATATGTCAGGATAGCCCATGTCAAAATTTCAAGAAAAGTACAGCCGGACCGGGTACGGCGGGCCCGGGCCGGGTCCCCGGGGGTAGTTTTGTAAATTTTCATTATAGACTCATATAACCCCAAGTAACACTATGGAAGTGTCTAAATGGTGCATTTGGAATTGTAGGATTCGATATTTGCCGCCCTCGTGAGCCAACTGCGCTGAAGGACGTCAGGAAAGGATCAGGTAGTGACTCTCTCTCTTATACTATGTGTAATGCTCTGTATGTGTGTGTTATCACTGTTCTGTGATGAATCTTTGATGCTGCTGTGGTTACAGCTGGTGATAGCTGTCGTTTACAGCGTAAGCTGTCGTTTACAGCGCAAGCTGTCATTTACAGCGCAAGCTGTCGTTATTGTGATTACAGCGTAAGCTGTCGTGATTATGATTACAGCGAGAGCTGTCGTATTGTGTATACAGCCGTGAGTGCTGTCATTTGTGGTGAAAACCATGTATCTTTGAGATTGATGTTGCTGTTGTTGCTGGTTGTGATTTATATACATGCTTGGTATTTATACATTGTATGAGTGGTTTGTTACTACTGAAATTCTCTCGAATCTCATTCCTTCCTATGACTAACCTTTCAGACAGGGCATGTGGCTCAAAGGAGAAGAGGCCGACCCGGAGCACTTAGGACCCTTAGGGGTATAGTTGATTTTGGAAATGTTGGTTATATCTTTTGAATTCGGGATTACTGTATAATCTGAAATATGAATAGTATATTCGATTTTGGATGTAATCCCCTAGTGGATACTTAAACCTCAGGTTATATATGTATAGAATCCGGGAGTTGCCGGGGAATTGGTTTTATACTCTGTCATACGTGAATGTAGATAAACTGCACAGGTGATTATATTCGAATTTTGAAATGGAGACCAGAAACAGGAAAGAGATTTTGAATGATTTTGTGAAAACCCTACCACAAAGTAGGAGATTGAAACGAGTTTAAGTTATCCGAAGGTCTCTAATCTACTTTAATTATTTAATATCGAATTATAATTACATGATTAAAGGCAGGGTGTTACAATTATAGAATTGCTTGACCTTGGAAGAGGCTAGTAATGAAATTAGAGAAACTCGACTATCAATCATGTGGAATAAATTGGGCTAGAATAGATAAGTGATTCAATCCGAAATTTGTTAAGTGAAATATGACCCCTAAGGCTTTTTCTCATATTTGCTTTCATATCATCTGCACTCATATTTAATTGTTTTTCTTTTATTTTGTACTCTCAATCACCAACTAATCGATCGACTAAATAGAATTAAAATTGCCCATTTTAGTACTTAGTTCTCAATCCTCGTGGGAACGATACTCTACTTACTTCTATATTACTTGATTACGATAGTGTACACTTGCACTATTTAATTGATCATCTGAACTCGTATCAAGTTTTTGGCGCCGTTGCCGAGGATTGTTGTCATTAATATCAATACCAAGTAATTTTAATACCAATTTAGTCTTCATGTAAAAATTTCAAAAAAAAATTTTAAAAATGGATTATTCATAGCATTCATTTGGTTTAATCAGTGATAACTTGTCATATCTTGGTTCTTTTCCTAGAATGCATGTGAATGGAATGAGACAAGAAAATATAAATGCTGGTTGGATTGAAAATTCTTTTCCTTATAATTGTTTTTCTTGTGCTTATTGTGGAGAGTGTCATTCTTATGAGCATTGTCCATATAGCAATACCAGTCATTATGTGGGAGATGATTTCAATATGAACCAAACTTGTTTTGATCATTCCTTTTATCCTGGTGGAAGTTTGGAGCAACAAGAGTCTTTGGATCCATATGTCAGGTATTCTCCTAATCCTCCTTTCTACTCTTATCCATATATTGAAGAACAAACTCTTGAGTATAAGGAAAAATCTGATTTAGAAAAACTAATTGAGGAGTTTGCAGAATCAACAGAGAGATTTTGTAGAAAGCAAAAGGAAAGTGACACTAGAGTCAAGTCAAGTGTCCAAAATATTGGAATAAATGCGAGTCAAATTATTGCATCACTTGAAACTAATAGGCAAGATAATTCTTTGAGCATGATTCCCACTCCTTGTGTTGATGATGATTATTGTGAGGAAGTTGAGGATGTGGAATTGAATGAAACTTTGCCTCTTGTGGCGTGTGATAAGGAACTTGAAATCACTTTTGGAGAGAATAATGGATGTCCAATTGAGGTTCCGCCTGTGGAGCCTAATCTTTGTGATTTTGATATTGAAACTAATGTGGATATTCCAAAAGATGTTGTTCATGTCTCTCCTGTTGAAGTATTGACTCTTACTGATGAGAGTCAAGTGGATTTTATGGGATGCTATAAAATTTTAGAAATTCCTAAATTTGTTTGCAAATACATGCATGCTGTGCTTTATTTGAATTCAGTAAATAATTGTACTCTAAAATTGTCTATGATTGAAGAAGTACAATTAATTACTTTGAATGATCATTGTTGGTTTCTAAAATATTGTTGCTTGAAAAGAAATGAAGACAAGGTGATCCTGGTGTTTGATACTTTTGATTAGTAGTTTGTGTTTGAGAAGTCTGGCTGAAGACTATAAATTTAGCGCTGCTTGGGAGGCAACCCAAGGTTTGGTTTGATGTTTTGTTGTGATTTTGTAGGACTTCTGGTAGCTCCTGATGATGTATTCTACTTTGATAGTTTTTTTTAAAAGAAAAAAAAGAAAAAATATTTTTTTTTAAATTTTTTTGTCTAGCTAAAGACGTTAAAGAAAAGCGGCTATTTGGGAGGCAACCCAAAACTTCGTTCCTACTCTTTCAAAACTTCTTTCTTACTCTCTCAATTTTCTTTCCTACTCTCTCATTTTTCTTTCCTACTCTCTCATTTTTATTTCCTACTCATAGAAACACATTACACTGCATTGAGATTTTAGTTTTCATCATTTTCATTTTAAGTTACCATGGAGGAATCTCTTACAAAGCTTAAGAACAGGTTCCCCACTCTTCCCAAAGATGTGCTCAGGAAGATCTATAATAGTTGACTTGAAAGGATGATGATATTCAATCGTTTGGGCCTTCCTGAGGACATACGTTGGATCATTGAAGCAAAGGTACGTTTAGCAGGTGAGATTCATAATTCATTTGTTAAACATTTGCTAGGAATGGGAAGAAGTTCTTACTCCAAAAAGAGAAGAGCTAAAAGAATGAAGGTCTACCATAAATGTGCAAGGTGGAATTGTGATCAGCGCTGTAGGAGTAAAAGTATGGTTTCTATAAAGGATGGACTGAGTAAGGAGTCACTGGATGATATCATTTAAACTCTTGAGACGCATCCGAGTGGTGATGTTCATCGTATTCTTCTCGATTTAGCAGACATATTCAACAAAGAAAAAGAGCGCTATTGTCTTGGGAATCTGATGTTAAAAGACCCTGTTTGCCAGTTTATAAGAAAATTGGATGGGAAGCAAATCCTCGATTCATAGAAAGCGTTTAAGCCGTTTCTGGACGTAAAACTAGAGGAAGATGTGAGCCAAATTCACAACTACTATACATAATCATGCTTGTGTTTAATTTGTTTTGTCTTTTTCGTAGCTTTTGTCTAATCTTTCTTATCTTTTCGACAGCTTTTGTCTACTCTACTATATCTTTTGACTTTCTTTCCTCTTTTTGTTTAATTTCTTTACGTAATGGCCCACTGGTCATTTGTGTCGGAAATTTTTTCAAACTTCTTTGAAAAATGAGTTATTTGTGTGATTTTATTGTCGTTGTTTTAGTATTATATATATCTGTACTCTTTCATTTGTAAATATGCACACTTCCATTTGTAAATATGAATTCTTCCTCTTGTAAGCGTACATGGTCCGAGAGAAACAAAGAGAAAAAGGGTATTACACAAAAATGTAGATTTACATCTATTTGCATTTTTGGTGAAACTGATTTGGGCAAGAAAGGAGAGTTTATAACAGCAGCAAACGAACTTGGAATTGCATTAGCTGCCAGAAAAATCAACTTTGTGTATGGGGGAGGCATCTAGGGCCTAAAGGGAAGCACGGCCATTTCTGCATCCATGAATGGAAGCAAGGGTTTAAGTGTAAGGGTGAAGGAGTTGCAAGATCATGATTTTTCCTTAGGACAAGAGTTATAGGTTTCAAGCTTGCCTGAACAGATGAGAGTAATGTTCTACCATGCTCAAGCTTTTATTGCTCTACCTGGTGGTTTGGAGACATTGGATGGCATTTCTAGTGTTGCATATTGGGCTAAGTTAAACTATCACAAAAAACCATTAGGATTGTTAAATGCTAATGGTTTTTATGATAATCTATTATCTTTTTTTGATCATGCTGTGGAAACAGGATTCATACCCTAAGCGACTCGCCACTCCATAATTTCTGCACCAATTGCTGATCAGCTGCTCGATCAAATGCAAACCTATGAACCTAAACCAGATCTACTCGTCAAGCAAATAGGTGGGCATTCTTCAGATAGCAGTCAGAAGCAGAACCCAGATACCACTCTTAGGTTGTAACTTTCCTTAATCTCTTGGTTTTACTTTATTGTGTGTTTATGTTAAAAAAAACACCTCCTCTAAGTTCTAGAAGACATTGGGGACAATGTCTGATTTAGGTTGGGGGAAGAGAAAATTTTTTTTTTGTTTTTCTTTTGTTAGTTAGTAAAACCATTAGATGCATGGGGTGTGGAAAAAAATGGCAGCGTAAGGGGTTATTCCTAACTCCTGAGATGCATTTCATTAGTTGCATTTTTTTACATGGGGTGTGGAAAAAAATGGCAAAGTAAGGGGTTATTCTTAAGTCCTGAGACGCATTTCATTAGTTGCATTTTTTTTATCTTTTTCAAAAAAAAAAGTAAAAAAAAAATCATCATCTTGTTCAAGTGCTTTGTAATGATCTTAAGAAGTATATAAGTTTTAAGTATGGATCAATTGAATTTAGAGATTTTATAGCATAAATGAACAACTGATTGTTGTAATTGGTGATGAATTTTGAGATTGAATGAACTGAGTTTAAAAATTCCTAGCCGTGAGCTTCTGAGCCTATAATGATTATTTCTCTTGTGTGTGATATTCACCTATTAAGTTGTCACTCTAGAACTTGCTTTAAATCTGGTTGAAATTACATCTCACATGCACATTCAAAAATGATGAAGGCATTCATTTTCTTTAGCCAGAGCCAAATAGCCAACCTTGCAATTATACCGTTGATAAGCCCCTTTAAGCCTAATTGATTATTTCTTTGTTTTCAATCCATTAACATGTGTTTTAATGATATATCAAGTGCTTTTACCTTATTCGGAAGATTAGTGGAGCATTTGAAATTTTTGTGAAATGGGCTTTTGATAAAGTGTGGGGGTGTATCTATCATCAACTTTACAGTTGCAATTCAATAAAAAAAAAGAGAGAAAGAAAAAATATAGAAAAAAAGAAAAAAAAGAAGAAAAAAAATTAAAAAAAAATAAGAAAAAAGAAAAAAAAAATGTTAAGTGTTTGAATTGTGGGTTGTTGTGATAAGATAAATTTACATGTAGCCCATTTTTCAATTGCTCTATTTCTTTAACCTTTCATATCATGTTTTACATTCCTTTACCTTAACCCCATTACAACCCTTAATAAGTCCTTTTGATTTGAATTATGCATGTGAATTAGGTAGTGGAGATTGAGATTTTTAGCAAGCCTATGGTAGTGCAATTTTTTCGGTTGAATTTGAGTGAAACACTTACCCTTGAACACTTGAGAGATTGAGAGAATGAGCTACAAGTACAAACTCAGTTTATTCATTTTCAATTAAAGTTACCAGTTTATATTTTCATTAATTCATTAATACTGTGATCTCTTTATTTTTCAATTGTGTTCTTACTTATGACTTAACACTTCTGATTTTGTTGGAATCACTTATTATTTACTTCTTGTCCTAGGACGTCCAAGAGTTAAGTGTGGGGGAATTTAATAAGTAAAATATTTGCATATTTATTTTCCCTTATATAATGATTTTATGGATAATATTTGCGTTTAATATAATAAATTTGGGTGTGATTGATAAATAAATATTGTTTTTGGAATAAACAGCATTTAACAAAAATAACAATAAAAAATAAAAATAAAAGCACTGTAGCAGGTCAACGGACACTTTAGCAGCCGCCGGCACTATAGAAGGTCAACGGCACTGTAGCAGCCGCCAGGGCACTGTAGCACCCGCCAGATCACTGTAGCAGTACTGTAGGACACGTTTTTTTCCCCTATAAATAGAGATCAATACCAAGCTCAAAGGGGAAGAGAGAAAGAGAATCAGAGGTCCTTTTCTGATAATTAGAGGCCGTTCTGTTGACAAGGAGAGATCCTTTCTCTGATAGTTCTGAAAAAAGTGTGTTACTTTCTAGATTTACTTTCATACATTGTATCAATTCTTGCATGCCTCCATCTTGGAAGGCTTAGGATTTTATTACTTTTTGCATGCTTCCATCTTGGAAGGCTTAGGATTTTATTTTATTTTGCATGCCTCTATCTTGGAAGGCTTAAGATTTTATTTTGCATACCGCCTATATGGAAGGTTTTACCTCCTAAATGGACGGCTAGATTTCTTCATTTTTCATGCATCTTTTGGTTGTATATTTATGTTTGAGAATTTAATATTCAAGTTTATGCAGTATTTTTGAGGGTTTCATTCTAGTTTTATATAATGTCAATTTATTTTGGTTTTGTTTTTAATTTCATCATGTGCTAAACTTTCATTTTCCTAGGGTGATGACGTAGCTTATTAATGATGGATTGAATCCTAACTTATTAAATCTAATTTGAATTTCTCCTTCATGATTGAATTTTAATTATTATTCTTAATACTTTTGATTGACTGGCCATCTTTTGAATGATTTCAATATACATGTTGAGATCGGAAGGAGATACATGTGTGTAGGCCCTATAATTAAAACCATGACTTGCATATGAAATAGGAATATATTCATATGAGTTGTGTAGTCTTACTGAGTCAATCAAATCTTAATGCATAATTAATTGCTTAAATTCATATAGGAATATATTGGATTAGCAATTGATTATAGAATTGCTTGACCTTGGAAGAGGCTAGTAATTAAATTAGAGAAACTCGACTATCAATCATGTGGAATAAATTGGGCTAGAATAGATAAGTGATTCAATCCGGAATTTGTTAAGTGAAATCTGACCCCTAGGGCTTTTTCTCATATTTGCTTTCATATCATCTACACTCATATTTAATTGTTTTTCTTTTATTTTGTACTCTTAATCACCAACTAATCGATCGACTAAATAGAATTAAAATTGCCCATTTTGGTACTTAGTGCTCAATTCTCGTGGGAACGATACTCTACTTACTTCTATATTATTTGATTACGACAGTGTACACTTGCACTATTTAATTGATCATCTGAATTCGTATCACTTTGCTTCGGTTAGAATAGCCTAGGAATATCCCTTCATTAGTTTTAGAATCAAACTTTCCTAAGTTATCTTTACCATTATTATGAATGAAACACTTACAATTGAATATGTATTGATGAGCAAGGTCCGGCTTCCTTCCTTTGTATAATTTGTATGGTGTCTTACTAAGTTTTTTTTTTCTGATGTAGGATCTATTTGAAATATAGCATGTTTGTTCTTATAGCATCAACCTAGAAAACTTGTGAAACATTCTTTTCATTTAGCATAGCTCTTGCCAATTCTGTAAGTAATCTGTTCTTTCTCTCATGACTCCAATTTGTTGTGGTGTCCTTGGTGCAGAGAAGTTGTGATCAATGGCATTGGTGTCACAATATTCTCTTAAAGCTTGATTCTCAAATTTTCCACTGTGATATGTCCTGATACCTATAATGGACATACCTTTCTCATTTTGCACTTTCTTAGTAGAAACAATAAATTCATTGAAGGTTGCATCCTTCGATGATAAGAAAATAGTCTATGTAAATCTAGAAAAATTATCAACAATGACTAATGAATATAAATTGCTATCAAGACTTTTAACTCTTGCTGGTCCAACTAAATTCATATGGAGTAGTTGTAATGGTCTGTTTGTCGTGATTTCCATTTTCAATTTGAAAGATGATTTTGTTTGTTTACCCTTTTGACATGAATCATAGATTATATCATTTTTTAAATTTAATTTACGTAAACCAATTACTAAATCCTCTTTAAGTAATCTACCTAGTTGGTGCATATTGACATGAGTCAGTCATTTATGCCATAACCAACTTTCATTGTTGTTACTTAGAAAACAATTTTTAGAAGTATTTTTACTTATATCAAGAGTATAGGAGTTACCTTCCCTTTTTGCTTTGAGTTTTGCTTTAAGGCTTTTCTTTTCTATTTGTAGATCTTTCTTGCTTACAACACTCTTCTGAGTCAAATATCACCCAATTGTTTTCATCTATGTGTTGACTCACACTTAGCAGATTATGACATTTGCCTTCAACATAATAAACATCTTTGACTTGAATGACTTTATTGCTTTCAATTTCACTAATCCTTGCTATCTTGCTGGACTGATTTCCTCCAAATTTTACCTTTCCACATTCTTTAAGCTCTAATGTTGTAAAAGTTTCGGGATCACCAATCATATGTTTGGAGCATCCACTGTCTATATACCATTTGTTGGCTCTGGATGCTTTAAGACATATGTGTCGTTAATGACAATTAAGTCTTAGGTACCCATATCTTTTTGGGCCCTTTTGGGTTAGTACAAATTGTTTTTTTGAATATATGAACCTTTAGGCACCCATTTATAGGTTTCTATTTTTTCCTTTCCTTTGATGAAGACATAAGGAGGTAGAGTGACCTTTCCTATTGCAAAAATTGTAATGTACAAAAGGATTTGGTACATGTACAGAATGTTGAAAATAATTCAAATGCGTTTTGCCTCCTATTTTCGTTCTTCCTTTCTTTTTATCTGATTTGGGGTCATATCCAATACTAGACCAATCATTTACAAAACATTGAACTTTTAAAATGACATTTAACATCTCACTTCCTTTAGTAAATTTCTCAAGAGTTTATTGAGATTGACATTTTTCTTTTTCAATGAAGAATAGTTTTCACAATCTTTTTTAGGTAACTCTTTGAGTTTTTCTTCAAGAACTTTATTCTTTTTTTTGAAAACAGCTAGTTCTTTAACTACTTTGATGAACTCAGAATGTAAAGCATTATACTCAAAAAATAATTCATCATAGGTAGGATTAGAATCAGTTACCTCTTCTTCTTTTGTCTCTTCTTAAGCGACTAGACAGATCTTGATTACTTCTTCTTCATCACTATCTTCATCAGAGGAGCTATCTCCCCATATAGCAGAAACAAATGCTTTCTTTTTATTGAAGAACTTACCTTTTCTCTTTTCTTTATTCTTCTGGTCCAGCTCTAGACATTCTGACTTGATATGTCCTGGCTTTCCACATTCATAGCAGATGATGTGTTCCTTGGTCTCCGTTCTACTGCTAGTTCCTCCTTTTTGAAGATTTCTGAATCCTTGGCTTTTCTTATAGAACTTTTTAAATCTTTTAATTATTAGGCCCATTTCATTATTGTCCAGATCTTTGATTCTTCTTGATTTTCCTTTCCTCCTTTATCACGTTCAACGCGAGGCTTTTCCTTTTCTTGTCACTGACTTCTTCCAATTCTCTTTTGAACTTCAATTTGCTCTCATATTCTGAGAAACTTCCAAACAAAGAAGCCACAGATCTCATTAACTTGTCTTTTGCCTCCTCGATTACTGTAACTTTGGCCTCCCACTCTTTAGAGAGTATGTTCAATATCTTCCTTACTTGGGTATTCTGATAATAGAATTTTCTAAGTGTTGCAAATTGATTAATAGGATGAGTGTATCTAAGTTCAAATTCAGCTATTAACTTACCTGACTTCATTCGAAGCAAATTGAATTTAGTAACCAGGGTGTTGATCCAGTTTTCTTTTATGCCCAAATTTCCTTCGTGAGCTATTTCCAAGGCTTGCCATATTTCCTTGGCCGTTGAAAGTGTGCAAATCTTGAAATACTCTTTTGTCTTAAGACACTCTGGATCATCAGGATTGCTTTACTGTTGAGAGTCACGTGCTTTTTATCGTTGTCATCATATTCTACTGGTGACTTGGAAACTGATCGTGATTCTTCAATTTTTACTAGAATATAGTTTCCATTTTCAATCACCTCTCATAAGTCGTATTCTGTTGTCATCACGAATACTCTGAACTTTACTTTCTCGAAGGAAAAATGTTCTCTATTAGAGCCTGATGGTCTGGTGATTGAGGCTCCATTAGGAAGAATTCCTTCATCTATACTTGCCATTTAATACTTCTTAAGTTGTTATACCTGAACAAGAAGACATACGCTCTGATACCAAATGTTAGTACAAGCTGTTTACCCAAGAGGGGTAGGGATAAATTGAGTGATCACAGAATAATTGAACTGTAAATATTAATTGACAAAATATAAAATGAAGTTAAGAGCTAAGAAAGATATCACCTAAGTGTACACCAGAAGTTATACTGGTTTGGCTATAACCACTTTAACCTACATTCAGTCCTCAGAGTTCCTCTAAAATTTTCACTATATCTTCCAAGATTCAGTGGGTTCTTGGTAACTTAATACACTGCAAGTTCCTTCGTCAGACACTCGCTCCCCCTTACATGATGTCATCCAATTCCCAACTTAAATTTCCACAACCTTAAGTAATCTCAACAATGAATATTGAGTTTGTAATGAAAAACTCTCTCACAGAGTGCATATTGAATCATTGAAGTACATAATGAATAAATGAGAAACAGTGCAAGAATGAGTAATTTGATCATTGTGTAGGAATCCAAATATTGCAACTCGTTAGTAAGTCTTGAAGCGAGTTCACTCACTCATGGGGGTCATCCGGCATCATTAGAAGAAGGCCACCACCAGATGTCAGAGTAGGCACCTCCAGCGCCGAGCGAACATGAGCTGTGAGATTCTTGTTGCAAGCATCATTGACGTCGCTGATAACTCTTTGGAGAGGTTGAGGCATTATATGGGGGTTTGGGTCTGGACGAGGAACCCAGGAAGAATGACTGGTTCAGCAAGAAGACAGGCAAAGGAAATAGGTGAATCAAGAAGAAGGAAGTGAGAAGAGAAGATGAAGAGAAAAAGGTGTGGATCAATAGGTGAACGTAAAGTTAGATAACTATCACGTAATCATGACGTACCTATAAGCAAAATAAGACCACAGAAAGTGGATGTAACTACGTGTGGGTGATGGATATAATGTAATTGTTAAGAGTAAAGTGGTTTTGTTCGAGTGTAACCATGAGCCACTCATCACACGCATACAGTTAAAGTTGTTTTCATTCATTCATATATGACCACTAGCGACTGATTGGTATCTCATGGTCATTGCTCTATTACTTTATCAAGAAATAGGGGCATACAGAGTATTGATTTCTTCACCATTTTCACTTCCTTTTTAATCTCTCCCCACTCATTCTCAGATGCGTGCATTAAATTTTAATACGAAACCCTCTCACAATTCCCCATATCCTCTTGCTCACTATGGTTTTATAATGAGAAAGCCAGCTTCCCATAGAAATAAAATCCCCTTCTGCACCCAACTCTGCCTACAATAAATGGGGATATATATATATATATATCTATGATAATATTGATAATCATGATTTCCTTATGTCTTCAACCTCATCTTCACCTCAAGACGAGATCTTGCTTTTCTTGCTCTAGATTCTCCTTCAGTCATCCTCCTCCTTATCAGCTTCATCGTCATTGCTTGTGACTGACAGGGTGAAAAATGCCCGCGCCTCGATGACTGGATTGTACAGTTCCCATGCCACGTTGGATAATGCTCATGCTTCTCACTGATCATCACTTTTCCAAGATGGAGTCTCCATCATCGTTGATTCCTTCGTTGGAGTAGGCGCTCCAAACGATGGTTTTCTTTCCTCCTCGGGGACTTATACGTTGGCCAATTTGAAGGTTGGTTCTGGTATAAACATGCCTTTGTCTTCTTTTGGATTAAATAAGAATGAGTTCAATGAGTATGATTGCGAGAGTCAGGTAATGCTTCTACTCTTAAAGTTTAAAGCATTGGTTTAAATGTCTTTCTCTTTTTATTTCTTTTTGGTTTTTCCATCCGCTGGGTTGCTAATTAAATTATTATAACCATGGGCTACATATGGGTACCGCGTGGTTACATGGAACGAATTAAACTTCAAAACATAAAAGATAACGATGTGTATGCACCATATACACGGCATGGGTATGCAGTGGGTACAAAGGATTGACATAGCATATTATAAATACAAGTGACTGGTGGGTATCTCATGGTTATTAGTCTGTTACGTTATGAGAAAATAATGCTTTTAAAATAATGTTTTTAATATAGGGGCAAAGTATTCTTTTGATCATTTTCCTATCTCATTTTCTTCCAACCAAAAAAAAATTTTCTTATCAACCCATATTCTTTTCCAGTGTAAACCAAATGTATTGGTGGCAAAATATTTTTCCTTCCCTTCCCTTCCATTCTTTTTCTTTATTTTTCTTTCCATTTGATAAATCCCTATTTTATTATATATTTTTATATTTTATTTGGGGATTTTGTCATGATATTTGAGCTTAAAACGTCTCTTTTGTGATTAATTGTGATTAAATGTGTTTATATGAAATTAGGACTAAAAAGGGCAAAATTGTCAAAATAATTGCCATTACATTTAATCATTAATTTCTTAAGAGAATTTGATATTGGTTTAATTTTATTTAATTGTAGGTGCCAGAAAAATTGGATTAAATCTGAAAATTGCAATTTGGGTTTGAATTTTGGAAATGACAATTTAGTCCAACCAATTTTAAAAATGCCAGTTTAGTCTACGAATTGAAACACAGCGTTTTGGCATAGGTCAGATCTGAATTAATGGGGGAGCTGATATATAGAGCAGAACCAGAACGCGTAGAGGGAGGGAGAGACAGCCGCAAGCTACGAACAACCAAGGGACCATCCTCGACCTCTCATCAACTTTGTCTTCTTCCCCTCTCCTCGCCGGCGACCTTAGCTTCACTGTCGCCATACATCTTCGTCACCGGTGAGCTTCAGAGTTTGAGAAGATAGAGATCAGCCACGAGTTGGCAGCTGAGAGGAGCTGCATACTTGAAACTTGGGGAGCCGAAAGCTGAGCTTGGGGAGGAGATGGACTAACATTAGGGAAGCTACCGCCAGCTTCGATTATCTTCATCTCCGCCCCTCATCTCTTCTATTACCACTGTTCACCTTTAGTTCTGCCACTGCCAAGTTCAACCACCGTGAAGGGAAAACCGAGAAGCAGAGTTACTGTGAGTTTGGAGTTGTTGAAGAGGCAACCATCAATTTACCACCAACACCGGCTATCCACCGTCATCTTACGTCACCCAATCTGGGAGAGTGCCAATCGTGGCTTGTTCTGATCTGTTTCTAACTCTCATCACAGATCGTGGCACTCTGATTTTGATATTCAAATCCAACCTCTATTTTTAATTGCTTCAGTGCTAATTGATTACTTTAATTATTGATTTCATGGCTGGATGTTTGAATCTGAGAATGACTATGTTTCTTGAATCCATGGCTGTGAGTAGTTGAATTGCTTTGATCTTGGAGATGAATTTGAGATGGCTTGAGCTCACATGTGCTTTAAAGAGGAGTTTATTTTATCTATAGCTCATTATATTTGTGATTTCTTACGTTTAAGAATTTATTTATGTAATGAGACTATGATTTTAGTTATGATTTTTATGGATTGAGTTGTTGTGATTTGGAATTTGTAATGAGGATTTGTACTCATCAATATATATGGTTATATATATATATGTTTTTCTATAATTTTATTGATTTCTATCTATTTAACATGGTATTGTTGGATGGTTTGATTGAAATAATATTGTAGTTGAACCTAAATGCATTACTTATTCCATAGTTACTCTCTAAGGGGTTTTAATAATGCTTAAATAAATGGGTTCATGAGTTTAACCATTAGACTCAATAGTAATTGGGGTTTGGTATATTAGAAAACTTAGAGAAACTCATTATACTATGAGGGCTTAATAGCATTTCAAGGGTAGGGGCTCCTCTCTTGTGATGCTAGACTCATTTGTTAATGAGGTTTGGTATATTAGAAGCTTAGTGTATTAACTCCCCAAATATCTTAATTGAGCAAGTATAGTAATTGAAAACCATTTCCAAGAACATCTTTGTAACCCCCTGCCGTAATTATATCCAAAATACGCGATTTAAAGTGAAATAGAGACCAATAAGAAAGAAAACTATTTCAAAATCCCATCTTCATGATAGATTTTTCACAAATACCTTTCAAAATATAATATACCTGGTCTCATATTCAAATCTCGAATACAATTACTATGCGAAGATAAATCACATTTATACCAATATCAGAGTGCACAATATAATCATCCCGGTAATCCCGGGTTTCATATCTTCGCTAAACAACCATAAGGCACATTGGCCCATACAACTCCTCAAATAGGGATTACACAAACCCATTCGAATACATACTCAATAATCATCCAAATATACAAATACACATCCGGACTATAATGATAACCAACTACCTAATCTTCAACCCGAAGGAAGCCCTCTTCGCCCTTGGCTGCTTACTCCATCATCGATCTACTACCCTGTCTGAAAGGTTAGTAGGGGAGGGTGAGATTCTAGAGAATCTCAGTAAGAAACAGATACCTATATGCATGTATGATATGTGTTTAATGCATGACATGCTTGCAATACATAACTCATGCTTACACAATGACATATCTGCGTGCTCAATGTTTCAACAACATACTCATGGCCATAGCATAACTAGAAACAGAGCTACAATCATTCATATATGTTTCACATAATCAAGCAAAGCAATACATGCATCAAAACACAAACACAAATATCAAAGCATGTAAAAGAGGTAAGTTCCCTACCCTCTTTCCACGTAAGCTCTAGTTCCGGCTGCTCACGAACAAAACGAACATCGAACTACGACCAGGGTGAACATCAAACCCTATAACCAAACAAGAACATAGGGTTAATCCCTTTTCCAATTCCTTAACTCTCAAACACTTAAGTTGGTTATCATTCACGACCTTTAGGTGGCTAATCAAAGCCCAAACATATGCCTAAAGGCTTGGGAAACACTTGACTAAAGACCACCTTTTAAAAGTCCAAAATGCTGATTTTTGGGGGTTGGCCGCGGCCCACAAATCCACTGGCTGCGGCCAAAAACTGCCCAGAAACATTTGGGCCGCGGCTCATAATCCGCTGGCCGCGGCCAAGAAAATCCAGTTTCTTGGCTGAACTCCAAATATCATAACTAATTCCACAAAAATCAAAATGAGGTGATCCCAAAGCCAAATGAAAGCTATTCAAGTCCTCTACACAGGAAAAATATTGGCCTTTACTAGAAATCACCACACAAATACAGAATTCCCCAAAACTCAAGACTGTCCCAAAACAGATTCCATTTTCGACCTCAAACTTTGGACAGCCATAACTCATAGAAGACAAAACGAAATGGCACAAATTATGTGTCCATTTTGAAGCTTGGGATGTGAAATTTAAGACTGGAAAGGTTCATAATTTTCTGACTTCATTTGCCTAGTCAAAACGTCTACACAACAAGACTGCCCAAACAGAATTCCCACTGGACAGAATTTCCAGTTTTGCACACATTGTATCCAATCCAATTCAAATCAATTCCAATGATTAAATACCACAGCACGACACCATTTTCAACATAAAACAACATCCAATTCCACCATTCACATTCCATAAGAAAATACCATAAAATCAGGGCAAAATTCACATTTCACCATACTTAACCAAAAGTTACAAAACTTAGATCAAAAGGAAGCAAATGCTCACCTCTTCCTCTTTCCAAAACCAATTTCTTGATTCTCCATCTTTCCACTTTTGCTCAAGCTATCAAACACCTCCAATCAAGAATCTAAAACCATAGCAATGAAGCTCTCATCAACATGATCAAGATTAGTGAAGAGGATTTAACCATTAGAGACCATTTAGGGCACCATACCTTGAGCTTCTTCTTTCTCTTTCCTCCTAGCTTTGGGACGTCCATGGAGAACCAAGAGAGAGAGATGAGATGATGAGATGAAGATGGTGAAGTGAATGCAGATTTTGGGCCCAAAAACGTCCAAATAAGGGAGGAGAGGAGAGAGGGAAGAGTTGACAAATTGACCAAGATCTAAGGGTCCAAATCTTGCCACTTGTCATGATCTTGATCCATCTTTATGAGCTCACCAAGGCACACAAACATGGGATTCCACCCCTTGATCTCTTGCACAAATCAATCCTAACTATTTATCTTGAAGTTACCAATGAGTTTCCTCTTCGGTAACCGATCAATCGGTCAGTAACTTTACCGTTTTGCCCCTGATTATGGCAATTCCTCTTGAATCACCACCAAATACATTTTCTCATTCATTTTCTTTCACAATGCGCCCTCCCCTCTATTTTAAGTCAATTTAGAGGTTAATCCATAATTGAACTTAAATACAGGGTTTTGGCGTTGCTCACAACACATACGAATCACATCGGGTGCCAAATCACACTATAATCTCCAAAAGGGTTTATTTATCAGTAACCACATCCACTTTTGGAGTCATTATCTCTTAATCACAATTTAGGATCCTGCTAAACCAGGGCTTAGCAGTCCACTAATCTTAGGCTTATTCTCTAGCCTCAAGTCTCAGATGAAATTCCGTGGCAAAATTATTTGCCACAGAATTTTCAACGGAATATTCTGTGGCTACGGAAAAAATTCCATCGGAAACTTTTCTGACTGATTTCCGATGGAATTTGCCACGGAATTTTTTTTCGTGGCAAATTCCATCGGAAATCAGTCAGAAAAGTTTCCGATGGAATTTAATATTTTTTTGTGGTGCCAATAGACAGGAACCTTATCTTTCTTTTTTTAGAATATATTTACATGTATATAAAGTGGTGGAGTAAAGCTCCGAGTGTTGTTTTGATATTATAATTTGTTGTAGAATTTTCAGGTAGTTTGCCTTACATAAGAGACTCTGCCAAAATTTCTACAATGGATGTAATATATTTTGATTATATAGTATATGTAGATGTGAGTGGGAGCAGTAAACATATATTCCAGATTTTGGTTATTATGTTAGGCAATCACTTTACATTTTAAGGCTCAAGGAATGTGAGTCTTCCTCACATTTCATGACAGTCATCCCTTTGGTTTTTTAGGGCATGACAATCTCAACCCATTATGAATTAAGTTTTCTATTGTTTAGATGAATTTTTTATTATATATATTGATTTATAATTTTTTGAAATAATCAAATCTGAACTGTCAAACTTAATTTACCGTCCACTATTGCAATGGAACATGTATCCACTTACTAAAGTGATAGTTCTCCAGTCTAGGCGGATTAATTATGTTGGTTTTGTTGGAAATTGTGTACTAAGGGCCAATCATTGTACTTTGAACATTATTATTTTAATGAAATTTCTCCATTCTGTTATCATATTATTTGCATGATAACTGTGATAATTGTATCCTTGGATAATTCATAAAGATTGTCCTAAATGTCCCTGGTCAGTCATCTATACGGGGGCAGAGATGAAACAAGATCAGTATGACTTTGATAAGATATGGAGATACGAGTGAAAGTCTTAGGCATTTGTAAGAGTATAAGGTGCTGGACCGACCCACTATGAGAAAACTACATGGATCAAGTCATAAGCTTTTCTCATGTATAACCACGTCACAATGCCTTTAGACCTGAGGTTATCATGGATTCCTACATGAGAGTTGCTAAGCTTTAAACTAGTCAAAAGTCACTTTTGACCGGGTGATGATAAAGGTTACGATCGGGCTTGGTGGTTTTTCATGTAGAGGAATATGAATAATCAAGATGGAATTTGTCCCTCACATTAGTAGAGAGATATTACTGGGCCCCTCGATGAGTGAGTCTGAGAAATGTATGGCCATACTATGATGGAAAGGTGTTTCTGTGTCTATTATCAGGCTACTTAGGAATCGAGAAAGTAATGGTTAGAAACAAGAGGATGATATTATCCATGCCTTATCCTTGATCGATATATCGTGTGACAAAAGGGACGTGACATAGTTGTATGACAGGTTGCATCGTGATAACGATCCTCATTTGAATTTGGTAGTCGTAATGTCTTGCTAGTTGCCTCTTGTGACTTTTGGGTTAGTATAGTTATTAGCCCACTGCCAACTTCATATGGGCCTACAGGGTCGAACACAAGAATGACCCAACACGATATAATGTTTAATTTAGGGTGGACGAATTTTATATTTATACATATATAATATAAAATTCGTTAATAATATTATATAGATATATATTTTTGAAATATATATATCTTATATATATATGTATATATATACTATATGATATTATTATATTGTGTTAGTTTTAAATTTAATTTATTAAGATATATTAAATTTAATAACTAACATGATAGAGATATAGTATCTCAGATTTAATTTATGAAGATAAATTAAATCTAATGGCTCTTTATTTGGATTAAATAAATAGGTTAAATTAAAACTGTTGGACAGATTTAATTTAAACTGAATTTATTTAATTAGCTCATCAAGATAATTAATAGTTAATTAATTTTGAAATTAATGATGATTAATTTTAAAATTTGAAAATAGCCCTCATAGGTTATAAACTTGATAGAACAGATATATTGAGATGCACATGAGAATTGAGAGCCGCAAGGGAAATCCTAGGAGACATTAGAGGCGCTAGCACGCAGTCTCAGTTGGAGAGCATTCGTATGGATACCGGTAGAGGGAGTGGACCTGACATGTTGGTTCCTAGAGATCGTGAAAACTCTGAATCATCAAAAGATATGAATCCTTCTAACTCGATTTAAATGCCGTTGATAGATCCTCGATTAGGATCGGTAAAACTTTTTTAAAATTATTCTGCTGTGCCTACCGATCCTAACATGTTTGTCCTTTCATTTTTGTTCCAATCCTTTGGAGAATCCAAGTTTGATAGAAGAAAAGGGATGGTGGGGCCTCTCCTCCCAAGGCCCATTTGGTTGGACGCAAATGGAGGGAAGGGAAAGGAAAATAGCCATTTTCCATCCGGCGGTGGTTGTTTGGTTCCCATTTTCTCTGGAAAATATTTTCTAGCCACAGGGCATCTTCCCTTATTCATGGGAAAATCGGTTCCCACAAAAAATGGTGGGAATCCATTTTCCAGCGAGCTTACAAAATGGAAGAAGACCAACACCACTACAAAAATAAGGATTAGTGGCGCAACTTTTGTGGCACTTCTTCAACTGCTTTTTAGATTTTTAAATTTTTTTCTTTAAAAGCACCTTAGGTGGTGTTTCCTACAGCTGCTTGGTGACATTAGGTGGCGCTTCCTTGAAGAAGAGCCACCTAAGGTGTTTTTTTTCTGAAAAAAAAAATTGAAGTAACAGCTGTGGCACTTGCTTAAGGAAGTGTTACAGCTGCAACATATTTTGTGTGGCACTTGGCTTGTAAAGCGCCTCACAAAGTAATTTTTCAAATTATTCTGTCTACTACAATTTGCTTCTATCACCTTTACCCTCTTAGTTCCCACTCTTCATCTAACATGTGCTATCACTCCTTATCTTCTGAGTTCCCACATTTTCTCCTTCTCCTCTTTTTGTCATTCATTACCATCCTCACTTCGATCGACACTTCCTCCTTTTTCCTTTGTCACTCATCATCTTTGTGAGGATTTTCTTTTGGAAAAATTGTGGTCTGCCAGATTTTTGCATTTATAAATAATAGATGTTCAATTGCTTTCCCTTCCCTAAATCTGATAAAGATAGTGGTACTTCCTTCCTTCACACACACACACGCACACACACTCTCTCTCTCTCTCTCTCTCTGTGTTCACTTGTTTCTTCTTCCATTATTTTTATACTAAGCTTCAGATTTTAGATCTGTGTTGTCCGACTTAGCATTAGCCACGAAGTAGTAAGTTTATTTGATCTAATTGCTATTTTTGCTGCATTATATCACATATATAGCTTACCAGTTTATTTTGAATAATAGTTTCTTACTATTATGTTGCATATGTTTCTACAAGAGAAGAAATCTTTAGTTTTTTATGATGGAGGGAACGGTGTTCGTATTGTTTTATCAATTGCAGCGTTGGTAAACAATGATCACATTTAGTTCTAAGTTTCTTTCTTTTAATTATTCTAATTTTCCTTGACGAAGAATGCTTCTGAAATTTCTTTTCTCATTTTATTCCTAAAAATATTATTCTCATTTTTATATGCTGAAAAATAAATGAGATAAAATTAAATTTTGTTATATAAAATTTGTATTTTTTTAGTAGTTATAATTTTTAGTTGTTGTAATAATTATTAACATTGAAGATTTGCATAACTAAAATAATTATATATTTTTAACATTTGTATTTTATTTAGTAGTGATTTTTTTAATTAGTTATTTGTTAATTTATATCATTTTGGAGTGATTTGATTGTGATTTTCTTTTTTTCATTTTGTTGTGGATATGAAAATGTTTTTAAAGTGTGTTATCAACTATAATTATAGGGTTCTAAAAGAAAAATACAAAAATAATTATCTTTTAAAAAAATAATACTTTAGGTGGCATTTTCTTGAAGAAGTGCACTTCTTGCGGCACTTCTTCAAGGAAACATCACCTAAAGTATTATTTTTTAAAAAAGTAATTATTGACTTTCTGCGACCCTTCCTCAAGGAAACGCCATTGGAAGTGTTTCTTTTTTAAAAAATATATATGTTGTGGTGCTTTCAAGCGCCACAGCTTCTTTTAATGGTGTCTTGATATGTAGTAGTTACTAAGTGCCACAACTAGTTCAAATATAAGCGTTACAGTTTTATTTTTTTTTGTAGTAATGCAACTTACCCATCTTCGACAGTGGTGATGATATGGAGAGGTTGGAGGAGGAGGAAGAAGAAACCGACGGTGGGCTCTATGCTGTCGTCGCTGTAGATCTGTTAGTGCGAAGGAGGAAGAAGAGGTCAACGGTGGTGATGATATGAAGAGGTTGACGGAGGATGAAGAAGAAGCCGATAGTGGGCTCTTTCTTGACGTCGCTGTAGATCCATCAATACAGAGGAAGAGGAAGAGGTTGATGGTGGTTATGATGCGGAGAGGGTGATGGTCTGACGGATGAGGAAGAAGAAGTTGACAATGGTGATGATGTCGACTGATGGGGATGGGGTTGATGAAATTAATATAATAATAATAATAATAATATGGGCAAAATAGTCTTTTGCCCATTTTCGTATCTCATTTTTTTCCAACCAAATAAAAATTATCCTATTAACCCATTTTCTTTTCCACTGCGAACCAAACGCGTAAGTAGCAAAACATTTTCCCTTTCTTTCCATTCTTTTTCTGTATTTTCCTTTCCATTCCTACCTCTTCTTTGAACCAAACGGGCCCTATCCGTCCATCATGTGTTGAGCATAAATCATACTTACAATGAAATATACTATCTTCAATCTTAAACATAAGATCTATTTAACTTTTTTTGAAAATATTAAGAAAGCTAAATAAATTATTTTGAAGTATTTATTGTTGGATGTGGGTGGGAATAAGTCCCACATCGCTCAATTGTAAAGGAGGGAGGGAGGTTTTGTGATATAAAAGGAGCTCTCCTCCTTCCCTTTAACCTCACCCCTCAACTTGCCTATTTTCTTCTATAAGGCATTTTGTATCTCTTCTTCTTTTATAGTATTTCACTTGTAAATTATTTAGAGTGAAATTAGATTCTGGTATTTCCCTTATTGTTGTCCTATTTATTATTTATTAGCTGTTATTAGATATAGTAGTTGTGATTTATTATATTATTAAATTACGTCTAGAGACTTTGTTTCTAGTTTGTGATTTTTTAGTATAATTGGTTACGCTCTATATATCCAGCTTCCGCAACAATTGGTATCAGAGACAAGGTTCTATCTGAGTATGCTCTGTGGTTGCAGTGTAATCTGAACTTCCATATCAGAAAAGAATTACTTTGGGCTTTTGTATTGACAGCTATTAAATAGTATCTAGAGCAGAAATAGCGAACAAGAAAATTGAAGAATGCACATCAAATGTCGACAACTCATCGTTGACATCTTCACTTATGGCAAGAATTGTGTCAAATGCGAAGGTTGCAGTTGAAATATTTGACGGATCTGGACATTTTGGGATGTGGCAGAGCAAAGTTTTAGATGTCCTTTTACAACAATCACTAGACTTTGCTATTGAAGAGAGAAAACCAGATAGCATGGGGGAGGAAGATTGGAGGAGGATCAATCATGTTGCTTGTGGTACCATTCGATCGTTCCTTTCAAGAGAACAGAAGTATCCATACACAAAGGAAACTTCTGGATATAGACTGTGGAAGGTACTGGAGGACAAATTTTTGAAGAAAAGCACTCAGAATAAACTTCATATGAAGAAAAGATTGTTTCGCTTCACCTATGTACCTGGTACCACAATGAATTATCATATTACCAGCTTCAATAAGTTGGTAACAGATTTGCAGAATCTGGACGTGACCTTCGAAGATGAAGATCTGGCTTTGATGTTGTTGGGATAACTTCCCGATGAGTACGAGCACCTGGAGACTACTCTACTTCATGGCAAAGAGGAAGTATCTCTTAGAGACGTTTGTTCTGCGCTATACAGCTATGAACAAAGAAAGAAAGAGAAACAAAGAAGCGAAGAAGCAGAGGCACTAGTCACAAGAGGGCATACTGAAAATCAGCCGAAATCAAGGAAAGGGAGATCCAAATCGAGGTCTAGACCCAGTAAAGATGAATGTGCCTTTTGTCGAGAAAAAGGCCACTAGAAGAAGGATTGTCAAATATTGAAGAACAAATCCAAACACAACAATAAGAAGGCTGCTATGGATTCAAATGTAGCTGATTGTGATGATGAAAATTCAGATTTTTCACTATCTACAACGACGTTATGGTTGTTAGACTCAGCTTGCAGCCATCATATGTGTCCCAACCGAGACTGGTTCACTGATTTCCAAGAAGGAGGATGTGGAGTTGTCCACACAGCAGACAACACTTCACTTACCGCATATGGCATTGGTTCAATTCGTTTGAGGAACCATGATGGACTGATTATAACATTGACTGATGTTCGATATGTACCAGATTTGAAGAAAAATCTCATTTCTATGGGAACTTTGGACTCAAAGGGATTCAAAATCACCATAGAAAGTGGAGTAATGAAGATACTTTCCGGTGCACTGGTGGTAATGAAGGGTATATGGAAGAACAATAACACGTATCACTATCAAGGTAGTACGGTTATTGGAACAGTAGCAGTGACATCCAGTGATGAGAAGGAAGTAGAAGCGACGAGGTTGTGGCATATGTGCTTGGGACATGCTGGAGGTAAATCCTTAAAAACTCTATCAGATTAAGGGTTGTTAAAAGGATTAAAGCATTGCAGTTTGGATTTTTGTGAGCACTGTGTAAAGGGGAAGCAGACAAGGGTTAAGTTCGGAACAACTATCCATAATACAAAAGGTATTTTGGATTATGTTCACTCTGATATTTGGGGTCCTTCCAAAACACCGTCATTGGGAGGAAAGCATTATTTTGTAACCTTTGTTGATGATTTTTCCCGAAGAGTCTGGGTGTATATAATGAAGACAAAGGATGAAGTGTTGGGAATTTTTCTCAAATGGAAGGCGATGATAGAAACACAAACTAGCAGGAGGATTAAATGCCTTCATACAGATAATGGAGGAGAATACAGAAATGATCATTTCCAGAAGATTTGTGAGAAAGATGGCATCGTTAGACACTTCACCGTCAGGCATACACCACAACAGAATGGAGTGGCAGAACGCATGAACCGGACTTTGCTGGAGAAGGTTCGGTGTATGTTGTCCAATGCTGGCTTGGGCAAAGAATTTTGGGTTGAGGCAATTACATATGCAAGCCACCTCATTAATCATTTACCATCTTCTGCTATTGGTGGTAAGACACCCTTGGAACAATGGTATGAAAAACCTGCTACAGATTACGATTCTTTACATGTATTTGGCTCAACTGCATATTACCATGTGAAAGAATCAAAATTGGATCCGAGAGCAAAGAAAGCCATTTTTTTAGGAATCACTTCTGGAGTCAAAGGATATCGTTTATGGTGTCCAGAGACAAAGAAGATTGTATTCAGTAGGGATGTTACCTTTGATGAATCTGCTATGGTGAGAAAGGTAGCAGCTGAAGATACTAAGCAAGGTGATGGTGTTTCAAAGCAGGTAGAGTTTGAAGGAAAGTTGATTTTCCCAGTACAAGGTGCAGACGGGGAAACAAAAGAAGACTTTCCTGTAGCAGATGAAGAGCCAGTTTAAAGGGAGGTTTCAACTTATGAACCTCAACAGCAACATGAATCAATAGCAACCAGCAAGCCAAAACAAACAATAAGAAAGCCTACTCGTTTCGAGGACATGGTGGCTTGTGCAACCTCAGTTGCAGCTGATGATATTCCTTCAACTTACAAGTGGGCTATCCAGAGCTCAGAGAAAGATAAGTGGAGGAATGCCATGAATGAAGAAATGCAGTCCCTTTATCAGAACGGTACGTGGAAATTGGCCAAACTCCTGAAGGGTAAGAAAGCAATTGGTTGCAAATGGGTATATGCAAAGAAAGAAGGATTTCCTAACCAAGGTGATATACGCTACAAAGCAAGATTGATAGCTAAAGGCTATGCTCAGAAGGAGGGAATTGATTACAATGAGGTATTTTCTCCAGTTGTGAAACATTCCTCCATTAGAATTTTGTTGGCTTTGGTAGCATAGTTGGATTTAGAACTAGTTCAGATGGATGTAAAACTACATTTCTAAATGGAGACTTGGAAGAGGAAATCTACATGACTCAGCCGGAGGGATTCAAGGTTGATGAAAAGGAGAATATGGTGTGTAAACTTGAAAAATCGTTATACGGATTGAAACAATCTTCGAGACAATGGTATAAACGATTTGACAAGTTTATGTTGCCGCATAAGTACAAAAGAAGCAGATACGATCATTGTGTTTATTTGCGAAAGCTTGAAGATGGATCCTTTATATATCTCCTCTTATATATTGATAATATGTTGATAGCTTTGAAAAATCAGGCAGAAATCGAGAAGCTGAAGGTTCAACTAAAAGGGGAATTTAAGATGAAGGACTTAGGAGAGGCAAAGAAGATTCTCGGCATGGAGATAACAAGAGATAGACGATCAAAGAAACTCTTTTTATCTCAGAAGGAGTATTTGAAGAGAGTGCTAAATCGTTTTGGTATGGATGAGAGAACGAAGCCGGTTAGCACTCCACTTGCCCCTCATTTTAAGCTTAGTGCTGATATGTCACTAAAGGATGAAGATGAAAGAGAGTATATGTCAAGGGTACCATACACAAATGCTGTTGGTAGCTTGATGTATGCAATAGTTTGTACGAGACCTGACATTTCACAAGCTGTTGGAGTTGTGAGTAGGTATATGCATGATCCAGGAAAGGAGCATTGGCAAGCTGTGAAATGGATTCTATGGTATATATGTAATACTGTGGATGTTGGTTTGGTTTTTGATCAAGAAGATGACCGATTTTTAGTTGGGTATTGTGACTCAGATTTTGCAGGTGATTTGGACAAACGAAGATCAACTACTGGCTATGTGTTTACTCTTGCAAAAGCACCAGTTAGTTGGAAGTCGACTTTGCAGTCAATAGTTGCTTTGTCTACCACAGAGGCAGAGTACATGGCGATTACAGAGGCTGTGAAGGAGGCAATTTGGCTTCAAGGATTGCTTGGAGAACTTGGTATTGGTCAAGAAGACATTATAGTATTTTGTGATAGCCAAAGTGCTATTCAATTAGCAAAGAACCAAGTTTACCATGCAAGGACGAAGCACATTGATGTTCGATATCACTTCGTACGAGAAATTTTAGAAGAAGGTGGAGTCATGATACAGAAGATACGGACGAGTGAGAATCCTGTTGATATGCTGACACAGGTGGTGACCTCTGTCAAATTTCAACATTGTTTGGATTTAATCAACATTGTTGAATATTGATTATTGAATTGTAAATAGAATTAGTATGTGGGAATTTTCCCAAGGTGGAGATTTGTTGGATGTGGGTGGGAATAAGTCCCACATCGCTCAATTGTAAAGGAGGGAGGGAGGCTTTGTGATATAAAAGGAGCTCTCCTCCTTCCCTTTAACCTCACCTATTTTCTTCTATAAGGCATTTTGTATCTCCTCTTTTTTTATAGTATTTCACTTGTAAATTATTTAGAGTGAAATTAGATTCTGGTATTTCCCTTATTGTTGTCCTATTTATTATTTATTAGCTGTTATTAGATATAGTAGTTGTGATTTATTATATTATTAAATTACGTCTAGAGATTTTGTTTCTAGTTTGTGATTTTTTAGTATAATTGGTTACGCTCTATATATCCCACTTCCGCAACATTTATTTCTACTGTTTTTTCTTCAAACTAATTAATCTGACTATAAACTAATATATAATCTAATGATATACAATATATATTATGATTAAGTAATATGTTTAGCTTTTTTAACATCTAAAAAAAATCAATTAGAAAGAGTATTTAAATGATATATTCCATATCGGTAATTTGGAGTATCCTTATCTATTTTATATATATGTGATTGACAGGTTGCAAAAAAAAAAAAAATATGTGATTGACAGTTTTATGTCTTTTTTTATAGAATTGAATGAATATTTCGGGGATAGAAAGGTCCCTTTCACAATGCCAAAATTCAACAAAATGGAAACTTTTGGCCATGGAAAACAAGCGAAGGACAGTACATCCTCTTCTGTGATATCACCACTGAATTATTACATCAATAACGCTTTAGTTCTCTCATCCTCACCGTCATTTATTATAGTTCCTCCGTTAATCTAAAACCTTCCTTTAGGACCAACTTAGAAATTAATGGCAATTGTCAACGGAACCGACGTCGTTTCTCAGGATGTTTCCGAACTTGGAACTCAGCTCCTGAAGCAACATGATACCGTGAACAGCGCGGTGGACTACAAAGGCCGACCGGCTATCAGATCCAAGTCTGGCTATTGGAGATCAGCATGGATCATCATAGGTACTCTCAAACTCGATCTTTATCTCTCTTTTTTCTCTGTTTAGGTGATATATTGATTGATTTGTTTAACATATTTGTATTGAAGGTGTGGAAGCGGGAGAGAGAATTGCGTACTATGGGGTAGGCTCCAACCTCATCACGTTCTTGACAGGACCGCTTCAACAAAGCACGGCGGCTGCGGCGAAGGATGTGAATATATGGCAAGGAACTGCGTCGTTGCTGCCTCTGTTGGGTGCTTTCATTGCTGACTCCTATCTTGGACGCTACCGTACCATTATTGGAGCTTCTCTTGTCTACATCTTGGTGAGTTAATTCTTTCTCTATATTTTTTTTTATTTTTTATGACTGATTTTCAAGTACTTTATTATATGCCGAGTTCGCTCACCTTGCCCACATAAATTTTCAAGAATTATTTTGTTGAATTACATTGCATTTGTTAGGTAGGCTATCATGACATCATGAAATGAAAGTTACATTTTATATACGAAATTAAAAAATGTGAAATAATCTTTTTAACTGAATTAAGGTAAAAAAAAAGTATAAATGTCTAAATATTAATTCATGAATGATATAAATGTTGATATGTAAATTTATATAAGCTTGAGTTTGGATAACATAGTCAAAGCTATGTCATTAATCGGATTTCATGATTTGTCATAAACGGTTGTAATTAGAATTACATTGGATTACTTTACTATATACCAACCAACCACTTAAAATCAGCAGAATGCACCAGGTTTACAAATAATTTAATGTATGGGGTTGAATGTAAAATATGTTTTCTTAATATAACTATTCATCTAGTAATATTTTCAACTTATTTTTAAATTTTTCAACTTTAAAATTAATATATTTATTTACTTTAATTTATTATAAAAATTATTATTTCTAAATTTAATACATGTTAACATCCATTTAAATTACATTATGGGGTAGATTAAAATTTTTATATTATTTTCTATAATTTTCAATTAATTAAAAAAACCTTTCAAAATCATTAAAATATATTTTCAACCATGTTAAGAGTCATACTAAAATTTATGTTTTAAAAATCAAGGTGAGGGTCTGACCAACAAAAAGAGAAGGGAGGATTCTATATAAATTTCATCTTGTAATTGTGCCCGTCATAATTTTTTGAAAACTAATTTAATTGAAAATAATTAATTTAAAATTTTCAAATTTAATTTTTATAAATTTTGAGTGCAAACATATATTTTCATTAAAATTAAAAGATTAAAGTGTATACAACACCTTAAAATATTTTTAAAAGTGAATTGAACATCTTAAAATATTTTTAAACATAATTTTATCCTTAATACATTAAAATAGGATCAATTTTACACTCAAAGTAACAAACCCACAAATGCCGTTGCATCCCTAGAGTATTAAAAAAATGCTTCCGTCGGAACCATAATGACGAGGTCCAGGTCGGCGTCGGAGTGGATCATCGCCGGCCATGCCATCCGTCTCTATGCTGGACCTGCCGTTGTTTATACTTGACATTCTGGTGAGAGGAACTACCTGTAGGAGACAACGAGGGCGATGAGTAAAACAATGAAGACCGCAATGGTGTCCTGTATGAATAATGCAGAGATTAAAACATGTATAATCCTTCGGTCAAGATCATAAGTCTTCATATGTCTCTAGCTCTTGATTCAATTGTTTTGAAATTAACCTTACCCTGAATTTCCCTATTTCTTCTTCATCTCCATTAGGCGTTGAGATTTATTTTTAATTTTTCTGTGTATCATTTCGGCATCTTTTCCCCAATAATTATGTCTTTGGGAATTAGAAACTAGCACATATGATAGTCTATTTTTGTTTATTTGAATCTGTCAAGTTGGCAACTGCAATCTCTTCTTTGTATCGTTAATTTCTCATTCTTCTTGTTGCTGATGTTTCATGGTCTGTCCGAGGTAAGTTTTTTTCTTGGGGGTTTTCTTTTTAATAACCTTTGAATTTTAGAAACTTAAGTTGAATTCGGGGGATCTGAGATGAAGGGAAGCGCTTGGTTACAAATGCCAAAAATGGGAGAGCGATTAAATAAGGGCTATGTTTATCAGGATTTTTTCCTGTTATTTAGCTTTGTTATTTTGTTGTTTTATGTTTGCTACTTTTTTTGGGTGCTTTGTTCCTGAATACTATCAGGATCTCAGGCTTAAACAAGATTGACATCGTATTTACTCATCACCTTCAACGAGATCGGCAGTGCTGCCGGTGGTGAGTAACAACCCAGCACTGACCTGGACCATAGCATAATGGTTCAGACGGAAGTTCTTTTTCTGAACACGGGATGTAACTGCGTTTGTGGGTCTGTTACTTTGAGGGTGAAATCGGTCTATGAGGGGTAAAATTACACCATAAAATATTTTAGGGTGTCAGATGTGCTTTCAAAAATATTTTCTTCACCTTCAAAACTATTTTAGGGTGTTCGATACACTTTTGTTTGTGCAAGCGTTTTACCCAAGAGATGGTGAATTGACTGATACCAGAAATTTCGTTGTATATATAAAAATTGACCGTAAATTTCAAATAGTTAAGAGCTAGGAGAAATATCATCGAAGTATACACCAGAAGTTATACTGGTTTGACCACAACCATTTTGACCTACATTCAGTCCTCAGAGCTTCTCTGAGAGTTTCACTATATTTTCTAAGATTTAGTGGGTTATTAGCATCTTAGTACAGCAGCAAGTTTCCTTATCGGACACTTGCTCCCCCTTACCCTATGTAAACCAATCCCCAACTCAAGGTTCCATAACCTTAAGTTATCTCAATAACAAATATTGACTTTGTAATGAAAATATCTCTCACAGAGTAAATATAGAATCACTGAAGTACATAACATGTAAAGAATGAAGAATAGAGCAAGAGAGTATTCTTCATAAGATGATTGTTTGTTGTCGTTTGATGTTTTTTTTATCTTGAATGCTTTAGTATTATATAGAGGTTGTTTGAGAGCCATTGAGAACATTCAAATATTTGCTAGTTGTAGAATAATCATTGTGTTGATAAATGCTCCCGTCATCAGTTACTATTGCGCTCCTGAGTCTTTGAATTCTGATTTCCCGTTGTAAGATAGTCAAATGCTCCCTCTGTTATTATGGACTGTTGTGCTCCAAAAGTCTTTGAATTCTGATCATTGTGAATTACCTGTAACACACTCAGAAGAAAAGATTAATGCTGTAATTAATTTATTAATACTAGTTTTTAAACTTCACTTCAAGTGATATCATCACTGGAAGTTAATCTTCATGCGTTTGTCAACATTACTCGAGTTCACTACCAATTCACTTAAAGTGGTATGATGTTTTGGTTATCACTTCAAGTGATTCTGATTCACTAGAAGTGATTTGTCATCACTAGAAGTGATTCTGACAATCACTGGAAGTGTTCTTACATTGCTTCTCAAGTGTTTTTGTTATTCACTGGTTATCACTTCAAGTGAGTTTGGACTTCACTCGAAGTGATATGATAATCACTGGTTATCACTTCAAGTGATATTGAACTTCACTGGAAATGATCTGATATCACTTCAAGTGAATCTGAAGTTCACTCGAGTTCACAATCCTATTCATTGGAAGTGATTTGAAGTTTGCTCGAGTTCATTGCTTATTCACTGGAAGTGATTTGACTTTTTGGAAGTTACTTCAAGTGATTATGGTCTTGACTCAAGTGCATTGGTAATTCACTTCAAGTGATTTGTTAACTTTCAGAATATCACTCGAGTTCCTTAACAATTCACTGGAAGTGATTTGCAAAATTTTAATATTGACTCGAGTGATGTCCAATATCACTCAAGTGATCCATAAAATATGGCAATCACTTCAAGTGATCTTGAAACACTCCAAGTGATTTGTTCACATATCAACTTCTTTCTTTTCCTTACCTTTGCAATGTATAATTAATTAAGATCTTATGCAAAACATTACTAACAAGATTTGTTATCATCAAAACACTAAAACTAACATTCTGCCCCTTTTTGATGATGACAAAACTTGTGAGTTTGATGATTAAATAAAAATTTTAACCAAATCTTTGATCCATTGTATCAATGAAAAAATTGTTTTGAGTTTAAAAATTTGAACATGAAACATAGATTTCGAATAACCAAAAATCCTATCAAAATTCATTACAAACATAGATATGTCCCAAAAGCTAATAATCACATTCAATTGGATACAAGCCAAATCAAAATCAATTAGATCTAAATCAATTCAATACAGACTATATCAAGCTAAATACAAAAAGTATCAAATCAGCTATATCAGTTCAAACTAGTTCAAACTGTGACAAATCATCCAGAACTCTTCTCCCCTTTTTTGTCATCATCTGGGATAGTGGTAGGAAAAGTAATATCAGAAGGAGGAGGTATGTAAAGAACCATAATTGTCATTGGATCAATAGGAGCTGAAGTATGATCAGGTGAAGATGAATGTGTGGGGGAATGTGGAGTGAAAGTAGGAGAGGAAGGTAACATATGAGCAGACTCAGTAAAAGGTTGAATATCAGTAGGGACAGAGTCTATGCTCACAGTGTCCTTTGTATGAAAGCTGGAGTCTGAGTGATAAGAGTGAGATGAATGGGAAGAAGATGAATGAGAAGAAGACTAAAGAATAGGATCTTTCTTAAGAAGATCACTACCTGGAATGGTGTCTGATAAAGGTATGGTGGTGTCATGGGGAATGGTGTCAGTGGCTGCAACTAGAGTGTCTGTGGTAGGGAAAACAAATGGTATGGCAGAGAGATCAGGGAGGTTGGTAGGTTGAGTGGAGGAAGAGAGGGCAGATGTTGAAGTAGTAGCAGGCTCAGGAAAAGGAACACCAAGGTGAGTTCTCCACATCTCTTCCATTCTCTAAATCCAATTAGCTTGAGCATTACGAAGATCAAAGAGGTGCTGGAAATTGTGATTAACCCTTTCAACCAACAGCTTGACTTGATAGTCAATTTTCTCAACTAAATTGCCAATTTTCTCAGCTAGACAAGCATTGGATTTCTTTAGTTTTGAAGCTGTCTCTTGAAAAGCATTGTGGATATATGATTGAAGAGTAGCCCCAATAAAAGATGGTTCTGGAGAAGCTACTCTAGAGGATTGAGCCTCATCCACCTTAGAAGGAGAAGGTTCTGTTGGCTGACTCTTCTTCTTCCTTTATTTGACTTGAGGTGAAGAGTGGCTGCTTTGAGTCTTAGAAACTCCAAGTGGCACTGAGATCCCATTCTGTTCAAGTGAATTTTCCCAAATTTGGGAATCCTAACTATTTCTCCTTCAGGGATTAAGTGCCAAATATTGTGCATTGAAAGAATAAAGAAGACTAGCTAGGGATAGGGAATGGTAGTAGTTTTTGTAGATTGAAACCTGGATCTTTTCATTTCTTGAAAAATCAAATCTCCCACAGTCCTGTTTTCTTCTGTCAATAAGGATGCCATCATTTGCAAATCTTTTGCAGTGATGTGAGAAAAATTCCTTGCTTTATTGACCATACTGCGTGAGTAAACATAAAATACAGCTCTCTGAATATCAGTTATTGCAGTAGGTGTTCTGGGTAAAGGCTTACTAGGATCTTCTGGTCTAAAGATGTTTATTAGCTCATGGTTATGAAATACTTTGGGAGAGCTCTAAGGGACATCTTCTAAACCTAGATAGGTATTAATCAAATATGCTAAAAGTAAAACCTTTTGACCCCTAACACTTGTCTCAATTCTCTCCTCAATTACTCTTCCTTTGCTATCAGATGCATAAGCTATTTTCATCTTGCAATAAAAATCTTTTACTACAATTGGATTATAAGAAATCATTAATCTGAGCCAAGAGTCATATTGTTCCAAGAAAGGATATAAGTCTAAATGAGAATCATTTTTAAGCTCAGCAAGATCCACATACACCACTGGGCAAAATTGGCTTCTTGCAAACTCAGAGTCGTAAACTATGACATTGTTTACCTTGAGCTCACTAATATTGAAACCAGGAGGAGGAATCAGAAGCTTAGGTTCATTGAGCTGACACTGAGCGGCAGAGGGAGTAGGAGTTGCACTTCCAGTGGCCTGTTCTAAACTTATGCTATAACGAGATCTCTTAGGAATAGATTCTAGGAGAATGTGCTGAGACTTTGTGAGTTTTGCTCTCAGGGTTGATTCCTGAACATCAGCTTCCTTTCCAGGATGAGATTTTCCCTTTCCTCTTCCTTTTGGTGCAGCCATAGTCTTAAAACGAGTTCATGCTTCTGCAGGTTCCTGAATGACTATGCCTCTGGTTTTAGGAGGAGGTGCCGAAGGTTCATTTTCCCTCACTTTCAGCCTATACTTGGATCCTTTGGATGACTTGAATTTCTTGGAAGGTGGTGTAGGAGGTGGAGAATCCTGAGAGACATTGGGCATTTTTGTTCTGGCCATTTTAGGGTTCTGGTAACGGTCGATAGAGTTGTGATAAAAGAAAAGCTTGATCGAGATTAGAAATTTAGGTTGGCTGAGATTCATCAAAATGAGTGTTTAGTAATGCTAATCGGAGCTTTGTAGAAGTTTAAAAGGTTACTTTCGTGAGGGTTTGCAGAAAAGAGGATGACGAGGAAGACGAAGAAGAGAATGATAAATGAAGAGTCACAATCGGGCAGAGAACTGATATAGTTGCTGATATAACATTAACTCGAGTGATTTTAGAGTTCACTAGAGTGATTCAAGTATCATTGGTAGTGGACCATTGAAATCACTCGAGGTAATATGTTTCTGAACTGATTCACTCGAGTGCTTTTATTTATCACTCGAGTGATATTTAAAAATCACTTTATTCAGGCTTGAAATACTTACCTCATTCGAGTTACATTTTGAAATCACTCGAGTTGTTCTTTTAAAAAAAATATTCACTCGAGTTATTTGTTCCATTCACTCGAGCGACTTCCAGTGAACACCAAACTAACTGCAGATCATTAGAGGGAATAATAATTATCACTCGAGTCCTTCCCTTGAACTTCCTGATCACTTGAGTGATGTAAAAATTCACTCCAAGTGATACTCTAATGCTTAAGTCAGTAATTAAATCATCAAAACATATATAATGCAAAATTACTTTAAATACATAAATTTGCTCACAGTTCTTTGGGATTTACCATTCCCAATTCTCTTATAATAAATAGAAATTGATCTCTTGCAAGGGGTTTTATGAAGATATCAGCTAGTTGAATATGAGTTGGAATGACTATCACTTTGACATCTTTCTTTTGAACATATCCCTGATGAAGTGATGTCTAACATCAATATGCTTGATTTTGGAGTGTTGAACTTGATTCTTTACCAAGCTTATCGTGCTACTGTTATCACAGTATATTGGTATCTCCTTCAGATAAATACCAAGATCTTGTAGTTGTTGCTTTAGCCATAACACTTGTGCAGAACAACTTGATGCTGCAACATACTTGGCTTCCGTTGATGAAAGAGACACTGTGTTTTATTTCTTGCCGAACCATGACACGAGTGAACCTCCAAGAAACTGACTTTGTCCACTGGTGCTCTTTCTGTCTGTCTTGTATCCTCTATGATCAAAATCTGAATATGCAACTAGATATTCATTTCTTCCTTTAGGATACCAGAGACCTAATTCTACTGTATTAGCGAGATATCTAAAGATTCGTTTGACGATTTCAACATGTGATTCTTTTGGTGCTGATTGATATCTTGCACACATACCAACACTGAATTGGATGTCAGGTCTGCTTGCAGTGAGATAGAGTAATGATCCGATCATTCGTCTATATCTTTTGATGTTGTAATCTTTTCCCTTGACATCAGCATCAAGCAACGTAGTTTAGCTCATAGGTTTATCCATTATATTCGCTTCATCCATTCCATACTTCTTTAATACTTGTTTCAAGTACTTCGTTTGAGATATGAAAATTCCATTCTTTCTTTTTTTGATTTGCAAACTAAGAAAGAAATTCAATTCTCCCATCATTGGCATATCAAATTCACCTGCATTATCTCAGAAAATTCTTACATAAGGTTTCATTAGTAGCACTGAAAACTATATCATCAACATATATTTGTACAATTAAAATATCATCATGTTTTCGTTTTGTAAAAAGTGTTGTATCAACTTTTCCTCATACAAAACCTTGATCAATGAGAAATTTACTGAGCCTTTCGTACCATGCTCTAAGAGCTTGTTTTAAACCGTATAAAGCTTTTCTTAGTTTGAAAATATAGTCAGGCTTGGTTACATCTTCAAAACCTAGAGGTTGATCTACATACACTTCTTCCATGATGTAGCCATTTAGAAATGCACTCTTTACATCCATCTGATAGAGTTTGAATCCTTTGATGCATGCAAAGTCTAAGAGTACTCGTATAGCTTCCAATCTAGCCACTGAAGCATACATTTCCTCATAATCAATTCCTTCTTTCTGATTATAGCCTTTGGCCACCAATCTTGCCTTGTTTCTGACAATGATTGCAGATTCATCAAGTTTGTTCTTAAATAGCCATTTAGTGCCAATGATCGGATGATCCTTAGGTCAGGGTACCAAATCCCAAACTTGATTTCTTTCAAATTGGTTTAGTTCTTCTTGCATTGCTATGACTCAATCATTGTCTAGTAGGGCTTCGTCAATGTTAGAAGGTTCAATCTCAGAAATGAATGCAGAAAAACTAACTTCATTGAAAATTTTATTCCTAGTTTTGACTCCCTCATTCACATCTCCTATGACTTGCTCTAAGGGATGACTTCTATTGTATTTCCAGGCTCTAGGTTGTCTTAGTGACTGATCTTCTTCCTTAGTTTGTTCAACTTCTAGGATGGAAGATTTAGGATTAGATTGACCATTCTCTTGGTTTAAAACAACTTCCTGCTCATCATCAATGGTTTTGTTAGTGGATTCAAATTCATCAAATACAACATGAATCAATTCTTCAACAACACATGTTCATTTGTTGAAAACTCTGTATGCTTTGCTCTGGTTAGAATAGCCTAGGAAAATTCCATTATCTGTTTTAGAATCAAATTTTCCTAAGTTATCTTTACCATTATTATGAATGAAACACTTAAACCGAAGATATACAGATTCACAAGATTTGGCTTCCTTCTTTTGTACAGTTCATAAGGTGTCTTTCCAAGTTTTGTTCTGATGTAGGCTCTGTTTGAAATATAACATGTTGTGCTCATTGTATTG
Organism: Inga oerstediana; assembly: GCA_963210345.1. Classification (NCBI taxonomy): domain Eukaryota; kingdom Viridiplantae; phylum Streptophyta; class Magnoliopsida; order Fabales; family Fabaceae; genus Inga; species Inga oerstediana. The sequence goes on from OY723406.1 coordinate 35,803,812, forward strand.
GCCCAGAAAGCTTGAGACATGTTTTTTTCATTCAGTATTGCTCTAGCCATTTCAGTGAGAACTCTGTTCTTTCATTCCATGACTCCATTTTGTTGTGGTGTCCTTGGAGCAGAAAAGTTGTCATTTGTATCACAATATTCTTCAAAGGCTTGATTTTCAAATTCTCCAGATTTGTCCTGATACGTGCAATGGACATACCTTTCTTATTTTGCACTTTCTTGGCAAAAACAATGAATTCTGCAAAGGTTTCATCTTTGAAGAGAGAAAAATAGTCCTCGTAAATATAGAGAAATCATAAAAAATGACCAATGAATATAAGTTGCCACCAAGATTTTTAACTCTTGCTGGTCCAACTAAATCCATATGTAGCAATTGAAGTGGTCGGTTTATTGTAATTTCATTTTTCGATTTGAAAGTTGATTTAGTTTGTTTACCCTTCTGACATGCATCACAAATCAAATCATTTTTGAAATTTACTTTGGGTAATCCAAGTACGAAATCCTTTTTTAGAAGTTTGCCTAGTTGGTGCATGTTGACATGAGCTAGTCTCTTATGCGATAACCAACTTTCATCGACATTACTCAGAAAATAGTTTTCAGATTCATTTCTACTGATATCAAGAGTATAGCAGTTACCTTCCCTTTTTGCTCTGAGCTTTGCCTTGATATTCTTCTTGTCAAGTTGTAAGTCTTTCTTGTTTACAATCAGACATTCCTCTGAGTCAAATATTACGCAGTTGTCTCTATTTGTGCTTTGCCTTACACTCAGCAAATTATGACACAAGCCTTCAATGTAATATACGTCTTTGACTTGTATTCCTTTGTTGTTTTTGATTTCACCAATTCCTGCTATCTTTTCATATTGATTTCCTCCAAATTTTACCTTCCACCTTCCTTAGGTTGCAATGTGGTAAAACTTTCAAAATCACCGGTCATATGTCTAGAGCATCTACTGTCTATTACCATTTGTTGTTTTTGGATGCTTTAAGACATATCTGCAATCAAATATGATTAAGTCTTAGGTACCCATATCTTTTTGGGTCCTTTTGGGTTAGTACATATAATTTTTTGAACATATGAACCTTTAAGCACCCATTTGTAGGTTCCTATCTTTCCTTTCTTGTTATGAATGCATGATGAAGTATGATGACCTTTTCTATTACAATAATTGCAATATGCAAAAGGATTTGATGTATGTACAAAATGTTGAAAATAATTCAAGTATGACTTACCTCCTGCTTTCTTTCTTTCTTTCCTTCTATCTGATTTTGGATCATATCCAATACAAGATCGCTCATTTACAAATCGTTGAGCTTTTAAAATTACATTTAGCATCTCACTTCCTTTAGTGAATTTTTCAAGAGATTTCGTGAGATCAATGTTTTTCTTTTTCAAAGAAGAGCAGTTTTCACAATCTTTTTCAAAATTCTCTGAGTTTTATTTCAAGAGCTTTGTTTTTCTTTTTGAAAACAACCAGTTCTTTAACTACTTTGATGAATTCAGAATGTAAAACATTATATTCGGAAAGTAATTCATCATAGGTAGCATTAGAATTAGTTACCTCTTCTTCTTTTTCTTCTTGAGCAACTAGACAGATATTGGCTACTTCTTCTTCATCACTATTTTTGCAGAAGAAATATCTCCCCATATGGCAGATATAAAGGCTTTCTTCTTGTTGTAGAACTTTCCTTTTCTCTTTTCTTTATTCTTTTGAGCCAGTTTTTGACATTCTGATTTGATATGTTATGGCTTTCCACATTCATAGCAAATGATGTGTTCTTTACTGCTTGTTGCTCCTTTCTGAAAGTTCTTGAATCTTGGCCTTTCTTGTAAGACTTTCAAAATCATTTTATTATTAGACCCATTTTGTCATCCTCAAACTCTTTATCCTCATCTTGATTTTCTTCCTTTGCTTTTAGTGCTAGGCCTCTCTTCTTCTTGTTACCAATGTTGTCTAGTCTTCGTTTGAACTTTAGTTTACTTTCATATTCAGAAAGACTTCTGAATAGAGAAGCAACTGATCGCATTGATTCACCTTTTGCTTCTTCAATAGCAGTGACTTTGGCCTCCCGATCTTTAGAAAGAATATTCAAAATCTTTCATACTTGGGTATGTTGATCATAGACTTTCCCAAGTGCTGCGAGTTGATTAACAAGATGAGTATATCTAAGTTAAAATTCAGCTATTGACTCACCTGATTTCTTTCGAAGTAAATCAAATTCAGTAACCAGAGTATTGATCTGATTTTCCTTTATTCCCAAAGTTCTTTCGTGTGCTATTTCCAAGGCTTCCCATATTTCCTTAGCTGTTGAAAGCGTGCAAATCCTGAAGTACTCATTTTGGCTTAAAGCGCTTTGAATCATCAGAATTGCCTTGCTATTGAGAGTGATGAATTTGTTATCATTCTTATTATATTCTGCTGGCATTTTGGAAATTTTCTGAGAATCTACAACTTTCATAGGTTGATAGTTCCTATTCTTAAACACGTCTCATTACGAATACTTTAAACATTAGTTTCCAGAAAGAGAAGTGTTTGCCACTGAAACCTGGTGGTCTGGTGATTGAGGCTCCGTTAGGAAGTATTCCTTCACCCCTGCCTGCCATTGGATCCTTCTTAGGTTGTTATACTTGAACAAGAAGATCTACACTTTGATACCAAATGTTAGTGCAAGTGTTTCACCCAAGAGGGAGGTGAATTGGGTGATACCAGAAATTTTGTTACGTATATAAAAATTGATTGTAAATTTAAAGTAGTTAAGAGCTAGGAGAAATATCACCGAAGTGCACACTTGGAGTTATACTGGTTCGGCCACAACCACTTTGACCTATGTCCAGTCCTCAGAGCTTCTCTAAGAGTTTCACTATATCTTCCAACATTCAGTGGGTTCTTGGCACCTCAGTACACAACAAGTTTCCTCATCGGACACTTGCTCCCCCTTACACTATGGAAACCAATCCCCAACTCAAGGTTCCCCAACCTTAAGTTATCTCAATAACAAATATTGAGTTTGTAATGAAAATATCTCTCACAGAGTAAATATAAAATCACTGAAGTACAAAAAATGTAAAGAATAAAGAACAGAGCAAGAGAGTATTCTTCGTAAGATGATTGTTTGTTGTCATTTGATGTTTTTTTCATCTTGAATGCTTCAGTATTATATAGAGGTTGTTTGAGAGCCGTTGAGATCATTCAAATGTTTGCTAGTTGTAGAATAATCATTGTGTTGACAAATGCTCCCGTCGTTTACTGTTGTGCTCCTGAGTCTTTGAATTCTGATTTCCCACTGTAAGATAGTCAAATGCACCCTCCGTTATTATTGACTGTTATGCTACAAAAGTCTTTGAATTCTGATCATTGCGAATTACCTGTAACACACTCAGAAGAAAAGATTAATGCTGTAATTAATTTATTAATACTGATTTTTAAACTTCACTTCAAGTGATATCATCACTGGAAGTTATCTTCACGTGTCTGTCAACATTACTTGAGTTCACTACCAATTCACTTGAAGTGGTATGATGTTTTGGTCATCACTTCAAGTGATTTGTCATCACTGGAAGTGATTCTGAAAAGTACTAGAAGTGTTCTTACATTGCTTCAAGTGTTTCTGTTATTCACTGGTTATCACTTCAAGTGATTTTGGACTTCACTGGCAGTGATCTGATATCACTTCAAGTGAATCTAAAGTTCACTCAAGTTCACAATCCTTTTCACTGAAGTGATTTAAAGTTCACTCGAGTTCACTGCTTATTCACTTAAAGTGATATGACTTTTTGGAAGTCACTTCAAGTGATTCGGGTCTTGACTTGATTCGAGTGCATTGGTAATTCACTTCAAGTGATCTGATATCACTTCAAGTGATTTATTAACTTTCAGAATATCACTTGAGTTCCTTAACAATTCACTGGAAGTGATTTGCAGAATTTTAATATTCACTCGAGTGATGTCCAATATCACTTGAGTGATCCATAAAATATGGCAATCACTTCAAGTGATCTTGAAATACTCCAAGTGATTTGTTCACATATCAACTTCTTTCTTTTCCTTACCTTTTTAATGTATAATTAATTAAGATCTTATGCAAATCATTACTAACAAGATTTGTTATCATCAAAACACTGAAACTAACAACTTTAGCCCATGATTAAAAGACAAACTTCAATTTATGTTTTAGTAATTCTAAATATAAATTTTATACATTACTATATAAATTTTTAAATTAAAAATTTATATTTCTGCACAAAATGTTTATTTTGTATTAAAAATACACTCTATAAAATTTGAATTTAAAATTTAATGACAACAGGAACTTATGCATTTGTAAATTGTATATGCCCCTCTCGGCCACTAACAAGGGGATATTTTTCTCTTTTTCTTTGTCACGGTCTTCTATCTCTTTCTGAATGTGAACGTCATAGGTCGTTTTCATCTTTTGCATAACTTTCATAGCTTTAGGAAGTATATCATTTTCAATGTTTCAACTTTTTTTGCAATTATGAACTTCAATGTCAAAAATAGCATATGGTTGACTAAGTTAGCAAATTCTTGTAAATTTTGGATAGACTATAGATATTTCATTTTCAAATTTATCAACAACATAATTTTTTTCATCTTTAAAACATATATCATTGTCTAACTTATTTTTTTAATAAAATAAAATTCTTTCATTAAACTGAATTATAAATATCTGTTGTTCTCTAAATATCTGTTGTCAGGGTCTTCGATCTCTTTCTCAATATTGTTTTCTAAGATTGTTTTTTAACAGTTAAGTTACACACATATATGTACTCTGTCCGGTCATGAATATAAGACATATTTATCTAATTAGGAGAGATTAGGGAAGTTAAATAGATTATTTAGTTATAACATATATGACGTGATCTCTTTAAAATATTTATGTGTAATATTATATTATATATTATCGCATAAGTCAAACAAATTAATTTGGAGAAAAATAATAAATATAGGAAAAAAAATTTAAAACATGTATGACATTTAAGATCAAAATTCACATCCAAAGTATGATATTTTGGACTAGAGAAGTATTAATTTATTCGTGCAAGTACACTCATAAATGCTTGCATTTTTTCCTTTTAAATATTCTACTTCTGCCATTCGAGCTAGGGGTGCTTTCTAAACTTTGATGCCCACATACAACTCACGAAATGATAAATGAAGAAATGGTCCCATGAAGTTGTTAATGAACAACTCTTGGAATTGTTAATGGAACCATTTTTTAATTTTATAATTTCAAGAAACCATTTCTTCATTTATCTTCTTCTTTGGGATCTGGGTGTAACATAATTCTCCCAAAAAAAATCAACACACTATATCACAAAAAAAAAAAAAAGAAATTAGCAAACTATTCATGTTCTCTCACCATCTATATTTTTTCTTTGATACTCCGATCCTAAATGTAGAAAATAGTGGAGAAGCGTTGATTTTAATCATAAATATAGGTTATTAGTCCTTTTTTGTCTTTATTATACATATTCCATTCCTTTTTTAAAACAATAATTAACTAAATTATGTTGTTGAAAAAGTTGATTAGAATTAGTTGGAGAAAATAAAGATGTCAAAATATAACTTTTTTGTCAAAAATGTCCTTATTTATGTTGACGAGAGAGAATGTGTGAGAATTAAACACAATAGCAAACAGCTCTGGCATTAAAATGGATTTTGTCCTATTAGAATGGAGAGACTACAAGGTTGAGAAAACACATTCGAAGCAGGTAAAAGAAAAAAAGAAAAGAAAAGAAACCACATTCAAATATATTTTTTGCCATCCTCCAAAAATCCTAATGTTTCTTTTGATTATAAATATAAGAGCTAGTTGAGAGTTTTGATTTACTTGTAAATATAAGACAACGATTTGTTTTATATCCTAAATTTATAGTTTTTTTATACAATCCCTATTGATTGCATATACTAAAATAGGTTTTCATCATCAACAAGCGATTTCCAATGGATTGAAGTAATTAAAGATGGTATTTTAGGGTAATTAACATACATTTTGTTTTTACAAATGGTACTAGATTAACTGTTGTTCAAAATTTTTATAAATTAGTTATCTAACTTTTATATTTAGAAACATATGTATTGATATACTATCCTAATTTTCATGTTGTTCTATTGGTGAGGCCATGGATGTTTCTGCCTACATGTCTCAAAGGAGCTTGCTTGGGATTACTTTTGGGATAGCTTAATTTTAGCTCATAAGTGTTTTTAAATCGTGATTTATGGTATACGAGGTAAGTATGTGAGACGAGTTTTGTCTCGACTTATGTGAAAAGAACTTATAAGTAAAAAAAAAGCTATCCAAAACATGGCTTATAATAAGAATCAGAGGCCATGGTACATAATCAATACGAGTGGATCGATTGTATTGGTGCGTATGTTAATTAGCTGCTAACCCTTGACTTAGGCATATTTTTTATTTCAGGGTCTAGCCATGTTGACTCTGTCAACCTTGCTTCCTTCGTGTCCTACTACTGATGAGTTAAAACTTGAGACTAAGTTAGCATCATGTTCTCCAAATATGCAAGTAATATTGTTCTTCTTCTCGCTTTACCTAATTGCCATTGGACAAGGAGGACATAAGCCTTGTCTTCAAGCTTTGGGAGCTGACCAATTTGATAATCATCACCCAAAAGAAAGCAAAGCCAGAAGCTCATTCTTCAATTGGTGGTATTTTACTATGTCTGCAGGCTGCTTGCTCACTCTCTCTTTCTTGAACTACATACAAGAAAATCTTAGCTGGGTTCTTGGATTTGGAATCCCTTGTCTTGTAATGCTCATTGCTTTGGTTGTTTTTTTGTTTGGAACTAAGACCTACAGATTTCAAAATGAAGGTAATATGAAGAGTCCATTCGTTAGAATTGGCCGAGTTTTCACTATAGCTATAAGAAACCGACGAATTACCAAAGATGAAGCCTGCGACATCGTCACTCACCAATGTTCCAAACAATTCAAGTAAGGAATCTTAAGATTCATGCAATATTGTATCAATTGATAGTGGCATATTTAACTGAATAGTTTTGAATTGTCAATTATGCAGGTTCTTGAACAAAGCATTGTTTATACCAAAAGGATCTAAAGAAGAGGATACATGTAGCGTTAGTGAGGTAGAAGAAACAAAAGCTGTACTTAGGCTTCTTCCAATTTGGGCTGCAAGTTTGGTGTTTGGTATTGTTTATGCTCAGGTTCGAACTTTTTTCACCAAACAAGGGGTTAATATGGACAGAACAATTTTTCCAGGTTTTGTTATACCTGCTGCTTCTTTACAATCCCTTGTCACTTTGGCCATTGTTATATTCAGCTTCGTCTATGAGCGGATATTTGTACCAATAGCAAGAGCTATCACTAAGAAACCCTCTGGAATCACAATGCTACAAAGGATTGGAACTGGAATATTTTTATCTATAATTACCTTAGTAATGGCAGCTCTTGCTGAGATGAAGAGACTAGAAGTAGCTATTGAATTTGATCTTGTTGATAAGCCACATGCAATTGTACCAATGAGTGTGTGGTGGTTGATTCCTCAATACTTCTTATTTGGAGTAGCTGAGGTTTTCACCATGGTTGGTCTCCAAGAATTCTTCTATGATCAGATCCCAAATGAATTACGAAGCATGGGTCTTGCCCTTTACTTGAGTGTGATTGGCATGGGGAGCTTTTTAAGCAGCTTTCTGATCTCTTTGATAGAGGAAATAACTAGGAAAGTTGGAAAAAATGGATGGTTTGATGATAATCTCAATCAGGCACATATTGATTATTTTTATTGGTTACTTGCTGGGCTCAGTGTGATAGGAATGGTTTTATTCATCATCAATGCAAAATCTTACATCTATAATCAGAAAGGAATTACACAGGGATAGCATGTTTCATATATTCTGTTTTGTGTGTGTGTGTGTGTGTGAATATGTATCAAGAAGTATAATATATGGTGCACAGAGTACTATTGGAAGAATAACCATTAATGTTGACAGAAATCTGTAAATATTTTTATTCTTTTGATGTAATATAAGAATGTTTCAAATATCGATGGTGGGAAGAGTAGTTTCATAACTTCTTCCATGGAGCCGCTGGAAGATAATATTTTATCAAATGGGCCCTACTTTGTCTCTGAGTATGCATTATGCGTAATGTATGTTTGTTTATCATTGTTGGGTTGTCAGTAATATCTCTCCATACACTATGTTTATTGCTCCAACTTTTGCAGAATCAGTGTTGATGTTGATAGGTGGGATATGCACCGTGCAAATACATTTTTCATGGTTCAAACTTAAAATTCTCAACTCATGATTTTCAAACAAAAAAATCACTTTTTTGGAAAAATAACAGATAAAAGATTATTTTTATTTTAGATTTTGTACAGATTCATATAATTTTTTTTTTTTGAAATTAATCTGGACAGCTAAAATTATATATTGTTGGTCCAGATTTTAGTACTCAACACCCTCAATGGGCACATAAACCACCTCCCTCTTTTGGGTAGTCCGCAATTAAACGAGGATTATGAATTTGCTAAAAATCTATATACATAATTTCATAATAATTATGTTTACCAAATGAATAAAAGAAAATGGAAGAGAAGAAAAAAATGGGTTTTTCGCTAGTAGAATGACACATGCATCACCCTCCTTAGGAGCATTATACTAACTCCATGTTTTGCTCCAATAGTCAATGAACCCCGTTCATTTGAAGAGATCAAATTAGTTGATAATATTATCCACAATACGTTCAAAGATGCATGTTTTACAAGTGGATTGTTGGATGATGATAATGAATACATATCAGCAATCAAAGAAGCATCTATTGAGTCTACCAAAGCTTCATTAAGGAAGTTGTTTGTCAGTATATTATTATGCTTATGTCTTCAACATCCTGATTATGTATGTAAAAAAACCTCACAAGTGCTTTCGAAAGATTTGTAGTCCATTCCTCGCAATGATCCCACATAATCAAGTATGTGCATACACTATAGCTTCTACTTAACGTAATAGTAAATGCAAATTTTCATATATTGATTTATTCTATTGAAATTGCCAAGTGTGCATATCGCTTCTTATGACAAGAAACATGCTGCTTTGAAAGAAATTGATTCTTTGATGCACCAAAATGGGAAGAGTCTTCATGACTTCCCTTTTATGCCATTAACTAAAGAAACTACACTAATTGATGTAACGAATCATCTTATCTTACAGAAATTGAGTTATTATTGAAAGGGTCAAAAACAAGAAGCAACTCAACTCTTGATGAGGTCACTAAAGCCCAAGCAGAAATAATTTTTTGACAAAGTGATCTCATCTTTGCGAAAGGATGTTTTTTTTTTGTTTTGGGGAGGGGGGGGGGGGGGCGGTGGGGGTGGTTCTTCTTCATGTATGGATATGGTGGATCTAGAAAGATATTCTTGTAGAATACATTGGCATCATCATTGTGTGCCGGAAGAGATATAGTACTTATAGTTGCATCAAGTAGGATTGCATCAACATTATTACCATATGGAATGACAACACATTTTAGGTTTGCAATTCCAGCTTAGGTTACTAAGTCTTTTGTTTGTTCAATTACATCAAACATCATCATTAGCAAATCTAATCAAAAGCATGAAGTTAATCATTTTGGGATGACACTCCAATGGTACAAAGTTTTTGTGTTAAGCATTCAATAAAGAATATTATGGATAGTGATAGACCATTAATATAAATAGAGAGTATAATTAGGGAATACAATTAGGGTAAAATCATGATGAGCCATTAATGCCTAGGCTCCTCATACTTGTATATAAACACCTATTCTGATCATGAATAATATACCATTCAGATTATATTCCCCACCACTTTCCACCAAGCCTTAGCTCACCTCGGTTGGCATGCTGCGATGGAAGAAGATGATGGCCTTTGATCAGGTAGGTACCTAAACTATAGTTGATTTGCCTATAGGAAAGAAGACTAATAGTTGTAAGTGGGTGTTCAAAGTCAAAACAAAAGCCGATGGCACCCTAGAATGTTTGAACGCCCTATTGATTGGGACATTCATAAGTTGGATGTTAAAAATGCTTTTTTGAATGGTGATCTTATTGAGGAAGTTTACATGGATAACTTTGTTGCTTGGGGGAGCATGGGAAGTGTCAGACCTTGAAAATTAAGGTGTGACTGGTAGGAAATATGGGAATACTCACATCTCTTAATCCTTAAGTATATACAACTTCTAATGCCTATATATAAACATATTTACAATATATAATATGAAGTTCACAAATATCTTTCATCTAATAAAAATTAACTTCTATAGAAATTTTGGCCAAAGCCTTACTTGAAAGTGAGACCTCCCGAGAATTTCTAAAAAAACCCAATACAGTCAAGAGGAACTTTGCTCCTTTCCAATTTACACATCATGTAGATAGGGTGAAGATCCTATCTATAGCTTACGTGGATCACCTAATTCATAAAATTAAATACGTAAGTTTAGGTTTTACATTAATTGGCAATTTTCAACATGAGGCTCCTTCAACTTCAAACAACAGTCTAGTTCATTAGCGAAATGAAAATTTGGAATGTTACAATTCTCCCTACCTATTAGGAATTTTGTCCCCAAAATTCTAGTCCCTAATCCATATGTCTACTCAACAAGTTTCTTCAATGCACTTGCCATGTTTCTACTACGCTGCTCTGATAAACCATATTGTCCAGCTTGTCCATACCTAAATTGATTTAAATCACTATGATCATTTTGGACAAATTATTTTAGTGATATTATCACTTGTATCACTATCTCTACTCCTATATAACATATATTTACCGAACTTGATCCTCTCTTCTTTAACTCTTGTGTTGTTTTTATGTTATATACACCACTACAAAAAAGGGATTTAGTGGCGTACCTCTTATGGCATTTTTTTAAAAAAGTGCCCAATATACTTATTTCTATTTTTTTTTAAAAAATATTTGGAAGCTTTGGCGCTTACAATTATAAATGATATAATTGATGTTAAGCTTATATGACGCTTCCCTGAACAAGCGCCAAACAAGGCCTTCAATTTTTTTTTTAAAAAAAATAAAGCACTCGCTATAGCGTTTATTTAGGAAGCGTCATAGCTGGCATTATATTTTTGAAAAAAAGTCAGGAACTACATTTAAAAAAAATAGGAAAATGGTTCTTTTAGTGTAAGTTGAAGAATATGTATATTTTTTTAAAAATAATAAATAAATAGGAAGCTTTGGCACTTCCTAAGGAAGCACCAATTCTTTGCATCATATCCTCCCTCCTTTGATGTTCTGAGAATAGCATATTTAATGAACTGAATACTGGTAGGTTTTACCGCCGCCTTTTAGATCATTCACTTTCTTATCCATTTCAGAGCATCCCCTCTACATGTATCATTTATTTTAATTATGTCTTAAGAAGTCCATCTTCTTCCCTTCTTCACATACTCCTCCCTTTCTTTTAGTTTAGATCTACCTTTGGGCCCCTCCCCCATCTTGCTATCAGAGCTAGAAGGTAAGGTAGGGATGTAATACTTAGATCTGGATATGTTTTTATGGCATTAAAACTTTTGTAAGCGGATTAGTATGATTTAAAGATTTATTCTCGATAGTACTTTGTATATAGTTCCTGTTTATCATACACGACTCTATCTGTGGGTTGAGGTTGCCATAAGTCCCGTGTGATGAGGCAGGCGTTTGTGCCCCACGCAGTAGTATATGATAAATAAAGTTTTATATACTATAAGTTTGGCTAGAGTTAGATATGAAGAATCTTATTAATTTCTTAACAAGATATTTTAATCTATAAAAATTGATACATTTTTAATTATTATACCACTATGGATCCAGAAGGTAAAGATACTAAGGCAAGGGAGATAAAGTTATTTTGAATTTCTACTTTGATTTTGATTTGGCTTGTATCCTGCCTTCTTTTCAGCTTATTTACAATTTGTCCTTTTATTCAGTACTCTTTACATTTACATTTCTGCCTTTTCCTTCCAGCTATTTAAAATTTTGTCAATTTAAATTTTGCAATTTAAATTATGTCTTTTCTTCTCTATTCCTTTTCATCCAAACGTGATAGTAGTAGTTCTTCTTCTACTCCATTAAACTCTATGCTAAACGACGAGGAATCAAAATCTTCAACTTCTAAATGGATTTTCAAAGAAGAAATTTCTTTTGAAAATATAAACCAGAACATTGACGATTGGGTATTACCACCCATTGCTTTAAACGCACTTTATCAAACTTAGGACAAGAAATGGTTCTCCAAATCTGATTACATAATTAGAATAGGTGAAGAATCAATTCCTGTCCTACCAGACAAGGAGGAGTTTTTCCTTCTTTCGCGTAAATCAATTGACAAACATAAAAAGGATTACAACTTTTTACACATTGGAAGTGTTCCAATTGCCATTAAACCATTAATTCGAAAAGGATTAAATGTATCTGGTCTAGTATGTCTAATGTATGCTAGATATTATGCCTTTTCTGCAGCAGAATTTGGACTTTATAATGAACATGTTTACTTTAATTGTTATCTAGATAGTATGACAGATTAAAAGGATGAACATGTCCTTGATATCTTTAAACTCAACCTTACACTAAATGGTTAAAAAATGAAACCAGGATCTATACCTACTACCCTAACAAATAGGATACATTATAAGGTCTTAAATTAGTCTAACTCAATGGTTTTAATACCTCCTACTAATGGCCAAACAATAGTCTTTTTATCAAACCAAGAAAAAGCAAATTTGACAGTTCCAAAAACAATTATATGGGATGATGTTGCCTCACTAGATAATTGGTTAATAGAAAAGGCCACAAAGCCAATTCCTAAACTTATATCTCAAGTAAGCAAAATCATTCAAGCATTAGATAGAAGTGTCAAATTATCTTTTGATAGACCAAGAAGATCTTGTAGTCAAACTATGAGAACTAAACCTTCATTATATGAAGACTGTAGATCTATTTCATCTGAATCTTCAAGATATTCTTGTTCTTCGTTACCTAAGCCACCGTCTGTCATTTACATGCTAGCAACAAACACATAAACTCCTCAACAAACATTGCCACAATCACTGCCTGTCATCTATATGTCAGCACCTACCATACCAACATTAGTCCCACAACCAACAAATGTTTCAATTCAAGGAGCTGACAATTCTTTAAATATCCCACAAACAAGTTATGAAAAGGATGAAAACTTGAGATCAATTGAGTCTCCAACCTATTCTTCTCTTGGGGAACTAGGGCAACCCAATGTTATAAACGTTTTAGAAAATGTTTTTCAAATTGACAAACAAACTTTGCAAACGGAATTTTACTTTAAGAAATATACCCATAAGAGAGAATGGCTTTTAGAAAAATTCAAAAAAACTGTTAGAAAAGAGATTCAAGAAAAATTCTACAGATTTCTTGAAAAGATACAATAAAATATTCTATTTTTTATTGGTTTGATGCTTATGCTCAAGATCAAAATTTGGAATATCCTTTCTTATAAACTATCAATATGACAAAAAAAAAAAGGAAAACTTTTGAGGGTGAAACTATTTCTTCTAAGTTTCTTCCACCAAAACTAGTGCAAATACCACGATTGGTAGACGATAAATGGTAACCTAGTATGGTTGCACCTTTTAAATTTAAAAATATTGAAAAACCCCGTTGATGCAAGGGATATTAAAAACATTGTTGAGCAAAACAATTACACTAACCAATATCTTCAAGTATTGGATAATTATTTTGTTTAAACACCAGTTTCTTAAAAAAAAGGTCGAATTTAGGATTGAAAAACCACTTTTCAAACCTTTTCAAATTAGCCCAAAACTTAAGTAAGATTTTCAAGCTAAAACTCTGTCTGATTTATTAAAAAGGGTTAATCAACAAATTAGCCAACGTCAACCACTGCTATCCCTGAGACACCTCAATCGTCATCAACCAAATCTAAAGATATTACAACTTTTGAAAAAGAATCCCAAATTGGAGAAATAGACTCTAACCATTATGAGTCGCAACTCTAAATCAAGCATCAACACTGGTAAAAGCCTTCAAAACTCTACTACCATAGAGGCAGCCCTCCAGATATTCTGGTTCAAGAACGAATAAACCAAAACTTTAAATCTTTCAATGCTGACAATATATATGAATGGAATATAGATGGTCAGAGTGAATCAAACATTCTTCAAACTCTTCAATAGATCACCATGGTAAGTATAGCCTACCAAATTACAAACAATTTTACAGATGAAATGATTACTAATCTTTTAGGTTTTGGATTTACTTGACAACTTAAAGGTTGGTGGGATAATTATCTTTCTTCAGAAGATAAAAATATTATTTTTTTCATTTGTTAAAACCGAATATGATAGAACACCCATTACCTCTAATGGCGAACCTATCCCTGATTCCTTAAACACTCTTATTTTTACAATTATTAAACATTTTGTTGGAGATCCATCTATCTAGAAAGATAGATAGGCAGAACTTCTTTCAAATCTTAAGTGCAGTACCCTATCCAATTTTAGATGGTATAGGGATATCTTTCTAACCAAAGTATTCACTAGAGATGATGCTCATAAACCATTTTGGAAAGAAAAATTCCTAGCTAGATTACCTAAATCTTTAGGTGATAAAGTTAGAGAAAAATTTAGAAACCAAAATCATGGCAATGCAACATTCCTCATGAGCACTTGACATATGGTCAGTTAATCTCTTATGTTCAAAAACCTGCTCTTAAAATTTGTCAGGATGACAAAATCTAACACCAACTTGCAAAAGAAAAGGCCACGAGTTTGAAAGAATTGGAAACTTTTTGTGAACAATTTGGTTTTCCTCCATGCAAACAATCTAAACCTCACCATGAACCTTACCAAAAGAAAAAACATGTTTACCAAAAATATAAACCCAATACACCTCCCCTTAAAATCAAACAGGAATTTCAATCCAAACGAAAAGTTGATTTTCCTAAACAAACAAAAGTTACTTGTTTTAAATATGGTGAACTGGGTCATATTTCCAAATATTGTCATTTGACTTAAAAATTAAAGAAGATTAAGAGCATTGGAGAACCTCTTCTTGAACAAATAAATAATCTTCTGATTGAAACTTTTGAATCTGACTTTGAATCTGAAAGCAGTTCTTTTGAAGATCTCAATCAAATTCAAAATGAAGATCTTCCAGAAAGCTCTTCTTCAGAAGTTAATGTTATCACGAAAGAACAAGATTTACTTCTTGATATCATTAATAAACTTCTAGACTCTGACAAAGGAGAATATTTGTTCAAACTAAGAGAAATTCTCAATCAAACTCCAAGTTCTTCAAACTCTAAACCTTCTGTTCTTTCTAACAAATATGATTTAACAAACGTTTTAAACAAGTTCAAGCATTCTGTTAAACCAACAACTATCTAAGACCTTCAGTACAGGGTAAATAACCTCAAAATTGAAATTCGTCTTATTAAACTTCAACAAGATACCTATGCAACTGCTATATCCCAATTCCAAGATATCCAACTTGCAACTCAAGCGAAAGGGCAACAAAAAACACCATCCAATCAAGAAGATGATAATCTTTCTGAACCATTTTTAAACTTGATTTCAAAAATATTAATTCAAAATTTTATGTCCATGCAAAAATCATTATTAATAATGACTTTGTTTTGGAACAAACTGTCTTGTTTGACAAAGAAGCTGATTCTAATTGTTTTAAAGAAGGAATCATTCCTACAAAATATTTTGAAAAAACACCTGAAAGGTTTAACGGTGTCAATGGCTCATGTCTAGATGACAGATACAAAGTTTCAAATGTTATTTTTGAAAATGAAGGTTTAAAGATTAAAACCCCATTTATCTTAGTTAAAGATATGAGAACCCAAATAATTTTTAGAGCGCCATTTGTAAGGCTATTATTCCTATTTATGACTGATGAAAATAGGATTTCAAAACAACATCTGGGTAAAACAATTTTATTTCCTCTTACTCAAAAACCCAGAGTTAAAGAGTTAAATCTCCTTTCTTCAAAACAACAACAAATTAATTTTTTGAAGGAAGATATCTCTTTCAAACATATAGAAACACAATTGTGTCAAACACAAATCAAACAAAGAATCTAAACATGTCTTGCAAAAATCCATCAAACTATTTGTTCGGATTTACCAAACACATTTTGGAATCGCAAAAAACATGTTGTTAACTTGCCTTATGAAACTAGTTTTTCTGAAAAACAAATACCAACTAAGGAACGACTTATTCAAATGATGGCAGAACTTCTTGAAACCTATAACAAGGAAATTCAAGAACTTCTGAACAAAAAATTGATACTCAAATCTAGAAGCCCATGGTCTTGTGCTACTTTTTATGTAAATAAAAATGTAGAAATAGAGTGTGGAGCTCCAAGACTTGTAATCAATTATAAGCTGTTAAATGAATCATTGCAATAGATCAAGTATCCAATTCCAAACAAATCTGACTTGCTAAAACGTTTGTATTCTGCAAAAGTCTTTTCAAAATTTGATATGAAATTTGGATTTTGTTAGATTCAAATTTTTCAAAAGGATAGGTATATATCTTCTTTTACTGTACCTTTTGGTCAATATGAGTCGAACGTTATGGCTTTTGGTTTAAAAAATGCTCCTTCTAAATTCTAGAGGATCACGAATGAGATCTTCAATGATTATAGTCAATTTATCATTGTCTTTATTGGTGATGTATTGATTTATTCTCATTCGATAGATCAACATTTTAAACATGTTTATCAATTTATTAAAATTGCAGAAACAAATGGTTTAGTAGTTTCTAAACCTAAAATTAGTCTTTTTCAAACTAAAGTTAGGTTTCTTGGTCATTCGATATACCAAGGGTCTATAACGCCAATTGAATGACTAATTCAATTTGCTGATAAATTTCCCAATCAAATCATTGATAAAACTCAACTTCGATGATTTTTGGGATGTTTAAACTATGTTGCTGAGTTTATTCCTCATCGTAGCAATTTCATTAAACCGCTTCACAACCATCTTAAAACGAATCCTCCTTCATGGGTGGATGTTTATTTAAACGTTGTTAAGCAAATCAGACTACAGGTCAAGGAGCTTCCTTGTCTTAGCCTTCCTAATGCTTCTGCTCATAAAATCGTTGAAACTGATGCCTCTGACATTGGTTATGGTGGCATTCTTAAACAACGTATAGACGTCAAAGAGAAAATTTTGTCTTTTATGAATAAACATTCGAATCCTGCACAACAGAATTACTCCACAATAAAAAAAGAAATTTCGGCAATTGTTTTATGCATTTTGAAATTCCAATCAGATCTTTTAAGCTAAAGGTTTTTAGTTAGCATTGATAATGTTTTATAAAAAGATGTTAAACACCTTGCATCGAAACAAATTTTTGCACGATGGCAAGCCATTTTAAATGTTTTTGATTTTGACATTGAATTTATCAAAGGCACTTCAAACTCCTTACCAGATTTCCTCACTCATGAGTTTTTACAAGGTAGGTAGTAGATCTGAGTAAAAACAAAACCACCAATAAAATGCCCAGGAAAAAGAAAGATAATGATGATAAACAGAGTGATAAACTCAAGGGTGTCATGCAAGATGCCCAAAATCAAACAGTCTCTAGCTAAATCTTAGAGGCAATAATGCAACAACTTCTACAACAGTACAGGTCCCAAACTCAAGGATCCCAATAGCAGAAGCAATCTCAAATGGGGTCATCCACTGTAGGATCGGTAAGCACAGCGGAAGAATTTAAAAAAAAAAATTTCACCGATCCTAATCGAGGATCTATCAACGGCGTTTAAACCAAGTTGGAAGGATTCATACCTTTTTGATGATTCAGAGTTTTCACGATCTCTAGGAGCCAACACGTCAGGCCCGCTCCCTCTACCGGTATCCACACGAATGCTCTCCAACCGAGACTGCGTGCTAGCGCCTCTAATGTCTCCAAGGGTTTTACTTGTGGCTCTCAATTCTGATGTACATTGAGTCTATCAGCTCTATCAAGTTTATAACCCATGAGGGTTATTTTCAAATTTCAAAATTAATCATCATTAATTTCGAAATTAATTAACATTTAATTATCTTGATGAGCTAATTAAATAAATTCAGTTTAAATTAAATCTGTCTAACAGTTTTAATTTAACCTATTTATTTAATCTAAATAAAGAGCCATTAGATTTAATTTATCTTCATAAATTAAATCTGAGATCCTATATCTCTATCATGATAGTTATTAAATTTAATATATCTTAATAAATTAAATTTAAAACCAACACAATATAATAATATCATATAATATATATATATATATAATATATTTCAAAAATATATATATCTATATAATATTATTAATGAATTTTATATTATATATATAAATATAAAATTCATCCACCCTAAATCAAACATTATCTCGTGTTGGGCCATTTTTGTGTGCGACCCTGTAGGCCCATATGAAGTTGGAGTGGGCCAATAACTACACTAACCCAAAAGTCGCAAGCGGCCTCTAGCAAGACATTACGACTACCCAATTCATATGAGGATCGTTATCACGATGCGACCTGTCATACAACCATGTCACGTCCCTTTTGTCACACGATATATTGATCAAGGATAAGGCATGGAAAATGTCATCCTCTTGTTCCTGACCATTACTTTCTCGATTTCTGAGTAGCCTGATAACAGAGACAGAAACTCCTTTCATCATAGTATGGCCATACATTTCTCACACTCACTCATCGAGGGGCCCAGTAATATCTCTCTACTAATGTGAGGGACAAATTCCATCTTGATCATTCATATTCCTCTACATGAAAAACCACCAAGCCCGATCGTAGCCTTTATCATCACCTGGTCAAAAGTGACTTTTGACTAGTTTAAAGCTTAGCAACTCTCATGTAGGAATCCATGATGACCTCAGGTCTAAGGGCATTGTGACGTGGTTATACATGAGAAAAGCTTATGACTTGATCCATGTAGCTTTCTCATAGTGGGTCGGTCCAGCACCTTGTACTCTTACAAGTGCCTAAGACTTTGATTCGTATCTCCATATCTTATCAAAGTCATACTGGTCTTGTTTCATCTCTGCTTCCGCATAGATGACCGACCAGGGACATTTTAGGACAATCTTTATAAATTATCTAAGGATACAATTATCACAGTTAATATGCAAATAATATGATAACAGAATGGAGAAATTTCATTAAAATAATAATGTTTAAAGTACAATGATTGGCTCTTAGGGCACAATTTCCAACATCCTCCCACTTGCCCTAGGTGCAATCATTAATTTGCCTAATTCCCATTGCCCTAACATGACGCTCATGCTTTGCCTGTGCAAGTGGCTTAGTAAGAGGATCAACAACATTATCTTCTCCTGCTACTTTGCATATCTTTATATCACCTCTATCATTGATTTCTCTAATAAGATGAAATCGCCTGAGTATGTGTTTGGTCCTTTGATGTGACCTAGGCTCCTTGGCCTGTGCAATAGCACCGCTATTGTCACAGAACAAATCTATTGGATTTGAGATGGTAGGCACTACCCTTAGTTCAGTAATGAACTTTCTGATCCAAACGGCTTCTTTAGTTGCATCTGATGCTGCTATATACTTAGCTTCTGTTGCAGAATCTGCTATAGTGCTTTACTTGGAGCTCTTCCAGCTTACTGCTCCACCATTCAGGAGGAATACATATCCAGATTGTGATTTAAGGTCGTCTTGGTTAGTTTGGAAACTTGCATCTGTGTAACCGGTTACATAGAGCTCATCATCCAATCCACCATAGACCAAAAATAAGTCCTTAGTCCTTCTTAAGTACTTTAGGATATTCTTAACGACAGTCCAATGACCCTCACCAGGATCTTGTTGGTATCTGCTGGTCATACTTAAGGCAAACGAGACATCCGGTCGAGTACATAACATGGCATACATGATGGATCCAATGGCCGAGCCATATGGAACCTTACTCATGCGATCTCGCTGATCAGGTGTACTAGGACACAGATCCTTGCTAAGATGGATGCCATGAGACATAGGCATGTAACCCCTTGTTGAATCATGCATATTGAACCTATGCAGTATCTTATCTATGTATGTGCTCTGACTTAGGCCTATTAGTCTTTTGGATCTATCCCTATAGATCCTAATCCCTAGGATATAGGTGGCTTCACTTAAGTCTTTCATTGAAAAGGACTTTCCTAACCAAGACTTGACACTCTGCAAGGTAGGAATATCATTCCCAATGAGTAGGATGTCATCTACATAAAGCACTAGAAATACAACTATGCTCCCACTAACCTTCTTGTAAACACAAAGTTCATCGATGTTTTGAATGAATCCAAACTCTTTGACTACTTCATCAAAACGATGATTCCAGCTCTGAGATGCTTGCTTCAATCTATAAATGGATCTTTAAAGCTTGCAAATTTTACCAGAGTCCTCTGGACGCACAAAACCTTCAGGTTGTGTCATGTACACATCCTCAAGCAACTTTCTATTAAGGAAGGCTGTTTTGACATCCATCTGCCATATTTCATAGTCATAATATGCTGCAATGGCAAGAAGAATTTTGATTGATTTGGCCATTGCAATTGGGGAAAAGGTTTCATCATAGTCTACACCATGAGTTTGAGTGAATCCTTTTGCAACCAGTCGTGCCTTGAAGACATTTACATTGCCATCCATGTCAGTTTTCTCCTTGAAAACCCATTTGCACCTAATGGTTTTTACACCTTCAGGTGGATTGACTAAGGTCCATATCTGATTGTCGTACATGGATTGCATTTCAGACTTCATGGCATTTAGCCATTTCTCAGAGTTTGGTCCCACTGTGGCTTCTCGATAGGTGGTGGGCTCATTTTGCTCAATGAGTAACATATCACGGCCTTCAGTAATCAGAAATCCATATCTCTGAGGTTGATGCCGTGTCCTATCAGATCTTCGTGGACCTTGTGTTACTTGAGGAGGCTCAGCAACTTGTTGTGAGTCTTCTCTAATTTCCATCTGTGGTTTTATACCATCTTGTGGATCTCGAATTTCTTCGAGATGTACGTCGCTCCCACTGGTTGTTTTAGAGACAAACTCTCTTTCTAGAAACTTGCCATTTCGAATAATAAACACTTTGTTATCGGTGGGATTGTAGACATAGTATCCTTTCGTTTCTTTAGGATACCCTACGAAAAGGCACTTTATGGATCTGGGCACTAATTTATCAGAGGCTTGTTGCTTAACATATACCTCACATCCCCAGATCTTAAGAAAAGATAAACTTGGTTTCTTTCCAGTCCATATCTCATATGGTGTCTTTTCAATTGCCTTAGATGGAACACGATTTAGTGTGAACGCAGCTGTCTCTAGGGCATGTCCCCAAAAGGACGGTGGAAGATCTGTTTGACTCATCATAGATCGAACCATATCTAATAGTGTTCGATTCCTCCGTTCAGAAACGCCATTCCATTGTGGTGTTCCTGGAGGAGTCAATTGTGAGATTATCCCACAACTCTTAAGATGGTCAGTGAATTCTTGGCTCAAATATTCACCACCTCGATCAGATCTAAGTGCTTTAATTGTTTTACCAAGTTGGTTTTGTACTTCATTTTGGAATATTTTGAACATTTCAAAAGATTCAGATTTATGTTTCATTAGATAGATATAGCCATATCTACTAAAGTCATCTATAAATGTAATGAAGTAGACATAACCTCCTCTGGCAGCTATATTTAATGGTCCACTTACATCTGTATGTATGAGGCCCAATAATTCAGTAGCCCTCTCACCGTGCCCAGTGAAAGGTGCCTTAGTCATCTTTCCTAATAAGCAAGATTTGCATGTATTATATGATTCAAAATCAAATGAGTTTAGAAATCCATCTTGATGGAGTTTAGAAATGCGTTTCTCATTTATGTGGCCTAGACGACAATGCCATAGGTAGGTCGGATTCAAATCGTTTTATTTTATCCTCTTAGTAGTTACGTTACAGATATTCCCATTATTAGGATGTTCCAAATTTAATATATAATGACCAACATGCAAATCACCATCAGCATAGAAAATGTCATTACGATAAATAGAACATTTACCATTCCTAGTAATGGAAGTATAACCTTCCTTATCCAAATAAGAAAGAGAAACAATGTTACTACTCAAAGCAGGAACATAATAGCAATTGTTCAAAACTAATAAAAGCCCACTGGGCAGAACTAATTCATAAGTGCCTACAGCTAAAGCAGCAACTCTTGCTTTGTTTCCAACTCGTAGGCCCACCTCACCCTTCTTCAGCTTTCTACTGTCCTTTAGACCCTGCACATTTGTACAAATGTGAGAACCACATGTAGTATCTAATACCCATGTAGAGGAAGTAGAAAAATGAATGTCTATAACATAAATACCTGAAGCGATAACCCCGCTATCCTTCTTGTCCTTTTTCAGATCTTCCAGGTAGAGTTTGCAATTCCTCTTCCAATGACCGGGTTCATTGCAGAAGTAGCAGACTCCTTCCTTTGGAGGCTTTGCCTTCCTGGGTGCAGGCTTGGTTTCAGGCTTGTTTGACTCTTTGGTCTTACCACCTGAGCCATTACCCTTCCATTTGCCCTTCCCTTTCTTTTTCATACCCTTTCCTTTCTGAACCATTAAAACTGTGCTAGGCTTTTTCTTAATGCTTTGCTCAGCAGTTTTGAGCATCCCATGCAGCTTAGAAATTGATTTCTCCATGTTGTTCATGTTGTAGTTCATAACAAACTGGTCATAACTCTCCGGGAGTGAGTGAGGATCAAGTCCGTAGCTAACTCCTGGCTCATGGGAAATCCAAGCCTCTCAAGGTGATCAATATAGCCTTTCATCTTTAACACATGAGTACTAACTAATGCACCTTCAGCCATTTTGCAGGAAGTAAGGCCTTTGTGGTCTCATACCTTTCTTGCCTTGCCTGTTGCTGGAATATTTCCTTGAGATGTACTATCATCTCATGAGCCTCCATGAGTTCCAGATCTTTTTGGAGCTCTGGAACCATAGTGGCAAGCATCAGGCAACCTACATCCACAGAATCATCCTTATGCTTTGTGTAAGCATCTCTCTGAGCTCTTGGAGCATTAGCTGCAGGCTCTTCAGGAATGGGTTGATATAGGACATAAGCCTTTCTTTCCTGCTTGAGAACAATTCTCAAGTTCCTGAACCAGTCAAGAAAGTTTGTCCCATTGAGTTTGTCCTTCTCAAGGACCGATCACAATGATAGTGTAGCAGTATTACTAGTCGACATGATTCTACAATTAAAATATGCAAAGTTAGTTAGTAATCTCCCACTAAATTAACAACCCTCAATATAATAATTAGTGGGCTAAGATCCATATTTGGCTTAAACTTAAGTCCGCTTTGGCAAGACGCTTAAATTCAAGTTATTTAGGTAGGTAACCTATTTACCAATTACATCACATGTAACTCTTAGATCTTTATGGGATTTAATCATCATATGATCTGGCATGTTTAACCCCATCTAATGCCTTGAGATTCAAAACCGTTTTGTTAATCTCAATTAAGTCAAAACAATAATGAATATTATGAGCATCACAATTACTCAAGCTTGTCTCATCAAGATAACTCAAGTGCATCCACTTTGGTGGTTTCCACAATTGAGCGATCTAGGTTTTGACAAGTATTCATTAATTGACGGCATTATGACTTAAGATTTAATTTAGAGGGCTTAATTAATTAGTTCTGTTTATATGGATGCAATCGTGGTCGTATCTCATACAGATAAATACATATAAACGTAGAAGTAATCATGCAATGATCTTATCAAAAGCATAATTTAAACGTGACACAACATGACTTACTTAACCTAAAATCCTCCCAAGACAATGAGAGGACTTCTCTAAAAAAAAAGAGAAATACATTGAGAGAAACCTTGTTTAAACATTCGAGGGGAGTGAGATGAGAAGAGAATGTACATCAAGAGTATTTAGAGAAAGGCACGGCACACAGGCCGTATTTAAATATTACAACCTTTGTAAAATTCTAAAGCCATGTTGTTCACCATACCCAAACAAGGATAAATAATAAACCACAACAAGAATTCATACAATATGAAAAGCAATAAATGTCATGATCAGATTATATTGTGCTACGCAGAGGTGGTCACGGTGGTCCCGCTAGTCGATTAGCGGGCGGGGTCAAGGGGGCTGCCCTTGCGGGGTTGCAAGGGGCAGCGCCCCTGAAGCCATTGAAAAAGGCACATTCCTTTTAAAAGAAATATTTGAAAATTTTAAATTTTTAAATTTCAGACCCAATTTTTCAAAACAAAAAACAACAATGGCCCAGAACGCTTCTGATCCAATTTGTCTTCCCCATAGTTCTGATCCCTATTACCCGAATAGATATCCGAACCTAGACCCAATTTGATTGCCGCCAACTATGATCTCAGGTACCCTACCCAATTTCATGCTTGTTCAAAACGAAAATCACATACATGTTTCAAGATATACATGTTCAGAATCGATTTCACGCTTGTTCCAAAACGAGAATCACATACATATTCGAGTGTTTCTTATAAACATACGTACTCATCCCATATATATCACATGTATAAGAATCATAAACTCAATTTAAACGCACAATTGATCTGGCTCTGATACCACTGTAGGATCGGTAGGCACAGCGGAAGAATTTTAAAAATTTTCACCGATCCTAATTGAGGATCTATCAACGGCGTTTAAACCAAGTGGAAGGATTCATACCTTTTTGATGATTCAGAGTTTTCACGATCTCTAGGAGCCAACACGTCAGGCCCGTTCCCTCTACCGGTATCCACACGAATGCTCTCCAACCGAGACTGCGTGCTAGCGCCTTTAATGTCTCCTAGGGTTTTACTTGTGGCTCTCAATTCTGATGTACAATGAGTCTATCAGCTCTATCAAGTTTATAACCCATGAGGGTTATTTTCAAATTTCAAAATCAATCATCATTAATTTCGAAATTAATTAACAATTAATTATCTTGATGAGCTAATTAAATAAATTCAGTTTAAATTAAATCTGTCCAACAGTTTTAATTTAACCTATTTATTTAATCTAAATAAAGAGCCATTAGATTTAATTTATCTTCATAAATTAAATCTGAGATACTATATCTCTATCATGTTAGTTATTAAATTTAATATATCTTAATAAATTAAATTTAAAACCAACACAATATAATAATATCATATAATATATATATATAATATATTTCAAAAATATATATATCTATATAATATTATTAATGAATTTTATATTATATATATATAAATATAAAATTCATCCACCCTAAATCAAACATTATCTCGTGTTGGGCCATTCTTGTGTGTGACCCTGTAGGCCCATATGAAGTTGGAAGTGGGCCAATAACTACACTAACCCAAAAGTCGCAAGCGGCCTCTAGCAAGACATTACGACTACCCAATTCATATGAGGGTCGTTATCACGATGCAACCTGTCATATAACCATGTCACGTCCCTTTTGTCACACGATATATCGATCAAGGATAAGGCATGGAAAATGTCATTCTCTTGTTTCTGACCATTACTTTCTCGATTCCTGAGTAGCCTGATAACAGAGACAGAAACTCCTTTCATCATAGTATGGCCATACATTTCTCATACTCACTCATCGAGGGGCCCATTAATATCTCTCTACTAATGTGAGGGACAAATTCCATCTTGATCATTCATATTCCTCTACATGAAAAACCACCAAGCCCGATCGTAGCTTTTATCATCACCCGGTCAAAAGTGACTTTTGACTAGTTTAAAGCTTAGCAACTCTCATGTAGGAATCCATGATGACCTCAGGTCTAAGGGCATTGTGACGTGGTTATACATGAGAAAAGCTTATGACTTGATCCATGTAGCTTTCTCATAGTGGGTCGGTCTAGCACCTTGTACTCTTACAAGTGCCTAAGACTTTGATTCGTATCTCCATATCTTATCAAAGTCATACTGGTCTTGTTTCATCTCTGCTCCCGCATAGATGACCGACCAGGGACATTTTAGGACAATCTTTATGAATTATCCAAGGATACAATTATCACAGTTAACATGCAAATAATATGATAACAGAATGGAGAAATTTCATTAAAATAATAATGTTTAAAGTACAATGATTGGCCCTTAGGGCACAATTT
Source organism: Inga oerstediana (assembly GCA_963210345.1). NCBI lineage: Eukaryota > Viridiplantae > Streptophyta > Magnoliopsida > Fabales > Fabaceae > Inga > Inga oerstediana. The sequence goes on from OY723406.1 coordinate 35,829,951, forward strand.
CCAACATCCACTTCATCTGGATCATCGATTCAGAAACCTCAAATGGAAGCAGCTTCCACAAAAAAGACCTTAGAATCCTATCCTTAGGCATATGCCCAGAGGTAGCTTCCAGCTCAAACTTGGGAATAGGTATTAAAAAAAGGGATAAACCAAGCTCTTGTACCAATCACCCAAGGAACTATAACCAAACAGGAGTATGATAGGTTGAACCAAGTACCCTTCAATCTATAAATTCAGCCAAAACCCTCTGCTCCTCTAACCCAGAAACAATTGACAACTGCACCTTCTTCATCCAAAGCAATTGTCAATTACACCCAAACACAAGCAAACATGCATATGCCTTATTTTCACAAAGAAAGCTATGCAAAACATATTCTCCAGATAGAACCAGAATTCTTCTACCAAAATCCAAATCAGGTGGCTTTGAATGTTTTCCCATCGAGATTTCATTTTAGGCTGTCAAACTTAAGAAAAATACCAGAGTACTATGAGCTAATTCTGGTTCATTATGAGTCCATTAAAATCGCAAGAAACATGGACAAGAAGACTGGACCTATGATTACTCATCTTCTCTCCAGATTTTAAAAGTTATCACCCCTTCTCTGTCGGGACAAGATTTACACAAACCAAAATTTTGGGAAATTGAATATGAACCCAAAGGATATAATTATTGGGATTATGTTGAAGCATGGTCCAATATATTTTGGGATCAAAATGAACTTTTTTCACATACTTGGTTTATCTATTTTAAAACAAAAACCAAGTATGATTTTCCTCAATGGTTTATTCATTGGTGGGGATTTTTGGGTCTTGTGCTAGAAATTCTACTGCCAAAGGTTTTACAAGCCTTTGAGTTATTCAAACAAAAATTCAATAGCGGTGAACATACTTTTCCAATTGATCTTCACTATTTTTCAAAACTATATGTATCTTGGGTTTTTGCCTGGAGTTATAAATTTTCTTAAACAAACCAAAGATTAACCCTCTTGCCAACATTACAGAGATTTCCTTCGGTAAGATGGTGGGCCAAATTTGACATTAGTAGAGTTGACAAAAGAGTAGTTGAGAAATGGTTCAAAGAAAATCCTCAACACCTCTGTACAAGGTAATAAAGAAAATTCCTGAATCAGAGATCAAGGATCCAGTCTATCCTGGCAGAATCCACGGACTAGACCAATCTTATAAACCAACTTAACTCAATGTTGCAAATCCTACAACAATAAGATCAAACGGCTTCAACAAGTCAATTTGTCTCATCCACAGCCTCAGAAAATCAAGTGGATGATGAAGAAGAATTTGTTGTAAATTTAAGTGAACTTTAAACCACCGAAGACTTAGTATTATTTTTTAGTTTTCATTGCAATCATGCAAACTAGTATTAGCATTACACGTGCCATGAATCAATGTAGTGTCAGCAGTACTGCATAAATAGTGTTACCCGGAACTATTCAAATAGTACCAATCACTAACAGGTCAATGGTCAAACACTATTCAAACAATAACTCATCTGTCTATTTAAACGGATTCAGTCTCACTTCAGAGGCAGGTTCAATTAGGACAAGTTTAGAGAGAGACCATAGAGAGAGAGGCTCTAACATTTCCCTCTATCTTCTCCCATCCTTCCTCCTTTCTCCTTTCTCCCATAAGTGCTTATGTTTTATTTTCAATAAAGAATTTGTTCAAGATTTATTTTATTTGCATCATATCCTTCCCTCCTTTGATAGTATGAGATTAGCAGATTTAATAAATTGAATACTGGAAGGTTCTCCGCCGCCTTTTAGATCATTGGATTTCTCATCCATTTCAGAGCATCCCCTCTACATGCATCATTTATTTTAATTATGCCTTAAGAATTCTGTCTTCTTCCCTTCTTCACATACTCCTCCCTTTCTTTTAGTTTAGATCCACCTTTAGGTCCCCTCTCCCATCTTGGTATAGGAAGCTTTGGAAGATGGCAAAGCTTCCTATATGTAATTAAAAAAAACAAAACAATAGAATGCTAAGGAAGCACCAAAACTTTCAATATGTTTAAAAAAAAACCAGAAGTTCTCTTACAAAGGTTCGTGAGCTGTACATTCTTATTGTAACCATTCAACAACTTCATTTTCTCTAAGTACTATAAATCGCTATGAACTAAAATTCAGGAAGTAGCTGTAAAAGTTATAGCAGGTTAATTATGTTCTTGCTACACAATCAACTCTACCTGAACTGTTAACATCACTGACATCATGAACTTTTTTTTTTGGTGGATGGTCTAGTTACAATGTTCATTTTATTTATTATTCATACTTTATGTTTTAAGACTTTGTACCAAAATTCTTTAGGGGCTCTGATTCAAAGACATTATTTGAAGAAGGAATGATTGACGAAAAGAAAACCTTAGACGGAGGGCCCTTGCCAGGTGGCTGAAGGAAAGCATTCTGAGACTAGGTCCAACTTTTATCAAAATTGGTTAGCAATTCTCCACAAGGGTGGACATTCTTCCTCAAGGATATGTTGACCAATTATCTGAACTACAGGTTTTTATTTTGGACACCATTTATAAGATTAATTCTTGGAATGAAATATCATGAACTTGCTTCTGCTGTATCGCCTTTTGTATATTTTATTATTAATTATTAATGGTATACATATTAAAGGATATATCCTATATGAATTTTAAAAAACATAGGATATATAAGTTTTAAAAAAAATATGATGCTGCAAAAGCACCTTATAAAAAAACAATAGGAGGTATATATTTAAAAATAAATAAATAAATAAGAAGCTGACAAAGGATATATCCTATACGAATTTAAAAACAAAATTGGAAGCTTTGAAATATAATGGATATCATTGACCATTACATGTGGATAAAACATTTTTATGTATTTTGACTATGTTCTGCATACACATTCACTCTCATTGCTGATATATAAGCTTCGGATGCCATTATTATAACAGAGCATGCACAATTGGCTCTTCTATCCTCTCCTTCCCTTACGCTCTTCCTCCCTCACCGTTTGCGCCATCGTCAGGATCTCCTTTAATTTCCTGCTTCTCATGCTCGAATTGTTGCTCTCGGGGAAAGAATCACTGGTATGTATGAGATATAGTAACTACTTCGGTTCTTTGAGCTTAGTGATTTTTATATGAGCACTTAATCTGATATGTAAATGACTAGGAGAGATCTAGTGCTCTATGTTTCATTAGGCTTTTGCTCTTTGTTCTATTTTTATATGACTAAAGCCTGCTTTCCATCTAAAATTCCTCCCTTTAGCATCATGCCTTCTTTCCCCCAACTTTGTCGATGTTTGCATATTGTTTATGATTGTTTAATTATGAACGTTGAGTTATTATAAATGAATATGGATCTTAATTGCTGCTATATGTAAATGAAGTTTATATATATGGACACAAAAAAGAAGGCAATAGTACCTAGGCTTTGGAGCTTCTTTTTTTTTTTTTTGCCTTAATTCAACATGGAGATATTAAACTTGAGAAACATATGTTGGGATTGGTAGGAACAGCAGAATAATTTTAAAATTTTTGCCAATCCCAATCAATGATCTATCAATATCCACAAGAATGTTACTCCAACATGGACTGCATTCTAGCACCTCCAATGTCTGCTAGGGTTTTCTCGCGGCTCTGAATTCTCATCTGTACATGAGTTTTTCTGCTCCATCATTTTTATAACCCATGAAGGCTATATTCGAATTTCAAAATTAATTTTGAAATTAATTAACCCTTAATTATCTTGACGAGCTAATAAATTAGGTTTAATTAAATCTGTCATACAGTTTAAATTTAACCTATTTATTTAATCCGAATAAGAGCCAATAGATTTAATTTATCCTTATAAATTAAATCTGAGATATTATATCTCTATCATGTTAGTTATTAAATTTAACTTATCTAATAAAATTAAATTTAAGACCTATAAATATAATAATGTTATCATATATATATGTATTTTGAAAATACATATACATATATACATATATATATATATAATATTATTAATTTTCTTTTCACAAATTTTATATTATATATATATAATTCGTCCACCCTAGATTAAACATTGTCTCGCGTTGGACCATTCTTGTGTGCGACCTAGTAGGCCTATACAAAGTTGGTAGTGGGCCAATAACTGTACTAACCCACAAGTCGCAAGTGGCTTCTAGTAAGACATTACGACTACCCAATTCATATGAGAAACGTTAACACGATGCAACCTGTCATACAACTATGTCACATCCCTTTTGTCACATGATATTTTGGTCAAGGATGAGGCATGGATAATGTCATCCTCTTGTTCCTAACCATTACTTTCCTGATTCCTGAGTAGTTTGACAATAGATATGGAAACTCCTTTCCATCGTAGTATGGCTATATATTTCCCAGACTCATTCATCAAGTGGCCCAGTAATATCTCCCTACTACTGTAAGGGACAAATTCCATCTTGACCATTTATATTCCTCTTCATTAAAAACCACCAAGCCTGATCGTAGCCTTTATCATCACCCGGTCAAAGGTAACTTTTGACTATTTCAAAACTTAGCAATTCTCATGCAGGAATCCATGATGACCTCAGGTTGAAGGGTATTGTGACGTTGTTATACATGAGCTAAGCTTATGACTTGATCCATGCAGCTTTCTCATAGCTGGTCGGTCCAGCACCTTGTACTCTTACAAGTGCCTAAGACTTTGATTTGTATCTCCATATCTTATCAAAGTCATACTGGTCTTGTTTCATCTCTTCTCCCATATAGATAACCGACCAAGGACATTTAGGACAATCTTTATGATTTATCCAAGGATATAGTCATCACATTAAACATGCGAATAATATGATAACATAATGAAAAAAATTCATTAAATTAATAATATTCAAAGTACAATGATTGACCCTTAAGACACAATTTCCAACAACATATTTGCTATAGTATTGGTGGATTTTTTCATTCAAACTCTATTGAACAAATTTGAATTACAATAATATAGTGAAATTAAATGGCATAGGTCACTACTGCAGGGGACACTTTTAACGACCGTTTTTATACCCTTTAGACGACTGTTTTCAAGGGGACGTATAAGTGAGTGTCGTTGAAAGTTCAAGAAACGAAGACTATTATTAAACAGTCATTGTATTTTAGATACAATGACTGTTTTTCAAAAAACAGTCGTTGTATCTCTATTGTATGTTTTTTTAATATTCACGTTTTACAGGATACAACCACCATATAATGCCATTGGAAAAGCACCAATGTAACCCAGAAGCACCAACGTAACCCAGAAATGCCTATGTTTCCATGAAATTCCTATAAATTCACATTTTACAGGATACAACCACCAATATAATGCCATTGGAAAAGCACCAAAGTAACCCAAAAATGACTATGTTTCCATGAAATTCCTATATATGCTTCATCATCAGTTAATTTTCAAACTTAAACTTTCAAACTAAATCATGACAATCATATAGCCAAAGAGATGACATACTTCCATGAAATTCCTATGCTTCATCATCAGTTTCCAAAGTGTTATAAAGTATAATAAAGTCAAAGTACTCATAAATAAGAAACTGGAAAAAGTATTCAAATATACAAACTCATATTGCACTGTACAAAACCACTGCAATATGTGAAAAAGCCTCTAAAATTCATCACTACTCTATGTATTGTAGAAGATGTCTTGACAAAAGGTCTCGGATCAAATTAATGTCCTCGATTATGTAGGGGTCTTGTTTTCCAAAAATCTTTGCACCAAATAGAGAATATGTTAACATAAATCAATAAATTGAATGAAATAACTAACAATTCAAGCACATAAAAAGAAATGAAATTCAGTTGAGAATCAAGAAATGATCATCTGCTCAAAATTTGTAGTAAGGCCACTGAAAATGATGTTATATATATATAGTATAACATAGAAGCTGCACTCAATTGTCCCTAAAGCAATTTATTGAATAAAGGCCTATGTAAAGCAATAGTCAATCGAAGAACTTGAATGTAAAGAACTTACCTTTTGCTGGAACCACTTTTTCGGACCACTTTTACCTTCACACTTCCCACCCATTATATAATATGTCTTCAGTGCATTGTAATAATTAAAATGATAAATGGAAGACATTAAAACAATTGAGTATAATAAAAAATCAATGACTGACAAACAAATTTACTTACGTGTTGAAAATGTTTTTGATATCTCCGTTTGGCTTGCGACCCAATGAGTCAAACCAAAAGATGATGTTGATTGAGGGACAAGGAACACAGAGACTCCAATGATAACTATAATCACATACATATATAGATTAAAATAAGGTTCGATAACATGATACTACTTATCAAAGTGAATATGTATAAATATATGAAATTAAGTTACTTGCCCTTCAACAATTGGTGCTAGATAACAAGGCAGTTTAGTCTCGCCTATTGTATCGCCTACATAGCTTATCCGATCTTCCAACCTCTGGCTATTACGCCATAACATATTGCCAGGACATAAGAAGCCATATGTAGTGGCGAGCCGTCATTCGTCACACAGTTTATGAAAGTAGCTACCACATAAATGAAATGAGAAATGACTTAGTAAATGTAGAAACTTAAAAATCCTAAATATCAGTGCATTAATTACAATTAAAAATTATAACTAAACTCACATGATTGTAAATGTGACCCATCCTATGTCTATCTCCTCCAAACATAGGAACTCTCTAATATCTTGGTTATCAAGTCCATAATTATACAAGATTCTGTGATCCCACAATCTCACAAGGCATCTGCAAGTCAACCTTGTTTATGTCTTGATGAATATTTTGTAGTCATGCTAAAAAGGGAAATTTTGTCGCATCATCTTTTTCCTAGTAAGACACAAAATAAAGATTATAAGTAGAATGTCAATGATCAAGTAATAGTAAGTTGTTTCCTACCATTGGAGGGACTGACACAGTCTGAACAAGATTTATAGGCCATAAGATGAAAGATCTATTGCCTGACCTAGTCTAGCAACCTCACCATTGGGGAACGGGACATCTACATCTTTCTCCCCCAGTTGAACACTTGTCACATTGACCTTACATTGATCGTACTGGATTTGGTTATTATGGTGGGTGGTGGCATGGCTGTATACAATAGCATTAGCAATAGAACGCAGGTACGGGACTTCCAAATACAGAGTCCAGGGTTCTTCAGGCTCTAGCGAAGGACCAGGGTCACCATGTCCAACCTCAGACGAATTGTAACTGTCGTTGGTGTTGGGAAAGGCCGAAGATTCCTGAGTAAGAGAAATGAAAGAATTAATTAAAATAAAGTAAGGAAAAACTCAATATAATGTTAAATGAAATTAGTTACAAACCTCATAGCTAGGCGCCACGTTACACATCCTGCCTTGCATGTGAGGCAACACCATGGTACTCATCTCACCACGTAGCTCACTCAACAAATCTTCTTTAAGCTTGTCTTGAAGTGATTGACGTATTTGCACCGCTAGCTCTGCTCAGATTTCCTCTCGAACCCTGGCTACAAACTTCTGACTCATTTCACCTCATCTATAAGCTTGTGAACCTTGTCCAAAGTATTTAGAGAGACCAACTCCCCTTGACTCCCGTTTAACTTGACCAGGGTGATCTAGATTCCCAAGTGCCGTTGCTAACATGTCTATCCTTCCAATTTGAGTGAAGGAACCCTGGCTGCTCTGCTCTTTAAGTTCATCCTGTAGCATACAATGGATAAATAGAAAGTAATTACATGCAATCTTGTTAGGAAAATGAAACACACTTAAATATACTTGTTATTAAATACTCACAATCCTTTTAGCACATCAGCAATGACTGGATTTATATATTTTTCTCCCTTTATCCTCCCTGCTTTCCATTTTTTGTGACGTGTGATACGTATGTAGATGATCAATTAAATAGTGCAAGTGTACACTGTTGTAATCAAGTAATATAGAAGTAAGTAGAGTATCATTCCCACGAGGATTGAGCACTAAGTACCAAAATGGGTAATTTTAATTCTATTTAGTCGATCTATTAATTGGTGATTGAGAGTACAAAATAAAAGAAAAACAATTAAATATGAGTGCAGATGATCAAAAAGAAAATATGACAAAAAGCCCTAGGGGTCATATTTCACTTAACAAATTTTGGATTGAATCACTTATCTATTCTAGCCCAATTTATTCCACATAATTGATAGTCGAGTTTCCCTAATTTAATTACTAGCCTCTTCCAAGGTCAAGCAATTCTATAATCAATTGCTAATCCAATATATTCCTATATGAATTTAAGCAATTAATTATGCATTAAGATTTATGGAACTTAGTAAGACTACACAACTCATATGAATATATTCCTATTTCATATGCAAGTCATGGTTTTAATTATAGGGTCTACACACATGTATCTCCTTCCGGTCTCAACATGTATATTGAAATCATTCAAAAGATAGACAGTCAATCAAAAGCATTAAGAATAATAATTAAAACTCAATCATGAAGGAGAAATTTAAACTAGATTTAATAAGTTAGGATTCAATCCGTCATTAGTAAGTTATGTCATCACCCTAGGAAAATGAAAATTTAGCTCATGATAAATTTAAAAACAAAACCAAAATAAATTATATAAAGCTAGAATAAAATCCTCAGAAATACTGCATAAACTTGAATATTAAATTCTCAAACATAAATATACAACCAAAAGATGCATGAAAAATGAAGAAATCTAGCCGTCCATTTAGGAGGTAAAACCTTCTATGTAGGCGGCATGCAAAAAGTAATTCAATCCTAAGCCTTCCAAGATGGAGGCATGCAATACATGAAATTAAATCTAAAAAACAACACAAAGAACTCAGAAATGTTAAAGAAAGATCTCTCCTGGCCAGAGAAGGACCTCTCCCTGTCGGAGAAGGAAACCTCTGCTTCTCTTCCTCCCCTCCATTTGAGCTTGGCATTTATCTCTATTTATAGGGGAAAAAACATGTGAACATGTGCTACAGTACTGCTACAGTGTCCGGAGACTGCTACAGTGATCTGGCGGCTGCTGCAGTGACTGTCGGCAAACATCTACAGTGCCTGGCGCGCTGCTACAGTGCTTCCATTGCTACAGTGACTCCATCCACTATAGTGTAACTTCCATCCGCTACAGTGTAACTTCCGTATGCTACAGTGTAACTTCATTCTGCTACAGTGATCCTGTTGCTACAGTACTTGCATTTTTTTATATATATATTTTTTATTTTTTTATTTTTTAAATGCTATTTATTCCAAAAACATTATTTATTTATCAATCACACCCAAATTTATTATATTAAATGCAAATATCGTCCATAAAATCATCATATAAGGGAAAATTAATATGCAAATATTTTACCTATCAACGTGGGGGAGGAGGTGTCGCCTGCATGACAATACTAGGATCTGCTTGGGCTTCTTCCTCCAATTTTTGTAATTCAGCCTGTATCATTTTCTTCTCGAGCTTCCGATAACCCCTACGCGACATGTAATGAGGATAATTGTTTTTTGCTCACCTCTCTTTATTTGCTTGACTCAATTTCTATATAAACAAAGAATAATGATAACTGAGTTAGCGATGTCAAGTAAGTTCAACTAAAATGTTTAACACTAAGATAAACAAAATGTATCAGGAAATTGGGATCCTGCCGTAATGCCACAAAGGACCTCCAGTCATTTGGAGAAAGAAATGAATACTCTTTACAAGGATCCTCATGACTCCTTCACCCTCGAATGTACTTGGTTGTGAGCGTGGACTTGAAATCTTTCCACCACTCACGAACTTCCCCCATCCAATGCTTGTACATCTGCCTCGTATTGGGAACATCGTAGGTTTGCTATAAAATAAAATATATAATATTTATATATAAAAACAAAGAAATAGAGATTGAGATAACAATAGAACTTTACATACCAAGAGTTGTTCCCAATTTATAGCCTTCGTGTCCTTTGAAACTTCCCTCCAGGTAGGAATTAGAATGCTAACTTTGCTTCGACCCAAAAAGCCAACATAGCTAATGAACTTGTCTCCTTCTGAGCTGAGTGGCTTCAAATCATCATTAAATTCCATATAAACCTTGCTCGCCTATTATTCCTCATGACGTGCCACCAACGACCGCAGCTTTGTGCTTCCTCTAACCTTTTTCTTAACCGGTGAGCCAATAGAGTCGCCCAAATTTGACTTTGCCTAATCTTGATAAGAAATAAATGTGACAAGATAAGTAAAGTGAAATTACATGCATACTTTAAACAATTCAAAATCTTACTAAGAAATAAATGTGACATATGATAAGTAAATTGAAATTACATGAACACTTTAAACAATTTAAAATCTTACTTTAAGTGTTTTCCCAAATTCCTTCACAATGATCAACACTAGCTGCATATTCATCATCATCTACCAATTCCACTTCAGATGGCATAGGTGGATTTATAGTGAAATGCGGTGTGTCGTTAAGATTTAAATTTGGATCACCATCCTTCTATTTTTTTACTTTTAAGTACAATAGAGAATTTTTCATTTGCTGGATCAATGACATAAAATACTTGTTTTGCCTGACTTGCTAGAATGAATGGCTTATCTTTATAACCGACTCTTTCAAGATCAATTGAGGTAAATCCAAATTGATCTATTTCAACAGCATTATTGTTAACCCACTTGCATTTGAATAAAGGAACCCTCAACTTAGTGTAGCTTATCTCTCATATATCTTAAATAACTCCATAATAGACCATGGACGCCAAAATGGGGTTTTTGTCTTTCGAACTAGAAAAGTGCATTGATTCGGCTACCACCATCACCCCACTATTTTGCATAGTACTTCTGTTATCCTGGCCTTTTGTATAGAAGAAATACTCATTTATATCGAAACCACTCCAAGTTATGACCTCAAAAGAAGGCCCCCAAGCTAACCATTTGATTGTCTTAGACACATTGGTCTTGTGTGCTATCTTATCCTTAAACCACTCTATGAAAGTCTTGTTTTATTCATTAGCTATCTGCATGTCATTTTTCCTTGGATATATCTCCTTTAAACTCTTTCTGTGTTCAGCTAAGTACGGCTGAACTTCTTCCGTATTATTCAAGATATACAGGTGTGCTTGCAACACCTCTTCATGATGCATACTCTTCATTTTGAGCCCTCGTGTTCCCTTACTTGTACCCTTTTCATGACGAGATTAGGCCTTTGACCTTGATAGATATTCTTTGCAAAAGTCCATAGCCTCTTCAATGACATATCTTTCCACAATTGAGGCTTCAGGTCGATAAGGATTTTTAGAATACCCTTTTAAGTTCCTTATGTATTGCTCGAAAGGGTACATCCACCTTAGATAAACTAAGCCGCATGGTCTTACCTCCCTTACCAGAAGAACAATTAAATGCACCATTATATCAAAGAACACAAGAGCAAAATGCATCTCTAGTTGGGATAGAATAGTATAACCCTCATTTTCCAATTTATCTAACCTTGCAATGTCAACAACTTTGCTGCAAATAGTATTGAAGAAACTGCACAACCTTGTTATCGTGCTTCGAACATCATCTTTCATAATGCCTCTAATAGCTACTAGTAATAGTTGTTGCATCAAGACATGACAATCATAAGACTTCATTCCAACTAACTTCAAATCTTCCATTGACACAAGCCGACTCATATTAGAAGAATACCCTTATGGCACCTTAATGTTGTGCAAACACCTACACAAACTTCTTCTCTCGTCTTTTGACAATGTATGCGGTGCTGGCTCCATATACGCTCTCTTACCATCATCTCTTAATTGTGGATGCAGTCGTTCTCTTATTCCCATTTCAACCAAATCTAGTCTCGCACTAATTCTATCTTTAGTTTTCCCTACTATGTGCAAAAGCGTACCAACAAGGCTATCACATACATTTTTTTCCACATGCATCACATCAATACTATGTCTCACATCAAGACTACGCCAATATAGAAGATCAAAGAAAATTGACCTCTTCTTCCATATGTTCTTCTCACCCGTAGTCTTTTGATTTTTACCAAAAGTGACATTGATTCTTTCCACCCAACTATAAACCTCATCTCCAATTAATGGCTTTGGAGCCATTTTATTCTCTGGAAAACTGTTAAAAGCCTTCTTTAGCTTACGGTACGGGTGGAACTGAGGAGGAAATCGTCTATGACCAAGGTAGACCATTTTTCTACCATACTTGAGTTGACGGAACTGTGTGCTCGCTTCACATATCAGACATGCTTTATGACCCCTGACACTATAACCTGACAAGTTACCGTATGCAGGAAGTCGTTAATCGTGGTGAAAATCATTGCACGTAGCTTAAACGACTGTTGCTTATATGCATCAAACACATCTACACCATCCTCCCACAACTTCTTTAAGTCCTCTATCAAAGGTGCCAAGTAGACATCGATATTGTTCCTTGGCTGTTTTGGTCCTGAAATCATTTTAGAAAGCATTATATACTTGCGTTTCATACACAACCAGGGAGGTAAGTTGTAAATTACCAGTAGAAGGGGCCATGCACTATGTGTACTGCTAAAAGTACCATAGGGATTGATCCCGTCTGTGCAAAGCCCAAGCCGAAGGTTTCTAGTCTTGCTGAAAAATCCGGGATACATTTCGTCTACTTTCTTCCATTGTGGAGAGTCAGCCGGGTGCCGAAGGAAATTTCCATCACAAACTCTGTCATCATAATGCCATCTCAACTTCTTTGCTTCTTTCACATTAGCAAACATTTATTTGAACCGCGGTATGATTGGAAGATACAACAAAACCTTTAAAGGTTACTTTTTATATGTCTCATCACCACACCTATTACCTTTCTTCACTTTGTATCTAGAAGTTTTACATTTCAGACACTCACTTAAGCCTTTATACATATTTCTGTATAATACGCAGTCATTAAGGCAAGCATGTATCTTTTTATACTCCATACCCATCATAGATAATATTTTCTTAGCCTCATACATACGATTTGGAAGTACATTATCCTCTGGAAACATATCACACAACAATTCTAGTAACAATATGAAACTACTGTCAGTCCACCCACAAGTTGCCTTTAAGTTGACCAAGTGCAAAATGCCTGACAAGCGTGTATACTTAGTACACCCAGGGTACAAAGGTGTCTCTACATCACTCCGCATGCTATCATATACAGGCATTTATGCAAAACATTCTACCTCAACATCGTGAATCATGTTCTCTATTCTATCATCATCTCTAACCTCCAAAACTTCCTTCTCATGTGACGCACAAGCGGTTACTTCCTCACCATGCTATATCCACCTTGTGTATCGAAGATTTATTCCATCACAAAGTAAGTGATCCTTTATATCATCAATATCTCGTAGACTCTCATTTAAACAGTTGATACATAGACTAAAATACTTCCCATTTTTACTAGGCGGATTCATTTTAGCAAATTCAATAAACTTTTCCACCCCATTCTGATATTCTTCACTAATTCTCAAAGCATTCATCCAATAGTGATCCATTTTATTACCACCTAATCCATTTTCATAGACACTTAAGTTTAGAATAGCTATATGAAACACTTATGACACACTGTAAAAACTAACAGTTCAAGTACCATTTTCAAAGTTTAGTAATTCAAATTCATCACGCTTACAACAAATAGTAGCACTATGATATCCTCAGGTTTCAAAAAATTTCATTAACAAGCAATAACATAACTTACCAGCTAATATTTAGCTTCCATGGACACTATGTTTGTGATTGAGGATTTGGAAGAAGATTCTACAGAGGCAAGGATGTAGTAGGCTGGCAACCCAAGGGAGAATGATGGCAGTAGTGATACCTGCAGGTTTATGAGAGAGTTATTACCCAAAACATTATAATATTACCTAAAACTACTACATCTTTTATGAACTCAAAGGCATTGTTGAACTGACCTTATTGATTGTCTGCAAATTAGAAAACGTACGCCACTAATCTTGCACTTTTTAATTCACACGTTTACCTGCAAATAACACTTATTAATTCACCTATCTCACATCACTAAGCGAATACCACTTTAATTTCTATGTGATCACAACAAAACATACATTCTTGTTCAGAACATCTAAAAGGAAAAATTAATGCTTATGGGGACATAACTTACAGTGTACACGTCGACTGAATTATAATTGAAATGATACAAGATAGAAAAAGAAAGTGTACACACTGATAACAAGTTCAAAACATATCCAATATGCCAAATTTGAATTACTGCACGTAATAAGAATGGAATAGGTTGGACTGAATGAAATATGAGTGTGCAAAATTATTATGGATTAATACCAATCATAGGGTGAGTCATTGATCGTCCTTATCATGTAATTCATTCCGTGTGTTCAACAGCCATTCATCAGTTTTTTTTATTTTCCATTTTGTTGTTAAATTTAGATGACACTGCTTATTTTTTAACATTTTTAGGATAATATTATGCTTTTCTAAAAACTTTCAGGACAAAAATTGTAAAAGATGAAAGCATAGTCATACCCACATAGAATCCTACGTGCTATAAGGTACCGTGGCACACATTTGCTTGGCTACCATTAGAGTATGCCTGACGTTGCTTATATTTTAACACTTTTGGGACCAAATTGTTATCAGTATACCAAGATCAATTAATAAAATTAGTTTAAGGTTTTAAAATTACCACATCTTTTTAATAATATTCCTATTAATGAAGAATAAGTTTAATTTTACCCAATCCTTAATTTCTCTTTTATCCAAAAAAAAAAAAAAACAATTCCTCTACTAAAAAATTGTAAAGCTAATTTATACACAACTCCACTAAACTGTATGTCATGTACAAATTTAATTAACCTCCCTCTCATTTTTAAAATTTTTCAATCAATCCCTCATAAAATCTTAAATATATATAGATAACTCTTATTGTTAGTTTTGTTAATTGCATATATGCACTTAATTTAAAGTTCAATGAGAATTTAGAAGTTTGGCGTAGTTTATTATTAAGTTTTAATTGATTTTTTTATCATAAGTTTTAATTGATTTAAAAGTTCAAGTGAGTATTTTATACATATACACACACACTAAATACCCTTAATGGCATGTTATACTTACTTATAATAAACGTGAGTTGGTAGAAGGGAGAGTTATAGTGAAAACGCCAAAAGGGAATTCAAAAGTAGATAGACAGGAATGAACGAAAAGTAGTATGGGTGAGAGATAAAAGGTTAGTTCATACATTATACACACACATATATAGTTGTAAGGTCAGGAAGGTCTAATTCAGTTGCTAAAGATGTGTGATAGGACAACATAGTCCCATTTCCTGCCTTACTTCCTATCTGCCTTAAACTGAAGTCTTCAGATAGACCTACGACCATCACATAGACATCACCAAAAATGAAATCAAAACTGAATCTCTACTTCTTAAGCTTACAATTTCATCAGCTAGCTATTGTCTTTGAGTTTTGCCCTCTACAAATTATTCTAATGTAGGTAAATCTCTAGTCCGTTAACACAAAATTTCAACTCTGTGAACAAAATATATGCAAGCATTCAAATTTAATTTCCATCACAAAGATAGAACAGATTAGGCCAAGAATGTACAGAGTATATTCTAGGAATTACCAGGAAAAAGAAGGTAGTGTTGCATGCCAGAACTGACAGAGGAAAAGGCCACGAGCTAGGGCGGAGATGCAGGACGCGATAGAGGCTCACGGGGTGGAGAGCTAGGGGGCTGGAGAATGCCATCTGAGAGACCCAAGGAGAAGCAAGATGCACGACACAGCAAACAGAAACAAAGGGATCGAGTGACAGGGCTCTAGCTGTAAGTAAGGTCGGACGGGGGCAAGAAAGGGAAAGTGACTGTCTCAGAAGAGCGCGTTGGGATTTATTGTCATCAGAAAGTAAAACTGGAATAAATTTTGGAACTTTCAACGACTGTTCTTAAGAACAGTCATTGAAAGTGGATTAGAAAGCCACCTTACGATGCCAAATTTTGGCACTTTCAACGACTGTTCTTAAGAACGGTCGTTGAATATCAAGTTTTAACGACTGTTTATTTAAGAACAGTCGTTAAAACGTTTCCCAGAATTCCTAGTTGCTTTACTACTGCTGTTATTTGAAAACAGTCGTTAATTTGGGTCGTAAATTATCCTATTTGTAGTAGTGGGTAGATTACTTTTTTAATAATTTTTTCCTAATAGTGGAAGCTTTGGACCTTCCACTATTAAGTGCCAAAGCTTCTCACCTTGGCATGTATGCCAAGGTGAGAAGCTGTGGCATTGGCACGATCTTCTAAGGCAACATGCCTGGGCAGCGTGCCAAGGCCACAAAATTGTTGCCAAGGCATACTGTTGCCTTGGCACCCCAAGGCAAGTGGCATGCCAAGGCAACTTTACAAAAGCTCCTAAGGTGTATTGTTGCTTGGCATGCCAAGGCCACAACGTGCCAAGGCAATTTCTGCCAATGTAAGTAAAACAAAAAGCTTGATGATAAATTTATTTTTAATTTTATTTATAAATTACTTAATTAATAAGTACTATTGTATATTAAGAATGTAAAATTTGTTTGGGTCAAAAATGGCATTAAGAATGTAACACTCTAAGTTTTATTATTATTTTTTGTTTTTTTAATTTAAGAATGTAAATTAATATATATGACTCTTGTTTGCTTATAATTTTTGTTTTTTTAGGTGCTTATTTGAAGTTTCAACTCCATCTCTTTAAACTTCCTATATATTGTAAGTTTTTTAATTTTTGAGCTTACAAATATAATAATATTGGTTTAATCATGCGTAAGGATCGTTATCACGATGCAATCTGTCATACAACCATGTCACGTCCCTTTTGTCATACAATATATCGATCAAGGATAAGGCATGGATAATGTCATCCTCTTGTTCCTGACCATTACTTTCTCGATTCTTGAGTAGCCTGATAACAGAGATAGAAACTCCTTTCATCATAGTATGGCCATACATTTCTCAGACTCACTCATCGAGGGGCCCAGTAATATCTCTCTACTAATGTGAGGGACAAATTCCATCTTGATCATTCATATTCCTCTGCATGAAAAACCACCAAGCCCGATCGTAGCCTTTATCATCACCCGGTCAAAAGTGACTTTTGACTAGTTCAAAGCTTAGCAACTCTCATGTAGGAATCCATAATGACCTCAGGTCTAAGGGCATTGTGACGTAGTTATACATGAAAAAAGCTTATGACTTGATCCATGTAGCTTTCTCATAGTGGGTCGGTCCAGCACCTTGTACTCTTACAAGTGCCTAAGACTTTGATTCGTATCTCCATATCTTATCAAAGTCATACTGATCTTGTTTCATCTCTGCTTCCGCATAGATGACCGACCAGGGACATTTTAGGACAATCTTTATGAATTATCCAAGGATACAATTATCACAGTTAACATGCAAATAATATGATAACATAATGGAGAAATTTCATTAAAATAATAATGTTCAAAGTACAATGATTGGCCCTTAGGGCACAATTTCCAACATGGGGCGTTTGAACCCCCCAAACGGTCAATTGAGCTTATAAGCTCAATGGGCAATTTGGAAAAAAAATTTGAGTGTTTGTTTCCCAAAGTGAGCAATCGAGCTTAATTCTATCTTAATAGCTTTTGCATTAAGCTCCATTTCTCAGCTTTTACTGATTTAGCTTTTGGGGAGAGTGAGAATGGTTAAAATATTTTTTCAGTTGTGTCCAGTGTACTATCAGACTTATTGCAATTTTACCCTTAATGTACTTTTTTTGCTACAAAAATTAATTTCAACTATTATTTGGTGCTTTTAACCCTTAAAATATTTTTTCAACTGTACCCAATGTATTATCACATTGATTACAATTTTATCTTTAATGTACTTTTTCAGTTCCAAAAATTATTTTAAACTATTTTTTTGTGTTTTTAACCCTTTAAAATATTTTTTCACCCACTCTCTCTTACTATTATCACA
The DNA here is from genome assembly GCA_963210345.1 of Inga oerstediana. Lineage (NCBI taxonomy): Eukaryota > Viridiplantae > Streptophyta > Magnoliopsida > Fabales > Fabaceae > Inga > Inga oerstediana. The sequence goes on from OY723406.1 coordinate 35,847,893, forward strand.
AAAGTCACTTGTACTTAAGTCAATCCAAACAAGTTTTACTTTTGCAAATGTCATTTATACAATCGTTGTTCCAAACATAAATCACATTATACAATCGGGCTTTTACCAAAAATAAAATTACCAAAAGCTAAATTGAGAAACTCCATTTTTCCTATCGTTGTTCCAAACACACTCTATATGAATCAAAACCCATTCACTAACTCCACTATTTATATCACATTATTCTCAAGGGGCTTTCATATTCTCATGCTCATTCATTCCAGTTCATAACATAGAATCCAAATGTTCTAACATAGGTATACATCCTTTATCCAGTTAATCAGCAACATATGAACAGTACATAATCTTAGTGCATCACATACATAAGTTCATCCTCAAAAACATATCGCACTAGTAGTTCAATTGCCCATATAGGGCCCACTAAAAAACAAATGGTATTTCATAGTGGTGCATTTGTAGTGATTAATTTTAACCGCTACAAACATTGACCTTTGTAATGATTTTAACATAAACCGCTACAATATTGTAGCGGCAATGTACGCACCAAGTGGTGCTACTAATTAGCAATGTTATTTTTAGCGGTTAATAGAAAAAAACCGTTATAAATATGGCGCGAGTTTCCCGCCAAAATTTATCACGGTTATTTTATAGCGGTTACAACAAATAAACCACTTCAAAGTTTGCGCCACATAGTGCCACCAAGCGAGCCAATAGTGTTTCAGTTTTTTGTAGTAGTTACTATGAGTTGAATCGCTACAAAATGAAAAAGGTCACCTATTTATAGCGGTTATGTTTCCAGAATCGCTATAGAACTTCAAAGGTCATCACATTCGTAGCGGTTAGGCTTTGATAACTGCTACTGAACTTCAAAGGTCATCACATTTATAGCGGTTGTTTTATAACTGCTACAAAGTTTTGCCACCCTAGCTTTTTGTAGTGGTTGATGTAGCAGTTTTTTCAATAACTGCTATAAAATCCATAACTATAAAAAGGTCGCCGCCGTTCCTTTTTCCCATTTAGCCATTTTATTTTCTGAAGTTTCTCTGTGAGTTTTCCTTTAGATCTGAGCATTCTGATGTCTATTGTGGGGTAGCAGTAGCAGAGGAGGGCAGTGGGAGGGGGCAGTGTGGTGGGAGGGGGACCGCGTTATTTCAGCCCATCTCCCTACAGCAGCCATAGGAGTCGGCCCTACCACAGCCACCACAGATGGTCCCACAGGAAACGACCGCACTAGAGGTGCCTAATCTGGGAGAAGGAGATATCAGTGTTGATGACTATGACGCAAACGAGGACTTCGAGGTCCCGATTTTGATAAGAGATATGGATCAGTTCCTCGATGAGGAGGAGGCATAAGAGCATAACAACCCAAGAGGGTCGTATTTGCGGTCAACTAGGTTCAAGGTATAAGTCAAAGGTAAATATAATTTTTTATTTAATAAATTATATATTTAAATTCAAAATTTTAAATTTGAATTACAATTTATCTAACGTATAGTAAATTGTATAGATAAGCAGGGGAATGTATCTATGAGGAGGCTAGACATGGCCGGTCTGAATAGCATAGACTGAACACTATGAGTTGTAGTTCCATGGAATGAGGGCACGGACTAGCCCGTCGACAGTAAGGGTCACTTGTTCAAACACTTCCTGAACAAGCTACAAGACAATTTGGAAGGGAAAAAAGTAGAAGAAGAAACCTGTAAAGATTCTCAGATACTTCCCTTTAAAGCCGCACTTACAAAGATTGTTTTTGTCGTCTAAAAGGACGGAGCATATGAGGTGGCATAAGGTTGATAAGAATGAAGATGGTAAATTACGACATCCTCGGGATGCAGATGCCTGGAAAATGTTTGACAAAGACTTTCCTTCTTTCGCTGCTGACTCCCAAAATGTTAGACTTGCTTTGGCAACCGACGGTTTCAATCCATTTGGGAATCTCAACATAAGTTACAGTATTTGGCTGATAGTCTTAGTTCCCTATAATTTACCCCTGGATGTGTATGAAACAAAGCTCCTTCATTTTGTTTATGATCATTCCAGGCAAAAAGGCATCGGGTCATGACATCGATTTGTATCTCCAACTGCTTATTGTGAAATTTCTTAACCTGTGGAATGTCAGCATCGAGACATATGACGCTTATGGGAAGACATTGTTCAACTTGTGTGTAACCTTGATGTGGATGATTAGTGACTTTCCTGGCCTTGGAATATTATCCGAGTAGAATGTGCATATTGGCTCGACTTGTCTAGCTTACAATTTTGACTCTGACGTAGTGTACCTTCCCTACAGTTGGAAGTGGTGCTTTATGGGGCATAAGAGGTTTCTCGATGGAAGGCACAAGTTTAGATTGCAACAGAATTGGTTTAATGGGAAGCTAGAAACAAGAGGACTACCTCAGACTTTATCACAGAGGATGTTGACTTCAAGTTAGGAAAAAGCGATGATGCAGCACAACAGGGTAAAAGAAGGGCAAGACTTCTGCGCCTCAACAATAGAGAAAGATAAGCATTTTCTTCACTCTTCCATATTGGAATTGTAATTTACTTCACCACAGTCTTGATGTCATGCACATTAAAAAAATGTGCTATATACGATGCTTAATGAATCGAGAAAGTCAAAAGATCATCTTCAAGTGAGGAAAGATTTACATGCCATGGGAGTTCATGAAAACGCGTGGCCAAATGAGCATGACAAATTTCAGCCGGCAAAGTTCACCCTCACAAAACCAAACAAGGAAGTCTTCCTCGCGACGTTGAAGAAAATAAAAGTTGCATATAGGTATTCAAGCAACATTTCACGATGTATTGACGTGCAGCCTCGAAAGGTTACTAGCCTGAAGAGTCATGACATACATATGCTTATACAACAGTTACTTCCGGCTATAAAGAATACACTTCCTCCCAATATGTCAATCATTTTGGTAGAGCTTTGTTCTTTCTTTCGGAAGTTGTGTTCCAATGTTTTGATCGTTGTGGAGCTTGATTAGTTGTAGTCCAAAATTATTCTTACTTTTTGTCATTTGTAGATGATCTTTCCTCCATCCCATTTTACTGTGATAGTTCACCTTACAGTCCACCTTGTTCATGCAACAAAGCTCACTGGCCCAATTTAATATCGATGGATGTATCCTATTAAGAGGTACTCAGTTTATATATGTGAGTCAATAATAGTTCTTATGTTTGTTAGTCTCCCTTTTGAGCATTTTGTATCATTTTACCCTTCTTCACTTTGTAGGTTTCTTGGGAAAATGAAATCTTATGTTAGGAATAAGGCTTGGCCAAAAGGTTCTATAGTTGAAGGTTATATAGGGGATGAGGTCTGATATTTCTGTTTCAGGTACTTTCATGATATTGAGACCGCCTTCAACCTACCACCTCGTGTAGACAATTGTCCTGAACTGTTAGTGCAAGCGTTTCACCCAAGAAGGTAGGGTGAATTGGGTGATACCAGAAATTTCGTTGCATATAAGAAAATTAATAGAATATTTAAAGCAGTTGAGAGCAAAGAGAAATATCACCGAAGTGTACACCGGGAGTTATACTGGTTCGGTCACAACCACTTTGACCTACGTACAGTCCTCAGAGCGTCTCTGAGAGTTTCACTATATTCTCCAAGATTCAGTAGGTTCTTGGCACCTCAGTACACAGCAAGTTCCTTCACCTAGACACTCGCTCCCCCTTACACATTGCAATCAAATCCCCAAGTCAAGGTTCCACAACCTTAAGTTGTCTCAATAACAAATATTGAGTTTGTAATGAAAAACTCTCTCACAGAGCAAATATATAATCACTGAAGCACAATGAATGAGTATATGAAAACAAAGCACTAAGAGTATGTGTATCAACATATGTTCATGTGTTCTCAGTTGTTGTTGTTGTTCTTTGAATGCTCTATATATATGGATGATTTGTGGTGTTTGTTGGAAGCATTTCAAATATGTTCATTAGAGTCGTGTAGCAACGGTTGACCATTCTTTAAATTTGAAAACTATCCGTTTGCGGTAGGTAGCGGTAGGTGAGCGTTCGGACCTTTTATTTGACTTTTCACTTCTGGCATGATCTCTTCATTGTTTCTCTGCAAATGTACTTAGGATACTAGTGCAATAAAGAGTTAATCATATAGATAACAAATCAATAATCATACGTTTAAAAACATGATTTCTGGATTGCCTTACTCGAGTGATCATTCTCATTACTCGAGTAATCCCTCGATTAATCCTATCAAAAATATAGCTGTGAGTAATTCAACATTTTTCAGAAGCTATTACTCGGGTAGGACATGGAGTAAAATACAACATAAACCTTAGAAATACCTAATTACTCGAGTGGCCATGCCTTTTCCTCACAAGTTACTCGGGTGCTCCCTCCAGTAAGCTGATTACTTGAGTGGCCATGTCTTTTCTTCACAGGTTACTCGGGTGAGCCCTTGAATAAATTTCAAATAAGTTTGCAAATTACTTGATTACTCCCTTGAGTAATACCATTCAAATCTTAGCCGAGAGTTTGCCTACCTGATTACTCAAGTGACCCTTCGAGTAATACTTCAAATAACTCAGCAGATTACTCGAGTGCTCCGTTGAGTAAAGCCTTTTTCTCACCTGGTTACTCGAATGGCTACTCGAGTAAATTGTTGTATTTCTTAGCTGAGAGCTACTGGAAGATTTTTGACCTGGTTACTCGAGTAATGCCTTTTCTCATGTGTTACTCGAGTTATGGTCTATATAACTTTGCAGATTACTTGAGTGGCCCCTCGAGTAACTTCTTCCAAATTTTGGTAGTGCCTGTGAAAATATTTTCTTTCAACCTTACTCGAGTGCCTACTCGAGCAACTGTTCCTTACTCGAGTGGTCACTCCAGTAAACATAGAAAACTGCCAATGATGTTCTTCTTTGGCTCTTCCTCTCAGATCTTCTTCATTACTCCAATGCTTACTTCAAGTAATGCTTTATCTGCCATTTATTTACTTTGTTCAAATTCATTTGTTATCATATCCTGTTTTATCATTAGTCCAATCTTGTCATCATCAAAACATATGGGATCTAACATGAACCTGAGCCAACATCAGGAGAATTTATCCCTCATGTTCGTAAACCAGTTGGAGGAACTAAGAACTTTAAACTAACGGCAACCGAGAAGTTGCAAGCACGTAGACATGCCTTGATTAATTGTACTCAAGGTAAACTTTTCATATAATAAGAATTGTACACTCACATGTTATTCTATATCTTTCATAACATTTTTCACTTTCATTTCACTATCGCCTTCCCTTGATTAATTGCAGGGAATTCAGAAGTCATGTTAAGTGTCAACTCAGGATCCGTACACAAGCATCCACTGAAGTTGACAAAAAGGTCCATAGAGAAATCCCTAGCTGTTTGCGCACAGAATACTAAATGACAACAACCTACACTTACTAGATTTCAGAGTTCTCACAACCAGCAATCTTGATCATGCAAAAGGATTTACAGCATACAATGTCAATGGTTTCAAGTTTTACACTGTTTCACAGGATCAAGGATTGCAAACTCAAAATTAAGGTGTTTTTGGCACCATTGGGACAAGGAGTTATGTGAGCAACAGTGACGCCGACATGCAGTTCAAAGGCATCCCTTACTATGGAAAGCTTCTTGATGTTGTAGAACTTAATTACCAAGGCTGTTTCACCGTTATACTATTCAAGTGTTTGTAGGCAAATACAACTACTTCCCGGGGACTTAGAACTGACGACTTAGGCATTACATCAATAAATTTCTCTCGGCTAATTCACACTGGTCATTCTCAAGATGATGAGCCATATATTCTTACCTCAGAGGCATACTAGGTTTATTATGTTGAGGACGAGAGATATAGAGATTAGCACATGGTTGTTCATTTAAAGCCTCGAGACCTTTACGACATGGGTGATGGTGATAACATCGCCTATGAGAGTGAGCCATTTCAGCCCACCAATTTTGAAAACTTCTTCCCTGAAGGTGATCACAATTTACCTATAGTTTGGTGTGTTTTTTAAATTCATATAATTTTAATTAAACTCTTTTAACAAAAAAACATATCGCTAACAATTTTTTCTACACAATTTATATAGGGATGGCGCGGATGATTGATCAAACAAATTATGTATTTATTTTAAAACAAATTATGTTTTATTTTTTAAAAAAAATATTTTTTAAAAAAAATTAAAAAATATTAGTAGCGGTTATAAAACCGCTACAAATAACAATAATAACCGCTACAACACTAAGAACCCATTTGGTTCAACCCCATTGCATGCCTGCAATGGTAATCATGAACACATTACCAAGAAAAGAGTGTTTGGTTGCTCTTTTGCATGGTAATGGGGTTTACCTTGGTAATGATGATTACCAAAATTTGGTAATCCCCATTCATACCTCCCCCTTATGAATCCTCATTACCATCTCATTGCATGGTCTAAAAAGTCCAATTTACCCTTTCGTTTCCCTTGTCTTTAGTTTACTTATCTAATTTCACTTGCCGCATCACGTCACAACTGCCACCGCCACAACCTCTTCCTCTTCCATCACCATCACCTCCACCCTGCCCCCACCACTACCTCCTCCACCGCCGTCACCTCCACCCACCGCCTCCGCCACCACCCCCGACCCCGCCACCGACCCATCGCCCACCACAGCCGCCGCCGCCGCCACCGGCCCACTGCCCACCACCACCTCGTCCACCCCCTGCTGCTGCCGCCACCTCACCCCCGCCGTTGCCACCGGCCTACCGCCCACCGCCACCCTCGACCCCGCCACGCCCGCTCACCGCCACTGCCCCCACCTCCTCCTCCCCCCCACCGCCGCCACCACCGCCGCCACCACCGCCACCACCGGCCACCGCCACTGCCACCCTAGCTGCCCACTACTGCAGCCACATCCTTCTCCCCCGCCACCCCCATCATTGCCACTGCTACCACCTCCTCCTCCTCCATCCCCGCCATCGCTGGCTTGTAACTATTTTTTCTATAAAAATTATATTAAGGGGTAAAATAGACTTTGTGTAATATATTAATTTTAAATAATTGTTAAAATATTAACTCATTGCACATTGCTTAAAAATCAAACCAAACACTACACTTGTAATTAATATTGCATTGTATTACCATTGCATCGTATTGCACTGCACCACAGGATGTAATGTGTAACCCCCTAACTTTAAACACGTAATTATAATTCGATAACACATATTTAAATCGGATTAGAGACCATTGGATGCTTTAACCTTGTTTTAAACTTTCTGTCTCACAGTAAAATTTTCACAAAAACTTTCAAAACTCTTTTTCCCATCCTGGTCTCAATTTCAATATTCGAATATAATTACCTGTGCAGTTAATATACATTCAATCATATCAGAGTGTATAACCGTCTCCCCGGCAACTCCCGGGTTCTATACATATATAACCTGAGGGTTTATAAGTATCCACTAGGGGATTACACAACCAAAATTGAATATAATATTCCTATTTCAAAATATACAGTAATCCCAGGTTCAAAATACATAACCAACATTTCTAATTCAACTATATACCCCCAAGGGTCCTAATTGCTCCAGGTTGGCCGCTTCTCCTTTGAGCCACATGCCCTGTCTGAAATGTTAGTCATAGGAAAGAATGAGATTCGAGAGAATCTCAGTAGTAATAAACCACTCACACATTGCATAAACACAAAGCATGTACATAAATCACAAACAGCAACAGCAGCAGCAATTCACAGATACATGGTTTTCACCACAAACGACAGCACTCACGGCTGTATACACAATACAACAGCTCTCGCTGTATTCATAATCACGACAGCTTATGCTATAATTGGTAATCAATATAACGACAGCTTACGCTGTAATCACAATAACGACAGCTTACGCTGTAAACGACAGCTTGCGCTGTAAACGATAGCTATCACCAGTTGTAACCACAGCAGCATCAGAAATCATCATACAACAGTGATACAACACACATACAGTGCATTACACAAAGTATAAGAGAGAGAGTCACTACCTTGTCCTTTCCTGACGTCCTTCGGCGCAGTTGGCTCCCGAGGGCAGCAAATATCGAATCCTACAATTCCAAATGCACCATTTAGACACTTCCATAGTGTTACTTGGGGTTATATGAGTCTATAATGAAAATTTACAAAAATACCCCCGGGGACCCGGCCCGAGCCCGTCGTACCCGGTCTGGCTGTACTTTTCTTGAAATTTTGACATGGGCTATCCTGACATATTTTTGCCCAAGGAATCCATTTCTGGACTCGGAATTATCAAATTCAATGTTAAATTACGAAATTGCCCTTGGCAACCCTACTTTTAGGGTTTTAGGGGTGTTTCCGTAATTATGCTTTCTCGGCCTTTTTTGAAAAAGTGCCCAACTGTAACCCCACCTATTTTCGCCCACTGAATCCAATGGAATCATCAAATCATTGAAAATCCAACTCTAAGACCCATTTACAGCCTTGGCCAAAATATACATGTTCTCCGGGAAAAATTGGGGTTTTACGATTTCGGCTCCGTAAACGCGTTCCTTTCTACTCCTAACCACTTTATTCACTATTACATTAGGTTATAACTACCATTTGAACCAAAATTGGGTAGCATAACCCTTAGGAAACTCAATTTCCAAAAGTTAAAACCAATGGCAATCCGGCGAAATTTCACCGATTAAATTGCCCACAGCAGCCAGAATAAGCAATATACGAAAGTTTGGAAGTTACCTCAAGCTCCCACAAGCTTTTCCCAAATATTGCTGAAAACCCTAAGTGCTCAACAACAGATTTTGAGCTTCCAAACCTTAAAGAACAAAGAGGAGTAGCTTAGGATCGGAGTTATACGCGTTAGGAGCTAAATCGTCGGAGAAATCGGCTTACCTTGTATTTTTCTTCTCCTTTCTCTCTCTACAAACCTCAACATTCTCACTCCTCATTCAGCTGCTGTGTGCGACAGAAATGAGCTGAGGAAGATGATAACATATTTAATTCCATGCTGATGTCATCTTTTATTAAGATGATGTCATAATTCCCATTTTCAGATTTTCTGGCAGATTTTCTGCCCAAATTTTGAAAAATCATAACTAATTCTAGAAAACTCAAAATGAGGTAATTCCAAAGCCAAATGAAAGATATTTAAGTCCTCTTCATAGGAAAAATATTGGCCATTACTAAAAATCACCACACAATTCCAGAATTACATAAAACTCATCACTGCCCCAAAACAGAGTTTAGTTTCCATCCCAAACTTTGGACAGTTATATCTCCTAGTTCACAAAACTAAATGGAACAAATTATATGTCCATTTTGAAGCTTAAGATGTGAGCTATAAGACTGCAAAATTTCAGAATTTTTAGATACCATTTGGTCATTAAAATCGTTCACACAAACGGACTGCCCAGAATATAATTTCACTGGACAGAATTTTAGATTTTGCATCTTTGCTTCCATTGGTTCCATTTTCATACCAAACATCATTCCCACATAAATTTTCACAAGGAATCCATTGGAATCATTAAAATATCCAAATTCCCATCACACATTCTTTAAAAGTGTTTATTCAACAATAATTACATCCACTTTTGAAGTCATTAGCCCTTAATCACTTTTTGGGATATTTCATAATGGGATCGAACCAAACAGGCCCTAAAACAACTACAAAACCATGACACTAACTGCTATAAGTTCCACGCAGATCCCTATAAATACCCCAGCCACATCTCATTTCAAACACTCCCCCATTTCTTTTCACCTTACCTCTCTTTCATCTTCTCTCATTTTCACTTTTTTTTATGAGCCGAGAAGTTTAACATGGTGATCAAATATGGTAATAAATTTTTAAATTTTTTATTTCAAGACTTTTTTCTTTCACATAATATTTATTCTCACTATTTTTTTCAGATATATATTTACATAATCATAATCACATTATAGCAGACAACATAGTAGTTTCTTATTACCTACATATCCCCGATAATATTATCAATATAATTTTCAAACTTATCTAATTTAATTAAATAATTCCTTTAAAATTATTAATGACCTAAGCTAATGAATAATAAGATAATTAAATTAGCTAAATTATTAAAATAATAAACTATTTAATTTAATATTAAAAAAGGAAACAAATAATTGTATTTTTTTTTATTTTTCTGACATATAAAACAGTTATAAATATACTTTTTAAAAGACAAACTAAATTTTTGACACAAAATTTGAATTTCTATTGAAATTAGTAGCGGTTATGTAACCATTACTAATATTTCTTGCCCTTTTTAAAATTCAATTTAGTAGCGGTTTTATAACCACTAAAAATGTCATGATAAATTTTCATTTTTATTTCCCGCCATCAAATATTCATGGTTTGCCATTTGTAGCGGTTATATAACCACTACAAATTACCAAGAAAATGTTCATCTGATTGAGGATGTTGTAGCGGTGCTAATTAACCATTACAAATATAGTAGCGGTTTTTTCGCTTGAGTAGCGGTTAAAAATAACCACTATAAATACACTTGCAATAGTGGGTTTAGTAGCGGTTCAAGAAACCGCTACTAATTATCTTTATAGCGGTTAAAACCGCTACAAATACATACTTTTAATCACTACTAAACCACATTTTTTTGTAGTGGCCACTAGCGAGGAATTAATCACAAAGATACTAAAAATAGTTCGGTTTATGCATCCAGACCTATAGTTGTCTATAATGATTCCACAAATTAATCTATCCAATTCTATAATTCATACAAGGTTCCACAAGGCGTTATTAGTCATAAAATAGCAAGTTCATAGTAGTTTTATTCATTCTAGGCTTGTAGAGTTTTTCAGCAAAACACATGAATAACACCGATAAGTAAGATAGATAGGGCCATGTTACCTAGTATTCTTGAAATTCCAACAAAGGAAGGTCCTTATCCTGAAGCTCAAAGTAACGAGAAACTTAATTAGTGCAAAGTCTTTTAGCAACACTATATGTTTATACTTTCTTCTCCAATGAGTTGCTTAGAATTTCGTACAAGTAGGAAATGTTATATTAGAACCATATTAGATTTGAGAATTTGGATCATTGGAGCATTAGACTAGCCTTGTCTAATGTCTGTATAATCTCAATTTAGGAGTTTAATCTTTAGAACCTCTAGTAAACTCCTAAATCTATGACAATTCCTATTTTTCAAATAATAGATCCAATGCGTGATAAATTATTCTTACATGAGGTATCAAATCATAGATCCCATGATTGGGTTTTCCTAAACGAATGTCTCAAACAATCTCACAAAATTTTGTAATGATCCAACGGTGAACTTAGTCAAAAAAAGTTGATTCTTTCCTCTAGGGTTTATCTCCACATTCCAAAAATTCATTCCTCTTCTAGGCTTTGTAACTCATAATCCAAGACAGTAATTTCTAATCCAACCGTTGAAAGTGATGGATTGGATGTGTTGGATGGGCTTCCCAAATTTCATTCCAATCCAATGGTTAACAAAAATACAAATAATATTTTACTGAGGCTTCCCCAGTTGTATGCGTGAATAGAAAAGTTGCACCTTGAGTCCATCTCACTACTCCTATATATAGGCTCTAAGAACTCTCTCTTCTCCTTATTTAGTCGATGTTGGACTTCTTAGCCTCTTTTATTCTATTATTTATTTACATATACACACATAATTAAAATTAAAATTAAATACTCTCATTTAACCTCTACTAACTTTATTATTTTATCTTTTCTAGAGAAATTCAATAATAATAATTGCTTAGTTATATTTTTATTAAACTTCATTTAACTTTAATATTTTCATTTATTTTAGATCTATCTTTCTTAATTAAACCATTATTCACTAAATTATATTTATCGCTAAATGTTTCCTTTATAACATTATTTAAGTTTTATAAATAAAAATTTGGGATGTTACAACTAGCATTTGAAATTCAGTACTTACAAGCCAAAGATTTAGAGTTCCTTAAACAACAAGATTCACTAACAACTGAATTAAAAAAGGCTAAGGAAGGGATATCAAGAAAGCTTGCATAACTGGAAGCATGAAGCTCTGAAACTCTACTCTTAATGCCGACAAATCTACTAGAAGCAGACACCCGAAGATGCCAATGGGCAATGCAAGCATGAATATTACTGGCACAGGAACTAATTATATAGAATATGCTTTTTGATAGAATATGATGTTATGATACCCTGAAAAAGTAAAAGCCCTTAGCTTGGCAATCTCAATGGGAAGCAAGGATCGTAGAGCATCTAATTTCACACGAACTAAGAATCCATTCAGGCTTGGTCATAAATGTATTTCACTATTTCTAGGTCAGAACCGTAGCTGCTTTAGGTTTAAATGGGGGTGTGCACTTGTTACCTGCAGTTAGGGAGTAAAATGACAGTAGGCTAGCTATTCTATTTAGGTAGCTTACCTTAGACTGGATAATGTTGTATATAATATTTTGATTAGGCTCAATAAGCCATTGTTTGACCAACTATTCCATGTTTCATTTGCGTCCCTTCAAGTGGCATAATAACTTCCTACACACAGCAATTATGTATCAGGATGCACCTAAGGGCCAAGGAAGTTTGACTTCTCAATAAGAAGTCTGGTCATCTGTTTACTGCACTTTATTTAAAGCAGGTAGTAGCCAGCTTGCAGTAAGCCCTATGCTACATATAAACCCCTTCCTAACCTAAACAACAACTTTCTTTTCTGACCTCATTGACTCTGTAAAGTCAAATCAGACAAGGAAGAAGGAAAAGTTTGTGAGAGAGTTGTAGATTCAATTATGTCAAATCCTATACAAGAGGCTTGCTCAGCGAAAAAGCCTTGTTTTCATATATGTATGTATGTATCTTGTTTTTATTAGATTTGCTAGTGGAAAATGCTAATTTATTCATACTTGCACAGTTTTCTTGTGATGGTTAATGGGTGTACTCAAACAAAATTGTTAATATTAAGATTTGAAAATGAAGGAAAAATATGAATAGATAGAGAGAAGAAATGCATACCGGGTCGAGTCGAATCCGGGTATTCAGAGCTCACGTAAATATTAGACTACAAGAGCCTAATAGGGATTGGCACAGCAGTGTACCAAAACAAGCAAGTTGGTAGGAGAGAAGAGATTGCTAGAAAACTCAATAGTAAGGGTGGATTATAACTGAGGAGGCACACCCTATATATAGTGGTTTAGAGTGGCCATTAATTAGGAAATGTGTACAATCCTTCTTGCCTTCCAAGTCAGTAATTAGATTAGTTGATCCTTAATTAATTTCCTATTATATGGTGACTTGTTCCTTAATTAACAATCCCATAATTAATGCTGACTTGTTTAACAATCCATAGTTAATGCTTATTGATTTCTTATTTGATAAGGCTACTTGTATCCTTAATTAAATAGTTTGGCTTATCAAGGGTAGACTTGGACCCAAAATCCAACATCTCCTACTCACACTTGATGAGCCATCCATCGTGCAACTACTTCTTCTTATTTCATACTTGGTGTTTTCCGTGACCGCGTGGGCACAACATCTTCAAAAACTTTGGTGCTTGTGATACTAGAAATCCTTGATACTGCATCAGCATCCAAGGACACCCTTTTGTGAAGTTGTAAATTGTTGCCTCACATGCCCTAGGTCTGCCATACAGTCAACTCATGGCATATCTTATCCTTCTCAAGTCAGAGTTTTTCTTGTTTTTTCTTTGACCTAGATTGCCTACCATGCGTGTGGTATCCACACTTACTGTTTTTTCCTATAACCTGTAAGGGACATGTCACATATGCCACCGCAAAAAGTGTACTTCAAGATAGACCTTCCTTTTTTACTAAAAACATTGATCTGTCTTAACTTGATTGCTTTCCTAGCTTATACTCATTTGATTGAATCGTGTGTGATCATGGAGCTTCAGTTAAAGTACCTAGCCCCAAGTTAGGCTTTCATGATGCCTACCTAAGTCCTGAGGGCATCGTAGAAGTATTTTTCCTTCCTGGTGAAACAGAACAATGAAACAGAGAAGAGAGAATGTGAACAGCAGCCAACGTTGACCTTGCTATGATGTAAGCACTGACGTTTGAACAGAGGGAGAGGGTTGGTGTGGGTTGCCGGAACTGACTTTCTCATTATTTTAAGAAGTTATAAGGGTTTTGGTTTTAGTATAAATAGAGGGTGGTTTTTCATTGTAACACATTAGAGAATTGATTAAGAATTTGAGTTTTGGTTTCTATACCATTTTGGCATCAGAGCCTTGTTCCAGAGGGAGAGAAAACGAGAGAGTGAGGAATAGGATTGAGGAAAAAAACGTTGGAGAAAACAGGGTGTGCGAATCCCATCCTACCGACGGATTTTCACAAATCTGACCCCGCCATCGGCTTCAGAACGTCCTAAAACGCAAGACAAGCTTCAGCCTCCGCCGTGCACCACCGTCACGCGCCCTCACGCGCCACCTCTGTGTCCCACGCGCCGTCAACGGAGCTCCATGCGCCGGCCACGCGCTGCAGAAGGTTGAAGACGACTGCCACGTCACCAGTCCACGTCATCTGACACGTCAGCACTGTTGACCCAGTCAACGACATTCTGTCCAATCCGATTGCGCCACGTGTCATACCTTGTCACGTCACCCCGTCCGGTCATCCTGCCACGTCACCCAGTCCAGTCAGCAGCCACGTCGTCGGTCAACGCCACGTGGACCAATCATGGACTGCCACGTGTCACTATCGCCACGTCAGAATATGGTCAGCTAGAATTTTGTTGATATTACCATTTTGTGCCCTAAATTTTGTGATATTTACATTTTGACCCCTAGAAAATTACCAAAATTACATTTAGGTCCCTGAACTTTAGGAAATTACATTTTGACCCCTAAACTTTGCCAAAATTACATTTAGGTCCCTGAACTTTAGAAAATTACATTTTGACCCCTAGATTTTGCCAAAATTACATTTTAGACCCTTGAACTTTAGGAAATTACATTTTGACCCCTAGTTTTTGCCAAAATTACATTTTAGACCCCTAAACTTTAGGAAATTACATTTTGACCCCCCAGATTCTGCCAAAATTACATTTTAGACCCCTGAACTTTCTGAAATTACATTTTGACCCCCAGATTCTGCCAAAATTCCATTTCAGCCCCCAAACTTTCTGAAATTGCATTTTAACCCCCAGATTTTGCCCAAAATTACATTTTTGCCCCTAATTACCCAAATTTCCTATTTTACCCCTGACTTTTCCATATACACAAATCCTTCCCCTACCTTGTACCTAATAAACTGCGTGCTCCAAGTCATAACCTGTGAGACAAACAGCAAAATGCCTCCAAGACGCAGAAATAGACATGAAATTGAGATGGAGGAAATGAGACGCCAGATTCAAGAACTAGAAGCCACTATAACAGAACAGCAAGCCTTGCTCGAAACTCGTAGAAACCACTCAGAAGATTATTTGAATAGCCACAGTTCGTCATCCCCTGACTACCGTCAGCGTCTTCGACAACAACCATTCTGCCTTAATGACATTAAGGTAGATATTCCTGAATTCGAGGGAAGACTCCAACCGGATGAATTCATTGACTGGCTACAAACTGTTGAACGAGTCTTTGAGTACAAAGAAATTCCAGATGAGCAGAAAGTTAAAATTGTTGCCATCAAATTGAAGAAACATGCCTCCATATGGTGGGAGAATCTCAAAAGAAGGCGTGAAAGAGAGGGAAAGAGCAAGATACGAATGTGGGACAAGATGCGACGCGAGCTCTCACGTAAGTTTCTTCCAGAAAATTATTATCAAGATAATTTCCTTCAGTTACATAATCTCCGCCAAAAGGCTATGTCTGTAGAGGAATATACCAGGGAGTTTGAGAAACTTATGATGAAATGTGATATACAAGAAAGGGAGGAGCAAACAATAGCTCGTTATCTCGGAGGGTTAAATACAAACATCGCCCATCTAGTACAACTCCAGCAATACTGGACTCTGGACGACGTCATTCGTTTAGCCATCCGTATCGAGAAGCAGTTGATCCGAAGACCTCCCTACCAGTCGTCTTCCTCAACTGAAATTCCTTTTAAGGGACATGAAGCACAGGTGCATCAACCTACACAAATACATCAGCATAACTCCTCAAGCAAGTCCACACAAGGATATCAACCTAGCCCTTCAAGTAAGCCTCCACTTAAGGTTGCCAAAGAATTTAGCTCTAAAGCACCTAAGTGTTTCAAATGCAAAGGGTTTGGTCATATCGCTTCAGAATGTCCTACCCGCAGAGTTGTTACTATTATTGAAGGGGAAACTTTTGCAATATTTGAAGAAGAAAAGGATTCTATGCCTGATAAAGAGCTGGTCCCTAATGAAGAGCCAATTTTTGATGAAGAAGTCATTCCTCCTGATTATGGTGAAACACTTGTGATTAAACGAAGCTTGCACACAGCCATAGAGGAAGAAGAGCCTTGGATACGTCACGACATTTTTCATACTCGCTGCACTCCTCAAGGTAAAGTTTGTGACGTCATTATCGACAACGGAAGCTGTGAAAATGTAGTCTCTAACTACATGGTAGAAAAGTTGCAACTACCAACTCACAACCATCCGTACCCGTACAAACTCCAATGGTTTAACAAAGGAACCATGGTAAAAGTGTCCAAACGATGCCTTGTTACTTTCTCTATCGGTAAAAGGTATCATGATGAAGTTTGGTGTGATATTGTTCCAATGGACGCTTGTCATCTTCTTTTGGGGAGACCTTGGCAATATGATCGACACGCTCTATACGACGGGTTTGCAAACACATATTCCTTCCAGAAGGATGATGTGAAGATTCAGCTTGAACCTTTGCCACCAGATAAACACGTCAAAATCAAAATAAGCCCAAGTCATTTTTACTGAAGCATAAAACTTTAGATCAATCTCCATTCATTGATGATGATGTTTTTTGTGACTTGAGGACGAGTCTTGTCCAACCCCGGGGGAATGAAACAGAACAATGAAACAGAGAAGAGAGAATGTGAACAGCAGCCAACGTTGACCTTGCTATGATGTAAGCACTGACGTTTGAACAGAGGGAGAGGGTTGGTGTGGGTTGCCGAAACTGACTTTCTCATTATTTTAAGAAGTTATAAGGGTTTTGGTTTTAGTATAAATAGAGGGTGGTTTTTCATTGTAACACATTAGAGAATTGATTAAGAATTTGAGTTTTGGTTTCTATACCACCTGGGACTCACGCCGTAGTGAACTATGGATCTTTTACCTATATCCCATATTGCAGTCATTCTCTCAAACACATGTAGTATGAATTGCATGCTATAGTGATTTTGTAATGGTCTACGTTGATTTTTATCTTTGTCTTTCACCGTACAGGCTTTAGTTTAAAAGCACTCAGCATCAGAACTATAACTTCCTTTTATAGTCATTCCCTTTTGGAACTTCATTTGTAAAAGAGAATCATTTCCTTGGCTACAAGTATGATGATACATCCTTTGTAATCATGCTTCGATCCATGATGTATATATATACATGTGGATCTCATCTCAGTTCAACTGAGGTGACTCAGCTGCAAAGATCTTCCTTACCCATCTCATGGTAATCATTTGCTCATCTTATCGTCCCATACCCCTATAAATCATGGGAAGACGGTTACTTGTGTGAGTGAACCAACCTTCTTGACATGTACAACATACGAAATTGCATACATTATTCCTATACACTAATATATTCACAATATATTTAAAAAAATGAAAATGCATCATTTTATTGCTTCAAAATATAACATTCAAAACATTACATTCTATGCATGCCCAAAGCATTTACATGCTTGATAAAAGGGTTTCTAGCAATAGGCTTCATAAGGGGATCAATTAAGATCTTATGAATGGAAAGGTATTGAACAGTCACTTGCTTCTTAGTGATCATGTCTCATACAAAATGATATTTAATGTCTATGTGCTTTGTCATACTGTGGTCCTTACCATAGGCTATTACAACTTGACTATTGCAATATATCATAATAAGACCCTCCTTTCTGCCTTTCATTCCTAGACATTCTAGAAATCTCTTAAGCCATACAGCTTCTTGAATAGCAGCAGAACAAGCTATGTATTCTGATTCCATGGATGACAGTGACACACAGGTATATTTCTTGCTACTCTAGGAAATTACTCCATTATTTAGGAGGAACGAACACCCTAAGGTGGAGTGTCATTCATCTATATCTTCTGCCCAGTAGGTGTTAGAGTATCCTACTAGATGCATATCTCTACCTTAGTAACATAGCTCGTAATCCATGGTTTTCTTCAGGTACCTCATGATTCTCTTCACAGCTTCCCAATACTTGATTCCTGGGTTGGATTGAAAATGGCCTATAAGCCCAACCGCGAAGCATATGTTTGGTCTAGTACATAGCATAGCATATATCAAGATTCCAACTGCACTTGAGTATGGGACTTTTTTCATGCGCTTTATTTCATATTCTTCCTCAAGACACATGTATGTGCTAAGGTAGTGCCCTTTAACAATAGGGGTATCCATGGGTTTGTAGTCTCTTATATTGAATCGTTCTAAGATCTTTGCTATGTATGTCTTTTGTGACAAGGATAGCAATCTTTTTGAACGGTTTCGCTTTATCTAGACTCCTAATATATATTCTTCTTCGCCTATGTCTTTAATTTCAAAGTTCAATGATAACCAGTCCTTGATTGTTTTAACTGCCTTAAGACTCATTCTAGCCAGGAGTATATCATCTACATAAATAGACAAGATCACAGAATCATTTCCAAACCGCTTTATGTAGACACAATGGTCTTCTTCGATCATTGTGAAGTTTAATGATTTAACTGCCTCTTGAAATCTTAGATACCACTGTCTAGATGATTGTTTTAGTCTGTAAATGGACCTTAGGAGTTTGTAAACCTTTTGTTCACTTCCCTTTTCTATGAAGCCCTCAGGCTACTCCATATATATTTCCTTATCAAGTTTTTTATTAAGGAATGCGGTTTTTACATCCATTTGATATAACTCTAAGTTCATACTTGTCACTATGGCAAGTATGAGTCTTATTGAGTTAAAACACACCACTGGTAAGAAGGTATCTTCATAATCTATTCCTTCTTCCTGGGTATCCCCTTAGCTACCAAGCACGCTTTGGGTTTGTCAATTGATCCATCTGCCATTTCGTTTGTATTTGAGAACCTATTTGTTTCCAATTGCCTTTTGGCCTGGTGGTAGGTCAACCAATTCTCAAACTTGGTTAGCTTTCATGGAATTCATCTCCTCTTCTAAGGCCTTTTGCCATTTTTCCTTAGCAAATCTGGTCAACACTTCTTTAACACTTTTTAGATCTTCCTCATTATCTTCTAGATTGACAATGAGTACTTCCCCTTCAATAGAGAAGCGTCTTCTAGGGAATTTATCCCTTTGGCTTCTCTAGGGTGGGAGCTCTTTAGGATTCTCTTCCTATGATTGAACATGATTTTCATATTGTCAAAATGACTCCTTTCTCCCACTTGGGTAGTGATCTGAGGAGTACCTTCAACTTCCTCACTCTCATATAGAGTTTCAATTTGATTAAGGCTTCCTCTGCTAGGAAAATATGCTTTTAAGAATACTGTGTCTCTTGACTCTACCTCAGTCATTGAGTCATCCTCATTTTCACTAATGAAGACATATTCTTTTGATTGCTCGAAGTATCTTTTAAAGATACATTTCCTACCTCTAGGCCCCAACTTTCCATGTTTTTAAGATGAGTTGTGTATATAGACCGCCAATCCCTATGGTAGTAAGATACTTAGATCCAGCTTACGTCCTATCCACAACTCATAAGGCGTATAAATGATTGATTTTGAAGGCACTCGATTAAGTATGAATGCTGCAGTCAATAATGCATCACCCCAATATGAAATTGGTAGTTCTGCTTGTGACATCATTAACCTAATCATATCGAGAAGGGTTCTGTTCCTTCTCTCGACTACCCTATTTTGTTTGGGAGTTCCAGGGATTGTGAGCTATCTGGCAATTCCCTTTTCATCACAGAGCATTTTGAACTATTCTGAGAGGTACTCTTGACCCCTATCAGTTCTCAAGGCTTTGACCTTGCAGTTTAGTTGATTTTCAACTAAATTAAGGCACTTCCTAAACAATTCTGAAGCTTTAACTTGTAAGAGATCAAGAATACATGCTCATATCACGAAAAATCATCAATAAATGTAATAAAGTACCACGCTCCATGTCGTGCCCTCACACTCATAGGTTCACAGATATCCGAGTGTGAGTTTGCTCTAGATGCCTTTCCGAAGGGTTTCCTTGTGCTCATACCAGCAAGGCAATGCTTACATAGAGACATTTCCTTTTTCGACACTTCTCCTAGCAATCCTTTATTTGCTAGTTTAGTCATATGTTCTTGACCAATGTGTCCTAATATGGCGTGCCATGTATCATAATTATCATTAGATAAAATCGCATAGCAATGACAATAATCAAAATCATAATTCATTAAAACAAATAAACCATTTAAAATACAACTAAATCCGAAAAAATCGGTCCCATTTGAAATGTCAACAACTTAATCATGAAAGTTAACATTAAAACTGAATTTAACTAAAGAAATAACACACACAAGGTTTCGTTGGATCTCAGAGCATAGAGGACATCTTACAAAATTAGAGTTCGCCCGCCTTGTAAAGTTAGTTTACAAGTGCCGATCCTTTTGACTTCTACCATTGCATTCTTCCAAACATAAAGCCATCTGTTTCTAGCTGGTAGCCTACAAAAATCCTTGAAGTTCCCACGATCTTTGCTCACATGGTCTGTGGCCCCTGAGTCTACAACCCATACAGGATTAGCCTCAACTATAAAGGTAGTACTAGAAACAAAACAAAAATGAGAAGAGTTTCACATAGTATGTTGTTTTTCTCAGGGCAATCTTTAGCACAATGGCCTTTCTTTTCACAAGAGTAGCACTTGACCTTTGAAAGGTCTCGCTTCTTTGTAGGTTTCTTGTTCTTCTTGAAGGCATTTTTATCCTTCTTTGCCCCTAGATTCCCCTTCTTCTTATAGGGTCCCTTGCCTTTATATGGCTTTCACTTTTGGGATAAAGCTCCTTTTTCTTCAGCTAAAAGTGCTTGATCGTTGGCCTTTGCACCGTCCACACGGTCATCCTCCAGTTGGATGTGACGTTCAATGTCAACAAATGTCTTAATGGTATTGTTGTGAGTTATGGTGTGCTTCATATGAGACCAACTAGCAGGGAATGACCTCACAACAACTTGCACTTGATGTGCTTTAAAAATTGTTCCTCCTTCCTCGATAAGTTCCCATATCATGTTCTGATTTCCCTTAAATGTTGCCTAATGGTAGTGTTTGGACCTAGCTTATAATTGTCAAGCTTGACGGTAATTCTTCTGAGCCTCACATCAAAAGTATCGTCAAACTCCTCTTTTAGCGCTATCCACATTGCAGATTTAGTAATATGTCCTTCAAATTGGCATATCACATCATCGGTCATTGCCTCAAGCATTATTATCCGAGCAATGGTATCCTTTCTTTTTCAGGTTGCAAAAGCTTCCTATTCCCTTCATGATGCATTAGCATTGAGTTGCTGAAGCACAATGGTCAAGATGTCCATGACATCTTGTTCCTCCAAGACATACGAGATCTTACGGCGCCACATGCCGAAGTTCTCACCATTCAACTTATCTCCTCTAACGAAATCAGCAAAGACATACATTTTCATTAGGTATGCAATTTCATTAGAGATATAATCTCTTGTTTAAGTAAGAAGAGAAATTAATAGAATGAGAGTTTGCTAGCTTTGTGTTTAGGAATCAACTAGGTTGACCCCTATCCCACTCATCTAGTTTACTGCTCATTTTTGTTAATTTCTATTCTTATTCAAAGATATCCCCATAAATTGAATTTTTAAGAAAACATAATTCCAAAAAACTCCCACTCAAATAAAACATCATAAGCAAGTAGAATAAATAATTCAAAAATAATTTATTCATTAAACAATAATCCATAAGAGGTTCATATAAGTTGCAATGAAAATCAAATTTAAAATAAGCAAACTATAACATGGATAATCAAGCTTCAATAACTAGATATATCAATGCCAAAATCTTGTAAGGTTCTCTTAGCTTTGGCTCTATGAGCTGTTACATCTATATTATTTAAGCCTCTCTTGAAAACGTCTTTCTAAAATCCTAGGCCATGAAGATGACCCCCCTTTGTCACTTGCTCACAGTATTCCACCATAGCTTTTGCATAGAACTCAGCATTACTCGCATTAGTGACTTGTCTTCCACATCCACAAATGACACCATAGACGCTCTTGATCTGAACATAGTTATTAGCATCCTTTTTAGCAAGAGATTTGATTAGAAGACTAGTCCTTGGTCTATCGACCTCTTCCTCTTCGAATTTGTAATGACCCAATTTGGGGATTAAGGGCTAATTGTGCTAGAAGTAGTGTAATTAATGTGAATTCAATGTAAATGTGTTTTAATCAATACCTAAGCCCTATACTTATGCTTAAGTGTGGATTAATGTTTAAATGGGTTGGAATATAAGGGAGGGCGCATAGTGATGTTAATGGATTGAAATGAATTAGTTTGGAAGCGATTTGAGAAAAATTGCCATAATCAGGGGCAAAATGGTAAAATTGGAAAGTTACCGACCGATTGGTTAGTTACCAAAGAGGAAACTCACAGGTAACTTGAGATCAATGGTTAGGATTCATGAGAATGAGAGAAGATGTGTGTGTGTGTGTGTGTGTGTTATGTGAGGTTATGGATGAGAGAACAAGTCTTGACACTTGGCACTATATGGACCGTTGGATCAAGTCAAAGTGTCAAATATGTTTTTCTCTTTCCTCTCTTATTTAGGACGTTGGGCAAGCTAAAGTGGGAAGAAATTTCAGATCATCATCTTTATCTCATCTCATCTCTTCCCTCCTCTATTTTCGTTCAGCTAGAGAAGGAAAGAGAAAGAGAAAAACCTAAGGCTAGTGCTTCAAATGACCATGAATGCTCAAATACTCTTTATTAACTTTGTTCCAGGTGTTGAGAGCATTATTCCTATGGTTTCAAATTTTTGATTAGTGGTGATTGGAAGCTTGAGAAAATTTGGAAGTGGGGGAAATCAAGAAATAGTCTTGGAAAGAAGTTAAGGTAAGCCTTTGGAACCTTTGGACATATTTATTGTGGTCATTGGTTTAGCTTTAAGGATTTTGGACTTTTGCCCTGATTTTGGCTTAATTTCAAAATATGTGAATTGGTTAGTGTTTAGTGTGAAATTGGTGTCATAGTGTGTCTTTGAGCATTTGAAATTGATTTGGAATGTTGGTTTCAATTGGTTTGCAATATGATGGTTTGATTGAGTTCTTGGTAAGACATATGGTGGTCATTGTGTAACATGTCAATGGAGGTTGAATTGGGTTGTTTTGATGATTTCAATGGATTCCTTATGCAAATTTATGTGGGAATGGTATTTGATATGAATTTGGGAACCATTGGAAGCATTGAAGCAAAACTGAAATGTTGTCCATTGAAAGTCTATTCTGAGCAGTCTGTTTGCATTGGCGTTTTGAATGACCTAATAATATCAGAAAATTCTGAAACTTTTCAATCTTAAAGATCACATTCTAAGCTTCAAAATGGATATATAATATGTGTCATTTCGTTTTTTGATCTGGGAGTTCTGGTTGCCCAAAGTTTGATGTTGAAACTGGACTCAATTCTGGAGCAGATTGGAATTTTGTGTAAATCTGGATTTGTGTGTTGATTTATGGTAATTAGCCATATTTTTCCTATGAAGATGACTTAAAAATATTTCATTTGGCTTAGGGATCAACGCATTTCAGTTTTTCTAGAATTAAATATGATTTTTTGAATTTGCCTTGTCTGCAACGCAAAAGTTTCTGTGCGCATTTTGGCTACAGCCGAAAACCTTCTATGCGCGTTTTGGCTGCAACCAGAGGATTCTTGGCTGCAATCAACCCCCATTTTCAGCATTTTGAGATTTTGAAAAGTTTTTTCCAACCTAGTACTTCCCAATTCCTCTAGGTTTTCATTGAGCCTATTATAGTCACTTAAGGAACTTAGGTGGTAACCTATTTTAAGTGTTTGAAAGTGAGAATTAGGAGTAGAAAATTAATCCGCCATCTTGATTTTGGTGCAACGAAAGCTGACGCATAGTGATACATTATGAATACATAGAGATCGCAGCAGAAGCTGACGCATAGTGTTTACAGCCATGAGTACTGTCGTATGTGGTCTGAGCCATGAAACATTGTGATGCTCTGAACATGATCATATATGCTATGTGTTTATGCACTGTGTGAGTGATTTGTTACTACTGGGATTCTTTTGAATCTCATTCTTTCCTATGACTAACATTTCAGTCAAGGCAAGTAGTGGCTTGATGGACCCATGTCGTGTGAGTTCTCAAAATTAAACTAGGTTAGAAAATGTAGCATAGTAGCTCAACCTAGGTCGTTCTTGTGAGGAGATTAATTTCCAAGTTTCAAAGTAGTAAAATGACAAAAAACCTTAAAGTTGTGAGAAATCATTTGAAGAAATTGCTTTTTAAACTAATGAAGTAATATAAACTAAATCAATATTTTTGTATTTTTCAGTTTTTAAAACAAAGAAGCAAAAGGAATTGAAATTAACACTAATAACAAGATTAATTCAATTAACTAATATAATGATGAAATTGGATTACTTTGAGTTGAGGTTTTAGTTTTCCTTGCTTGCTAATAATATGAATTCCATAATGAGTCAAGAGGATGGAACTAAGATACCACTAGCTCCATACTTGCAATAATCATTTAATTCATTCCTTTTTCTTGATTTCCTAACTCGGTCTTCCCTCTTTCAATCCACTCCTCTGTTTCTCTTTTCAATTAATCACAGCCTTTGATCCTCTTCTCTTTAATTGGTCGAACACCTCTCAATTTCCCTTTTTGGTCTACAAAGTCGGCTGCTTCTTTTCTTCACAGCCCCTCTTTCTAACGCCTTTCTCATTCTTCCATTCCCTTTATTTTTTTCATTCAAATAAATGCCTCAGTCCAGCTCTTCCTTCATGCCTCTTCGTCCAGTCCAGATCTTCTCTCAATTAATTATCCCCTTTCGGTCCACCTCATCAATCTTGCATTCTTCAAATCGGTTCAACAGCCCCTAAATAATTCAGCCGCCACTTGCTTTCTTTCTCTTTGCAATTCAAGTGTTTTTAGGTTAAAAGTGACTTGTGCCTTATTTGGATAAGAGGTAAAAATGTGTTTTAACATTAGACACAAAATTGCAACCACCAAACAAGGCCTTTAACCTCCTCTTAGAAAAAATGTGAAAATCAATTCTGTACTTGTGATGTTCCACTTTTGTCCTTCATTAAGCTCCAAAATAACATCTTTTACCTTGACCACTCAAGTTGTGCCACATCATCACATACAAAATTAAATTCACAAAGTAATATCTTTTTCTCACAATTAAAGAATAATGGGAATAACAAATATTAATTAAAAATATAACAATTTAACTAATATAATTCCCAAATTATCCTTTTACTAAAATCTCACTTTAATACTTGATTATGCCCAAAATATTCGATTAAGTCCCACAAAAGCCTAAGATTAATTAATAAAAATATATAAATATTAAGCTCTATCAGTCAAGGCAAATGGCTTTAAGGAGAAGCGGTCAACACGGAGTGGTTAGGGCCTTCAAGGATATTTTGGTTTTGATAGTTAGCTATCAATCTGGGTCTAGGATTACTGTAAATTATTTTTGGGATGTATATAATATTTTGATTATGGTATGTAATCCCCTAGTTGGGAATTATAAACCTGACAGTTAGTATATACATGACCCGAGGGTTGCTGGGATTTTTGTCTCATACTTTGATATGTATAAATGTGATTTAACTGCATAAGTAATTATATGCGATAAATGCAATTGAGACCAGAACAGGGAAAGAATTTTGAAAGTTTTGTTAAAAACCCTTCCGCAAGAAGGGATTGGAAATGACTTTTGATGATTATTGGTCTCTATTTCATTTAAAATTCCAAATTTTGAATTATAATTACGTGTTTAAAGGCAGGGGGTTACAGAATTCATCAAATATGAACTTCGCTTCCTTTACTTGCTTCACCTCGTCAGGTGTGTTGGAGTA
Organism: Inga oerstediana; assembly: GCA_963210345.1. Classification (NCBI taxonomy): domain Eukaryota; kingdom Viridiplantae; phylum Streptophyta; class Magnoliopsida; order Fabales; family Fabaceae; genus Inga; species Inga oerstediana. The sequence continues at coordinate 35,874,023 of OY723406.1, forward strand.
TTTTAGTGATAAAGGGGGACTTTTCTTGTTGGTGCCACCAACTGCACTTACTGTCTTTACCTCTTTTTCATCAGCAGAAGCCAGGGAATAGTCAGGGAGGAACCCATCAAAGGAACGGTCATTGTCAACACTTGCCATATCTGACCAATAATTGTTTAACACGAAGAAAACAATTTTTAGACATTATTTCAAATAGTTTATGGTAAAAAAACTAAAAAATGTATATAAAATGTTCTGAATAATTTCCAAAAGTAGACAAATAGCATACCCATTTGAAGATCATGAATTTATAAATTTTTAATTCCAAAAACATCCCAAAAATACCCCTGCACGCGCCCCCATATGCCCCCAGAAGGTTTATGGTTGTAAAATTCATGGACAATAAAAAAATAGAGAAGTTCACTCTCGGGAGGAGGCGTGTGAAGGCCATGCGCCGCCTTGGGGGCTGCCATTAGACACAGTACAATGTCATTGGACTTGTCTCAAAGCACTGAGCCCAACAGTATCCTATCATGGCCTATATGGCCTCGAGGCGGGTTCCACGCGCCACTAAGGCGTGTTACTCCTATTTTTTTAATTTTTAATAATATTTTTTTTGGAAATCAGGTTGGGCCGATTTGGGTCATTTGAACAGGCCTACTGTCCTTGGAATGGGTTTTGAGTCGGGCAGACCCGAAACACTGTGTTTTATTTACTTGAAATGCAGCGCCTCCTACTGGCCAAAAGGACATCGTTTCTGCCAGTGTGAAAATGCCTTCGTTTCACTTAATGAAATGACGCATCTAGGGGTTTTGGCTAAAACGACACCATTTTTGGCCCCCTGGGTAGTCTTCAACCTCTAGCCGAGTCGTCGTGACCCGGCTGGAGCTCCAACGGATCCATCGTGACCCGGCCAGAGTTCCGACAGGTCCGTCATGACCTGCCAAGCTTCTTTCCTTGATATCTCCCTCATCTAACCTTCACTTAAAGCGATTCTAGTGTTGTTAGAATTGTCTCCTCGATTACTTCACATTTATCACTTTTTTCACACAAAAACTTGTGTTTTCGAAGCCCCAATTCTTGAAGCACTTTGGTAACCATTGGATTCACACAAAAGACATGGTCTAGCTCTTTCTTCTTATGTTTTATGATCACATGCACTTATTTATACATTCAAGTTGTTGTTCTTCGGATTCACACAGTTTTCAGAAACAATTGACACTTACATAGAAAATGAGAAGAGAGAGAAAAAGTATATAGAATGTTGATCTTTGTAAATAAATGAACATGCTTCATAGGAAAAGTCGCAAATGAAAATGCAGTGCTTAATATGTGAATTTAATCATGTAAACCAGAAATTGAAAACAAAAAAACTGTAACAAAGGAGAGAGAGATGAAGGGGGGGAGAATGATACATCTCCATATATACATGCTACTTGACAGAATGATAACACAGTGAACATGCATGTACACAGAATAGCAGTGGAAGGAAAAAAAATAAAATATGAACATGTATGAGGAAGGAAAGAATAGAGTACGCAGACGATCATACATAAGCATATATTTATACATTATTATGGTAGAACACACATACAATATATAGCCACAAGATCAAGTATACTCTAATATCATTGAAGGAAAAATATAAATAGATGAAGAGAAGAAACACGTACCGGGTCGAGTCAAATCCGGGTATTGAGAGCTCACACAAATATTAGACTACAAAAGCCTAATAGGGATTGGCATAGCAGTGCACCAAAACAAGCAAGATCGTAGGAGAGAAGAGATTGCTAGAAAACTTAATAGCAGGGGTGGATTGTAATTAAGAAGGCACACCCTATTTATAGTGGTTTAGAGTGGCCACTAATTAGAAAATGTGTACACTCCTTCTTGCCCTCCAAGCCAGTTAGGAGTGGAAACAGGCCAAACCAGGCCAGGCTTTTGCCTTAACAGGCTTGGCCTGTTAAGGCATAAACTGGCCTGAGCCTAGCTTGTGGCCTATTAGAGGCTAATTTTTAGGCCCAGGCCTGGCCTGTACATAGTCCTGGCCTGGCCTGAAGTCTGTTAAGGAGGCTGGAATTTTTAAAATTTTTTAAGCAAACCGAGAGGCCTACAGGCCACACTACAAAACAGGCTAACAAGCCATAAGTTGAAAACAGGCCTCCTTAAACACGTCAAAAACAGGCCAAAATTTACATAAACTACTATCAATGATTCAAAATACATCACAAATACAAGAGACCAACTCCACAGGCCTTCAAGGCAAAGAGGCCAAACTTACATAAATTAATCTAAAATACATCACAAAATACAACAGACAACATCAAAGTATGGCAACTACTCCCAAATCATCAAATCTTCAACATAATTTTTTCTTCTTGTCCCAAATTTCCTCTTCTTGTCCCAAAACCTTGAAAAGAATAAATCAAATGTATAATATTAGATAATAAGAAAATTTTACAAGTAATATCTACAAAAAAAATTAAGTTGAAGAGCAAAAAAAATAATCAATCTATGAGTTGCTTAAAAAATAATCAATTTAGAAGTTTGAAAACAAAAGGATCTGAAATCTTCATCATTTAGAGAATTAGAATCATGAATTGGTTGCAGCACATATGAAGCCAAACCACACGTGTTTCAAGCAATAAACTTCCAATTCCAAGAGCAAACTTCCACAAACTTTCAATCAACTTCACACTTGTTATCACTAACGAGTCCAAGCTACACACATGGCAGAATCTAGCACCACAATCTTGCAATTTATAGATCAAGCTTTGTTTTATAGATCAAACTTTTAGTCAATTCTATACGCTTTATCTCAGATAAGAAAGTTTGAGAATTTAACTTCTTTCTTTCTTTCTCTTTTTTACATATCAAGCTTTAGGGTTTAGGGATTTAGAGAAAAGTGAAACCCAGATGAGGAAGTTTGGGGTTTGGGGATTTACAGGAAGAAAAAGACATACCTGCGGTAACCAGTGAGTGAGAGTCTGATCAGTTGTCCAAGACCAACAAGTGACGAGATGAGAGGAGGAGACCAAAGAGTAGGCCACAAGATGACGAGTGACGGGGTTGAGAAGGAGAGGAGAGCAGTTGGTTGCCGTCTGTTAAGGAGGAGAGTTGAGGATCTGATGAGAGATATTAGGAGGAGAGCGAGCATGGAACGGGAGAGGGAAGAGTAGAGAAACAACAACGGTGGATTTGAGGGTGGAGATTTAAGAATTTCAGGCATAGGGTTTGAACTCTTTTTTTTAAATATTATAATAACAGGTCAAGCTGGCCTGACAAGCCCAATAGGCTCCTCAGAGAGCCTGGGCCTAGCCTGTTATGTGAAATATGCCTAAAAAAAGGCTTGAGCCTGTTCTTTTTCTTTATTAAGTTCAGCCAGGCCAGGCCAGGCTGAAGTCAGGCCAGGCCACAGGCCCCTGACAGGCAGCCTGGCCTGATTCCACCCCTAAAGTAAGTAATTAGATTAATTGTTCCTCAATTAATTTCCTAATATATGGTGACTTGTTCCTCAATTAACAATCCCATAATTAATGATAACTTGTTTAACAATCCATAGTTAATGTTGATTGATTTCTTATTTGATAAGGCAACTTGTATCCTTAATCAAATAGTTCGGCCCATCAAGGGTAGACTTGGACCTAAAGTCCAACAGAAAATAAAGGAAATATTGAGCCAACCAAACTACTAAAGTATATACATATATGCGTTTAGGTGCAAAAATGCCTATGAGCTTTTACCTAAAGTGCATCAAGCACCAAATGTTTTTTAGATGTGCAAAAAAACCAATGAATATTCACTATAAAAAACTCGTTTTGTAGTGATTAAAATGTAGGATTTGTAGCAATTTTGGACTACTACAAATGCAAGAAGAAATGGTTGGCCAAACTGCCACAAAACATACCATGGCAAATAATTTTGTAGCGGTTCTAAGAAACCATTACATATGGCAACAAAACTGCTACCTCATTTGTAGCGGGTTTATCATACTGCTACTATATGTGTTTGTAGGTTAGCCTTTCTATGAGAATTGACAAGTCATGTCATCGTGGGGCATATCAAATAAAAACTAAACTAATAATGAACTATAGTGATGCAAACCTAGGTTAATCTCTTTGAGGTATTTAGTTCCTAATTAACTAAGTAGGGGTGTTGAAAGTTGAGGTCGGGACAAGGATTATCATAGAGATTATCTCAGATCAAGGATTATCTTGGGTCCCATCTCAAAACGAGGTCGGGAGCTGAAAACTATTCCTGGTCCCAAGAAAGTCCTGATATCATAGAGACCGAGACTTTCCGGGACTGAGAACGGGAAATCCCGATTTTTGTTTTTAAAAAATAAACTTAAAAATATCATTATATTAGTTAAAATTTTTCATATTCTATTGTTTAAAGTAATTATTTAACAACTAATAAGACCATAATGATTACACAAATTGATCTAGAGTTGAGGAATAGCATTTTGTTATTGTTATTATCTTCATTATTATCTTTATACCGTATATAGTTATGATTAGTATGATGATATATTTGATTTAACTCAATCTAAAGATTTAATACACATCTTATCAATGTATAATTTAATTAAATACAAAATTAAAATGATACCTTAATTTATAAGGTAAAAAAAACCGGGACTGAGACCGAAATCTTAAGGGTGATTATAGTTCTCGTCCCAATCCTAGTTCTGGATATAACGGAAAATTCTTGGGATCAAAATATCTGAGATTGAGATACTTTGAACACCCGTATAACTAAGTGTAAGTAACAAATTAACTAAAGTGTGTAATGAAATGAGATAGCTATTCTAAACTAAGATAGGCTAATATACTTTTTATAATTTTTCAATTTTTGTGAGTGGAATGAATTATAAAATGGATGATAATGGACTTCCTTGATGAGTGACTTAACTAAACTTCTTAGTTCTACTTTTAATGAGTTTAATTGCCTAACTAAGCTAAAGGACTAGTGAAGACACCTTCCTAGCCAACACCAACAGCTCCCTAAATTCACATAGACACCTAGATTCCTCTAGTTAATTAGAGATATCTTAAATGGCTTAGCTTGCATTAGACTTGAAATTAGCCCTCTCACACTCAATCAAAACTAAATACCTAGCCATTCAATCAAGAGTTCAAGAACATGAACAATTAATTACGATAACCAAGAGGATTACAACGTAATCAATCATCCACTAAACAAATCCTACATGAATAATAGTATCTAGATCACACATACCAATAATAATCCTCTACTACATACATTAATCATAGTCCTAGACATCAACAAACTATAATTAAAATACATAAAGTGAATATTAAAATTAAGAACAATTAAACTTCCTTTAGGCATAGAGAAATCAAAATAGCTTCACTACAACATTAAGAACGGGACGAAATCAGCTACATGTGACTGAAGAATGACTTAACCGAGCTTCAAGCTCTCCTTTTGCCATTAGTGTAGCTATTGAAAGTGGAAAACAAAGATGTAAAGTGATGGAGGGAAAAGGTTGTAATATCCTGAATTTTGGGCCTAAGAGCTTGAGAATAAGCCTAAATCAAGTAAGCTGCTAAGACTAGTTTGGCAAGAGTCCCAAGAATTTTTAAGAGATAGAGTGACTTTTAGAGACTACATGATTCACCCCTCCGGGTAGAGAATAATTCCCTGGATTATATGAGGGCTTAGTGCGTGAAAGTAATCAGAAAAAATGTACAGGTGCAAGTGTATTCTAGTACACTTATTGCCATTTGGTTGGGCCACATTAGGACATGTATGACACCATGTGGTTCCAACATGTATGAAGTAGCTTTGAGTTGGTGCGATGATAAGTCGCCTTGTGTGTTAGAAGTCAGATGAAATTTATTGGTGCATGTGAACACTTGGCAACATCTTAAGGCATATGCAGACACTTGGTGGGTCTTGGCAGTTCCCTGAGCCACGTGGTGCCATTTAGATGCACGTCGTCTTAAGCTACATGTGCATAAAGTAGCTCTTTGGTTGGCCACATGTTTGGATGCCGCATAGCATTTCTTTTGGTTTGGCTTGATGAAAAGATACCACCTAGCTATCTCATGAGACATGTGACTAATTAGTAGGATAAAATATGTCAGTGTACATATGGTACAATACCAAGAAACCAAGAGAGATGTGGCACCATCTAATGCCCTATAGAGACACATGGCACAATCTTGAACTCATATAGACATATGGCGCTAAAGCAAGTAGACTTCATATACACGTGGCGCCAAACTGAGAAGGCTCTGTATAAAGTAACTTTAATAAAGTAGCTTTATTAAAGCCACTTTTGACTTTCTCCCCTGATTAACCAATCATGAAGCGCCACCTAGCCCTACTTGGCCCCTATATTGCCACATGTCCTGAAAAGTCAGGACAACTCACTAGTCCCCCGTCCAACCACATACCCAACTTCACTAAATATCGATCAGGAAGCCGGATGAAACCATTGGACCTCCTCTTCCCCATACCCTAAAGTTGCCCAAGGAATGTGAGAAAGAGAGAGGAGATAGGTTTCAAAAAGTACATTGGCCACCTCGAGTAAGTAGAACGCCTGGCACCCTGGGTTTCAACAAGAGCGTCGGGCACCCTAGGGAAAAAGAGCGCTTGGTACCCTGAGAAATTTAATATTCCCAACACCTCCCTAGCCTTCTTAATTTCATCCAAGACAAGGAAAATAGGTGAAAAATAAGGAAAAAGGGAGAGAAAATGGAAAGGAAAAGAAAAAAGAAAGATAAAACGAAATGAAGAACACAAGGGGGAGAGAAAGTGTTCCCAGGTGATTTTTACCTCTAAATTCACATTTTTAGCTCCCGGTGCCTTCACAAAACTTGTTCCTCGAGGAAATGTTTCTAAGGTTTTGGATGCTTGAAAGAAGGAGTTTGGTGCGATCTACACGATAGAGGTGCTGGCAAAATTAAGAATGGGTTGTAGCACCGGCTAGAAGTAAGCCTAAGCTCTTATTTAAGTATAATATTCTAGAGTATTGGCTAAGATCTCATGATATTGTGGTGTTGACCTATTTTTATTAAGAGGTAATCTTGTGGTTTTAATGATCATATGAGTATAAATAAGATGTCAAATAAGGTTTAAGTATGATCAAAGTGGAATTTGATGAATCTTGCGGTTAAAATTGTCAAAATCACTTTATTTGGCCTTAAGATTGATTACGGCCAAACCTGGAAAATAGGGAGGGAATATGATTTTGATGTTTTTAAGGTATCCAATAGATTCATCACAAAAACTATGTGGGATAAAGGTGAGAAACTAATTCCGGGAACACCAGAATAGAAAACAAAATTTTGGCTTGGAAGCCCTTAAGTTTCGGCCAAGGCTAGTTGTTGGGGAAGGAATTTATTTTTGCTAAATTTGAAGTTAGAAAAGGATTCTACATAAAAAATTGTGTGGGAATAGCTTATAGAAATGATTTTAGAAGATTTAGGTTGAAAATCCTAAAATTGGAATTAAAGGTTGATTAAGGTCAAGTGTCGCCAGATTTGTTTTCAATGAAGTCAGGTAGCTTATGGGTTGATTTTGGTTGACCAAATCTTATCCAATGACTGTGCAATTTTATAGACTGTTAGTAGACATCCTAAGATTTAAAATGAGGGGTAGAATGCATTATTTATGTTAGTAGATTATAAGTTATGATTTGTAAAGTTTAGGTGTCAAATCTAGAATAAGTTCTAAGGCAGTGATGGTGATTGATAATCCCTGGACTTTTGTGCTCAAAATTGGTAGTGGGTGATATTTTTCCTTTAGAAAGGACTTAAATATCTTTAGATAGGAACTAGAACTACCCCATTTGGAATTTTCTAGATTAAGTTATGAATTTTTAAAGATGATTGATGAATCTGGCAGGTTAGGGTTAACCCATGAATTTATAGCATTTGGAGAGAACAAATCATGTGTGATAGCTTACTTTCATCACTCTAATGAGTTAACCACATAATATGATTAAGTATCTAGGGCCATAAGAGATCAAAGAGGAATCAGAATGAGTTCCATGCAACTTTAATGGTTGGAAGAAAAGGGAGCAAGAAGAAGACGTAAATATAAAAGGTAGTAAACTTACCTAACTTATCTGTATTGAATGTATTCTTGTGGATTGATGTTCATGATTGCTTTGCTTGATTATGTGTAGCATATGTGAATGATTGAAGCTCTATTTCTATTGATGCTATAGCCATATATATGATATGTGAAGCATTGAGCATGCAAATATTTCATTATGTGAGATGGCAACAAACACCTCCAAATGAAAATCCAAAACTCTAAAAATGAAGTATGAGATGAGTAGAAGAAGGTTTGTGAAGGGTATTTTGAGAGAAAATGCTGATTTAGAGGTGAAATTGGCTCTGGAGCTCAAGAACGATTACTATTCACCCTTTCTCTTTCCTTTTCCAATTTCTCTCTATTGTTTGGAAATTTTTCTAATTATTTTGGGCAGCTAGAAGAAATTATAGGCTAAGAAGGAGTCATGAGAAATTTTACCATGTGTCAAATTCTTAAGTGCCATTGTCCAATGATCCACTAGTTCGGTGACACGTATCTTAAAAAGTAGGTCCCTCTCCTTCTCTCTCCTCTTAAGCATCCTTGACTGGTCAGGGAAAAGAGAGGCCTGGCAAGTACCCGACCAGGCCGGAGACTGGTAGATTTCTTGACTATTGTGCTAGGTGTCACCTCCAGAGAGTGCCAACACAAAAGTCACTTTATGACTCTCATAATGAAGGGACAAGCATGACCTTTTTATGGTGCCAACCCAAAAGTAGAAATAGTAAGTATAATCATTATGGACACATGTCACTTTTCTATGGTGCTAACCATAAAGTGCTATCATGATTTCTTACTTTATTAAAGTTACTTTAATAAAGTACTTTAATGGTGTCTAATCAAGTTTCAGTCAGGACTTACTTGGGATTGCTTCACGTATACCAAAGACCGCCAAATGATGTCAGGTCAGAGTATATGTGTGTGGGGCTTACTTGGCGCCACACACAGGTGTTTATTCTAAAAAATGTAGGGTACAAATGTCTACCCTGAAAATGCCATGTGCATACATGTACTGTCATATTTCGCTTGATCAATCAATCTCATACCTCATGACATATCTAGGTGGCATTTTTCTACCAACTCAATGGTACCGTATATGTGTCCTATGTGCATCCACACCGACACTTAATCATATTGCCTACAAATACTGAGCCCTTTGCTCAATAGGGCCAAATCACATAGTCCCTGAGAGTCTTTCTATCTCCCATCATTCTTAACACTCCTCCCAGATAGGGCTTAGTAGTCTACCATATTTAGGCTTATTCTCTAGCCTTTAGTCCCAAAATTTTGGATATTACATTATGGTATTTTCCAGTTATATCTAGAGTTAGACGCTTGTATAGCAATGCAATTGTTGTAAAAAAATTACGGTGGCATATGGATGAAAGGATTCAAGATGGAATGCTTCAGCATCTTACAAATGTTACAAAATAGAGTAAGTTTGACTTTAAGTCTCTCAAATTTATTGAAGAAACAAGAAACCTCTGCCTAGCATTGGCTACTGATTGGATGAACATATTTGGGATGCAGTGCAATACCCATAATACATGGCTGATTATGTTGCTTATATATAACCTCCGTCTATGACTCTCGATGAAACGAAAGTATATGATGTTGTCAATTCTAATTCTAGGGCAAAGGAAACTAGGGAATGACATAAAGGTATACCTTGCGCCACTAATTGAATACTTGAAGAAATTGTGGGACAAAGGCGCGAGGCGTATATGATGATCAATGGAACAAAACATTCAATATGAAGACCATGTTGTTTGGCACAATCAATGACTTTCCTACATATGGTAATTTGTCAAGGTATAACATTAAAGGCCAACTTAGATTCCAAATTTGTGAAGATGGTACATAGTCAATCTGGTTGAAGCATGGTATAAAGAATTCCTATATGGGACATTGCAGATGGTTGCAAAAGGGTCATCGATATCGCCATATGTGAAAATACTTCCATAGGAGTCAAATGAAAGGATGGAACCTAAATCTTTGAATAGTGAGGAGGTTTTTGAAAAAAACAAAACATTTGTACTATAAATTTGGGAAGCCATTTAAGAAATATGTTGAGAAAAGAGGGTAGAAGAAAAGGTTTATTTTCTTTGATCTACCATATTGGAGTTCCCTTAATGTTAGACATTTTCTTGATGTCATGCATATTAAGAAAAATGTGTATGAGAGTCTTTTTGGATTGTTAATCTATATTCATGGGAAGATGAAGGATGACATAAATGCAAGACTAGACAAGGCTGAGATAGGAATAAGGGAGGAATTGGCATCGGAGAAGAGGAGATCTCGTACATTCCTTCACCTGTGGCTTTCAAAATATCTAAACAAGAAAAAAAATTTTGTGTATTTCTTGCTTAAGTAAAAGTGCCAGAGGATTACTCATCAAATATTAGCAATCTTCTGTCAATAAAGGACTTGAAGTTGAAGGGTCTGAAATTGCACGATTGCCATGTATTGATTGAAAACTTTATTCTAGTAGCAATACGAGGTATTTTATTTGATAAGATATAAGTTACGATCATGAAGCTATGTTTCTTTGTCAAGTCACTATGTAGTAGGGTAATTGATCCTAAGAAATTGTTGAGATTACAAACCTGAATCATAACTATGTTGTGTGAGTTGGGGATATTTTATCCTCTAACTTTCTTTGACATAATAGTACATCTAATTGTTCATTTGGTTAGAGAGGTATAACTGTGTGGCCCAGTTTATTTGAGATGGATGTATCCAACCAAGCGCAAGATGAAGAACCTTAAAGGGTATGTGAAAAACCAAAGCTAGCAGAGGGTTGCATTGTTGAATGGTATATTAGTGAAGAGGCGGTCAAATTCTGTACTAATTACCAGAAAAATTTATGTGATATTGGCCTTCTAGTGTCTCATCATGAATGAAAGGCAGACAAGGGTTGATGAAAAAGAAAGTTATCGCTATCTCAAACCAATAGTGGGAGCAAGTACACTATATGTACTTCACAACTCTAAAGAGATTGACGAGTAAGTATTCATATGGATGAGCTTAGGAGGGAAAACTATAACAAAGTACAAACCTGGTATGCCAAAGAACATAATAAATATTTCACAACATGGTTGAAGCAGCATGTGGATGACAAGTACAATGTTGATCATAATTTAGTTCTGGAGAAAGTAATATCCTTGGCATATAGTCTGAACAGACATGTGCTTTCTTTCTCAAGCTATGTCATCAATGGATACACCTTCTACACTAAAGAGTAGGATGGCCGAAGCAAAATGCAAAATAGTGGGGTAATAGTTATTGCTAACACCATGCATGTATCATGGGCAAAAGATAAGAATCTTATCTATGTCAATATGACATACTTTAGTGTGGTTAAACACATTTGAGAGTTGGAATATGTAGGACATCATGTTTTGCTTTTCAGATGCAAGTGGGTTGACAATAATAATGCTTTAAAAGTATATGAGTAAGGGTTGATACAATTGAATTTGAACAAGCAAGGGTATGAAGAAGATCCTTTTATTTTGGCTTCTCAAGATAAACAAGTGTTCTAAGTTCTTGATCTTGCTAATAAAGAATAGTTTCTTATTTTGTTATAAAATAAAATAAATAAGGATGCAAGACGTGAATTTAGTGAGGATGATCCTTTCCAAGAGTTGTCACTTGAAATACAATTCAGTGAGGACAATGTTTTATACATTAGGTATGACCACAATGAAGGAATTTAGATATCAAAGAAGGGGAAGTTGCTTCACAAATTAAAGAAAACAACTATTACTAAAAAGAACATTAAAATTACTAAGACTAGGAAAATAAAAAGAGGCACTTGATTATATGTATATTCCCTTACCTTTGATGTATTCATAATTGTATAGTTAGAATTTGATGATTTGTTTTAATTTGTTGGCACTTGTTGGCCATAATTGGTTATTTTATATATATTTATTGGATACATCTAGCCAAAAACTGGATCTGTTTGGGTATTTGGTATATATATGTTGTTTTTGTAGGGGCTGAAAGAAGTGAGCCCCCTAATTTTTAAAAAAAACAATTGTCACACATACTTAATGGTTATTTGCCAATAACTGTCAAATATTATATATATATATATAACGGTTTTTCCAAATAACTGTCAAATAAACCCCTTCCTCTGTGGCAAATTCTTTATCATTTATCATTTTAACTATTAATTATTGTACAAAATATTTTATGGTTATTATTAAAAAAAACCAATAAATATAGATAGTTATATTTAACAGTCATTATCTTACAATCATTAAATATAGTGTCCTATACATAATGGTTCTATATGAAAAAATTGTAAAATATAGTGCCCAATATTTAACGGTTAAAACTGTTATATATAAATATTTAGAACTCAGATATTTAAAGGTTGAAAATCGTTAAATATCAATAAAAATAACCATTAAATATAGACAATTTTGTACTAATGTAATTTGAAATAAGTATGCTACTAAGCCCACTTGAGAATAAAATTCCTAAGTAACTTGAAAGAATAGACAATGGTAAGATTGTATGTCTACCGTCCCGAGTTGGACAAAAGCGTAATTTTTGAAAATCATGAGTATGTAAGGGCAATTTTGGAAATTATGCTTGGAATTTCAGGAAAAACACTCGAAAGACACATAAAGGTAGATAATAATTCCCTAGACTTTATTTGAGGTTTAATTGAGGTATAAGTGAGAAAATTACCTCAAAAATGTATTTTAAATAATTATTGAATTTTGGCTAAATGACGGATTATTAGTCGAATTTAATTATGAAAAAATGCAAGGATGCCTCAAATAATTGGGCAAAAATAAGGGGAATGTTATGAATAATTGTAACATACTGAAATGTGGATTGCTTGTAAATATAATTAGTCAGAAGAAGACCACCGGGGCCAAATATATGTGTATGTGGAACCATTTTCCAATAAAATGGACATTTGGCAAAATTCTATTAGTCAATTTACAAAGTAATAATTAAATAAATAAATAAATTTTATGTTATGTGGGGACCATGAAAGAATAACACCTCATAGGTGGATCCAAGGAAGTCCCTTGACATCCTTCCCCTGATAAAGTGGACACATGGCACCATCTTATGGTGGAAGCACAAAAAGTGTTTTTTGACTTTTATGTTGGTGCAATCTCTAAGTGACCTATATCCCCTAATGATGAAGTTACGTTTTACTTTATGTGTAGGCTAGATGGGAGCATGACACTTGTCCCTTAATGATGATAAAATGGCTTTGCCTTATTAGTTGCCATCACCACTGGATGCCACCTCGCCCCAAGTTGGAGAAATCCACCAGTCTTTGGTCTAGTCACCTAACTAACTTTCCCAAACACCAAACTTGGGAGCCGGGGAAAATCATCAGACCCTCACTTTCCCTGACCAAAAGGACGAATAGAACCCGAGAAAGGAGGTGAGACCCACTTTACTAAAGAAAGTGACACGTGTCACTAAACCAGTGGATCACCAAACAAATGCACCAAAAGAATTTGACACATGGCATGATTTTTCAAAGACTCTTCCTAGCCTTATAACTTTGGCCAGCTACCCCAAAAATCAAGAAAAATCAAAGAAAATATAGAGAAATTGGAAAAGGAGAGAGAAAGCGTGAATAGTAACTTTCCCTGACTTCAATCCACCGAATCACAATCGAAACGTTGTTTCCTCTCAAAACACTCTTCAAGAAACTTCTTCTAGTCATCCTAAGCTTCATTTCTATGCTTTTGAATTTTGGTTTGGAGGTGTTTGGTGACTTCTTGCTAGACAAAGTACTGCCAAATTCCTAAATCGGTAGTGGAAACATGTAGAGGTAAGCATAGGTTTTATTTTGAACCGATTGGTTTGTTGTTTGGATGAGTATTCTTGAGGGTGTGTGCTATTCATAATTTTGACCAAGGTTATTTTTGGAGGCTTAATCATGATTTATCATGTATTTGTGGTTAGATGATGATTTATGATGGTATTTGACCCAATTGTTGGACAAAATTCTATTTTGGAGATTTTGGTTAAAAAGGGGTCAATTCGGTTAGGGCTTAAGGGGCTGAAGCTTTGTGATGTTGATGATTTTGATATTACCATTGTGTTTAGAATGCAAAATTGTGTGGGAAATAACTCTTGGTTCTAATTTTAGACTATTAGAACTATATATTGCAAAACTGAAAATGCTGCCAGTGTGTGTTTTGTCCAAGGCAGTTTTTTTGTATAACGTATTTAGACAAGTAAATGATGTCCAAACATTGTGAAACTTTCCAGTCTAAAAGTAGACATGACAAGCTTTAAAGTGACATAATTTGTGTCATTTGGATGTGTGTGCTGGGAGTTCTTCATTTTCAAAGTTTGGTCTGGAAAACTAGTGAATTCTGGTGGCAGTGATCAATTTATTGATATACTGTATTGATATGCATCCAAAAGTGTAATGGCTATATTTTTCCCTGAAACTAGACTGATTAAGGGTCTCATGGCCTTTAGAATCATTACAATTGGACATTTGTATAATTAGTGATGGATTTCAAAGTTAGGCACTAAAATCTGGAATGATGTTGGTGGTAGTGTAAATTGAATTGTGATTCTAGAATTGTGGGCATATAATTGGCAGTAAGGAGTATTTTTCCCTTAAAGTATACTTAAAGAGGGTTACATAACTTTGAACCACTCTATTTAGATTTTTGAAGATTAAGTTATGATTTTTGGAAGTTTAGCCAAGAAACAGGATAGTTTCTGGCCGCAACCAAAAGATTTATTAGTCGCAACGCAAATGTGTCTCTGGACACCCTTGGTCGTAGCAAAGACCTTGTTTCAATACTTTACACTTTCTGAACCGTATTGATTATTCAAGCCTTCCCCAACCCAATAAACACTTGTTTGAGCTTATAAAGGCTACCTAAGAGACTCAAATGATAACCAACAAGTTCAAAACAAAGGATAAACATGAGGTTAGGTCAAGAATAATTTATTTTACATTATGCCAAAAGCATTAGACTAAGAAATAACACGCCAATCGTAAATTCTGATTATAGGACCTGTTAGCTATCCAGGATCTAAGACCTACCCAAGCTTAGACAAACAATTAGACACCCTTCATGGGAAGTGACCAGGCAGTAACTTGTCTTTCATATGTTTATAAGATACACTGCATGTTCTATAGATTCATCATGAATTGTTTAACACATTTTGATTATGTGGGGTGGTCATCGGAGGCCTATTGCAAGGGTAGACATTCAGTCCAATGTAATGTTTTGTGATAAACGAGTGGATTCCCAGGGCCTATTGCATGGGTCACACTCAGGGCCATGTGATATACCTAGAGCTATAGTGATATATAAACTGCATGTTATGCACTAAACGCTTTTGTGATGATTCTGCTGTATGATGACTATGTAGCATGCTTTGTGCTGTTATATTAGTATGATTGTCTATTTATTACTACTGAGATTCCTTTGAATCTTACACTTTTATTTATAAACCAATCTACAGTATAAGGAGACAGCTTAAGGGGTAAGAAGGTAAATACGGGTACACTAGTGGAAAAATGACCTTTTAGACAGGTTAAAAAAGACTTTTTAGACCGGTGTGGATTAGGTCGTGTTACAGCCGATCTAAAAAGTCAATTACTTTTTAGACTGGTTATCACAATCGACCTTTTAGACTGGTTGTAGCTACAACCGTTCTTAAAGGTATGACATTTAAGACCGGTTGTAACAACAATAGGTCTAAAAGGTTATAACCGATATAAAAGGTCATACCTTTAAGACCGGTTGTACCTACAACAGGTCTTAAAAGTTCTATTTTTTTAAAAAATCCCTCTTTCTAATTAACCCTACCCAGCAAGCCATTTCAACATCCATCCCAGATTCCACAGAAGCAACGTAACACAGATTTCACCAAAGCAATGACAGCAGCTAGATCAACAACAAGTGCAAATAAAGGTATAGGTGACTTTAAATCAAATTCCAATAAATGGTAAGTATAGAACACTTAATTTTGAGCCACAAATCAAATGATTTAGCTAACAATTGGTGAAATGTTGCAAGATATCAAGGTTCAAGATCAAAATAAGCAATAATGAATTTCCACTGGGTAGAATCAGATTGTTGCAAACTGCAGCAATATTAATTCATATACATGAGTTCATAATCATTTCAATATGGAAAATTCAAGCAATAGGCTTAAATCAGATTCTAGGAAGTCCAAAATGCACTCAACAATTGTCTAAAAATAAAACACAGCTTATAAATCAATTTTAATGAGCAATATGAAGGAATGTCCAAACAAACGAATTTGCTCAGAAATGGATGCAAAACTTTGAATGGTAATGGCAGCAAAAAAATGCAAGGATTGATATAAGTAACAGCAAAAATTCCTCAGTTTTACAAAATACAAAGGGAAGAAAAAGTACAGAGGTTAATCCGTTAAATTCCATGCCTGTATTACCTAATTCTCTTATAATATATAAGAATTGATCTTTTGCAAGGAATTTTGTGAAAATATCAGCTAGTTGAAGATGAGTTGGAATGAATATCACTTTGACATCTTTCTTTTAGACATGATCTCTAATGAAGTGATGTCTAACATCAATATGCTTGGTTCTGGAATATTGAACTTGATTCTTTGCCAAGCTTATCGTTCTACTCGAGTAATGGTTCATATAACTTTACAGATTACTTGAGTGGCCTCTCAGTTACTTCATCTAAAATTTGACAGTGCTTCACTAGAAGATTTTCTCCATCATTACTCGAGTAATGCCTCGAGTAACAAGGTTCATTACTTGAGTGCTCACTTGAGTAACCCCTTTAAAAATCTGCCAGTGATTTTTTCCTATGCTCTGTCTCTCAGTTCTTCTTCATTACTCCAGTGTTTAGTTTAAGTAATGCTTTTGTCTACCATTTAGTTACTTTGTTCAAATTCTTTTGTTTGTTATCAAATCCTTTTGTATTATAGATCCAATCTTTGTTATTATCAAAACACATAGGATCTAACAAGTTGGACCCCTGTGATTGTCTATGGCTTTGAAAAAGAATATGATATCATTAAAACAAGTACAAAGGCATGGCTTATTACATTCTTTAAACAAACCAATATATACTAACCTTTAGCATGATCCATGTAGGTTCTCCTAAGTCACGAACATGCTTACAACAAGTAATGTGTATAAATGTCCGCATAGCCCTATGATCATCAAAATCACAAAGGTTACTTATTTTACACAAATTCCATAAACTTTGCTACAAAAGGTAATAATGCAAGAAAACTTACGAGTTCATGGTCTTTTTCCATGGTTTGAAGTGGAGAGAGCATAAGAGGATGATAGTGTAACTACTCTTGCATAGAAGAACCAACTACTAATGATAACTGAAAAAAAGAGAAGAATATTAAGCAAACATAAAACATTATATATATATATATATATTATAAAATATAAGTTTGTTTCTTACCCATACACATATGGAGCCAAGAAACACTCGGTTGCGGTTTCACTAAGCCTCTCCGATAAGGATGTATGTCTAATAGCAACAGTAGTCCCTTTCTCTTGGATTTGAACTAGGCATAAGAATCCAATTTTATCGCTTTTAACAGAGAAGACCAACCTACGATTCATGTACCTACAATAATGCAAGCACACAAATCAAAGGTAAATGGAAATATTTTTAAAATATTTACTTTGAATTGAAGAAGATACTTACATTAAGAACAGTTTGACAATCTCAATTGTAAGATTTTGTCTAGGAGCTTTCAGGGACATTAAATCATCCCTCTCAAGAAAGCATGTCACCCCTGACTTGCCAACAACTGAATCCATAGGCCAATCTCTTGTTTTAAAGGATGTATCATATGTTATCAGAATCACTTATTGCATGATATTCAATAAAGGATGTGAAAATTCTTGAGTGAAGTGAGCTGGATTTAGTAGGGCTTTGATCGGGGTTTCTTGAGCTCAAACAGAAACCAAGTTATTTGGCTGCAAGATGAATGTACCCAGGACATCGCTTATGATCTTGAAATCATCTGAAGGGATAGGGATAGGTGCATCAGCAATGATCACCTCTTCAACTGAAACTCTGAATTGATCATCTTTTACTTGTTGGTAGCGGATAGTTTATCCCAGGTTATGCACACTCCCCTGTGCAACTAACCGCCTCAGAGGATCCTCAACGAAAATGTCACAAGGCTCAGCAATTTCTCCTACAGGACTCTCTGATAACTACCCGATATTGCAACAACTACCTTTAGTGCTCTGTTTATTATGATCAAGCAATTGTGGTTGGGGAGCACTAATATCTTGTCTTGAGCTCATAAACACCATCATTTCCTCTTTCATCTTGATCAACTGGGTTTCTAGCAGTGCATCAAATGATCCTTCAACCTCAACCTTTACTTCTACTCTTCAGCCTCAGCCTTTACTAGGCTCACTCTGATTAACACTAGCTGGCTGACTCTGATAAGCACTAGGTGGCTAATCCTCTATACTAGGATGATGGGGATCTATCATTTTCCTATAACGACAATAAAGAAAGATAAATCCTAAAGCTATAACATGAGAAGACTATATCTATAAAATAACTATATACATTATGCAAATATAAATCATAATCATAATTACTTTAGCTAGCTAACTTTCAAAGTAGTATCATAAAGAGAAATCCTCCCATATTCCCTCATGATGATCATATCTTGTGTTGTGCTCATTATCTGCTTCATCTTCTTCGTTCAATTCTGGTAGACCCATAGAAAAAGAAGGAGTCTCAAGAAGATCATAATTTGAGCGACTTTTCTCATCAATATCAAAGACCATTTTTTCTTAGAGAGCTACATACCACATTTTATTTGACTAATCGATAATATAGAACACTTGTTTCACCTTATTTACCATAATAAAAGGTTCATCTCCAAAACTTCTACTATTCAGATCTACTAATATAAATCCTAATCTATTGATCTTCACACCATTATTGACTTCAACCCACTTGCATTTGAAAATGGGAAATCTAATTTTAACATAGTCAACCACCCAAATCTCTTCAATAACCCCATAATAAGGTATGGTAGCCAATTTAGGGTTCTTATCTTTTGAACTAGAGAGGTGCATAGATTCAGCCACTAACAAAATATCACTGTTCTGGACGGTGCTCTTATCATCTAGGGACTTCATGTAAAAGGTATAATCATTAATCACAAATGAAGTCCAACTTATGACATCAACCTCAAGACCTCGTGCTAACTAATTTATTGTATCAGAAACACATTCTTTTCTATCAACCTTTTGTTTGAACCAATATGCGAAAGTTTTGTTATACTCCTTAATTAACCTTTATTCAGTTATTCGACTATTTTGTTTCTGTACAATTTCTTTATAAGCATTCATGTAATATTGAACTTCATTAAAATTATTCAAGATGTACAAGTAGACTTGCTATAATTCATCAGAATCTATACTCTTTACTGCTACCATGCGTCTACCCCTTTCTTGATCATGACGTTTAGGAAGCCCAATATGTCCTACAATTGACAAATAATGTAGACAAAATTCCATAGCTTCTTTAGAAACATATTTATGAATAACAGATGCTTCAAGCTAGTTAGGGTTCTTCACATACCCTTTTAGGATTTTCATAGTTCTTTCAATTGGATACATCCACCGGAAATAGATAGGGCCACACAACTTTATCTCCCTTACTAGATGAACAATCAGGTGTACCACGATATCAAGAAAAGAAGCAAGAAAAAGCTTCTTAAGCTGGCACAAGATCATATATCCTTCATTTACGAATTCATCCAATCTTTCTGTGTCAATGACTTTACTACAAATAGCATTGACGAAGAAACAAACTCTAGTCAATATGTGTTGAATATCATATTCGACAATGCCTCGAATAGCTATTGGGAGTAGTTGTTGCATTAAGACATGACAACCATGAGACTTTAGCCCTATTTACTTGAAGAGTTGAAGTCTTTCATCGACACAAGCTTTTTAAAATTTGAAGAATACCCTGAGGGAACTTTAGTGCCATGAAAACACTCACAGAAACTTCTTTTCTCATCCTTAGACAAAATATGAGCAGCAGGAGGACAAAAAGTTCTCTTACTATATGGCCTTGGATGTAAGTCTTCTTGTATTCCCATTTCTTGCAAATCTAATCTTACCTTCATGTCATCCTTAAAACTACCTTGTATGTAAAGCAGTGTCCCAACAATACTATCACATATGTTTTTCTCCACATGCATGAAATCAATACAATGCCTCACATCAAGATTACGCTAATATGGAATATCAAAGAAGATAGACCTCTTTTTCCATATATTTTTCTCATTTCTGCTCTTTGTAGTCTTACCAAAGGTTACATTGATATTTTTCACCTTGTCATAAACCTTCTCCCCAGTCAATGCCTTTGGAGCATCTTCAAACTCTTGGCCACCAAAAAATGCTTTCTTTAATCTATGATATGGGCGGTCCTATCTAAGAAATCTCTTATGGCCAATATAAACGGTCTTTCTTCCATATTGAAGTTGATGGTAGCATATGCCTTTTTCACAAATTGGACATGCTTTGTGGCCTTTAACGCTATATCCTGACAAGTTTCCATATGCAAGGAAGTCATTTATAGTATAAAAGATCATGGCTCACATTTTAAAAATCCCCTTCTTGTTCGCATTAAAAACATTGACACCTTCATCCCACGACTCTTTTAAATCTTCGATCAAGGGTTCTAGGTAAACATCTATGTCAGTTCCAGGTTGTTTTGGTCCTGAAATCAACATAGACAACATGATATACTTTCATTTTATGCATAACAAAGGAGATAAGTTGTAAATAACATAAAGAATAGTCCATGAACTATGTATACTGCTTAGACTATCATAAGGATTCATACCATCCATGCTAAGCCCAAGCCTAAGATTCCTAGGTTCTTCACCGAAGCTAGGAAATAATTCATCAACTTTCTTCCATTGAGAAGAATCAGCTGGATGTCAAAGCTTTCCATCGGATATCCTCTCATCTGTATGCCATCTCAAATTTTTTGCATCATTTTCATTAGCAAACAAGCCTTTGAACCTTGGTATGATTAGAAGATACCACAACACTTTTGCAGGGGCCTTATTTGATTTGTACCTTAAGGTATCACACATCAGACAATGTTGCTTCTCTTCATGCTCTTTTCTATACCATATGCAATCATTAGGACATGCATAGATCTTTTTATATTTCATTCCTAGTGGACACAGTATTTTCTTAGCATTATAGTATTAACAAGGCAACATATTATCATTTAGATGCATTCCTTAAAGGCCTCAAGCATTTCTGAAAAACTCTTGTCACTCCATACATGACGTTCTTTCAAGCTTACCAATTTCAATACTGCTTTCAACAATTGGTATTTTTCACACCCCGAGTATAGCCGCGTCTCAGCATTACTACACATATTACCATATACATGTGATTATTCAAAAGCCCCTTCTCCTATATCATAAATAATATCCTCTATCCAATCATCCATATCTATTTCATTATCATCACAAGTCGCTCCCCCTGTTGAGATACACTTGGCATTTCTAATTGTTTACCATGACATACCCATACTATATACGTCTTACAAAACCCTTCACAAATTAAATGTGTATATATATCTACAGCACTTAGTCACTTCTCATTCAAACATTCTATAGAAGGACAATAAAATATCCCACTATCATCATCGACATTTCTTCTTACAAGTTTAAAAAATCCCTCACCCCATTAGCATATTCAACACTCATCCGTTCAGCTTTTATCCAACTACGATCCATATATTTCAACACCTTTTTGCCTTTTTTTTCTACTTTTTCCCCTAGAAAAGGCATGAGTATGATGAGAGCATGCAAACATTATACCCAAGTACCTAGTTTAACTACTACATAATGAACAAGTAGAAGAGAGTAGAGAGCTAGAGATAAAAGAAGAGTAATCTGAATAGTACAAGTCTCATTAACAAAATATGATTATGTGTTTTGGTAAGAAACTTATGTTTTAAAGGTATAAATATTGATTCAATTTATTACCAAATGCATTTCACAAAGCTCAAAGATGGTTGTTGTGATTTTAACTGCTGCACTTGAGTGATGCTGCAAGTACTTAAGTCACTCGAGTTCATAAAGTGTTAGCTTGAAAGTGTTTTACAGAGAACAACTGATTTAGAGAATTGGCAGCAATACTCGAGTGAGAGACGTTACACTCGAGTGATAACTAGATTTGCACTCGAGCATGAAGGCACACTCGTGGAAGTTCTTGATAGTGAGCAAGGTCAGAGACAAAGAATGGCAGTTGCACTCAAGTAATAGCTCACCACTCGAGTAAGGCTCTCAAGACACTTGAGTCCTGTAAGTGTGGTACAGGAAGTGTTTGTCCAAGAGCAAGGAAGAGCCTGACAGTAGGAAGTGACTCGAGTGAGCACATTGGCACTCGAGTGAGGAGCCTTAATAGAGCTCAATATTTATATATTTTTATTAATTAATCTTAGGCTTTTACGGGGCTTAATTAAGTATTTTGGACATAATCAAGTGTTAATATGATATTTTAGTGAAAGAATAATTTGAAAATTATAGTGGTTAAATTGTTATATTTTTAATTAGTATTTCTTATTCCCATTATTTCTTAATTGTCAGCAAAAGATACTGCCTTTGTGAATATAATTTTGTAGGTGATGGCATGGCACAACTTACTTATTCAGCTTAGAGAAAAATGAATAAAAGAAAGAAAGTAGGGACCATTTGTGTATTAAGTGGATGCTGAATTGAAATGAGAATGGACCAACTGGACTGAAATTGATCAATTAAAGAGAAGAGGAGATACTGGACCGAATTGAGAAATGAATGATAAAGAGGAAGTAGTTGATTTGTTGAGGCAGCACCGAGTAGACAATAAGAGGAGGAAATGAATTGATTAAAAAGAGGAGTTGACTAAAGGAGAATGATAGATGTGAAGAAATTGGAGAGAGGAGACCGAATAGATAAATTGAAGAGCTAGCTAGCCGAAATAATTGACCAAGAAGGAGCTGGACTAAAGTTGATGAATCAAATGGGAGTTAAAAGAATAGTTGGACCGAAATGAAGTAAAAAAGAGCAATGCATTAAAGAGAGGACTGACCAAGTTCACTAAAGGAGGAGGTGGATTGGATTAAATAAAGCACCGAATAGATGAGCTGGACCAATTTGAGACGTGGGCCAAAATGATTGAAAGAAAAAAAAAAGAGATGAGATGGACCGTGTGGAAGCTTTGAGAAAAAGGGAAACAACATCAAAATGTATAACAAAAGGGGGGGACCACGTAAAAAGGAAGGGTGCAACACCTAATGAAAGAATAAGGGTTTGGCGGCTGGGAATTAAAAAGAGAAAGGAGGGGACCACATGGGGGGAGCATCGAGATGGAAAGGAAATAAAAGGAGCAGCAGCTGTGTGTGTGGAGGCGGGACGATGGAACAAAGAGGAAGAGGAAGGAGTGGCGGCTTGGGTGAAAAGGGAGAAGAGCTAACCGAGTGTGGAATAGAGACCAAGGCCGAGTGTGAAAAGGGGGAAGAAACACATGACTTTAGAAAATAATTGAAGGGAGGAGTAGCGACTGTGCATGGAAGAAGAAGCACCGAATGGAATAATTGAAAAAGAGAGGAGGCGTGAGTGCCCTTGGGGAGAACTGTTCGGTGCTATTCATTTGTTCTTTATGGCCAATTATTCCTTCCTTCATCAAGCTTCATCCTTCTCTTTTTCCATGAGTAGCTAAGCCTTGGTGATGTCCTTGAGTTGGGTAATGGTTTGAGCTTCTAAACTTCAATGGAATTCCTTTAAGCTCTCTTTTTAGTTCATGATTATGTAGCTTGGTTAAGTATGTAATTGTGATCTAGATTGTTATGCCAAGTGAATAAACTTGGTGGTTGAGCTAGGAGTTGATTAATTAAGCTTTGTATGATTCATATTAGGAATAGGTTGAATTTTTTATTCCAACTTGGTTAAGTAGATTTAAATGATTAAACTGAATGCTTTGAACTTTTGTAATGGTAATTACAAGCTAGAATTGGAAGTTAGTTATTCATCTCCTTGAGTCACTATTAATTGATAATACTCATTTAATTGCTTCGGTTGAATGAATTAAATGATTATTGAAAGTATGGAGCTAGTGGTAGCTTAGTTCCATCCTCTTAGCTCATTATGGAATTCAAATCATTAGCAAGCAAGGAAGACTAAAACCCCAACTCAAGGGAATCTCGTCTCATCATTATTCTAGTTTATTAAATTTACGTTGTTATTAGTGTTAATTTCAATTCCATTTGCTTCTTTGTTTTAAAAACTGAAAAAAACAAAAATATTGTTTTAGTTTAGATTACTTCATAGTTTTAAAATCAAATTCTCAAAATGATTTCTCATAACTTTAAGGCTTTTTATCACTTTACAACTTAGAAACTTGGAAATTAATCTCCTCACAAGAACAACCTAGGTTGAGCTACTATGCTACATTTTCTAACCTAGTTTTATTTTAAGAACTCACACGACATGGGTTCATCAAGCCCAACACTCACGAGTGAGAAAAATCACTTCCTCAAATATTGCTACAAGTATTGAGCAAAAGGTTGTCCAGATGCAAGGATATGCTGATGCACTCGAATGGGGATCCTTACACTCGAGTAAAGGGCCCACAGCACTTGCAAGTACAAAATTACACTCTTGTAAAATATACTATGAGTGTTATCCAGAGAGGTGAGTCCATAGTGCAAAATCACACTATTTGCATTTCATTCAATGCATAAAATAGAGGAAAACTCAATATTAGCAACACAAAAAATAAATTCAGAATCAGATTCAGAGCAACTTAGTTGTCAAGCTCATCATTTTTTACAGCAAAGAGAATTCAAAAATGAAACAAGCATATTCTTATATGATTTCACCCAACAAGTAAACCTTCAATTCAACCCACAAATTAACTCTCAAGCAATTAAATTTTAACTATCCTAGATAGTGCTTTAATGCAACAAAAATCATAAATGCAATTATAAGCTAAAGAAGAATAGAAATTTAAGCAAACTCATCTTCCTAAGGCAAGTTTGAATTTAGGGAAGTTCCCAAATCATACCCACAACCTTCTTCATCGACCAAAGCAAACAAATCACAAAAAACACAATAGACAAAGAGAAGAAATAGCTGGAAGAGAATTAGGGCTTCAACAAGTTTAGGATGCAAATTTTGCAGACCGAAGATGCATAAA
Organism: Inga oerstediana; assembly: GCA_963210345.1. Classification (NCBI taxonomy): domain Eukaryota; kingdom Viridiplantae; phylum Streptophyta; class Magnoliopsida; order Fabales; family Fabaceae; genus Inga; species Inga oerstediana. The sequence goes on from OY723406.1 coordinate 35,899,299, forward strand.
AATAAGAAGAGAGTGTGTTAAGCGTAGTCAAACCTCAACACTCAACGAAAAGACAGAGAACCAGTATACCCTAACGAAAAGCAATAGGGATGCTAGCTCCGAGATCCCATTGTCAAAACGGAAGTGAAAACCAACAAGGTGACATACTAATTCCACTCTCATAATGACTAATTTGGAGGTGCCACCGGTTCTCAACTGTTTACTGCTTAGTCTAAAAATATTTCAGAATAGAAAAGATGGTGCAAAGCTCAGGCCACGAATGCAATTTGGCATAGATCTTTAAGACTAGTTATTTTTATAACCGGTCTTAAAAATCTTTCTTTTAAACTGGTTAATGGAATAACCGATCTAAAATATATTTCTTTTAGACCAGTTATATGAGTAACCGGTCTAAAAAACAATTCATTACTTATTTGTTTTTCCCGTTGAACCTTTTAGACCAGTTTATAATCAAAAAAAGACTAAAAGGTTTACTATTTTAGACCGATTGTCAAGAACAACCGATCTAAAAAGTAGCTAACAAATGTTTTTTAATTACCTTGTTCCAGAAAATATATTAGACCTGTTATAGATAGAAACAGTCTAAAAAATATATTTCATATATATATTTTTTAATTATTTAATCTTTTTAGACTGGTTAGTTATAAAACCGGTGTAAATAATCTTTTTTAGACCTTATATTACTTGACCGGTTTCTCAATTTGTTCATAATTATGAAAATGCCATCGGTCATTTCTCTTAGACCTTATCTACCTATAACCGATCTAAATATGCAGGTCTAAAGCACCTTTATTGTACTAGTGACAACTAGAGGACAAAGCTGAAGGACTTTAATTTATTGTTAGTTGTATGTTTTAAGTATTTTGGATATTTTTGAACTGTATATGATGTACATAACTATGTAAACCTTACAACGATACAATAGTAGAACCAGTAGTACCGGTAGCTTAGTAAGAGAGTGGTGACTATATATATTCATAATGCTTTTGTTTGATGAAGGAACATTAACTAATGAACACATCATGGATTTAAGCATCAATGGGACTTAGTAAGATAGTGAATGTTTATGAAACTGTTTTGAAAAAAAAACCTTTTAATCCCAGGTTCATTTCCTGAGATAGGTTTGGAAATTGTGAACGCTTTTCAAAGTATGTTTAATCCAGGACCGAATTATGGTTCCACAACTAATTTCACTACTCTTTTGCACTCATCGAGACTATTGGTCATAAGGTGTTACAATAATATATTACAATATATTATTATGGATGTCCATCTCCCTATTATTTCTCGCATCTTCCTATTATTTATCCCCATTATTTTCCTATGATAATGTAATCTTTTATCATAGATTATAAGGTTACGCCTATAAATAGGAGGCATATTTTATGTAGTATACAGACCTTGAATAGAGAATAAGAATTACCCTCTCCTCCTCCCCTTCTCATATTCTCTTTTATCTTTCTCTTTATTTATAACACATTATCAACACGAAGCTCAAGTCTAGATATGATATTTTTAATATCTCTTTGTTTCGAATTTTCTCCACTATTTCTCCCCTACTCTCATGTGACCTGAAGTCACCGTATTCTCAATGGAACCTGAAGTTCCAATTGATATCTTTTCTCGCATGATGACCTAATGTCACCATATTTGGAACTTGAAGTTCCAATATGTAATATCCCAAATTGTGATTAAGGGCTAATGACTTCAAAAGTGATGTAATTAATGCTAATCAAACACTTTTGAAGCACATGATGTGAATTTTTATCTGAATGTGTCATAACCAGTACCCAAACCCTGTAATTAAGCTTAATTATGTGGAAAGCTTAAAATGAACCACAATGGAGGGAAGGGCACATAGTTGAGTGGAATGAATGATATAAATGTATTTGATGATGATTTAGTATATGTTGTTACGATCAGGGGCAAAATGGTAACGTTACCGACAAATCGGTCAATTACTGAAGAGAAAACTCATTGGTAACCTAAATATCAATGGTTAGGATTAACTATCAAGTATTAAAGAGGGTCGAATCATGTGCTTTAGAGCCTACGTGAGTTTAGGGTTGAGAAAACAAGATCATGACAAGTGGCAAAATGTGGACCATTGGATTTGGTCAAATGTTCAAACACTTTTCCCTCTCTCCTCTCTCCTTCAAGGTGGCTAGGAGCATGGAAGCAAGGGGAAACTCTTATCTTCATCATTCTCTCATCTCTCTCATCTTACCTCCATTTTCGCCAAGCAAGAAGAGGAAAGAGAAAGAAGAAATCTTGTGGTAAGTGCTCTATTTGACCTTGAATGATGAAATTCTCTTCATTAAAGTTGTTCATGGTGTTGAGAGCTTCATCTTCATGGTTTTATATTTTTGAAAGGTAGTGTTTGAGCAATTGAAGAAATTTTAAGGTTTAGAAATTAGAGAACTAACCTTGGGAAAAGAAAGAGGTAAGTAGTTAGAGCACTTTGATGTAATTATTGTGATTATTGGTTAATTTTTATGAATTTTGAATTTTGCCCTAATTTTATGTGATTTTGGTTTGAGAAAAATGGAATGGTGTATTATGGTAGGATTGGTGGCATATTGTGTTAAAGGGCCATTGGAGTTAGTTAGGTATTTAAAAGGGAAAGTTTGGTCATTGAAGGGTTTGTGTGTAATGTGTTGACCCAAGACCAAATTTGTTATTAGGATGTGATTTTGGTTATTTTAGTGTCTCTAATATGTTCCTTGTATGAAATTATGTGGGAAAAGGCTTATGCAAGAATGTTAGAACCATTAAGAAATATTTGGTAAAGATTGGACAATTCTGTCAACTGCTGTGTTTTGATATCTGATAGGCCTCACTCGAGTGAAGTAGGGTCTCACTCGAGTGTAGCAGTATATTTTCCCTTTTCCTTCAGCATTTCAGTAGAGTTCTCAGGCAAATTTCAAGAGTGCACTTCCTCACCTATGAGTGATATGGGGTATCACTCGAGTGCTTAGGGTGTCACTCGAGTGCATGTGTGTTCTGCATTTTGAGATTTCGTCTCGGGTTAACACTAACAGGATATTTTCCAGGAGTGTGACTTGACACTCGCAAGTGTTGTGTCATCACTCAAGTGCCAAGGGTAGTGCTCGAGTGAATTTTCTACTTTAAGGTTTGCTATGCTCTCGGATATACACTTTCTGTATCGTATTCTATGGAACTCGAGTGAGCATTTGGTTATCACTCGAGTGTTGATGTTGTGCTCGAGTGAGTGAGCCATCTCCACTTGAGAGCAAATCATCTCATCACTCGAGTAAGGCCTTCTTCACTCGAGTGATCCAGCAAAAAATCATTGGTTTTGTTCTAAATGAGGGATCTCTGGGGTAGTTTCTCCAACCCTTAGGGTATGTGTCTAAGCTCCTAGTGGCTACCTAAAGAGTTCAAAGGATAACCAACTTTAAGTGTTATGAAAATAAGAATTTGGAGTAAAGATTTAATCCGCCATTCTTAATTTTGGTAATAGGGTTTGACATTTTCCCTGATCATAGACGTGCAGTGCTGGAAAACGTCAAGAAAGAATAAGGTAGTGACTCTTTCTCTTATACTATGTGTAAAGCATTGTATATATGTTTATCATGCGTTGTGATGCTTTGTGATACTGTTGCATAGAGATTACAGTGAAAGCTGGCATCTAGATTATAGCGAAAGATGGCATTGTGATTATAGTGCAAGCTATTGTATTGAGTTTACAATGAAAGCTGTCAAATTGTTATTACAACCGTGAGTGCTATCATTTGTGGCATAAACTGTGTATCATTGTGTTGCTGCTATTCGTGAACTTACATGCTGTGTGTTTATATATTGTATGAGTGATTTGTTACTACTGGGATTCTCTCGAATCTCGTTCTTTTCATTGCCTAACCTTCAGACAGGGCAAGTGGTTCCAAGGAGAAGCGAACGACCAAGAGCAGCTAGGACTTTATAGGGATATTTGATGTTGGATTGTTGGTTATCCATTTTGGTTTGGGATTACTGTATATTTTTTGTATGTAAACATTATTTTGAATCTGGTATGTAATCCCCTAGTTGGGAATTGTAAACCCGATCGTTTAGTATAATACATGACCCGAGGGTTGCCGGGATTTTTGTTATACACTCTGATATGCGTGAATGCGATTTAACTTGAGACCAGGATAGGGAAGCATTTTGAAATAATTTGTGAAAACCCTACCACAAGATGGGAGTTGAAATGAGTTTTAAATTATCCGCTGGTCTCTAATCCATTTTAAACTATGCATTTCGAATTATAATTACGGTTTTTAAAGCAGGGGGTTACACAATCTATATTTACGATCTCCATGAAGGATTACCTCATACCTATACCTTATATTTTCTTTTTATTCATTTACATTATTGTACTGTTGGGTTAAGGGATATAAGGAGAATAAATTTTTTTCTTTAATGACCTATCACCTACTTCATTTAGATTCTAAGAACCCAAAATTTATAGCCTTTGTTTGCCTTGAAATATTTGAATTTTATTCTTAATTGACTCATTTTCTTTTCTTTTCATATGCTATCATATTATATGATTTTATTTTATATTTTGAGATTATATGACAAGAAGCCATATAACTTATATGCTCTATTTTATTATATGGCTAGAAGCCATGTAATTTCAATTTTAGATTTTGAGTTATTTGGCCAGAAGCCATATAATTTACATCCTCTAATTCTTTTTAATGGTCAAAATTCATATTATTTTTATTTCTTATTTTGATATAAAATGCTAGAAGCCATTAATCTTATTTATCCTAAAGATAAAGGCCATAAGTCATATATGTTATTCATGCTGAAGATAAAAGGTCATAAGCCATCTAATTTTATTTATCTTGAAGATAAAAGATCAAAAACCATATAATTTTATTTATCCTGAAGATAGAAAGCCAGAAGTCATACAACTTTTATCCTCTATATTATTAAATGGCCAAAAGCCATATAATTTTTATTTCCTATTTTGAGATTATATAGCCAGAAGCTACATAACTTTTATCTTATTAAAAGGCCAGGACCTATAATTTTTATTTTTAGATTAAATGGCCCGAAGCCATAATTTAATTTTCTTTTTTTAGACTAAATGCTCATAAGTCATATAATTTTAATTTCTCACCTTGAGATTTCATGAGTACTATATGGCCCAAAGCAGTAAAGTTTTAATTTTGTTGTAAAATTTTATTTTATGAATTATTTCTTGTCTTTACAAATTTTTTGTTATTATCATTGTATTAGTATATTACGTTTTTACATTTCATATTTTAAGAATGTCCGTTTATTGTATTAATCTGAACTATGTTAAATCTTGCAAAATTTGAATTCGTGGCTCTTGTCATTACTAGAAAGAGCTATTTATCTTGCTTGATCCATGATTTTTCTACGCCACCACTTGCATGAAGGTCTAAAAACTAAATATATGACCATAAAGACCCATTTACTCTTTGTAACAATTTTACAAAAAAAAAAAAGTATGACCACCAGAAGATGGTTATCCTTATATAGGCTCATTATGAATAAATCCATCTAATTTACTCTTGCAGTAGCAATACCGTAAACAAAGTTTAAGAAATATGTTGAATTAATTTTTTACCTCCATGTGGCCACACAAAACAATAAGCTTTTGTTGAAAAATCAAGAATTCTGTCCAACAGGCTCGACGACATTCCCAAAAATGAACGTAGTGATGAATGAATCTAATTATGATCGTGGATGTAGACGTGGCTATAACGGTAAGCGTAGCCATGGTTATAACCGTGGTGGCTCAAATTCCCACCAGAATAGAGGAAAGATTGAAGCAAATTATGCTAATAATTTTGAGTAAGGTGATATGGACACTACTCATTTATGTATTGCTGATTTCTTAGCATAAATCATCTTCATATATTTGAACTACTATAATTTAGTGTCTTTAAAGTTGCTACTGTAATGTGTATTTCCCTTTTTAATTTATTTTCTTTTATTTTCATGTTTCTTTAAATGAAGAATGAGTTTTGTTGACAAAAGTGTTTAAGATTTATGTCTCATTGATAATACAACATCCCACACCATACTTAAAAATGATAAATATTTTTCTTCTTTGATAATGCGAGAGGCAAATGTTTAGACTATATCTGGAAGTATAAATATGATTAAAGGCTTTAGAAGAGCTAATATTTTTTTTACCTGAAGGAACAAAATTATGCATTGATAATGCATTTTTTTCACCAAGTCTAAAAGAAACTTGTTGAGTTTCAAAAATATCCGTAGAAATGGATATCATATAGAAACAACAATTAAAAATAATCAGGAATGTCTTGCTATCACAAATATAGTTTTTGGTAGAAAATGCATATTAAAAGTTTTCCTGCTTTTCCTTCTGGCTTGTATTACACATTTATAAGAACAATTGAAACACTTGCTATTGAAAACCAGAAGTTCACCAATACATACCAAAAAATGTAAACCAAAAGTTTACTAATGAATTTAATATTTGGTATGGCCGGTTAGGCCATCCTGGGTCAATCATGATGCAATAAATAATTGAGAATTCCTATGGATATACCCTAAAATGTAAACAAATACCACAATCCCATAATTTATCATGTGCTGCATGTTTTAAGGGAAAGTTAATTATTTGGCCATTATCAAGAAAAGTAGAAAGTGAGTATCTCACATTTCTAGAACGAATATAGAGATATATTTGTGCATCAATACACCCACCATACGAACCATTTAGATACCATATGGTGTTAATTGATGTATCAACTAAATGGTCGCATGTTTGCTTGTTATTTTCACGCAACCTGATGTTTGTTAGAGTACTTGTTCAATTGATTAGATTAAGAGCATATTACCCTGATTATCCTATCAAGAAAATATATCTTGATAATGCTGATGAATTTACTTCACAAGCTTGTAATGAATATTGTATGTCCCTTGGAATTGATGTTAAACATTATGTAGCTCATGTTCATACGTAAAATGAACTTATAGAATCATAGGTTAAATGATTACAACTAATTGCAAGACCTTTGCTTATGAGATCTAATCTTCCAATTTCTACTTGGGGCCATGTCATTTTTCATGCACATTATCTTGATTTTTCACTAGTGAAAAATCAAGCTAATCCTTGACTAATGATCAGATAGGCAAGGCCTTATACTCTAAGGTTTTTGGAGTAAGTGTGTAGTAGACCCATTAGCATATTTTTTAGTCAACTAATTCATAGTTCATGTAGCCCTCTAGCTTCAAGCTATCAGTCAAGTTAAGAGGAGGGTGGAATCTGTACTTCCTTTCCTTCCTCCAACTTCTCAGCCCCAATCTTTGGAATTTCCTAGTGATAAATTTTCCCTTTTCGTACAGCTTTGTGATTCCTGAAAGACAAGTAGGCTGACTTGCTTTTGGAAAAAGGACTTGAAGAGTGAGGGCTTTCTCGATTCTCGATTAAAGATAGAATGAGAAGTTGATCCCCAATTCCATTCCCTTAGGCAGGTTGAGGTCATTACTCTTTCGAACTTGGTAGCATCTTTCTGTCATATCGTGAGGGCTTCAAGTTCATAATGTTCTTAATCAGAAATGAGACATGAGATGCAGTCACCCATGCCTATGAAGGTCAATAAGTAAAGTCTCTATCTCAGATTTCTCCGCTAAAGCGGTTGCTATCTCTTTTCTAGTCTTCCCTATTTGTGTTGCCAGTCAAAGCAATAGTAGAAACTTTTTCCCTCGCCGTTCCCTCAGTCACTCCGTTCCTTTACCAATGATAGATAGAATATCACAAGGTAACTACTAGAATCTTCAAACTTCAAATAGAAATATAAAAAGAGTTATTTTCCTCGGCTCGAAAAGTGAACCCCATGGTATGCCATTTGTTCTGCCAGAACTAAAGGAAAAGCCTCTTTTACGCGCACAGGAAAAATCCTAAATATGAAGGGGAGGGCCAACCTGTTGCTCCAGTACTATATTAGATCAGTTTTTTTTTTACTTACTTACAAGGTAAGAGAAAAGACCTGGTATGATGTTAAGGTAATGCTACACCCAGGAAAGAGGTAGTATCGTTTTATAATACACAAAAAATTACCTTTTAAAACATTAAAAACTAGAAATTTCTTAATCTAGACGGGGCCCTAAGTCTCGATCAAAAAAGCCACTCCTCTTTGATTTTCATTCCAGAAAGCCTTTCTGTTTAGTCACTAATTCCACCTTTGCCCATGGGCACATGGAAGAAAAGACTTTCTCAGAAGCGGGGAGAAAAATGATAGATGGACAGTTTTCTTAGTATTGCATTGTAATGCCCCCTAGCTACCTACAGGAGACCCGCACCAACAGACATGGGATCAGGCTAAGATGGAGCTGTATGAGTAGTCAAGGTGGGAGTAGCTGCTGCCGGGATTTTCTTTATAGAAAATTCATAGGCTGATCTTAGGGTTTTCTGACCTGAGGTTCTTCGGGATCTTCGTGGTGCAAGTATACCCGAACCATAAGCAACTCTATTTTTTATTTCTAACAGGTTTGGATTCGGATCCTGGACCTTGGGACCTACAGATAAGATACCATCCCTCTAGGGTCAAGCATATCATCCTTACCAGTCACTCTGGTTTAAGACAATAGTCCCATTTATGTGGAAAATAAGATCCCCGACTTATTATCCGGAAAAGAAGTAGCTCATTCAACTTTTTTGAATCCCCCCTTTCTGTTCTAAATTAACTTCAAAGATTTATATTAGTATGGGCTACAAACATATCATAGACTATATGCATCCGACTAAAGTATATTCCTTCTCAAAAGATCATATAGGCAAGGCCTCATATAGCATTGATAGGCATTCAATGTGGAATTTGTATGATGAATAGATCTTCTGTCCGTACCATTCCCTTAATTCTTCTTATACTCAAAGAACTGTCTTCAAGTGGAGTGAAGCTAGCGCTTAGGGGCTAAGGGGAGAACAAATGAATTGTATAAGCCCCTTGACCCCCTATATCCCTTTTTTAGAGAAATTTATCTCAATCTACTACTACTGTTCTCATTCATTTACATAAGTAAAAGCTACTAGTTCCTTGCTCAAATAACTCGTAATGACACTCTTGAGTTCACAACTCAAACTCCCTTAGATTAAAGTAGCAACTCGATCCTACTAGTTACGCAAAACCATGAACCATTGATCAAGCGAGTTCGAGGATCAGTTTTTTATGCTTGAATTTCTAGGCCTAGGCTTTTGGGTCAATCTGGTTTTCTACATCTTCTAATTCGCCCATCTAAAAAAAGAGTGAAAATCAATCTCCTTTTGAACTTACAAGGCCTTTCGTTTGGTATTAGAACTCCTCCCAGAATTTTAACAACAGATGCGGATGAAAGTCTAGGCGTTGCAATCAAGATTTCATAGTTAGACTGTTAATACCCTGCCTAGCTAAATAACTGATAGATGGCGGAATGGTAAACTTCCTCGTTCACTTTCGCGAGTCAAAGAATAAAAAAAAATGTAACATAAGGGAAATGAAAGCTAAAATAGCAACATGAGATACGAGAGAGTTGACCCAGGCAACGGCAATCTTGATTCAACTACATACAGTTGGTGAAGGGGAGAAGAGTTGTTGAGGAGTCAAATCTTTCTTTCTAGCAGAATCTTCTTTTCAAATACACCATTATGAACAATTCGTTCACTTTGCTTTGGCTTGATCGTACAATCAAGGAGAAATTCCTTTACTTGAGCAGTGAGGAAGAATAACCAGATTGGTAGCCAAAAAGGAAAAAAGTTCTCAGGGTGCTTGCCGTAAGGTTACTAGCCAAATTCTCACCTGCTTTAAGATCCTACACTGACTCTCCAATCGGATGTCTCCCATAGTCCAAGAGGAAATCCCTTAGCTAGGGATCTACCATATCTAGTTCTAATGTAAGCTGGTGAAATGCTACCTTCAATACAACTGACCAAGCTAATCCTGACTCATCGGATGCTTATTGGGATGCCACTATCAGAGATTCTTCACCAGTGAAATATAGGATTCGTGATTAGATTAAGAGAACATTATCCTAATTATCCTATCAAGAAAATGCTTCTTGATAATGCTAATGAATTTACTTCATAAGCTTTTAATGAATATTGTGTGTTCCTTGAAATTGATGTTGAACATCTTGTAGCTCATATTTATATGCAAAATGGACTCACAGAATCATTGGTTAAACGATTGCAACTAATTGCAAGACCTTTGCTTATAAGATCTAATCTCCCAATTTCTACTTGAGCCAAGTCATTTTGTATGCAGCAATGTTAATTCGCATTAGGCTAACAAGTTACCTAAAGGCTTCCCTCTTACAAATGGTTTTTGGTTAGGAACCTAATATTTCGCATCTAAAGATTTTTGGATGTAATGTATATGCTCAAATTACTCCACCACAATAAACCAAGATGGGTCCTCAAAAAAGGATGAGAATATATGTTGGGTATGAATCTCCTTCAATAATAAAATATCTAGAACCATCTACAGGAAATTTGTTTATGGCTCGATTTGCCGATTGTTATTTTGACAAATTATCTTTTCCAACATTAGGGGGAGAAAATAAGCAATTGGGTAAAGATATTAACTTGAATGAATTATCATTAGCTCATTTTGATCCTCGTACAAAACAATATGAACTAAAAGTTTAAAAGATAATCCATTTATAGAATTTAGCTAATCAAATGCCAGTAGCATTTACTGACCCAAAAAAGTGACAAAGTTACATGTCCTAGCTGTTAATGCTCCTATTAGAATTGATGTCCCTGAAGGACAACCTATTATGATGGACTTAAAGCGCTCTTAAAGTGTGACACGTCCATCGGTTCTAAAGATAAAAATCCTTGAAAGAAAAAAGTAGCTAAGAATATAGATAGTTAAGTTGAGGATAATCAAAAAAAAATTAGTTGCTCTAGAAGTGTCAATGGACAACACCAATATCCTAATTCTGAAAGACACTCAGCTACCTGAAATATGTGAAAATAACGAGATTTCAATAAATCATGTTATGAATGGAATACAATGGGACTGAAATGAAGTCAACGTTGATGATATTTTTGCTTATAATGTAGCACTTGATGTAATAAATTATAATGAGAATCACGAGCCAAAGTCAATTAACAAGTGCAAACAAAGAAATGATTGGCCAAGATAGAAAGTGCAATTGAGGCTAGTTAAAACTATAGGAAAAATGAAATGTTTTTGGACTTGTAGTTCTTACACTTGAAGATGTAAAACCGCTTGGATACAAATGGGGTTTTGTAAGAAAGAGAAATGAAAAAATTGAAATCATAAGATATAAGGCATGTCTTGTTGCCCAAAGGTTTACACAAAGACCTAGTATTGATTTTGAAGAAACATACTCACCGGTGGTGGATGCAACTACATTTTGATATTTGATTAACCTAGCAGTAAGTGAAGGACTTTATTTGCATCTAATAGATGTCGGTATAGCCTATTTGTATGGCTCACTTGACAATAACATTTATATGAAACTCCCTAAAGAACTTAAGTTGCCAGATGCATACAATTCAAGTTCTCGAGAACGATACTCAATAAAGTTAAATAAGTCCTTGTATGAATTGAAGCAAGTTGAGAATGTGTATAATTAAGATCAATAATACGTTAAACAAGAACTACTTATGGTTTATCTCCTAGTAAAATGACCCCAACTATAGTATATGAGGATAATATTGCATGTATTGCCCAACTAAAGGAAGGGTACAACAATTGACAAAAAGAAAAAAAGGAAGGGTACAACAAGGGAGATAGAACAAAACATATTTAACGAACATAGCCAAATATGATTGGTTAAAGCAATAATTTAAAAAAAATCAAAAACCCATTTAAGGGTGAGAGTGATGTGCTAATGGGTAGAAATGGAGAGGATGGTTTTCTAAAATTACTTGGCCAAGATTCATTAACAATTAACAATTAATGGTAAAAAATAAGAGACAAACTTATCCCAATTTAGATGGAGAGTGGTGTCATTTTTTGGGAAGAGGATGCTCTTAGAATCATTTTTCTCCTTTTCTTCTTAAAATCTCATCTCCACTCTCAGATAAAAAATGAATGATTCAAATTCAATATTTTCTAAAACTATTATTATTGTGTTTTATAATTTTTTTTTAATTTTGTTTGTATTACATTTATGACGGAAGAGGATACTCTTAGAGTCCTTTTTTTCCTTTTCTTCTCAGAATCTTATCTCTACTCTCAGATCAAAAAATAAATGGTTCAGATATAATATTTTCCAAAACTATTATTATAGTATTTTATAATTTAAGTTTTTTTAAAAAAAAATTGTTTGTGTTGTAGTTATGAATGGTGCAAATCATATTTTAACAGTTTAAATTTATTTATTTATGTTTAAAATAATAGTTTTATAAAATATGAAATATTAACCATTTTTTTTAATCTAAGGGTAGAGATGGAATTCTAAGAAAAAAAAATGAGACAAAAGATTATTGAAAAGTAAAATATTTTCATATTAATTTTCCTTTATATGATGATTTTATGGATGATATTTGAGCTTAATATAATATATTCGGGTGTAAAATAAATAGTATTTAAAAAATAAATAAAAATATGAAAAAAAGTCAGTACTGTAGCGTTAGTCACTATTCATGACAGAATTATTGTAACAAGACGTTACTGTAGTGGACGGAGGTGACTGTAGCAGATGGAATCACTGTAGCGGGCGATAAAACACTATAGCAATCACGGAAAAACGCATAAATTTGCCAACAGCATACTGTTCACTCAGTGGGAAAACTAACATGGCACTGTAGCATTGTAGAAAAAACTTACATGCAACTGTTCGCTCATTGCCTATAAATACAAGCTTCAGGCGTAGAGACAGGAGGGCATGGAGATACTTCTCTGATAAAAAGAGATATTTTCTCTGACAGTTCTAAATAAATTGTGTTATTTTCTAGATTAAATTTTATGCATTGTTTTATGTTTTGCATGCCTCCTACATGAAAGGTTTAGGATTATATTACTTTTTGCAAGCTACCTACATAGAAGGTTTTATTCTTAAAGGAACGGCTAGATTTATCCATTTTTCATGCATCTTTTTTGTTGTATATTTATATTTGAGAATTTAATATTCAAATTTATGCAATATTTATAAGGATTTCATTCTAGTTTTATATAATGTCAATTTATTTTGGTTTTGTTTTTAATTTTATCATGAGCTAAATTTTCATTTTCCTAGGGTGATGATGTATCTTACTAATGACGGATTGAATCTTAACTTATTAAATCTAGTTTTAATTTCTCCTTCATGATTGAGTTTTTATTATTGTTTTTAATGCTTTCATTTGATTGGTCACCCTTTGAATGATTTCAATATGCATGTTGAGACCGGAAGGAGATGGATGTGTGTAGATCCTATAATTAAAATTATGACTTGTATATGAAATAGGAATATATTCATATGAGTTGTATAGTCTTACTGAGTTCTATAAATATTAATGCATAATGAATTGTTTAAATTCATATAGGAATATATTAGATTAGTAATTAATTATAGAATTGCTTAACCTTGGAAAAGACTAGTAATTAAATTAAGAAAATTCGACTATCAATCATGTGGAATAAATTAGGCTAGAATAGATAAGTGATTCAATCCAGAATTTGTTAAATGAAATATAATCCCTAGGATTTTATCTCATATTTGCTTTCATATCATCTGCACTCATATTTAATTGTTTTTCTTTTATTTTGTACTCTCAATCACCAACTAATCGATCAGCTAAATAGAATTAAAATTACTCATTTTGGTACTTAGTGATCAATTCTCGTGGGAACGATACTCTACTCACTTCTATATTATTTAATTATGATAGTGTACACTTGCACTATTTAATTGATCATCTATACTCGCAATAATTATGAGAGAATGAATGACAAAAAGTACTTCAAAATTTGTTTGTCACCTTTGATCAACAAATAAAAAAAAATTGTTCCTCACCTTTTTGGCAAAAAGAAATTATTATTTATAAAATAAAAGTTAGTTTCTTCATCAAAGGCCGGGGGAACAAGGTCTTAAGAAACTGTTTAATTAAATATCAAAGGAACGAGAAAAAGTACAAAAATAACAACTTAACTAAAACCGAAAATAAAAGGGTGCAACCTTGTAACCTTAAATTCAAACATGTCAACATTAAGAAATAATAATTAACAACTTTGGTAAAGTCTCATATTAATAACGTGTTATAAATAAAAAAGAAAATTAATAAAAGAAAGAGTTCTCATTAACTATTTTAAGTTGTAACCCGTACATTATACTTTTTTGTTTTTGCCAAAGTACATTATACATTATCTTTATTTATAGATATATTTTTATAATCTCAATAGAATCGATATCTATAAATTTAATAATAATAAGAGATAACTATAAGATATTTGAGATAATAGAGATAATGAAGATATAAAGACATCTATAGAAATATTATATTAATAACAATCTAGAAAATTGTTAAATGAAGTTTTTTTAAAAAAAAACCTAAGAAAAAATTTATATTTTATTATTTATATGTATGAAAAATCTTGTGGGAAATCTTTCAATTGACCTACTTCATTCAAAAAAAATTTAATATACATTATCTAAATATATTGAATTTTTGTTCTCCATGAATTTTCCAAGGGACAAATTGCGCCACAAATTCACAAATTCAGTGGGATGGTGAATTTTTTAACGGAATTTGTGACGGAAAATCACAGATTCCATGGGAAAGTGAATTATTTTGCTGGCAGCGGTCCAGTTTCTCTTATAAGTGTTTTTCTCATTGTTCTTCATAAGTTCTAAATCTTGGTCGCCCATTTGATCTAACGGATCAAAGAGAGCCACATTATGAAGCTTTTAATAAAATTGAATCTCAATCCTCCATTTTGTTATAATCTTCGCCGTCAGTTCAAACCAAATCCGTAGCCAATAAAGTCCACGACGATAGCTGAAATGCAAAAGCAGATCTGCATCGCCATCCACCGCCGCTGAACACTATCATTGAGGGAGAGAATCACCAGAATGGACACTTTACTTCTGAATTCGTGTTCATTCCTATCTGTATGTTCTTCCTTCTCTAAGTCTTTTCTTCCCTTTCTGAGATTACTTCATCTTCATCTTCGTATCTCACTGCTTGCAATTTCTGCTGCGATTTAGCATTATATATATTGAAATACAATAATCTGATTATTTAGCAGAAGACTTGTTATTCAGCTATATATATTGAAACACAGCAATCTGATATACTGTTTTATCATATTATTCAGTATATCTATTGGAGATAAGCTTGTATCTCAAAAATCCCTATATGAAGATATTAGAGGTGCAGAAAGTCAAAGCATTGGAGACGTTGGGAATGGGTTATTAAAAGTATAAAATGGACGGCCAATATTAAATCAATGGTCTAGATGGGTTTATGAGAGTCCTCTCCCATACTTTCCATCTACTTCTCCGATTATATTTATAAATATTTTTTTATTGTGTAAAATAAATTAATAGTTAAAAATAATAAGTGTGTCAAAAATGTCATGTTTTTTTTCGTATATGTCCCTATTTATGAAAAGAATATATGAGAAAGAATAGATAAAAAGTATATAAGAGATAATAAGTATAAGATCTAAGAGAGAATGGGCATTTAATAAAGATAAAATAGAAAAAAATAGCTTATATTTTCAGATAAAAAGTAAAAGTTGCTTATAAAAAGAATATCTCTTATGAGAGAGAAAATTTCTTATAAATAGAACCGGAGGGAGTATTTCCTCTCCTTTACCTAAAACTCACTATTTTGGGTGTAAAAAAAAGGAGGTTAGGCCCTTTTTTTCCAAAAATAATATTGAACACCTTAAAGTATTTTTTTCAGTGGCATGAAGTATTTTAAAATGATTTTTTTTATGCTTTTAGCACTTTAAAATACTTTTCTAATTGTAACGAACAGTATAAACTTAAAATGCATAGTGTTGATGGAAGAAATATTTCGGGCATTAGATGCAAAAAAAATTATTTTAGAATACTGAATGTTATTAAAAAAAATTTTTAAGGTACTGAGTGATCTAAAAATTAATTTATAATACTGGGTGTTACTAAAAAATTACTTTAGAGTGTAGTTTGCTAGACAGTAATTACAACTGAAAAAAATATAAGGGTGATCAATGCATCAAAAATTATTATAGGATATTGCATGCCACTAAAAAATATTTTAAAATGATGAATATTAATTTTTTTTTTTTTTGAAAAAAGGGCCCAACTTCCCTATTTTTTTTTACACCCAAAACCGTGAGTACTGGACAAAGGAGAGGAAAAGGATGAGAAAGTAAGGGAGGGGAGTTGAATTTAGTTTATGCGAGATGATGAGAAAATGAGATGATAAGAGGATTTGTTTCCTATAGGGGTGTTCAAATCCGGGACCAGGACTGGGATCCACCACTCCCGGTCTCGGTCCCGGTTTTTGGCTGGGATGCAAATTGCATCCTGGTCCCGGTCCCGGTTTGATCCCGGTCCCGGTAATCCCGGGCGGGACCAGGAATTCCCGATTTTTTTAAAAAAATTAAATTTAAAAAATATTATTATTTTAGTTAAATTTTCTATAATTTAGTGTTTAAAGTAATTATTTAACATCTAATAAGGCCATAATAATCACACAAATTGATCTAGAATTGAAGAATAATATTTTATTATTATTATTATTATCACCTTCATCATTTTTGTTATTATTTTTATACATTATATAATAGGATTAGTATCACGATATATATAGTTTAACTCCAACTAAATATGTGATACACATTTTATCAAATGGTAACTTAAATTATGGGATAAAAAATACAAAAATAAAACAATAACTTAAGTTTTAAGAAAAAAATTAAAAAAAATAAAAAAACCGGGACCGGGATCATAAGATATGTGATTGATCCCAGTCCCAACCGGGATAGAAAATTCCCGGATCAAAATTCCTATACGTGGCTCACCCTCTCAAAGATCATAGATATATAATTTTAAAGTCAGATCCTAATTATGACGTCAAAATATATTTTAGTTCTTTTATAAACTGCTTTGTAAACTCTGCACATACATACATATATATATATATATATATCAATAATGTCAATATAAGGCCAACTGAGTGTAAACGAAGTTGGGCGCTTCATTCAGATGCCGTACAGCGTAAAAAAAAATAAAAAATTAACAACTCGAGGCATCAAAACGTCATCTATGACTAATCAGTTTGATGAATCCAAACTTTTGTGAACCGACACTAATCGCGAAACAACAAACGTTATAAATCAAAGTTCTTAAATTTTTTTTTACCATAATTGATATATTTAATTAATAAATAATGCCCTCTTGTGACCCCCAAAATATATCTTCTTTGTCAGCAAGATTTACAAATTTCATGTCCAAATATCACTTGAATACCAACAAACAGATAACAGATTAAGGCTTGTTTGTTTTAGTGGTGGCTTAAAAAATAAGCCCGTTTTACGCAAGCCGAGAAAAAACTCCTCTCATATACTTACCTCGTATACCGTAAATCACGAATTATAAGCACGCTTTGAATAAAAATAAGACATTCCAAACGAGCACTACAGAAATGTTGACATAGCTCCAACCTTATAGGAAAGTCTGAAACATTATCCATCATCAGCAAGCATGATTTGACCCTTGCAACATTATCAACTGTTCAGAGTGCCTTGTCATAACTGCGGCTGGGGACATCAGATAAATTTTCAAAAGCTTCAACCGGGAGCTTGAAAATTTCCTTTATGGGTTTAAGGTGTATTATCATACATCTTTGATTCTTAATATAATACATATTTGAGGAGTTAATATTGATCTTAAAACATATTTTTCATATTTCTCTATATTTTTGTAATTTACTCTATTGATAGTACTCTCTCAACAATAATCAAGAATAAGAGGGGATGATAGAATTAAAAAATATAACTAAGGTGTTTTAAAAAATATACATGTTATCTTAACAAACTTAACAAACTTCCTTATTCTAATCAAATTAGATAAATATTTCTTATATTAAATTAGGTAATAAGCCTATATTAAGGAGTAAATCGAGTGTTTAATTTCTTTTTCATCTTCTATATTAAAGTTGGTATTTCCTTCTTTAAATCATGAGTGACATCAATTTTTTACAACTGAGTTTCTTATAAAAAGATAGACCCACATTTTGACCGTTTGATTGAATAATGACATTATTTAATGTATTTTGAAACATTAATTTATCTTTATCTTATATTATTTGTTGAAAATCAGTTTAAATTTAAAATCGTACTTTTATCAATTTCGAATAGATTTAAGAATCATTTAATTAAGAAATATCTGACATATTTACTTTTTTTTTTAAGCTCTCATTCTAAGAAATCATGGTAGACCCACATTTTGAGCGTTTGATTAAATCATGACATTGTATAATATATTTTGAAACATTAATTTATCTTTATTCTATAATATATATATAATTAGTTTAAATTTAAAATCATACATTTTATTTCAGTTTTCGAATAGATTTAAGAATCATTTAATAATAATATATCATAAAATGTGACATTTTTACTTTTTTTAAGCTATCATTTTAAGAAATCATTCCAAACCCATTTTATCCCAAAAGTGACACATCTAAACTCTATCAAACTTAATTGACACATTTAAACTTGTTAAAATGCTAAAAATACAAAAAATATGTAGAAATTTGAGGATTTATCAGTTGTAAATTTGGAAACTCCTCCCACACATCCTTTAATATCTCTCCCACTTGTTTCCTACCTTACGTCCTTTAATCTCCCATTCACTTGTTTGCTACTCTACCGTTACCTACAAAACAATTTGGATGAAGAAGCAAGGTGAGTGGTTTGCTCATGCTAATATAGTGTGAAGAGAACTATATAATGGTTTCATCCACTATATAGGCAGCTAAAGGTCCCCTATCACCAAAGACAGCTATTGATGATGATGAAATTATGTCTATGAAAATATTTAGGGAATGAAAAGAGTTAGTGGATGAAGCCACTGCATAACCCTCTTCACACCATATTTGTATGAGCAAACTGCCCCACCTTGCATCTTCACACAATATTTGTATGATCCACCAAACACAACCAGTTATTCATGACGATGAAAAAACAAGTTGGAAACCAAATCTAAGAAAATATTTAGGCAATGAGAAGAGTAGGTGGATGAAACCATTATATATATAGCTCTATTCACACCATATTTGTATGCGCTAACTACCCACCTTACATTTTTACCCAAATTGTTGTGCAGATGAGCAAACAAGTGGGAGGGAGATCAAAGGACACAAGGGAGGGGAGTTGTGCGGTGATCAAAGTACCCGTGGGAGAGTTTCCAAATCTACGCTATAACTCATTCTTAGCACAGAGAGTATAAGATAAAGATAAATTAATGTTTTATAATGTCATAATTTCATTAAATGCTTAAAATGTGTCTATCATTTTTTCACCAAAAGAAGTTTAACTATCTCTCCGATCTTTAATATAAGACATATTTGAGGAGTTGATCTTGATCCTAAATATAAGACAAATTTTTTATATTTATCAATCTTTTCCTGATTTACCCTTGTTGGTATTCCCTTAACTATAATCAAGAAGATGAGGAAATAAAGGAATTAAGAAAGATGATTAGAGTATTTTAGAAAATACATATTATATTAACCACCTTAACCAACTTCCTTAATCTAATCAAATCAAGTATCTTAACTACATATCTGAATCTTTAATTATAAGAAACTCAACATGCAAAAGAAATTTTAACGACTAAATATAAAACTCTTACCCATCATTTGAAGTCAGAAATACCAACTTTAATATAGAAATTGATAAAGAAATTCAATAAGATGATGCACCTGGATAAGAAAAATCAACCTTCAAGTTGGAACAAAACACAATATCACAATGCACGTCTAAAGGTGGGGCTATCACCAAATGATGGCGAAATAACAAAGACACTCAAGTGTGTAACCAAAACCTCGCTTCTGCTACCAAAGAAACAGCCCCTGGTTAAGAAAAGCATTGCAAGCGTATATGAAGCAAGTTGCTCTCCGAATTTCTTGAAAGAGCTACTACAAGTATTGTTTACGTGGTAACAAAGAATACTTACAAACAGTCTTACAGCACAGAATACTCTCACCTATAATTTAGAAATTAGAAAGACAGGTGGCCGGCATATATAATGGAGGAGCACAAAGTACTTCCCCTTAAATCACGACCAGAACAAAGTCTGTAGTAACTGTTTAATGGACCATTATTTGATTTAAGGTTTCTTAAGCAGATAAAAGTTGGAACATCCTTTGATCTGCCACTTATAAAGGAGTTACTGGAAATAAGTTTTTAGTCTAATATAAGCAAATTAATTTTTAAAAAAAACATACAGCTCGTGTAATTACATTAGACAATGATATAACCATAGCATATCTTTTGGCAAAAAATAGCCATGGAAGTTGTGCCATTCAAAATAGCATATCTTTTGAAACATTACTGTCCCGAGTAAGCCAATTGATTCAGACAACTCATCAAAGCCTGCTATTTATAATCTTCCAAATAATGAAAATGAAAAGTTTAAAAAAAAAAAAGAAAGGAAAGAAAAAAACGGGCAACAAACAGTGCGACAATGAACAGATGACTGACGAACAGTAATTAGTGAAACTGACGCTAATTACCGTCTTTGGTTAGTTTCAATAAGATTGTCACACACCCATGGTATTAGTTTCAATAAGATTGTCACACACCCATTGTACTACACTCAAAGAACCCCCTGTCAAACACATGATTTCAGCCCAATTGCAACATTTTCCCAGTGTCTAAACAACAGTCACAAACCATTTTCCCTGCGAGGCTATGACAAAATAAAGATAACATCTTTTTCTGCATTTACAGCCTCTGAAATAGCTAACAGACCAGAGTTGGTCACAGCAACTAACAAAACAGAGTACGTCGAACCATAATGTACATAAAAAACCAGAGTTACAAAGCAATCATTTTCCCCCCACCTATAATCAGTTCACATCAGGTTCCTTTTCCTTCAGGCTACCCGTTATGGGGTTGAAGAATACACATCACAGACATAACGGCAGAGGTTCATCAGAGTCTCATTTTACATTCAAGGATTACATATCAAAATTATGAAGAAGAGAGAGTCTACTTGGAAGAAGTCACAAAAAGATGGAGATTGCATGTGAAGACCTAAAAACTTGAAGGCGGCGACGAGGAGAAGGCAAGACGGAGATGTAAGGCTTGAGAAGGCAACGACGATGATCAATAGATTCATCATGATTGCGACGGTCAGGTGAGCGGAGATTCAATGTGGCAGTGAATCTGCAGAGCTTCAACAAATTTCGCGTAGAGAGACAGTTTGATGGTTTAGTGATGAGTGGAGAGGGTGGCTTTGAATTGAAGACTATGACAGCTTTCAATGCTATTCACAAGGGCAAGGAGCTTATTTCACAAATATGGTTTATTACCCCCAGGTCCCTTGGAACTTGTTATTTATTTCAACAATTCAAGGGACTTTTTGGTAGTTATTTCTGCTACTTGAGACTCTACAGTAATTTCCCCTATTTTCTTTCCCTGTTCTGTGATCTCTGCTTTGGATTTCTGTATGGTTTGAGCTATAAATCCATTACACAGAAGCAAGCAATGGCCATTCTAAATGGAGCTTCCAGATAAATATGGGGAATACAATGATGTATCAGAATCTATTTAGTTCTTCAAATCAAATGGCCAATACCTCCCAAAGAAAGGGAAGTTCTTCTTAACCTGGTGTCCTGAAAACTTGTTAAATCATGGTAACGAGAACCTAGATGAAGCCAACAAAGCATTTATGAGATGTAAACTCAAGTAAAAGGCAAAGTAAATTTCATATCGCCTCTGATAAACATTTCCTTCCTTTTGATGCCAATCAATTTAGTTACCAATTACATCAAGTCTCTGGCATCCACTGGGGGTACAAAGCTAAAAGCAATGCTGCCATGTTCACCTGTAAATATTACAACCAATATGATATAGATGGTTACCATCATATTGCACGAATTCTTCATTGTCATTATGCCATTTTCAACATTACGTCTTATGATGAGGGGCTCAGAACAAAGATTTGATGCCAGAAGCATATTACCAAACTTGTTCTGCACATTATGCATTACTCGTCTTAGCTTAATTCCACTCTATAGTTGAACATAATGTCAGGCTTAAAGGCAGCATGGCACCATGACAGTTTTAAAATTATTGGGATTAATCAACTATTTCATTAAGCTCCCATCAACTCACCAGTAATCACTGCATGAACATGCTCCGTCTCTAAAGTGGTGAAACCTACGAATATCTCGCATGATAATTTCTCAACTCGTAGCTTTGAAACCATTTTCATTACCGTATGACAATCTCCACACACATGAAGATTCTTTGTTATTCTGATTGTGGTTGTTGGACCGGTCTTGATAAAAGCAAAAGATAGCGCCAACCTCTTGCTGTGTTCCCAAAGCATCTTCTCCTTTACTTCCTCCTCAACATCATAAAGAACTGAATAGGTCTCAGGCTTGCAACCAGCATTCTTAAGTTGCACATTCAAGTGCTTTAATTTGGCATAAATATCTTCTGACTGTTGGTGGGATGTATCTCCAACAAAGAATTGATGAACCATCTTATTTAGCTCAACAAAAACGTAACCTGGTGGTTTCCTTAATCTCTTTCTTCTCACCGGTGCCCTCACTTTCAACATCGTTCCATCGTCTCTCAGCAGCATATATGTTGGAAAGGCAAACATAACTGCTTATTCCTTTCAGATTCATTTCAAATAGCTTCTGAGCTGACATTTCTGCTAACTTCATGTAATATCCCAAAAAGTGATTAAGGGCTAATGACTTTAAAAGTGGATATAATTATTGTTGAATAAACACTTTTGGAGAATGTGTGATGGGAATTTGGATATTTTAATGATTCCAATGGCTTCCTTGTGAAAATTCATGTGGGGAGAGTGTTTATTGTGAAATTGGAACCATTGGGAACAATCGTGCTAAAGTTGAAAACTCTGTCCATTGAAACTCTGTACAGGGCAGCCAATTTGTATGGACGTTTTAAATAGGCAAATGGTGTCTAAAAATTCTGAAATTTTCCAGTATTAAAGTTCACATGTCAAGCTTCAAAATGAACATATAATTTGTATCATTTTGATTTGTGACCTAAGAGTTTTGGATTTTTGAAGTTTGCCCAGCGGAATTAATTATTTTCTGGAACAGTATGCAAAGATTGAAATTCTGGGACTTTTGTGGTGATTTTCAGTAATGGCCAATATTTTTCCTATGAAGAGGACTTAAATATCTTTCATTTGGCTTTGGAATCACCTCATTTCGATTTTTCTAGAATTAGTTATGATTTTTCAAAGTTGGGCAGAAAATCTGCCAGAAAATCCGAAAATGTGAAATTAGAAATTATGACATCATCATGTGGTAAGGTGACATCAACATGGAATTAAAAGCAATTCCATCATCTTGATCAGCCATTCCCGACCCATTTCACAGAAAAAAAAGACGTGAAGAAAGCTTGGAGAAAAGAGAGGAAAAGAGGAAGAAATCTCGCAAGGTAAGCCGATTTCTCCGACGATCTAGCCCCTAACGCGTATAACTCCGACTCTAAGCTACTCCTCTTTATTCTTTAAGGTTGTGAAGCTCAAAGTTTGGTGTTTCAAAGAGGCTAGGGTTCAGCCAAATTTGGGAAAAGCCAGAGGGAGCTTGAGGTAACTTCCAAACTTTCGTATATTGCTTATTCTGGCTGCTGTGGGCAATTTAATCGGTGAAATTTCGCCGGATTGCCATTGGTTTTAAATTTTGGAAATTGAGTTTCCTAAGGGTTATGCTGCCCAATTTTGGTTCAAATGGTAGTTATAACCTAATGTAATAGTGAATAAAGTAGTTAGGAGTAGAAAGGAACGCGTTTACGGAGCCGAAATCGTAAAACCCCAATTTTTCCCGGAGAACATGTATATTTCGGCCAAGGCTGTAAATGGGTCTTAGAGTTGGATTTTCAATGATTTGATGATTCCATTGGATTCAGTGGGCGAAAATAGGTGGGGTTACAGTTGGGCACTTTTTCAAAAAAGGCCGAGAAAGCATAATTACGGAAACACCCCTAAAACCCTAAAAGTAGGGCTGCCAAGGGCAATTTCGTAATTTTAAATTGAATTTGATAATTCCGAGTCCGGAAATGGATTCCTTGGGCTGAAATATGTTAGGAAAGCCCATATTAGAATTTCGGGAAAAGTGCAACCGGACCGGGTACGGCGGGCCCGGGCCGGGTCCCCGGAGGTATTTTTGTAAATTTTCATTATAGACTCATATAACCCCAAGTAACACTATGGAAGTGTCTAAATAGTGCATTTGGAATTGTAGGATTCGATATTTGCCGCCCTCGTGAGCCAACTACGCTAGCGAACGTCAGAAAGGAACGAGGTAGTGACTTTTCTTTTGTACCATATATGATGCATTGTATGTGTGTTATATCGTTGATTTGTAATGAATTCGTATGCTGCGACATCTGTGGATTTGTGTTAGCACTGTCATTCCAATAGTCCCTGAGTAGCTAACAACGGTTCGGGTTAGAGCGGTGTGCCTTCCCGGTGGAGAAAGGGGATGAGGATGAGGTGTGATATATGTGATTATGTGAGCCGAAAGGCTATTTGTGGAGGCCGACGGGCCATTTGTGAAAGCCGAATAGCTGTATGGGCTATAAGGCTATATGTATGCACTGCCACGCCAATAGTCCCTGAGTAACTAACAACGGTTCGGGTTAGCCGGTGTGCCTTCCCGGCGGAGAAAGGGGATGAGGGTGGAGTGTGATTTGTGGTGCTGCTGCTGTATGATGATTTGCTTACATGCTGTGTGCTTATATGTGGTATAAATGTTTTATTACTACTGGGATTCTCTTGAATCTCATTCTTTCCTTTAACTAACCCTTCAGACAGGGCGAGTGGCTCTAAGGAGAAGCGTACGACCCGGAGCGGTTAGAATCCTGTAGGGACATTTATTTTGGTTATGTTGGTTAAACCTGTTGGACAGGGTGTCTGTATATTATGTTTGCTGTAAAGAATAGTTGAACGTAGTTGTGTAGTCCCCTATATGGAGGTTGTAGACCCTTTTTGTGTATGAATGGAACCCGGGGGTTGCCGGGATTGCTATTAGATATTCTGATATGAATGAATGTGAATTAACTGCACAGGTGATTATATTCGATAATTGAATTTGAGATCGGAATAGGAAAGAAGTTTTGAAAATTTTATAAAGTCCCTACTTCACAGGGAGTTCTAAATGAGTTTTGAACTATTCGACGGTCTCTAAACCAATTTAATTACGTAATATCGAATTATAATTACGCTATTTAAGGCAGGGGGTTACACTTCACATTTTGGCATAATCTGCAAGCAAACAGGAGTGAATTCCATATATCATAATTAGGTTTCACTTTCATATCATTTATAATTGCATATGCTTCATCTAAGTTCCCTGCTCACCCTAGAAGATCCACCAACCAAGAATAATGAGCTGCTTCAGGTTCTATATTGTACTCTCGCATCACTTTGTAAAAATTTTCTTTACCTTCATCCACTAATCCAGAATGACTACATGCCGAAAAAACTGAAGTGAACATGCCTTCGTCTGGAATATGTTTTCCCAGCATTTCATAAAAGATTGAGACAGCCTCTTTTCCCCTCCCATGAATCCCATATCCCGTAACCATAACAGTCCAAGAAGCCAAATTTCTTTCAGGCATCTCATCAAAAGCACAATGGGCACTAGGCAAACTTCCACATTTAGTGTACATGTCAATAAGAGCAGTACTGACTGCAGTATTTGTAGCAAAACCATTTTTAACTATATATGAGTGAATAGAGGAGCCCAATAGCAATGCTGAGACTGGATTACACGCACCAAGCATAGAAATAATAGTTGCTTCATCAGGAACTTCATCTTCCATAATCATTTGACAGAAAAGTTTGAAGGTTTCAAAAGCATCTCCATGCCGTTCATAACCTGAAATCAAAGAATTCCATGATACGATATCCTTCATTTTTAACTCTTCAAACAATTTCCTTGCATCGGATATTAAATCACAATTGCAGTACATGTCAATTAGAGAATTCATCAGAAACTTGTTGCATAGTTTACCACTATTTCGAACAACATGACCATGAATAGCTTTTCCCACTTTTAAATTCATAAGATCACCACAACAACAAAGGAGAACAAGTAAAGTTGTTTCATCCCACAAAATCCAGCATTTTTCATGTCATCAAATATTATAAAAGCATCTCTTGCTTTTCCATTCTTCACATAACCCGATATCATAGTGTTCCAAGATGTTAAATCCCTCATAGGCATATTATCAAACAGCATTCTTGCTATTGCCATATAACCAAATTTGGAATACATTGAAAGCAGAGAATTGCCTACATAAATATCAGATGCCAGGCCAGTAATCAATACCAACGCATGAACTTTTCTGCCAATTTTATTGAGCAGTAGATCACCACATGCTTTGAGAACATACGGGTAGGTAAAATTATCTGGCTTTTGTCCAACAGTGAACATTTGGCAATACAGAACAAGAGACCTCCAGGTATGCCCATTACAAGAATAACCTCTAACCATGAAATTCCATAAAATTGAACTATTAAAGACAATTTGATCAAATATTACCTGAGCTTCAGCCATGTGACCGCAACTAGCATAGCAGGCAATAAGCTTGGTATTCAGATAGGTGTTTTGTACCAGAGTACCACAAGTGATCACGTGGGCATGAAGTTCCAGCACTTTGCGTAGCATTTGGTATTGGTGAGTAACTGCAATACGGTTCCGCATTGTAAGAAGAGAGTGGGCGGATAAGACCTTGTTCTGGCAAGTGAGTGACAGTACTGTACGAAGATTTGAGAAGAAGGGCTTTATTGCTCCACCATTTGAGTATGAGAGAGAAGGTGCCATTCATGAAGGACAATCACAGCGCCAGTGCAGTGACAAAATATATTACTAGAGCGTAAGGACGGTGGTAACTGGAGAATTCAGTTTGTATATATTCTGCTAGTGAGAAATGACACATATTAGATGTGCGTTATCAGTGCACATTAAAAAGAAGCATATCTTATCTCTCCAAACACAAATCAAAACCAAAATATCAGAAACAACAAAACAGAAATCGAATTTCAGTACTACCCCACTTCACCATTTTCCGGAAAAGAAATAATGGCCATGTTTGATTCTATTCTCTGTTTTTTTTTCCCCTCAAAACAGTTTTTGAAAACAAGTTTTGAAAAAAAAAAAAATTTGTTTGAATAATTATTTCTTAAAACAAGTTTTGGAAACAAAAAAATGAACCTTTTTTTTTTTTGGATATTTTATATTAACATAATTTTTTTATAATTACTTAATATTTTATTATATTAATAAACTAGTTTAATAAAAAAATAAAAAAAAGTGACCAATAAATAGCGCAAAAATG
Organism: Inga oerstediana; assembly: GCA_963210345.1. Classification (NCBI taxonomy): domain Eukaryota; kingdom Viridiplantae; phylum Streptophyta; class Magnoliopsida; order Fabales; family Fabaceae; genus Inga; species Inga oerstediana. Next base: position 35,926,799 of record OY723406.1, read on the forward strand.
ATTTAATATTAACAAAAATAACATGGTTAAAATTTAAATAAAATACGAAACATAAAACAAGCATAGTTCATAGAAATGAGAGAAAGCGCGTTGAGATTTCAAAAAGAGAAACGCATAAGGAAATCAAAATTCATTTCGAAACTCACAGGAGTTTCTGCAAAACCAGCAGAGGAATGAACATTAGTAAAACAGCTACATTGCCAGTTTAGAAATTGACAGAAATTTCACTGTGGAACCCAAATGTAATTCAAATGAGAAAGTCTGACATTATAACAAACCCAACATCAAGGAAAGCAAAACAAGACTTTAAAATGTTAACTATCATTAGGAGAAATTGAACACCGAAATTATTAGTCCGTATCAGTTAGAAAAATAGTCCAAATGGAAGATTTTTTTTCCCTTTCCTTGGATGAAAGGTTCAATGGGGCAGAAAAATTCCCAAAACCCACATCCCCAATTGAAAAGATCAATCAACCAACCTTCCAAATCCAATCAAGAGCCTCTCTTCTAACACACATTCAATGATATCATCACTATGGACAGAATTCACCAACATACCACAACATAGACCTAAAAAGACAATAAATATTGCGTGCGTTTTCTTGGAGAGGTTGTACAAGGGTTTGTGTGTATGAGAGAAAGATTACCATGATTTTTTTTTTAAATCTCATATAAATCTTCAGCCAAAGTACAAAACCAAAGCAAAGAAGCGTGGAATTCGCATATTTACTGAACAAATTCTGTATTTCATTGTAGTGCACAACACATCCTCATCATAGGCTCCATCATTCTCGCTGAGCAACTGCACCTCAGAAGATAATTAAGAAAATCAAGTATTAATCAAAGCTATTCATTTCACTGTCTGATGAGCTATCATCTACATCCATTGTGCATACCTCTTTTGATGTACACAAGTGGTAAGCATATTTACAAGAGAAAACTAACAAGAAGAATTTGTCATTTAGAGGACTATCCAATCCTTTTAACAAGGACACCGTCAACAGAATATCTAATCAATACAAAACAAAGCAGCTTTGTGAAACATAGAGAGTTCATACGGTAAAAAAAAAGCGACAAAAGAAACAACACTTGAATTAATGTCAGCCATTAGTTGAGGAGCGTAAATTTAAATAATGTAGTAGCCATCATGAATCGTCAAGGTTTGGACTGAAATCTTGTAGGGAAAGAGGGTGCTAGAGAAATTCAACATTGTTGAACAAGCAGGAGGAGCAGGGAAGGCGATAATAGACACTAAATTAATCGAGCAAGGAGAGAGTAAAGACTGAGTACTCACCGATTGAGGGCTGAGGAAGGAGGAAGGAGGAAGGAGGAAGGAGAGACTGGAGATGGCAACCACCGACCCGAGAAGACGGCGAGCAAGAGCGTGAGGCTGGGCGACTAGTGAAGCTCTCCTACTGGCCGTCGACTGTCGAGCAAGCCGAGGAGAAAAACGTCGAGGTACAGGTCGCAAGTTTCAACCATTTTTTAATTAAGTCCTATAGTATTTTTTTTTGTCAGGTTCCTATGCTTTTAGTCGTTTACTTTTTTGTTTTTTAATTAGATCTTTATAATTTTTTTATCAATTCCTTATTGTTTTATTTGATTTTTAATAAGGTCTTTGTAAGTTTTTTTCCATTTTAATTTATTAGTGTAATTGAAAATTAAATAAATGAATCATATTAAAATATAATTTACAAAAAATAAATTTAAAGTAATAATTATATAATAAAAAATTACTTAGTATAATTAATTATATTTTAATTCTCTTCTATTTGTAGAAAAATTTATTATTATAATTCAAATTTCATAATTATAAAAATTAGAGTTAAAAAATAAATAATTTAAATATGAAAAAATTTCAAGAAAATATCATTTGAGCTTCAAAATCCAAAATTAGTTATTTGACAAAAACTTGAGTTTTCAATCATATTACTTTATTTATCAATCTCATTACTCTTAGTCCCCATTTGGTTCACGGAATTGAATGTTATGTAATGATGAATACATAATTTGTTTGTTTCATCATTAGAGAAAGGTGATACATATACATAAAAACGTTTGATTTGATTACCTCGAACATGAGAATATATAAGAATAATATAACCCCTGTCTACACATATCCTAATATACATGTTGGGTTCATGAATTTTTTTTTTCATTTTACACAGTGTATACATTGGGTTCATAGTAATTTTTTAATATTTAATGGTGAAAATTAAAGTTATTTAATATTTAATAGCATTTATGAATGACTATTTTGGTCAATTTAAAAATTTATAATGGCAACAGTGTCATTTCACTTGATTACAGGATGTCTGCATCCCCATTTATTAGTCCTAGTAGTGTAATCTTGATCATATCAAATGATGTTACCAGGATTACATAATGTAATCCTCTTTACATTATATAAGCCCAACCAAACGCTGTAATCAGTTTATTACATAGGATTACATGTAATCCTCTCTTATAGAATCGAACCAAACGGGATATTATTGTTAACAAAACCAATTTAAGATTTTGAAGTTCAAGTGGTATTTTTTTTTTTTGGGATTTTCCCTTTAAAAATATATGTTTAGTCAAAAATTTAAGAATAATATTTAAATTATTTACAACATATATTGTTTATAGAATAACATTTAATATGCTCAGTAAGGGAACAGTTCGAAACTGCTCATCATGGGCAGCAGATTAGCCAAAAAAATAATAATATTTAATATTGTTATATTTTATATTTATAAAAAAATATTATTAGAATTTATTGAATAAATAATAAAAAAGCTATAGGAACTTTATTAAAATTATATGAAATTATAAGAACATGATAGAAGGGAAAAAAGTATAAGGACATGATAAAAAAAGAGAAAGTATAAGGACATGATAAAAAAAGAGAAAGTATAAGGACATGATAAAAAAACGTTATAAGGACCAAATTAAGAATTAGTTGAAATTATAAGAACTTGTAGATTAATTATCCCCTTTATTTTTTTTTTTAAAAAAAAATCCCTATTTTTTTTCAAAAAAAATAACTAGGCAAAAATAATTTACCAAACAATTTTTATTGTTTTTTAAAAAAACAAAAAAAAAACAGCTTTTAAAAATAGAATCAAACAGCTTCAATATCTCTCTAACTTTTTTCAAAAACAAAATCCCTCAATTAGCCAATTGCTTTCCTTCTTCTTAGTGACCAATAAGGAAGAATTACATTTCTAAACTAATTTTCAAAGTCATGCTAGAAACTAAAACTCCATACCAAAACAAAGTTGTTGTGGTAAATAGGCTTCTTGGGAACCAATGGAGGTTGGCGCAGATCGGTAAGGCATCTGCACCACACCAATCCATTCTTGGATTTCATCCTTGGGTTGACCAAGGAATGGAAGGTGGAAAAACTTCCATTAGGAGCTCTTACCCCTGCGGCACCACTAAAGGTGATGTGACCGTTCGGGCCTAATCAATGGGGGTGTTAAGACTAGTCGGTTGTTGGGGACCCATACTAGTAAATCCGGTGTTAGCCTTCAAGTTAACGCCAGATATCTGGAAGTTGGGTGTACCGAAGGCCAAAATGGTCCATTGCATTTCCATAAAAAAAAAACAAAATAGGCTTCTTGGGAGCTATGTTGTTGGGGTTGGGGGTGGAAACAGGCTAGGGCAGGCCAGGAGTGTGCCTTAACAGGCCTGGCCTGTCAAGGCACAAGACGACCTGAGCCTGGCCCGTGGCCTGTTACAGGCTTTTTATTAGGCTTAAGCCTGGTATGTACAAAATGGTCCACTGAATTTCCATAAAAAAAACAAAATAGGCTTCTTAGGAGTTATGTTGTTGGGGACTTAGGGGTGGAAATAGGCCAGGCCTGTGCCTTAACAGGCTAGTTATGTTGTTGGGGACTTAGGGGTGGAAATAGGCCAGGCTTGTGCCTTAACAGGCTTGGCCTGTTAAGGCACAAGACGGCCTAAGCCTGGCATGTATACAGGCCTGCCCTAGCCTGTGGCCTGTTAAGGAGGCCTGGATTTGTAAAAGATCCTAACAGGCCAAATAGGCCGACATCCTAATAGGCCAAAACAAGCCGACACAAACAGGCCTAGTTATAGATTTTTTTTCGATAGAGAACGCCATTGTATAAATCAAAACTAGCACAGTCATTGTGGATCAGATGATAGAAACCTGGTATGCTAGAAACTAGCACCTTTGTACGTGGGCTCAACCCTCATTCATATAAAAAAAATAGCACCTACAAGGGTTCTAATGGCCATAAGAGGGCCGTATTAAAATTTTACAAACCACAGAATACATTGATTCATTGGAAGAAATTCTTATGAGAAATTCACATAAAAAAACTAGAAGCAAAAGGAAAAGCAAATAATGCATAACAATAATTGTTGCATGAGTATACTTGTTCTCCTGATCCTAGGAAGCCACTACCAGAAGTTGTTATGAGAAGTCTTTCTGCTAGTCTCAACTTTGAGAAAAAGTTTGTTGAACTGTGCTGTGAAGTTGAAACCTGTGCATCCTTTACTTCCTTTGAGGATATGAGGTTTGTAAGAAGCCATTTTTACCTTAAGGGTATATAGTTCTCTTACATATTTTGACTAACAACATGGGGGACAAATATTAAATAATTGCAAAGAAACAGACATAATAGGTTCAGCATCACCACCGACTTCAATATGCAAAGATGCCAAATTGCATGAAGAAGGGACAGAGGCAAATCTCATATTGTTGACTGTTGATGAAACACAACCATATGAGATTATTGGAACACTGGGCATAAAGGCATTATTATCTTTCCATTTTTTTAATGAATGCCAAATTTTCATGATATTTCATGAAGATTCTTACTTTTGAATGTCTTTAATCTGGTACTAAATGTGCTAATTGCAACGATTTTAATCACAAAAGTGCAAATTTGGTCTAGGTCTAAGCATCTGTGAACCATGAGAATAATTTAGAGCCAAAAGAGAATAAAAAATGAAAGAAAACAATATTTGACAAATTGACTAGGAGTATTGTTGAATGCAGATGTGAACCACGACAACGAACAATGATTCAGAAAAAAAAATGCAGCTTATGTAGCTTATGATTCATTAGATATGGTAATCTTCTACCCTAATTCCCAATTCTATAAAAATTCATATTAGAAAAGATTATCACATATATCATCTCTATTTTCTCCCATCAGTTAGTGGTTCTGATCTAAGGGGTACAAGAACTATTGGTTTTATTATCTGAGTATAAATATAGCACAATCAAGATTGTAAAATCTTAACAATGCAAAACTTTACAAACACACGCAGGGCTGTATCTTCTAGGTAGAATAGGCCAATTTATTGATAACAGCAAAAGATAAAAAAAACCAACCAACCAACTACCAAGTAACCAACCACGAATTCTCATTTCTCAATTCCATTATACATCTTTGACTGTACAATTTTAATCCCTTCCCCTCCACTCTAGCATTCCCTAAATCGTGTATACCCTTCTCATCGGAACAATCTTCTTCTACTGGAAAAAGCAATTTGAACAAACAAAATTTTATACATATGATTCACCACATGTCCTGGGATTCACCACATTCCACAAATTGAAAAAGGTTAAAAAGAAAATGAAACAACCAAATTAATAATCAGAACAGAACATGGGACGAATTGAAATAGAGCTTAAGCTTAACGATTTCAAGCCTTGAATCAAAGCACAATAAACAAACAAAATAAAATAACCAATACTTATCTAATGGCTGAACTGAAACACAACGAATGTTCTTCGGTGGACTGAGAGTGAATCTTCGATGACAGATAGAGTAGTGTTGCGAGAAGAAATCTTCGACGGTGGACTGAGGGTAAGAGACGACGGAGAGAGGACCGATCTGACGGAGAGGACCAACGATCTAATGAGGGTAGCCGACTTGTGGTCCACCGGTCACTCACAATGGAACTACGAACTATGGGAGTCAGAAGTCGGGAGGCAGAAGGAGTCGCTGCAAGGGTCTGGAGGCAGAGGGAGTTGCTCGAGAGCCTCTTTCAAAACTGAGAAAATATGATCTAAGCATTTATGAATTAGGGTTAGAGAATTAGGGAAAAGGGGAGTAGCAGTGGCTACATAATTTTTTTTATAAACCTTAACAGGCTCAAGCCGGCCTACAGGCCTGTTAATAGGCCTTGGCCTGGTCTGTTAAGGAAAACAGGCTTTTAAAGAGGCATTGGCTTGGCCTTTTATCCTGACAGGCCAAGCCTGAACAGGCCTCTAACAGGCCAGGGCATAGGCCCCCGTCAGCTAGCCTGACCTGTTTCCACCCTTAGTTAGGGTTGACTATCCCCTACTAACCCCAAAGCCAAAATCAGCGGAATCACGAGGCCCAAACATGTACGGCATGAAGTGAAATCATGCTAGCACTATTGAGAGTGACACTGAGAAGAAATCAGTAGATAAGGTATCACAGAGAGGGAGAGAGAATTTAACTTTTTCTTATTTAACCTCAAACTTGCCCAGCCCACAATGGGCTTCAAACAACTACTATAAGGCAAAAACATTGAGGAAGAGAAGCAAAAATCTTACTATATCTTGAATGCAGGATGCCTCATTCGAAGCTTGTCGCCGAACGAATAATGTGATTTCACACCACGTACTCTTTCAAATACTCAAACCACGCACGACGATCTGCGAAGCATGTCGCTCAACTTCCTCAAAAGAAGAGGAGGTCGAAACAGCAGGTTGTGACTTTGATGTGTTCGAGACTAGGCCCTGTTTGGTTGGGCTTTTTAGGTGAGGTGTGGGGGAGGGCTTGGAAGGGAAGGACAGCGAAAATGGGTGTTTGGCTCAAAAAAAAATTGGAGAGGAGGGTAGTGGAGAATTTTTTTCTCCCCACCCTTCTCTCCACCCCTTAAAGTTTGGGTTTTTTATTTGGAGGGGTAATAAACTTTTCTCTAATTACAAAATTACCCATAGCAATTTTTCAATATTTCAGTGCTCCACTTCAAACGCACAGTGCAACCTGAAGCTTAATTCCCCCCCTTTCAGGCTCTTTGACAATTTGCTTCATATTTAATTTAATTATATTATACATTAGAGCCCCATACATGTTTTTTTATTCTCTCAACGCTCTCTTTAGCCTTTTTTTCCCCGGACGCTCTTTATTGCTATTGTTGGATTTTGGTTCACCCTTGATGGACTATTTAATTAGAAGCATTATCAAATAAAAAATAAATCAACATTAATTATGAATTATTAATTGAGAAACAAGTTATTGCATATTAGGAAATTAATCAAGAATTAATTTCATAATTTTTCTTAGAGGGTAAGTAGGAGTACACATTACTTCCTAATTAGCAGTCTTCTAAATCTCTATAAATAGGATATGTCTCCCTCAGTTGAAACCTACCCCTATCATTAAGCTATTTGGCAATCTCTCTTCTCTCTTATCATCTTTCTTGTTCTAATGATTTGCTGTGCCAATCCTAATTAGACTCTAATAGTCTAATAATTGTGTGAGCATTATTTTGTTCACATTATGAAACTTTTGACCATGATTGTTTTGTTTGAATTATGGAGCATTGGAGCTTTGACCTGAATCCGAAGATGGATTCGCCCCAATAAGCAAATCTCTTGTCTCTCCTAATTTTCCCTCATTCGTATTAGAACTTGCCTGATCTTGAGGCTATGATTATTCTTTGTTAATAACCATGTGATATAATTTGTTTATATATCCATCGTATTTTTAAAATTATTTGCGTTGTGTTATGGCTATAATATATATGTGTGAATATATGATGTTAATATATGCATTGTTTTCTTTATTCTTTTCCTCTCTCGTTCGCATGCATATATTTTCATGTTTTGTGTTAAAGCATGACTGCATGATCTCCCTAATCTCTCTCATGAATTCATATTCGCATGTCTTCAGTATTCTAATATTGTTAATCCCATTGTTTTTCTTTTATCAAGGGTTTCTCTCTAAAGTTTAGAGGACAGAGGGTTCTCATCTCTCCCAATAAATACGATTCCCAAGGTTTAAACTTAGTTGTGTTCTCCTTCTTACGGGATGAGGCCCTCTTACTATTGTTGATCATTAATACTATTGTTTGTCCTCATGGAATTTTGATTTTAGTCCCGGTAGTGGATTTTGGTTTTTGATCAAACAAATTTGATCATGTTATAAAATAAAGAGAAAAGGCATGTGCCATCTTGGGTCGGTCGTGATTTAATTTTTTTTAAGTGATGATTTTTAAATGAAAAACGATTTTTTGAAAAAATAAAATGTTTGTGAAGATATTATCTTTGTTTTAGATTCTCTACCAATTAAAATAATTTTAAAAAAAATTAAACAAAATTAAATCTGGATAGTACATATCATATGAGCTTATGGTACTTGTCCTTTGATTATGCATAGTTTCGAATAATTATTATTCACTACAAGCCTTCTCCTTGTATACATTACTTTACGATTTCAATAGAATCAATATCTACTGATTTAATGACAATAAAAGATAATTGGGGGATACTGAAGCTAATAAATATGTAAGAAAAATATAACTAAAAAGGAGATTTGGCATACCGGGGCGAATTCATGTTTGGATCCGAGTCAAAAATCCAATGCTCCATACTTGTGCCCACATAATTATTAGACTACTAGAGTCTAATTGTGATTTGCACAGCAGATCACCAGAACCAAAAAGATGGTAGGAGAGAAGAGAATTGCCAGAAAACTCAATGGCGGGGTGAATTGCAATTGAGGAGGCACACCCTATTTATAGTGGTTTATGGAGGCCACTAATTAGGAAACGTGTGTACTCCTTCTTGCCCTCCAAGACATCAATTAATTGATTCCCAATTAATTCCCTAATTATGGTGATTTGTTCCTCATTTAACAAATCCATAATTATTACTGAATTATTCCCCAATCTGCAACTAATACTGATTTTATTCTTATTTGATTAGGCTACTTATATGCTAATCAAATAGTCCGGCCCATCAAGGGCGGACTTGGACCCGAAGTCCAACATCTCCCACTCGCACTTGATGGGCCTCCCATCATGCGTGCATTACTCTTTCTTGTTTCATACTTGGCGTCTGCTGTGACCGCGTGGGCAAAAACGTCTTTAAGATTTGGTGCTTGTGATACTAGAAATCCCTCATATCGGATCAGCATCCAAGGACACCCTTTATATATAACCGTAAGCTATATGTTCCTTACCTCATATGCCCAAGATTCTCCCATACATATGACTCATGGCATATCTAATCCCTCTCAAGTTAATATGTTGATTAACTCAGATTGCCTTCCACGTACATAGTATCCGCACTTACTAGCTACACATAGAGCTAGTAAGGGATCAACCACAGATACTAGCACATCTTATGTATCTAGGAGTAAATCTTCCTTTTTGACTCAACATTAGTCCATCTTGACTTGGTCGCTTTCCTAGTTTTCACTCATCTGACCGAATTGAGTGTGATCATGGAGCTTCAGCTAAAGTAGCTATCACCAAACCAAGCTTTCATGATGCTGTCTAAGTCTTAAGGGCATCGCGGAAGGATTTTTCCTTCCTAAGACTCACACTGTAGTAAACTAGGGATCTTTCACCTACATCCCATGTTGCAATCTAACTCTTAAGCACATGCAATATGAATTGCATGCTACGGTGAATGGTTTGAGGTGTGCGTCTATTTCTTTATCTTTCACCGTACAGACATTAGTTCCAAAATGTACTCAACATTCTAACCTAGAACTTTCTTTTTTCACAATATCTCTTTTACAATCTCATTTGTGAAAAAGAGTTCTTTGCCTGGCTACAGGTCTATATTCATGCTTCGATCCATTTTCTGTGTATATGCACACATGTAGATCTCATCTCAGTCTAACAGAGGTGAATCAAACGCAAAGATTCTTCTTAACCATCTCATGGTGATCATTTACTCGTCTTACCCTCCCATGCCCCCGCAAAACATGGGAAGATGGTTGTTCATGTGAGTGAACCAAACTTTTTTGACCTGTACAACATACAAACTTGTATACCTTATATGTATTTACTCATAACATACATATTATTTCTTTTATCTTCATATAAAAGAAGTTCACGACCTTACATTTTATTTGCGCCCCAAGATTTTCACTAACTCAATGAAAATCGAGCTTTGGGCTCAATAAGGGGATCTACCAACATTCTGTCAATAGAAGGTCACTAAACTGTCGATTTTCCTCTTTGATTGCATATCTCTCATAGAGATGTATCAAAAAGTATGTTTTTCCTTACTATAATACTTAAGATCCTCATTATAAGATGTTATCGCTTGGATCCTTCTATCCACCATTCATTCCTAATCTCTCATAAGAATTACTTTAGCCATATGACACTTTGAATTATGCCAGAACACACTATGCGTTCTATTTCCATGGATAACAGGAAAAAATACTTTCTATATTTTCTTACTCCATCACCATTTGCCTAGGTCTTGTATTGGAGTATCCTTTCAAAAAGGAAAGTTGTTGTCTTGACAACTTAATCCATGGTTATTCTCATAACCCATTTCACAGCAGGACCAAAAACAACTTTCAAGTCTGACCAAAAAACATTTGGTCTTATGTACACCAATGTGTACATTCATATTACCAACTATAGTCTCACATGGGACTCTATCCACCTTTCTTATGTTGGATTCCTCATAGGACATGTAACCTCTTTAGGTTTATGCCCTTGACTTCAGGGGTGTCCATGGGTTTGCAGTTTGACATCCTAAGATGTCTAAGGAGTACACTTGTACATGTCTTAGGTAGAAAAGATTGTATCTTTCTTGTGCAATCTCTGTTTATCTTGTCATTCAAGATATTTGTTCAACCCATGACTTTCTCAACTCAGAATTTAAGGATTCTCTGATCCTTTATTCCTTTGACTCCCTTGACACTTGTTTCATATGTCATTTGACAAAGGATGATTTCACAAAGAATTATCACTAAACCGTTTGGGACTTATATAGTGTTCTTCGATTATTTCGAAGTTGGTGAGGCTTTCACCTTGTGAAAACCTCATATACTCCTATTTGGGTGATTATTTCTACGAAGCCCTTAAGCTTCTTCATGTAGAGTTCATCATCCAATTTCCAAAATTCCAAATTAGAAGGTGGTCTTTACATCATCTTGATTCAATTTCAAGACTAAGCTTGTTATCATAGTTAAAGTTCAGAGTTAAAACGCACAATGGACAACCTTCCATTGTATTACCCCTTAGCCACTAAGTGTTTTAGGTTCTACATGCCCCTAACAAATTTGAGAACCTACTTGTTCCCAATCACCTCTTGGCTAGGTGACAAATTACCCAAACACGTATTTGGCTTAAAAAGAATCCAAATCCTCCTGCATGACACTTTGCAATTCATCTTAGCAGGTCCTTCTAGTGTCTTTCAGACACTTATAGGTAGTTATCATCACCTTCTAAATGATGAAGGGAGCATTCAATCCATTAGGGAATCTATCCTTTATAGTCATTCGTTAGATGATAATTTGCTCTGAGGTGGATTTCATAGGATTCTTTTCCTATGATGAGTGAAGTAATTCTCTCGTAACTTACCTCTTACCTCTTTCGTTGTGAAAATGGTCTCAATCCTCCCACTCGGATCAGTGAACTTAGGAACACTTGGTTATTCCTTGTCACTTGTGAACCTCTTAAAGAGATTTATTGTGGTTAATGCTCATCTCCTGCTAGGAAATATGGGTTTTATGAACGTTGTGTCCCACGGTTTTCTCTCAGTCACTGAACTGCCATCATTTTCACTAATGAAGATGTGTCATGTCAAATTCTCATGTCATCTCACAAAGAGATACCTTGTATACCTTAGCCCTAATCTTCCTTACTTATAAGAAGAATTGTGAATATAAAGTTGATGACCCTAATAGTCTTAACGAGCTTGACCCTGGTCTAAGGCCCATCCACAATTCATAGGGTAAGGTTGTGACTGACATATAGGGCATTTCGTTAAGTGTGAATATAATAGCTATGAGTCCACCTACCAACATATAGCTGATAGCCTCATTGATGCCATTATGTTCATAACCAAATCAAGGAGAGGTCTATCTCTCCATTTCAACAACTCTATTATGTTGAAGGGTTCTAGGTATTGATAGTTGCCTAACAATGTCTTTCTTGTACACAAAACTGTTTGAACTAATCACATTGGTGTCCTAAACCCTTGTTAGTTTGAAAGGTCTTATTCTTTCATTTTATTGATTCCTGACTAGTTCAGCCATTATCTAACAGCTTTACACTTGCCTAGAATTAAGTAAATATTACTGTATTTCATGTAAACGTCCATGACATTAACGAAACACTAAGTTTTGTGTTTGGCCCTCACATTCATTGGTTCACTAACGTCATAATTTGCCAATTGCAGTGGTTTTTCTCAAAAATGTTTCTTTGTTTTTCTTGCTAGGTAGAATGAGTTTTTAACTTATTCATAAGGGTATTATCCCTTTAGCACATTTTTAGCAAATACTCTTTTGCTAGTTTGATCATTCCCTTTGATCAAGGTGTACATATGGCAAGAAATGGAATCTTTTATCCTTAGAAAAGAAACATCAAAATCCAACAAAGGATTTGAGAATCATAGTCCCATCGATCCTTAACTAAAGAGATAGCAAAGATGTGATTCTGTCAGTTGTAATTGCATGGAGTGAATCAAGGTGGTTTATCTATGCAGAGTTAACGTGCTAGTTCCAATTCCTTGATTCTATCTCTTTATTGCTTTGCATTTGACATAAAGCCATATGCTTTATTTGAAACATCCACAACTCATGTGGATTGCTACTTTTACAACCCTTAAAGGTTTATCACTGTAGCATTTCATCTTTGCAAAAACCATTGACCTCTTCTAGATCAAGTTTACCTCATAGGTTTCTTGCCTTTAGGCATGGAGGATGGATCCCCCCACTCTTTAGCTAAGTTCGTCTGACTGATGGATCTTGAATCCTTCAGTCTTTCACACTCAAGTTCAATATGGCGAATCACATTGCTGAAGGTTACAATATGCATATAAGAGGCAATTTCTACTTTCGTATATGCCTACTCACTGGAAGACATGGCTCACTCCCACTCATTGGGAGACATAGCTTCCTCCCACTCACTGGGAGATGTCTTATCACAACATACACTTGTTGTTTGTTAGAAATAACTTGGCATTTTGTTTGTCTCAACTTCTTAGTTTGACATCTGCCTCAAGTGTTGCCTAAACAACAAGTTAGGATTTAGTACACTATGTTAAAACTTAACTTAGTTTTAACTTTATGGAAGAAGATCACCTATTTCACTATCTTCCAACACTATCCACACAGCTTGGATAAGGTTACATTGCTCATACCAACATAAGTTTAAGCAATGTTGTTCTTTCTATACTTGATAGCATAAACCTTTTGTATCCTTCGGTTGCTTCAACCTTTAAATGTTGAAGACTAGTTGGTAGGATGTCCCTGACATCTCATTCTTCTTGAATGAAAGAGATTTTAGAGTTTTTAACTCCATAGATATCTCTATTGAGCTTGTCTTCATAAGCTCAGTCAAATAGACTTAGTCATAATTGGTCACTTAGACGATTATGGTATACAAATCATATTTGTTCAAGTTAGACAAAGGATAATTAGATAATAAGTTCACTAGTTTTTGTTCAGGAGACAACTATGTTGACTCCCATCCCAATCATGCTAGTTAGCTCATCACCCTTTTAACCATAATCTTCCTTGAACACATTCCCTTTTGGATTTCTAGACGCATTCTAGAAACTCCCACTCAATCAAAGGTAGTTATATCAACAAGATAATAACACAATATCATCTAATCAGTATGAATGTTCAAGGAAATAGGAAGAGAATATACTGAATTTAATTCTAAAAAAAAAGAATTTAATCATAAATTCAATGAAAAGAACATTCAATAAAAACTTTTGCCTCTTATTGTTGTCTCTTAACTAGGTTCTCCCTCTCATAGGCCCTTCTGACCATATGAACTGATGTAGCGTCTAGCTACAATGCCCAGCTCCTCTTTGCCATGTTTACATCCACTTACTTAGATATATTTGCAACATACCTCACACTTGATGAGATGATTCTCACATCTCTATCTGTCTTGTCCTTTATCACAACATATGTGATAAAAGGTTAACTTTTAGAAGTCACTGATTCAATCCCAATTGAATCAATGTGGTTACAAACATAGGAAGACTTGTTATTATTCAATAATTATTGAATAATTTTAAGTTGCTGCAATTTTTCAGGTTTTTATCTCTAAGAGTTTGAGTCAAGGTTGGATAGGATTTTATATTCAAAAAACTCATTTCAATAATCCCTTACTTTTAAAGAATCTTGCGGTATTAACCTTATATTGTAGCTGAAATACTCTTAATAAGTAAGTCAACCTATCCTAAAAATAATAGAATCCACAAAGACTCAATTTCAATATTTTTTGGGAATCTCTAGGTGCATACAAGCACCTTTTTGACTCAAAACAGATCTAAACGTGCTTCAAATATACACAAATTATATATCAAATTGAAGCTCTCGAATTTAGGGATTTTTAGGAACCAACCACGTCTCAATCAGAGGTCCTATGCACCATCATGCACCCCTAGAAGGTCTCTGGATCAAAAAATCCTGAAAAATTAGAAATTTCCAATGCTGGCCACTCTCGGCGGCGGCGTGTGACGTACACGCGCCGCCTTATGGCCATCCGCCGGCAACACGTGCTGGCTCCCAAGACTCCATGCACTGTCCTCTCTCTGACGGTGCTTGCCACGTGTCAAACGGAGGCCCCAGTAGGCCCTACGCGCTATATGCCTTCTTTTTTTTTTGGGCCAACAGTCAACGGATGACTGTTGACTTTGACTGGTCAACGGTTGACCATTGACTGCTGACGTGGCGTGAGGTGGCGATGACGTGTCTTTGACGCTGACGTGGCGTACTCTGATTGGATCCACGTGGGTTGGGTTGACCAATGGCGTCATCATCTTCAACCTCTAGCGAGGTCAGCCCGACCTAGTTAGAGCTCCGATGACCCGCCAACTTTGGGAGGCCATATCTCCCTCATTTTAGCTCAGTTTTTCATGTTCTTGGTGTCGTTGGAATCGTAGTTCAGCGAACTATAAATCCATGGCATTTATTTGATCTTAAAACCTCTGTTTTATTGATCAAATCATAAGTGAAGTGGCGGCGGCGACTAACAACCCGCAGACTTCTTTCCTTTGTTTCTCCTCATTCGGACTCCGTTTGACGCATTTTAACCATCGTTGGAATTGTTTCTTCAAGATCTACACATCCATGGCTTCGTTTGGGGTAAAAACACCCAGTTTTTTTTTTCTCAATGTTGACGGCGCGACGTAATCCGACCTGGATGTGTGTCCTCGGTATCTCAAAAGCTTTCCTAGCCTTTGAGGGTTAAAGGCTCTTGATTTTTTTGGTTCCACATAGGTCCCAAAGACTCAACTTTAACATGAACGAAGAGATGAGGAGAAGATGAAACCCGTGCCATATATATATGCGTGTTATGTATATATACTAATCGGAGGAGCTTAGTGTACAAATGTAAGGCACAAAGCATACATGTATTCATTCATAACTAATATGTCATGTCTGAGGATTTTTTTAAAAAAAAACGTAGAAGCAATATATACATATACATGTTCACATTTTTGAAAAAAAAACTTACGCCCAGATGCCCAAAAAAGATTCACGCATGAGCAAACTAATATGTAGGCATTCCATATTCACAAAATCATATTTTTACATACTGTCATGTATATTGCGTGAATGAGAAGGAGAAGAAATATGAGCGCGTATTAACAGCACAACGGAATTAGATGGGGATATAAAAAAATTATATTAGATTATTATTCACAATGAATAAATCACACAGCCACAGGATCATCAGGCTTTGATGCCAATGTAAGAAAAATATAACTAAAAAGGAGATTTGGCATACCGGGGCGAATCCATGTTCTGATCTGGGTCGAAAATCCAATGCTCCATACTTATGCCCACACAATTATTAGACTACTAGAATCTAATTGTGATTTGCACAGTAGATCACCAGAACCAGAAAGATGGTAGGAAAGAAAAGAATTGTCAGAAAACTCAATGGCGGGGTGAATTACAATTGAGGAGGCACACCCTATTTATAGTGGTTTATGGAGGCCACTAATTAGAAAACGTGTGCACTCCTTCTTGCCATCCAAGACAGCAATTAATTGATTCTCAATTAATTACCTAATTATGGTGATTTATTCCTCATTTAACAAATCCATAATTATTGCTGAATTATTCCCCAACTGCAACTAATACTGATTTTATTCTTATTTGATTAGGCTACTTATATCCTAATCAAATAGTCCGACCCATCAAGGGCGGACTTGGACCCGAAGTCCAACAAAATATAACGGAGATATATGAGATAATAGGAGATATGGACATCCACACAAATATTATATTCATAACAAATCATGATATTTTCAATTTTTTAAACTTCCAGAAAAATAAGTTTTTTTTTTTTTTTCAAAAACTCAACCTTATCCCATGAGAAGAGATATGAAGTGCTTAAGAGATATAAAACAGCTCTTTTTGTGGGCACAAGGAGTTGATGAAATATGATATTAAAGAGAAATAATTGAGAACTACCGAAGAGCAAGAAGATTTATAATTACCTCATAAAAAAAGATGATTTATAATTAATTTTGTGACTATATTTATTAGGATTTTAACTATTATTTATGTTATCTTTTAAATAAAAGATTTGGATTAGGTTTAGATTTATGAGATTATTTTCTATTTATTGATTCAGTTTCCTATTTTTATAATTTCTTTTGCTTGAAGATTAAACTAGGGTTAGACGATTTCTTAGAGCTCCATGAATAGGGTAATAGTTATTCACATGGTGCGAATTAGATTGCGTACTAAATAAGATTGATATTTGAGTATTTCTCTACCTCTAGTCGGTAATCTTCTTTTTTTATTCATCTGGTTTTTCCGTTCTCTTATCTTTTTCTAACCCCCCCCCCCCCACATCAGAAGTGGAGCCCTTTATCAATTTTTATAATTATAATTTTATGTATTAAAAATCATTTATAATTATATTTTATTTTACATTTTTATTGAATCAACATTTTTTATTGATGAAATTGACGGTGTTAATATTAAGAGACTGAAAATAAACTTTATATTTAAATTAGATAGAGTTCAACTTGATATAAATTTGGAGAACTGCTCGTATGCCTAACTAAAATGATAGCTATATATATATATATATCTAAAATTCTTAATTTGCATATAAATTTCATGTATTTCTTCTTCTTTCCTTTTGAAAAGTCGGAAACAATATAATTATGAGAAAATTATGAAAAATTCTCTCATTGATAACTTATTTGCCAAATGGGGCTTTCATGTGCAGATTATCTTCCATATGTGCAGAATATCTTCCCTAGTGTGCAGATGAGCTTCCTTGTGTGCAAAATTCTTCCCTATAAGTGTGCAAAAATCTTCCTTACATGTGCAGAAATCTTCACCCTATGTGCAATTATCTTCCCAGGTCTCATTTGACAAATAAGTTGCCAATGAGATCTGTTTTAGCAATTCTCCCTTTAATCATTAAGAGCTCCTTTATTTTTTATTAAATAAAAATGTCTATCCTTTTGACAAACCCTGTTTTAAAAAATTAAAAATATTAGTGTGGAATTATAGATTATGACGGTTTAGTCCTAAAAAGTATATTGCATTACATTATAGATATTATTTACAAACAAATGTCAAGATATTACTTTTTGAAATAAATTTGACGACATCGATCCCTTTCGTAAGATTATCAAACTTTATAGAAATTGCTGGAAGAAATTAATTTTAATAGAAATTCAAAGCCACATAAAATCTATATATATGAATAGTAATCCACCAAGCCGACCCCCTCCATGCGACTCCCACACAACCTGAGTATTTAAAACCTGACCGGACCAGTTAGTTTAGCCCGTGAATCGATGAACCGATGGTCCAACCGATCCGGTCTGGGGCTGAACCGTACGGACTAGTTCACCCATTTTTTTTATTTTTTTTTGGTTTAAAAAAAGGTTTTTTTATTAATTTTACATAGAATTTCATATAAATAAGCCTGAAATCTTGACCTTCTCACCGGTCTAGCCCGGTTTAACTCTGGTTTGACTCCTATATGAGCCACTATCCAACATTATAGATTGCATAGGACCGGAACTCTCAGTTGCCAGTATCTACATCTTTGCCCTTTAAGCCACTTCTTTTAGCTAAATAAATTTAAATTTGTGGAAACGGGTGAGATTCATACGAATCTCAGTAGTAACAAGCAATCAATCATATAAAATCCAAAAATAAACATTCAATGCACCATATAAAGTAATAGAAATATAATACTATAAATTTGTCTGTTTACTCAGGGTTCAAGTACAAATGATTGTTTGTCCCCTACTGGTCTCACTGTGTGCTCTATTTAGAATCATATGACTGTATGACCCCCTACTTGTTGTATTATTTTGGAACATATGATTGTCTTTCTGTACTTGTCTCACTCCTTAGTTAGGTCCCACTAGGCCTGATGGTACTTGTGCGTTTCCCACTAGATGGTACTTGAGCTTTTCCCACACCACAACCAAGTTATTGTAACATGTCATTCATATTATAGAACATGGCATTACAAAGCATATAAACAGTCACATAATGTATGAAAGATAGAGTTACTACTTGAAATCCCTTTCACTGCCTAGCTAATCCGATCAAATAATCTTTTATTCGGCTCGGACCACTATTAAATCCTATAAATTCTAAATTTATAATAAATGAGTTAGTACTAATTCATATCTTATTCCTAACTTCATTTGGTTTGTTATCTTGACTCAAAAAAGCGTAATGACCAAAATGCCCTTAAGAATCCGATCTAATTCCCTTTATACCTGGTATAATTGTACTTTACCAAAAATTATGACCCGGGCTATTTCTATACAATTTCACATGTAGAATCTATTTTTTATCTCAGTTTTGCCAAAATCATATTCAATTCCCCAGAATGCCCTTGGCAGCCACAAAGTTAGGGTTTTAGGGGTAAAATTGTCATTTCAAACTCTAAAACCTTTATATTTCATCTTCACATGTTCCTTACACAATTTTTCATTCTAAACATAATGAAATCATCAAATCCATCAAATTCGAACTCAAACACAGTGAAACAGCCCCTAGACGAAAATCATGAAAAATTGGGGGAAATGGAGTTTCATGCTTTCAATCAACTATACACCTTCTTTTCATCTTAAATCACTTCTTAAACCCTTTAATTACTCTTCCCACATGCTTAATCAAAATTGGACAGAACCTCCCCTTAGGGTTTATGCCTCCCAAATCACAAAATCATGACAACCAAATCAAATCACCAACAGCAATCATGAATCAACAAGTAAAATAAGGCTTCTTGAATTACCTTTAATTCTCTTCTTCCTTCAAAACCGACCCCTCCTCCTTCTTGTTCCTCTTGATTTTCTTCTTGCTTCATGTGATTTCATGAAGGATATGAGGATTAGAAGGGTTTCTAAGGATTTATAGACAAGAAAAAATGAAATTTGCATCAAAACTTACCTAGTTTGGCTTCTTGAATCTTGTCTCATTTCTTTACTCTTTGTTTTCTTCAAGATGGCCTCTCTCTCTCTCTCTCTTCTTGGCTGAAAATATGGCCTCTTGAGAGTGTCATATGGCTTCTTGAAGAAGTTAATTTCCACCTCCTCAAAATAATATTTTTTAATTATAATTTTTGCACATGTCATCAAATAAAATAATATTTTAATATTTATTTTTCCACTTGGACAATAATGCTTCCACATGGCATTATTTATGTCCAAAAATTCATTTGATCTCATGTGTTTCCACTTGGTTCCATAAGCTTCCACTTAGTTCCATAATTATGAAGAAGTAAGAGGCTTTTTTATTTGTTAGCCAAATGACCATTTTGCCCTTACTTTTCTTCCATTTTTGAATCATACTTTGTCTTGCTTCTTTCTTTTTTGTTTTTGGCCAAAATTTTACAAAATAAATTGGGCCAAAAATTGTGCTCTTCCCTTCTTCATTTTGGGCTACAATATTAGGCCTTTAAGGGAACAAAATTGCACTTTGGTGTCTACACTTAGCCAAATTTTATGTAACCTCTAACTTCAATATTTTGCCATTATTTCAAGTATACCAAATTCATCATTTTCTTCCATTCAATGTCACAAAGGTACTAGGAATTTTGGTGAATAAAATTTAGGATGTTACATGACGCACCTACTTAATGGTTTTTAAGAAACCGTTAAATATAAAGAAGCAGAATTATAGAAAAGCAATACATAATAGTTATTTAAAATAACAGTTAAGTATATGAGACAATATTTGACAGTTTTATATGACCACCATGATATTCAAGTTTGGTTTTTTTTCAAAAAAAAAACACATCATTTACTTGACAGTTGTATCTAAACAACTGTTATATATATGCTATCAATATATGACAGTTGTTTATCAAAACACCGTGAAACATATATATATGTATATATACATATATATATATATGATGGTTTTTCATAATAAACCATCAAATATATGTCTTTAAAATCCCTTTCTAGACACTATTTTCGTGATTTCAAACTTCCCCCCATTGCTCAGCGCGCTCATCAAATAGCTCCAACCACTCTTTCTTGACACCCCCACCATTATTTCCCTCTCCATTATTGCTAAAATCGTGATTCTCCTCCTTCCCGTGTTTGTGGCTATCTATGAAGGCATTTATGGCTTGTTCTGGGTTCTGAGTTCAGTGTTCTTTGAAGCTCTGCACCTTTTGTAACCCCCTATCGTAATTATATCCGAAATACGCGATTAAAGTGAAATAGAGACCAATAAGAAGCAAAACTACATTTTACAAACCCATCTACCAGACGGGGTTTTATAAATACCTTTCGAAATCATTCATAACCTGGTCTCACATTCACATTCCGAATACAATTACTACACAAAGATAAATCACATTTAAATATATCAGAGGACACAATATAATAATCCCGGCAATCCCGGTTTCCATATATTAACTCAAGCTTTATAGGGCACATTTGCCCATACAAGCCCTCATATGGGGATTACACAAAGTTTTCTCATACACATAATCAAATCCTCATCCACATATACACAACTAAATACAAATACCAATATCTATACTCCCAACTATGATAACCAACTACCAACTTCAATCCCGAAGGAGTCTTCATCGCCCTTAGTTGCTCGCAATATCCTTGATCTACTACCCTGTCTGAAAGGTTAGTAGGGGAGGGTGAGATTCGAGAGAATCTCAGTAGGTAAACAATATCAATATGCATGTACGATAGATGTTTAATGCATGACATGCTTGCATCACACAACACATGATAACACAATGTCAATTTGCAAGCTCAATGCTTCGAACAGTATACCTATGGCCATAGCATAAATTGAAACATAACTTCAAATTACACATTATTATGCAAAGCTAAGATATGCACCAACACACTAACACATATATCAAATACAAGCAGAAGAGATATGTTCCCTACCCTCTTTCCACGTAAGCTCCAGCTCCGGCTGCTCACGATCAGGGCGAATATCCAACCCTATAACCAAATCAAGGATATAGGGTCAATCTAAATTCCAAATCCTTACTTCCATTTCACTTAAAGTTGGTTACCATTCACACCCTTTAGGTGGCTAAAATAAGCTCAACGAAAGCCTAAAGGATTAGGACGTACTAGGTTGGAAATCACCTTTCAAAATCACAAATTGCTGAAAATTGGGTTCTGGCTGCAGCCAAGAATTCTCTGGCTGCAGCCAAAAATGGCTAAAAACGTCACAAAAACATTTTGGCTGCAGCCAAGAATTTCTGGCTGCGGCCAGGACACACACAGAAAGTTTTGCGCTGGAGCAAGAATTTTGGCTGCAGCCAAGGAAACTTCAAAAATTCATAACTTGCTCTAGAAAACTTGAAACAAAGTGATTCCAAAGCCCATTGAAAGATATTCAAGTCCCCTTTATGGGAAAAATATGTCTCATTACCAGAAATCACCACACAAATCCAGATTTACACAAAATCCAACATTGCTCCAAAACAGAATCCAGTTTCGTCCTCAAACTTTGGGCAAACATAAATCCAAGTTCACAAAACGAAATGGCACAAATTAAATGTCCATTTTGAAGCTTGGGATGTGAACTTCAAGACTGGAAAGTTTCAGAATTTTCTAACATCATTTGACCATTCAAAACGCTCACACAAACTGACTGCCCAGAACAGAACCTCAAAAGACAGAATTCCAGTTTTTGCAATTTGGCTTCCAATGGTTTCATTTTCATATCAAACATCATTCTCACACAAAATTTCACAAGGAATCCATTGGAAATACAAAATCAACCAAATTCACATTATATTGACATGTTTCACAATGAATTGCAACATGTCACACAATTCACAATACCAACTCTACATTACAATCTCTTTCCATTTCAAATTCAAAACCAATTTCAATGATCAAATACCACAACATGGCACCATTTCCAACATAAAACACATGACAATTCATGCATTTCACAATTCCACCAAAATCAGGGCAAAAACCAAAGTTCACAATACTCATCCACAAATCACAAAACTTAGGTCAAAATGCTTCAAATACTCACCTCTTCCTCTTTCCCAAACCAATTCTTTGATTCTTCATCTTTCCAAATTTCCTCAAGCCATCAAACACCTCCAATCAAGAATCTAAAACCATAGAGATGAAGCTCTCATCACTATGAACAACATTATAGAAGGGTGTTTTAGCAATAGAGGACAAGAAACAAGGCAAATCTTACCTTTTTCTTTTCTCTTTCCACCTTGAAGCATGGCGCCATGGAGTTGAAAGAGAGAGGGAGTGAAGATGAAGATGATGATCAGTTTTTGGGGCCTCAAAAAACGTCCAAATAGAGAGGAGAGAAAATGAGTTGAATATTTGACCAAAATCCAAGGGCTCACAAAGTGCCAAGTGTCACACCCTTATCACATCTCTCATGAGTTCACATAGGCACACACACACATGATTCCACCTCTTGATCTTTTGCACAAATCAATCCTAACCATTGATCTTGAAGTTACCAATGAGTTTCCTCTTCGGTAACCGATCAATTGGTCGATAACTTTACCGTTTAGCCCCTGATTTCGGTAATTCTCATTGAATCACCACCAAACACTTCATATCGTTTCATTTAGCCATAATATTCGCCTTCCCTCTATTTTAAGTCAATTTAGATGTTAATCCATAATTGAACTTAAATACAGGGTTCCGGCGTTGCTCACAACGCATACGAATCACATCGGGTGCCAACTCACACCATAATCTCCAAAAGAGTTTATTTATCACTAATCACTTCCGCTTTTGGAGTCATTATCTCTTAATCACAATTTGGAATCTTGCTAAACCAGGGCTTAGCAATCCACTAATCTCAGGCTTATTCTCTAGCCTCAAGTCTCAAAATTTGGGGTATTACAACTTTCACATCGATTCACATAAAGGTGAGAAATTCCTGCCCTTAATTGGAGTTAATAATGTGAAATTGATTCTCTATGCTTGTTGGGTTCTGGGTTTAGGGTGCTTCGCAAATTTCTACCCTTAAACAAGGGATTACATGGACTTCTAGTTATGATATGTAGATTTCTTATAGACTATTAGAAATTTAGTTTCTTTCTACTATATTTAGCTTTATTATAGTACTCCCTCCTTACCTATCATATATTATTGTCTTACAAATAGACATATGCGTATAATTGGTTGAGAAATTCTTGCTCATGTGAAGTGTATAATTATCCTACATATTGAAACTACTAAAATAATTGATCATGTGAACTGGAATCAATTGGAAGGAACAACATTGTGGTATTGAGGTTGAAGAATAATGTATGGGAAATGGTTGTTATTCCACTATATATTTGGATTCTTGTTTTACATGATTGGGATAAATAAATAAATCAATGGGATAATGTTATGTGAGAAGACATTAGACAAGTGAAGTGACAGTTGGATACAGTATTATAGGCTTAATTGATATTTTAGTCCTTTCAGTTAACTATTTGTTGCAATTTGGTCTCTTATAATCTTTTTTTCTAAATTGGTCTCTCAGTGGAATTTTTACTTGAATATAGGTGGAATTTCTTATTTGTTACAGGTTAATATGTCAGCATACAATGGTAGCTCAAGTACTGAGGGTCCTAACTCCGCCAGCCCCTCTAGTGCGCAACAGGATGATACTAACGCACAACTTATGTAACAAAAGGAAAGAGCACTAAGGAAGGCCTTGTTTATTTATTCGTTATCGATGAAAGTTGCTCAATGAAACTTGACAAAATGTATTTCTTTATTTGTATGTGTGTATATATAGCTTGAAGAATGATCTTATATTTTAATTTTGTGGAAGAAGAATTGAGGTGTTTTAAATATGTTAGGGAAGTTCAGAATTCAAAGATAACTGTGGCTGTTAATTAATAAAGGTTCATGAAACAATATTATGATGTCATCCTATATTATATTAATGAAGTAGATTTTGTGATTGTAAATAGAAAATAGTATATTGGAAAGGGCTTACGAAGTGAAGTCGCTTTACACTGCGTGCTAGTCACACTTTAGTACTTTTGGGTGTGTCAGCAGAAAATAAAACTTTGATGAAAGGGAGTGAAGGAAGAAGGAGAAGTAGAATCTATAGACAATAATAAAACACAATGGAGGGATTCAAACTTTCTTATTATTTTTTATTTACCTTAGGCAACTTCTCTTTAGGGGACCTGGGATGAATCTTCGACCGTAGCGTACTATCCTTTTAAACAATGATGTTTAGCAATCGGAAAGGGCTGGTCAAACAAACTGATCTATTCCCTAGTCAAAGATTGGTTTCATACCCTCATTGTAGAGGGGATTATCTCTATCCACTACTAACTGTAAAGGCACTCAAGGGAGTAAGACTGACCACCTCACGTTTGGGTTCAGTTGGTAATCTGCCCCCTATGATTCCCCAATCCCCTCACACGAACATAGTAGATGGGGGAAAGAAAAAAAGAGAAGCAAGTCAATATTTTTACAAGTCTGCTGCTTTTTCACAATGGAGTTTTTTTTACATATATTCATCAATGTAAGTAAAGTGGATGACATGCATATTGGTGAAGAATGAGATGCATACTATTGTTCTAATCTTATTACTAACATGAGGACATTTTTTACTTTTTCTAATTTTACCTGAAAAAGGTGAGAGAAAATATATAATATATTTTTCAATACATGTTTGATTAAACCATAATATATGCATTTTTAAGTTCTAAGGGCAGAAAGTAACGACTTGAGTTACAAACGGGATCGAACCCGAGACCTCTCACTTATAAGGAAGCATCCATACCACTAGGCTATAAGACCTTTGGTGATGCTATACATTTTGACAGTTCAAAATCTCCCCAACAGAATTTCAAGAAATGACAAAATAGCTTCTTTAGTGATGCTATGTGGTTTTTCACATAAAAATCTGATTTTTAGGGCTCCAATCGTAAAAACCCATGAAGAATCCATTTACCAACATAAAACCCAACTCAAGGGCGCTAAAAAAATAAGAGGAGAATCAGCCAAAACAATAGGGAGAATAAGATGCACATTTTGGAAAGAGAATTCTGCACAAATCAATCGACATTCAATGTTCGAGCTTCAACTTCATCTTCTCCATGGTTTGAGCACTCCAATCCCTCTCCTTCTCATTCCTCCATCAAGTTTTGTCCCACCCTTCCATTTTTCACTCCAAAACCAAACCAACATCATCCTCCATAGATGCTTGGATTGAGCAATTTGTTATAACATCCATTGAAATCATGTGTGGCTAAATTCTTGGAGTCTTGATGGTAAAGAAGATGGCTAGAGCTTCATTATGCTTTATAGAGGAGTTTTATAGTTCTCCACTAGCTCTAATTATATATTTGGATCTGCTGGTTATGATTTTGTATTAGTACATGATTGCGAGACTTGGATGAGTAATTATTTGTCCTTCTTGAATTACTCGTGTTGGATTTTGTATTTGTGCATTTGGTTATTGTAAAGAACGTATTTCTTTTTGATTTAATGATATTATGCATTCTATTTGATTACTAGTGTGTGTATTTGATTTCTATCAAATTGAATGTTGAGATTGTGCATTCATCAAAGAGAAAGCAAGTGCATTGATTTGATTTTCAAATACATATTAAGTAGTTCTTAATAATTTGCGTATGTAATGGCTATGAATGTGATTATAGGAGTAGTCATTAATTAGGTAAATTAAACCTAATATGATTATTTGGGGTTTTCATTAATACTTTATGCCAATTTAACTCCCACACATCTTTTAAAGAAGCTAGGAAAGCCATCGAATCAATATATCACTTAATACCAATCCACTGAAGCCGATTGCTTACAGGTGGCTCATTACGGGTTTAGACTCAATTTACTGTTCACATGAAGGATCTAGCTTGAACAAAAAAAACTTTGGGCGCTGTGCCAAGCTTCTAGCTCAGACTGTTACGCATGTGGCTTTGATCAAATTTGAATTTCAATTTGTGGAATAGCCCACCTTTTTCAAATATTTTTATATAGTTCCATTCACATGTGAATGGATGGTTCGAACGTGAGGTTCCAGCTTCTCTATCAGTACATGAAGAAATAGGTTTCTCTCTTATAGTCTGTTTGTCTTTCATTCCTTATTCATTCTTCCTATTTTTGTTCTTGTCCTGAATTTTTCATGCATTTACAAGCAGGAATGAGGACTACGCTGCAAACGTACCTAGATTTCCTCGCTTATGGTAGACCGGGATGACTTCTTCTAATGTATAGAGATAGACCATATATTACTTGTATGATAATGAAGCTATAGAATTCAGGTTAGTTTTCAAAGGTATGTATGATGACCATATATTAGCTCACCTTTTTCAAATCTTTTTATACAGTTCCATTCACATGTGAATGGATGGTTCGAATGTGAGGTTCCAGCTTCTCTATCAGTGCATAAAGAAATAGATTTCTCTCTTATAGTCTGTTTGTCTTTCATTCCTTATTCCTTCTTCCTATTTTTGTTCTTGTCCTGAATTTTTCATGCATTTACAATCAGGAATGAGGACTATGCTACAAACGTACCTAGATTTCCTTGCTTATAGTAGACCGGCATGGCTTCTTCTAATGTATGGAGATAGACCATATATTACTTGTATAATGATGAAGCTATAGAATTCAGGATAGTTTTCAAAGGTGGAGCCTCGATTTATTGTTTAACGTTTCTGCCATTACTCTGTTCTGTTTTGGATTCCTGTTGTGTCTTTCATATTCCTTCCAACCCTCTATTCTCTACCTAATAAACTTAATGCGTATGGGTTATCAGGGGTTCAACAAAACTCATTATTAATGACGATGAGCAACAAGTATGTTTTAGTTTGGGTATAAGGGCCATCAATGATGACATTTATGAGTTTCGTTGTAGCTTTCAGTTCTCATTTATTAGTCTACACAAGTTACAGTGAATAAATAGTTTTACAACTTCATGAACCTAGCACGTCTTGGGTCTAAAGTAAAACCTCTACTCATCCTTTGTTTTATCTACATGGAAATGTGCATTGCTGACCTTCATTTTGGAGTCCTGAAGATTAAGATATTATAAGACTAATAGACCTTTTTTTTATTGCTGACCTTCAAGTTATTTTCCTTTTATTATATTATAGTGATGCAACTGGTACAAGAGATTAATCTTTGAAATTTCTACAGATGTGTTAGTCGACCTATTATCACTACCTACTAGGATGCGACAGGGTGTTCTTTGATCCATATTTATCTGAAGTGGTTGGAGAAAGGAGGGAATACGTATGAGTGGAATACCAAGTTTTCGTATTAAGTGTTTTTTGTTAAGATGTATGGACCTTGTATAAATATCTGGTTTTGATCATGTTATGCCATAAATCATACCAGATCGTACCGTTTTGCTTCTTTTATCTCATTTATTCTGTTTCCTCCAACCCTATCTCTTCATGTTCCATTGCTTATAGTTATGAGATCAGCGACATACAATGATGAAAGTCCTTTATGAGATCAGAGACCAAGCAAAACACATTCACTTAAATTATTGAAATTCTAACACTTACATAGTAGAATAATTACATAGAAGATGAAGTATAAACTTAAACAGACACTAAATATTGCAATAATGAAGTTCATGAACTTGTATAGTATATGAGAATTGAAACAAGCTGACAAAGTATAAACTTCAGCTAGACTATAAGAGGATTCAATGTTCCTTCATCCAAGTTATAGTTTGCAAATACTATGAGATGCGTGATTCGAAGGGAGCGAACTCCATTTCCCTTCCAACGATATAGAATTCGTTATAACTCATCTTATGAGAAGGTTGGGAACAAAATGATGTTGTTGTCGATGAGTACTTCTTGTTGCGGGTTGAGTTCCTTATATACAATTATATAATACCTCTTCATTAATTGGTTTCTGTCTGTTGCGTGTGGCATCACAAATAACGAACTTGAGTATTAGTGTGTTACATGGGTTTTACTTTTATCTTTTGGTTAATATCTTTTCTTAACATGGGGTCTGAAAATTGTGTGCTTTATCTATTATCTACACTCATCTTCAAGATGATTCAATGAAGAGCCATAATATTTTGTCCTCTTATAAGAATAGACAAGATCTTTAACATATTATTTCTATGTTGACTTACAAGGGTTATATTTATAATAATTTAAGTGCAGGGTAGACATGCAAGATTTCTAAAACACAAATCTTTTCCCTTTTGTTGTGACCAAGATTTTCAACGTGGCACGATTTTATGAACAAAAGGTAGGATGAGACATCTTTTCAAGGTTAAAAGTTGGTATTCATTGTGCAAAGATCTTTTTCAAGGTTACAGGATTTTTTGTCTTTTAAAATCCTAACTAAAGATGATTTTTCTAATGCTATGGCATATAACATTTCCGCATGCCCTTTCTTGTTTCTTTTTTAGCCCTTTAATGTCTAGGTCCTTAAAGAATGAAATGATTCCATGATACTGTCGTTAATTTGTTCTCACCCTTGTCCTTGTGTTTTAAATGCTAATAATGTGTTTCATAATCTTCTTGCCTGATCGACATGATTTTTTTTACCTTTGCAGCTTCAGTTTCCTTAATGATGCAATATCTAAATGCTGCTGTCATACATCCCTTGGCGTGAATGCCAATTTACCTACATGTTAAATTTTTGTTTGTTATATCCTTTGGCCTAGCTACAACTTAACTGCTAAAATTCTGTCTGCATACCCTGTTTGGAATTGAAATGTAATTTAGAATTAGTTAGCTTGAACTAAAAATCCAATTCATGTAAATGGATGATGTATGCAAACCATATAATGTTGTCCATTTCCTTACGGTGAAACTTTCAGGAGAATACCCAATTTTAGTTTATGTTTATACATCCAGTATGTACATAAGTAAATGCTTCAACTATGGTCTATATATATTCATCCGTTAGTTAGTTACTTTATTTTAGATGGATCTGAATCCTAATGACCTTATATTATGTGGTTTATCTTAGTTCATGGCCTAAAATGCCACTATATCCTATTCCAAACATATGGTTACTGGAACTGATATGTGCAAAAGGCAATGAAAATGTTTATGGATAATTATTTAAGTATTGGGATTACTATGAAGTTGTTCGTAGTTGGTAGAAAGTAGATGATAGATATTGTTTAACTTGATTGCAGTGGATCATGCAGAGGAAGTTATGCCAGAAACTAATAAACTAATCCCAATGAACTAATCAAGCTCCTTTAACATATAGCTAAGTTTAACATTGTTGTAATATAAAGCTACATTTTATGGAAAGTGTGCCGTGAATTTACTAGCAAAAGGATGGAATATGTATAAGTGTTTTACCATGCTGTTTTCTGCCATGT
This sequence comes from Inga oerstediana, assembly GCA_963210345.1. Classification (NCBI taxonomy): domain Eukaryota; kingdom Viridiplantae; phylum Streptophyta; class Magnoliopsida; order Fabales; family Fabaceae; genus Inga; species Inga oerstediana. The sequence continues at coordinate 35,956,777 of OY723406.1, forward strand.
GTTTTTCTCTTTTATTTTCAATTTGTATGGTCTCTATACAACTATCTAGTTTGGTTCATGTCATGCTCTAAAAAACATGTATGATAAAGACCATGCCACATATCATGGCGAGATATTTCATCCTGGACTAAATACAATAGAATGATGAAAGTCCAACTGAAGATCAATGTGGTATTAGTGACCATGTGAAACTTTAAAACATAAGTTAAACAAACTGAAGCTGAAACTTTAATATCCATAAAGCATGCAATCCCATTGACTGGAATTGTTTACTCATAGGGCTCCATGTAAATTTAAATTTAATGTTTAACACGGAATTTTTTAGCTTCAATTTAAAACCTCACGTATGTACAAGCTTCTTTAAAACATTGTGGTTAGAGCTTCCTTAAACATGTAAAAAATTCATGCTATTGTCAAATGACTAATTGAATGCATTACTGCTTTAAAACATCGTGAATTGTGTAATGTAGAGAGAAGAATGCAATTCCATTTACTGGAATTCTTTATTCATAGGGCTCCGTGGAAATTTGAATTTCAGTTTTGGCAACAAAATTTGTTTGTTTCAATTTGTTGAACATCCCAATTACATGGTGAATACTTTTTGCCTGCATTCCCACTTTTCCTTGCATGGATGCACTTCATTAACTTGGAATTGCGGCTTATTAATATGAATAATTGGCATATATGACATATTGATTGGCAAGCACCAATAATTTAAAATGGCAGCAACAGTTTTTTCCCTTGGGGGGTTTGTAAAATAAAGAAAGGAAGGTGGTAGAATTGAAGGCATGCGTTCATCCAGTATTCGGCTTATGCAAAATGATCTTAATTGATGCTGAGTATACACTTCTTTATATCACAACTTCATTTAGATATCTTTGAATATACTTATTCTTTTATTGCTGAAATTAATTATTAACTGATTAACTAATAGCTAATTAAGTGATACTAATTGCTTCTATTATAGGAATATTGACCTTAAATGTGTCTTATTTGATGAGTGCTTTACCAATACTTGTATAGTTGGAGAATATGGAAATCCCTATTGTGGTTTTTTTAAATCTTATGAGGATTACTTTTTCTGATGAAGGTAATGTTGTTCTTTGTCAGTAAAGGGTATTAACTAAGTATGTAGGTTCACATGTCATTTAAGTTTAAAATATGAGCATTAATAGTTATTTGAAAGTTTGTTCTAACTAATTCTCTAAGAGGCTACAAGTTCGTAGTTCATTTAATGCTACTAGGGTTTTCTTCAATCTAGCAATCTAAGAAGTTAAAGACATTATTATATAGTACCAAAACCGTTTTTTTACTTAACAATATAACTATATGTTTTCATTGTGATATCCTAGAATCTTGATCAGAAAATTGTATGGAAATGAAACTTTTCCTTCTTTGTTTTGAAGTTAATACAAAACACTAAGTTATTGGTTACATTAATTCTTATAGGGTCAACCTTTTGTGGTCAATTGTTCAATACAAAAATTGGATACCGACATACATGGGTGCATCTTTTCTAAGCTCTTATTAACACATAAACAATTATATGTTGCATTATCTAGGATTAGAAGCATGGATGGCTTGAAATAATATGTCCCTACTAATATAGATGGCACTAATAGGAACGCCACAAATATGGTCTACAAGGAAGTTGTCCGGAATTTATTTTATATCATTGATTGATAGTGGTTACATTGATGGGGAAAATTTCATTGTGGGTGTTGTACAGTTGAGAGGTCCTTACTATTTGAAGTTTCAATTACACATGCTTTGTTTAAGTATTTGCATCATAGACTTCTAGTGGATTGTTTTATGCTTTGTTAATGTATTGCATCGTGTGTTGAAGCTTGTGTCCTTGTCATTTGTATTTATTTGTCTGTATGTTTGAACTGAAGGAACCCATGTAATTTTCCTTACATTATGTAATTGGAGGTTTTGGTTTTTCATAATATGTATGCTTTGATACTTTGTAGTTGAATAAAGTTTTTTTAGGGAAAAAATGCTCCCCACGCAACACGCGGGGAAGTTCATGCTAGTTTACTATATATCAAGACTCATTCCATCATATTTTCTCTTTTATCCAAATCATTTCCTTCATTTTTTTATAAAAATCCCAAAAAAGAAAACTAGTTATAGCTTATTTTTATGCATTTAGTTGTAGAAAACTCATTTTCAAAACCCTCCTTTCTAACCATGTTTTTAGCACTTGGTTTAACTTAGGAATTCAAAATAAATGCTCCTTGATAGGAGAATGATCGAAGCACTGTATTGCATTAGTTTTAGGAAAAATTTTGGTTGAACACTGAGGCAACTAAGATTATGTCAAATCAATGTTATTTAATAAGATAAACTTGAACCTTGATACATATTAACAATTTAACTATTATTTCTTGATATATGAGAATTAATTGAAAGGGACTTAGAATGTAAGGTCTAGAGTGGCACCCATGGAATATAGTGTATAATTAAATAAGGGTAGAGTTGATGAGTTATTAAATTTTAAGACAGAATTATTAAGATTTAACAATTTTTTAAATTCAATAAATTAACATGTTGAAAGTTATTTATAAAAAGAAATAAGAGGAGTAATAAAGGAGAGGAGGAAGACAGAAGTGGATAGAAGATGAATCCTCTCCTTTACCCCTCACCTCCATTGGATTAAAATTTTAGTGTCACAAATTTAACATTTTATTAAAAAAATGCTATTATAATTACTTAAAAGACATAAATAAATTTAAAATATTAAAATTTGATCTAAATAATTCACAATTGTATTGAAAAAGTGGGAAAATGATTATTATATCACTACTACAAAAAGTACTTTTAACGTCACTAATTAATGTCCGTTTTAAAAAAATAGTAGTTGAAAAGGAGACAGTGGCATTTTTAAAATTTTGACTTGTCTTTTAACAACTGTTTTTTGAAAGCAGTCGTTAAAAGTCACTTTCAACGACCATTTTTTAAAACGGTCGTTAAAAGTCTACACTTTCAACGACTGTTTTTCAAAAAGAGTCGTTAAAAGTGTCTTAGATATGTTTTAATCCCAATTGTATCTCCTCTACTAGTTGCGCCTCTCCTTCTCAGATCCACCTCTGAGCCCTAGTCCAACCTCCAATCACATCATCTGGCCCCTCTCCGACCCCAGACGCAACCTCCAGCCTATTCTTTGACCCAATCGCGACCTTCACCTTCCATTCTGCTAGCGTTCTCGTGAACCCTCTCCTCCTCGGCCTCATTCCGATAATCAAGAACATGCTCAGTCCATTCTCAAGAGTATAATATGCGTGGATCTTTAGCACTTCCAGTCTTTTAGCAAAGTAGCAATATTTGCTTGGGTGTTAATGAGGTTGTAATGACAACCCAGAAGATTAAGTATTTCCCTGAGCTTGAGAGTATTTGCAAAGCACTTGAGGTTTTTCTCCTTGCCTTTTTATATTTAATTTTTTTTGTTATCATTTTTGGAAGTTGAATTGCAATTATATTTGGGGTTTACTTCTTGAAACGAAAAATTTGAAATTTTGTTTGAATGTTGCTCGTTGGAAATTTTGTTTGAATGTTGCTCGTTAGAAATTTCTATCCCAAAACTTAAGTTCTGTATAAGATTTTTTTTAAAAAAATAGAGGGATATAATGACCGTTTTTGGAAAAATAGTTGTTGTATGTCACTTACAACGACCGTTTTTGCAAAAACAACCGGTGTAAGTCTCAACATACAACGACTGTTTTTGCAAAAATAGTCATCAAAAGTATCTTACAACGACTGTTTTAAAATGGTCGTCTATTTTAAAACTTTTAATGACACTCACATATACGTTCCTCTAAAAATAGTTGTCTAAAAGGCATAAAAATGGACATTAAAAGTCCCTTATGTAGTAGTGTATAATAATAGTGTACACTCTTGAGCTGTTTATATTAAATTTTAACAATTTAAATTTGTTTATATATTATTATAAAAAATTAATTTATTTATATATTGTTTTATTTTGTAAAATATTAAATTTGGGCTATTAAAATTTTGATTAAATGGTAATGAAGTAGAAATAGAAGTAGAGAAGCAGAGGAGTGAAATGGCAAAGGAGAGGATCCATTTTCAACAAACAATTGGGTGGGAAGGAGTTTGAAGCCTAAATGATGGGAGAAGAATATCTCCATTGATGTCTTTCTCTATTTCCTCTCTATTGATTGTATCCACAATTAGATAAATTTTAACGGTTGAGATTTAATTTCATATAAAAATATTATTAAACATAACATTAAATGGTATTAAATCTCAACTATTGAAACTTCATCTAACAGTGGATACATTCAATGGAGAGAGAAATCAAAGGAGACATTCCTTTTCCCTTAAATGAGAGAGCGAGGGACCCATCAAGAATACGAAAATTGCATCAATGAACAACCACTGAGGTGGCCCCCTAAATACTCACTTAATAAGCGATCCTACTATTCAAGTCAATGGAGAATAATTTAGGAAAAAGATAAATAAATACCATTTGAATTCCCAAAACCCCAAAGGTCTGATAACACATTGAAATGATAAAGAGATGATTTGGGAGGAATGTGGATTTTTAAAGTGTTGGTGATTTTACCATAATGCCCTTCTTTTTTAAATTAAAAAATAAAAGAGAAAGCAACCATCATGTCTGTTTGCCAATAATTTTTTGTTGTAAACACTTAAAAGGGAAAATTCCAAAAACAATACCTCACCAACTTCAAAATCTCTAAAAAAGTAATGTAAATAAACAAAATGATAAATAGGGAATAAGTAGGAAATAGGGATTCTGGAGTGTCAATGTTTTCACAAAATTGTCTCTTGCTAACCATCTAGTAAATGATGTTATTGAAATGATAAATACCTTTATAAACATTGCCATTCATATTACAAGTGTAGTTAGTAATTAAAACAAAAAAATATTTGTAAACGTATTTACCATTTCAACAACATCATTTACTACTTTGTAGTCAATGAAGGGTAATTTTTCAGCCATTTATAGAGCAGATGCTTGACAAACTAGTAGGTAAAGCCTATTATTGTTTCCTGGACGGGTACACAGGATATAATCAAATTACAATTGCACCAGAGGGCCAAGAGAAAACAACTTTTACATGTCCATATGGTACCTTTGCCTTCAGAAAGATGTCATTTGGTCTATGTAATGCACCAGCAACATTTCAAAGGAGTATGAAAGCGATCTTCTCAGACATGGTGGAAAGATTCATCGAGGTATTCATGGATGATTTTTAAGTTTTTGGATAATCATTTGATCATTGTCTTTCAAATCTGGCAAAAGTCTTGCAACGTTGTGTAGAGACAAACTTGGTTCTAAATTGGGAGAAATGTCATTTCATGGTGAAAGAAGGAATCGTGCTAGGTCACAAGGTATCTGATCGAGGCATTGAAGTGGACCAAGCAAAGATTGAAATAGTTCAAAAGCTACCACCTCCTTCCTCAATCAAGGGCATTCAGAGTTTTTTAGGACATGCTGGCTTCTATAGAAGATTTATCAAGGACTTCTCAAAAATCACAAAGCCACTTTGGGTGCTGTTGGAGAAAAACACTCCTTTTGTGTTTAATAAGGAGTGCTTGTCAGCCTTCCAAACTCTAAAAAGTGCATTGACTTCTGCACCAGTTATCATAGCTCCATATTGGAATCTTCCATTCGAAATGATATGCGATGCAAGTGATTATGCAGTTGAAGCTGTTTTAGGCCAAAAAAGAGACAAGATTTTTCATGCTATCTATTATGCTAGCAGAACACTCTCAGAAGCACAGCTGAATTATGCAACAACAGAAAATAGCTCTTAGCAATAGTGGTTGCTTTCGAAAAGTTTAGATCATACTAGATCAGGTTAAAGGTCATTGTCTGGACGGACTACTCAGCAATCAAATACTTGATTGAGAAGAAAGATGCTAAGCACAAACTGATCAGATGGGTGCTTCTACTATAAGAATTTGACTTGGAGATCAAAGACAAAAAAGGGGACTGAGAATCTCATTGCAGATCATCTTTCTCGGTTAGAACCACCTGAACGAAAGAGAGAATCACCAATCCAAGAGAATTTCCCATATGAGTAACTTTTTATCATGCAGTCACAACCTACTCCTTGGTATGCTGATTTTGTGAATTATTTGGCAAGCGGAGTAATGCCTTATGAACTTTCTAAAGTGCAAAAGAAGAAATTTTTGGCTGATGTAAGGCATTAGTTTTGGGAGGATCCGTTCTTATACAAACAATGCCCAAATCGAATTATCAAGCGATGTGTTCTTGAAGAAGAAATGAACAGCATCTTAAATCACTGCCATTCATCCCTATATGGCGGTCATTTTTGAGCAAATAAAATAGCTACTAAAGTCTTTCAATCAGGATTTTACTGGCCTACACTTTTCAAGGACGCTCACAGAATTGTGGCAACCTGTGACAGATGTCAAAGAACGGGAAATATCTCAAGGAGACATAAAGCCCCTTTAACCAATATCTTCGAAGTTGAACTTTTTGATGTATGGGGGATCGATTTTATGGGGCCTTTTCCATCCTCATTTAGCAATCAGTTCACTTTAGTAGCTGTTGATTATGTCTCCAAGTAGGTTGAAGCAGCTGCTTTTCCTACAAATGATTCTCGAGTAGTTGTGAAGTTTCTGAGGAAAAATATTTTTACAAGATTTGGAGTGCCTAGACTATTATCAGCAATGGAGGAAGGCACTTTTGTAATCAGCAGCTTCAGTCTGTGTTAGCTAAATATGGAGTAACTCATAAGGTTGCAACTCCATATCATCCATAAACTAGCAGGCAGGTGGAAATCTCAAACTCAATGAGCTTGAAGAATGCAGACAACAAGCTTATGAAAATGCAAAGTTATACAAGGAGAAGACAAAAATGTGGCATGATAGAAGAATTTTGAGGAGAGAGTTTACACCGAGACAAAAAGTGCTTTTATACAACTCAAGGTTAAAGCTCTTTTCAGAAAGCTAAGATCAAGGTGGCCAGGTCCTTTTCCTGTGATTCAAGTATGCCATATGGAACTATAGAGATTCAAGATGGTGATCGAAAATTCAAAGTAAATGGGCAAAGGCTCAAAGAATACAATGAATGTGCATTCAACACTTTGAAATCTGTCATCATATTTGAAGAACCAACATGGAAGTCCTCAATCTAGTAATTTTTTTTAAAAAATTGGTTTAATCTTTGTCTAGCTAAAGACGTTAAAGAAGGGTAGCTATTTGGGAGGCAACCCAAAACTTCTTTCCTACTCTCTCAAAACTTCTTTCCTACTCTCATTTTTCTTTCATACTCTCTCATTTTGCTTTCTTAACTCGCTGAAACACACCGCATTGCATTGAGAATTTTAGTTTTTATTAGTTTCATTTTAAGTTACCATGGAGTAATCTCTTGCAAAGCTTAAGAACAGGTTCCCCACTCTTCCCAAAGATGTGCTCAGAAAGATCTATAACAGTCGACTTGAAAGGATAAAGATATTCAAGCATTTAAGCCTTCCTGTGGACATATGCTGGATCATTGAAGCTAAGGTACGTTTAGTAGGTGAGATTCATAAATCATTTGTTAAACCTTTGTTAGGAATGGAAAGAAGTTCTTACTCCAAAACTAGAAGAGCTAAAAGGATGAACGTCTGCCATAAATGTGCAAGGTGGAATTGTGATCAGCGTTGTAGGAGTAAAGGTATGGTTTCTATAAATCGAGAAGATAAAATTAAATTTATAAAGGATGGACTGAGTAAGGAGTCACTGGATGATATCATTCAAACTCTTGAGATGCATCCGAATGGTGATGTTCATCATATTCTTCTTGATTTAGCGGACATATTCAATAAAGAAAAAGAACGCTATTGTCTTGGGAATCTGACGTTAAAAGACCCTGTTTGCTAGTTTATAAGAAAAATGGATGGGAAGCAAATCCTTAATTCATAGAAAGCGTTTAAGCCGTTACTGGACGTAAAACTAGAGGAAGATGTAAGCCAAAATCACAACTACTATACATAATCATGCTTTTGTCTAATGTGTCTTATCTTTTCAGCAGCTTTTGTTTAATATGTCTTTTCTTTTTAGTAACTTTTGACTTTCTTTCTTTTTTCTATTTAATTTCTTCACCCAATGACCCACCGGTCATCTGTGTAGGAATATTTTTCAAACTTCTTTGAAAAATGTGTGATTTTTATGATTTTGTTGTCACTGTTTTAGTGTTATATATATGTACTCTTTTACTAGTAAATATGCACTTCACTTATAAATATGCAGTCTTCCACTTGTAAACACAAATGGTCAGAGAGAAAAGAAAAGAAAAAGGGTATTATACAAAGATGTAGATTTACTTCTATCTGCATTTTTGGTGAAACTAATATAGGTAAGGATGGAGAGTTTATAATAGCAGCAAACGAACTTGGAAGTGTATTAGCTACTAGAAAGATCAATTTTGTATACGGGGGAGGCATCCAGGGCCTAAGGGAAAGTGTGGCCATTTCTGTATCCATGAATGGAATCAAGGGTTTGAGTGTAAGGGTAAAGGAGTTGGAAGACCACATTTTTTCCTTCGGATAAGAGTTGCAGGTTTCAAGCTTGCCTGAACGTATAGGACAAATGTTCTACCATGCTCAAGCTTTTATCGCTCTACCCGGTGGTTTGGAGACGTTGGATGGCATTTCTAATGTTATATATTGGGCTAAGTTGAACTATCACAAAAAGCCATTATGATTGTTAAATGTTAATGGTTTATATGATGATTTGTTATGCTTTTTTGATCATGCTGTAGAAACAGGATTTATACCCTAAGTGATTCGCCACTCCATAATTACTGCACCAACTGCTGATCAGTTGCTCGATCAACTGCAAACCTATGAACCTAAATCAGATCTACTTGTCAAGCAAATAGGTGGGCAATCTTCAGATGACAGTAAGAAGCAGAACCTAGATACCACTCTTCAGTTGTAATTTTCCTTAATATCTTGGTTTTACTTTATTGTGTGTTTATTGTAACCCCCTCCGTAATTATATCCGAAATACGCGATTAAAATGAAATAGAGACCAATAATAATCAAATAACATTTACTAACCCATCACATGACGGGGTTTTCACGAATACTTTTTGAAATCATTTATAAACTTGGTCTCATATTCACATTTCGAATACAATTACTACGCGAAGATAAATCACATTCATATAAATATCAGAGTGCACAACTTTATCATCCCGGCAATCCCGGGTACATACCTTCACTAAAGATACACAGGGCAAAATTGCCCATTACAATTCTTCAAATGGGGATTACACAATCTCATCTCGGAAGAGTCCTAGCTGCTCCCTCCACGAGCCACTTGCCCTGTCTAAATTGTTGGTAGGGGAGGGTGAGATTCGAGAGAATCTCAGTAGGAAACAGATACCATAATGCATGCATGATAGATGCTATGTGTATGACATGTTAGCTTTATCTAGATGCATGCCCCATAATGACATTTTTGCATACTCAATGTTTCATGTAACAAAACTATGGCCACAGCAAAACTGAAACAGAGTTTCATTTATTCAAATATGCTCTACACAATCAAGTAAAGCAATCACATACATCACTACACAAGCAAAGATATCAAATACATGCAAGTAAGGTAAGTCCCCTACCTCCAGTCTTTTCTCCTCGATTTGCGTGCCAGCAACTCGGGGCTTCACATTCGATCCTACAATGTCAAATGTACCATTTAGACACTTCCATAGTGTTTCTGGGGGTTATATGAGGCTATATTGAAAATTTACTAAAATACCCCCGGGGACCCGATCCTGCCCTGCCGTACCCGGTCCGGTTGTACTTTTCTTGAAATTTTAACATGGGCTATTCTAACATATTTTTGCCCAAGGAATCCATTTCCGGACTCGGAATTATCAAATTCAATGTCAATTACAAAATTACCCTTGACAGCCCTACTTTAAGGGTTCAGGGGCGTTTTCGTAATTATGCTTTTTCGGCCTTTTCTGAAAAAGTGCCCAACTGTAACCCCACCTATTTTCGCCCACTAAATCCAATGGAATCATCAAATCATTGAAAATCCAACTCTAAGACCCATTTACAATGCTGGCTGAAATATATGGGTTTTAAGGGGAAAATTGGGGTTTTTCGGTTTCGGCTCCGTAAACGTGTTCCTTTCTACTCCTAACCACTTTATTGACTATTCCATTAGGTTAGAACTACCATTTAGTATCAATTTGGGCAGCATAACAGCCCCACAAACCCATTTTCCATTTTTAGAACCAAAGACAATCCGGCGAAATTTCACCGATTAAATTGTCTATAACAGCCAGAATAGTCAATATGCAAGAGTTTGGAAGTTACCTCAAGCTCCCACTAGCTTTTCCTTCTTGTGGCTGAAAACCCTAACTTCAAAACACCAAAAGAGGAGCTTCCAAACCTTAAAGAACATAAAGGAGTAGCTTAGGATCGGAGTTATACGCGTTAGGAGCTAGATCGTCGGAGAAATCGGCTTACCTTGCGAGATTTCTTCCCCTTTATCTCTCTAAAGATCCCATATGCTCTCTCTCTATTTCAGCTGTTCTTAGCGTCAGAAATGAGGAGGAAGAAGGAAAAAACCGATTAATAACATATCCCATGCTTATGTCATCAATGCAACATGATGATGTCATAATTCTCAATTTTCGGATTTCTGGCAGATTTCTGACCAAGCTTTGCAAAATCATAACTAATTCTAGAAAAATCGAAATGAGATGATTTCAAAGCCAAATGAAAGGTATTTAAGTCCTATTTATAGGAAAAATATTTACCAATATTAGAAATCACCACAAAATTCCAGAATTACACAAATGTCATCACTGCCCCAAAACAGAGTCCATTTTCGACCTCAAACTTTGGACAGTCATATCTCCTAGTTCCCAACATTAAATGGCACAAATTATATGTCCATTTTGAAGCTTTGGATGTGAACTTTAAGACTGGAAAGTTTCATAATTTTCTGACATCATTTGCCTATTAAAAACGTCCACACGAGAAGACTGCCCAGACAGAATTCACACTGGACAACATTTCTAGTTTTGCAACCAATGTGTCCAATCCAATTTAAATCAATTCCAATGATTAAATACCACAACATGACACCATTTCCATCACAATACCCCATTCAATTATTCCCTCTATTCTAAGTTAATTTGGATGTTAATCCACAATTAAACTCAAATACAGGGTTTTGGCGTTGCTCATAACACAAGCGACGACAATCCACTTTATATTCTCTAAAAGGGTTCATTAATCACTAACCACGTTCACTTTTGGAGTCATTATCTCTTAATCACAATTTGGGATCTTGCTAAACCGGGGCTTAGCAGTCCACTTATCTCAGGCTTATTCTCTAGCCTCAAGTCTCAAAATTCGGGGTATTACATTTATGTTTTTTTTTAAAAAAAAAAACTTCCTCTGAGCTCTAGAAGACATTGGGAACAATATCTTATTTACGTTGGGGGAGGAGGAAAAAAAATTCTTTTAGTTAGTTAGTAAAACCATTATATGCATGGGGTGTGGAAAAAAATGGCAGTGCAAGGAGTTATTCTTAACTCCTGAGACGCATTTTATTAGTTGCATGTTTTTATTCCTTCTTTAAAAAAAAGAGTAAAAGTGAAAAAAAAAAATCATCCTGTTTAAGTGTTTTGTAATGATCTTAAGAAGTATAGAAGTTTTAAGTATGAATCAATTGAATTTAAAGATATTATAGCATGAATGAACAACTGATTGTTGCAATTGGTGATGAATTTTGAGATTGAATGAACTGAGTTTAAAAATCGCTAACTGTGAGTTTTAGAGCCTATAATGATTATTTCTCTTGTGTGTGATATTCACCTATTAAGTTGCTACTCTAGAACTTGCTTTAAATCTGGTTGAAATTACATCTCACATGCACCTTCAAAAATGATAAAGGCATTCATTTTCTTTAGCTAGTGCCAAATAGCCAACCTTACAATTATATCGTTGATAAGCCCCTTTAAGCCTAATTGACTATTTCTTTATTCTCAACCCATTAATATGTGCTTTAATGATATATCAAGTGATTTTACCTTATTCAGAAGATTAGTGGAGCATTTGAAATTCTTGTGAAATGGGCTTTTGACAAAGTGTGGGGGTGTATATATCATCAACTTTACAGTTGCAATTCAAAAAAAAAAAGAAAAAAAAAGAGAAAAGAAAAAAAGATATTAAGTATTTGAATTGTGGGTTGTTGTGATGAGATAAATTTATTTATAAATAGCCCATTTTTAAATTGCTCTATTTCTTTAGCCTTTCATACCATGTTTTACATTCCTTTTACCTTAACCTTATTACAACCCTTAATAAGTCCTTTTGATTTGAATTATGCATATGAATTAGGTAGTGGAGATTGAGATTTTTAGCAAGCCTATAGTAGTGCAAATTTTTCAGTTGAATTTGAGTGAAACACTTATCCTTAAACACTTGAGAGATTGGGAGAATGAGTTACAATTCCGAACTCGGTTTATTCATTTTCAAACAAAAGTTACCAATTTATATTTTCTTTGATTCATGAATACTATGATTTCTTTATTTTTCAATTATGTTCTTACTTATGACTTGACACTTCTGATTTTGTTGTAAGCACTTATTAGCCACTCATTGTCCGAGGACGTCCAAGAGCTAAGTGTGGGGGAATTTGATATGAAAAATATTTGCATACACCATATTAAGGAGAAAAGAGAAAAAAGGAGACCTAAAAACAGACCCACAAGATTGAAACAAGACAGAGGCGCAGCGAGAAAAAAATGATACGATCATCACTATTCATGACGGAATCACTGTAGCAAACCGTTACAGTAGCAGATGGAGGTAACTGTAGCGGATGAAAGAACTATAGCAGGCGACAAAATACTGTAGCAGTTACAGAAAAACACGTAAATCTGCCAACAGGACACTGTTCACTCCTTGGAAAATATGACATGGCACTGTAGCATCGTGGGAAAAAATGACATGCAACTGTTCGCTTACTACCTATAAATACAAGCATCAGGCGCAGAGACTGGAGGGCATGGAGATATTTCTTTGACAGGGAGAGATATTTTCTCTGACAGTTCTAAATAAATTGTGTTATTTTCTAGATTTAATTTTATGCATTGTATTACTTTTTGCATACCTCCTACATGGAAGGTTTAGGATTGTATTACTTTTTGCATGCCACCTACATGGAAGGTTTTACCTCCTAAAGGGACGGCTAGATTTTTCCATTTTTTATGCATCTTTTTGTTATATATTTATGTTTGAGAATTTAATATTCAAGTTTATGCAATATTTATAAGGATTATATTCTAGTTTTATATAATGTTAATTTATTTTTATTTTGCTTTAATTTCATCATGAGCTAAATTTCTATTTTTCTAGGGTGATGACGTAGCTTACTAATGACGGAATGAATCTTAACTTATTAAATCTAGTTTTAATTTCTCCTTCATGATTGAGTTTTAATTATTATTCTTAATTTTTTTGATTGATTAGCCATCTTTTGAATGATTTCAATATGCATGTTAAGACTGAAAGGAGATGCATGTGTGTAGATCCTATAATTAAAACCATGACTTGCATATGAAATAGGAATATATTCATATGAGTTGTGTAGTCTTACTGAGTTCCATGAATCTTAATGCATAATTAATTGCTTAAATTCATATAGGAATATATTTGATTAGCAATTAATTATAGAATTGCTTGACCTTGGAAGAGGCTAGTAATTAAATTAGGGAAACTCGACTATCAATCATATGGAATAAATTGGGCTAGAATAGATAAGTGATTCAATCCGGAATTTGTTAAGTGAAATATAATCCCTAGGGCTTTTTCTCATATTTGCTTCCATATTTTGTTCTCTCAATCACCAACTAATCGATCGACTAAATAGAATTAAAATTACCCATTTTGGTACTTAGTGATCAATCCTCGTGGGAACGATACTCTACTCACTTCTATATTACTTGATTACGACAGTATACACTTGAACTATTTAATTGATCATCTACACTCGTAACATTAATGTTATATTACACTATATGGTGTATTACATATTTATTTATCGTATTTTATATAATTGATAGCTTGTTACTACTGAGATTCTTTTGAATCTCTCTCTTTCCATAAATGTATAAAGTTTTCAGCAGCAGGCAGCAGATTAAGGGGCAAAAGAGTAATTACCGGCAACTAGATGTTCTGGACTAGTATAGGCATGACAGTTGGTTATCTGAATGCCTTTCTATTATTTTAAGGTCTGTAATGATTATGAACACACCCTGTGGGGGATAATTATAATATAATCAAGCACTTTGTATTAATATATCAATATATTTATGCTATTCCTGTGAGCCCGCTGAACCATGCATTGTTATTCCGCACAATGTCAAAATAAATAAGAGGTTTGGCACCATCTTAGTGGAACATGGGTATACATGGCACCATATGTTGGCACCTACGGGGATATTTGACGTTTTTCAAGACACACCGGCACACACTCGGTAATTCCCTGAGTCATAGGCCTATATGACGCCATTTATTAAAGTAGTTATATTAACGTGGCTTTATTAAAATGGCTTTATGCATCAAGGTGCTTTTAGGTTGGCTTGATGACAAGACGCCACCCAGCCACCTTAAGTGCCACATGTCTAAAAGTTAGGACAACTCACCGGTCACCGGTCCGACCACATGTTCGACTTTCTTAAATACAGAACATGAAGGCCAAAGGAAATCATCAGACCTCCTTCCCCCTGACTTATTAGGACGCCCAAGACATAATAGAGGGAGGGAGGAGGCCGGATCTCAAAAAGAGCACTTGGTACCCCAAGTTTCAAGAAAAGCATCTGGCACCCTGAGGAAAAAGAGCGTCTGGCACCATAGGCAATTTAATACTCTCAATGCCTCCTCATACTCTTAAATTTTACCCAAGAGGGGAAAAAGAAGATAAAAATGGCAAGAAAATGAAAGAAGAGAGAAGGTGGTATGTTCTTGAAGAACCAAAGTGTTCTTGAGTGATTTTCACCCCTGAAATCATGTTTCTAGTAGATTGAGTGTAACCCCCCTGCCGTAATTATATCCGGATTACGCAATAAAGTGAAATAGAGACCAATAAGAACAAAATTTAATATTATAAACCCATCTACCAGACGGGGTTTTCACAATTACCTTTCGAAATCATTTATAAACTTGGTCTCATAATCACTTTTCGAATACAATTACTACGCGGAATATCACATTCATAATAAATCAGAGTACACAAAAATAATCCCGGCAATTCCGGTTTCCATATATTAACTCAAGCTTTATAGGGCACATTCGCCCATACAAGCCCTCATATGGGGATTACACAAATCTTTCTCATACATATACAAATATCCAACAACTCATTCCAAATACATAATCAAATATTCTCATCCATATGTACACATCCAAATTCAAATATCCCATCCAGGATGATAACCAACTACCAGAATGACAACCCGAAGGAAGTCCTCATCGCCCTTAGCTCATGCTCCATTCTTGATCCACTACCCTGTCTGAAAGATTAGCAGGGGAGGGTGAGATTCAAGAGAATCTCAGTAGGAAACAGATACCCATATGCATGTATGATATGTGTTTAATGCATGACATGCTTGCAATACATATCTCATGTTCACATAATGACATATCTGCGTGCTCAATGTTTCAACAACATACTCATGGCCATAGCATAACTAGAAACAGAGCTACAATCATTCATACATGTTTCACATAATCAAGCAAAGCAATACATGCATCAAAACACAAACACAATTATCAAAGCATGCAAAAGAGGTAAGTTCCCTACTCTCTTTCCACGTAAGCTCCAGCTCCGCTTACTCACGATCAAAACAAATACCAAACCACGTCCAGGGCGAACACCAACCCTATAATCAAAGCAAGGACATAGGGTTATTCTCTATTCCAAATCCTTACTTCCATATTACTTAAGGTTGGTTATCATTCACACCCTTTAGGTGCCTAAAATAAGCTCAACGAAAGCTTAAAGGATTGGGACGTACTAGGTTGGAAATCACCTTTCAAAATCTCAAAATGCTGAAAATTGGGTTCTGGCTGCAGCCAAGAATTCTCTGGCTGCAGCCAAAAATGGCTAAAAACGTCACAGAAACATTCTGGCTGCAGCCAAGAATTTCTGGCTGCGGCCAGGACACACACAGAAAGTTTTGCGCTGGAGCCAGAATTTTCTGCTGCAGCCAAGGCAACTTCAAAAATTCATAACTTGGTCTAGAAAACTTGAAACAAGGTGATTCCAAAGCCCATTGAAAGATAATCAAGTCCTCTTCATAGGAAAAATATGTCTTATGACCAGAAATCACCACACAAATCCAGATTTACACAAAATTGCCTTGCTGTTCCAGATTTGCACCCAGTTTCGACATCAAACTTTAGGCAAACATAAATCCCAGTTTCCAAAACGAAATGACACAGTTTATATGTCCATTTTGAAGCTTGGGGTGTGAACTTTTAGACTGGAAAGTTTCATAATTTTTAGAGACCATTTGGTCATTCAAAACGTCCACATAAACTGACTGCCCAGAAAAGAACTTCAATGGACAGATTTCCAAATTTGCACAATTGGCTTCCAATGGTCCAATTTTCATATCAAACATCATTCTCACACAAAATTTCACAAGGAATCCATTGGAAATACCAAATCAACCAAATTCACATTATATTGACATGTTTCCCAATGAATTGCAACATGTCACACAATTCACAATACCAACTCTACATTACAATCTCTTTCCATTTCAAATTCAAAACCAATTTCAATGATGCCAAAACATAATATGACACCATTTTCATCATCAAACACAATCCAATTCATCCAATCAAAAATCACATGAAAATCAGGGCAAAATTCGAAATTCACAATACTCAACCATAATTCACAAAACTTAGATCAAAAGGCTTCAAATACTCACCTCTTCCTCTTTCCCAAACCAATTTCTTGATTCTTCATCTTTCCACTTTTCCTCAAGCAACAAAACACCTCCTCTCACAAATCTAAAACCATAGAGATGAAGCTCTCATCACTATGAACAACATTATAGAAGGACATTTTAGCAATAGAGGACCACAAACCAACCAAAACTCACCTTGTTCTTTTCTCTTTCCTCTTCCTCATGCCTAGACGTCCATGGAGCTAATGAGAGAGAAAGATGAGATAATGAAGAAGGAGGGTCAGTTTTTTGGCCACTAAAAGTCTAATTAAGCTGACCAAAAAGGAAGAGAGGAGAGAGGATGAGTGTTGACAAATTGACCAAGATCCAAAGGTCCAAAACTTGCCAAGTGTCATGATCTTGTCCCACCTCCATAAGCTCACATGCACACACATACACTTGATTCCACCTCTTGATCTTTTGCACAAATCAATCCTAACCATTGATCTTGAAGTTACTAATGAGTTTCCTCTTCGGTAACCGATCAATCGGTCGGTAACTTTACCGTTTTGCCCCTGATTATGGCAATTCCTCTTGAATCACCACCAAAACTTCACATCTTTTCATTTAGCCACAATATGCGCCTTCCCTCTATTTTAAGTCAATTTAGATGTTAATCCATAATTGAGCTTAAATACAGGGTTTTGGCATTGCTCACAGCACATACGAATCACATCGGGTGCCAAATCACACCATAATCTCCAAAAGGGTTTATTTATCACTAACCACTTCCACTTTTGGAGTCATTATCTCTTAATCACAATTTGGGATCCTGCTAAACCAGGGCTTAGCATTCCACTAATCTCAGGCTTATTCTCTAAGCTCAAGTCTCAGAATTTGGGGTGTTACATTTCTCCCCCCGTTCAATAAATTTCGTCCTCGAAATTTGTCGAACCACTTAATCCATAAACTACGGATGCTTCTTCACAACAGCTTCCGTTTCACAATTCATTTCGCATTGGAATAGTCCCTTCTAGACCACCCAGACAACTGGTGCACCACAATTCAGATTCTCGAAAGAATCTTACACAATATATGCAACCCAGTTGCCACAAACTGCAATCGGCCCATTTCACGATTGCCGCACAAACACAATCACCACACTATTTCCAAACAAGTGCAATCGCCTCCACACACGATTGCCACAAAACTCTATGATCTCATAACCGCAATCGTCGCAAGCCCCCCAATTCATGAGTGGCTTGTGCATCTCAATATCCGGAGGCTCTAAATCATGAGCCATATCATAAGATTTTGGCAGTTAGGCAGCATAGGCCACCACTATGCTCAACTCAATCTGGTTACCCCTTCCGGGATTAAACACCACAACCTCAATACATCAAACGGCAGCCTCAGCTGTATACACAAACATTTCAGCATTCGCTATATCCACTTTCACAACTTTACCCTCACCCGTACACCCACCAGTAACTCCGCTAGTGGTAACCGGGATTCTTTGGGTATTCACAACAATCACATTGCCGTATCAAGTTTCACGGCATTACCCTCACCCATCTAGGACTTTTGGGCCTCAATCACAATATCGCATTGCCGTATCAAGTTTCACGGCGTTACCCTCACCCATCCGGGGCTTTTGGGTATTACACAATGTCCACGACAGATTCATATTGATGCGTGAAGATTGTCACAAGACGACAACACCCACAGCTGTATACTTCACAATGATACGTAGCTTCCGCCACTTGCACAAATACGACAGCTTCCCGTTGTCTCACAAATACACATTGCCCTTCTGGCATTCACGTTACAGTTCACATTCACAACAACAAACATCGCAGATTCTAATTTTACGCACCGCCTTTCGGCCTGGGGTCAACACCGGTGCAACCAACGTGGTGGCTAGCCAGGCTGGCCATGCCGGGGTAATTGCCCTCACAACAAAATCCCCAAACATGTAGTCGAATTAGCCATCAGCTGAACTAGCTCTGCTCTGCTACAACACACCTCAATCCCAGCTTAATCACAGTTGTCACAAAGTACACAAATCACACTCCACTCTCATCCCCTTTCTCCGCCAGGAAGACACACAATCTTAACCTGAACCGTTGTTAGCTACTCAGGGACTATCGACGTGGCAGTGCACACATAGCCATTCAGGCTCACAAATAATAGATTCGCAATCACACCCTACCCTCATCCCCTTTCTCCGCCAGGAAGACACACAGTCTTTACCCGAACCGTTGTTAGCTACTCAGGGACTATTGGCGTAGCGGTGCTCACACATAGCCTTTCGGCTTCCACATGACACTCCACCCTCATCCCCTTTCTCCGCCGGGAAGACACACAGTCTTAACCCGAACCGTTGTTAGCTACTCAGGGACTATTGGCGTGGCAGTGCATAAACATAGCCCTATAGCTCATACAGCTATCTGGCTTTCACAAATGGCCCGTCGGCCTCACAAATAGCCTGTCCCCCGTAAACTACCGCCCCGAAGGCACGGTCCTCCGCCATAGGAATCACCCCATGCGGCCGCAGGTAAGAGACTCACAAATAACCGTCACACCCCACCGCCGTCTCACCCCACCGGGCCACAACGGTTGGTGCCCTCTCCCACCAATCGGGTGCGGAGAGGCTGGGTACACTACGTCGACCCAGGACTCACAGTGCACAATTGTAACAAGCTGGAACCAGGCATTTCAACCGCTTCACTTCAACATCTCGAATTCTTTTCACATACTGAGATCCTTCAAGACCTCTCTTTACACAATACAACTTGACCCCGAAGTTTTACCTCCCGAAGCCATCACTAACGCATTGCACTTTCTGCAAATTCGAGCTTCTGCTCAACACAATTCTCAAACATCACATTCACCACGCTTCCGCTGCACACTCTGAGGTCTTTATCCTCATCTGTGCCTTCACAATGTCAGGGTGACTCAATAGGAGTCCCATAGGAATCTCCTACTACCCCTGTCCACACACATAATCTGTGCCAGACCTTGGCTCAATTCAATTCGAATTATTCAGAGCCATAACCAACACATCGTTGAGATCCCATACTCCCAACGTTCCCAGAGCTCTACTCTATGATTCAACGTCACGGCGATTGCTCTCGACGGTTCATTATCAAGGCGGCTGCACTCTAGGGTTCATCGTCACGGTGGCTCCACTCTAGGGTTCATCGTCATGGTGGCTCCACTCTACGCTACTGCACTCGGTGCTTCACTCAGTCCACTGACTGGTCAGCCCCTCCGGTCAGAGTTTTCCGTAGGTAGCCCTTTCCAATCAGATCTCACCGTAGGTAGCCCTTTCCGATCGGATCTCACCGTAGGTAGCCCTTTCCGATCAAAAGTCCCCGTAGATAGCGTTCTCCGATCCGAATCCTCCGTAGATAGCTTTCTCCCTGTGTTGGATTAATAACCAACACTCTCAGAATAACTGATACACATCTCAATTCACTTCCTGTACCATACCTTGGTACCACAGACCATTGAGGTCAAATAAAATTCCTAAGAATCAACCCAGCTATTGAGTCTAATCCTTAGATCACATCTCATCTATCCAAACCTCAACCTTAGTTGAACTGGGAAATTACTTCCCTCATTTCCAAGGAGCATCATCCACTCCAACATGAACTCAAATATCTCTGCTAGCCTAAGGCACACCGGTCCCCTAGGTCTTAAGGCCTTTATACACACAAACTTAGTATGATATCACTACATGTAACATCATACCACCTAGGGTTTCTCACCCAACATCTAGGCTAGACATAACACCTAGAAGCTGAATATCACATTCCTGGGAAGTCATTTCATCCATTCTCAAATCAGATGATGGGTCTGATTTCCTCCACCTCTGAATCTACACATCTATTTCTCAGGCAAACCATTATATCTTTCGATTCCACAATGATTCACCACTCCCTGATAATCAAATAATGTATACACAGTCCACAAATCACATATATCCACAACCAGCAGGGACCTAAATGTGTATACCACAAACAAACAAAGTCATTCTCTATGACTTAAGGCAGAAACTACTGCTATTATCCTAGCAAATCCTTTACTTGCCAGGAACTGCAGCTCTGATACCAAAATGTAACCCCCCTGCCGTAATTATATCCGGATTACGCAATAAAGTGAAATAGAGACCAATAAGAACAAAATTTAATATTATAAACCCATCTACCAGACGGGGTTTTCACAATTACCTTTCGAAATCATTTATAAACTTGGTCTCATAATCACTTTTCGAATACAATTACTACGCGGAATATCACATTCATAATAAATCAGAGTACACAAAAATAATCCCGGCAATTCCGGTTTCCATATATTAACTCAAGCTTTATAGGGCACATTCGCCCATACAAGCCCTCATATGGGGATTACACAAATCTTTCTCATACATATACAAATATCCAACAACTCATTCCAAATACATAATCAAATATTCTCATCCATATGTACACATCCAAATTCAAATATCCCATCCAGGATGATAACCAACTACCAGAATGACAACCCGAAGGAAGTCCTCATCGCCCTTAGCTCATGCTCCATTCTTGATCCACTACCCTGTCTGAAAGATTAGCAGGGGAGGGTGAGATTCAAGAGAATCTCAGTAGGAAACAGATACCCATATGCATGTATGATATGTGTTTAATGCATGACATGCTTGCAATACATATCTCATGTTCACATAATGACATATCTGCGTGCTCAATGTTTCAACAACATACTCATGGCCATAGCATAACTAGAAACAGAGCTACAATCATTCATACATGTTTCACATAATCAAGCAAAGCAATACATGCATCAAAACACAAACACAATTATCAAAGCATGCAAAAGAGGTAAGTTCCCTACTCTCTTTCCACGTAAGCTCCAGCTCCGCTTACTCACGATCAAAACAAATACCAAACCACGTCCAGGGCGAACACCAACCCTATAATCAAAGCAAGGACATAGGGTTATTCTCTATTCCAAATCCTTACTTCCATATTACTTAAGGTTGGTTATCATTCACACCCTTTAGGTGCCTAAAATAAGCTCAACGAAAGCTTAAAGGATTGGGACGTACTAGGTTGGAAATCACCTTTCAAAATCTCAAAATGCTGAAAATTGGGTTCTGGCTGCAGCCAAGAATTCTCTGGCTGCAGCCAAAAATGGCTAAAAACGTCACAGAAACATTCTGGCTGCAGCCAAGAATTTCTGGCTGCGGCCAGGACACACACAGAAAGTTTTGCGCTGGAGCCAGAATTTTCTGCTGCAGCCAAGGCAACTTCAAAAATTCATAACTTGGTCTAGAAAACTTGAAACAAGGTGATTCCAAAGCCCATTGAAAGATAATCAAGTCCTCTTCATAGGAAAAATATGTCTTATGACCAGAAATCACCACACAAATCCAGATTTACACAAAATTGCCTTGCTGTTCCAGATTTGCACCCAGTTTCGACATCAAACTTTAGGCAAACATAAATCCCAGTTTCCAAAACGAAATGACACAGTTTATATGTCCATTTTGAATCTTGGGGTGTGAACTTTTAGACTGGAAAGTTTCATAATTTTTAGAGACCATTTGGTCATTCAAAACGTCCACATAAACTGACTGCCCAGAAAAGAACTTCAATGGACAGATTTCCAAATTTGCACAATTGGCTTCCAATGGTCCAATTTTCATATCAAACATCATTCTCACACAAAATTTCACAAGGAATCCATTGGAAATACCAAATCAACCAAATTCACATTATATTGACATGTTTCCCAATGAATTGCAACATGTCACACAATTCACAATACCAACTCTACATTACAATCTCTTTCCATTTCAAATTCAAAACCAATTTCAATGATGCCAAAACATAATATGACACCATTTTCATCATCAAACACAATCCAATTCATCCAATCAAAAATCACATGAAAATCAGGGCAAAATTCGAAATTCACAATACTCAACCATAATTCACAAAACTTAGATCAAAAGGCTTCAAATACTCACCTCTTCCTCTTTCCCAAACCAATTTCTTGATTCTTCATCTTTCCACTTTTCCTCAAGCAACAAAACACCTCCTCTCACAAATCTAAAACCATAGAGATGAAGCTCTCATCACTATGAACAACATTATAGAAGGACATTTTAGCAATAGAGGACCACAAACCAACCAAAACTCACCTTGTTCTTTTCTCTTTCCTCTTCCTCATGCCTAGACGTCCATGGAGCTAATGAGAGAGAAAGATGAGATAATGAAGAAGGAGGGTCAGTTTTTTGGCCACTAAAAGTCTAATTAAGCTGACCAAAAAGGAAGAGAGGAGAGAGGATGAGTGTTGACAAATTGACCAAGATCCAAAGGTCCAAAACTTGCCAAGTGTCATGATCTTGTCCCACCTCCATAAGCTCACATGCACACACATACACTTGATTCCACCTCTTGATCTTTTGCACAAATCAATCCTAACCATTGATCTTGAAGTTACTAATGAGTTTCCTCTTCGGTAACCGATCAATCGGTCGGTAACTTTACCGTTTTGCCCCTGATTATGGCAATTCCTCTTGAATCACCACCAAAACTTCACATCTTTTCATTTAGCCACAATATGCGCCTTCCCTCTATTTTAAGTCAATTTAGATGTTAATCCATAATTGAGCTTAAATACAGGGTTTTGGCATTGCTCACAGCACATACGAATCACATCGGGTGCCAAATCACACCATAATCTCCAAAAGGGTTTATTTATCACTAACCACTTCCACTTTTGGAGTCATTATCTCTTAATCACAATTTGGGATCCTGCTAAACCAGGGCTTAGCATTCCACTAATCTCAGGCTTATTCTCTAAGCTCAAGTCTCAGAATTTGGGGTGTTACATTGAGCCTTCATGAATCTTGTTCTACTCATTGAGGGCTATGTTTCTATGATTTCATATTCTTGAATAGAGGAGTTTCATGTTGCCTCTAAGGAGTAGATGCTGTAGGAATCAAGAACAGGATATAGTATCAGATGGAGCTAAGTGTAAGCTTTGATTTGAGTATAATATCCTGAGTTTTGGTTAAGTTTTCATGAGGTTGTATTGTGCCCTATATTTTCGCCCAAGGAATGATAATAGGGTTTTATTGATCTCATGAACATGAATACGATGTTAAATGAGGTTTAATTTGCTAGAATCCATGTTTTGATGATAGCAAAGTATTAGTATATTGTTTTATAAAGGAATTTATAATTTGAAGATATAAAAATAAGCCCATTCGATTATCAAATACATTTCACAAGTTTATAGAAAGTTGTTGTTGAAAATGTCTGATGCACTCGTGTTCTGTAAGCTACAATACTCGAGCTTGGTTCCTCACTCTTACAAGTTTGATAAAGAAGCTGATGAAGAAACTAGAATTTTACTGATACACTCCAGTTTCAGAGGTGCACTCGAGTTCTATGTGCCAAGGAACTCGAGTTTAGCAAGTGTGCCCATAGAAGTGTTACACAGAGTCAAGACAGAACAGAAACTATCTGGAGAACTCGAGTTTTGGCTCGAACTCGAGTTCTGGTCACAGGTGCACTCAAGTTCAAATGCTCACTTGTGCAAGTTTTATCCAGAGGCTAAGTCACAAACAAACACTACTAGAGAACTCTAGTTCTGGCTCAACACTTGAGTTCAGATGCTCACTTGTGTAAGTTTTATCCAGAGGCTAAGTCAAAAACAAAAAATCCCTGGTGAACTCGAGTTCTGGATCAACACTCGAGTTCTAGTGACATGTTCACTCGAGTCTTGCAAGTGAACTCCTACAAGTGTTATCCTGAGAGGAAACAAGAATCTAAAATTGTGAAAGTGCACTCGAGTTTTGAACAAACACTCGAGTCTTGCCAGCAACACCTCCGGTTATCCTTTGCAACTTGCATTCTGAAACATAACCAAGAAATCTTCATCAATCTAACATGAAATGTTGCACTCGAGTGTGGGTAAGGCACTAGAATGTGGTACTACACTTCTAGTGCACTCTTAATACTTTCTGACAGCAACATAGTGAAGAGGTGTTGGCTAGCCTGAGAACTCAAGTCCATGATAGAGAACTAAAGTTTTGCATGAAAACTCTTGACAATGCAAAGTTCACTCTTGCAAGTGCTTGGCAGAGACAACTTGGAAAAATGACAACATCCAAGAGAACTTGGGTATTAATAAACTTTCAAGTTAACTTGGAAGTGCAGAGAGTTAGAAGCTTGAACTTGGTAAGTACACTCGAGTGCTGATCAAGAACTCGAGTATGGCCACCAACACTTGAAAGTTATCCCATGCACTTGAAAGTGTGACCAGGATTACTCTGTACTGCCATGCAAATATCAAAGAGAACTTAAGTGTGAAGTTGAAACTCGAGTGTGGACTCAAGTGTGACACAAGAACACGAGTTCATCTATCTCAGAAGCATAATGCAATACAGAGTCACAGTGAAAAATCCGAATATGGTTAAATGTTACTCAATCCTTTTATGTTCACTTATTATTGTTCCTAAACGATAACTAACATATATTTCAAGTGTGAAACAGGAGATTAAACGTTTGGATTACAGGTTCAAGTGAAAGAGTCAATTGTGGCAAACATAATCATTACATACAGAATATCGGCCACCTATCATTGTAACCCCCTTCCGTAATTATATCCGAAATACGGGATTAAAATGAAATAGAGACCACTAATGATCAAATAACAATTTCAAACCCATATACCAGACGAGATTTTCACAAATAACTTTTGAAATCTAGTTAACCTGGTCTCATATTCACATTTTGAATATAATCACTTCACGCGGATAATCACATTCAATATATAAATCAGAGTGCACAATATAATAATCCTGGCAATCTTGGGTTCACATCCTTACAAAAGGGTTTACAAAGGGCAATACGCCTATATACAAGTTCTCATACGGGGATTACACAAATTTCACCTCAAATACACATAATTAAATCCTCATCTACATATACAAATATCCAATACACAATACTCCCAACTATGATAACCAACTATCAGAATGACAACCCGAAGGAGTCCTCATCGCCCTTGGCTACTTGCTCCATCCTCGATCCACTACCCTATCTGAAAGGTTAGTAGGGGAGGGTGAGATTCTAGAGAATCTCAGTAGGATAACAATATCAATATACACGTACGATAAATGTTTAATGTATGACATGCTTGCATCACACAACTCATGATAACATAATGACAATTTGCAAGCTCAATGCTTCAACAATATACCTATGGCCATAGCATAAATTGAAATATAGCTTCAAATCACACATAATTATGCAAAGCAAAGACATGCACTAACACACACTAAAACAGATATCAAATACATGCAGGAGAGATATGTTCCCTACACTCTTTCCACGTATGCTCCAGCCTCGCTTACCCATGATCAAAACGAATATCAAACCACGTTCAGGGCGAACATCAACCCTATAATCAAAGCAAGGACATAGGGTTGTTTCTTTATTCCAAATCTTGACTTTCATTGCACTTATAGTTGGTTGTCATTTGAGTCCCTTAAGGTGGCTATAATAAGCTCAACAAAAGCTTGAAAGGATTGGGACGTACTAGGTTGGAAATCACTTTTCAAAATCACCAACTACTGAAAATGGGGGTTGGCTACAACCAAGAACCCTCTGGCTGCAGCCAAAATGCGCACAGAAGTTTTTGGCTGCAGCCAAGAATTTCTGGCTGCGGCCAAAAATTTGCATAGAAACTTTTGCCCTGCAGCCAGGATTTTCTGCTGCAACCAAGGCAACTTAGGAAATTCATAACTAATTCCAAAAAACTCGAAATGAGGTGATTCCAAAGCCAAATGAAAGCTATTTAAGTCCTATTCATAGGAAAAATATGGCTCATTACCAAAAATCACCACACAAATCGAGATTTACACAAAATCCAACATTGCTCCAAAACAGAATCCAGTTTCGTCCTCAAACTTTAGACAACCAGAACTCCCAGCTCACAAAACGAAATGAGACAATTTATATGTCCATTTTGAAGCTTGGGATGTGAAATTCAAGAATGGAAAGTTTCAGAATTTTCTGACATCATTTTCCTATTCAAAATGCCAACACAAATAAACTGCCTAAAACAGACTTCCAAAGGACAGATTTTCTAGTTTTGCACCAATGATTCCAATGGTTTCAAATTCACACCAAATACCATTTCTACATAAATTTGCACAAGGAATCCATTGGAAATACCAAATCAACCAAATTCACATTATATTGACATGTTTCACAATGAATTGCAACATGTCACACAATATCACGTTTCAACTCAACATTGCACAACTTTCCATCTAAAGTTCCCAAATCAATTCCAATGACCAAATTACACAACAAAACACCATTTTCAACACAAAAAAACATGACAATTCATGCATTTCACAATTCCACTAAAATCAGGGCAAAAACCAAAATTCACAATACTCATCCACAAATCACAAAACTTAGATCAAAAGGCTTCAAATACTCACCTCTTCCTCTTTCCCAAACCAATTCTTTAATTCTTTATCTTTCCAAATTTCCTCAAGCCATCAAACACCTACTTTCAAAAATCTAAAACCATAGAGATGAAGCTCTCATCACTATGAATAAGATTATAGAAGGACATTAGAGCATTAGAGGACATTAAGCCAACCAAAAACTCACCTTTTGATTTCTCTTTCTTCCCTTAAGCATGGCGCCATGGAGAATGAAGGAGAGAGAGCATGATATCAGTTTTGGCTCCCAATTAGCACACTTAACCGATCTAAAAGGGAAGAGAGGAGAGAGGGAAGAGTTTGACATCTTGACCCAATCCAAAGGTCCACATTTTGCCACTTGTCTCAATCTCACCACATCTCCTATGAGCTCACATGCACACAAGCACATGGGATTCCCCCTTTGATCTATCACAAAAATCAATCCTAACCATTGATCTTTAAGTTACCAATGAGTTTCCTCTTCAGTAACTGACCAATTGATTGGTAACTTTACCGTTTTGCCCCTATTTGTGGCAATTCCCTTGGAATCACTATCAAACACTTCATATCGTTTCATTTATCACCAAAACATTATTTCCCTCTATTCTAAGTCAATTTGGATGTTAATCCACAATTGAACTCAAATATAGGGTTTCAGTGTTGCTCACAGCGTATACGAATCATAGTTCACATCATATTCCCCATAAGGGTTCATTTATCACTAATGACATCTACTTTTAGAGTCATTAACCCTTAATCACAATTTGGGATTTTGCTAAACTGGGACTTAGCAATCCACTAATCTTAGGCTTATTCTCTAGCCTCAAGTCTCAAAATTCGGGGTATTACAATCATCACGTACAGTTGACCCACCATAAGAAATTGTCTGAGTATTCAAACGAATACATCCCGCTCCTTAACGGAGCACTACACTCCACAATAGATATTTCACAATGGATAACTCAGACTGACTATAAATACAGTGTTGGAAATTATGCCCTAAGGGCCAATCAATGTATTTTTAACATTATTAATTTAATGAATTTTCTCCATTATGTTATCATATTATTGGCATGTTTACTGTGATGACTATATCCTTGGATAAATCATAAAGGTTGTCCTAAATGTCCCTGATCGATCATCTATGCGGAATCAGAGATGAAATAAGACCAGTATGACTTTGATAAGTGATAAATCACAATTTTAATATATTTTATCCCACCTTATTCATTTATTTTGGAGATTATTTTAGGCTAATTTGGATTTATTAGATAATATTTGGATTATTAGCTAATTATAGGAAATAATATAAATTTGAATGGATTATGATATTATTGAACTTAAATTGATAATATTTTAATTGTTATATTATGATTGGAAAATATTTCCAATTATATGATAAATCACGATTTTTTTATATCTTGTAGGATAAGGAAAGGCAGATTGAAAGATCTTACGGTACAGAAATTTTCTGAAAAGCTAAAAGAATATCCAATGGTTGAATTTTATTTGGGCTTTTTAAATTTTAATGGGCTCAAGTTGATACCCAAAAACCTCTCTTCTCCTCCCTTTTAATTACCCTAGCCGTCACATATGCGAGGGGATGAAAAACGGAGAGACGGACTGCCGCTGGAGAAAGGAGGTTGAGACACAGCAGCTGGACACGCAGACAAACACTCAAATTGCTGCTGGATGTTCTTCTCCATTAACCATCAATTCACCATTCCTTTACTCCATTCACGGATTGTCCACGCGGGTCCCACGGCACCAATCAACATCAATTAATATTTCACAAAGCAATTTACATGGCTGTGACGTGCTGCTTGGGGCGTGAAGGAGAAAGGATTTCCATGGAAGTTTAAGTCTCTTGGGAGGCAACTTGAGAGGAACATGGAGAAAGCTAGAGCCTAGAAGCTTACACTTGAAGACCATAAGGGAGTGTCTTTCTTTTATCTCTTTGATTCAAGACTTAAGATTATTTAGTTTTAAATGATTTTTAAGTTGTAATAATTGAGAACAATCTGGTTTTAGATTTTAGACTTATTTTTGATTTGGATTAAATTGATATTTTGGATTTACTTTGTTCTTAAATGATTATTGGGATTTTTGTTTGCAAACCTTTGATTATCAATTAGATTATTAATCGAGTTTTCATTATTAATTTAATTGTCAATTTGGGTTTAATCTCTTGATTGTTTAATTAGGGTGATTAGTTGTCGAATTGTTTAATTAGGCAATTGTGAACATAATTTCCAAAACTATCTTAAACAATTGTAATTGGTTTTTAATAGATTTAATTAACCACCATTTTTCCATTATGAGTTTTCTAATGGATTACGTGTTATCGAGCTTGAGGGTTTCCCATGTCTTGATTAGGTGATTAAGTTTATTAATTCCAACTTTTTATGAACCTCCCTTTGGTCTAATAAATTGAATGGCTAAGAAAGCTAAATCCATGTGAATCCTGAGTTGTCCCCTTCATCATCATAACTGAACTAACCTTTGTTGATTTACTTAGATATTAGTTTATTTCTTTTCCTTAGGATTTTAATTTCCCTCTTATAAGAAAAACCCCAAAAATTGCATGTTCATTATTTAGGTTAGTTTCATTCTCATATAGGTTTTAGAGTCTTTTACATTTTGCATTTAGGTAGTAGAGTCTTGCATTTTAGTTTAGGTTCATTCAATTGCATTTTATTTATCACCTAAATTCAATTCTAAAGAAAATCCACATATTGCTCCTTGGGAGAATGACCTAGGTTGCCACTATATTGCATTAGTAGGTTGTCCTAGTTATTAATTGATTGCTTTAGCGACAGAAGCACGCATCAGTAAGATATGGAGATACTTATCAAAGTCTTAGGCACTTGTAAGAGTACAAGGTGCTGGATCGACCCGCTATGAGAAAGCTACATGGATCAAGTCATAAGCTTATCTCATGTATAACCACGTCACAATACCCTTCGACCTGGGGTCATCATGGATTCCTACATAAGAGTTGTTAAGCTTTGAACTAGTCAAAAGTCACCTTTGACCGGGTGATGATAAAGGCTACAATCGGGCTTCGTGGTTTTTCATGCAGAAGAATATAAATGGTCAAGGCGTAATTTGTCCCTCACATTAGTAGAGAGATATTACTAGGCCCCTCGATGAGTAAGTCTGTGAAATGTATGGTCATACTATGACGGAAAAGAGTTTCTTTTTCTATTGTCAGATTACTCATAAATCAGGAAAGTAATGGTCAGGAACAAGAGGATGACATCATCCATGCCTCATCCTTGACCAAAATATCATATGACAAAAGGGACGTGACATGGTTCTATGACAGGTTGTATCGTGTTAACAATCCTCATTTGAATTGGGTAGTCATAATGTCTTGTTAGATGCCGCTTACAACTTGTGCATTAGTACAGCTATTGGCCCACTGCCAACTTCGTGTGGGCCTACAAGGTCGCACATAAGAATGGCCCAACGCGAGACAATGTTTAATCTAAAGTGGAAGAATTTTATATTTACATATAAAATTCATGAAAAGAAAATTAATAATATTATATATATGTATTTTCGAAATACATATTTATAGGGTAAAGCAATGGGCGGATTGGGCAGCCCATATCTAAACCCATAGCCTGCTCATTTAAATTTATACAAGTACGGGCTAGCCCATACCCATACCTCAACCCATTTAACTCGTGTCCAAATGTCTCCTAGGATTTCCCTTGCGGCTCTGAATTCTCATACGCGTATGAGTATATCTGCTCTATCAAGTTTATAACCTATGAGAGCTATATTCGAATTTCAAAATTAATCTTCATTAATGTCGAAATTAATTAACAATTAATTATCTTGATGAGCTAATTAAATAAATTCAGTTTAAATTAAATCTGTCCAATAATTTTAATTTAACCTATTTATTTAATCCAAATAAAGAGCCATTAGATTTAAGTTATCTTCATAAATTAAATCTGAGATACTATATCTCTATCATGATAGTTATTAAATTTAATATATCTTAATAGATTAAATTTAAAACTAACACAATATAATAATATCATATAATACACACACACACACACACACACATATGAGATATATATTTCGAAAATATATATCTATATAATATTATTAACGAATTTTATATTTATAAATATATATATATATAATATAAAATCCGTCCACCCTAAATTAAATATTATCTGGTGTTGGGTCATTCTTATGTGTGACCCTGTAGGCCCATATGAAGTTGGCAGTGGGCCAAGAACTGTACTAACCCAAAAGTCGCAAGCGGCCTCTAGCAAGACATTATGACTACCCAATTCATATGAGGATCGTTATCACAATACAACCTGTCATACAACTATTTCACGTCCCCTTTTGTCACACGATATATCGATCAAGGATAAGGCATGGATAATGTCATCCTCTTGTTCCTGACCATTACTTTCTCGATTCCTGAATAGCCTAACAATAGAAATGGAAACTCCTTTCCATCGTAGTATGACCATACATTTCTCAGACTCACTCATCGAGGGGCCCAAAAATATCTCTCTATTAATGTGAGGGACAAATTCCATCTTGATCATTCATATTCCTCTGCATGAAAAACCACCAAGCCCGATCGTAGCTTTTATCATCACCCGGTCAAAAGTGACTTTTGACTAGTTCAAAGCTTAGCAACTCTCATGTAGGAATCCATGATGACCTTAGGTCTAAGGGCATTGTGACGTGGTTATACATGAGAAAAGCTTATGACTTGATCCATGTAGCTTTCTCATAGTGTGTCAGTACAGCATCTTGTACTCTTATAAGTGCCTAAGACTTTAATTCATATCTCCATATCTTATCAAAGTCATACTGGTCTTATTTCATCTTTCTCCCGCATAGATGACCGACCAGGGATATTTTAGGATAATCTTTATGATTTATCCAAGAATACAATTATCATAGTTAACATGCAAATAATATGATAACAAAATGGAGAATATTCATTAAATTAATATGTTCAAAGTACAATGATTGGCCCTTAGGATACAATTTCCAACATCCCAGAGATAAAGTGGGGGGCGGCCCCAATTAATAGCTCAATGTATGATTTCCAAAACTGTATAAAGGGCTGTGATCTTATTGAAATTCCAATTGTGGGTGACAGATTTACTTGGGAGAAAACAGGGGTTAAGGAAAGACTTGACTGGGCTTTTTGTAACTTTGATTGGGATATCAAAAAACCCCAAGCCAAAGCCTACTATTACCTTATATTCAAATCGGATCACCGTGTAGTGGTGGTTGGAGATAAGGCTGTCAAACCGTACGGTAGAAGGGAAACCAGGTTCTAGTACCAAGTCACGTGGGGTGTGGAAGAGGGGTTCTATGATGTGGTTAAAAATGCGTGGCATGGGAAAGATTGGGTCCAAGGACAAGAACAGTTTAAAAAGGAGGCAATTGCATGGAATGATAGAGTAGTGGGAAATGTGGCAAAGAAGAAAAGAGAAATCATTCAAAGATTGAAAGGAATTGATCGTACTAGGAATTGTAAGGGTAACCAGAATGGGCTTTTCAGGCTGGAAAAAAATCTGTGAGGGGCATATCACAAGATTACCTTGCAGGAAGAAATGATTTGGTTCCAGGAATCAAGATGTAAGTGGCTTAGTGGAGAGGATAGAAACTCGAAATTCTTTCATGCCAATGTCATAACTAAGAGAAAAAGAAACAGAGTTGAGGTGCTTCTAGATGATAAATGTAACTGGATTTCACTTGAGAGGCTTCTGAGAGGCATGGCTATTGACTATTTTCAGAAGCTATATATGGCAGAGAACTTATCATCGCCCTTCTTGCCATAGAGGGCTAAATTCCCCTCCTTGTTGCCAGACCAGTTAGACCTCCTACAGAGGCCTGTTTCTCCAGTTGAGATTAAAAATGCAGCATTTGAAATGGGAGCGTTCAAAACTTCGGGTCTGGATAGCTTACATCCTCACTTCTTCCAAACACAATGGGAGTTGGTTGGACAGAAGATATGTGAGCTGGTTTTCAGAATCTTCGATAGCCCTGAGGATATCCAAGAATTCAACCAAACTAATATTGTTCTGATTCCTAAAATTGATCAACCTACATCTTTTAGAGACTTTAGGCCCATGTCTCTGTGCAATGTTAGCTTCAAAATTGTCAGTAAGGTTATTGCTAATCGCTTTAAATGCGTCATGAACCATCTTGTGACGGAAAACTAGTGCAGTTTCATATCAGCCAGACAAGGAGTTGATAACATCATTATAGCTCAGGAGGCAATCCACTCTATAAGGAACACGGGAAGGAAGGGGTATGTGGCAATGAGGTAGACATGGAAAAAGTGTATGATAGGCTTGACTGGCGGTTCTTAGAATTTACCCTGCATAGCTTAGGCCTGAGAGGGGCCTTAGTTAAGCGGATTATGTCTTGTGTATCATCTTCTTCCATGAGCATTTTATGGAATGGAGTTACTTCAGAGAGATCCAGACCGTCGAGGGTGTGAGACAAGGAGACCCCTTGAGCTCGTATCTATTTGTTCTCTGTATGGAGCTATTAGGGCAATTAATTTATCAGGAAGTAGATATGGGGAATTGGCGACCACTCAGGATGGATACTTCTGGGCTAAAGATTTCTCACCTCTTTTTTGCAGATGATTTGGCCCTATTTTGTGAAGCCACAAATGAGCAGATGGATAAGGTAAAGAAATTCATGGAGATGTTTTGTCGAGTCTCTGGGCACAGGATCAATCTGAACAAATCAAAAATATTTGTGTCCCGTAATATCCACTTTAACATAGCCTACGACATGAGTCAGGCGGTGGGGATTGGATTGACAGCAGACCTTAGGAAATATCTGGGAATTCCGATCTTGCACAAATGTATGGTTAAGATAACATTTGCGCCGCTAATCCAAAAGGTGAGATCAAAGTTGACAAGCTAGAGAGGATGATATCTGAGTATGGCGGGCAGGACAGTACTGATCAAATCAGTCCTAACAACAATTCCTCAATACCAAATGCAATCAGCTCAGATTCCGAAAGGGGTGTTATCAGTAATTGAAAAATTGAGTAGAAACTTCTTTTGGAACCAACAGGAAGAATCCAAGAAAATGCATTTGCTATCATGGGATATTTTAAAAAATAGGAAGAGTGAAGGAGGATTGGGAATTAAAGATTTACATTTGCTACCCCAAGTACGGAGATGTCACAAACAATCGGCTGTGTAGAGTGGCATAGTGGCAGTTTGGGAAGATTTTATGAGGGGGTTGGGAAGAAACTAAGAAGCGGAAGAAACACCCAGGCTTGGGAGGAGCGTTGGGTTCCATTGGATAGACCTCTAAAGTGCTACATTGAGAGAAATGCACAACTTATAGACTTGGATGCACAGGTCTGCTCGTTTGTCACTCAGACAGGTCAATGGGATAGAGCCAAATGGGAAACTTTTCTTCCTAATTGGGCGGTGGATAGAATCATCTTGGTGACCCCTCCTATAGGCTCAAGGGAGGATGTAGTTTGCTGGAGGAATGCATCGGATGGGAATTTCAGTGTAAAGTTGGCATATGACATGATCTATCAGCAGCACGAGCACAGTCAGCACCCTCATTGGCAGAGTTTATGGCACTGGGATATTCCAAAAAGAGTTAAGGTCTTTTTGTGGCAAGTTTTCTATAAGAGACTACCTACCAACGAAATAAGAGTGAGACATAATTTGAGTGTCCTAAATACTTGTCCCTTTGAGTGTGAGAGTGAGGAGAGCATTATACACGTTTTGAGGGATTGTGAGCAAGCTAAGAGGGTGTGGTTTTATCTAACTAACCATATATATATTATACTATGTTTTTCTCCGGTAATCTGCAGGAATGGCTTATATGGAACATACAGTCTTGCCCGGGAACTAGGAGGGTGTCTACATGGCTATGGCATAGGGTGTTCAGTACCGTGTGTTGGCTCCTATGGAAGAACAGATGCAGCCAAGCGTTTGTAGGTCGAGCAGACAGCGCAAAAGAGAGAGTCCATAAATGTTTGTATCATCTCTCGGAAGGCGTGGTGGATGGCAGGTTTCGGCATCAAATTTTCCAAATATCGGAGAGGGGGCTGAGTCGCTGGGAACCCCCAGAACCAGGCTTTGTACAGGTTGATGTGGATGGATCTAGAGATAGTGGTGGCCATGCAGCTTGTGGGGCAGTTATTAGGGATCACCAACATAATTGGATACGTGGATTTCAACAGAAGTTAGGATACAACTTCCCAACTGCTGTGGAAATCCATACAATATACAGAGGACTTCGTTTATGTAATCAGATGGGATTTACCAGGATCAGGCTCTTCACAGACTCCCTTCAGGCTATCCAGCTTCTATCAGAGATTGTGCACCCGAGCACCCATTATATGATGTCATTTTGGATACCAGAGCGCTTATTTATAGAGATTGGGACTTAGAAATATCCCATACATACAAGGAGAATCTCAAATGTGCTGATTTTTTAGTAAGGAAGGCTCATTCGAGCAATCAGGAATACACGGAGATAGAGCTATCCCCTAGATAATACATCAATCTATTCGCTCTAAAGTGTGGCGAGTCACAACAGAATCCTTTTGTGTTACCTAGTTATAAGTCTTTGTAATTTACAAGCATTGCTTGCCTTTATACTCCAAAAAAAAAAAGATTATGTAAGGGAATAGGTCATGTGGAGTGGCTTGCTTTCATGACCTAATGAATTAAACACATAATGTGATTATGCATCTAGGGCCATGAGATATCAAGGAAGAGGAAATGGAATGTTTCCAAGCAACTTCAATAGTTGGAAGAAAAGGGAAAGAGAAGGATATAAATACAAAAGGTAGTAAACTTACCTAACTTGTATATAATTGATATGTATGCTTGTGTATTGATATGTATAATTACTTTGCTTGATAATGTGTAACATATATGAATGATTGAAGCTATGTTTCCAGTTTTGTTATAGCTGTAAGTATAATATGTAAAACATTGATCATGAAAATATGTCATTATGTTAGCATGAGTTAAAGTAAGGCAAGCATGGCATCCATTAAGTATTTATCTTGTATACATTTTGATAATGTTTGCTACTGTGATTCTCCCAAACCTCACCCTCTCTCACCCAACCATATAGGTATGTTGAGCATAAAACAAGAATGCATGAAGATATGCAAAAGGGAAATGTAGATTGAATTGTAATAATTCATTATATGTAAATTATTGTGATGATTATGGTGATGTGAAGAATTGTATAAACATGGTGAGATTGAATGAGTAGTGGTAATATCGGTGGTATTAGTGAGCAGTGGTATTAATATCGATAAGAGCCCATTAGCTGATAAACAACATTTGAGCCCACAAGCAGAGAAACCACTCTGAAACTAATTATAAATGAAGTTAAATATTGATGAGTCACAATTGAGTAATAAACCACTAAGTAATTGTTTATTAAGACAATTTTCAAAAAACAAAACAATTTATAAAAGATGTAGTTGCCTCACTAGGCCCATAACCAACAGGTCCCGGGATCGAAATCCGGCTTAGTGGTCCGAATGCAGTATGTAATGGCTCATTAGATCACGTTATTAAAAGTAAGGGGGCTTACATCTTAAAACTTGTTTTCTAGCCGGTCCATCTCCCCTCATCGTATCACTATACCTTACTCTTGAATGCTTGGTTATTGCTTGCATGAATTGACATGTTTGTATGCTTCTGTAATTATGTGAAATCATGCATTTATATATGCGATTATGTTTGACATACGTCATAAGCCTATGCAATTATATGTAATGCATGATAGTTTTAATAAACATGTCATTATTTTATGAAGTTATTAAGTTGCAAGCATGCTATGATGCAAAGCTTTTCATGAATGTTGCAATAGCGGTGAATGTTTGCTATTGGGATTCTTTAAATCTTAGCCCCAATAACTAACCATGCTAAGTTACAAGTTTCCAAAGGAAAAGCTAAAGAGGCAAGGGTAAGTGGAAGGAGAAATGAACTTCCAATAGTATTGTTTTCTTGATATGCATCAATAATTTAATGAGCTGTGTATTGTGGCATTGACATGTGTAATTGAAGTGCTTAGATAGATTGTGACTGGTTGGAAGTCATACATTAGCATTGAAACAATGAATTTAGCATGTATTTTTATGTTTCCGTAGTTTGAATTCTTTTCAAGGCATAGTTAATTATATTTTTCGAAACTTGGGGGGGTTTCAAGAGCAACCCTCAAAAGAATTTTAGAACACCCTCATACAAATTTAGACCACAAAACTAGAAATAAGAAATGAATAGTAACCCAAAGATAAATAGGTAACTTTTAGTTTGTGTGCTTTAATGATTGATTTGCTTGAACTACAAGCTTTTGAATGCCTAGTAAGGGTGTGAAAATGACGGATGTGACGTAAGTGGTTGTTAAAGGGTTAAACAACTCGGACAAAAGACCTTAGAGTAATGTATTCCATACATTGTATCATGTAAAACTCGTCTTCCTAATATCATTTTGTCTTCCGCCCAAAAATTTTTTAATGGTTTTTTTAACAATATAAAATGAAAAATGTTTTGAAATAAAGACAAATATCTAAAGTGACCATTATTATTATTTTAGAATGGAAGGAGTAGACCATTGTTACCTATTCTTGTCCTTTTTTGTATGGGCTCGGAATGAACAACTATTTATGCACCTTCCCAATGTAGTAATCAAGTATGCTCCAAGGAAGCTTGACCTCATGAGAAGAAGCAAGTCGGGGTTGGGCGAGTTGGTTGAAATCATTGAGATGACACCACTTTTTTATCTCTTCTTTACATAACACTCTCCACCCACATCCCAATATTTTTATTTTACCACCTAATGATGGAGAGTAATGACTTACAAAGTAAGGAGAAAGCTTTATGTGAAGGGAATTGTGATGAGCTCTTAGGTGCTGCCAACATGTATTCTCATTTAATTCCAACACCATTATGCATAGGTGAGAAATCTGATTATAACCAATGACAGTATAATGTGCCCACTCGTTGAATATATAATCATCATCTTCTGGTGCTTTACTACTCCAAGTAATCATCAAACCACTAAAACCTGATATGTGGAAGCATACAACAATTCCAGACCATTCACTGTGTCGGAAATATGGAGGTATGTCGACTTTTATCACACATTCCCCTTCATTCTTAACTAGAGGATCATATTCTTTCATTGGAAACCAAGATGGGATATCACATCCTGGAATAATTGCACAAAAATCCCCCAGTGGAAGACATTCTGACTGCAAACAGTCCAAATTGTTATAAATATTAATTAGCGATAAAGGGAACATATGAGATAAAAATACACAAAAATGAGACAGGTATACCTCAACGTGCTTGAACTCAAATGGGATATCATCATATTCCTCATCAGAGATTACATATTTAGTTCGCCTACGATGCTAAAATAAAAATTTAGTCATGTTATGTATATATGGTTAGAAAAAAAATATATAAATCACTAGATAGGTTGTAGGAAAACAAACATACCTCATGATCAAGCGAAGCAACCAAATTCCATAATTGTCTATCTAATAAAGGCTCCATTGAATAACAGTTGGATGCACTTAATCGAATTAATTGCGGTGGAAGCCTTGGCAATGACTTAAGCCTCACACAATAATCCAATGAAAGAAAGAGAAGTCGAAAAAGACTAGAGAAGCAACCAGTGCGTAGATTAACAAAATTATTACCACTTAGAACTAATACAATAAGCGATGATAAATTGCCAAAATCATGGGGAATCGATCCATCATGTAAGCCACACCACGTTAGATATAACTCTGTTAATGACTTCATACTCAAGCCAGAAATCTGATAAGTTATGCGAGTCTTCAACAACTTGTCATCAAAATTAAGAACTTTGCTGCGACTAAAATTCAAATCTTCAAGGCCAGTCGAGGATCCAAGTGATTCAGAGGGTCTAGCTATAGAAGTATAACTCACATCAAGATATGATAATTTTTTCATACCTCCCCCAAACTCTGGAAGCCTGGCAACTTTTTTACACCTACGAAGATCTAACTTTATCAAAGAATTTGTTTCCAATTTTTGGGGTAGGATTTCAAGATTTTTACAATCATCCAAGTATACCTCCTTAAGCTCTTTCAACTCTCCAAGTGAAGGATGAACCATCACAAGGGATGTGCATCCACGAAGACATAAATGTTCTAAATATGGAACTCCTGAGAAATCTGGAGTTTCGGTGAGGCTGTGAGAATAGCTCATGTCGATAAATTTCAACGTATTCATAAACTAGTCAAAAAAATATTAAAGAGTCAGCCACACTAAATTATGTATCAATAAAACATGGACATAGAGATATATTTTCAAGATAAACAATGATGCATGAAGCATTAATCTCACCTGTATGCCATTCCAAAGTTGCTTTATTTTGCTTTTATACATTTGAATTTGAACAAGTTTATCCAATGGATTGTCAAATGGAAGAGCTTCAAAAGGAAATGATGGCCATCGAACAACTTTTAATGCACTAGGAAGTTTCAATCCCCTTGGTAGGATGAGTGAACTATTAGCTTCCATAACGAGCAATCTAATATTACTCATTGTTGAGAAGGCTTTGGGATGTACTTTTATTTTGTTTGGGTTCCCATAATAATCTTGCATAACAATAGCTTGTATTGCCTCAGACCCCTAATAAAAATGTCATTTTGCAAAAGACAAAAACATGAGAATGGTAAGGAAGTAAAAGTTGTCAAAAACATCAAATATATTGAAGAAAAATGAGATATTTAGAAAATAAGGCACTCACCTTGTTATTTTTCAATACTTCCTTAATGTCATCTAACTTCCACAACCTGCTACGCATGCCAACATTGGGAGATTCTTGATAAATTATATACTTACACAGGTCTTCAAGTAAATCATGCATCTCTAATCTACAAGCTTCCGTTTCAACTAGTAAACTTTTTTCAATCAAAACTTTTATTCCAATGGTTGGGTGAAGATCACAATGTTTCAAAATTTGAATCACTTCATTTTTTGGCCAACCCTTCAAAAAACAAGCAATATCTAAAAATATTGTCTTTTCTTCCTCGTTCAATCCATCATAACTTATTTTAAGCACTTGAAGTATATTATCATTGGGAATCCACTTCAATCTATCTAATGTATCTCTCCACTCAGCTTTACTTCTTCTGCAAAGAAAAGAACCCAAAACTTCAAGTGCTAAAGGAAGACCTCCAGCATATTTTACCACATATTCAGATAACTCTAAATAATCCTTTTCAGGATTATGTTTCTTGAATGCTTTGATAGAAAATAGTTTAAGAGATTCATCTTTCTTCATGGTTTTCATCTCATATATTCTATGCACATTAGATGAGGTGAGCAAGTGGCTATCTCTTGTTGTAATAATTACTCTACTTCCCATACCAAACCACTTTGGACTTTGAGCCAAATTTTGAATTTGATTCATATGATCTACATCATCAAGGACAAGAAGAATCCTTTTATTGCCAAAAAGATTTTGAAAAATCTTCTTTCCTTCGTATGCATCATTAATTTGCATGTTGTTTACTTTGAGATGAGAAAAAAGCTTTCTTTGCAAAGAAACTAGACCTTCTCTTTGTGAAGTCTCTCTAACATTAGAAAGAAAACAAAACACTTCAAATTTGTTAGAGATATTTTCATAAATAACTCTAGCAAGAGTTGTTTTGCCGATGCCGCCCATACCCCATATTCCTACAAAATGAACCTCATCCGATCCAATCTCCAAATATGACATCACATCATCCATTCTTGATTCAAGCCCAACTAGATTTTCATCATATGATGGTAATTTAGAACATAAATAGTTTAATATCTCTCCAACTAGACTTTTTATAAGATCTGCTTCATACCTACAAAAAAAAATAACATTGCTTAACATTATTTATATAGTTAAAATAAAACAATATTGAAAAATGTGATATTTTATGAATATTGTTTCCTAAAGCTAGAATACATTATTTATATAGTATTTTGAAAGATTAGTTAAAAACGACTGACACAAAAATAAAAGAAAAGAAAGCTTTTTTCTCATCTCAAAGTAAACAACATGCAAATTAATGATGCATACGAAGGAAAGAAGATTTTTCAAAATCTTTTTGGCAATAAAAGGATTCTTCTTGTCCTTGATGATGTAGATCATATGAATCAAATTCAAAATTTGGCTCAAAGTCCAAAGTGGTTTGCTAATTTCATGTAAAGCGTTTCTCCAATTCTGTACTTTGTCCTTGTTTCCTCTGAATCTCTCTTCATGTTTGGCTAAAGCTGCTCCAAAATTTTTTCTTTGATGCCTTACATCGGATGGATCTGTGTCATAGAATATTGGAAAAACTTGTTGACCAAACTTACTCCTGCATTGAAGAATCATTTGAAGCTCATCCAAACACCATGTAGAGCTTGCATAATTTTGAGAGAGAATAACAACTGCACATAGAGAATCATTAATTGCTTGAAGAAGTTGATGGGATACAACTTCTCCTCTCTCTATCCCTTCATTATCCCTGAAAGTTTTGATCCCATCTCTGATTAAAGCAGCGTACAAGTGATCTGCAAACTTCAAACGAGTATCTTTCCCTGCAAAACTCAAGAAAACGTCATATTTCCACTTAGGAGTTGAACTAAAAGCATCAGATCTGGAAGAAGATTCTCCTCCAACACTATATGCCATTGCAGGGTTTCGATCTTCTCGTTTTGTCCCAAGCGTGATCTGCAACAACAGATTCATATCAGTAATAGCCCAGGAAAACAAGAAGAGGGATCAGAGGTATGAAATTAAAAACACTAGTGGGTAAAATAAAGGGAAAAATTATGTGCAGATCTATAAAACACGTAATACAATGATCAATACTGTTTTACGGAAGTTGTGGAAGCGATCTCACTTTCTTCTCCACACTCAGTGTTATGAGTGTGATATGCAGACGACGAACTGTAATAAACGAGAGTCGAGAGATGTGGACGAAAGAACCAAAGCCTTATCTTTTCCCTTTGCCTGACCTTTTTCTATTGACTGAAAAGCAAAGACCAACTTTAGTACTCTGGCCAGACGATGACTTGTCCTTTTTATTTATTAGTAATTAGTAATTAGTAATTAGTAATCCCTTTGCTTATAAGCGTGTATAAATATGTGTACTTCAAACATTTCACCAAAAAAAATATGAAAAAAGACCCGCTAAATCTGATATGTATTTTTAAATTTTTATTTCTCAAACCATCACATAATCCGGTGGCCGACGTAACACAAGAAAAAAAAAAGTGCTTTTTATAAACAAAATTACTTTTTTTTTTAATAACAAATTTACTTGGGCTCTAGCTTTTTTTTTTTTTTATAGTAAATGATATTCTACAGACAAATTAGAAGCTATGTTCTGAGTCAATATGCAATCGCATTCTGTTTACATCATTAATTAAAATACCCGAAGCCTGAACCAGAAAATAACCGGAGCCTATTTCAATAGTTTCAACCTGCCCTTTACGTCCCTATAATTGTTGCAGTTTTCGACCCAATTGATCCTCCCGCACCATTCTGCCAAGTAATCTAACGAACAACGACGTTGACCATTTCCGTGCTAGCTTCATTCTAAACTCCGGAGACACAATGATATTTGGACCCTTCTTCGTGATCTCCACCTCAATTCTGGACTTTCATCCATCCCCTTTTCACCATTCTTCTTCTTCATTTGAACATTCCTCCCTTATCTGATCTTCGACACATGCATCCTTGTATGATCTTTTTAATGCTTCCGGTATAATTGTTTCCTCTTCAATATCCTCATCTCTCATCTAGTCCTCAACCCGTAGGACTAATGATTGCTTACCTGTGAACTCTTTATTATCATCTCGAATTTTCTTTCAATTACGTTTCAAGGCATCACTCTTCTTCATCATCGGCACCGAAACCATTCTCTCAGGACTACGTTCACTCTCACGTTCAATCATGTCTAGCAGTTCCAAAACTGCCAGACGATGAAAAAGTACAATCTTGCACAAACTTAAGAAAAAACAAAAACAAAAAAAAAACAAAAAAACAAAAAAAAACACAAAACGAAAAAAAAACGAAAACCAAAAAAAAATTCCAAAAACAAAACTCTACTTCTCTTACCTCAACTGCTCAACGGGAAAAAAAGCAGGACGACTGGAATAAACAGATCCGTCGAAGTAAGGCAGAGGAA
Source organism: Inga oerstediana (assembly GCA_963210345.1). Taxonomy (NCBI): domain Eukaryota; kingdom Viridiplantae; phylum Streptophyta; class Magnoliopsida; order Fabales; family Fabaceae; genus Inga; species Inga oerstediana. Next base: position 36,000,430 of record OY723406.1, read on the forward strand.
ACTCAGATCTGGAAATCTGACGATATAGATCACCTACCACGACCCAGCATGAGAAATAAGAAACCTCCAGAGATCAGATCGACCATGACACAGCAGCTTGAAGATATCGCTGGGCAGAGACCACACACCTGAGCCGAGATCGACAGAGCAGAGCTTATGGGTGAAGACCTTGTTGAATCAGATGGAACGAAGCAGGAAAACAGCAGAATGATAGCGATAATTTTCTTGCTTTCACTCTTTGAATCACGACAGCTACAGTTGCCTCTCACAAACGCCGGCCTCTTCAACCTAACCAAGAGACATCAATTATGAATCTGTCTCGGGCTCTAGCTTTTGGGAAACGTAAAGATGATGGAGAGTGGAAAAGTGGATTTCAATTTCAGAGTTAGTGAGTTTTATGTAACTACTTTTTTTCATGTGTAAAATTTAATTTACTCCTGAATATTTTGATTTTTATTATTCTATATCATTATTTGGGAAAATCGCTGGAAAATACCAAATAAGCAAATTAATTGCTCTTTGCCACCAACCCAACTGAGGTACCTATCTGTCATTAAAATTCAACTTGAAAAGACACAAAAGCCCCTAGTTTCACAACATGATTTTAGGCGGGACGGAGGAAGGAGCCCTTAGTTTCCAATATTCCTCAAACAAGCCTTCCGTGGAGCGTCGAGCACTGTCCGCCGTCCAGCGTCGAGCACTGTCCGCCGTCCAGCGTCGAGCACTGTCCGCCGTCCAGCGTCGAGCTCTGTCCGCCGTCCAGCGTCGAGCACTGTCCGCCTAAGACCTTGTGTATGTTTTATTACCTCATTTGTGATTATTTGTTGAGAGTTTCAGGGATGATTGGTGGTTTTGATTCTTAATATAATGAAAGAACTTGAGAAAAAGAAACCAAAGACAGGGCATTGGGGACATCTGGGACTGTAGATTTAGGTTTTTCTGAGAAGCTATGGTTTCTTCCAGACCTCATGTCTAGTAATGTATTTTTGTTCTCAAAGATCATTGGAAATGTAAAAATTGCAGATATGTAGAAATTGAAGAAAAATGTATTTTTGTTCTCATTGAACAATACTACAATAGATATGTAGAGTTAGTAAAGCTCTCTAAAGAGATAAAATTTAGTTGAAACTATGCTGAGTTTCTTGTCTTGAACCCTTTGAAAATGTAATTGGAGCAGGCTTATTATAATGGGAGTATATTTAGATGTCATGGACTGTTTGAACTCTACTGTACTCTGTTTTCCTTTTATGCTTTGTTCATATGGTGCTTCTCTGTTGCAACTTAATATGGATTCTGAATAACCTATCTTTTCTGCAAAGCATGTCAATTCAAAACTTGTTGTTGGTATGTAACAGACATTTGGCAAGTATTTCTGTTCTCCTTCTTGTTTGAACTCATTTTGGTGTTTGCTCATATGTTTCTGGGATCTTTGTATAACTATGTTGCATGATAGTTTCACAATTTCAGAAATATCATCGTCCAGTTTTGGCCACTTTTTCTGACAGCATTGTCTTTCATTGATGCTTACACTTTCAAAGTTTTTTATGCTGGTTTTTAGGAAATTCTGCTGTTTGGGAATTACTGCATTTGCACATTAAAATAGATTGATAAGCAGATTTTTTGATGTAGGCATTTGTTGAGTGCTTTTTCAAGTTCATGTGTTTTGAGTTACCCCTGTCAATTTAAAAATCTGTACACAAGCATGGTGAAAAGAATAGTGGGGAAAGGAAGGGAGGGAAAGACGTGAAGCCAAGGTTGAATGGAGCACAAGTGTTTAAGCGAGAGTATTGGTCGGATAAAACGAGGAAAGGAAAACACAAGACAATGCAAGATGCAGATAAAGAAGCAAGGGAGGCCTGGAAAAAATTGTCAACAAAGGAAAAGAGTAAGTATGCCCAAAAGGCAAAGGAGGATAGAGATCGTATAGGATGTGCTCCTACAATCAAAGAAGGGGAGGTGCGAACACGAGCGTCACTAAAACAATTTGTGCAATTGGCAAAGTTTGTGAGAAGTGATGCAAGGTTGAGGGCCAAGGCTAAAAAAATTGGTTTTGATAAATTATTACAAGTCACATGTACACAAATTCCTAATGCACTGTGCAGTCAATTGGTTAGAGCAATTGACCCCGCAACCTGTTCAATATGTATTAGAAACCGTAGGAGGCAAATAGTTGCAAAGGATGTACAAGATTTACTTGGCTTGCCTAATGAAGGGAGTGATATCATAGAGGTAGCTGATATAAGAAGTGAGCAATTTGTGAAGTTGAAGGAAAAATTTGCAAGAAAAAGGTTGTCAGACATAAAGGAATTGATAACTTCAAGGGAAGAAGAAGAAATGTTCGAGCCATTGTTGGTTTTATACACGTTAGGGACGTTAATATCTCCTCCAAAAAATGGAGGCATTAGCAATCGATTGTTGAAAATTATTTGTGCTGATATGACAAGTTTGGGTGGTTACAATTGGTGTAAGTTTGTGCTCACAGACTTGATGAATGAGGTCATAGAGTACAAGAATGCATTAAAAGAAGGGGTGAGAAGCAAATATATTGGAGGTTGCATTTATCTTGTTATGGTAGGTATTATAATGTTTTGACATTGTTTAAAATTGAATGCTTATGATGTGGTTGTAAAATGACTTATGTTGCTGTAGATAATGTTTTTCCAAGTGTTTTTGTTGCTGGCCGAAGATGTGCCATTGCCTTACCATGCCATTCAGTTTTGGACCGATGCAAAGATCAAGGAAGTCGTGAAACGGGAGTATGAGAGTGAGCAAGGGATTCTATTCAAATGTGTGCCACCAGTCCCGTATGACATAGGATCCAACTCAAATCATGAGGGCGACGCACCAAAACATGACACTGACTACACACTCCACCTTCCAGAAGTGACAATATTTAAAGAATCGGTGAGCTAACAATTGATATTCTGGTAGCATATTTGGCAGTTTTATATTATACTTGCTGATATGTGTTGTTGTTGCAGATAACAAGACAAATGTATTGTAGAATTATGGGAAAGGTGGCTCAAACTGTTGCATCTGAGTTGTTACATATGGAAAAACAATTTGAGCAACATATTAGAAGGGATACCGATGAAGAGGTGAACATTGTTGGGGATGACAAAGAAAGTGACAACCATGTGGAAGTTGAAGAGGTTGATGTGCAAAGAAGGGACAGTGAGGATAAAAGTCAAGGGACAAAAGACAATGCAAGTTGCAGCCATGGCCAAGTTCAAGTTGCTGTTCATGAAGTTCCCGATGTAGGCTTCGATGATAGGGTGCCTCTGAGAAGGTCTCAAAGAATAATCAAACCCGCAATACATTCACCATTCTTGTCAGAAATAGGGAAGGCAAGAAGGCCTAATGAAAAAGAGCGATTGTATGACTACTGTACTCGTAGGACAAACCCCGTGGTTGGTCAAGAAATCTATGTAGAAATTAAAGACTTCTATCTACGAAAAACTGAATTGTTATGCCTTAACTGTCGGGGATGGATAAGCGAATGTGTAAGTTCGGATACTTGCTTTCATGTAATTACTGTATTAGTATTTAATTCAAAGCAGCGTTAACCCTATAGGCAACCTGTAACGAAATGTCATTGCAGGTAGTAACACTTATTGCGAATGTTTTGGTCGAAGAGCAGAAAGATTGTGATGGGGGACGTGTTAGACGTCATATATTCCAGCCGATTTTCATGGTGAGAATGTGTTATGTTTTCATTTCCTATGTTATTTGGTGGATGGGTAACATGTGATAATGTAAGTTACTGAAATTGGTTGTGGTTTTTTCCATAGAATCGCATGTTGACAGATCTTGAAAGTTGGAAGATCGACAATAATACAAAATTCATTGACTCTGACAAAGTGGGATATAATATCTCAGAGTGTGATTTTGTGTTTGCACCTGTGGTTCGGGATAATCATTGGTTTTGTTATGTGTTTGTGAAGAAGGAATTAACAGTATATTTACTTGATTCATTGCTGCCCAACTACAATGCTCCAGGTGGCGCATCTGCACTACATGAGCTGCGCGATAAAGGACACAAAGTGGTATTGACACTTACATCTAATCAAAGTGTGCAATTGTTTTATTGTCATGCACAAACTTACTGTCTCTCAACTTTACAATTTGTCAGAGCAAACATTTTTGTGATTTACTCGCACACCAGAATCATGATCTCTATGGACATAAGCCTGCATTTGATTTTAGATTTGGAGTTGTTCAACAGCAGAGCAATGTGTGAGTTACCGAAATTGTTGGATACTCTTATATGTATATATGTATCCATTGTATGTTAATGTTTTGCTATTTATTTCTGTGTAGATGGGACTGTGGCATGTATGTGATATCGTGGCTGCAAATGTGGGAAAATATTAGAAGGCCTGAGTGGAACAATTTCACAATGCCTGATGTGAGTTCATTTTTACTTTACATGTTACAATATGATTGGATCTAACTTATAACTTTTATGTTCAGGAAGACATGGATCAAAAGAGGGTGGATGTGGTGTGGTGGCTAGTTACCCATGCGAAGAACAAACATCGGGACTGGATAATGCGTACCATTGAAGTTTGGAGATATAAGAAGACGGCAAAGCGTCATTAATGCTTTAAGTGCTTTAACTAGGGACGTTTGTATTTCGTTTTGCAACAAACCAAACTGTCTGTATATATATGACTTTCTTAAACATTAGATTATCCAAATGTCGATAAAGTTTGACATACGTGCAAAACATGTTCCTTGTGCAATGATATTCCATGTTGTGCAATTACTCTTCCATTATGTGCATTTGAGTTTCCGTTTTGTGCAATTACTCTCCCATGATGTGTAAAGTATGATCCATTGTGCCAATGATCTTCTATTGTCATATACTCTTTCACGATGTGCCAATGATCAGACATTTTGTGCAATTGATCTTTCATTTTGTGCATCTAATCTTCCATGAAGTGCATTTGATCTTCCATTTGTGCAATAGATCTGACTCGTGTGAAGGATGATCCATTGTGCCAATGATCTTCCATTAGATGCAATTACTCTTCCATGATGTGCAACTGATCTTCCATGATATGCAATTGAACTTCTGTTTTGTGCAATTAGTCTCCCATATGCAAAGGATGATCCATTGTGCCAATGATCTTCCGTTTTGTGCAATTGATCTTCCATTTTGTGCAATTACTCTTCCATCATGTGCAATTGATCTTCCGTTTTATGCAATTGATCTTCCATTAGATGCAATCACTCTTCCATGATGTGCAACTGATCTTCCATGATGTGCCATTGAGCTTACGTTTTGTGCAAATACTCTCCCATGTGCAAAGGATGATCCATTGTGCCAATGATCTTCCGTTTTGTGCAATTGATCTTCCATTTTGATCAATTACTCTTCCATAATGTGCAATTGATCTTTCGTTTTATGCAATTGATCTTTTATTTTGTGCAATCACTCTTCCATTATGTGCAATTGATCTTCCATTATGTGCCATTAAGCTTACGTTTTGTGCAAATACTCTCCCATGATGTGCAATGGATGATCCATTGTGCCAATGATATTGCAGTCATATACTCTTCCATGATGTGCCAATGATCTTCCGTTTTGTGCAATTGATCTTCCATTTTGTGCAATTAATCTTCCATGAAGTGCAATTGATCTTCCGTTTGTGCAATGCATGTGATTCATGTGTACAGGATGATCTATTGTGCCAATGATCTTCCATTATATGCAATTACTCTTCCATGATGTGCAATTCATCTCCCATTTTGTGGAAGGAATTTTTGCCATACGTGCCAAATGATCATATAATGCAAGTTAGCATAGTAATGGAACTGATGTTTACAACGTATGGTTGAAATATGAAGACATTCATATTATGTCATACAAAAAGTGAGCACAAGCTATGTTGCTACTATATATATATATACAAGATTAATATTTACAATGACAACACAAAGTCATTGGTATACTTGAAGAACACGAGGTCAATATGGATTCGGGTTCCTACACCTTCTTCGAGTATGCCCTTCCTGCCCGCACCTAGAACATGTATACACTTTTCTGTCCTGGAATTGAGACTCCCTTCTACTTGTTCGTGGTCTCCCGGGCCGATGGCTTGTCGTTGGGGGCCACAAGAATATTTCATTCTCATAATCACTAAATCGCAACTCATTTAACTTTGGCATGTCATGTGTATTAATTGGAGTCATTGTTGTATTATATATCTTCTCTTGTGTTGAACTTAAGTAACATGCTTCCACATATCGGTAAACATTCCCATTTACCACTTTGATGCATGCACAAGCATGTGAGCATGGTATACCAGACATTTCCCAAGCCTTGCAACCACATTCTCTCGCTATAAGATTTACACTAACAATAACTTCTCCTACCTTGACTTCAAATGTGTGTGAAGAATGTTGTAATACCTCCATCCTTGTTGCACACAACACATTATGCTTCAACTTTGCTTCTATGTTAGGCCCGACTCCATTTTTCCAGTCTGAAATTGCATTCTTGGAAGCAAATAGTTTCTTTGCTAGTTTCTGTCTATGCTCATTTATCAATGTCAACACTTGATGTTTTCTCTCTTTGACAAGCCATGCATTATAGGATTCAGCCAAATTAGTGGTTATATTCTCCCACCTTCTGAATGGGAATTGTGACAATGCCCAACGCTCAATATCACCATGCTCTTGTAGCCATTTTAACAACTCCCAATTAAAACATCCCATATTGCCTATAGCTCTTTCAAAGTCACAAGGAACTCTAGCATATGCAATCCCATCCAGCATCTTCAAAGCATCCTCCTTCTTGATTGGTGTATTTCTTCTCGGGCCTCTATGAAGTTTTGAATACTCTAAGCTGAAATTCTCCTTTACATGCTTATAGCAATAGGCGTGCCTCTCACTCCCAAACACATATCGGACTGCATGTATTATTGCATTATGTCTATCTGATACAATGACTACCTCAATAGAGTTTAAAATACTTTTCACATTTTGCATAAACCATGTCCAATCATCATTAGTCTCTCCACCCACAATGGCATAAGCAACAGGGTATAGCTGATTATCAGCATCAAGTGCTGAAGCAGATAACATAGTCCCACGGTATGGCCCACTGAGGTGAGTTCCATCAACATACAGAATTGGCCTGCATCCTCCCAAGAAGCCTTCCACACAACATCCATATGCGATAAATAACCTGGTAAATGTATGGTCAGCAAATGCTTCCCATTTTGCCACTGTCCTTGGGTCAACTTCCATTAGTCTTCTACAATACCAAGGAATCAACATGTATGATTGGTCTGGCTCTCCCTGTATCTCTGCCAATGCTTTCTCTTTACCTTTCCATGCTTGATCATAAGACATTGATAAACCATATTCCCTATAAACCTCACGCCTTATCTCGTGAGGTGGTTTCTCTAAACAACCCCTCAATCCATCTTTGATTATGGAAGCAGTCAAGGTGGCAGTCGATTTGTGATGTATGATCAAATTATCCTGTGCTGAGTGGTTATGCTTTTCCACAAATGTTACCACACGTAAGAAGCTACACTCTCCCTCCCCCACTTGATATGCAGTAATTTTCCATGGACACCCCTCCACTTTACACCTCACAATCATCTTACTTGCACAATTGCTCACATATTTGTATGCAAATTTGTGTGCCAAACTATACTTGTACAGTGCCTCTTTGAACTCAACAACATTTGTAAACCTCTTGGGAGGACCTGAAAGCAATTCCTTCCACTTCTCAGCACTATGCTCAGGGATAGGTGTAGGTGCACTTTGAATTACGTATGGAAGATCTTCTGATACCCTACTTGATGACGACCCAACAATACATAACCCATCTGATCCTTCTATGGTCTCTAACCTACATCAAAATTTATTGTCAATTAATAGCTCATTCTTCCCTACCACTTGAAAACACTAGTAAATATTCATGTAATTTACCTTTCTGAAATTATCATTGGTTGTTCATCATCAATCAACTCACTAACGTCTTCAACTATATACAAATGTGCACATTTGTCATTAAATTTAACTATTTGTTCCACTCCTTCATCATCCTCAATGTCTATAATAGTGTTTTCATCTAATGTTGACAGTGTGCCCCTTAACTGTAATGTTTTGCCTTTAATACCAAGACATGAACATATTGTTCTTCTAAGCTCATTGAGCGACATTCCTTCTCTTACCATTCTTCCATTTGCTCTCCCACCCACATATTAAGTCCTCCCTTGATCAATGACAATCTTCCCACCTATGTGGAAGAAGCAATAAATTTCCTTTTGTACTCTATTCATCACATTAACTCTAGACCTGCAACAATATGGCTTTAATGTCAATTAATCTAAATTTTGCAGTATGTTTGACCTATAATAAACTAGTCAATATGTAATTATACTTTCCCCTATAATAAACTAATATGCACTCAAACATGCACAGTCAAACTACTTCAATGAAGATTTTTTACCAAAACATTCAACATTGCAAAGACAATACTGCATGATGCCTTTGAACTCAATTTCATCAAAACCAGCAAGCAATATAACCCAAACTAATAAATAACTTTTTGGCAAATTAATTGCTGAATGCTACCATGGAAGATATGTTGCACATAACGGAAGATATTTTGCACACAACGGAAGATTGTTTGCACATTTATATGGAACATTTTTGCACAAATGGAACATGGTTTGCACAAAATGGAAGATCGCTTGCACACTTGGTAGCAATCAACAATTAATTTGCCTCAAAGGTATTTTTCGGCATTTCTCCCAACAAAGAAAAGAATTATTACTTCCAGCAACAATACCCAATACGGAAGATAATTGCACATAATGGAAGATCATTGGCATATAATGGATCATCCTTTGCACATATCGTGGATGGCCATTGGACACGTATGGAAAAGATCCATTGCACAAAATGGGAGATCAGTTGCATATAATGGCTATCACATGTGAATCTCCATTGCAGAATCATTATTCCAGCAACATTTAGGTAACAAAACCGATTACACGCAATACACGATACACAATATACAAACTCCCATCAACTAATATCAAAAACTTCACAATAATGGCCAAACTCATAATATCTAAGCAACCCCCAATTATATTTACTATTTCCTTACTCACACACACAGCAATGCACAATACTAAGTTCCACTAGCAATATAGAAATCATCACCTCCATCAAAAACTGAAATATGAAGAAGGGCTTCACAGTGATCTATCGACTCCACAGTGATGGACCTCCGGCGGACGCCACAGTGATCGACGGCAACAACAGAACACTCACATCACCGCACTCGGCAAACAAGATAACTGAACAAGCCACTGTTATAACCTTTAGTCGTTTGCTTCTGCCTCGTGTGATCTTTCCAAACTAAACGAGGGGCTTTTGTGTCTTTTCAAGTTGAATTTTAATGACAGATAGGTACCTCAGTTGTGTTGGTGGCAAAGAGCAATTAATTTGCTTATTTGGTATTTTCCAGCGATTTTCCCTCATTATTTCCTTAATTAGTTATTAATTAAGAGAATTCATTGCGGGGAGAATTTCAGTTAAAGATCATTGTAAAAATCATAAAAAAAGAACCTGAATAAAAAAAAAGATAAAATGATGCTCTCAATATTTATAATATCAATTTGTCCAAAAAAATATTTATAATATCAAAGAAAGTATAAAATTTCAAAATAGAATTTTATAATTGAAGGAAAAATACAAAATAGAAAGGAAAAGACAGAAATTCCCCTAAGATATTTAAAAAAAGTCTAGGAAATGGCCACGGGTGTTTTTGGCATACAAGTGGGGTGGGATCAAGTCCCACCTCCAACACTTGCCAAAATAATTATTCATGTTGTGGGATAGTGCTCAAGCGTAAAATAACATATGTTGATATAAAAATTTATAAATCTTGATTTTCATAGTAATGATGTACAAAATGATAAGTGTGGATAAGTGAAAATGTTTATATTCTTCCTTTCGGACTTAATTTATGGGTAAATTTTGACCATAAATATAATACTTCCTTTCATTTCATCTATTATATTTATTATTTTTCAAAAAACTAATTTGCCCATCTTATAAAATGATGTATAATTTAATGTTTCACATAATTATTTTAAAGAGATTATATCACATATATTATAATTATGTAATTTATTTAGTTTTTTTAAACCCTAAACCTTAATTAAATAAATAAATTTTACGTTAAAGATAGAGCTGGGAATCGGGGCCAGCCCTTGACGGGTCAAGGCCTAACAGGGCTAGCCCTAAAAGGCTCGGGGTCAGAAAAATTGCAATTTTTCAAAGCCCGGCCTGAGAGCATCAGGGCCAGAGCCGGCCCCCAGGGCCAAGAAATCCTTTTCACAATATTTAACTATTTTTCCTGCGTATTTTTCCCATAGAGATATAATTAGTAAATAACAACGATTAAAGTTCTAATTTAATACATAATTGTTGTCAACATTAAGGTTTAAATAACACATCTCTTGCAACAAACAAACACAGTTACTAATGTATAATCAAAGGTAAAATCATGTCCATAAATAACTCACACAAAGGCCAAAGCATAAGAAGGTAAGAAACTAAATACTCTAACCTCTAAATAACATGAATATGACGACTTCGTCACTATCATCAATTTCAAGGACATTTTCACCTTCTTCACCACTATTATACTCTAGCCTTTTAGGCCCGACTTCTTTTTAAGGCTACAATTTACAAACCCAATTTTTAAAAGATTAGAACCTAAAAGGACCGACCCAACATAGTCAACTCATTTTCCTGACTTTAGTTAAAGATAAGGCTCTAGTTAAAGATAAGGCGGTGTAACTTTCAGAAAAAAGAGGAAATCAATAGGTAAGGATTAAATAAAAGTACTAAAATATTTTTTTCAAAAAAAATACATTTAATATATTTTTTTATCCGTTAGATAGTACTCCCTCCTTATCGTGTCGTTCCCCGCACATCACTTTGATTGGGGAGTTTTTTGGACTTTTTGACACCTTTTATTTAAAGTTAAGCGTGTCTTCGAGATTTTGCATGTAGAGACAGACAGACAGTAGAGTTATGTTCATATATTTTTTTTTTAATCAAAAGAGTTATGTTCAATTCAATCCTTTCGGTCTGCAATGATTTTTCAAAATTTTTTGAGAAAAATATATTAATTAGCCCTTAAGTTTACTTAAATTACAGAAACATTCTCTCTATTTTGAAAGCTTATGTAAAACTCCTTTATAATTAAAATGTACATTGTACAAACCACCCTTGTATTTTTAAAATTTCATTTTAATCCTTCTAATTATTAGTTAACAGTTAAATTTAATTCTTAAATTTAGATTTTGACCAAGATTCCCCATTCAAAATAATAATTATTTAAACATTTATATATTTTTCAAAACAATTATACAACCAAAAAATTTATAATAGATACAAATTCAAAATTTATAATATATGATAAAATTTATCAATTTTTATTATCTTATAAAATTTATAATTTTTTTAATTTTTTAACATGTTTATTAAAAATTATTATTTTGATTTCTTTAAAATGGTTAAGAATATATTTTAAATATATTTTAGTTTATGAAAATTATTTAAATTTATAATTTATAGTTTTTGAACATTGTTTTTGCTAAAACATTTTTAAGCACATTTAGTTTGTATATATTTTTTAAAAGGATTAATCAAATTTTCAATCAAGATTTTATATCTACATTAGCTAATTAATTAAAATTATTTCCAAGCATAATTAAAAATATTTAATAATTATATTTGAAAAATAAAAAATAAAATTATGAAAAATGAAAAAATTATGGCAACATAAAAAATAAATTAAAAATTTAAACCAAAAATATGGATTTTGTATCATGAAGAATAAATTAGTAAATAAAATTTATTTAAATTAAAAAATTTAATTGAAATTTTTTAAAATATTCTTAACGTTATAAAGATTTTGGATTTAAGTTGATGTTCAAAATAAAAGAAAGATCAGTGTAATTATGGCAACATAAAAAGGAGATTTGAGTATTTTACTCAAAATTTTTTATCCTAATTTTAAAATAAGGTACTACAATAATGCTTGATTGACTGAAATCCTCCCTTGATTACGGTGTATGTAAAATTGATATATTAATTAATGAAAAAGTGGATAACAATGCTAAAAGTATAATAGAGTAAGTGGGTCGCTGCTGGCCGGATTTTGAGAATCCTAGTGCAGAGATTGGCCCGCGTGGGCTCGTAAATTGAGAATCACCATATCACGTGTTTGCACAATGCATCATAGTAACAAGCGAAGGTTCAATTTTGTTTTAGCAGGTTTTTCTTGAGTCTGAACAGTTCTAAGTATCCAAAACGAAGGATTTTGTTTTCCAAAGCAAAATTAGACATTAACCCTATATTTATAAGGGAGAATTTCCTAAAAATACCTTAAAGGCAAATTTATTACTTATTGCTACCAAGTGTGCAAGCGATCTTCCGTGTATGCAAGCGATCTTCCTTTTTGTGTAATCCATCTTCCGTGTGTACAAAAATCTTCCATATAAATGTGCAAACAATCTTCCGTTGTGTGTAAAATATCTTCCGTTATGTGCCACAAATCTTCCATGATAGCAATCAACAATTAATTTGCCTCCAAAGTATTTTTGAGCAATTCTCCCTATTTATAATGGGAAAATGACCTAGAAAAACAATTTGAAAAAGAATGGGCAAGAACCATCACCAGCTGCTAGAGCTCCGATGTTGGTGGCAGGAGCTCTAATGACAATTTGAGTTAAACGATTAACTATTTAAATTGAGATAGATAATTTGAACTCTCTAAGTTATCACAGTATATATCCCGATTGCTAATTACTATTCTGAAGATGTTATTGTCTATCTCAAGTTGTCAACAACGCCTGATAGAGGTACAACTTGAATATATCAATTAACAATTTGGGTATAGAGATTAACAATGCACACTCCCCAAATGTTAATGTGTATATCTAAGTTGATAATTGATATTATGAAGTTGTTATTTCAATATTCAAGTTGGCAACTACACTCGTTGACAACTTGAGTACAGCAATTAGTAACTTGAGTATAGAGATTGACAATTTATACTCCCCAAATGTCAATGTTTATATCCAAGTTTTTTATTGTTATTATGAAGTTGTCATTACCTATACTCAAGTTGTTAATGACGTCGGATAATACCCCTATCAGGCGTCGTTGACAATTTGGATATAGCAACTAGCAACTTGAGTATAGAGATTGACATTAAGCGCTCCCTAAGAGAGGTTGTTTGATATGGGGGAGGAAAGGGGAAGGGAGGAAAAATAAAAATTTTATGAGTTGAATTTAAAGGAATTGAATATATGGGATTCTAAAATTTCAATAATGAGAAAACGTATTATAGAAAAGTACGAAAAATTAATTAAAAACTTTTAACCCCACTTCTCCAACTTTCTTAAATTTAGTTTATAAAAATTTTCCCTCCCTTCCCCTTCCCTCCAAATCCTTCACACCAACACAAGCCCTAAATGTCAATATGTATTTGTTAATTGCTATTATGAAATTGCCATTGCTTATACTCAAGTTGTCAAGGACATCTGATAGGGGTATAGATATTTTACCTTCCTAAGTTGTCAATCTCTATACTCAAGTTATTAATTACTACACTTAATTTATCATTAAATAGGAATCCAGTGCTCTGGCCCCAAAAGAAGGAGTAACACAAGAACTAGTGATGAATTTATCTACCAAGAACTAAGTATAGTCAAAACTATTACTCAATATCGATTCTATATTCAAGAATATATAACAGACATCTCCATCACCAAATTGCTCAAAATACTACTTCTGAACAGCTTTATTGAAGTACATAAACGAGTTGTAGATCAGATAGGAAGATAGCTTCGTTAGATTCAACAACATGAAATCAAAGTTGAGCCTCACGACACTGAGAAAGCCAATAAAAAAAAGGTGAAAGTTTGTGGTGGCTAATTTGAAAATAATGGAGGAAATGCAAGGTTGAAGAAGATAAGAAACTGATGGACTAGACGAAAAAATGAATCACCCCAAAAATTCATACATGCAAAACAGACGCAAGATGCTATTTTTTCAATCTGAAAAAATACCCAGGATTTGATTGTCTTTTGAAGAAGGAGGAGGAGCATTGAGAGATTTGGAGTTGCAAAATCTATTAAAGAAGCTATTGGCATGCAAAATTCAGGGAAGACATTAGTTAAGATGTTGTAATGGACAACAGCGAACGACGATAGAAGGACGACGTACTCCACGAAGATGTCATGTGTCTTTGATTTGGAAGGCGATTTCACTACAACCATGAAGCAAGGGTTGTGAACGTTGGAGGTAGGCGTCAATGGAATGGAGAAGATGAGGTCGAAGATGAGGTTTGGTGGTAAGTAGCTATCAAGGAAGAGAGAATATGAGATAGAAAGGGATGCGGGAGGGGGAGGAAGTGAGTGGTGGAGGTGGGTGGCGAAGGTGGACACAGGAGGGGGAAGATTGGTTAGGTCGAAGGGGGTGGCCGTTGAGTCTGAGGAGAAGAGAGATGAATCAAGCCAATTTGATAAAAACACTCAAATATCAAAACCTTAAATTTATACTACATCACCTTTCTATCCTTCCTATTTCATTAGACTATTTTAAGGTTTTCTAAATTCAAATAGTCTTTATTTATCATTTTCTCAAAAATAAAATGCCTCTTAATTATTAAAAATTAAAGTTCCCAACCACTTCACCCAGAGTCAAAGCACCCCAACTTGCATGCCAAAAACATTGGTAGCCATTGAGCCACCAATGATTTCCAATATATAATATGTGTAATATCTCGAATTTTGGTATTAGAGGCTTGATAATAAGTCTGAATCAAGTAGATTGCTAAGTCTCAGTTAAGCAAGATTTTGAGGAATGAGGATTTGTTGTTGGTGTATTTTTCTAGCATGACAGTCTAGTTGTGTGACATTTTTAAATAGGTAAATGATTTCCAATACTTATGATATTTTTCCGGTATGAAAGTAGACTTACCAAGCTTTAATTTGATAGGTTATATAGGTCATTTGGAACTGTATGTACACAAAGAGTTATGTATTTTTGAAGTTAGCCCAATAAAACTGGAGAGTTTCTGTGGCAGTGTCCAAAAACAATAATTTTGGGAATTGTGACCTTCCAGTTGGTTAAATGCTATATTTTTCGTTGAAAATGGACTTAATAAGGGTTACATAGCCTTTGGAACCACACCAATTGGGCATTTGTACAAATAGTTATGAATTTTCAAAGTTTGATGAAATTCTGCCAGCTTTTAGTCTATGTGCAAGATTGAAAAGGTAATGACAAAAATGTATAAGCAAAATAGTCATTTGGCTAGATTTAATACAATGCCCATAATTTTCCCTTTCTCATGTGCTCTTAGACGTCCAAAAGAGAAGCAAGAAGGGAAATGGATAATTGAAATACTCATACCAAATGTTGGAGCATTTTACACCAAGTAAATATGAGGTTGAAAAATAAAAAATAGTAGCTAAACATAAAGGAAGCAAAAAGAGAATCTTATCAGCATTTTTCCCTCCATTTGGTTATGTATTTTAGTATGAAAAGAGAAAGGGAAGAGAAAATCAGCATTTTTTTTTTTGCCAATAAGAGAAAATCAGCATTTGACCATAGATTGAAGTAAAAGATGAAGGGTTAATCATGACCAAGTATTTACATTAAACAAGTAATATTTCCAAAAGTAAGAGAGATAAGAGAAGAGATATGGATGATGATATTTTAGCTCTTTCATCTCCTTCTTAGGCTCATTTTGTTCAGCCGGAGAAAAAATACTGAGAGAGAGGGAGCTCAAGCATATTTGAAGGAGCATAGGAAAGTCTAAGGTTCAAGAAGCCAAAATCTAAGGTAAGAGGCTTAATTTCAAGTGCTTATGCCTTCTACATTCATTTAGAAACTCTTCTAATCTCTTCTTTACCTTAGAAATCATGTTTAGCAAGCAAAATCTCAAGGGAAGAGAGAGTGAATAGTGATATTCTAGAGAGAGAAAGTAAACAATCAAGAGGTAACCTCTAAAACTTTAATTCTCTTGAGTTATATGATACTGTTATAGTTGTTGCTATTGAGTTTGGCTTGGTTTTGTGATTTTGGGATGATGAACCCTAAAATGTAATGTTGTTAAAATTTCCTCAAATAATGTTCATTTAGTGTTTAAGTAGGTAATCATGTGATTAGAAATGGAAAATAAGTGATTAAACAAGAGAAATCAAGAAAAATATTTTCTCTTCTAAAACCCTAATTTCATCCAGGTACAGAATAGGGGGAAGGAGTTGGAATTTTGTAATTTTAATAGTTCCATTGGACTTATAAGGGAAAATTGTGTGGGAATAAAGGTGTTCATGATTTTTAGAAATTTGTATACAAATAAGGAATTTATTGAAGTTGCAAGTGCATCCTATTTGATTGCCTTCGGTGAGGAAGTGTTGTTATACAAAGCATTTCATTAGTCAAACCTAGTCCAAATGTAATGAAATTTTTCAAGATTAAAGTAGACATATAAAGCTTCAATTTCACAGGTGGGTTATAATTTTTGGACTAGTATACTAAAAGAAATGGATTTTTGAATTTGTGCCCTATTTCTAGAATGTAATCTAGATCAGTGCAGGAATTCATGGAATTTTTTTAATTTTTTTGGTTGTAGATGGTTATGGGTAATATTTTTCCTATGTATAGGACTTAAAGAACTTTTCATATAACTTTTGTTAGATATGATTAGTTTTGATGATGTCAAATATAGATATTAAGTGATAAGAGCAAAAAGTTTATATAATGTATTTCTTTGACTAACTACTATATTTAATGTTACATATTTTGTAGATTAGTCAAGCAAAGAATGAAGAAGATTGAATTAATGAAAATGAACAAGAGGAAGAAGAAGAAAGAAATTGAAGATAGTCAAGGAGGTGCTTACTTGGATTATGAAGAATGAAGAACTTGTTAGATCTTACAAGAAGATAAAGATTCAAGTTGTTAGATGTGATATTGGAGGTTTCTATTATGATACCGGAGGTTTCTATGATCAAATAATGGTTGGAATATGTTAATATGAAGCTAAGATGACTTATATATGAGTTTTGGCACTTCTAGAGGAGTTATGCTCGAGCACAAGGTGTTATGCTCGAGCACAGGAAGAACATGCTCGAGCACAGCTGATTTCACTCGAGCACGAGAGAATACTCTGTTCTACTCTGTTTTACGTTCAGCTTGAGCGAGGTCTGGTATTTTGATCATATCTCTCAAACCACACGTCGGATTGACCCGAAACCGGTGGCATATGAAAGAAGACTCCCAACACGTAAAATTGGCACCAGAATCACATTGAAAGAAGATCAAATGAAGTAGATATGACTCGTCGAAAATGAAATTGAAATCACCGTCTTTTTCTGACACAGGTTCGGTATTTTGAGTATAACTCACAAACCACAGATCGGATTGAGACGAGACCAGTTCCAAATGAAAGTAGACTCAAAGAGCTTTCCATGGATAGCTAATTTGCCTAATTTGAACGTATATTCTAGGAGCTATGCCTTCTGGAAGTTGATGCTTGTGCAGACTAGCGAAATATACACTCCTTCGATCATAACTTGCAGAATACAAGGAGTTTGGAGCTGATTCTTGTTGCATTGGAATGCATATGATAAGAGCATTCTTATGATACATCATTTGAATCAAATGAATCAAATTTTTCTAAAGTGGCCCCACATCACCCGCGAGTGTAAAAACTGACTCTCTGAAAAATGTCGTGCGAGTGATGTCCAGAAGCATATGAAACGTGAAGAAAGTTGCAACACTCGAGCACTAGGATTCATGCTCGAGCATTGGATGATTTCTCACTCGAGTAGAAGGTGTGTGCTCGAGTGAAGGCTCATATCACCTGCGAGTGATAAATTCATCCCTCTGAGATCCTGATGCGAGTGTTGATTTTGAGAGCATATTCCTTGAGAATATGCGTCTCACTCGAGCAGAGGTATGTGTGCTCGAGTGAGGGACCATATCACTCGCGAGCACAAAATCTCACTCTTGTAAAATGATGTGCGAGTGACAACCCGAGAAGAAGTATGCACGTGAAAACTTGAGGCGCACTCGAGCAGAAGGTGTGTGCTCGAGTGAGAGACCATATCACCCGCGAGTGAGAATTCTGTCTCTCTAAAATCCTATGCAAGCACAGACCGTGAACTGAAGCATATGAAGGAAAATAAGGAGATCACTCGAAGTGAGCCATTCATGCTCGAGTGATACTCTGCAGAAGACCAAAAACACCACGTCTCACAGCGAACAATCCGAACATGATTACATGTTATTAAATCAGTGTGTTTTCACTTGTTATTGATTCTAAATGTTAGCTAACATATTTTTCAAGTGTGAAACAGGATATTGAACGTTCGGATTACAAATTCAAATTTAAAGTCAATTGTGGTGAACGGCATCATTACGCACTGAGCATCGGCTACCTACCACGACAAGCAACTGACACACCACGAAAGACTGTCGAATATTCAAACATCCCACTACAGCTCACAATGAAACATTCCACTCTTCAACGGGATGCTCCACTCTGCAACGGACAGAAGCTCATTTTCAAATATGCTCAACGGTCAAATGAAGCAATGAGACTCCAACGGACGAATGCTTACAACGGTCATCATCTTCATCAACTATAAATGAGATAGCATTCAACTTTGATGGGTAGCTGAGGAAGATAGAGGAAACAGAGAAAAACGGAGAAAAACTGAGATAGCGTGCAACTACATAGAAATGTGAATCCTCTGCTTCTATCCATACACTCTCTATTTTCAGTTTCTGTATTACTTATCATTGAGAGAGTGATTATTTGTATTGTACTTCAGTGAGATTATACCCACTCTGTGAGAGAGTTTGTAAACACCTTCAACTATATTTCTGAGTTGATCTCAAGGTAGAGGGACCTTGAGAGGGTTGATTTTCTTACGGGGAAGCAGTAGAGAGAATTGCCGTAAGACATTCTGCTCGTAAGACTTACAAGGTGCAAGCAGTAGAGAACGTTGCTGCTCATAAGACTTACAGGGGTGTAAGCAGGAGAGAACGTTGCTGCTCGTAAGACTTGCATAAGTAAGCAGGAGAGGAAGATCTTCGGAATTGCTCTGCTCGTAAGACTTGCCGTAAGGGGGAGTATTTCAGTGAGAGATTTGTAAAAGGTTTCACAAGTACCCGGCTAAACTTGTGGGATTGTAAAGGCTTTTCTTGTGCCCGGATTAAACAAGAAGATAGTGGATTTGAAAATCTCAGGAGGAGCCTGGGGACTGGACGTAGGCCATCACAGATTGGACCGAACCAGGATAAATCACAGTTTGCATATTCTCTTCCCTAAACTCTTATATTTCCAGCATATATTATTTAATCTAACTGTTGATTTATAAACCTTCATACTTACTGTTTTCGTTAAGATACGAAAAGATTTCTAAAGTTCTTAAGTTTTTATTATACACCCAATTCACCCCCCCTCTTGGGTAATAGCCGGTTCTAACATTTGGTATCAGAGCCCGGGCTCTTGTTTAAAGGACTTAACCGTCTCAAGAGTTACAATGGCTAATTTTGGGTGTTTTATACTTTCAGAAGGTTTTGATTATACAATCCCACCTCTTTTGAAAGATATTGATTTTTGGTTTTGGAAAGCTAGAATGACTAGTTTTATAAAAGCTTTTGATTTTGATATGTGGAATGTTTTTACAAATGTTTTTGATTTCAAACCTAGAAAGGATTGGACAGAAAGTGAAAAGAAAATGTTTTCATTGAACATTAGAGCAATGAAAATTCTGTATAGTGCTTTAACCGAAAATGATTTTGAGAAAATTAGATGTTGTTCTAATGCTAAACATATCTGGGACACTCTTGATTCTATTTATGCTTCTAACAATTGTGTTCAAGTTGAAAGTGTTGACAGTTTGTGTGAAACTACACGCTACGTATCTATTGTGAATGAACAATTGGAAGTTGATGATGAAAATGGAAAAATCATAGAACACTTCCATACAGTCAACATGGATAAACGAGAAGAAGAGGATTCCCGAAAAGAGCTCAGTATGGACAAACATGAAAAATCACTCTCCGGAGCTCAAGATGAACTTAAGGTAAAAAGTTCCAATTCTTTGTATGATTTTCATAAAAATAATTTTCAGAGTTTACAAAAGTTTGTTTTTCAACCAATTGTTGATTCTATTGAGAAAAGAAAAAATGTTTTCAAATATGCTGGAAAGTTTGTTGGGAAGAAAGAAAGTTCAAATCAAATCCATTCGAATTTCTACTCTCATGATCGACATAATAGTTGTATGATATCCTATAATGCATATCTTGATACAATTTGCAATTATTGTGGTAAATCTGGTCATATTTCTCATACATGCTATATTAAGAGAAATTCCCATGTGAGAAATAAGTATATTTGGGTACCGAAGAAACATGTAAGGTTTAATACTAATAATCAAGGACCCAAGTATATGTGGGTACCAAAATGTCCATCTAGTACTTTATGTATGCAGGATGATCCGAAAAGAAATGGACATAAGGGTAAGGAGAAGATGAAAAAGAAGCCAAGAGTTTCGCATGCGCCAATAAAGAGGTTCATACCATTTATATCAAAAAGGAGAACTATCAAGGCACCCATTGCTGGAGTTACAGAGTATAAACAGAGAAAGAAGCAATGGATAAAAGGAGTATGTTCTACCTCAACGAAGGGCTATCATAATGTGCCATTCAACTATCTTGAGAAGAACAAGAAGAGGAGGATCTCTCATTCACAAAGAAAAAGATCCTCGAAATCTACATCACATGAGAAAGCTTTGTATAATCCCAAAGCCAAATATGCAAAAACAGAACTTCAAAGAAAGATGCAGTGGGTATGCAGAAGCAATCCTCCGAATATCTAAGGCAAAGGTACACAATGATAAAACCTCCTATGCTGTTGTTTGTAATATTTGTTGAGGTTTTATATTTTGGAACCTTAGGAATGAGCATTGCAAATAATTTTTAAATTATGTTTTCGCATCCCTTAAAAAGTCATTTAATAGATTTATTTATAAAGGGATTGTAATGCTCAACAGGTTAATTCTTTATGCATGTATAATGATTTGAAAAGAAAATATTTCTCTTATGCATAAATACATGTTTAATTCATTATGCTCAATTGTCTCAAATTAATTATATTCTTAGAGCATGTGAATTATGATTCCTACAAGGTAACCATGAGTGGATCCAAGTAAAAATTGGATACCAAAGGAAGAAAAATATCTATAAGGTTTTGTAGGAAAGAAAGAGCTTCATCTCAAGATTATGACTACATAAGATTTCACTCAAATCTTGGTGAAGTTGGACCTTGAGGCTACATCTTAAATATGTAAACAAAAGAAGGCATTATTTGAGGCAACACTGCAAGTGCCTAGCTAGCAATAAAGGAAGAAAAGATGCACAGTGAAGTGTTACTCAAGTAACTAATCAAGTGATCATCATCACTGCATGACAACTGGGAGTGAATGTTCAAGTGATAACACCAACTGGAAGATTGGAAGGTAAAAGTCAAGGAATTATGCACAAATGAATTCCAAAGGATAATTTCTCAAGTAATTACGAGATTACTTGAGCACGGTGCTGTCTTCTTTATTCTTACCTGATATTATGCTTATATAAATTATTTACTTGGGTAATGAATAACTTGCTCATTATTGCATACCATTAGCAATCAATCATTTATGGGTTTTCGAAGTTGTTTTTAGATTGCTAAATGGACTGAAAGTGAAATTGTGCATAATCTTTCTATGTATTTGAGTTTCAAAATGCACATTTCAAAAATGTACTTGGATTTAAATTCATCTTGTTTATAAAAATGCATACACATTATTTGAAAATTTTTCATATCTTATTTGCATTTAAATCGGTTTCAAAATTGGAAGTTAATATTTATGTATACTGAAAGTCAGAAATGCTTCAAATCCATCCACTAGAGTTTTCCTCATCATTCACATACTTGTTTCTTAATCTTAAACCTGTTACTACTTGAACTCCTCAATCTTTAGTTTCTAACAAGTTAGATCTTATATCTAACAAGTTAACTATCAATATGAGTTTCAAGTGTATCCCTAGGAAAGAATTCTATATGTGAAAGCCTTATGCCTAATACATAAATCACTAGTTGACCATGTTATTCCATGCATTATAAATGTTCATTAGTGCATTGAATCTTAATGCATTAACCATTATTGTGGAATAACTTACCGGGATAATATTCTAGAACTCTAGTCATTTAGATCAATGAGTATGTGCTTTATCATTCATAAATTCATATACTCATATTGTTGCTCAAATGCATTACCATTTGTCTTCATCCAATTTTTGAGTAACTAGAATCTTGCACTTTAAGTCTTGTTGCCTTGAATATTTATCCACTTTAAGACGCAACTCCAAAAGGCAAGGTTATCTCTTGATCAATACTAAAGTCATCATGCTTATATATGTCAAGATAAGCCATTTTGGCTAATTCATTCTTCATATGACTTTTGTTCTTGAGAAAATTCTCCAATATGTTAACTCTTATAATTAACATGTTATCTTAGTTGAATTCCTTAGTGAAGCTTTCTGATATATATTTTATAACTGTTGACTTCCATTGTTTTTGGCATAAGCATTGGTATTTAACAAGCTTCATAAATGAGTTTTCATGCATTCAAAATCTTAATGTCATGATGCATATTTATGATTCGAAAGAACATTTGAGATTTTGAAACAATTTGCATATCTCATTATCATTCTTGAAAATTTGTTTTCATTCATGATTTATCATTTCATAAAAGTTGGTCATTATAGATAGATTCTCTACTCTCTTTGATCCAACTTACATCTATTGCATGAAAATCTTATCAATGAAATATTTTCTATGAAATGTATTTACAAATCTTCATTGATCTTTGAAAATCACCATTCATTGATGTCACTTATTCGTTACCCTTCATGATCTAATGGTTTAAATTTATTTAAGTGGGTAAAAATATATCTTGGTCTTTGTTGGTTTATAGTACTCTTTGCTCAAATATCATATGCTTAATTGTATAAGAGCATAAGAGTTGCTATGTCTAATATTGTACGGACCCAAGAGAAGATGGGTACCAGAGAGCATATGTTTATACTTTTACAGGAGTTGACCAAAATGCTCTACTTTTGGATACAAAGACCAAAGGCTAACAGAAAAGGCATGACTGATAGTGTTGCAGCGTGAGATGAAGCAGAATATGTGATATTACTCAAATGACATCCCGCCACTAGCAAATAGCTAGCTAATGATACAATCAGAGAAAGAGAAAGAGAAGGAAGATCTCTTAGGAAACCCAGCGGAAATTATTTCAAAGCAGCACAGAGCCAAGAATAA
Organism: Inga oerstediana; assembly: GCA_963210345.1. NCBI lineage: Eukaryota > Viridiplantae > Streptophyta > Magnoliopsida > Fabales > Fabaceae > Inga > Inga oerstediana. The sequence continues at coordinate 36,023,876 of OY723406.1, forward strand.
ATTTATCCAATATGAATCTTTGTTGCCTACCCACCTTTCTTATCATTTCAAGGTGATCAAACATTTTCACTATGATATGGAGCCAACAGAGATGTTCAAAGGAAAATGCTGAGATGCACAGAATCATAAAGCTTGATGAGCCTATGAGGATTCTTAACTACTATCCTAGCTCTATGTCTAAATCTTCACTGGATTATCTGCTATACCTATACTAGAGCTATGGTGAACAAGGAAAGATAACACTTTGCTAGAGTTGGCCTCCATGATTCTTCATGCTTTGGTCCATTTGTCTAAGGCTTTCTGAGAGAGGAGCTTCAACAATCACACAGAGCTTGCTACAAACAATGCTGAGATCATCAGTCAATGATAAGATGAAGCAGCTATGTGAACCAGAACTTCAAAGTTCTATTTGAGATGATGGATGACAAAATAAGGGTGTTATGTGCTATGATGAAATTAAAAGTTCTCAATGATGTTTGCTAAGCAAGGGGCACATACTAAACCAATATGCGCATAAAGCCTTACTCCGAGCTCATCTTGATATCCTAAAGTGCTCACAGAATACTACACTTCAGAATCCCTCAGTACTAGTCACATCATCCAATATTGACTAGGACATGATGTATCAATGGACTATAAAGGATTATGACTCGAGTGATTACGATATTACTCGAGTGAGGTATTGTATTCTTGCTTAATTCAAAATCTTTGAGTTGTATCACTTGAGTATACAATCGAGTCATGATTGAGTAGAATCACTCAAGTATCCACTCAGGTGATATTAGGTTGTATCTCTTAAAACCTCTGATTAGCATTGCCATTTAATTTCTCTCTAAATCTTTCAAAATCATTTTCTCTCTAAAGTTTGTAATGGTTTCTCAAATCCAGGAGAGTTATTAACTGTTTTCCTAAAATTTTTAAAACCATGCATCAATTAAGGGGGAGCTTCACATTAACATGTATTTTATATGTTTAAAGCTCATCTCCTATTTGAAAGAAAATCCTTTTAATATACTCATCTATATTCACCATGTCTTGATTAGTTTTGATGATGAGTTATTCTTACATTGTTCTTTTCACAATCATAATTTGAACATATCATATGGAAAGGAATAGTTTGTTACTTGATTGAACTAACAATTCTCTTTGCAAAGAAAGATTTAAATTTATGACAGGAGAATTTGTTGTGTGCAATAGCATTCCTCAAAATACTACAAGAAGACTCTATCAACCTTGAGGATGTTTTTAACGCTCAGTCAAGGAATATATATTGGCTACAACATTCAATGCATATAACTAAGCATTGAACATGCACAACAGAAGCTCAACTCAATTGGAGAATCTTGGCAACAACATGAATATATATTGAGTTGCATCATCATGTACTAGCATTGCCAAAGGATAAAGCAACGGACTTCATGGAGCGCTTCACCAATTTTCAAAATCTACATGAGCATTTCTAAACCTTCTCTATTTACATTTCAAGAATACGTTTCATATTTTTTATTGATCTTGATTATAAAAGTTTTCTTGAAAACCTTTCCAAATCTATTTTCAGTTCCTTCACATAGGGGAGAGTCAATTGTTTTCTTGGTTCATTCATTGTGATTAAAGTCATTTCTACTTTATTTACTTCTTCACAAGCCTTACTTCTTTATATATTTCAAACTTTTTGCTGATGTCAAATAGGGGGAGAAAAATGTAAGAAAAATATGTATGTTGCACTTTGCATTATAATATGTATATGTATGTTTGCACTTTGCATTATACATGTATGTTGCACTTCATTCAGACATATTTTTCTTAAAGGATTTGTCATCATCAAAAAGGGGGAGAATGTTAGATATGATTAGTTTTGATGATGTCAAATATAGATATTAAGTGATAAGAGCAAAAAGTTTATATAATGTATTTCTTTGACTAACTACTATATTTAATGTTACATATTTTGTAGATTAGTCAAGCAAAGAATGAAGAAGATTGAATTAATGAAAATGAACAAGAGGAAGAAGAAGAAAGAAATTGAAGATAGTCAAGGAGGTGCTTACTTGGATTATGAAGAATGAAGAACTTGTTAGATCTTACAAGAAGATAAAGATTCAAGTTGTTAGATGTGATATTGGAGGTTTCTATTATGATACCGGAGGTTTCTATGATCAAATAATGGTTGGAATATGTTAATATGAAGCTAAGATGACTTATATATGAGTTTTGGCACTTCTAGAGGAGTTATGCTCGAGCACAAGGTGTTATGCTCGAGCACAGGAAGAACATGCTCGAGCACAGCTGATTTCACTCGAGCACGAGAGAATACTCTGTTCTACTCTGTTTTACGTTCAGCTTGAGCGAGGTCTGGTATTTTGATCATATCTCTCAAACCACACGTCGGATTGACCCGAAACCGGTGGCATATGAAAGAAGACTCCCAACACGTAAAATTGGCACCAGAATCACATTGAAAAAAGATCAAATGAAGTAGATATGACTCGTCGAAAATGAAATTGAAATCACCGTCTTTTTCTGACACAGGTTCGGTATTTTGAGTATAACTCACAAACCACAGATCGGATTGAGACGAGACCAGTTCCAAATGAAAGTAGACTCAAAGAGCTTTCCATGGATAGCTAATTTGCCTAATTTGAACGTATATTCTAGGAGCTATGCCTTCTGGAAGTTGATGCTTGTGCAGACTAGCGAAATATACACTCCTTCGATCATAACTTGCAGAATACAAGGAGTTTGGAGCTGATTCTTGTTGCATTGGAATGCATATGATAAGAGCATTCTTATGATACATCATTTGAATCAAATGAATCAAATTTTTCTAAAGTGGCCCCACATCACCCGCGAGTGTAAAAACTGACTCTCTGAAAAATGTCGTGCGAGTGATGTCCAGAAGCATATGAAACGTGAAGAAAGTTGCAACACTCGAGCACTAGGATTCATGCTCGAGCATTGGATGATTTCTCACTCGAGTAGAAGGTGTGTGCTCGAGTGAAGGCTCATATCACCTGCGAGTGATAAATTCATCCCTCTGAGATCCTGATGCGAGTGTTGATTTTGAGAGCATATTCCTTGAGAATATGCGTCTCACTCGAGCAGAGGTATGTGTGCTCGAGTGAGGGACCATATCACTCGCGAGCACAAAATCTCACTCTTGTAAAATGATGTGCGAGTGACAACCCGAGAAGAAGTATGCACGTGAAAACTTGAGGCGCACTCGAGCAGAAGGTGTGTGCTCGAGTGAGAGACCATATCACCCGCGAGTGAGAATTCTGTCTCTCTAAAATCCTATGCAAGCACAGACCGTGAACTGAAGCATATGAAGGAAAATAAGGAGATCACTCGAAGTGAGCCATTCATGCTCGAGTGATACTCTGCAGAAGACCAAAAACACCACGTCTCACAGCGAACAATCCGAACATGATTACATGTTATTAAATCAGTGTGTTTTCACTTGTTATTGATTCTAAATGTTAGCTAACATATTTTTCAAGTGTGAAACAGGATATTGAACGTTCGGATTACAAATTCAAATTTAAAGTCAATTGTGGTGAACGGCATCATTACGCACTGAGCATCGGCTACCTACCACGACAAGCAACTGACACACCACGAAAGACTGTCGAATATTCAAACATCCCACTACAGCTCACAATGAAACATTCCACTCTTCAACGGGATGCTCCACTCTGCAACGGACAGAAGCTCATTTTCAAATATGCTCAACGGTCAAATGAAGCAATGAGACTCCAACGGACGAATGCTTACAACGGTCATCATCTTCATCAACTATAAATGAGATAGCATTCAACTTTGATGGGTAGCTGAGGAAGATAGAGGAAACAGAGAAAAACGGAGAAAAACTGAGATAGCGTGCAACTACATAGAAATGTGAATCCTCTGCTTCTATCCATACACTCTCTATTTTCAGTTTCTGTATTACTTATCATTGAGAGAGTGATTATTTGTATTGTACTTCAGTGAGATTATACCCACTCTGTGAGAGAGTTTGTAAACACCTTCAACTATATTTCTGAGTTGATCTCAAGGTAGAGGGACCTTGAGAGGGTTGATTTTCTTACGGGGAAGCAGTAGAGAGAATTGCCGTAAGACATTCTGCTCGTAAGACTTACAAGGTGCAAGCAGTAGAGAACGTTGCTGCTCATAAGACTTACAGGGGTGTAAGCAGGAGAGAACGTTGCTGCTCGTAAGACTTGCATAAGTAAGCAGGAGAGGAAGATCTTCGGAATTGCTCTGCTCGTAAGACTTGCCGTAAGGGGGAGTATTTCAGTGAGAGATTTGTAAAAGGTTTCACAAGTACCCGGCTAAACTTGTGGGATTGTAAAGGCTTTTCTTGTGCCCGGATTAAACAAGAAGATAGTGGATTTGAAAATCTCAGGAGGAGCCTGGGGACTGGACGTAGGCCATCACAGATTGGACCGAACCAGGATAAATCACAGTTTGCATATTCTCTTCCCTAAACTCTTATATTTCCAGCATATATTATTTAATCTAACTGTTGATTTATAAACCTTCATACTTACTGTTTTCGTTAAGATACGAAAAGATTTCTAAAGTTCTTAAGTTTTTATTATACACCCAATTCACCCCCCCTCTTGGGTAATAGCCGGTTCTAACAACTTTAAACTACTGAATTTGGATTTTTGTAGATTTAGTTATGATTTTTGAAAGTTGAGCCAAGAACAAAGGATTTCTTGGTCGCGACCAGAAGATTTGCTTGGCCGCGGTATAAAAGTTTCTTATCTCTCTTGGCCACGGCCAAGACTCCTATTTTAGCATTTCACATTTTTGAATGGTGTTATTTGGTTTAGCTTTCCTAACCCCATATGCACTTGTTTGGATTTCCAATAGCTACCTAAGTGGTTCAAAAGATAACTAACATGATGTGTTAAGCCTCCCTAACTTCTTGGATATTAATATAAACTTCCAATGACTCTTTATCATGTCTCTAAAGAGGTGATTGGGTATCTAGGGCCATGAGAGAACAAGGAAGAAGAAATGGAAGAAATTTCAAGAAGCTACAATAGTTGGAAGAAAAGGTACAGGAGGAGGACACGAAGACAAGAGGTAGTGAACTTTCCTAATTTACATATCTAGATATGTGTGCTTGTGTATTGATGTGTTAATTGCTTTGATGAATTGTATGAAGCATATATGAATGAGTGACGCTCTATTTATGTATACTATGGCCATTAGTGTAATGTGTTAAACATTAAGCATACATATATATAATTATGTTGGCATGAATTTATACAAGTAAGTATGTCATGCACAAAGCATTTCTTGTATGCATTTATTAGCACTGTTTGCTATTGAGATTCTCTCGAATCTCACTCTTCCTCACCCAACCATATAGGTATGATGAGTACACAGGTGGGATGCTGGAAGATGTACAGAAGCAGAATATGATGAAGAATTGAAGAATTATACGTGATAGTTTGTCATGTATAAATTATTGCATGTTTTCATTGTTGTATAAATATGCCATGAATGATGAATGTATGTACTCAAAGCTAAATGAATGAGTTAAGGATGAACAAAGCAATGAGCAGTGAAACACTCTAATTGAATTGAATAGAGATGAGAATGATGAGTAATAATGAATTTGCAAACCGTTATAAAATGCTCCATCAGGATTTTGAAACATTCAGAAAAAACCCACTTAACTACAGGTTTGAATTCAGCCTTGCGGTTGGGAATTGAAGGAGTTTTTATAAATGAATAGCGATCAATGGTTTGAATTCATTGTGTAAAACTCATCAGATCGATTATAGAATGCAAAGACATTACAATATGCAATAATATAAGTTAACTCCTTAATTTTGACTGCAAATCATTCATAAGTTTTGTGAAGATATTCCCAATGTTTTGTTAGTTATTTTTAATTTTCGTTTACCAAGTAACAAATTTACACTTTTTGGTCATTTACAAGTTTTGTTAAGGCATTCTCCATATTTCATTAGGTGTTATCAAATTTCTCTTATCAAGTAATAAATTCACACTCTCAGGTCGTTTACAAGTTTTATTAAGACCACTACTACAAAATGGTTGAAAGGTGGCGCACATTTTGTGGCACTTCCTTAATGAAGTGCCACAGCTGCTCATTTATTATTTTTTTTACATTATATGTTTTTTTTAACCAGCTGTGGCGCCTGGAAGGGTAGGTGCCACAGCTGGTATGGTCAAGTGTGGCGCCTGCCCTAGCCAGGCGCCACACATAACAAGGTGGAGCAGCTGTGGCGCCTGGCGTCTAGCTTATGCTAAGCTGTGGCGCCTGGCTGGTCAGGCGCCACCCATGACATTTTAAAGAAAAAAAAATTTGTTTGTCAGGGGTGGCGCCTGATCCTTTTTTAAAAAAAAAAAAATTTGGTCAGGAATGGCCTACACCTGACCCCTTTTTGAAAAAAACAAAAAAAATTTGTTAGGGGTGGCGCCTGGCCAGGCAGGCGCCACCCATAACATTTTATAAAAAAAAAAAAATTTTGTTGTCAGAATTGGCGCACCCCTAGGCCCTGACCCTTTTTTTTTAAAAAAAAAAAAAAATTAGTCAGGGGTGGCGCCTACCTGGCCAGGCGGCACCCCTGATATTTTTTAAAAAAAAATATTTGTCAGGTAGGCGCCACCCCTGATATTTTTAAAAAAAATTTTTTTTTTGTCAGAATTGCGTTCCCATGACCCTTTTATTTAAAAAAAAAAAAATTTCAGGGGTGGTGCCTGTCCAGAAAGGCGCCACCCCTAACCTTTTTTAAAAAAATAAAAAAAAAATAATTTGGATATCTTATCCCTTCCCCTCCAATGATATCCCTACCCGCCCCCCCTTATCCCATCCATTTTGTTTTCCCGCCCCCACCCCCCCCCCCCAATCTTTCATTTACCGCGTTTTCACCCCCCCATCTCTTTCTCTCTATCTTTAATTATTCCCTCTATCACTTTCCATTTGTTCTGTGCGTGCACCCCGTCCCTCCATTTTCTCATCTTCATATCTTAAAACTACACCCACACGCGCACACGTTATTGTATTTTTCCAACTGCCAACCCCACTTCTTTCCGTATTATTCCGTTGTCTTCAACTCTTTTGGTCCCCACTCCATTTGGTAGCTAGCGCTCAAATTTCTTCCTTCCCTCGTTGAAGATTGCGTCACCAACGGCAATTACGTGGTCCCCCACTCCACTGCACTGATCAACCTGTAAGTTCAACTTGCGTTTTGTTTTTATTAATTTTTTTTTTCAGGTTGTTCTGCTGTTTTTTTTATGCCATGCTTGCTATGGTTTTTTTTCCCTGTTATGACACGCATGCCCATGTACATAAACCAATTCAATTTAGAAATAGTATATAGTATGTAATTTCATCCGATATGATCAACACAGGAAAAAAAATAAAGAATATAATGTAACTAAAATGCAAGAGGAGAAGACAATGGCCATGTATATATTATGCGCTCTCTCTCCCTCTGTCGGCAGATTTTTTTTTTTGTGGGACCATCTCTAGTTTTGTTTCTTTGCTCTTTACATGTACAACACCTATATATATATATATAATATACAAATGTGTTTGTTGTTTGTAGGCGTGTGTGTACATATATATTCCGTTAATCATTCATTACGCCACTATTCTGTCCAATTGCCCTCTTCCTTTCAATGATGTTAGTCAATGCCTTTAATTTGTGTTTTTGAATGATATATAGATAGATAGATATATATATATAAGGGTTTATTTTTAAGTTATACAAAAAAATACAAACATAAACTAATTGGCATATACAAAAAAAAATTATACAAATAATAATTTATAAATTAAAGTTGGAATAAAAGTTAGTGCATATGATTTTTAAGTTTCAATTTTTTTAGAAAAGATATTTAATAAATTAAAATATTTGATTGTATGATATATACACTTTAAAAATAGATTTAGATGTATAATGTTTGAAAAATATATGATTTTTATGAATTTTTAGAAATAAATATATCAAAATTATATATTAAAAGTAGAAAGGATATTTGAAATATAGGATCATAAAAAAATTATTTGTGATTACTAAAAAGTATATAAAATTTATAGATTGCATGTGATACATGTAATTAGATCTATATAATAAATAAGTATCACCATAAAAACACTATATATAGTAAATATTTTCGGTGAAAATCCAACTTTTCATTTTAAAAAAATTGATTTACTAACTTTTTTTTTTTTGGCCAGTGATTTACTAACTAAGACTAAAGACTTAAAAAATATGAAAAAAACCTGTCTCATCTTATCATAGCTAGCTAGGACTATCGGGGACTATTACAGGTAGAAATAGATTTGAATATTTGGATTTTGGCCCTTGAAAAGATAAACCCTAAAAAGCCTACATGTGTATGAGTAGGAACTTAAGGGAATAAAACAAATGGGGATGAGGAACGTAACAAGAAGAGTTGTGTGTGCCTGTAGAAATATACAATAACTGTTGAGAGAAATTAGGGATTTACATTGCAGGTACTAAGTGATTATGAAGTTTAGGTTAATTGCAAACAAACCCGTATGTGATATTCCAAAATTAAAAAATTTAAGATTCTTAGATGTTTTAAGAGAAATTGATAGAAAAATATTGTTAATTAATGTTGGGATTATGTTTTATTTTTCCATTTTATTTTATTTTCTTTATTTTTTTTTTCTGAATCATATTTTTTGATTTTATTATATTTTGATGTTTATTACACATATTATTATTTTAAATAATAACTTAGAACCTCAAATATTTTATTGATTTGTTTATATTTAATTTGTGTTTGTAGTTTAAGTTCATCAGTCTATTGAAGCTTCTATTTACGGTATGTTTTTTAAATTTTGAACTTACAAATGTGATTTTAGTTAAATTTTTTTGTTATAATTTGTAGGTGTTCTAATGATTGTTATTTATTAATTGCATAAGCAAAATAATTATTTATATATTCTTAACACTTGTATTTTATTTATTGACTTGTAATGTTTTCTAATTTAACTATGATATATTATTGTGGCAAATATGGTTTCTTTTGTTATGAGTTGTAAAATTTTATTATAATACCTGGGAATAATTAATGAATTATTTGGCAATTTAAATATTTAGTTTAAGACTTAGAAAGCTTCAATTATGAAGATTCATGTGGTGTATGTTATTTTAAATTAAAATTGGTCAGAGAATATAAAAGTAATTAGTAAATGCAATAGTCATACAACTAACCACGTAATTTTTTAAAAAAAATAGATTGAAGCCCATAGATGGATCGTAAATGGATGTCATCTAATCGATGTTCAAGGGAATATATAGATGGGGTGAAGGATTTTATTACATTTGCAACTGAGCACACAAAAGATCCTGGCAAAATCTTATGTCCTTGCTTATCCTGTTGTTTTGGAAAGCGGATTAGTCAACTTGATTTGCTAGATCATCTAGTGTGTTATGGTATTGATCAAACATATATACGATGGACAAGGCATGGTGAGTCCAACGAGCCATATAGTGATCGCGTGCATACCACGGGTGGTGCCTCGGATGAATTTGATCAAAGCATGTTTGATGAAGATGATGGTCTTAAAGAAATGGTAAATATGGTTGAAGGGGTGCTTCATAACTGCCTTAACGAATATGAGAAGTTGAAAGGTGATGCAGAGAAACCATTATATGTCGGAAGTACTAAATACACAAGATTGCTAGCAGTGTTGAAGTTGTACAACTTTAAAGCTCGCTACGGATTGAGTGATTCGGGTTTTACCGCATTGCTTGAATTGTTGCAAGATATGCTTCCAGAAGAAAATGTACTTCCAACCAAGACATACGAGGCAAAGCGAATTCTTTGCTCTACAACCGGTATGGGATATGAGAAGATACATGCATGTCCTAACGATTGCGTATTATTTCGAAATCAGTATGCAACGTTGGAGAAGTGCCCTAAATGCAACGCATCTCGATATAGGAAGAAGAAAGGAAAAAGTCCTTTGAAGGTGCTATGGTATTTTCCCATTGTTCCGAGATTCAGGCGACTGTATAGTAATGCAGAGATTGCTAAGCAGTTGACATGGCATGCAGATGAAAGGATTAAAGACACGAAGCTTAGGCACCCTGCAGACGCTCCTCAATGGAAAAAAATTGATCATGAGTACCCTGACTTTGTTGATGAAGTCAGGAACCTTCGCCTTGCACTGTCAACTGATGGAATTAATCCGCACGGTGTTCAGAGTAGCACACATAGCACGTGGCCGGTGATATTGATGATTTATAACCTTCCTCCACACTTAATCATGAAACGCAAGTTTATGATGTTGTCCATGTTAATTTCTGGGCCAAGGCAACCTGGGAATGATATAGATGTATACTTGGCTCCTTTAATTGATGACCTGAAGTTGCTTTGGGATGAAGGTGTTAGTGTGTATGACGGGTACATGGAAGAAAGTTTCACTTTGAAAGCCATGTTGTTTGGCACAATTAATGATTTCCCTGCTTATGGAAATTTGTCAGGATACAGCGTCAAAGGATATGGTGCATGCCCTATATGTGAAGATGACACTCATTCAATGCGACTTCATCATTGTAAGAAAAATGTTTACATGGGGCATCGAAGATTCTTACCATCACAACATCGTTGGAGGAAGTGGAAAAAGCCTTTCAATGGTGATGCAGAAGAAGGTAGCCCGCCGAAGATGTTGACCGGTTCCCAGGTGTATTCCAAGGTAAAAGACTTGGAGAACAATTTTGGCAAACCTTTTGCGAAACAAATCGAGACAAGCGGTTGGAAGAAAAAGTCTATTTTCTTTGAACTTCCATATTGGAAGTCTTTATATGTGAGGCATTTTCTTGATGTGATGCACATAGAAAAAAATATCTGTGATAGTCTAATTGGCACGTTGCTTAATATCCAAGGAAAAAGCAAGGACAATGTCAATTCGAGGTTGGATTTAGTGAACTTGGGAATTAGAGAAGAGTTGGCACCGATTGAGCAAGGGTTTCGTACCTATCTACCGCCAGCGGCATACACTCTGTCGAGGAAAGAGAAGAAATTGTTTTGTGAGTTTCTGCAAGGAATTAAAGTCCCCGAGGGCTACTCTTCAAATATAAAGAACCTTGTATCGGTAAAAGAGTTGAAGTTAAAGAACCTTAAATCTCATGATTGTCATGTGCTCATGCAAAATTTCCTACCGGTTGGTATACGATCCATTCTTCCCAAAAAATTAAGGAACACTATCACGAAACTTTGCGTGTTTTTCAAGTTGATCTGCAGTAAAGTGGTTGATTCAACCAGGTTACAAGATTTGCAAAGGCTGATTGTGTGTACTCTGTGTGAACTTGAAATGTATTTTCCGCCTTCTTTTTTTGACATTATGGTACATCTAACTGTACACTTGGTCAAAGAAACTAAATTGTGCGGTCCAGTATACTTGAGATGGATGTACCCAAATGAACGATTCATGAAAATATTAAAGGGGTATGTGAAAAATAGATACCGTCCAGAGGGTTGTATCGCTGAAAGTTACATGGTTGAAGAAGCAAGTGACTTCTATGCTGATTTTCTATCAAATGTTGACCCTGTAGGGATCCCCAAGTCCCGTCATGATGGCCGAAGATCAGGGAAAGGAACAACAGGGAGTGATGTAATAACGATATCAGTGACTGAACGGGATCAAGCCCACTTGTATGTCCTACATAACACTGATGAGGTCGAACCGTATGTAGAAGAACACAAGGATGCTCTCCGATTGGTACATGGTGATGGGAATGAAAATTTATTAACAACAGAACACAATAAACAATTTGCAGGCTGGTTGAAAAATCGTATTAACGATGAGATTGAGAGGAATCCTGATTCAGTTTCCGAAAAATTGAAGTGCCTGTCGAAGGGACCGAGCTTACATGTATTATCTTACAATGGTTATGCAATCAACGGTTACACATTTTATACACAAGACCATGATAAACAGAGCACAATGCAGAATAGTGGGGTAACACTTGTTGCTGATTCTTGGCATAGATCCAGTGCTAAAGATACACACCCTATCTATGCATCAATGTCATACTTTAGTGTCATTGAACGCATATGGGAGTTAGATTACTCTATGTTCAGGGTCCCTGTCTTCAAATGTCAGTGGGTTAACAACAACAGTGGATTGCGGATAGATGACTTAGGCTTTGTGCAAGTGGACCTTTCTAAGGTTTGGTATGAAGATGATCCTTTTATTTTAGCAGCACAGGCAGAACAAGCATTTTACATTCCTGATCCTGCTAAGAAGAATTGGTCTATTGTACTTCCATCCAACAAGAATCGTCAAGCAGAAGTTGATTTTGAAAGTAATGAATATTTGAACATCAATAATGATGATCCTTCGTTTGAGGATTTGTGGTCAGCAGAGATTGATATAGATGGAGATGCAGATGAAGATGAAGATGGAGATGGACCCCTATACGTGAGACATGATCATAAAGAGGAAACTTGGGTCAAGAGGAACACAATTCTCAATCCAACACGAATTCTGAAGAATAAAATTTTAAATCAAACAAGAAAAAGGAAAAGATAATGATTGCCTTGACTCATTTACTTGTACGTATGTTTTTATAAATTTCAAAGTAATTTGCTTTCGTTGACATACAAGACCATTGTGTACTGATGTTTTGATTTGGTTTATTTCACTTGCAGGAGTATGGACTCACCACATCATGACATTGATGACGTGCCCAGTCCCGTACCTGATGACATTGATGACGTTCCCAGGCACATTGGTAGACAGAGATTTGCGGTGAGCGTCAGACGTGGCAGGACAGTTATGGCGAGGTTAATCAGACTGAGAAGTAACGGGATCAAGTTACAAGTAGAGTGGAATGAACTTGGAAACCCGGTTGGGGAGAACAGTACCGCCTTATCCATTGTACGAAGGAATCATCACTCAAGCAATGTGGGATGAGTTTATCAAAACACATACAACTCCTGATTTCCTGGTAAGGGGATTTTTTTATTTTTCCCTATTACGTGTAATGTACGTATTTGTAAGTAACATTTATATATTTATATGAATCATTTTGATCTATCTAGGAGTTGAGCGAGAAGAATCGAGCCAACGCGACCAACATGCCATACCGATACACACAAGGACCTGTTTTATACGGAACTTTACAAAAACAAATTGTACGAACTGATGATTATTTCATTCATAATAAAAATTATATGAATATCATTTAACTTCGACTAACTTCGATGTGCAGATACAAGAATCAGGCTCAGATAGTACACAGGTTCCACGACATGAGCTGTGGGTCAAGGGTGTCACAAATAAGAAAGGTGAAATTCGTAGTGAGGAAGCAAGAAGAGTAGCCGAATATTGTGTAAGTATTCAATTATATCATGCCTTCAATAAATAATTGGCTTTACTTAAATGAACTCCATTTATAATAACTAATTTTCTTTGTAATTCTTTTTGGTAAAGCGACAAATGACACAGGAGGATCCTGCGTTGGCGACCTATGTTGGTCGGGACGATTTATTGAGCAGAGCGTTACCAGTACCCGAGTATGATGGTCGTGTTCGGGGTACTGGTTTTGCAGTCACCCCATCAGCATACTTCGGACGTCAGAAGCGCTCGAGTAGAAGTGATGTTTCTCACCTACGTGACGAGATGTCTAGCTTTAAGCATCAAATGCAAGAACTTCAACAACAAATGCGCTACAAGGAACAACGAGAAGAACAATTCACCGAACAAATGCGTTTGCTGCAAGAACATAATGCGTTGTTAACAACGCAAATACAACAGTTGGTCCAGGGTAGGCCAATACCAAATGTTCCGTTCTGTGATAGCCCAAGTTTCAGAGATAGCTGCAATTCCGTGCCTAAAGTCCCTTTTCCTTCGGTAATTAATTTTTTTTCTACTTAACTTTATGTTAAATTATAATTAAGCGAATTTAACATATTAACTCTGTTTTCTGTAGGGGGAATTTCAATGCAAGCTATATGTCGAGCAAGCATCCAAGCACGCGGTTGCAGTAGGTGTTGCCTACAACACTGGTGAGGACATACTGCACAATTCACCGTTGCCGGATAACACACTCCGGGTTAGGGTTGACGTCTGCACGAACGAAGACGCCCTCTTACCGATCCCGTCTCAAGATGAGCAAAATAAGGTGGCAGATGTTGTAGGTGGCTATGTTGCTTGGCCAATAGGTCTTATCGAGCCATGTGGAAAGGTCGTTCATTCAAAATTCCCTGCACTTTTCCTTCGAACTTTCATCTCGAACTGTGATTTAATTTTCTGATTTGCGCAGGGTAAGATTTCAAAGTCTTCAACAACACAACCCAAGTCAAAAGCATCGGCCAGCCAACAGAGCAGAAAAAGACATACCTCATATCTCGATCAATTAATATTGATTGCACCACAATTGATCGGTGAGGGAGTAGTGGCATTACGTATTCCAAGACATATCTACAATGTTGGTGGTCTAGTTGATTATATTACTGCCGAGGTCGTGCAGGAAATATGTGCTCGTGATTGGGTTAGTGCTTCGGCTATCAACATCTGGATAAGGTACTTCACTATCATCGTTTATCACTGTTATTAATATATCTCGTTCCATTTCTTTTGTTTCTCATGACACTGTATGTTTTATACCAGGCATTTGGACCAGGACGTTTTAATGGATACACAGAGGGTCCAATTCGCATTTGTCAACCCTTTTCTTGTTGGTTATCATGAGGGTAAAATAGATGTGACTGCGCAGTCTAATGGGCTGAAAGATTACTTTAGCAAGAAAGCGGCAGCAAATACATTATTTTTAGTGCCGTATAATGCGGGGTAAGTTATTATTGGTACAATTTTTGTTTTTATTGTTTAACTTCTATCATAACATGATTGTTCAAAAAAATTTTTTAAAATATATTTTAGGCGCCATTGGATATTGATCGTTATCAATCCAGCGGAACCTTCAGGCCCTCGCATTTATTATGTGGATCCTCTGCAAAATGGTCTTCCACAAGACCGTTTTGATATGATGCTATTGATCAGTAGGTAAGTATACGTGCCTATGTATAAATATTTGCGAACGTGATTGAATAATCAAAAGTAATCATTTTCTGTTTTTTGTTAGCGCATTGACTGCATATCGGTCGTCTGTCGCGTTAAACTATTCTAAAGCTACTGACCCACGCCTTAGTTATCCTTGGAAGAAGATACAGGTATTGATATTTGACTTTACTTAGAATTTGTTAGTAAACACTTTTTATTCATGAACAGAGTTAAATATTGCATTATATTATTGCAGTGCCCTTTCCAACCTAATGACAATGATTGTGGGTACTATATCATAAAATTTATGAAGGATGTTATTATGCATGATCAACCATTTATTCCTCAAAAAGTAAGTCATTTAGTTGCACTTCATATTGTGTTGTAATGAAATTGAATTAGTGCCTGACAGTTATGTTTTACTGATTTCAATTTGTTCTAACTTGTGTCTGATTGTATATATCTGTAGTATTATGAAGATCAACGTTGTGACGCTTTGACAGACCATCAGGTTAATGAAGTGATCGAGGAATGGTGTGAATATGTGTTTAAGCAAATCCCTAGGTAGCTATATTTACTATTAAATTCACTAGCTGGTTTTTTTTGTGTTGTTTCTAATTGCCAATATAATTGTTGTGTCTTGCATGTTTGTTCAAGTTGAATTTGTTGTATTATATTTCATTCAGCTAGGTTTACAGTATATTGTATAACAATTTTCATTACTACTTTAGCTAATCAATCATTTGTTGGTATCATTTTAAAGTTATCTATTATTGTTCTTATTAAACCTTGCAGACTATAATTATATATGCATGAGAACAAAATATGCTAAAAAAAAACCAATACGAAAAACCCCAAAAAAATATGAGAAAAAATATGCAAAAAAAAAACCAGAACGAAAAAAAAAAAACCTACTGTGGCGCCTGGCTACCCAAAAAAATAAAAAAAAAACCAGAACAAAAAAAAAAAAAATACCACCTACTGTGGCGCCTGGCTGGAGGTTAAGGCCTACTGTGGCGCCTGGCCGGCCAGGCGCCACAGCTGGCCCTCCCACCTGTGGCGCCTGGCCATCCAGGCGCCACAGGAGGTATGCTTCCTGTGGCGCCTGCCACGTTAGGCGCCACAAAAAGCTATTTTTTTAAAAAAAAAAATTTATAAAACTGTGGCGCTTCCAAGCGCCACAGCTGTTTTTAGTAGCGTTAAGATAGGTGGCATTTCGCAAGCGCCACAGCTAATGCAATAATAAGCGCCACAGATTTGGTTTTTTGTAGTAGTGGACATTGCCCACATTGCATTAGATGTTATCAACTTTTGCTTACTAAGTAACAAAGCGACACTTTAAGTCAATCACAAGTTTTGTTAGGTAATAAATTCATTACTTGAATGTGTGGGGAAAGTCTTAACAAAGATTGTTGAATAATGACATAAAAGTGTGGATTTGTTACATGGTGAACTGGACTTGGTTGCCTTAAAAGACTTATGAATAATAATGTGGAAGTGCAAATTTATTATTTAGTAAATGAAGGTTGATAATACATAATGAAATGTGGAGAATACTTTAACAAACTAAACTTATAAATGAGTTGCAGTTAAAATTAAAGAGTTAATTCATATTTTTCTTTGCATACTATATATTGAAAGCATTGGTGTTTTTGGCATGCAAGTGGGGGTGAGGGTCAAATCCCACCTCAGCCACTTATCAAAATAATTATTCTCGCTAGCGGGGTCTCTGGCGAGCTAGTTGAGAACTTTAGTTTTTGAATAATTAAGGGGCTCTTAGTCTTTTCTCTTGCATTTTGTGTTTTTCCTCCAATTTCAACATCCCATTTTTGGGATCGCGTCTATAGCATGTCATTAGTGAATTTTGGTACAGCTTCCTATTTTTTGTATTTTTCAAGTTCCTTTTATGCCATTTTTTCATAATAACCCCATATATACAAGCGGGCCCCATGCATGTTGATGTCATCTATATCTTTTAAGCGTTAAAGGGTAAAAGTGTCTCAATAGTTTTTACTAATAAGCATTAAATATCTGGAAATTTTCAAAAGGGGAATATTACCCAAAAAATTTTAAAATGGGGCAATATTGCCTTAAATGTAAAATCGGATTTAAACAGTGGTGTAAACGGGCTTGAACAATAAAAAAGTTAATATGGATGTTTGGTTCAGCGATTGGGTTTGAGGTAAAAAAAGTCATAAATTAAAAAAAGTCATAAGCCTCAAAATGGAGCTTATTGGAGCTTATGTGCTTGTGCGTGTGTCAAATAATATTGATAGGAGTATTTTCATATATTTGGGGATCAATGAGGTACTCAAAATCACTTCTAATAACAAAACTTCTTTTATGAAAAATGTTCTAAATAATTTTCCCTTTCTTTAGATAGTAATCTTCTGCTAATTAGAGAATACTTTGGGATAAGAGTTTAGGCAAGTTTTGAGTTTTATTAATATATGACTGTAGAAATGTAGAGAATAATTAATAATTAATTTTAATCAATTTAGATTTATTATTTAGTTGCTTTATGATTTTATAATCAAATTTTTTTAAACATGTCATAAATTAGTTTCTATATAGTGTTTTTACCCATTAAATTTAGTTTAAATAATTTATTTGGATTATTGGAGATATTATTGAGGTTTTAATTGGTTCATTTTTCAGATGCTTAAAATTGTACCATTACCAAATTTTTAAAGCTAATTTTTGAGAAATTAAGAAAAAATCCCTCCGTATCTTCCTAGGTCTCATTTGGCAATTAAGTTATCAATGAGGACTTTTTTCACAATTATCCCTTCATTTTTCATTTTTCATAATTTTTACAATTTTTTCTCTTAAATAATAGAAAAGCCACTTATGCAAAAGTCAAAGCAAACATCATTCACTTTTACATAAGTTACTTATCCAATCGCCAATCCAAACATTCATCATTTTACCCAATCTAACTTTTTTCCAATTTTAAGATTCCATAAGTCTAAGTAAAAATAAGTCACTTATCCAATCGCCAATCCAAACACACCCTCAGACAATCAACCGGCTATTGACCAATTATATTGAGTTATCTCTACTACATAGGATGATAGGCCACATAATATGCCAAATCATCACCATCCTACTCACTGAAAATCAAAAGAAGCCTCTCCCCTTCATCATTAATTCATCATCAGCGTTCATGGAGTAAAAACCAGTCTGAAAAACAAAATAAAACAATATGAAAAAAACCACTTTTCTCCCTTCAATCAATTAAAATAAATCCAGAACAAAGATAAAAAAAGGGGATGGACGAGCCAAGAAGTCCAGAGCAAACAAATCAAAGAAGACAAAGCGACGGGAGCACAACCTTTCCCTTCTTGTTTGGTTTTCGAATTGCAAAAAGCAATTGTGCCTTCAGTTGAACTCCCAACAAAATCAAAGTCGCTAGCTTGAAGCTTAGAACGATGAACATCCATATATCAAACTAATCAAGCTTAGATTTTGTCAGAAAGCATATTGAACATAACCATGTCTATGGATTTTCACCACCTTCATCGAAATTCCTTTCCCCCATTAATTTAATCCTCAACACTACTCGTTAACTCGAAACAACAACATTATAGAAAGTAGTAAACCCATGATTCAAAATGTAATAATTAATCACCAACGGCCTTCTGGTAGAATCATCAACCTCACCCATGATTGGGACATTCCTTCCTGAGCCTCTGGACCTTAATTACTTGAATCATCAACCTTGTAAAATTGGATAATAGCGAGCTTGACCTTCTTCTTCTTGTTCTTGATCTTCTTAGGCTTGGTGTAAGTTTTCTTCTTATGCTTCTTGGCTCCACCACGGAGAGTCGAAGACGGAGCACAAGGTGAGGCGTCGATTCCTTCTGGATGTTGTAGTCGGCTACGGTTCGGCCATCCAGAAGCCGTGATGGTGGGTTTGGAAGAGACGAAGAGAGGAAACGAATGAGTAAGGTGGAACTGGAAGGTGTGAACTGATGAGGTGGCATGTCTGAGTGATGAGGTGGTACATATGAGTGTTATGTAGATAAATTAGTCAATTTTAACCGTCAAAGTTAATATTTTAAATGGTGGGGGTAAAATTGTACCATTTTTTATTCTTATAGGATAGTATTACTCATTCTAAAACTTCCAAACACCCAATGCCCATTAGTAAAAACTTCTTGAGCGTTGTTGCCCCCTTAACCCTATTTTCAAACGGCCATGATGTCATACAAATTAAAATCTTTTATATAAATGCACATGTAAAGCTCATCTCTGGGCAATATATATGTATGTATAAAGCTCATCTCTCTTTATGTGTGTTACAACTCTCGACGTTTGCGATATGATGAATTTCTTATTCGAAAGTCATTTTATAAAATATACTACTTTCAGTCCTAAATATAGGATATAGTTTATAGTACAAATTATATTACAAACTATGTCCTATATTTAGGACCGGAGAGAGTAATAAATTGAAAATAATTAAGGGTTGTTAGCTCAAACAATAATTTGGATTTTGGGATCAGTATAAAACTGCATATATTCCCAATAGTCATATGAAAATATAGATTAGACCAGCATTAAAAATATTATTATGGATATTGGACTCAGCAGTGGATAAAATTTTAATATAATCTATAAATACAGTTTTCCTTGTAAAAAAAAGGAAGGCTAACTCAGAAATGTCAGGCTGGCCATATACCTCAATGTTATATAAACTTAGATGGAGAAGGTCTTCTTCCACAGCTGCAGGCCTATTTAGCGTTTAGTGTTCGGGGTGTTTCTTTTGATTGTGCTTTGTTTTCTCTCTATATTAAAGACTTTTTATTGGCTTGTGGTTCTAGTTTTAATTTTTATGTCTGGAGTTTATTTTGTAATTTCATTTTTTTGGTTGCTTTCGGTTCAGTCTAAGACATTGTAACTTCTGTTCGTTTCAATATATTATTAGTTTCTTTGTTGGCAAGAAAAAAATAAAAAGGAGGAGGTCTTCTAATGTTACTCATTTGCTTTGCAAGGATCCTTATTTGTCACTTAACCTTTTATTGTTCTTCCCTTTCAATGCTTTTCTGTTACAAAGTTCAATTTCAATTTTAAAAGTTATATACTCCCTCCGGTCCTAATTATAAGATAAAGTTGACTTTTTTGAAGAAATTAAGGAAGCCAATTAAATTAATTTAGAGTATTTATATTTATAATTTTTTCTCTAAACTAATTAATTTGACTAATAAACTGATATATAATCTAAAGATACTAAAAATATAAATATTCTAAAATAATGTAACTGCCTTCCTTAATTTCTTCAAAAAAGTCAACTTTGTCTTATAATTAGGACCGTAGGAAATACATTTTTTTCCATCAAAAAGTGAAAATTATATACCTTAGCGTTACAAATATTAATTTATTAATATAGAATAAATTTTACAACACTTCACAAACTTTTATGTCGTGTACAAGATAATTTTATTAATCTTTAAAAAATAAAATCTTACAATCAACCTCTTAAACTCTTAAATTCATATATGTTTACAGTTCAAATGGTTATTTACGTATATTAGAAAGTATAAAAGCAAGAAAAGCGATGCATTTTAAGAAACAATGGAGCTATCCGATCATATATTACTAAATACTTTCCTTGTGCATGGAGAGGAATTCATGTTGAATAATTTAGATGAGAGTTTGGGATATTGCATTCAGAAAATGCATCCATTCAAGGTCAAAAAATGGGGAGGAGTATTTAGTTTTATTAACATAGTATTATATATAAGTACCATAGCTTAATTAGAGGCAAAATTGGAGTCAATGGCTTCTTGAGGGCTATTACTATTTATCAAAATTAAGATTTCTTGTTCACACATCATTTTCGTCCACTTGCTTTGGGAACAATTTAAATATTTTAGGCCTCATTCATTGTAAATTTTATCAGGTTCATATCCTCGAGCTAAGTAGGCCAAATAATACGCAACAAAATTGGAATCCAACCTCAACAATAAATCAAAGGCAATTTGGTATGTCAAAGCTACAAGCAATCTAGAGCTGGCACTACTATAGAAATTAAAACAAAGTTTACGTCTCCAAATTTACATATGTTTTTAAAAAACAGATGTAATAAAAGAGACGATGACCTTTTTAAAATTTTGGGCTGAATTTCTATGTTCTTTTACAAAAAATCGACATTAAAAAAGGCATTAATGTCTGTTTTTTAAAAACGAATGTTAAAAGATTTCAATCTACGTCGGTTTCAAAACAAACGTTAAAAGACTGTAATACATCTATTTTTCAAAAACGGATGTGGAAAATACTTTTGACCTTTGTTACATAAATAAGAAAACTTATAACGTCACTCACATTGATATTATCCTAAAAATGTGGAAAGGTCAAAATAATACACGTTAAAAAGTGTTTTTTGTATAGGTTAGTCGTTAACTTGACATATATTAAATACTTGGAAATAGAAAATTGATAATGTCATATTTCACCTATTAAAAAAATTACTTGAAAATGGACGTTGAAAGACTTAAATTTACGTTTGTTTTTAAAAAACAGGCATGAAAAATATTTTCTATGTCTATTACAAAATAGACAGATGAGAAAAATAACAACATTACTCGCATTGATGTCCTCCTGAAAACGTGAAAAGGTCAAAACAATATACCTTAAAAGTATTTTCTGTATAGCGTAGTCGTTAACTTGACATATATTAAATACTTAGAAATAAAAAATTGATAAGGGAAAATTCCAGAAAACTACAAACGAAATTAGAAAAGGACAGAATGCTTGGGGGTGAAATTAACAAATCCCAAATCAGTGAGGCATAAGGAATTTGGGATATGAAATGTTAACACAATTACCTAAATATCCTCCTAAAAAGGGGAACTAAGAGACATGACCAGGCATCATATCAGAGAGTGACGGAGAGAAACGAGGCAAAAGGGATAGGAGGAGACACGAGCTTGGGCTGAGGGAAACGAGAAGACATGAGCTCAGGCTGACGGTTGAAGGTGTTAGGAGGAGCTGTGAGGCAAGACGAAGCTTCAGCTACAGTGGGGTGTGGGACATTGGGCGGCACCGCGAAGCGAGATGAAGGTCTGGTGAGTGTGGGGTATGGGAAGGTGGGGCGGAGCTGCGCGGTGCAGCGACACGAAGCTCCGGCGAGGGTGGGGTGTGGGAAGGTGGGGCGGAGTGGTGCGGCGAACAAATGCTCTAGGTAATTACTTGAATAATAGTGTAATTCTTAGAGATAACTGAAAGTAAGGTTTTCTATGAGCCTGTAATTTGGTTTGTTTATGGACCTCCGGACGATCATTAATTCTGACTTGATGAACACACAGACACCTAGTGTTTCTAATACAGTGCGTGGGTAAATCCCAAAGTAGGTACCGATAAACAAATTCAGAAACCTCAAGTAGAACATAGACTTAGTCTTTTTTTATTTGAAATAATAAGTTTAAGTAATGCTTAAAGATAGAGGCAAAGGATAATATATATCCAGGGAGAGTGTGTGTGTGTAGTTTAGAGATTATATATCTAGATAATTGGTGCAACATGCATTGAATGAGTTGTTGCTAACAGGCAAGAGCCGCGTTTGCTGCTGGGATTGATGCATATGTCGCATATGTTGCTTTCCCCACTCCATAATTTGTTGTTTCACGGCTGGACAACCACATGACATGGGCCTGTAATGAAATCAAAACCTGTTGACACACACACAAACACACATAATATATATTGTAGATATGCATACATACATATATATATATATATAAAGTAGTTGGAAATGTG
Source organism: Inga oerstediana (assembly GCA_963210345.1). Taxonomy (NCBI): domain Eukaryota; kingdom Viridiplantae; phylum Streptophyta; class Magnoliopsida; order Fabales; family Fabaceae; genus Inga; species Inga oerstediana. The sequence continues at coordinate 36,046,665 of OY723406.1, forward strand.
ATCCTGATAAAAAGATCATATATATATATATATATATAATGCTTCTCCACCTTTTGTTTATTATTAGTGGGAAAAGATCATATATATATAATGCTTCTACATTGATGTGGGAAAATTGGTTCATTGACTCACACTACTAGATTTTTATATTTTACATGTTCATATGTTAATTTTTTTTAATTAATAGTGAGAGAGATGTTGTTAATAAATAAGCTAATGTTGTTAATAGTGAGAGAGATGTTGTTTTCAGGCATAACAAAGAACTTAAAAATTTGATTAAAAACTGTAGGCTTTGCAGTTATTCCTGTAGTGACAGAAATAGAAGTTAGATCGATGCCCATGCGGTTTGAATGTGTTCATGAATATGACTAATTTGATTGAGTATAACATTGTAGAGGTTTGTATTCTCATGCATAGAGAGTTGATTGGACTATATAATTGGATACATGTTTGGTTTGGGGTCTATTTTGTTAAGGCCCCTATACTTGGATTATGAAAGTTGTTTTGCAGCAGAACATGGTGGTTGAAGAAGGGTAGGAGAGGGGAGGAGAAAGGCAAAATGTTGGTGGAGAAGGTCATGAGGTTGTTGAAGAAGGGCATAAGGTTGTGGGAGGAGGGCAGAATTTAGATGAACAAGGGAACAAGGAGGTGGGAAAAGGGGAGACAGCTAAAGGATTGAATAATGGCTTGGTGTTGTTTAAAATAGAGTTTTTCAAGAAATTGAAGGGGAAAAGAGCTGATAAATGTGTTCTACCCTTCGATGATGTGCTACAAGCATGGAGAGCATTGAGTGACCAAGAGAGAAAGAAATATTGTGAGAAGGCAAAATATACTCAGAATGAAAAGAAATCAAGAACGGAGAAGAAGAGTACGAAGAGGAAAATACCTTTTATCACACGTTCCTCAATCTGGTAGTTCAATCAATTGGCAGACTTCATAAGCAAAGACAAAAGTCTGAAGGATAGGGTTGAGAGATTAGGTTTCCGCAAGTTGCTTGAGTTTAGAGGTTGCAATCGGTTACCGAAAGATCTTATTGCTTCAATGCTCCGCTCATATGATCCACCAACTCACCAATTCCGAATTAAGAGCAAGATAAGGGAAATTTCGGCAGTTGATGTGCAGCAGTTACTTGGTGTCCCGTACGGAGGTGAACTGTTTGTGCTAATGTGGATGATAATGACCTGGTGTACACATAGCTGAAGAATGAGTATTCAAGATGCCTATATAGCAAGATTTTTGAGGCCATTATAGAGGGGAGAGAGAATGATAATTTTGAGTTCTTATTTATGTTGTATACACTTGGAACATTTCTATCTCCCACTGCAAGCCCAAAGGTCAGTTATCGGTTACTGAAGGTAATGAGTGTGACCATAAAGAGCTTTCAGAAATTTGATTTGGTGACCTTCATAATTCAAGAGTTGTGGAAAGAGATGGAAGATTATGTAAGAGATGTTAGGAAGAAGAAGACTACCAACACGAATGTCGGTGGATGCGTGTACTTATTGTTGGTATGTATTTATATTTATTTTTCAATTTATATGCTTCAATTACCAATTGCTGTAGCTGATAATATGTGATTGAATGGGCAGGTATATTTCGGTGTGCACTTTGCAATGGTGACAACTGAGAGACATCAATATGGCGATGCTATTAAATATTGGACTGAGGAGAGATTAAAACAATGGTTAAATTAGAGAGGGAAAGCAATATGGGCATACTATTTGGAGGAACGGCATCCCAAACATATGTTGAGCCAGAGGACAATATAGGAATTGACCATTTAGACCAGGTATGTGTATCTAACTTCCCGTAGTTGTACGTTACAAACGAATTCATAAGGTTGACATTTCATTTGTCACGATTAGGACTTGAAGGATATGTATAGAAGATTGACGAGGGTCATTGCTGAGGAGTTGATAAAAGTCCAAGTAAAGAGAGGGGGCAGCAAAAGATCAAAGGACAGAAAGATCACAAGAAGAAAATGGACCTCATGCACACGATGATGATAACGTTGTTTTTGCTGAAGGAGAAGAAAATGATGAGGAGGAAGAGAAGGCCTCAGAAAGTGATATTGGTGATTCTCCCATTAACGTATCAGATAGTGAAGGAAAAGGAGGGGACATTGTTGAGGACGAAGAGGTTGGCATGGGTTAAGTATTGGGCAGATCATGTAGGGTTAGAAAAGAGAAGAAAATAGAATCCCCTTATGTTATGCCTAAGGAAATTAAGCGGAAAAAGAAGGAAGTGGATGACAAGGAAAGGTTTTTCAACGTAATTTCCCAGCTCCCTCCAAGCATAGGTGGAGATATGTGAGTGATTGATGTTTGTCTTATTTGTCATTTGTATTTCAAAGCAATTGAATAATGTTTTGTAACATTTGTTTTGTTGTTGCCTTGTTATTGAATGTAATGATAGCGAAATGGTGACCATGTGTGACGAATATGTCACTCGAGAAGAGCTATACTCTTTAAGTGGACAATCGGGTAAGTAAGACCAAATCTAGATGATATGCTGTATGTTGTTGAGTAAATGGCCAAGGTTTGATTATGTCGTTGTGGACTGTAGGTGGTGTCACTTGTTTGCAAGACTTTGATGGCAGATATGAAAGAACAAGGAGTCGTTAAGAGGCACATTTTTATGCTGATTTTATGGTCAGTATATTATGAGGAAAGCAGGAGTTGTTGGTACTAATATGTATATTTTGTAGACACTCATTGTCGGCAAAGGTAAAAATTGGAGACCGTCAGATTACAAGGGTTATTTACTGTTGGAGCGAATAAGCTACAATATAACGGATTGTGATTTGGTTAGTGGCCCAGTACTTGTGCGTGAGCATTGGTTTTGTGTTGCCTTAGAGCCGAAAACCATGAATTTCTTCGTTCTGGACTCTATGCAACTGACAGTTGACCCGACAAAAAAAATAAAGAAAAATAGCATATTTGAAAATCCCTAAGTCTACGTAGTGGAGACATGTGTACTGTGCTTTATCACTGACCGTTTCCTTTCATTTAATCTATAATGATCACAACTCCACTGATGTTATTGTTTTTTTCCGGTTCAGCGGGACAGGTTTCATGACATAGTTCAATTTGTTAGTCACAATCGGCATGGCAAGAATCCAAAGGGTGATATCATTCGGGTGCTATACCGCTGCAAAATAATCTGTATGTCTTACCTTATCTGCTGTGTAGAACACTTTGACTTTTTTCACTTGTGTTACCAAGGAAGTGACTGTTGTTTACAATTGTAGGAAAGACTGTGGGTCCACGTGTTGATATGGTTGTTTCAATAGAGTCTAAATGTTATACTCGATTACACAAGTGTATGTACTTTTGCAGAAATAATTCTCAACTTTTCATGTGCACTTTACTTTTCATGAAAATGTTCTCAACTTTTGATGCGTACTTTATTTTCTGTAGGATCAAGTTACACAGTACAGGAAGGATATTTTATGGTGGTTGGTGAATCATCCTCGAAATTCATCTCAACTTGATGCTCTTAGTCTGTTGTCAAAGCCACCGACAAATGACAATGATCGATATAGTAGACTGTAGTGATATTGTCTGCCACAATAGGAACATGTTGACAACCTCTTTTTTGTTATGGCCAACGTTATTTTATGAAAAGCATGCTAGTTGTGTGCATATGTTGTAATATCCTAAATTGTAATTAAGGGCTAATGGCCTCAAAGGCGATGTAATTAATGCTAGTTAAACATTTTTAGAGTATATGAGGTGTGTTGTGATGTAAAATGTGTTTGATGATGGTTTAATATGTCTTATTATAATCAGGGGTAAAATGGTAAATTTACTGACCAATTGGTCTATTACCGAAGAGGAAACTCATTGGTAACTTAAAGATAACGGGAGTGATTTATTGCCAAGTGATCCATAGGGGTGGAATCCTATGTATTAGAATTCATATATGGTCATGGTAAGAAAGCAAGATCATTACATATGGCAAGATATGGACCATTGGATCAAAAGTCAAACTTTCAACATATTTTCTCTTCCCTCTCCCTCCAAAGTTGGTTTGAGCATGGGAAAAAGGGAAAATTCAGATCATTATCTTTAGTTCTTCGTTTCTCTCTCCTTGTCCTCCATTTTCGCATAAGAGAAGGAAGAAAGAGAAAATCAAAGGTGAGATTTTGACATCTTTGTTGGCCTTTAATGCTCTAGGTCTCTTTATTAATGTTATTCACCTTGATGAGAGCTTCATCTTGATGGCTTTGGATTTTGGAAAGAAGGTGTTTTAAATCTTAAGGAAGTTTGAAAGCTAGAGAATCAAGAAACTAGCCTTTGGAAGTTGAAGAGGTGATCATTTGTGGCATTTTGATATATATATATATATATATATATTGTCATTATTGGTTAATTTTTGATATTTGAGGAAATTTGCCCTGATTTTATGAGAAGTGAGAATGGATGAATTAGTTATAGTAATGTGTAGAAATGGTGTTAGAATGTGGTATAGAGAATTTGGTTTAATTGGGAATTTGAAAAGGGAAAAGTTTGGTCATGAGATGATTTGAGTGTAATGTACTAATCCTAGACCAAATGAGGTGATTAAGTAAAATTTGAGTTGTTTTGAGGTTACCAATAAGTTCCTTATGGAATTTTGAGTGAGAATGAGCTTTGGTATAAGTCTTGGAACCATTAAGACCAGTTTTGGTAAATCTGGAAAGACATGTGCTATTGTGTTGCTATGATGCAGCTATTAATGATTGCTTACATGCTATATGTTTATATATTATATAAGTGATTTGTTACTACTGGGATTCTTTTAAATCTCATTCTTTCCATTGTTAAACCTACAGATAGGGCAGATGGTTCCTCCGGGAAGTGGCCAACCAAAAGCGGTTAGGAATTTTTGAGAAAGATATGGGACTGTTGGTTATCTACCTTGGAATAGGATTATTGTCTATTCTTTTTCGAATGTAAATAATATTTTAGTCATGGTTGTGTAATCCCCTAGTAGGGAATTTTGAGACCCTTAGTGTATATATATGAACTCGGGGGTTGCCGGGATTTTTGGTTGTGTAACCCCCTCCGTAATTATATCTGAAATACGCGATTAAAATGAAATAGAGACCAATAATAATAAAATTACATTTACTAACCCATCACATGAGGGGGTTTTCACAAATACCTTTCGAAATCATTTATAAACTTGGTCTCATATTCACATTTCGAATACAATTACTACGCGAAGATAAATCACATTCATATAAATATCAGAGTGCACAACATAATCATCTCGGTAATCCCGGGTACATGCTTCGCTAAAGATACACAGGGCACAATTGCCCACTACAATTCCTCAACGAGGATTACACAATATCATCTCAAATACATATTCAAATATATATAATCCCAACTACAATGATAACCAACTACCAAACTTAAATAATCCAAACGGAAGGCCCCGTCGCCCTTGGCTGCTTGCTCCATTCTCGATCCACCTACCCTGTCTAAAATGGTTGGTAGGGGAGGGTGAGATTCGAGAGAATCTCAGTAGGTAAACATTACCAATATGCATGCAAGATAGATGTTTAATGCATGACATGCTTGCATAACTCATGCTTACACACAATGACAAATCTGTAAGCTCAATGCTTCGAACAACATACATATGGCCATAACTTAAATTGAAACATAGCTTTAAATCATTCATACATGTTTCACATAATCAAGCAAAGCAATAACATGCATCAATACCAACACAAATATCATATACACGCAAGAGAGGTAAGTTCCCTACCTTAACCCTTTTTCCGCCTTGAAACATGTGCCTCGTAAAGCGCGCCAACAGCTCGGGCTTCATATTCGATCCTATAATGCCAAAGGTACCGTTCAGACACTTCCATAGTGTTTCTAGGGGTTATATGAGGCTATATTGAAAATTTATTAAAATGCCCCCGGGGACCCGGCCCAGTCCCACCGTACCCGGTCCGGCTGTACTTTTCCCGAAATTTTGACATTGGCTATTCTAACATATTTCCGCCCAAGGAATCCATTTCTGAACTTGAAATTATCAAATTCAATGTCAATTACAAAATTACCCTAGGCAGCCCACTTTAAGGGTTTCAGGGGCGTTTTCGTAATTATGCTTTTTCGGCCTTTTCCGAAAAAGTGCCTAGCTGTAACCCCACCTAATTTTCGCTCCTGAACTCAATGGAATCATAAAATCATTGATAATCTAACTCTAAGACCTATTTCTAGAGCTGGCCAAAATTCTCAAGTATTCCGGGGAAAATTAGGGTTTTTCGGTTTCGGCTCCGTAAATGCGTTCATTTCTACTCCTAACCACTTTATTGACTATTATATTAGGTTACAACTACCATTTAGTACCAATTTGTGCAGCATAACAGCCCCACACACCCATTTTCCATTTTTGAAACCAATGACAATCCGGCAAAATTTCACCGATTAAATTGTCCACAGCAGCTAGAATAGTCAATACACAAGAGTTTGGAAGTTACCTTAAACTCCCACTAGCTTTTCTCAAGAGTGGCTGAAACCCTAGCCCTTCTTAACCATAAAAATTAAGCTTCCAACACCTTAAAGAACATGAAAGAGAAGCTTAGGAGCAATGTTATACGCGTTAGGAGCTAGATCGTCGGAGAAATCGGCTTACCTTGTGAGATTTCTCCTCTCTCTCTCTCTCTAAGAGCTCTCAAATTTCTCTCACTAGTTTCAGCTGGTTCAGTACGTCAGAAATGAGAGCTGAAGATGATGAGAAAATATTTAATTCCATGCTGATGTCATCTTTTATTTCGATGATGTCATAATTCCCATTTTTGGATTTTCTTGCAGATTTTCTGCCCAAATTTTGAAAAATCATAAATAATTATAAAAAAATCGAAATGAGGTGATTCTAAAGCCAAATGAAAGGTATTTAAGTCCTATTTATAGTAAAAATATGGGCCGTTACCCAAAATTACCACAAAAAGTCCAGAATTACATAAAACTCATCGCTGCCCCAAAACAGAGTTTAGTTTCCATCCAAAATTTTGGACAGTCATATCTCCTAGCTCACAAAACGAAATGGCACAAATTATATGTCAATTTTGAAGCTTGGGATGTGACATTTAAGACTGCAAAGTTTCAGAATTTTTAGACACCATTTGATCATTCAAAAAGTTCACACAATCTGACTGCCCAGAATAGAGTTTCACTGGACAGAATTTCAGATTTTACATCTTTGCTTCCAATGGTCCCATTTTCATACCAAACTTCATTCCCACATAAATTTTCACAAGGAATCCATTGGAAAAACCAAATCAATCAAATTCACATCACATTGACATGTTTTCACAACAATCTCAACATGTCAACACAATTCACATTTCAAAACCTAACATTGCAACTTTTCCATTCCAAAGTTCTAAACCAATTTCAATGACATCAAAACACACTAGGACACCATTTCCAACACAATAACCCATTCAATTCTTCCCTTTATTCTAAGTCAATTTAGATGTTAATCCACAATTGAACTCAAATACAGGGTTTCGGCGTTGCTCACAGCACACACGATCACATTCGAGTGGCAAATCACATCATATTCTCCAAAAGGGTTATTTATCACTAACCACATCCACTTTTGGAGTCATTAACCCTTAATCACAATTTGGGATCTTACTAAACCGGGCCTTAGTAATCCACTAATCTCAGGCTTATTTTCTAAGCTCAAGTCTCAAAAGTGTTAGAACCGGCTATCACCCAAGAGGGGGGGTGAATTAGGTGTATAATAAAAACTTAAGAATTTTAGAAATCTTTTCGTATCTTAACGAAAGCAGTAAGTATGAAGGTTTATAAATCAACAGTTAGATTAAATAATATATGCTGGAAATATAAGAGTTTAGGGAAGAGAATATGCAAACTGTGATTTATCCTGGTTCGGTCCAATCTGTGATGGCCTACGTCCAGTCCCCAGGCTCCTCCTGAGATTTTCAAATCCACTATCTTCTCGTTTAATCCAGGCACAAGAAAAGCCTTTACAATCTCACAAGTTTAGCCGGGTACTTGTGAAACCTTTTACAAATTTTTCACCAAGATACTCCCCCTTACGACAAGTCTTACGAGCAGAGCAATCCCGAAGATCTTCCTCTCCTGCTTACTCATGCAAGTCTTACGAGCAGCAACATTCTCTCCTGCTTACACCCCTGTAAGTCTTATGAGCAGCAACGTTCTCTACTGCTTGCACCTTGTAAGTCTTACGAGCAGAATGTCTTACGGCAATTCTCTCTACTGCTTCTTCGTAAGAAAATCAACCCTCTCAAGGTCCCTCTACCTTGAGATCAACTCAGAAATATAGATGAAAGTGTTTACAGACTCTCTCACAGAGTGGATATAATGCTCACTGAAGTACAATACAAATAATCACTCTCTCAATGAAAAGTAATATTGAAACCGCAGAACAGAGAGTGTATGGGTAGAAGCAGAGGATTTACATTTCTATGTAGTTGCTCGCTGTCTCAGTTTTTCTCCATTTTTCTCTGTCTTTCTAAGTTAATCATCAAAGTTGAATGCTATCTCATTTATAGTTGATGAAGATGATGACCGTTGTGAACATTCGTCCGTTGGAGTTCCATTGCTTCATTTGAACGTTTTAGCATATTTGAAAAACAAGCTCCTGTCCGTTGTGGAGCATTTTGTGTTTCAGACAATTTTTCATGGTGGGTCATTTGCTTGTCGTGGTTGGTAGCCACCATTTGGTGTGTAATGATGGAGTTCACCGTAATTGACTTTTATTTGAATCTGTAATCCGAATGTTTAATATCCTGTTTCACACTTGAAATATATGTTAGCTAACATTTAGAATCAATAACAAGTGAAAACACACTGATTCAATAACATATAATCATATTCGGATTGTTCGCTGTGAGACTTGATGTTTTTGGTCTTCTTCCAGAATATCACTCGAGCATGAATGGCTCACTTCGAGTGATCTCCTTATTTTCCTTCATATGCTTCAGTTCACGGGTTGTGCTTGCATAGGATTTCAGAGAGACAAAATCTTCACTCGCGGGTGAAGTGGGGTCTCACTCGAGCACAACTTCCTCTGCTCGAGTGATATTGCATTTTCCACTGAGAGTGTCTTCTCGGGTCATCACTCGCACACCATTTTGACAAGAGTGAGAATTTGTACTCGTGGGTGATATGGTCCCTCACTCGAGCACACACACTCCTGCTCGAGTGAGACGCATATTCTCTAGGAATATGCTCTCAATACCATCACTCGCATCAGGATTTCAGAGGGATAAAATTATCACTCGCAGGTGATATGGGGCCTCACTCGAGCACAACTCCTTCTGCTCGAGTGATCTTGTATTTTGCACTGGGAGACTCTTCTCTGGACAGCACTCGCAGCTCTTCACTCGCATCTGCTCGAGTGAATTCTCGACATCACTCGAGCACAAAACGTCCTACTCGAGTGCGCCTTCAATTTTCACGTACATGCTTCTTCTCAGGTTATCACTTCCATGTCAAAACTTCCATGTGCTCGAGTGAGAAATGATCCAATGCTCAAGCATGAATCCTAGTGCTCGAGTATTGCAACTTTCTTCACGTTTTAGCTGCTTCTGGACATCACTCGCACGACATTTTCAGAGAGAAAGTTTTTGCACTCGCGGGTGATGTGGGGCCACTTTAGAAAAATTTTGTTCATTTGATTCAAATGATGTATCATAAGAATGCTCTTCCCATATGCATTCCAATGCAACAAGAATCAGCTCCAAACTCCTTGTATTCTGCAAGTTATGATCGAAAGAGTGTATATTTCGCTAGTCTACACAAGCATCAACTTCCAGAAGGTATAGCTCCTAGAATATACGTTCAAATTAGGAAAATTACCTATCCATGGAAAGCTCTTTGAGTCTACTTTCATTTGGCACTGGTCTCTTCTCAATCCGATGTGTGGTTTGTGAGTTATACTCAAAATACTGAACCTGTGTCAAAAAGTGATGGTGATTTCAGTTTCATTTTCCACGATTCATACTCCTTCATTTGATCTTCTTTCAATGTGATCCTGGTGCCAATTTTACGTGTTGTGAGTTCTCTTTCATATGCCACTAGTTTCATGTCAATCCAACGTGTGGTTTGAGAGATATGATCAAAATACCAGACCTCGCTCAGGCTGAACGTAAAACAGAGTAGAACAGAGTATTCATCCGTGCTCGAGTGAATTGGTCTGTGCTCGAGTGAGTTCTTCCTGTGCTCGAGTGAAACACCTTGTGCTCGAGCATAACTCCCCTAGAAGCGCCAAAACTCATATATAAGTCATTTTAGCTTCATATTAACATATTCCAACCATTATTTGATCATAGAAACCTCCGGTATCATAATAGAAACCTCCAGTATCACTTCTAACAACTTGAATCTTGATCTTCTTGTAAGATCTAACAAGTTCTTCATTCTTCATAATCCAAGTAAGCATCTCCTTGACCATCTTCAATTTCTTTCTTCTTCTTCCTCTTGTTCATTTTCATTAATTCAATCTTCTTCATTCTTTGCTTGACTAATCTACAAAATATGTAACATTAAATATAGTAGTTAGTCAAAGAAATACATTATATGAACTTTTTGCTCTTATCACTTAATATCTATATTTGACATCATCAAAACTAATCATATCTAACAAAAAGTCGGGGTATTACATTTCTCCCCCCGTTCAATAAATTTCGTTCCTCGAAATTTGTTGCATCACTTAATCCACAAACTACGGATGCTTCTTCATGACAGCCTTCATTTCACAATTCATTTCACATTGGGATGGTCCTTTCTAAACCACCCTCACAAACAAGATGCCACAACTTGATTCTCACAAGAATCTTAAACCATGAATGCAATACAATTGTCTCAAATTACAATTGGCCCATTTCACGATTGTCACATGAACACAATCACCACATATTTTGCCAAACAAATGCAATCGCTTCCACATACAATTGCCATAAAACCATTATCACAAAACCACAATCGTCGCAAGCCCCCCAACTCATGAGTGGCTAGCGCAACTTAATATCTGGAGGCTCTAATTCATGAGCTATATCATAAGATCTCGGCAGTTAGGTGGCATAGGCCACCACTCTGCTTAACTTAAACTAGTTACTCCTTCCGGAAGTAACCCCAAAACACCACAACCTCAATACATAAAACGACAGCCTTAGCTGTATACACAAACCCTTATGCTGTATTCATATCCACAATCTTATCCTCACCTGTACACCTACCAGTAACTCCACTAGTGGTAACTGGGACTTTTGGGTATTCACAATAATATCATATTCCCGTATCAAATTTCACGGCGTTACCCTCACCCATCCAGGGCTTTTGGGTATTACACAATATCTACAGCAGATTCACATTGAAGCGTGACCAACGTGACAAGATCCCTATTTACATCCCACCCTCATCCCCTTTTACCGTCGGGAAGGCACATAATCCTTACCCGAACCATTGTTAGCGACTCAGGGACTATTGGCGTGGCGATACAAATACATATTGCAAGAATACTTTGGCTTTTGCCGCTTGCACAAATACTATAGCTTTCGTTGTTATCCCAATGCCAGCTCTCCCAGCTGTATTCACATAGCTTCCATAATAACACATATCGTAGACTCTAATTTTATGTATCACCTTTTGGCCTTGGGTCAACACCGGTGCAACCAGCCTGGTGGCTAGCCATGCTGGCCATGCCGGGGTAAGTGCCCTCAGAATTGAGAACCCCCGATCATGTAGTCGAATTCGCCATCAGCTGAACTAGCTCTGCTCTGTGGCCACAACCATACCTCAATCCCAGCTTGTTCACAATTGTCACACATACATGTTGCCTCACTGGCATACATATATCACATTACCTCTTTGGAAATCACAAAGCCACTTTGGCTTCCAGATAGTCAATCCCCCATAAACTACTGCCCCAGCAGAATGGGAGTCCGCTATGGGAATCACCCCATGCGGCCGTAAGTGAAAGACACACAAATATCCGTCATATCCTGAGCCTATGCCTACCAGGCGCAGCCCACCAGACCAACTGATTAGCACAACCAGGGAGATGGACTCACAATACAATCACAACAAGCTGGAACTAGCATTTTAACAGCTTCACCTTCACACAGAGAATTCTTTTCACCAAATCGAGATCCTTCTGTTAGAACCGGCTATCACCCAAGAGGAGGGGTGAATTGGGTGTATAATAAAAACTTAAGAAATTTAGAAATCTTTTCATATCTTAACGAAAGCGGTAAGTATGAAGGTTTATAAATCAACAGTTATATTAAATAATATATGCTGGAAATATAAGAGTTTAGGGAAGAGAATATGCAAACTGTGATTTATCCTGGTTCGGTCCAATCTGTGATGGCCTACGTCCAGTCCCCAGGCTCCTCCTGAGATTTTCAAATCCACTATCTTCTTGTTTAATCCGGGCACAAGAAAAGCCTTTACAATCCCACAAGTTTAGCCGGGTACTTGTGAAACCTTTTACAAATCTCTCACTGAAATACTCCCCCTTACGGCAAGTCTTACGAGCATAGTAATCCCGAAGATCTTCCTCTCCTGCTTACTCATGCAAGTCTTAGAGTAGCAACGTTCTCTCCTACTTACACCCCTGTAAGTCTTATGAGCAGCAACGTTCTCTATTGCTTGCACCTTGTAAGTCTTACGAGCAGAATGTCTTCCTGGCAATTCTCTCTACTGCTTCCCCGTAAGAAAATCAACCCTCTCAAGGTCCCTCTACCTTGAGATCAACTCAGAAATATAGTTGAAAGTGTTTACAGACTCTCTCACAGAGTGGATATAATGCTCACTGAAGTACAATACAAATAATCACTCTCTCAATGAAAAGTAATATTGAAACCGCAGAACAGAGAGTGTATGGGTAGAAGTAGAGGATTCACATTTTTATGTAGTTGCTCGCTGTCTCAGTTTTTCTCCGTTTTTCTCTGTTGGCCATCATCGTTGAATGCTCTCTCATTTATAGTTGATGAATATAATGTCCGTTGTGAGCATTCGTCCGTTGGAGTCATTTTGACCGTTGAGCACATTTGAAAAATGAGCTACCATGAGCTTTCCGTTGCAAAGCAGAGCGTTACGTTGAGGAGCTGCATGTCTCATTTTGAGCTGTACATCACGTTGTGGAGCGGGATGAATTCGTTTGAGTTTCCAGACAATCTCTTATGGTGGGTCAAGCTTTTGTCATAGTAGGTAGCTGATGCTCGGTGTGTAATGATGTCGCCCGCCATTCTTGACTCTTTCATTTGAATCTGTAAGCTCACCGTTAAATTTCCTGTTTCACACTGTAAAATACTTAATCACTAATATGATGAAGTATTAGTCATGGGTATGTTGGATCTTTGGTCAAAAGATGATTTTCTGGCTTCTGTGACTCATCACGTTGAGTGAAGATATTCGCTGTGACCTCCGTTCTTGAAGATACAACCCAAATATTTAATCTCCTGTTTTACACTTGAAATATATGTTAGATAATGTTTAGAAACAATAACAAGTGAAAACATAATGATTGTATAACGTTTAACCATGTTTGGATTGATGGTTGTGAGGCTCTGTTTTGTTTGTGCATTCTACCACGTTCTGTCGGGTCCTCACTTCGAGTGCAATATGCCTCACTCGAGTGCAATTCATATTTCCACGTTCTGACTTCCTCTCGGGCAAGCACTCGCTGCACTTCACTCGCATCTGCTCGAGTGAATTCTCGAATAACTCGAGCACAAAACGTCCTGCTCGAGTGCGCCTCAAGTTTTCACGTACATGCTTCTTCTCGGGTTATCACTTCCATGTCAAAACTTCCATGTGCTCGAGTGAGAAATCATCCAATGCTCGAGCATGAATCCTAGTGCTCGAGTGATGCAATTTTCTTCACGTTTCAGCTGCTTCTGGACATCACTCGCACAACATTTTCAGAGAGTCAGTTTTTACACTCGCGGGTGATGTGGGGCCACTTTAGAAAAATTTTGTTCATTTGATTCAAATGATGTATCATAAGAATACTCTTGCCATATGCATTCCAATGCAACAAGAATCAGCTCCAAACTCGTTGTATTCTGCAAGTTATGATCCAAAGAGTGTATATTTCGCTAGTCTGCACAAGCATCAACTTCCAAAAGGCATAGTGCCTAGAATATACGTTCAAATTAGGCAAATTACCTATCCATGGAAATCTCTTTGAGTCTACTTTCATTTGGCACTAGTCTTATCTCAATCCGATGTGTAGTTTGTAAGTTACGAGCAAAATACCGAACCTGTGTCGAAAAGTGACGGTGATTTCTGTTTCATTTTCCACGAATCATATCTCCTTCATTTGATCTTTTTTCAATGTGATCCTGGTTCCAATTTTACGTGTTGTGAGTCTTCTTTCATATGCCACCGGTTTCGGGTCAATACGACTTGTGGTTTGAGAGATATGATCAAAATACCAGACCTCGTTCAGGCTGAACGTAAAACAGAGTAGAACAGAGTATACACCTCGTGCTCGAGTGAAGTGGTCTGTGCTCGAGTGAGTTCTTCCTGTGCTCGAGCATAACACCTCTAGAAGTGCCAAAACTCATATATAAGTCATCTTAGCTTCGTATTAACCTATTCCAACCATCATTTGATCATAGAAACCTCCGGTATCATTATAGAAACCTCCAATATCACATCTAACAACTTGAATCTTGATATTCATGATAGATCTTTCAAGTTCTTCATTCTTCAATATCTTTCTTCTTCTTCCTCTTGTTCATTTTCATTAATTCAATCTTCTTCATTCTTTGGTTGACTAATCTACAAAATATGTAACATTAAATATAGTAATTAGTCAAAGAAATACATTATATAAACTTTTTGCTCTTATCATTTCACATCTATATTTGACATCATCAAAACTAATCATATCTAACACCTTCAAGACCCCTTCTCACAAGATAATTTGGACTTTAGAGTTGTACTCTTCGAAGCCGTCACTAACACATTGCACTTTCTATAAACTTGAGCTCCTGCTCAGCGCAGTATTCAAACACATCACATTCACCATGCTTCCACTGCACACTCTGATGTCTTTCTCCTCATCTGTGCTTTAACAATGTCAGGGTGATTTAATAGGAGTCATGTAGGAAACTCCTACTACAACTAACCACACTCACTATCTGTTCCCAATTTTGGCTTGATTCAACTCAAATTATTCAGAGCCATAACCAATACATCACACCTTTTTATTGTCACACCCACCCCGGTTTTACCCCCTTCTGGGGATACCCCGCGCAGGTGGTACATAAGATGTAAATGTTAAATTTTGGATATGTAATCCCCATTTTGGGAACTTTAAACCCATGTTGTATATATGCAAGTAACCTGGGGTTTGCCAGGATTTTAGTTACGCACTTTGATGCTTATTAATGTGATTTAGTTTCTCAAGTAATTATATTCGAATGTGAATGTGATACCAGGATGAATTATGATTTTGAACCGTTTTTCAGGAAACCCCATCTCTTAGATGAGGGATTGTAATTTATTACTTTGTTTTATTGGTCTATATTTTACTTAAATTTTATAATCTGAATGTAATTACGGTGAGGGGGCTACATTTTTGGTATCAGAGCTGTAGTTCCTGGAAAGGGTAGAGTTTGCTAGAATAGCTCCTATAGTTTGGCCTTAGTGATATAAGATTATTGTGGATGACTGTTGTATACACATATGTGAGCTTATTATGTGGATATATGTGTGCTTTGTGGAATTATGTGTATACCATAATTGTTGGATTGATGGGGTGAGTTCTTTGTAGAATGAAAAGAACAGCAAAAGGTTGCCCTAGAGTACAACAAGTAGATCCTGAGGTGGAGGTAGTCAATGATAATCCACTGGACCCGCTTCAAGAAATGATGGGCTTGATTCGGTATTAGCGGGATATGATAGCTGAGCTTAGAGAGGAGCTCAGAGCTGAGAAAGCCAAGAATAATGAGGGCCGAGGTCAGTTTACTCACGAAGAGACTCGAGAGGAAACCCGGGAAGAGACTGCTGAAGGGTCGACAAAACCGTTGGAATCTCCTCCTCATGTTGTTCCAAACCAAGAATCCCATGGTGTGCCAGCTAGGGAGGAAAGAGATCTTCAGTTTTGGGTCTCTAGATTCTGTAAGCACCTACCTCCAGCATTCAAAGGGAGATTTGATCCTCAGGCAGCGGAAGATTGGCTAAACCGCCTTGAGAAGATTTTTGAGGTTCTTGAGTGTTCCTCAGAGGTGAAAGCCAAGTTGGCTGTGTACAAGCTTGAGGGTGATGAAGACCGTTGGTGGTGGAACATTGCTTTGTCTTTAAGGAGTAAAAATGTGCCATTGACCTGGGAAGTGTTCCAACAGCACTTCAACGAAAAATACTTTCCCAAGTCGGTGAGGCTTGAAGAGGAGACGGAGTTCTTGAACATCAAGCAAGAGGACATGGAGTCGTTTGATGAGTACCTGTCTCGTTTCGTCTGTTTATCTCGGTATTCATCCTATTTGCAAAAGATGAATGACAAGGAGTTGAGCTTATACTTGCTTATACGGGGTTTGAGGTGTGATATGAGAAAGAGAATAGACACCCATCAGTTTTTCAAGTTCAACAAGGCAGTTGAAGAATGTTAGATTACAGAGAGCAACCTGAGAGAGTTGTATCCGGCTAAGACTGTTGGTGGTCATAGTGAGCCCAGTAAGGGCGGTGTTTCTTAGAAGCGGAAAGGCTCGAGGTCATCTTTGTATAAGGGCAGTGGTAAGAAGCCCTACCAGCCCAAAGATCGTGAACCCCAGAAGTTTGCGACTAAGTGGAAATGTCATTGCTATAACCAACCTCATTGTGGCAAGAATTGTCGGGGTGAAATGATTTGTTTTAATTGCAATCAACCTGGACATCTTTCTAGAGATTGCTAGCGATCGTAAGCGGAGCAGAGGTGAGGGCTCAGGCCCAAGTATTTGCTATGACTCATGAAGAAGCCCGGAATCCCCAGAGCTGATACAAGGTACAGTTCTTCTCAACGGATATGTATTACAAGTATTGTTTGACTCGTATGCAAGTCACTCCTTTATTGCATATGATTGTGTGAAGCGCCTGGGTATGAATGTGTATAAGTTACCATTCGATCTGATTGTGCCAACACCGATGGGTGTGAAGGCTGTACTACAGAAGCCTGCTTAAATTGTGTTATAATCGTTGAGGGTCATGAGTCTGTGGTAGATTTGATTTGTTTACTGCTTTACCAATTAGAAGTCATTTTGGGTTTTGATTGGTTGAGAGCGAATAATGTATTGTTGGATTGTGGGAACAAAAGGATAGTGTATCCTGTTTCTCAAGGCATTGATAACGAGAATGTCGAACTAAATTTTCTTTCAACAGCTAAGGCTGAGAAATATTTGAAAAAGGGTTGTCAAGGGTATATGGTTTTCTTTTCTGTGCAAGGAGAAACCAGTGAAACTTTGAGTAGTTTACCCATAGAGAATGAATTCTTTGAGGTATTTCCAGAAGATTTAAGTGGATTTCCTCCGGAAAGGGAAGTTCAGTTTCTGATTGAAATTGTGCCTGGAGCCGATTATATATCCAAAGCCCCATATCGGATGGCCCCAAATGAAATGGCGGAATTGAAGAAGCAGATTGAAGATTTGCTTGAGAAAGGGTTTATTAGACCCAGTGTGTCGCCTTGGGGAGCTCCAATTTTGTTTGTGAAAAAGAAAGATGGGACTCTTCGTTTGTGTATCGACTATAGAGAGTTGAATAAGTTTACCGTTAAGAGCAAGTACCCTCTCCCTAGAATTGATGACCTCTTAGATCAATTATCTGGTGCATGTGTGTTTTCGAAGATTGATCTAAGGTCAGGGTATCATCAGTTGTGAGTAAAAGCGGAAGATGTTCCGAAGACTGCTTTCTGGACTAGGTATGGTCATTATGAGTTCTTAGTGATGCCATTTGGGTTAACTAATGCGCCTGCGGTTTTCATGGATTACATGAACCGTGTTTTCTGACAATACCTAGATCAGTTTGTTGTGGTATTCATTGATGACATTTTGATATACTTTAAGAGTAAAGAAGAGCATAATCATCATTTGACAATTGTGTTGAATACATTGTGTGAGAATCAGCTCTATGCCAAATTGAGTAAGTGCGAGTTTTGGCTATCAGAAGTGAAATTCTTAGGCCATGTTATCTCGCAAGAAGGGGTCTTTATGGATCCTAGTAAAGTGGAAGCAGTACTGGACTAGAAGAGGCCAGAATCTGTGGCAGAGGTACACAGTTTTCTGGGTCTTGCTGGTTATTACCGGAGATTCATTCAGAATTTCTCCCGTATTGCGTTGCCGATGGCCAAGCTCATGAGAAAGGTGTAACACCCTGCCTTTAATCACGTAATTATAATTCGATATTAAGTAATTAAAGTATATTAGAGACCGTCGAATGGCTTAAAACTCATTTAAAATTCTCTTTAGTAGTAGGGTCTTTACAAAATTTTCAAAACTTCATTCCTCTTCCGGTCTCAAGTTCAATTATCGAATATAATCACTTGTGCAGTTTATCCACATTTAAGTAGGACAGAGTGTATAACCAAAATCCCGGCAACCCCCAGGGTCAATTATATACATAGAGTTTCAAATCCTGATTAGAGGATTACAAAACCAAGTATTCAAACTATATACATCTCAAAATATTATACAGTAATCCCTATCCAAAATGAATAACCAACCAAGACCATCCTAATGTCCCTAGAAAAGCTCTAACCACTCCGGGTCACGCGCTTCTCCTTGGAGCCAGTCGCCCTGTCTGAAAAGTTAGTTCAAAGGAAAGAATGAGATTCAAACGAATCCTAGTAGTAACTAAACATTTATACCACACATAAGCACATAGCATGTAAGCAAATCATCATGCAGCAGCAGCACATATCACACTCCACCCTCCTCCCCTTTCTCCGCCGGGAAGGCACACTGCCTAACCCGAACCGTTGTTAGCTACTCAGGGACTATTGGCGTGGCAGTGCATACACATAGCCTTATAGCTCATAAGCTATCCGGCTTCACAAATGGCCCGTCGGCCTCACAAATAGCCTTTCGGCTCACAAATCAGCCTTTCGGCCCTCATATCACATAATCACACCTCATCCTCATCCCCTTTCTCCGCCGGGAAGGCGCACTGCCTAAACCCGAACCGTTGTTAGCTACTCAGGGACTATTGGACTGACGGTGCTCACATATATCCACATAAGTCGCAACATACGAACTTATCACAAATCAATGATAATACACACATACAATGCATCACATATGGTACGAAAGAAAAGTCACTACCTGATCCCTTCCTGATATCTCTGGGCACAGTGGGCTCACGAGGATAGCAGATGTCAAATCCTATAATCAAAATAGGGACATTTGGTTAATTTCCTTTTCCAAGTTCTTACTTCAATAACACTCTAAGTTGGTATTCATTTGGACTCTTTAGATGGCCATTAAATGCCTATACATATGCCTAAAGGGTTGGGATAACTATTCCCAAAGATCCCTCTTTAGAAAGCTAAACACTGATTTTTGGACCCCTCACTCGCACCCCTCACTCGAGCACAGAAGGCCGTGCTCGAGCACAACTCCCATTTTCACTCGAGCACACGCGAGTGAGACGCAGGAAGTGCTTGCCCGAGAGCAACTCCCGCGACCAACCTACACTCTCACTCGAGCACAAGAGGCTGTGCTCGAGCAGAGACCCCGAGCACACTCGAGCACCACCGAAGTGAGGCCTGCGAGTGACAACCCGAGAGCATCTCTCAACATCTTCCTCCACCTTCACTCGAGCACAATTAGCTGTGCTCGAGCACTGACCCTCAGTGCTCGCGAGCACAAGGCAGCGAGTGTCTGCCCGAGAGCACCCCAACTCCCAGGCAACAGATTCACTCGAGCACAACACCCGTGCTCGAGTGATCCCCCAATGCTCGAGAGTGCCAGGCGCACTCTTGGCAATCTTCCCACGAGTGATAACCTGAAACGCTCACCCCCAGCACCAAAAACACATCCTCACTCGAGCACAAACATGCTCACTCGAGCACGTTCATCCTGTGCTCGAGTGAGTTCTTCTCTCACTCGAGAAACCACACCAGAAACCAGAACGCAGCAACTGGTAAACTTTTCCTAAACCCACCAAATGGACTCCAATGGTTCTTAGACTTGTGTCAAGACTCATTATCACTTATTTCAACACAAGGAACCCATTGGCAACCAAAAACAACCCAAATTCAACCAATTCAACACATTCTCTCTCAAAATCATCAAACCACTCAAAACCTCCTTCTAACAACTTCCCTTATTCAACTTCAAATCAAATTCTAATCACTCCCAAATGTCAAAATTGACCAAATGAACAGTGACCCACTAATCAAAGCCTACCCTTCACTTAACATCATAATTAGGTCTAATTCCCAAAATTTTCATTAATTAAGTAAACACCATAACATTCACATCAAAGTTTATCATACACTTACCTCTTCAACTTGCTGAATTCAGAACTTGGATTCCTCAACTTTCAAATTCCCTCAATTTGCCACACACCACAAATCCAAAGTCTGAAAACATGGAAGTAAAGCTCTCAACCTTTTAGACAATATCATTGAAGGGTGGTTAAGCATATAAGATCATTTACCTTCACAAATTTCAAACCCTTCCTTTCTCTTTCTTGCTTGGTTCGCCGGAAATGGAGGTGAGAGGAGAGATGAAGAGATATTGATGAAGATGAACTTCACTCACTCCCAAGCTCATCATCGGTTTTGAGAGAGAAGAGAGAGGTAACAATGGTTGAAAATTTGACTTAATCAAATGGTCCTTCTCTTGCCACTTGTCATCATCCTATTCTCCCTATCATGATTTCACATAATCTTGTTTGTATCAAATTCCACCCCATAATCTTTCAATCTCAACCATTGATCATGATTACTAAAGGGTTTTCTCATCCGAATCTAACCAGACGGTTGGTAAATCTACCATTTTACCCCTGATTATCATAATACTCATTAAACCATCACAAATGATCTTAATATCACATTACACAATATATACTTCAAATATGCTTAATTAACATTAATTACATCATTTGAAGTTACTAATCCTTGATTAAAATCCAGGATATTACAATTCTCCCCCTGAAAATTTAATTTCGTCCTCGAAATTGTTACACTGCTTGAGTCATAAACTCTGGATATCTTCTCCGCAGATCTTCCTCAGCTTCCCAAGTTGCCTCTCTTGGAGTCATTCCCTTCCAGACCACCTTCACATATGGAATGCTTCGGTGTCTGAGCCGTCGCTCTTCTCGGTCAATAATTTGCTCTGGCTCCACTGCATATGTGAAATTATCTTGAAACTCGACATCCTCATACTCAACTATGTGAGATGGATCTGGTTGGTACTTCTTCAGTTGGGAAACATGAAACACGTCATGAAGCCTGCTCAATCTTGGGGGTAGGGCTACTCGGTATGCAACAGGCCCAATCCTCTCGAGGATTTCAAAAGGACCTATATACCTCGGGCTCAGCTTCTTTCTTTTGATAGCCCGTCCAACGCCCGTAACAGGGGATACCCTCAGAAAAATATGATCTCCAACCTCAAATTCTAGAGGTCGTCTCCTCTTGTCAGCGTAGCTTTTCTGTCGACTCTGCGCTACAAGTAACCTCTTTCGAATAATCTGAATCTGTGCTGAGGTTTGATCAACCAAATCTGGTCCATATAGCTTCCTTTCGGATAGCTCGCTCCAGCACAAAGGTAATTGACACCTCCTTCCGTACAACGCTTCATACGGAGCCATCTGAATGCTCGCATGATAGCTATTGTTGTAGGCGAATTCTGCAAGTGGAAGAAAGCGATCCCAACTTCCTTTAAAATCAAGAATACATGCTCGAAGCATATCTTCCAGCGTCTGGATCGTTCTCTCTGACTGTCCATCCATCTGTGGATGATAAGCCGTACTGAACCTCAATTGAGTTCCCAAGGCTTTATACAACGCTTTCCAGAATCTCGAAGTAAATCGAGGATCTCGATCAGAAATGATATTCTTCGGAATGCCATGGAGTTTCACAATCTCACTGATATAAATCTCTGCTAGTTTATCAGAGAATAACCAGCATTGATCGGTATGAAGTGCGCCGACTTCGTTAGCCGATCCACAATAACCCAGATCGCATCATAATTCCTGATCTTGGGCAATCCCGCCACCAGGTCCATGGTCACACTTTCCCATTTCCATTCCGGAATCTCAGGACTCTGGAGTAAACCAGGTGGTCTTTGGTGCTCAATCTTCACTTTCTGACAAGTGAGGCATCTCGCCACATATTTGGTCACATCACTCTTCAAACCCGGCCACCAGTACACAGATTTCAAATTATGGTACATCTTGGTCATACCAGGATGAAGAGTATATCGGCTCTTGTGCGCCTCATCTAGAATCTTTTGTCGCAACTCCGCCTTAAGTGGAACGCAAACTCTATTCTGATAGCGAACCAATCCTCTAGGCGACAAATCATAACCTGGGACTTCTCCCCGTTCAATCCGAGTCAGATTGCGCTGTATCCAGTCATCTTGCCTCTGAGCTTCTTCAATCTCAGCTCTTAGATCATTTTCCTCCTGGGAAACAGTGTAATTGGCACAGATGATCTGGTTCGTCAGATTCAAATCACGAAAATCTTCAATCAATTTCTTCTCTCGTATCATCATAGCTGCAACGAGTACAGTCTTCCGACTAAGAGCATCAGCGACTACATTGGCTTTACCCGGATGATATTTAATTTCCAGGTTGTAGTCCTTGAGTAATTCCATCCAGCGACGCTGTCTCATATTCAGTTCCTTTTGATCATATAGGTATTTAAGACTCTTGTGGTCGCAGTACAATTCCACAGTCACACCATACAGGTAATGACGCCAAATCTTCAAAGCAAACACAATAGCCGCAAGCTCCAGATCATGAGTGGGATAATTCAATTCATGGGGTCTGAGCTGTCGAGAGGCGTAGGCCACCACACGTCCCTGCTGCATAAGGACACACCCTAATCCCTACCCACTAGCATCAGAGTACACAACATATGTCACACTGGGATCGGGTAAAATCAACACAGGTGCCGACGTCAACCTCTCCTTCAGCTCCACAAAACAGTTTTCACATTTATCGTCCCACACAAACGGCTGATCCTTTCTTGTGAGCTTGGTCATCGGCAACGCTATACGGGAGAAATTCTGGATGAATCTCCGATAGTACCCGGCAAGACCCAGAAAACTGCGTACCTCTGCCACAGATTCTGGCCTCTTCCAGTCTAGTACTGCTTCCACTTTACTGGGATCCACAGAAACCCCTTCTTGCGAGATAACATGGCCTAGGAATCTCACTTCCGATAGCCAAAACTCGCATTTGCTCAACTTGGCATATAGTTGCTTCTCACGCAAAATATTCAATACAATTCTCAGATGATGCTCATGCTCCTCCATACTCTTGGAATATATCAGAATGTCATCGATAAACACAACAACAAACTGATCCAGGTATTGCCGAAAGATACGGTTCATGTAGTCCATGAAAACCGCAGGCGCGTTGGTTAGCCCAAATGGCATCACCAGAAACTCATAATGACCATACTGGGTCCTGAAAGCAGTTTTCGGTACATCTTCTGCTTTTACTCGCAGCTGATGATACCCTGACCTTAGATCAATCTTTGAAAATACACACGATCCAGATAACTGATCTAACAGGTCATCAATTCGGGGAAGTGGGTACTTGTTCTTAATAGTAACCTTGTTCAACTCTCTGTAGTCAATGCACAATCGAAGACTCCCATCCTTCTTCTTAACAAACAACACTGGAGCTCCCCAAGGCGACACACTGGGTCTAATGAACCCTTTCTCAAGCAGATCTTCTATCTGTTTCTTTAGCTCCGCCATCTCATTTGGGGCCATACGGTATGGGGCCTTTGAAATAGAACCTGCTCCAGGTACAATGTCAATTGGGAACTGAACTTCCCTCTCAGGAGGCAATCCGCTAAGGTCATCCGGAAACACCTCCGGGAATTCACTTACCACGGGTATTTTACTCAACGTTTCTTCAGTTTCCCTTTGTATAGAGAAAAACACCATATACCCTTGGCAACCCTTCTCGATGTATTTCTCAGCTTTAGCTGTAGAAAGGAAATTCATACTCGCATTCATCATTTCAGCTCTCTGACAAGCAGGATATACTATCCTCTTATTCCCGCAATCAAGCAATACATTATTTGCCGTTAACCAATCAAATCCCAAGATGACTTCCAACTGGTAAAGCGGCAAACAAATCAAGTCTATAACAGACTGGTGCCCTTCCACAGTTATAACACAATTTAGACAAACTTCTGTGGTCAAGGCCTTAACACCCATCGGAGTCGACACTACCAAATCGAATGGTAACTTATGCACATGCATACCCAGGCGTCTCACACAATCATACGCAATAAAGGAATGACTGGCACCCGAGTCAAACAATGCTTGTAATAGATAGCCATTTAGAGAAATTTTACCTTGTATCAACTCAGGACATCTACGAGCCTCCTCATGGGTCATTGCAAACACTCGACCCTGTGTCTTCGGCCTTTGCTCCGCTCGTGGTTGTTGGCAATCTCTAGAAAGATGTCCTGGCCGCTTGCAGTTAAAACAAATCATTTCTCCCTAACAATTCTGGCCATAATGTGATTTGTTGCAGCGACGACATTTCCGCTCGGTTGCAAATCTTTGAGGTTCACGGTCTCTAGGCTGATAGGGCTTCTTATCACCGCCCTTAAATGAAGATGATCCTTGGCCTTTCCGCTTCTGGGATACATTACCCTTACTAGGTTCATTGCGGTGACCAGTAGCTCTGCCAGGATACACTTCTCTCAGGTTGTTTTCCGTGATTCGACATTGCTCCACAGCTTTATTAAACTTCTTGAATCGGTGAGTAACCAACCGCTTCCGCAACTCTCGCCTCAGACCACGAATGAGCATGTCTGAGCTCCATTCTCCGTCATCCTTGTACCGGAGATAGGAGGAATACCGGGACAAGCGGATGAATCGGGACAAGTAGTCATCAAAGTTCTCCGTGTCCCCTTGCCTGATGTTAAGGAATTCTGTCTCCTTCTCAAGCCGGACTGATTTCGGGAAGTACTTCTCGTTGAATTCTTGTAAGAACAATTCCCAAGTCAGTGGCACATTTCCGCTCTTCAATGTTAGGGCGATATTCCGCCACCAACGATCCGCATCACCCTCAAGTTTATAAACTGCCAACCGTGGCTTCACATCATCCGGACACCCGAGGACCTCAAATATCTTCTCCAAACGATTCAGCCAATCTTCTGCCACTTGAGGATCAAACCTCCCTCTGAACGCCGGAGGCAGATGTTTGCAGAATCTGGTAACCCAGAACTGGAGATCTCTATCCTCCCTGGCGGGTCCCCCATGAGACTCTTGATTCGGAATAACACGAGATGGGGATTCTGATGACCGTGCTGATCCCTCCGCAGTGTCTTCATGTTGGGTTCCTTCTTGAGTTTCCTCCGGTGTGGATTGAACCGGAACTTCTTTATTCTTCGCCCTCTCTGCTCTGAGCTCATCTCTCAGCTCAGTGATCATGTCCCGCTGATCCTTTATCAGACCCATTAATTCTTGCATTGGATCCGGTGGATTATCGTCAACGACCTCCACCACGGGGTCTGCACGCGGAACACTGGGGCGTCCTCTAGTTTTCTTCATTCTACAAACAACTCAACCCCATTAACTGAGCAGAAATAGTATACACATATACTCACAGACCTCATATATCCACATCAATAACCTATATGTGTATACACAACCATCATTCACAAACAATCTTCTAGCCCTAAAGCCGACTAAGGGATCTATCCTAGCAAACTCTACCCTTGCCAGGAACTACAGCTCTGATACCAAAATGTAACACCCTGCCTTTAATCACGTAATTATAATTCGATATTAAGTAATTAAAGTATATTAGAGACCGTCGAATGGTTTAAAACTCATTTAAAATTCTCTTTAGTAGTAGGGTCTTTACAAAATTTTCAAAACTTCATTCCTCTTCCGGTCTCAAGTTCGATTATCGAATATAATCACCTGTGCAGTTTATCCACATTTAAGTAGGACAGAGTGTATAACCAAAATCCCGGCAACCCCCGGGGTCAACTATATACATAGAGTTTCAAATCCTGATTAGAGGATTACAAAACCAAGTATTCAAACTATATACATCTCAAAATGTTATACAGTAATCCCTATCCAAAATGAATAACCAACCAAGACCATCCTAATGTCCCTAGAAAAGCTCTAACCACTCCGGGTTACGCGCTTCTCCTTGGAGCCAGTCGCCCTGTCTGAAAAGTTAGTTCAAAGGAAAGAATGAGATTCAAAAGAATCCTAGTAGTAACTAAACATTTATACCACACATAAGCACATAGCATGTAAGCAAATCATCATGCAGCAGCAGCACATATCACACTCCACCCTCCTCCCCTTTCTCCGCCGGGAAGGCACACTGCCTAACCCGAACCATTGTTAGCTACTCAGGGACTATTGGCGTGGCAGTGCATACACATAGCCTTATAGCTCATAAGCTATCCGGCTTCACAAATGGCCCGTCGGCCTCACAAATAGCCTTTCAGCTCACAAATCAGCCTTTCGGCCCTCATATCACATAATCACACCTCATCCTCATCCCCTTTCTCCGCCGGGAAGGCGCACTGCCTAAACCCGAACCATTGTTAGCTACTCAGGGACTATTGGACTGACGGTGCCCACATATATCCACATAAGTCGCAACATACGAACTTATCACAAATCAATGATAATACACACATACAATGCATCACATATGGTACGAAAGAAAAGTCACTACCTGATCCCTTCCTGATATCTCTGGGCACAGTGGGCTCACGAGGATAGCAGATGTCAAATCCTATAATCAAAATAGGGACATTTGGTTAATTTCCTTTTCCAAGTTCTTACTTCAATAACACTCTAAGTTGGTATTCATTTGGACTCTTTAGATGGCCATTAAATGCCTATACATATGCCTAAAGGGTTGGGATAACTATCCCCAAAGATCCCTCTTTAGAAAGCTAAACACTGATTTTTGGACCCCTCACTCGCACCCCTCACTCGAGCACAGAAGGCCGTGCTCGAGCACAACTCCCATTTTCACTCGAGCACACGCGAGTGAGACGCAGGAAGTGCTTGCCCGAGAGCAACTCCCGCGACCAACCTACACTCTCACTCGAGCACAAGAGGCTGTGCTCGAGCAGAGACCCCGAGCACACTCGAGCACCACCGAAGTGAGGCCTGCGAGTGACAACCCGAGAGCATCTCTCAACATCTTCCTCCACCTTCACTCGAGCACAATTAGCTGTGCTCGAGCACTGACCCTCAGTGCTCACGAGCACAAGGCAGCGAGTGTCTGCCCGAGAGCACCCCAACTCCCAGGCAACAGATTCACTCGAGCACAACACCCGTGCTCGAGTGATCCCCCAATGCTCGCGAGTGCCAGGCGCACTCTTGGCAATCTTCCCAGAGTGATAACCTGAAACGCTCACCCCCAGCACCAAAAACACATCCTCACTCGAGCACAAACATGCTCACTCGAGCACGTTCATCCTGTGCTCGAGTGAGTTCTTCTCTCACTCGAGAAACCACACCAGAAACCAGAACGCAGCAACTGGTAAACTTTTCCTAAACCCACCAAATGGACTCCAATGGTTCTTAGACTTGTGTCAAGACTCATTATCACTTATTTCAACACAAGGAACCCATTGGCAACCAAAACCAACCAAAATTCAACCAATTCAACACATTCTCTCTCAAAATCATCAAACCACTCAAAACCTCCTTCTAACAACTTCCCTTATTCAACTTCAAATCAAATTCTAATCACTCCCAAATGTCAAAACTGACCAAATGAACAGTGACCCACTAATCAAAGCCTACCCTTCACTTAACATCATAATTAGGTCTAATTCCCAAAATTTTCATTAATTAAGTAAACACTATAACATTCATATCAAAGTTTATCATACACTTACCTCTTCAACTTGCTGAATTCAGAACTTGGATTCCTCAACTTTCAAATTCCCTCAATTTGCCACACACCACAAATCCAAAGTCTGAAAACATGGAAGTAAAGCTCTCAACCTTTTAGACAATATCATTGAAGGGTGGTTAAGCATATAAGATCATTTACCTTCACAAATTTCAAACCCTTCCTTTCTCTTTCTTGCTTGGTTCGCCGGAAATGGAGGTGAGAGGAGAGATAAAGAGATATTGATGAAGATGAACTTAACTCACTCCCAAGCTCATCATCGGTTTTGACAGAGAAGAGAGAGGTAACAATGGTTGAAAATTTGACTTAATCAAATGGTCCTTCTCTTGCCACTTGTCATCATCCTATTCTCCCTATCATGATTTCACATAATCTTGTTTGTATCAAATTCCACCCCATAATCTTTCAATCTTAACCATTGATCATGATTACTAAAGGGTTTTCTCATCCGAATCTAACCAGACGGTTGGTAAATCTACCATTTTACCCCTGATTATCATAATACTCATTAAACCATCACAAATGATCTTAATATCACATTACACAATATATACTTCAAATATGCTTAATTAACATTAATTACATCATTTGAAGTTACTAATCCTTGATTAAAATCCCGGATATTACAAAAGGATCAGCCGTTTGTGTGGTATGAGAAATGTGAAAATTGTTTTGTGGAGCTGAAGGAGAGGTTGACTACGGCACCTGTGTTGATTTTTCCTGATCCTAGTGTGACATATGTTGTGTATTCTGATGCTAGTGGGTAGGGATTAAGATGTGTCCTTATGCAGCAGGGACGTCTGGTGGCCTACGCCTCTCGACAGCTCAGACCTCATAAATTGAACTATCCCACTCATGATCTGGAGCTTGCGGCCATTATATTTGCCTTGAAGATTTGGAGGCATTATTTGTATGGTGTGACTGTAGAATTGTACTGCAACCACAAAAGTCTCAAGTATCTATATGATCAGAAAGAATTGAATATGAGACAACGACGCTGGATGGAGTTGCTTTAAGGACTACAACCTGGAAATAAAATATCATCCGGGTAAGGCAAATGTAGTCGATGATGCTCTTAGTCGAAAGATTGTGCTTGTGGCAGCTATGATGATACAAGAGGGGAAATTGATTGCTGATTTTCAAGATATGATTTTGTTAAACCAGATCATCTGTGCCAACTATATTGTTTCCCAAGGGAAAAGTAATGTAAGAGCTGAGATTAAAAAGGCTCAGAGGCAAGATAACTGGATACAGTGTAATCTGGCTAGAATTGAGCGAGGAAAAACTTAGGGCTATGATCTGTCTCCTAGTGGGCTAGTTCATTACCAGAAAAGGATTTGTGTTCCGCTTAAGGCAGAGTTGAGACAGAAAATCTTAGATGAGGCGTATAAGAGCCAGTATACTCTTCATCCGGGTATGACTAGAATGTACCATGATTTGAAATCTGTGTATTGGTGGCCGGCAATGAAGAGTGATGTGACGAAATATGTGGCGAGGTGTCTCACATGTCAGAAAGTGAAGATTGAGCACCAAAGACCGCCTGGATTGTTGCAAAGTCCTGAGATTCTGGAATGGAAAGGGGAAAGTGTGACCATGGATCTTGTTGTGGGATTGCCCAGGATCAAGAATTCTGATGCGATCTGGGTCATTGTAGATCGGTTAATGAAGTCAGCACACTTCCTACCGATTAATGCTAGTTACTCTCTGAACAAACTAACAGAGATTTATATTCGGGAAATTGTGAAGCTCCATAGCATACCGAAGAATATCATCTCCGATCGTGATCCCTGATTTACTTTGAGATTTTGGAGGGCATTGCATGAGGCACTGGGTACTCAGTTAAGATTCAGTACAACCTATCATCCTCATACAAATGGACAGTCCGAGAGGACTATTCAGACCCTAGAGGATATGTTGCGGGCATGTGTCCTTGACTTTAAAGGAAGTTGAGATCTTTTTCTTCCACTTGCTGAGTTTGCTTACAACAATAACTATCATGCGAGCATTCAGATGGCGCCGTATGAAGCATTGTATGGAAGAAAATGCCAATCGCCATTGTGTTGGAATGAATTGTTTGAGAGAAAACTATACGGGCAGGATCTTGTTGATCAAACCTCAGACCAGATTTGAATCATTCGTAAGAGGCTTATTACAGCTCAGAGTCGGCAGAAAAGTTATGCTGACAAGAGGAGAAGGCCTCTAGAGTTTGAAGTTGGAGACCATGTGTTTTTGAGAATATCTCCTGTCACCGGTATTGGGTGAGCTATTAGGCGAAAGAAGTTGAACCTAAGGTATATAGGTCCTTTTGAAATCCTTGGAAGGATTGGGCCTATTGCATACCGAGTAGCCCTACCCCCGAACTTGAGCAGACTTCATGATGTGTTCCATGTTTCCCAATTGAAGAAGTACCAACCGGATCCGTCTCACATCGTTGAGTATGAGGATGTGGAGTTGCAAGATAACTTCACGTATACGGTGGAGCTAGAGCAAATTATTTATCGAGAAGAACGTCGACTCAGACACCGAAGTATTCCTTATGTGAAAGTGATCTGGAAGGGAATGTCACAGAAAGAAGCAACTTGGGAAGCAGAAGAGGATATGCTAAGGCGATATCTGGAGTTCTTGGCTCAAGTGGTGTAGCAAATTTTGACGATGAAATTTATTTGTCGGGGGGATAATTGTAATATCCCAATTTGTGATTAAGGGCTAATGACTTTGAGATTAATTGTAAGTGTGTAATTAAGCACTTTTGGGAATAATGTGATGTGAATTTGGTATAAATGTGTGTGGTATTTAAGATCAAGGGTTGAGATTCATTGTTTATGGGTCGGAATCCTATGCTTTGCGGTTGTGTGAGCTCATTGTGGAAGTGAGTAGATGGTGACATGTGGCATAGTGTTGACCATTGGATGTGGCACATGGGACAAAAGTCCACTTTTCTCTCATTTTCTCTCTCCTATTTTGTGGAAGAGTGTGGGCAAGGGAGGGGAATGCAATCATCATCATCCTCTCCATATCTCATTTTCTCTCTCTCATCCCTCTATTTTCGGTGACTTTGAGCAAGGAAAGAGAAAGAGAAAGAGAAAGCTTTGATTTTGGCTAAGCAATGATCTTCTAATGCCCTAAACCTCTTCTCTAATATTGTGCATCTCATTAAGAGTTTTAACTTGGTGATTTCAGAATCTTGAAAGGTGGTGGTTTGTGAGTTGGACGAAATTGAAAATTTGAGAATCAAGATTCTGGATTTGGCAAAGTGAAGAGGTAAGCCTTTAGTGCTTTTTGATATATTGTTTGTGATTTTTGGATAAGTTTGTGAAAATATGGAAATTAGCCTAGTTTATGCCTATTTTTGGATATATGAATTTCATTGTGATTTATGTTGGAAATGGTCTATTGTGAAGTCATTTGAGTATTGGATATAATTTGGAAGTTTGGATTTAAGTTGAATGAGATTGGGGTATTGTGTGTCATAGAGACCTAAAGGCATAAATTGTGGTAGAAAGGGTTTTTGGAGTGTTTTGGAAGTTGCCAATATGTTCCTTAGGTCATTTTAAGTGGAAATGGGCTTTATGAGAAGTTTGGAAAACATTGGGTATAATTTTGAGCATCTGGGAAATTTCTGTCATTGCTGCGTTTCTGGTCTCTAATGCACAACACTCAAGTGAGGAAAGATCATGCTCGAGTGTTGCGTGTATTTTTCCCTTTCTGCGTTGTGTTTTGCCTGGGTTTGCATGAAGTGAGCTCGGGTGCACTTCTATATCCACGAGTGATGTTGGTGCTTGCTCAAGTAAGCAAGGGACTGCTCGAGTGTTGGTGTGAGTCAAGAGTTAGGGCTACCCTCGGGTTGTCACTTGCTGGTCATTTGTCAAGAGTGTACTCTAACACTCGCAAGCACGGCCGTTTCACCCGAGGACCGTGGGGTATGCTCGAGTGAGCTTGTCCTTCTAAGGTAGCATGTGCTCTCGGGTTGTTACTCGTTGTATTGCACTTTTAGGTACTCGAGCATATTTATAGTCATCATCCGAGTGCAAAGTTTCATGCTCGAGTGATGTGAGCAATTTCTGGTCGTAGTAGTTGCTCACTGTCAAACACTCGTGAGTGAGAGTCGTTCTCACTCGAGCACGAGTCGCTCATCACTCGAGTGAGGTCATCTTCACTCGAGTGATCCAGCCTAAAAATCACTGTTTTACCTTTCGAAAAAGGGGTTTCCAGGGTAGTTCTTCCTACTTTTTAGCATATGTTTAGGCCTCTAATAGTCACCTAAAGAGTCCTAAATGATAACCAACTTAAAGTATTATGAAAAGATGTATTGGAAAAGAGATTGATCGGTTGTCCCTAATTTGTTATAGGTTTTGATATCTGTCACCCTCGTGAGACCACGGTACCGGAGCCAGTCAAGAAAGATATAGGTAGTGACTCTTTCTTTATACCTTATGTGATACATTGTATGTGTGCTATATCATTGGTTTATGATGGATTTGAATGCTGCAAGATTTGTGAAATTGTGAAAGCGCTGCTATACCAATAGTCCCTGAATCGCTAACAACTGTTCGGGTAAGGGCTGTGTGCCTTCCCGGCGGTAAAAGGGGATGAGGTTAGGGTGTGATTATGTGGGCTGAAAGGCTAATTGTGGGCCGAAAGGCTAATTGTGGGCCGTAAGGCTATTCGTATGCACTGCCATACCAACAGTCCCTGAGTCGCTAACAACGGTTCGGGTTGGGACGATGTGCCTTCCTGGCAGTAAAACGGGATGAGGATGGAGTGTGATTTGTGTGTTGCTGATATGTGATGATTTGTTTACATGCTATGTGATTACGTGTGGTATGAATGATTTGTTACTACTGGGATTCTTTAGAATCTCACTCTTTCCAAATAACTAACATTTCAGACAGGGCGAGTGGCTCAAAAGGGAAGTAGACAAACAGGAGTAGTTATGATTACTCTGAGGCTTTAGTGGTTGTTGGTTATATATTTTGGTTTGGGATTACCATTTGTACATAAGATGTAAATATTAAATTTTGGATATGTAATCCCCATTTTGGGAACTTTAAACCCATGTTGTATATATGCAAGTAACCTGGGGTTTCCCGGGATTTTAGTTACGCACTCTGATGTTTATTAATGTGATTTGGTTTCTCAAGTAATTATATTTGAATGTGAATGTGAGACCAAGATGAATTATGATTTTGAACCGTTTTTCAGGAAACCCCATCTCTTAGATGAGGGATTGTAATTTATTACTTTGTCTTATTGGTCTTTATTTCACTTAAATTTTATAATCTAAATGTAATTACGGTGAGGGGGTTACACCCTCCGAAATTATATCTGAAATACTGATTAAAATGAAATAGAGACCAATAATAATAAAATAACATTTACTAGCCCATCACATGACGGGGTTTTCACAAATACCTTTCGAAATCATTTATAAACTTGGTCTCATATTCACATTTCGAATACAATTACTATGCGAAGATAAATCACATTCATATAAATATCAGAGTGCACAACATAATCATCCCGGCAATCCCGGGTACATACCTTCGCTAAAGATACACAGGGCACAATTGCCCACTACAATTCCTCAACGAGGATTACACAATATCATCTCAAATACATATCCAAATATATATAATCCCAACTACAATGATAACCAACTACCAAACTTAAATAATCCAAACGGAAGGCCCCGTCGCCCTTAGCTGCTTGCTCCATTCTCGATCCACCTACCTTGTCTAAAATGGTTGGTAGGGGAGGGTGAGATTCGAGAGAATCTCAGTAGGTAAACATTACCAATATGCATGCAAGATAGATGTTTAATGCATGACATGCTTGCATAACTCATGCTTACACACAATGACAAATCTGTAAGCTCAATGCTTCGAACAACATACATATGGCCATAACATAAATTGAAACATAGCTTTAAATCATTCATACATGTTTCACATAATCAAGCAAAGCAATAACATGCATCAATACCAACACAAATATCATATACACGCAAGAGAGGTAAGTTCCCTACCTTAACCCTTTTTCCGCCTAGAAACATGTACCTCGTAAAGCGCGCCAACAGCTCGGGCTTCATATTTGATCCTATAATGCCAAAGGTACCATTCAGACACTTCCATAGTGTTTCTGGGGGTTATATGAGGCTA
Organism: Inga oerstediana; assembly: GCA_963210345.1. Classification (NCBI taxonomy): domain Eukaryota; kingdom Viridiplantae; phylum Streptophyta; class Magnoliopsida; order Fabales; family Fabaceae; genus Inga; species Inga oerstediana. The sequence goes on from OY723406.1 coordinate 36,080,902, forward strand.
TATTGAAAATTTACTAAAATGCCCCCGGGGACCCGTCCCAGTCCCACCGTACCCGGTCCGGCTGTACTTTTCCTGAAATTTTGACATTGGCTATTCTAACATATTTCCGCCCAAGGAATCCATTTCTGAACTTGAAATTATAAAATTCAATGTCAATTACAAAATTACCCTAGGCAGCCCCACTTTAAGGGTTTCAGGGGCGTTTTCGTAATTATGCTTTTTCGGCCTTTTCCTAAAAAGTGCCCAGCTGTAACCCCACCTAATTTTCGCTCCTGAACTCAATGGAATCATAAAATCATTGATAATCCAACTCTAAGACCCATTTCTAGACCTGGCCAAAATTCTCAAGTATTCCGGGGAAAATTGGGGTTTTTCGGTTTTGGCTCCGTAAACGCGTTCCTTTATACTCCTAACCACTTTATTGACTATTCTATTAGGTTACAACTACCATTTAGTACCAATTTGGGCAGCATAACAGCCCGACACACCCTTTTTCCATTTTTGAAACCAATGACAATCCGGCAAAATTTCACCGATTAAATTGTCCGCAGGAGCCAGAATAGTCAATACACAAGAGTTTGGAAGTCACCTTAAACTCCTACTAGCTTTTCCCAAGAGTGGTTGAAACCCTAGCCCTTCTTAACTTTAAAAATTGAGCTTCCAACACCTTAAAGAACATGAAAGAGAAGCTTAGGAGCAAGGTTATACGCGTTAGGAGCAAGATCGTCAGAGAAATCGGCTTACCTTGTGAGATTTCTCCTCTTTCTCTCTCTCTAAGAGCTCTCAACTTTCTCTCACTAGTTTCAGCTGGTTCAGCATGTCAGAAATGAGAGCTGAAGATGATGAGAAAATATTTAATTCCATGCCGATGTCATCTTTTATTTCGATGATGTCATAATTCCCATTTTTGGATTTTCTGGCAGATTTTCTGCCCAAAATTTGAAAAATCATAACTAATTCTAGAAAAATCGAAATGAGGTGATTCCAATGCCAAATGAATGGTATTTAAGTCTTATTTATAGTAAAGATATGGGCCATTACCCAAAATTACCATAAAAGTCCAGAATTACATAAAACTCATCGCTGCCCAAAAACAGAGTTCAGTTTTCATCCCAAACTTTGGACAGTCATATCTCCTAGCTCAAAAACCGAAATGGCACAAATTATATGTCCATTTTGAAGCTTGGGATGTTAAAGTTGAGACTGGAAAGTTTCAGAACTTTTAGACACCATTTGTGCATTCAAAAAGTTAACACAAATTGACTGCCCAGAATAGAGTTTCACTTGACAGAATTTGATTTGCATCTTTACTTCCAATGGTCCCATTTTCATACCAAACATCATTCCGACATAAATTTTCATAAGGAGTCCATCGGAAACACCAAATCAATAAAATTCACATCACATTGACATGTTTTCAAAACAATCTCAACATGTCAACACAATTCACATTTCAAAACCTAACATTGCAACTTTTCCATTCCAAAGTTCCAAACCAATTTCAATGACATCAAAACACACTATGACACCATTTCCAACACAATACCCCATTCAATTCTTCCCTTTATTCTAAGTCAATTTGGATGTTAATCCACAATTGAACTCAAATACAGGGTTTCAGCGCTGCTCACAGCACACACGATCACATTCGAGTGCCAAATGACATCATATTCTCCAAAAGGGTTATTTATCACTAATCACATCCACTTTTGGAGTCATTAACCCTTAATCACAATTTGCGGTCTTGCTAAACCGGGGCTTAGCAATCCACTAATCTCAGGCTTATTCTCTAAGCTCAAGTCTTAAAAGTTGGGGTATTACAGGTTGTACACTCTGATACGTATGAATGTGAATTAACTGCATAGGTAATTATATTCGATGTTTGAACTTGAGACCAATATTGGGAAGAAGTTTTGAAAATTTCGTGAAATCCCTACTATAAGGAGGGAGTTTTAAATGTGTTTTAAATTACCCAACGGTCTCTAATTCATTTAAATATGCGTTATCGAACTATAATTACGTTTAATGAAGGCAGGGGTTACACATGTTGTGGCTTTTTGTCGCCCAGTTTGGACGCTACTTTGCCGCTATTGAATGTGCAATTTGATGATGTGTCGCATGTTTGTTCATTTTTGGAGTTGACATCAGTATCTTCGCTATTAACGACTAGGCCTTATCCATTAACATCTTTGAAGGAACAAGTTAGGAGGTCGTCATGTAGATGGGAAAACATAACTTGTATCCACGTAATAACATCATTATCTTCGCTATTATGACTAGGCCTCATCCATTAACATCTTCGAATGAACAAGTTAGCATGTCATCATGTAGATGAGAAAACACATGTATCCACGTAATAACATCATTATCTTCGCTATTAACGAGTAGGCCTGTCCATTAAGACCTTTGAATGAATAAGTTAGGAGGTCATCATGTAGATGGGAGAACACATGTATCCATGTAATAACATCATTATCTTCGCTATTAATGACTAGGTCTCGTTCATTAACATCTTTAAATGAACAAGTTAGGAGGTTATTATGTAGATGGGAAAACACAACATCTATCCATGTAATAACATCACTATATTGGCTATTAACGACTAGGCCTCGTCCATTAACATCTTCGAAGGAACAAGTTAGGAGGTCGTCATGTAAATGGGAAAACACAACATGTATCCACGTAATAACATCACTATATTCATTATTAACGACTAGGCCTCATCCATTAACATCTTCGAAGGAACAAGTTATGAGGTCGTCATGTGGATGGGAAAACACAATATGTTTCCACGTAATAACATCACTATATTCATTATTAATGACTAGGCCTCGTCCATTAACATCTATGAAGGAACAAGTTATAAGGTCGTAATGTAGATGGGAAAACACAACATGTATCCACGTAATAACATCATTATCTTCGCTATTAACAAGATTATGTTCATTGTTAACGACATTATTTCGTTGATTAACATCTACCCAATAAGAAATTGGAACTTTTTAGCGTTGCTGCGCAAATGCAACACCTTTCACATCTTCCATTCTCACGGACAATAGAAGATGTGTGTAGGAACAAGTTTGCAAAAATAGATGTTACCAATGTAATAACACCATGTGCCTCTATAATAACATAGTTCTATTGATTAACACCTTAAGATATTTATCAGTTGCTGTTAGATCACAACCTGCATAATTACATTCAGCAACCATATAAAGCCCAAAAAAGAGTTACACACTGCCCCTTGTACACATTCACATATTTCATGACAAGGGAGCATTAACTCTAGAGTAGTACATAATGTTTCCTTGTCACAAATATTACATTACATCAAACACTAAATACAGTAACTATCTACTGAAGTACACAACTGACAGCAACCCATCTCCCAAAAAAACCATGAGTGGGTTGACAGTAACTTTACAAAAATATAATCAAAAAGTTTCACTTCATAATATTGCAACTCCTTCATGTTGCCAACAGTGTTACTTCGGAGCATGACTTCATCTAATATCACTTGGGTTTGGATTTTTGCATGTCCTTCTAGTGTGACCGGCTTCATGGCAACTTGCACAATGGTATATCTTCTTATTTTGGAATATTGATTCATGCCTTTTTGTTCTTGGCCTACCTGAAGGTCGACTAGTCCTTGGGGGCATCAAAAAAGTTTGACCCGTAAAATTTTCCAACATATAGTTGTTTGTGTCAGGTTTGTTGATTGTCACAATTGGAACTATGCTACGGCTATAAATCTTTTGTTGGGATGTGATTTTATAGCATTTTGCAACGTACTCATACACATTGCCATAGACATGCTTTATGGCTGCACAAGCATGTGCACAAGGGATCCCCGACATTTGCCACGCTTCATAACTATAAAGACGCAAATAAAGATCAACACTTAAGGATCCAAATTTGGTATGAACACAAAGGCTACCCCTACCATAATTTTCAAGGGACATATGTTCAGCATGAGAAACATTTTCCTTCAACATGGACTCTATGTTGGGGCTTATCCCATTTTGGCACTTACTCATTGCCATACTAGATGTATACATCTTCTTAGCAACATTCTCATGATGTTTATGGATAAGTTGGGCAACATTGTGTTTCCTTTCCTTCACCATCCATGCGTTAAATGATTCAGCAATGTTAGTAGTTATCTTATCCCATCTTCGGAAGGGGAACTTGCTCAATGCCCACTAGATGTATACATCTTCTTAGCAACATTCTCATGATGTTTATGGATAAGTTGGGCAATATTGTGTTTCCTTTCCTTCACCATCCATGTGTTAAATGATTCAGCAATGTTAGTAGTTATCTTATCCCATCTTCGGAAGGGGAACTTGCTCAATGCCCACTTATCAATATCCCCTTGCTGATTCAGCCACTCATATATCTCTGGATAGGAATTTCACTTGTAGTCCATTGTCTTATTGAAATCTGCATCCAACCTTGCATATGCAACATTATCGAGCAACCATAATGCATCTTCCTTTGCACACCCACTAGTCTTCCTCTTGCCTCGATTTGCTTTCAGCAATTTTGAACTAAAATTCTCCTTTACATGCCTATAACAATAAGCATGCCTTCCCCCCCCCCCAAATTGTCCTCACCGCCCCTTTAATTGTATTGTGATGGTCAGACACGATTGTTAATTCAATTTACCTAACTATTTCTTTTATCTTGTGTAAAAACCATGACCAATCCTCTAATGTCTCCCCCTTCATAATAGTGATTACAAATGGCAACATTTCATTGTCCGCATCATACGCATAAGCTGAAAGCATTGTTCCCTTATATGGTCCAGACAAGTAGGTGCCATCAATGTATAGCTCATGTCTAGCACTAGCTATGAATCCCTCAATACAGCAATCAAATGCAATAAATACTCGCTCAAATATGTTATTCACGCTTGCTTCCCATTCAGCAACAGTTCTCTCATTTGATTCCTTCAAATGGTCATAAATCCAAGGTATCAACATATACGAATCTTGTGGTCTTCCTTGTATGTCTTCCATGGCTTTTTCCTTCGCCCGGTATGCTTCCTTCTATGTAAGACTTACATCATATTCTATTTGCAACATCTTCCTTATTTCATTTAGACGTTTGTCAATGTGATTTCTTACCTCATCAACTATAATTGATGATGTCAAGTTAGATCTTCCACCATGACTAACCTAAAGATTGTCTTAGGCACTATGAAAATGTTCATCTCTGAATGTCGTTACCCGTAGTAATGGGCTCGTCTTACCTATAGCATTTGCTGTTACCCTCCAAGGACATCCAAAAATCTTACATTTAACTGAAATGTTGTCCTTGCTATTTCTCACATATTCAAACTCAAACTTGTGTGCTATGCTGTACTTGTACAATGCCTTCTTAAAAGCATATGCATGTGCAAAACTCTACATCACTCCTGAAAGTAATCCCCTCTATTTCGTACAGTTCAACTTCGACATTGGAGTAGGTGTACTCTCTACTCCACAGGGCAACCTATTACATCCTCCACTAATTTCAACCGTCAAACAAGAAGCAACACTTCCATAACTGACTGGTTCATAATCAATTCCCATAATGCGACACTGAGTGGATCTTTGTTGTGACAGTCCTAGTAGATATTCAACCCTGCAGTGAATAACAACTGCATTTCGTTAATAACCAATAATAGCTTCATAAATAACAACTATAAAACCTAAAAAATTTTGCACTTACATGTCTGCCTCAACGGATATATCTGACATATTATTATTCCCTTTTTGTGCTATATACACATGCCCACTCCTTTCATTATAATCATACAAGTTCTTAATTTCACCATCATCATTTAAATCTATTAGTGTCTTCTCATCAAAGCTGACTGTATATTTCATCTCGCACATGTTACAATCAATCCCAAGCCATGATGATATCATCAACCTCAAATCTTTCAGTGTTATCAACTGTTTTAGCCACTTCCCCTTGACATAACCTCCAGTATATTGAATTTTACCTTCATCATTACACACTAATTTGCCTCCAACATGAAAAAAACAAAATAGTTCCTTCAAAGATGATGAACCTTCATTACATATCATTTTACATGCTTACCTGAAAATAAAAAAAAATTAAAGTTTACACCACTCTTTATAATCTCACTCAAGTAAGCTTGTCTAGACAAAAATTTATTATTAAACCGGCTAACTTCCCCTACCATCACACACCACCTACAATTTACAACAATACTATATGTTTTAACATCTCCATCCTCACTGTTAACAACACCCACAAATCATTACCCTACATCTCCTATTAACAACAACGTAATGTTCTTTAACATCTCGATATTCACTATTAACAACACCAACAAATCATTACCCTGCATCTCCTATTAACAACAACATAATGTACTTTAACATCGCCATATTCACAAATAACAACACTCCGCTCATGTCGTCACTCTGCCTCTATTATTAACACCCAGCCAATAGCTTTTCCTCCTGTTTCGTCACTTTTTAGTGCCATAAATCTGTACTCGTTTGCTACTGTCTTTTTTCCTTTTGGCTGTCACTTAGGAGGGTATTTAGGTAATTGTGTTAACATTTCATATCCCAGATTCCTCATGCCTCACTGATTTGGGATTTGTTAATTTCACCCAAGCATTCTATCCTTTTCTAATTTCGTTTATAGTTTTTTGAAATTTTCCCAATTGATAATGTCGTATTTCACATATTAATAAATTTACTCTTGAGTCTTCATGCATGCATGCACTTGTTGACCACAGAAAGCCTTCCTTAACATGTCTTGCATCATATTCTTCAATGTGAATGCATATATAATTATTCCTTTCTAAATTTGAAATTAACAATTAGACAACAACGAAGGCTAAGTTTAATGAGAAAGCATAATCTTTATCTTAAAAAATAGTTAAAATTAAAGGGGGCGGAGGCATACCTCAGTGGGTTCGATCAATGTATAATTGGATTCACACGTTTGCTTTGACCACAAGACTGCAATAAAGGAGTAATAATGTTATGGTTGTTTGTCAAAAGTATAAGGTGTCTTTTGTAAGAAATTTTTTATCTAGGTTACATGCAGTGTTATTAATTACCCTTTTCTAATTTTCTCCTACTTTTTAGCAGTACATATTGAATATCAAGAAAAAATAGATATGTGAGTCAAATATGAATAGAAGCAAAATTGATTTTTTTTAAATTTAAAATAGATTTAATGAGTTAACTACTCTTTATTGATTCCAGTGAGTTAGCTGAAAGTAACTTATATTTTGGACTGGATGAAGTATTCTTTTGATCCTATTTATATACTCCATCCACTTTCTTTTTATTATAAGTGCCTGAAATTTGAATTGATTGGTCATTTTATAAGATCCCACTTGGGGTTGTCTTGTCATTTAATGTATTTATATCATTTTTAATTATATTCCCTCTCCTTATATTTGTTTCATACTTCATTTTCTTTCATATTTTCTCTCATTACTACTATATTTCTCTCTCTTAGCTACCATTGTTTAGAGAACCGAACCGGACGGTCGGCCGATCACTTAGGGGGGCCAGATCGATGAGATGGACCATTTTTCTGAAGGAGCCGTTTTGGACTGTCGTTTATCTGTTTTGGGGATGAAAACCGTTGTTAGGCTGGAAATTAGATTGATTTTTCAAAAATCATCCGGCCCAATAAAAATGTGGGAACTTTTTTTTTAAAAAAAATTTGATGCTGTAAAAAAAAAGGCATATAAATTTTAGATATGTTACTTTATTTTTTTATATTATATATTACTAATTTTAATAATTTGGTTCGTTACAAACTATTTTATAAAGATGCTTTTAAAGAAAATGGTAATGAGGTTCATCCTCAAGCTAAAGATAAAATTGGAAGCACTGAGATTTCCACAAGAAGATGATGGCATTTACCACTCTAGTCTTATTTATAAGTTCATTTTAATTAAATCTCATATACCAAGGAGAGGTAGTTAATTCAATGATTATGGGGTAAATTTACAACTATGTCTTCATTTATAAATGTGTACTTTTCAACTCTTTCTTTTCTATCTATCTATAAATTATTTCTTCATTTGTACAATAAATAGGAGTAAAATTGTCACAATCTCATTTATTATACTGAAATTAGACTTATAAAAATAAGACCACATTTTTTGGTCAAAAAGGACTTATAAATAGGACCAGAGTGGTATGGTCCAAATGCCTTTCAAGAAACTCATACTTGGATCAATCAAGAGCCACTAATGTTTGACAAGTCATGAAATCATTATTGTTAGGTTGATGATTGACTTAATGTTCTTCCTTAAATGGTATTTTGTGACTTTATTAACTTCCTATGAAATTAGACTATAGACTAATTATAATATATATATATATAATATTTTTAAATTTAATTGTTATGCCACTGATCCAACTGAATGGCTCGACTGTTCCAATCGTTTGAATCATGACCCGCTGACCTTTCCGGCTCTACGTCCGATCTAATTTTTAAAACATTGTTACCTAGCCCCTTATAAATAAGGGCGTACTTGAAAAGAAAAGTTTGTTTTTGACATATTTATTACTTTGACTAATTTTAACTGATTTATTAAATTGCATAATTCAATTATCATCCTTCTATGAAAAAGACTAGAGGGGGTATATACTACAATAAAGGAATACTCCCTCCCATATTACATTAGTACATAACATTCTCCCACATAGGGCTAGTCTTATATATATATATAACACTTTGAATTTGTTTATAAATTTAATGCATTTTCTCCTCAATTAATTACATGGCTCTTTGCCCAATAAGGGCACGGTTCAAATTACCCACCAAGGGATCAGTGTGAACATGATTAGGAAGAAATTACATATCTCTTTCATATATTGCCAATAAATTGCTCATGCACATTTAGGTATAGTATGTCTATTTATTTATCTATATTTTTATATGCTCTTTTTCTTCATAATCAATACATCAATATGTTACACACTAAAGTCTTCTATTGCTATTTGATATCAATATTAAATCAATTAATGTCATTTGTTTAGCCCAGTCGTATAGTTTTATGGGCTAACTTAAACTTGTAACTATGTATGAAAGATCATATTCTCTTTCAAAATTAGAAACATGGGAGGTGTAGTGTTCAGGTGGAGGGTTGATCCAAATTGACGGTTTTGGAGCTTCATTTTTGTTCATAATCTATCCTTCATTCTCCTTTCTAGTGTTGGCGTTGGCACCTAAATTCTCATACAATCCAATGGATCTTCCAACTCTTCCCTAATGCTATGTAGATCTTGTTGGCGACAACACCTGTAAAGAAAATGAATAATCTGTGTCATGTTCGAAAACATTATTTTTAAGAGCTATTCCGCTACTACCGATAGATAAGAAGCAGTACTCTCTAGGATAAAATAGATCCTTCCTATAAAATAAGGTGAACAAAATAATGAAATATAATATAACTTAGCAAACAAAAAAATCAGAGGAGCAAAGAAGAGCTCAAAAGCTCAAGAGCACTATATGTGAGCCTTCTGTAGACAATGCGCTATATAGGCTACGGGATCAGAGACGTTGGCACAATTTTGACAAGGTTAAAGACCAATTCAATCAGCCTTAAAGTCAATTAAAAGCAATTTCCCCCTCAGTTTTAAACATTGAAATTTATGGAAAATAGTGAGTCCATTTTTGGTGTTTGATGTAAACATGAATGTTGAATTTAATGGGGAAATGGACGTTGGAATTAATGAGAAATAATGAACTCATTTTTTGATGTTTGAAGTTAACACAATGAGATACCCAACGTTCATATTTAAATTTTAAAGGTAACAAGTGCTATATCCAGATAAGCTCTTATGCCTAAATAAACTTGACCTTTTCTAAAAATTCTTTCATAAAAGCACCCAATCCATGTTTAATTCGCACACAAGGGTATGGAGATATCACATGGTTTTAACTGTGTTTGCCTTCGGTGGTCCATTGTCGAGCAAGTTCATTCCTTCTTTATAGCCTAAGATAACTTATTACTTGGATCCCTATAATCCCAAATACTATGGGACTTGTTTCTTATGACACACCTATTCATTATTTCCAATATCTAGCTCATGCTTTTTACAATTGGTTGCCTTTCCTACATTAAATTAAACTAAAGCGAAGTACACTGTCAATCTTGCCCATTGAACGCTCTTTCTTTTCGTGGTTTCCCTGTAAGCTTATATATAAATATTAGAGTTCCTGTACTTTTTTCAACCTAGTATATCCATAAGTTTAATTTAATAACTAGTTCTTTTTTATTTTCCTTTTTATTCTTGTTTACCATAGCAAGTAATATGATTATGTCATTAAAAACTACTTTTGGGATAAACCAAGAGGTCAAAAACCTGCAATGGTATATAGTGTTCTAGGAGAAGAGTCCTCAAGCTGTTCTATATATAATTCAACCTCAAAATAAAAATATGATCTCTTTTTTAGTTTTATAAGGCGAGCCACTCAAACTAAATTTTTCGTTATGCAATCACACATACATAAGGTTAGGGTCCATGTCCTTCTTTCTCAATCAATGTACCCTTTCCTCAACAAAAAAAAAAGAATAATTGAGGAATATCACAACTATTGACCAAAAGTTTCTATTATTTGCATTTTAGCCCCAATGCTATTGGACTTAGGCTAGTGTGTTTGGATTAGCTTTTTTTTAATAGCTTTTACAACTTACAAGGTAAGTGTGTGAGAGGAATTTTGTCTCAGGTTGCGCAAACCTAGGTTTGGATGTTTGCCAAACACCCACGAGACTAAGGGTAGACCAGGTTATTTTCCAACAAATCCAAATTTCACAAAACTCAATCAAAAACATATTAGTCAATATCTTGCGTGTATAATGATTCTAAATTTATACATTAATAGATAAGTTAATACAATATTTAGTCCATATACTTTACCTTCATTTTGGTTTTAGTCCATGAAATTTGAAATACGTGATTTTGATACTTGTAGTTTGCTCCATTTAAAACCATTAGTCCCTATAATTTGAAAAAACTTGGGGTGGGATTGATGGTGTTAATTTTGCCAATGTGGCCTTAACACCGTTAAAAATACCTATATGGAGCTGGATGACGTGGAAGAAAAACACTATGCCCAACATGTGAAAAAAAAAAGAAACAGCTTCCAGTATTGGACATCTAAAAAAGAGAACTAGGCAAGCAATTGGGTTTGTTCGAGAGGAAGACGCAGAGAAAGACGCAGATGATTGAATAGAAGTTTCAAAACACAGGGCATAATAGGAATCCTATACATTGAAATCAATTGTTTCAAATATTTCACTAAGGACAGGTACGTTAATCTGTTGATGCTGCATATTTGATAAGTTCGCAATGTTCGTTAATAAAACTTCTACAATTACTTGGTGAACCTGGTTTTGCTTCCTTTCAAAATCGATTAACAAGAGGCGGTTAATTAGCTTTTAATTCTTTTTTCTATCATTAATCGATCTCCCTGATTTTGAGTGATATTCCTGGTAACTCAAAAAAGCCATTAAACCACCATGCAGAGAGCGAGAAAGAAAGCACAGAGAGCATTGTGTGAAGATGAGGTTGAAGACAGAGTCAGATCAGAAATTTTACCTTTCCACCAAAAGAAATCCCTTCAACCTTCACCAAAAATTATGCCCTTAACCTCAAGCCTCTGGTGTGAATGTCTGCTAGTGTTTTGTCCTAGCCTCCTTTGTGGTCAGACTTGGTTTAGAGCCCATTTAGTTCAACTGCATTGCAGCTGGCAATGGTAATTATGATTGCATTACTAAGATAAGAGTGTTTGGTTGCTCTTTAGCATTATAATGGGGTTTACTATAGTAATGATTATTACCAAAAAATTGGTGATCCTCATTCATACCTATCCTTTTATGAATACTTATTATCGATCAAGAGCTACTAATATTTGACAAGTCAAATTCACCTTAGTTTCATTTGTCCTATTTCACCTATCACACCATGCCACTACCTCCTCCTCCGCACCATCACTAATACCCCCTGTCGCCGCCGCCACTACCTCCTCCTCCTCCTCCACTACCGACATCGCCATCCTACATCACTGCCATAGCTGTCACCTTCACCATTATGGCAGCTGCCACCTCCTCCTTCGCAGCCATCACCCCGCCATTACCACTACCATTACCTCCTCCTTTTCTACCACCACATCACCCCCCTGTGGCCACCACTACCTCCTCCTCCACCTCTCTACCACCACCTCCATTGTTGCCGTTGCTGCCACTACTACCTCCTCTTCCTCCTCTGCCGCTGTCATTACCTCCTCCTTTACTATCACCACTACCTCTACCTCCTCCTCTGCTGCTATCCCTGCACTATTGCCACCGCCATTACCTCCTCCTTCACTATTATTGCCGCCATTACCACCACTACATCCTCCTCCTTTACTGCCACCATCACCCCACCATTGCCGCCACCGCTACCACCTCCTCCTTCATCACAGCCACCCCCGCTGTCACCGCTACCTCCTCCTGCACCGCCACCTCCTCCTACACCACCACCACTTCTACTGCCATCGCCGTAGTCACCACTACCTCCTCCTGCTATATTGCCTTCAATGTCGCTACTACCTCCTTCTCTACCACCACCACACCACCCCTCACCGCTGCTGCCTCTACTATTGCCTTCGTCGCTACTACTACCTCCTCTTCCTCCACAGCTGTCGCCATCACTTGTCATACCCTTAAGTTATTTTCTCAGTTTTCAGAGTGCCTGAGGAAAAAGATACGCAATTAGGTGGGCAACATAGGAATAACATAAATGTACTGATAATATGTTCATGATTACAAAAATTCCCCATAGGGATTGTACATGATAATTACAATTGATGTTGCCATACAGGGCAACTTGGGTATCTAAACCCATTCTAGTGAAACAAAGACATCTTCTCGTCTTCGTTCTACCACTGCAATCCTCTCTTGTGCAGTTCTCTTTTATGATTTCCGCATACCTTTTGTATTCGCCTGTCTAAATTGTTGGTAAGGAAGGGTGAGATTCAAGAGAATCTAGTAGGAAACAGTACCGGTATGCATACAGGGTAAGTGCTTAATGTTAGAGCAAGCGTTTCACCCAAGAGGGGGGGTGAATTGGGTGATACTAAAATTTCGTTGCGAACATAAAAACTTGACGGTGAAAATAAAGCAATAAAGAATAAGGAGAAATATCACCGAAGTGTACACCGAGAGTTATACTAGTTCGGTCACAACCACTTTGACCTACGTCTAGTCCTCAGAGCTTCTCTGAGAGTTTCACTATAACTTCCAAGATTCAGTGGGTTCTTGACACCTCAATACAAGCAAGTTCCTTCGCCTGGACACTCGCTCCCCCTTACAAGTTGTAATCCAATGCCAACTCAAGGTTCCACAACCTTAAGTTATCTCAATAATAAATATTGAGTTTGAATGAAATATCTCTCTCATAGAATGAATAAGAATCACTGAAGCATAGAATTACAAGTATAATGTAAAACAGAGTAATGAGCTTGATAATGCGTTCGTGTGTGTTCTCTTGTTCTTCTTCTCTGTTTGGATGTTCCCATATATAAAGGTGTGTTGGTAATGACCATTGGAACATTTTCTTCTCATCCGTTAGAGAGTACGCAGCCACTGTTGACTTTTCCAGTATTTGAAAAATATCCGTTTGCGGTAGGTGGCGGTAGGTGACATTTGAACGTTGCATTTGAATTTCCTTATTTGGTAAGATCTCTTCATTGTTTATCTGTGGATATGCTAAGAATACTAATACAATGAAAGGTTAATCATATAGGAAATAAATCAATGAATGTTGGAATGAATTCTCAAAATCTGAACTTGCATACTCGAGTAGTTACTCGAGTATTCATTAAAGTTTACTCGAGTACATACTCGAGTATCATCGGGAAAACTTTGATAAACTGCAAGTCAATAAGCAAACATAACATTACTCGGGTAGTGCATGAAGTAAACAAAAATTCAAACCTTTGGAAATACCTGTTTACTCGGGTACTTACTCGGGTATGGCAAACTTTTCTTCATTAGGTACTCGAGTACCAACTCGAGTAAACCTTCAAATAAACTTTAGGTTACTCGATGCTTCACTCCAGTAATGTTGGCAGGATTTCAAGGCTGAGAGCACTTTAAATTTGATTACCTTGTTACTCGAGTCCTTACTCGAGTAAACATAAATTTTCTGTATAGCTTACTCGGGTAGTGACTTGAAGTTTTCTTCCAACTAACTCTGTATACTCGAGTAGTGACTTGAAGTTTTTCTTCTAAGTAATTTTGCATACTCAAGTAGTGACTTGAAGTTTTTCTTCTAAGTAATTCTGCATACTCGAGTAGTAACTTGAAGTGAAGGGTGAGAAAAGCATTTCATGTTATTCAAGTAATATCTTTAGGTTTTGCTTACCACAGTGAGTTACTCGAGTAGCTCCTCGAGTAACATTGGCAGGGTTGAGAATGCCGAGAGCAACACATTTTCTGAAACAAAGTAACTTGAGTACAGACTCAAGTATCATTGGCAGGGATGAAAATGCTGAGAGTAACTGGAAGTCTTTGACATGGTTACTCGAGTACTTACTCGAGTAACATTGGCAGGCTGAGAGGAACTGCCAGTGAGTTACCTGGTTACTCGAGTAGCTACTCGAGTAACATTGGCAGGCCGAGAGCAACTTGGAGTCATTTACCTTATTACTCGAGTACGTACTTGAGTATCATTGGCAGGTTACTTGAAGGTTGAGCTGGTTACTTCAAGTTTCTGTCTCTTTACTTGAGTACCTAGTCAAGTAACCCTTTAGAAAATTTGCCACTGATCAAGTTTCCCAGCTTGTTCTCTTGGCCTTTCATCATTACTCTAATGCTTACTTCTTGTGATGATTTTTCCTGTTATTACTTTGTTCAAGCTTATTTGTTTATCAAATCTTTTTCATACCATTCTTTGTTATCATTAAAACTTGAGATCTAACATTCTCCCCCTTTTTGATGATGACAAAACTTGGTGATTTTGAACAAGATTTTTGAAATTAAGTTCTCAACTAAACACTTCTTGAATTCAATGATAAATTTGAAAACCTTGTTAAGTTTAAATTCAAAGTGTTTTGGAAAAGATTGAAAACATAACATATTCACCTTGCATACATAATCAACTTCATTATTCCAACAATGTATCATAATTTAAAAACTTAAATGGACTTGAAATGAAATCATAATTTAAGTAAACTTGCATTAAACTTAAACTTACATTACAAGATGAAAAGTTAAAAAGCTCCCTAAATCCCATATACACCCATATACCAAAATGAAACTCAACCAAAGAGAAACTCAACCATTCCACAAATCACTCAAGCTCTTCTCCCCCTTTTTGTCTTCATCATTCAAGTGGAGGATTAGAAGGCTTGACCATGGAGATAGGCTTCACTGGAAGAACCAAAGAACCATCTGAACCAAAAGAATCAAAAGAACTAGAAGATGCTGGTTCAGGAAGATTTAGTGGAGGGATATGGATGTCATTTCTGGGAGGAATAGGAGAAGGCTGGTAGACGATCATAGTGGTGGTCTCTACCTCTGGAGTATAATGATCTGAGGATGAGGTAGATATCTCCTCTGTATGAGTAGGAGAAGGAATGGGTGTAGGAGTAGGTTGGGGCTGAGCTCTGGGCGGTGAATCCTCAATGACAATATGGATGGTCTCATTGGTTTCAGGGTTATCCATTGAGCATAGGATATCTTCGGGTCTTGGCTCAGGTGGACTAGAGACTGGAGGAATATGTGGCTCAACCTTAGAGTGATGAAGGTCAGATGGGATGTTCTCTGGAGGTGGTGGTATATGCTTTGGGGATGGTATATGCTCTGGAGATGAAGAAGTCTCATGTGCAGAGGATGATGGACCGGCAGAAGGTCCAGGACCCAAAGAATCCAATCGTGCCAAAATCAATTTCAAGGTCTCACCCTGGGCACGTTGCTTAGCTAGCAACTCTTCATGCCTCTTATCCATCTTCTCTACCAACTCAATCATCTTTCTATTCATGTGAGTTATTAACTCAGCATTTATATTGGCAATGTCCACATGGAATCCTCTGAGCATATTTTCCATGAAGTGCTGAAGTGTAGCATTGAGGAAAGAAGGTGATGATGTAGTGGCAGCTGGAGCCGACGACTGAGTGTCATCTATCTTGCTAGTCTCAGTCTCATTCTTCTTCTTCTTCTTAGATCCAGATTCCAAAGGGCCTTTGAGAGGAATGTCAATGTTGAGCTTGCCAATTTGATTTCTCCCAACTGGAGTAATCCTCTCAATATGCTCTTTGCTCTCCAGATACCATATCTTATTTTCCTTCAGAATGAGTGAGACAATCTGAGGATATGGCATAGGTGTGGTAGCTTTCCCATCTACTCTGTACCTCTTCATCTCAGAGAATATGTATTCCCCCAAATCTTTCTGTTCCTTCAGGAGTAAGGAAGCAAACCATCTAAAGTCCCTATCAGAGAAGTAGGTATAATTGTTGGCCTTGTTCACAAGGGATCTAGAGTATATATACCATAAAACCCTGTGATGATCGCACATATCACTAGGTTTGAAATTTAAGGGGCCTATAAGCTTACCAGGTTTAAGAATAGAGAATATTTGGTTTGAATCAAGTTTGGAGTAAATGTCATCTGGTGGGTTCTCTATTCCTAACCACAGATTAATTCTAGAGGGTGAGATAAGTATCTTTTGGCCTCTAACAGTGGTAGTTATCTCTTCCTCTGCAGAATTTCTATTGGGCTCATCAAGAATTTCAAGATTACAGTAAAAATGTGTGACTACTTTGGTGCAAAAGGGAAGTCTAATAGAAAGCCAAGGCATAAATGATTCTAGAAAGGGACTAAGATCATGCTTCAATACCTCCTGAAGTACTTTGAGGTCTACATAGTGTGTCATGCATACTTTTCTCCTGGAGAATTGAGTGAGGTATTTTTGGGACTCCTCTAGCTTGTTGACATTAAACCCCTTTGGAGGTTTGGTGATCTCCTCTCTGGCAGTTCTGATTTCTTTGAAGACTGCCCCTTCTCAAGCTGATCTAGAATGCCAGCCATTGCCTTAGCCACATTCACATCATATTTGGGCTTTTTAGGGGGTTTTGGTGTGAAAGAGGGAGTTGAGGAATCAGAAGGTGAAGGAGAAGGAGACTTTACACTTTTGCCTCTCCCAGTAGAGGTGCTCTTCTTGGATTGAGCCCTTGTAACTACTGGCTCTTTGATAACAACACCTTTCAATTTCGGTTGAAGTTGAGGTTTGGGTTGGACTTTGGCTTTGGATCTAGGAGTAAGTTTTCTTCTCTTTCTGGGAGGAGAAGAAAGAGGGTCAGAGAGTTGTGGGGATCCAGAAGAGTCTGTAGGAATAAGGTTTTTGGTTCTAACCATCTTGAATCAGTGAAAATTGAAAAAAAACTCAGAAAACTGGGTAAGAAAAATGCGATATAGGGCACAGTAAATATGAGCAGAATAGGAGGTTTCTGGGGTTGAAATTTGATGGGTTATGACGGAAATCAAGTAAGAAAATGATTGTGAAAATTTTTTCAGAGAGGACTAGGTGATTTACTCGAGGAGATTTTGTGGAAATGACCGAGTTTGCGACAGATATAGACCTAGAACCTGACGTTACTCAAGGCCTTACTTGAGTAAATTGCATGTTTACTCGAGTCCATACTCGAGTGATCATACAGAATATTTTCAAAATAATTCATTTAAATTGCATACCTGGCAATAATAATATTGTAATTATCCATGTATGTTCTCTCGATCATTTTGTAACCAATTTAGAGCAGATTTGAGTCGTTTCTCATCAAATTGGTGATCTGGACTTGCAGTTACTCGAGTCCTTACTCGAGTAAGCTTCAAGTTTACTCAAGGCTCGCCTCGGGTAACCTTTCATTTTCAGTTTGGACTATTCAGTTCTCACCAATGAACCGTTTGATTCAAATTTCAAGAAACTTGATACGTTACTTCTAGTTTTGGAAGACCATTACTCGAGTAGTTACTCGAGTAAAGTGCTCTTTTACTTCAAGTTGTTCCTCGGGTAATGCTTCACTGTCAGTCATTACTTGAAGTTGGTACTCTAGTAAAGGTGTCCTCTGATAACCTTTGTTTTTATTTCTCAGAACAGAGTTTCAATCTTCCTGCAAAACAAGTTTCTACATACTTCGATGCTTAAATTAGTAATCATCAAAACATTATCAAATATCTTTATCTAACATTATAAGAGACTGATATAACTTACAACTCATTGGGATTTACCATTCCCAATTCTCTTCTAATGTATAGAAATTGATCTTTTGCAAGGGGTTTAGTGAAGATATTAGCTAGTTGAAGATGATTAGGAATGAATATTACTTTCACATCTTTCTTTTGGACATGATCTCTGATGAAGTGATGTCTAATATCGATATGTTTGGTTCTAGAATGTTGAACTGGATATTTCGCCAAGCTTATCGTACTGGTATTGTCACAATAGATTGGTATTTCTTTGAGAAAAATACCAAGATCTTGTAGTTGTTGTTTTAACCAGATCACTTGCACACAACAACTTGAGACAGCAACATATTCAGCTTCCGTTGACGAAAGAGACACTGTATTTTGTTTCTTGCTGAACCATGAGACAAGAGATCCTCCAAGAAATTGTCCTTGTCCACTGGTGCTCTTTCTGTCTGTTTTGTATCCTCCATGATCTGAATTTGAATATGCAACAAGATATTCACTTCTTCCTTTGGGATACCACAGACCCAATTCGGGTGTGTTAGCAAGGTATCTAAAGATTCGTTTGACAGTTTCAGCATGTGTTTCCTTTGGTGCTGATTGATATCTTACACATATGCCAACAATAAATTGGATGTTCAGTTTGCTTGCCGTGAGATAGAGTAATGATCCAATCATTCCTCTGTATTTTGTGATGTAGTCTTTCCGTTTGACATCAGCATCAAGCAACGTAGTTGAGCTCATAGGTGTGTCCATTCCTTTTGCTTCATCTATTCCATACTTCTTCAACAATTCTTTCAAATACTTTGTTTGAGATATGAAGATTCCATTCTTTCTTTGTTTGATTTGCAAACCAAGAAAGAAATTCAATTCTCCCATCATTGACATCTCAAACTCTCCCTGCATTATCTCAGAAAATTCCTTGCACAGAGATTCATTAGTAGCACCGAAAACAATGTCATCAACATATATTTGAACAATTAAAATGTCATCACTTTTTCGTTTTATAAAAAGTGTTGTGTCAACTTTTCCCCGTACAAAACCTTGATCAATAAGAAATTTACTGAGCCTTTCGTACCATGCTCTAGGAGATTGTTTTAAACCATATAAAGCCTTTTTGAGTTTGAAAACATGGTCAGGTTTAGTTACATCCTCAAAACCTGGAGGTTGTTCTACATATACTTCTTCCATAATATAGCCATTTAGAAATGCACTTTTTACATCCATTTGATAGAGTTTGAATCCTTTGATGCATGCAAAGGCTAATAGTACGAGTATAGCTTCCAATCTAGCCACTGGAGCATACGTTTCCTCATAATCAATCCCTTCTTCCTGATTATAGCCTTTGGCCACCAATCTTGCCTTGTTTCTGACAATAATTGCAGATTCATCGAGTTTGTTCTTGAATACCCATTTAGTACCAATGATCGGATGATCCTTGGGTCGGGGTACCAAGTCCTAAACTTGATTTCTTTCAAATTGATTTAATTCTTCTTGCATTGCTATTACCCAATCATTGTCTGATAGGGCTTCATCAATGTTAGAATGTTCAATCTCAGAAATGAATGCAGAAAAACTTACTTTATTGGAAATTCTATTTCTAGTTTTGATCCCTTCATTCACATCTCCTATGACTTGATCTAAGGCATGACTTTTATTGTATTTCCAGGCTCTAGGTTGTCCTAGTGATTGCTCTTCTTCCTTGGTTTCATCAACTTCAGGAATAAGAGACTTAGAAATAGATTGACCATTTTCTTGATTTAAAATAACTTCCTGTTCTTCATCAATGGTCTTGTCAGAGGATTCAAATTCATCAAATACAATATGAATTGATTCTTCAACAACACTTGTTCTTTTGTTAAAAACTCTATATGCTTTACTTCGGTTAGAGTATCCTAGGAAAATTCCTTCATCAGTTTTAGAATCAAATTTTCCTAAGTTATCTTTACCATTATTATGAATGAAACACTTACAACCGAAGATGTGTAGATGAGCAATGTTTGGCTTCCTTCCTTTGTACAGCTCGTAAGGTGTCTTTCAAAGTTTTGTTCTAATATATGCTCTATTTGAAATATAGCATGCTGTACTCATAGCGTCAGCCTAGAACACTTGAGACACGTTCTTTTCATTCAACATTGCTCTCGCCATTTCAGTGAGTACTCTATTCTTGCGTTCCACGACTCCATTTTGTTGAGGCATCCTTGGAGCAGAGAAATTGTGATTAATGCCATTAGTATCACAATATTCTTCAAAGGCTTGATTTTCAAATTCCCCACCATGATCAGTTCTAATGCCTGCAATGGACATACCTTTGTCATTTTGCACTTTCTTGGCAAAAACAATAAATTCTTCAAAGGTTTCATCTTTTAATGATAGAAAAATAACCCATGTAAATCTGGAGAAATCATCAACAATGACCAATGAATATAAGTTGCCACCAAGACTCTTTACTCTTGCTGGGCCAACTAAATCCATATGCAATAATTGTAGTGGTCTATTTGTTGAAATCTCATTTTTCAATTTGAAAGATGATTTAGTTTGTTTACCCTTTTGACATTCGTCACAAATCAAGTCATTTTTCAAATTTACTTTGGGTAATCCAAGAACTAAATCCTTTTTGAGTAGTTTGCCTAATTGATGCATATTGACATGAGCCAATCTCTTATGCCATAGCCAACTTTCATCAGCATTACTTAGAAAATAATTTTCAGATTCATTTCTACTAATATCTAGAGTATAGCAGTTACCTTCCCTTTTTCCTCTGAGTTTAGCCTTGATATTCTTCTTATCAAGTAGTAAGTCTTTCTTGTTGACAATCAGACATTCCTCTGAATCAAATATTATCCAGTTGTCTTTATCTGCACTTTGACTTACACTCAGCAAATTGTGACACAAGCCTTCAACATAATATACATCTTTGACTTGTATTCCTTTGTCCTTTTTGATTTCACCAATTCCTGCTATCTTTCCGGATTGATTTCCTCCAAATTTTACCTTTCCACCTTCCTTAGGTTGCAATGTGGTAAAACTTTCTAAATCTCCGGTCATATGTCTAGAGTATCTACTGTCTATGTACCATTTGTTGTTTTTGGATGCTTTAAGACATATCTGCAGTCAAATGACAAGTCTTAGGTACCCACATCTTTTTGGGTCCTTTTGGGTTAATACAAATAGTTTTCTGAACATATGAGCCTTTAGGTACCCTTTTGTAGGTTCCTATGTTTCCTTTCTTCTTATGAATGCATGAAGAGGTATAATGACCTTTTCTATTACAGTAATTACAAAATGCAAAAGGATTCGATGTATGCACAGAATGCTGGAAATAATTCAAATATGACTTACCTCCTGCTTTCTTTCTACCTTTCCTCTTATCTGATTTTGGATCATATCCAATTCCAGATCGGTCATTTACAAATCGTTGAGCTTTTAAAATAACATTTAGCATCTCACTTCCTTGTGTAAATTTTTCAAGAGCTTTTGTAAGATCAGTGTTTTTCTTTTTCAAAGAAGAACAATTTTCACAATTCTTTTCTGAACTTTCTTTAAATTCAATTTCAAGAGCTTTGTTTTTCTTTTTGAAAACAATTAATTCTTTAACTACTTTGATGAAGTCAGAATGTAAAGCATTATATTCATAGAGTAATTCATCATAGGTAGGATCAGAATCATTTACCTCTTCTTATGTTTCTTCTTGAGCAACAAGACATATATTGGCTACTTCTTCCTTATCACTTTCTTCATCAGAGGAGCTATCACCCCATATAGCAGATACGAAGGCCTTCTTTTTTTTGAAGAATTTGCCTTTTCTCTTTTCTTTGCTCTTTTGGTTCAGCTCTGGACATTCTGATTTGATATGTCCTGGTTTTCCATATTCGTAGCAAATGATATGATCTTTGCTGCTAGGTCCTCCTTTCTGAAAGTGTTTGAATCCTTGACCTTTCTTGTAAAACTTTTTAAACCATTTTATGATTAGGCCCATTTCATCATCGTCAAATTCCTCATCCTCATCTTGATTCTCTTCTTTTGCTTTTAGTGCTAGACCTTTCTTTTTCTTGTCACCAATGTCATCTAGTTCCCGTTTGAACTTTAGTTTGTTTTCATATTCAGAAAGACTTCCAAATAGAGAAGCAACTGATCTCATTGATTCTCCTTTTGCTTCTTCTATCACAGTGACTTTGGCCTCCCACTCTTTAGAAAGAATATTCAAAATCTTTCGTACTTGGGTATGCTAATAATAAACTTTCCCAAGTGCTACAAGTTGATTAACAAGATGAGTATATCTAAGTTTAAATTCAGATATTGATTCACCTGATTTCATTCGAAGTAGATCGAATTCAGTGACCAAGGTGTTGATCCGATTTTCCTTTATTCTCGAAGTTCCTTCATGAGCTATTTCTAGAGCTTCCCATATTTCCTTTGCTGTTGGAAGTGTGCAAATTTTGAAATATTCCCTTTGACTCAAGGCAAATTGTAACATCAGAATTGCCTTGCTGTTGAGAGTGATAAGTTTCTTGTCATTCTCATTATATTCCGCTGGTGTCTTCGGAATTTTTTGAGAATCTACAATCTTTGTAGGTTGATAGTTTCCACTCTCAATCACATCCCATAGCCCATATTCAGTAGCCATCACGTATACTCTCAACTTTGCTTTCCAGAAAGAAAAGTGTTCGCCATTGAAACCTGGAGGTCTAGTGATGGATGCTCCGTCGGGAAGAATTCCTTCACCCATGCTTGCCATTGGATCCTTCTTAGGTTGTTATACCTTAACAAGAAGACCTACACTCTGATACCAAATGTTAGAGCAAGTGCTTCACCCAAGAGCGGGGGTGAATTGGGTGATACTAAAATTTCGTTGCGAATATAAAAACATGACGGTGAAAATAAAGCAATAAAGAATAAGGAGAAATATCACCGAAGTGTACACCGAGAGTTATACTGGTTCAGTCACAACCACTTTGACCTACGTCCAGTTCTCAGAGCTTCTCTGAGAGTTTCACTATAACTTCCAAGATTCAGTGGGTTCTTGACACCTCAATACAAGCAAGTTCCTTCGCCTGGACACTCGCTCCCCCTTACAAGTTGTAATCCAATGCCAACTCAAGGTTCCACAACCTTAAGTTATCTCAATAATAAATATTGAGTTTGAATGAAATATCTCTCTCACAGAATGAATAAGAATCACTGCAGCATAGAATTACAAGTATAATGTAAAACAGAGTAATGAGCTTGATAATGCGTTCGTGTGTGTTCTCTTGTTCTTCTTCTCTGTTTGGATGTTCCCATATATAAAGGTGTGTTGGTAATGATCATTGGAACATTTTCTTCTCATCCGTTAGAGAGTACGCAGCCACTGTTGACTTTTCCAGTATTTGAAAAATATCCGTTTGCGGTAGGTGGCGGTAGGTGACATTTGAACGTTGCATTTGACTTTCCTTATTTGGTAAGATCTCTTCATTGTTTATCTGTGGATATGCTAAGAATACTAATACAATGAAAGGTTAATCATATAGGAAACAAATCAATGAATGTTGGAATGAATTCTCAAAATCTGAACTTGCATACTCGAGTAGTTACTCGAGTATTCATTAAAGTTTACTCGAGTACATACTCGAGTATCATCGGGAAAACTTTGATAAACTGCAAGTCAATAAGAAAACATAACGTTACTCGGGTAGTGCATGAAGTAAACAAAAATTCAAACCTTTGGAAATACCTGTTTACTCGGGTACTTACTCGGGTATAGCAAACTTTTCTTCATTAGGTACTCGAATAACAACTCGAGTAAACCTTCAAATAAACTTTAGGTTACTCGATGCTTCACTCCAGTAATGTTGGCAGGATTTCAAGGCTGAGAGCACTTCAAATTTGATTACCTTGTTACTCGAGTCCTTACTCGAGTAAACATAAATTTTCTGCATAGCTTACTCAGGTAGTGACTTATGGCACGTTTGGTTCAATTACATGGGAGGGGATTACATGTAATCCTATTTCAATAGGCTGATTACAATGTTTGGTTGGGTTTATTATGATGTAAAGAGGATTACATTAATGAAGTTTTTCTTCCAACTAACTTGTATACTCGAGTAGTGATTTGAAGTTTTTCTTCTAAGTAATTCTGCATACTCGAGTAGTGACTTGAAGTTTTTCTTCTAAGTAATTCTGCATACTCGAGTAGTAACTTGAAGTGAAGGGTGAGAAAAACATTTCATGTTATTCGAGTAATACCTTCAAGTTTTGCTTACCACAGTGAGTTACTCGAGTAGCTCCTCGAGTAATATTGGTAGGGTTGAGAATGCCGAGAGCAACACATTTTCTGAAACAGAGTAACTCGAGTACAGACTCGAGTATCATTAGCAGGGATGAAAATGCCAAGAGTAACTGGAAGTCTTTGACATGGTTACTCGAGTACTTACTCGAGTAACGTTGGCAGGCCGAGAGGAACTGCCAGTGAGTTACCTGGTTACTCGAGTAGCTACTCGAGTAACATTGGCAGGCCGAGAGCAACTTGGAGTCATTTACCTTATTACTCGAGTACGTACCTGAGTATCATTGGTAGGTTACTTGAAGGTTGAGCTGGTTACTTCAAGTTTCTGTCTCTTTACTCGAGTAACCCTTTAGAAAATTTGCCCCTGATCAAGTTTCTCAGCTTTTTCTCTTGGCCTTTCTTCATTACTCTAATGCTTACTTCATGTGATGATTTTTCCTGTTATTACTTTGTTCGAACTTATTTGTTTATCAAATCTTTTTCACACCATTCTTTGTTATCATCAAAACTTGAGATCTAACACTTAATTCATGATATGCTTGCATTACATAAACTCATACTAACACAATGACATATTTGCATACTCAATATTTCAAACAACATCTTTATGGCCATAGCATAAATAGAAACAGAGCTTCAATAATTCATATATGTTTCACATAATCAAGCAAAGCAATAATATGCATCAATACACCAACACAACTATCAAATACATGCAGGAGAGGTAAGTTCCCTACATTAACCTTTTTTATCCATAAAGAGGCTCCTCAAACTTTGTGCCTCGATTTGAGTGCCAACCCCTCAGGCTTTCAACCAGGTCCTAAAATGTCAGAAGTACAAGAATTAGGTTAAAACCTATTCATGTACTATTCCAGGCACTCCCATAGTGTTTTTAGTGGTTATATGAGCCTATTGTGAAAATTTACCAAAATGCCCCCAGGGACTCAGTTGGTCCCGCAGTACCCGGTCCGACTGTACTTTTCCTGAAATTTTGATCTGGGCTATTCTAACATATTTTGCTCAACGAATCCATTTCAAAACTCAAAATTACCAAATTCATTGCCAAAAGACCAGAATGCCCTTAGTAGCCCTTATTTTCAAGGTTTTATGGGCGTTTTAGTCATTATGCTTTTTAGAGCTTTTGTAGAAAAGTGTTTAACTGTGACCCCATCTAATTTTTCCTTCTGAACATAATAGAATAATCAAATCATCGAAAGTCCAGTCTTAACCCCCTGAACCAGCCTTGGCCAGAAATCAAAATTCCCTGAAAAAAGTTGGGGCTTTTCGATTCCAACTCCACAGACTTACTCCTTTTTACTCCTAATTACTTTATTAACTATTTAATTATGTTGTAACTACCGTTAAGTTCCTTCTTGCTTTTCCTTTAGGTGGCTGAAACAATAATCTCCAAACCACTGAAATTTATGCTTCAAATACCTTAAATAACATAGAAGAGAAGCTTAGGAGAAGGATTATACACGTTAGGTACAAATTCACCGAAGAAATCAACCTACCTTATGAGATTTTCCTCCTTCTCTCACTTAAATTCTCTCAACTATCTCTCTCTCTCTCATGGCTGCTGCTTTACCCCAATATACTTAGCCTTATGGCTTATGTCATTCTATTCTTATAACACTGAATATTCCGGTCTTACTGCCCTATACAGACATGTGCATTGGGACGTATTGCCAATATATATGTCTATACATATAACTGTCTGTATTTGTGCCTGCTTGTTCTGTGTTCAGGATCAAATGACTATTTAACCCTTACTGGCCATACTATGTGCACTGGTTACTATGTGTACCATTCACGATATGTACTATATCACGAGTGGGTAATCATTCTATGAGGCTACAATTGTTGAGATGCACATGCCTTTACTCGATCCTATTGCATCAAAACACATCCTAATCCATGCCTTCTTGCATCTGTGTAGACCATAAAGGTCGACTGTAAAGCTAGGATTGTTAACACTGGTGTTGTTGAGAGGTATTTGCCACCATTCTGCCCTACTACATTAGGGCTCAACCTAATCTCTGTTTACATGTGTCACCATAGACCATATAGGTTTTGTGACTATTGACCACACTGGTTGTGTTCCTATATACCACACAGGGTGTAATACTGTTGACCATATCAGTCACATACTGTACACCACAAAGGGTATAATACTGTTCATCCCACATACTATAACATTGTTGACCATCAAGACCATATTATGTTTTAGGATGATCAACATTGGTGCGAACATCAACTTCTCCTGTAAGTCTCAAAATTGCACCTAGGTTTACCACACTTCCGCTGCCCACTCTGATGCTTCCCATTGTTAAATACAATATAGGTGAGGCCGTACTGTCTGCTTACCTTTATCTTACTACCTCAGTTAGATCCCACTTGGCCTCCATAGTAACCCATAATTCTCTAAAGAAAATATGATAAATAAATATGCCATGGACTATATAAGTAACAGAATTATAACACCATAAATTTGACTATCTGGCTACATACATTATTTAGGATCATATGACTATATAACCCCTACTTGTGCCCTCACTGGCTGCATGCATTATTTAGGATCATATGACTCTATGACCCTTACCTGTGCCCTCACTGGCTGTATGCATTATTTAGGATCATATGACTATATGACCCCTACTTGTGCCCTCACTGGTTATATGCTTTATTCAGGATCATATAACTGTATGACCCTTACTTGTGCCCTTGCCGACTACATGTATTATTTAGGATCATATGACTCTATGACCCCTGCTTGTGCCCTGTTCCTGCATAGACAACTGCCTGCCAAGAAATATTTCTCTGTCTTGATGCAGATGAATGCCTGTCCAAAAATCTTTCTTTATCCTAGTTGGGTTCCACACCCAACTAGGCGGTGTGTCTACAACTCTTGTTATAAAACATGGCATATACGGTATATAGATAATCACATAATGTATAAAAGAGAAAGTCACTACATTGGCCTTTCCTGGGGAATATTGGATTTCTAACCTTCCCCTAGTCTGTTTTCTGCTACACCTCTTGCAGCTTACCTCTAATATTATGTATCAATGTTTGTTGTTCTATTAGCATGCCTAATATTTGTTGCATTGGGTCAAGTCTAACTTCTTGACCTTGCCCAGCATCTGTACTTCTTGGCCTTACCATCTTTGTGTTTCACTATATGAAACAAGAAAGAGGTAAATTCCACATAAAAACAAGGGCATATATGTCATGTCATAAAGTTTTAGGTGAATAGGTACTCCTGAAATAACTTATTACAGACGTTTATAGTTGTCAGAGAAAGCTTGCAACAACCTGCAGCCTCTGAACTACTGCACAATATGTGATTGCCCTTTTTCATAACATGAAATAACATATGCAACAACTTCCCAAGGGGGTCACCCATCATGGCATTTCTCTGGGTTGAGCATGCTTAACTTTCGTCTACCTATTCCAAAACATAGATACTGGCTGTATTTGTTCCTATCCACCGGTACCTTGAGACTGCCCTTATCTCGAGAGTCGTGCCAACTGTCTCCAACCAACTAAATATTGTTTGTGGACTTCATATCAATGCCACTACATGTACTTGAATACATTCCCTGATGTCTACAAAGTTTTCAGTTTGACTCCACTCTACAATCTCATTATTCTTTCAAGCCAAAACACTATATTTGGAAAGAAGTGTGGTGTTGTGTGGATCCCTATATCATCCGGAATCCCCTAATTAACTTATCCCTGACCACCCGCCACTGGAGTCAGTTTATCTGTGTA